>JANCRA010000022.1:3657500-5062397 GCA_024362935.1 Setophaga petechia
GCACCTCTCCCTTCAAGCCACAGATTGCCTCTGCTGGTCAGAGCCAGTCTCCTACACCATGGTTGGCCTCTCCCAGGATAAAGACTTTCATTTATGCCAGGTTCAGGAGGGGAGAGTCAGTGGAGAAAGCAGAGTTCTCAGTGTGTGCTCCTCAGGGTGGTAACATCTGTGATGTATGTGCTTGCCCTCGTTCAGTGAGTGCAGCTTCATTCCTAATTAAGAATTGCAGTAATCAGCCAAGAGGCTTATTGTGTGAAGTTGAGGAGCCAAAATTATTTGTGAATTCAGTTCAGATTCAATGGATTTTTTTCAGCCTCCCCAGAAATGTTTCATTTCTACATTTTGCAACAAAACGCTTTCATTTTGTAACAAATCTAATTTCCTTCGTAGAGTGTGAAATGGTAATTTTGTTTTGCTGTAAAGACTATTCTTGGGTTGATCCAAGCCACTAGTATTGTTGTGAGGGTTTTTGAAGTTTGGTTGTCAGCTTGAAAAAATTAACTATTTGCATAGTTGGGTGCATGAGACGGATGCACAGCTCTGGAGCTGTATCTGGGATCCAGGTCTCTGCCAAGAATCAGGATCAACTGATGAGACTGGACAGCCTCCCTGCATTTATTTGGCCATGGGCAAAATGATGGATCCAATATGTTCCTTAAAAAGCTTTGTCTTTGCTGCCTGTGGAGCTGCAAAGCCTATGGGTAAGGTAATGGTTTGCTGCTTTGTTTCCAACCAGTTTATAATTTATAACTTTTCTTTTGTAAGTACTTCTATAATGTTTTACTACTACTTCTTCATTTCTGCTTGGCTTTTGTGGGTGAACAAAGTTGCCAAATGCCAGCAAAATGTGAGGTTTTTTTCTTTGGGGTCTCAGAGAATATGTGAGCCAGTGTCCCTAAACAGCACATTGCTGGAGGATTAGATGTTGTGTGTAACCTAGAAATGAGAGCAATCACGGCCTATTTATGAGATATTAACCCATCAGGAATCCCACTCCAAACAAATATGATTTATAAAGTGTTATTACATTGCTGCTACAGTGTCACCCAGCAACTCAATTAGAAAGGCAAAAAAGCTGTTTGAGAGCCCATTTTGGTCAATGACAGGACACCCTCGATGCCATTGGTGTGTGAGGCCAAACTCTGGGGCAGGAGGCCTTCAGCAAGGGGGGAGCTTCTCCATGGAGCTGAGACAAAAATGCACCAAAGGCAGAGGAGTGGGACACAACTGTGAGTGTGACACAATTCCAGTGTCTGTGTACGGTGCTTTGGCACCAGTGCATTTCACACCTACACAGAAATCCTCACTTCAGCATTTACTTGATACCAATCTGGATTTAACCCTTGGCCATCTGTGGCATCTTTCAGCCTGACCAAAATAAAACACCTCAGGTTGTTTTGTTGCCTCTCCCAATGCCCAGATGGGCACTGTGGGTTATGCCTAAGGATTCTGCCCTCCTGCTGAGGACTTTTGTGTGGCATTGCCATCCTTGTGCAGGAATACATCATCTGGAGCATTTTCATCTTCATCCCCTCAGTACACACATGTGTGTGTATCTGTTTATCCATGTATTCTTGGAGGTGCTTCAGCTGTTTGTTCCTTCTGCCCAGTCATTTGGAATTATTCTCTCCAGCTTTCTGTAAGGTTGAGTCACTCTGTGCTTCTCCTCTGGGCTTGTCAAATATTATTATAGAAATAGATAGTACTTGGCTGATTTTATACTCCTTTTAGGTTTGATTCCACTGCTTGCAAGTGCTCTCAAATGCCTTCCCACTGAAAGAAGGTCCTTCCTAGTTTTGGTCTCTTTTGATTAGGATCTTTCAATTCCATGATAATTTTTGAAGCCTGGGCAGTGCTGTACACAAGAGTGTTTTTTACTGAAGTTTCCTACATGGACTCTACAGTCTGTTGATGAGTGCTGACCCAGAGCTGCAGCTGCAGAAGGGTTTGCAAGGATAACAATTATAAGAATTTCCTCCTCGTCCTGAACATTGTGTGTGCTGTGTGAGCCCAGGCAGGGATGGTTTCAGCTAAGGAATGGCTCCACCAGCATGTCACAGCAGGTGCTATTGTAGAAGGACAATTCTCATCTCACTTGTGTTTTGCATTTTAGGCCCTTTGTGCATTTAGACAATGACACCTACCCATGGAGCAATGTTATCTTTCCCATGGGCTTTTTTTATACTGGCAATCTGGGGGGAGGAGATATTTCCAAAGGTCATCATGCAAGCTAATAATCTATTTTAAATGAGACAACGTTGAAATTCTCATACTTAAAATTCATGTTCATCTATATATTTTTTGTGTCCTGAACCAGGTTATTGTACAGTATTTCTATTCATAAGTGCCCCCAAACAGACAACTCTTGTCCTCTTCCCATTTTTGTTTTTCTCAGGATGTGCCTGTATGTATTTATTTGTACCAAAAAGAAAATATCTTATTAAGATGGAAGCTTATTTTCCCTGCCAGACACCTTGCCCTTTGCCAGTTTCCTCTGTGTCATTCCCCATTTGCCTCTCCATGTGCTGCAGGTGAATGTGGTCTCTGCCATTTGCTTACCCTTGTATTCTCTGTGTGCCTTGGTATGTCTTTTAATTAGATGCATTTCTGTTCTTTCGTTGCTCATTAACCCTTTCTTTGGAGAAGCAGCTTCCCTTAGCCCTGCAAACAGCCTCTGCTTTTCCCAAAGTCAAGTCCATTTCCCTCAGTAACCTTGATTTCACCAGCTATCAGTTATACCACAAATAATTCAGCCTCTAATTAGTCCATCTGTTAACTATTCAAGTGCACATGACTTATCTTTATTATGCAACATAATGGTCAGTTGTCTTACCTGCTAGTGATATTTTGGTATGAAAAATATGTTTTTCTGCTTGTGACATTCCCACGTTGCCAATGTGCCCCCTGTGGAATATTCTGCAGATTACACACTTTTACAGTCAGTGCCAGGCAAAGTGAGAAGCATTTCAACCTCTCTAATATTTTTTTTCTGCAATTGTTGTTACTTCCAGGAACGTGCAGAGGCTTTGTAGTTACACCCTTCTGTTCTTTGCCAGATTTCTTCAACTAAGAGAGATTGATGCTAACAATCATTTTATGGATTTTTATGGAAATTTTTATGGAAAAAATTATTTACCTCTGATTAAAGTCAGAATATTTTTTACCTTAATTTCCCACTGTCAGTGCTGTGGGCCAAGGTTACATTTCTGTTGCATGATGAGAGTCAGTTATTAATTGACCACTTGAAATATCTAACCTGTATTTTCTGTTCTGGCATAGAATTGAGAACTTTTCATTCATACAGATTTGTCATGAGCTAGAGAATTAAACTTTATTATTGGTCATCAACTGTGCTGTGACAAATGTTCAAGCTTCTAAATTATTTTCAGGGAGTTTTTTATTTCTGGGACATTTTTCCCTAGAACATTTGTCATTATTTGGCAAAACAAGCTGCTTGTTCTGGAAGGCTGTGTTTAAGGGTTGTCTTTTTTGGAGCACAACACAAGACTGAGTACAGATAAATGTGATGTACACCAGTTTTACTAGGATGTGTCTATTGTACTGTGTCTTATGTGCTCACAAGGGTTTGTAAGATTAATAATATTATCATGACTTTGTTTTTACCCAGGAGAATTAACACATTCCTGATAGGCCTTTATTATTACACTCTCCTACAAAATGGGGAGAATGTGTCTGGAGCCAGATGAAAATTCTTCTTTTGCAATCCTGAGAGGATCTCTTCTAGAACTTTATTTTCATGGGTTCACAATTGACCTGAAACCATATATTGCTGGAGGTCTCATGGTATCTCAGCTCATGGAGAGATTTCAAGCAACTCAGCCAGCAGTGAGAGCTCTTGAAAACAGGACAAGACTTTGGGGTTTTACTTGTATAAAACTTCCTTTTTCATTCACTACCAGTCTGTTGTCTACCTTGAGAACTGGACAAGACTTTTGGGTTTTACTTGTATAAAAACTCCTTTTTCATTCATTACCAGTGTGTTCCCTACCTTGAAAACTGGACAAGACTTTTGGGTTTTACTTGTATAAAATCTCCTTTTTCATTCATTACCAGTGTGTTCCCTACCTTGAAAACTGGACAAGACTATTGGGTTTTACTTGTATAAAATCTCCTTTTTCATTCATTACCAGTCTGTTGCCTACCTCAAATACTGTGGGTAGAAGTTGTACCTTTCCCAGAGCTTTCTGGAGTGCAGAACTCAGAGTTCCTTTTGCAAACTGGCCAATAATTATGGCAATATGTTGTTCAGTGTTATCTCTAAATCTCCTTTATTCCTTCCACCATTCACAGAGAGTCCCAAAAGTTCTTTGATGGGACAGAGAAGAATTAATGCCAAAGTTGAATGAGTTACAGCCGCTACCACCTAATTAAAATGATTTTGCGCCAGTTGCTTTTGTTGGGCAGGATCCACACATAATATGATTTTAATCCTGTTTATATACACTCCTGGGACAGATTTGAGATCAGTGCTGCCATTTAAGTGAGGTTAATCAAGCATACTGGATGCAGCCTTTGTTTCTGTGTTGTGTGGGAAAGGTGACTGGAGCTGCTGGGATCCTGGCTGGCCATTCCCTGGAAAAGCAGAACTTTCTCGTTACCAGTGTCTGATCATTAACCCCGGAGCCCCCCCTGCCTGCTCCTCGGGACTGTGCAGCTGCTGTTATTCACACAGGAGCTCAGAGTTATCAACTGGGTCGTCCTGGCAGCAGATCCCTGGCTGTACACAGGGTGGAAAACAAGTGAAAAATAATTACATCTTCCCTAAAAACAAACAGTATTTTTTGTATTCTCGGTGCGTTTTATGTGTATGTAAAGGACATTATGGCAAAATGAAAAAGACCCTCATAAAAATCCTTCTTGAAAAGTATTGTTGCTGACAGCCGTGACCTCTGTGAGTCTGCATGTTTACCCATAATTCATAATTAACAAAGACATTAGAACTGCCACTAGAGGATTCTGGGCTTTATTTCTTTCTAACTGGGCAGTACTAATGCTGGAAGTGCTCCCAATTCAGTGATTTAACATTTCAGGAAATCTTGGAGAGGCAGCAGAAGCCTCCTTATATAGTTCATACTCTGGGACTGTGGTTATACAGATATGGCTGAGATAATTATTCAGCTCTTGTTATTGCTATAGTTCTGCACCTGATCCCTGAGCCATTAGAGCACTCTGCAGGTTATTACAACTATCAAACATCAAGGTCTCTTTTCTAGTCTCTCGACTATGTGGTTATCATTTTACTTCTTTTAAATCCTCCATCTGCAGAGAAAGCTTCCATGCTCTAACTTGGAGATCTGCTAACACTTTTTTTTTTATGACTTCCCAAATGAGGCCCTTTCCTTACCAGCACATTAACATAAAAATATGAACTTCGACTTTCTCTGCTTGTGTTGTGTTTTTTTCTGTCTTGTTCGTTTCTTCTTCAAGACCCTGAGTGCCTACACTTCACTCTGGGTGGAGAAGGAGCACAGGGAGGTAGGGGGTCTTCAGAACCATAAAACCCCATGAAATCTCCCCCAGATCTCAGTGTTTATGGGGAAGGGTTAAATCAGTGTTCGTTTTTAGCTGGTACACTTCTTTCCTTGACAAACATTTCTGCTTCACTGCTGCTTTTCAAACCAGTTAAAAATGGAATGAAGATTGAATGGTACCTTCAAATGGGGCTTTGACTCTGGCTGTGCTTGGAGATTCCTGGCTTTGTGTGCTGGAGTGGGCAGTCCCCTGGTAACATTTAAGGAGGGGAAGCTTGTCAGGAGAAAATCCTTGCTGTATGTGATAATATCAGTTTATTGTCGCCTTGCTTTCACAGATGACCTGAAACCAACCCCAAAACTATGATCCAAACTGGGGAAATATGAATAGCCCAGTCCTTTTAGGCATTCAGGGGGATGATGCTATTTAGGATAATTCTGTGAAGCAGGAGCTGTGTCAGCTGCATCACAGGGTAAAGCAGGAGCTGATGCTGCTGTATGCACAGGGAGCTGGGCTCTGGGAAAGCTGGCTCTGCAGGAGAGCAGCCCAACACCTGCAAAAGGGATCCAGCAGCACCAGGCAGAGCCAGGGGCTGTCCTGCACCAAGGGGCAGGGGCACAGACAGCAAAGGTGGCAAAGGAGCAAACATTGCTTGTCTTGTTAATAGTGCTGTGCTGTCCTCCCACAGCACATTCCCCTAAATGGGCAGCAGCTTTATGGGCAGAGCAGGAGGATGTGGAACAGGAGAAAATAAAAACATCATGTATGTACTGGCTTTTGGGGTTTTTTTTCTCCATTTTTTCTACACAATGTGTAATTTAACAGATATATAATTTATGTTAGGCAGAGGAGTGAATGTATAATGCATATTATTCTATTTTTAAAATCATAGATATTAGCAAGTGTCTCTGGAAAGCTGTGGGTTTATGAAATGAAAGCAAAGGGTAATTATGCTGTGACTGGTGCTTTACTTGTTCTCTGGTTATTCTTATGTGTTTTTACTGTCTCCTCTGCATGGCCTTGCATAAGAATAGCACTTTTGCACCAACTCTTTGTTGAGGTTTTTCAACGGCAAATGTTAATATTTTTGGCTTATAAATACTGATAATTGCCAATTGTGATTTAAATTCTATAAGTGTGACATTAAAATCAATAGGCTTTACCCAAAGGTTGTTGAGAGGGATTTCAATATTGTCTTTCTTACAATGAAATAGCTCTCTGAAATATATTGAGAGATATATATTTGTATAAGGATGTCTCTGACCTGTGGAACTGGTCAAAAATGGTAAAAATACACAGAGTTTAACTTTTAAATCATTCATTCATTTTTTTCCTTACTATATACTTATACTTTGGAAGCTACCAGAAAAGACACCTTTTAATTTATTTTTTTTAAGAGGCAAAATTACTGTGGCTGACAAATTATAAGAGCACATTATTCATGCACACAACTCCACCCAACTACACTGCAGGCCTGCAGAGCCTTTCAACTTAAGGAGTTATATTAAAAAAAAGAGTAAACATTCTTATCTTTCAGGTGGCTAATATAAGTCTGGCTAAATACACTGCACTGCCTGCAGGATTCCTCAGCAACACTACTGATGAAAGCACACAGCTAGGGAAATAAAGATAATTTACTTAGCTGAATATTACTGGCTTTCTTAAAGATAGATTAATTAGGAAGTAGGATCAAAACCATTTAGAGCAGAAAGAAAAGGCTTTGGGAGCAGCACTGAGGAGATAAGTGGTGTCACCCTTAATACAGAGCCTGTTGTTCTACACAGCTTTCTCTGGTTTAAAATCAATGTGTGCTTGCCACTTTAAAGCCACAGCTCCAATTTCATGCATAACCTGCAAAAACTTGGACTTGCATCCTGGTGGATTTCAGACAGATAGAAGAATTGGCTTGGACCTTAGGATGGAATAATCAGCATCTTGTTTTCATTAATCCTTGTCTTTAAATAATAATGTAGGATTATGATATTTATGATTTTATTATATTTATGATATGTAATATCTTATAACTTGCTATAAGTGAAACCATATCCATCAGAAAATGGCTCATGAATTAATTTTCAGGTATTTGATATTACATTGTGACTGGAACCTTGTTATGGTGTTTCTTGTAAAAGGTGAATAATGGGAATTGGATAGAAATGGTTAATTATGCAGTTTTAGTTTATTTTCAGAACACATTGGAATGTCAGGGCTGTATCTGTGTTGGCCTAACAGAAGGCTCTGGCCTCCCTGTGCCACCATCCCCTCATGGTGTTTGGAGTCGCCTTGTGGTGTTCTGGTGCTCTGGGGAAACGTGACTTCACTTGAATGGCTTTCCTTTCAAAGGCACAGACACACATGGAATGTGGCATTCTATGGATCCATGGATGGTCTTTTGGACCAACAGGACAGTTAAACACTAAATCCTTATTTTCATGGTCTGAGTCTAACACTGAGCCACCAAACTTCAAATTAGAGGCACATTTCATTGCTTAAATTTCAGTGCACAATGGCACCTCATTTTTGCAGATGTCATACACTGAAAGGAAAGCACACAGATGTTTTATAGGACCATATTCTGGGTTATTCAGAATTGTATCAGCTTTGCTGTCAGTTGTACAGATCTTGATTGCTGGATTAAGCCTGGCATTCTCAGTTCAAGAAAGCAACAAGTTTTAATACCTAGTGGTAAAAGGTACCTCCTTTACTGCACAGAAACTCTTCAGAAGACCTATTTGCTGGTACTTTTCCCAATGGATGTGTGTGTGAATGTTGGTAAAATCAGAGTGCAAGGGAAATGTTTCAGGCTTTTAAGCAAAAGTTAAGTGACTGTGTAACAAAGCAATGCTTATATATTTATTTATATATTTATCCTTCCATGTATCCCATCTCTGGTCCTGGGGTTTGACTCACATTGTCATATGGAGATATTCACTGGCATGTACATCACAAAATCAAGTGTAAAACTTGGCTGCATCCTTCACTTGCTCCACTGCAACTTTTCCTTGCAGCCAATTTTCACGTAAACTCACCCTCTACCTGGGTCTTGAATAATTGGGTAACAGTGGATGGTGCTTGGGTTCTTGATTTCTATTGCACTTATACCTTAATGTCTATTGTTTTCCTCATCTTTCTGGTGGATTAGGAGCAACAACTTCCCTCTTGCCCCCCCAGAAAATAGCTTTTAAAGAAGTGAGGATAGATTTTAATTTGTATTCTTGCATAGCAGTCACTTGCTAATGCCAAAGTCTCTATTCTGTTCTGCCTTTTAATGCATGCACGTCACTAGTGGTTAGCTGTGAGGTGATACATCATTTTCCATTTCAAAAGCATTGATCTAAGTCTCCTTCACTGAGAGAGATTTCCTCTTTTTTGTCTTAACTAAGCCTTGGTGGAGCAGTGGAGCTCTGCAGGTCAGTCCTGGGGAGCGCTGCGGCCTCGCTGCAAACTCTGGCACGGGACTGCAAAGTGACTCTGCAGGGGCTGGATGACTTCCAGCCAGCAGTGAACCACAGCCAAGAAATGCCAATATGGATAATGCAAACAAGAGAGATTTGGGGCACATTTCGATTTAACCATCTGATTTAATTGACAGAATAAATGCACCTGTCATCGGGTAATATTCTTGTGATTAGTTTTGGCTGTGCTGATGAAACGATGTTAAAAGAATGTCAGAACAACCTGTCCTGGGACTCCTACAGGCAGTTTCTAGCTAAGGAAGGTCAGTTTTCAACTAGATAAAAGATTTAGAATTATTTCTTCTCTCCTTGTGATTGTCTGTGTCTTTTACTGAGACACAGAACAATTTGTCTTGCATATTCTCCTTCTGCAGCCATGACAAAATGGGTCCTCAGGTCTAAACAAGCACGCTGCAGTGAAATCTTGCTTTTCCTTTTTGTTAAGGCTGTCCTGTGCTGGAAGCAGATGCATTCCAATGACATCCTTTCCTATTTGTCATTCAGAATCGGTGGCCTTTGTGAAAATGGCACCTCATTTAAGAGGAGTGCTGCCAGGGCCTTTTATATCCCATTTCCATCATCCCAAGGGAAAGAGTGCAGCTCTGAGGCCTCACCCACCCTCAGGTGATCTCTGCACCAGGAACCAAGGTCAGTTGTGACCAACAGGGCCTCCTTTTGGCTGGGACAGGTGACATGTTTGAGCCTTATGAGAGGATGTAAAGGTAAGTTGTGGGTTAATCAAAATTTTCTGTATTGTTAATGCCTGTTCTGGGGTGTTTGTCAGTGCAAGCCATGGACAAAGCTCACTTTGTTGGTGTGTGATGAGGAAAAACTTTTGGTTTGCAAAGATAAACTGGCTCAGGGAATGAATCTAAATTCCTTCTGACCAAGGGCCTTGCCTACAAAACTCTGCTCCCATTAATAACACAGAAATAGTACTGTGGTTCATCACCATGTTTCCAGTGGTGTTTAATCCACATTTTGGTGTACTTAAGAGCTTCAAGTTGATATTTATTGCTTTTAAGTGAGGATGTTGCACTCAGAAAGGATTTTAATGACAAACTTTATTTTTGAAAACCTGAATGTACAGCCAGCAGAGGCTGCCCCATGGGCAGAAGCACAGGGCACCCAAAACTGCTCCAGGGGAGATACACACTTGGACACCCATTTCTGGGGAAAGGGAAAAATTCCTGCATCTGCTTCTCACTAGGATGGCTGAAGTAGCAGTGCCAGACAGGGATTTTGGACTAGATAAATAAATTCAGCATTCGAATATGTTTCTGTGCTGAGGTACAATTTGTGAAAAAACAAATTGGTTCTGATTGACAAGTTACAAATGGAGAGGGAGGGAAATTTAAGTTAACTTTCTCATGAACAGGATTGCAGAGCCAAGTGGAACAAAATGTAAAATAACTTTCTTTTGACTAAAGTTTTGTTGGTTTTATTTTTCCTAAGTCCACATGAATGGGATTGGAGGGGTGGAACTTGTCCTGTGGAGAGGAATCCCACAGATTTAGATGCCATCGAATTCCATTGCAGTTCATGGTGAGTGGGGTTTGAGACCACACTGCTTTATTGCAGAGATGTGATCTCATTTACAGGGCAGAATTGCTGTCCAAGTGCTCTTGAAGGTGCTCTGTTTTCTCTTTGTCACTTTTCTAAGCATAAGCACCTGTTACCTTCCAGACAGCACCCAAATATCCCTGAGTGACACCCAGTTAACCATGACATTTGGGGTGCACATGGTTTCACCCTCACATCTTGAATAAAGTTTGGATTTCAGCACATTTAGACACTGCACATTGAAACAAGGCAGTGAAAAGCAGCCCCTGGAGAGTGCTCAGCCTGCTGCCACAGTGGGATGCTGCATGGGCTGGGTCAGGCACACCACTGACAAAACCTGCTCTTGATGATGAGGATGATGTTAAAAATCAATTTTTGAGTTCCTTTTGGGGCTCTGTTAAAGGAGCCTGCCAGTGCTCCATCAAACAAACTGCTTCTTTTAGGAACCTTCTTTTAACACTTTCTTTTCCATGATGCTGCCTCCCATTGTATGTCCACTTACAGAGGACAGGAAATATTCAACCTGAGAGATGTTTTCCTCTAATTGACATGGGAAAAATATTTATCAGGTGTAATTGTATTGATTTCAGCGACAGCATGCAAGGCAGGGGCTCTAAGACTTCATAACAACTCAGAAAAATGGCTCTGTGCATATTTTAGACTTCAGTTTGTCAGATTAAACACATTAAAATTCTATGAGAGAAGAAACACTAAAATATCGCTGTAAAATGAATTCAGCAGATTGTGCTGTGGACAAGGCTCACAGGAAGAGAGGGGAGAAAGCAAAAACAAGTTTGAAACTTGTGTGTGGTTGGAAGTGTGGCTGCTTTAACTCCTTCACCTTGGGCTTTGAAAATCAAATTCTAGGTTATCACGAGAAATGAGGAGACTGAGAAATGTGTGGTATTATTTAGAAATACACTGTCACTTGTGAGCCTGGGAAGTTGGGGTTTTTTCAGTAGTCTTAGAGGGACTTGGCATTAAAGGGAGAGGACAACCTTAATTTGGTTTTGAAAGCAGAGCTGTTCAGCAAATAACATGCAGATGCTTTTTCTGGTTTCTCTCTGTCTAGTTTTTTTTTACATTCTATAAATGATAAACTGAAGCTTTCATGGCAAAGTTCTATTTCTGCCACTGTCCCAGCTTTAAGTCTCAGCAAACTCCAGTAGATGTGTCCTAGGTGACAGCAGTGTCCCTGCAGCTTTGGAGCACCCTTGAGGCAAGTGCTGCAAGAGCCTTTAGAGCAGAGCCTGATGGGTGGGGGTCTCATCACTTCCCTGGATTGGTTTCCTTTGCTTCCCACATCCCTCCCTTTCCCTTTTGGTGTGAGCAGCTCTTGTGCTCCCAGCAGTGCAGTGCAGAGGGGAAATCAGCTCCTTCTGTGTGCAGCTCTGGGGCTGGGAAGAGCCAGGGAAGGTGGAGCAGTTGTGTGGCTGCTGCTTCACACCCAGCAGAGCATCACCTTCCCGGGCTGGTGGCAGGGGAGGGCTCTGAGGAAACGCAGGAAGCTGGGAGAAGCTTTTTCTTCTGGAGGAAAAAACCCAGATTTGGTGAAGGAAAAGAGAAGTTGAAGCAATACCTATTTTATTCAATTCTGTCTCTACAGAGGGGATAGGAAAAGCCAAGTGACTTTTGATCCCAAGAACTGAAGCCTAGCACGGAGTAAATGGGTTCAAAATCTCTTGAGTTAATGAGCAGTGTGCCTGCTGTCCTGGAGGGGGCTTTGGCACTAAGTCTTAATATTAATTCCCACTTTCCATCCAGCTATCCCACCACACCATTAAATCTCCCAGGAAATGCAAATACACATTGCCTGTCATTATTCAATGAGAATATTGTTTAACATTTGCAGTGTATACACAACCCATTATAAAACTCAGTGGTGCATGCTCAGAAGCAAAATGTATTACTGTAGATATCAGTAGATAACTATTTATAATTAATCCTGTAGGAATAGCAGTTCTAACAGTAAGAAACATCTAAACTAAATGGAGGGTGAAAATGCTTGAAGTTATTTCTATGGCTGTTTAGGTTACTGCTTTGGTCATTCCAGGGTCAGCCTTCATTCAGACAGCAGAGAAGCAAGCTGGAATTCATTGCCCAGCAAAGAGTACATATTCAAGGAGGGGCTGGATTTTGTGCTGTGATCTAATCTTTGGTGTTTTGAATAAAAGACATTCTGTTTGGATTTGCATGGCTGTATAGGTAAAGCTGGGGGGAGGTTGCAGAACAGCCTGTGGTAGAAAGTCTGGCTGAGTTCCAGTTTAAAGCTAAGGCAGCCCTGCAGAGGTGTCACAGGGATTTCAATCAGTTCTTCCAGAGGAAGAATTTTTAATTCTCCTTAATATTCACATCATCAAGTGGGGAGAGCCCTCATTTCCGTCTATTAGCATGGCTTCCACTGCTAGGACATGAAAAATGATCTGAGTTGAGTTCATCAGTGCTCTTCCTGAGAAATGACTCCATAATTGATTTTAGGGGGACAATACCTTACATTAATGGCATTACTGGTCATTGTGCCTCTAATACCTCCCCTGTCCCCTCTGTTCTGTCCCTTCCTGGGCTCTGCACTTTCTGCCCTGCTCAGTGTCCCTGTGCAAAGCACAGACCTTTTACATCTGATGACTGAGAACTCCCCAGATGGAGCTAAGTCACCTTTCTTAATAGTGTGAGGTGTTTCTTAGAAATAAACTGCACAAAAGACAAATTATTAACCCCAAAATCCAGTTAATTATTGCTGCATGGGAGACTGGGGCAGGAGCCCTTCCTTTAGCCTTGGGCTGAGGGTCCAAGTTAAATATAAAATATAAAAATATATATAAACCATCCATTTATTAAATATGGGTAGGAGGTTCGTTTGGATTTGGTTTTGGTTTGTTTTTTTTAAAAGGCTCTTGTTTGTAAGCTAATTTACTTCCTGGCCATTTGTGGCTGATTACTCAGACTTTACATTTCTGTGTGTTACTCTCTCTTTCTCTCTTAATGAAAATAATAATTTTTCAATTTAAACTTGAAACATATCAGGACTGTGACCACCATTTGCTGTCAATCTCTGGAGTGTTAAGACAGAACTCCAGGCTTAGCCTAAAAGCCTTTTAAGACATCGAGGAAAAACCACAAATGAAAAATAAGTTAAACTCTCACATATCACATATTAGAATAGCAGTAAACTTAAAGAGATGGCAAAATGATTTTTCTCAGAATCAATTAGTCTGGAAAAGACCTTGGAGAAAAAATTGAGTTCTACCCCTGGCTGACCAGCACCTTGTCAAGCAGACCCTGGCACTGAATGCCCTGTCCAGTCTTTCCTTAAACACCTGCAGAGGTGGGGACTCCACCCCCTCCCTGGGCAGCCCCTTCCACTTTGTGTGGAGAAGAAATTCCTCTTCGAGTCCAGGATGTTGTGTTGTGCCTCTGAATTCTACAAGATATCTTACTTCCATGGAAGTTTGTCTTCAGTATGTCCCAGTAACTCAAAGCTGTGCTTGAAATTCAGTGTGATATTGATGAATTTGACTTAAGTGAGCTGCTTAAGTTAATGGTAGGTGTTTCAGAGTTTAAAAATATAAAATCCCAGTAATTAGGAATATGCTACTGTGAAAACTCTTATTTCAGACTGAATACCCCAAATCACAGTGAAATCATGGATAGAAAATGAGTTTTGCACCATTTGCTAGAATGGGAGTAGAGAAAGATGATGTACTTCATCCAATAGACATTTGTCCTCGATGGAAGCAGACAATTAAAAAAGTGCAGAAATTATTAAAACAAAAAGAACATAATTTGGGTTGCAGAGCCATTCAGTGAAAGATATTGTCTACATTTATTTTTATGATGGCAACAATTTTTTAAAACAGCTAACAGCAGCTAGCTAGCTCCATTTGTAGCTACACTCAGAACAGTACATTTTCCTTATGAAACTCCTTATTGTTTGCACATATTGAGAAGAAAACCATACCAGACAATCCAGGGTTTCTTTGTGACATGAGCTGCTCCTTCCCAGCTGTTTGTGCTGCAGTTTGCAGAGGCAGGATCCCAGTCCCACCCTTGCACACATCTTTGAATGAACTGAGTCACTGAGGGCTGCACTGAGGTTTGACTAAACACCTTTGCTAGAGGAAAAATGTAGTAATAATCATCATTTTGGTGGCCCTGAAGTCCCCATCAGCACTTATTTTAAAGATAAGAGGATGATGGTAACTTCTAATAATTCTAATAATAAATGCCACATCTTTTCCCCTACTTTTGTCTCTGTGCAAGTTGAACAAATGTCTTGTTTAAAAACTAATATATTAATTTTTTTACTGGCTTCAAACAAAACATAACTGATTATTCAAAGCAGGAAACTGCAAGAAAAGAAACTATCCTGGAAATCCCCAAACGTTTGCCCACTGACCTGTGGTGTGCACCAGCCTCTGGACAACCTTGCCAAAAGCTTCCATCTGTCCAAGTCATGTACAGCATCCCAGGAAAAATTCCTTCCTGTTTTGCTTTTGAACTGCCAAAATTTTCCAGAAAAAGCTGAAATCTGAATGCACAAATGAGCCAAATGTGCTCAGCAGTAACTCAGAACCCTCGTTTAATGCAGAGTGTCCCACTTTGAAGGCTCGGATAGAGGGATCTGAGCTGAGAGAGGGGAAGATGTGCTGCAGCATTTTTACTTTGGCAAAAATAATAATAAAAATGAAAGTATTTCCTATCCTTAAACCTGTATTGAAAGAAAAATATTCCCTGATAATGGAAACTGTTTTATGTAAGCTGTACCTGATGTACTTTTGGAAAACACAGCACGGAGAAGCCGTGATTCCCCCCTCACCAGCAATCAACCATCTGATCCCACTCAACAGCCTAAAGCACACCTTAAACCTATTTATTTCCAGTGCTCAGAAAAGGCAACAAGAACAATTTATTTGACTGAGTTAATATAAATGATTCCATTACAGTTTTGGTGCCCTGAAGGATGGCACACAGGGGCTTTGTATGACCTTTCCTTTAATGTTCCAGTAGTTTGCAAGTGCCATTAAGCAGTGATCAGTGGGAATTGTCTTAAGGATGCCACCCACCCTTCTAAGAAGGATGTGCAGTGAGACCCGACCTTAAGGTTTGATTTGAATTTTAAAATGGTATTGCCAGATAAGCAAAGCTCTACATCCAAAAACCACCCTCCCAAAATAACAAACCCACAAACCTCAATTCCCTCAGGAACAAAAAAAAAAAAAAAAAAAAAAGAAAAAAAAGGGGGAAAAAAAAAAAGAAAAATGAAAGAAAAAAAGAAAAAGAGCAGTTGATCCTGTTGTAATTCAGATCTCATAATAAGAACTGTAATACTAGAAAACAGAATATCTCATTTTGGAATCAGCTTCCGTGGTTACAAATGCTCTGAACCAATGCTGAAGATAGAGCAAACATGTAGTTAATGTTCCACCCATCATCATACCATTAACATTTTCCTGATATTATTAGTGTAACTCTTAGATATTTTTTCCTCTTTCTGTCATTCATATTAAATTATGTTCTCACTTGCCTGCCTTTAGTAGCTAACTTTGTACTCTGAAAACAATTTATTATGCCAGCAGAGCAAAGCTGATGGATCTGTGTGTGGGACAGACTCTGTAGCATTCATGTCAATTATATTATATTAGGGCTTTCCATTAATTTTGTCTTCCAACTTCATGAAACACTAGAAGGCAGATTCATCTTTCCCCTGATGTAACTGTATTGATTTCAGTGCTGCTATTACCAAGGGAAAGAGCAATAAATGACAGCAAATTCTGGCCCCTGAGTTTTGCCAGCCTGAACTTTCCAGTTCCAGCAGAGTTGCTGGGCACGATTGTTATTATTTGTTTATTTATAGCCCTTTTCTTCCTGTGATCACAACATTCTGTGACTTTTGTCATTAAGCAAATTGTGTAATCCTGTTTGATGTTAGTTTTCAGTAATTCAGCATTTGGTTCTAGGATGGCAATCTCATTTTGTCAGGAAATGTGTGTTACATGGCACAAGCCATTTCTATTCCAAGGTATGCTCCTGTTAGGCTATCTCAGATGTGATGTGCCTTCCTCCCAATGTAATCCTGTTACCAACACTCTCTACATTAAAATACTTTCTCATGCATATTATTTCAATCCCTACAAGAAATTTCTTATGAGGGAAATGAGCTGTAGTGGCATCTCATTGTTCAGTTTTGTCATGGTTTAGACACAGATTTAATATAAATAGCAGAATTCTTTATTATCAATAGCTGCTTTATTTGTTTTAGAATAACTGCATAATTATGAATGAGGTGCTGGGATAATTTTTTCCCCTGTTTGCTGTTGCATTAATGGAGTTGGTGGTGAAGTATGATTTTTACTTAGTTTTTCTGGTGTAGGATCAATGTCTCCTGCTGCAATTACCAATCTACAGATACATTGACTAGGGCTGTAAACAGCACATTAGGTTAACTTACAGCATCCATTTAATCAAAAAATACAATAACAGATATTGGTGTATTGGGAAAAGTGATCTGCAACTGTGCAGGTGGACTGCCTAAAGATTAGAATAGAAGGAATAATTGGATTTTTTGGTCTATAGCTTTCAGGGCCTTATAAATACAGAAACCAGCTATCTCTAAGGAGCTGCCCTCTTGGCTTGATGTGAAGGTCAGTGTGGGTGGGAAGGAGGACTCCAGCATTGCTCTGCACATCTTTGGGGGAGATCTGGAGTAAAATTTGTGACTTTTGTAGCACTGGAAATCCCCTCGTGTACAAGCGGGCGGAACAGGCGGTGTTGTACAACACCCGTGGGGAGAATTGCTCTGCTGCCTCTGCAAACTTCCACTCCTCTGAAAGACCAGAAATCCTTTGGATTTTGTGGAGGAACTGCAAGAAGGTGTCAGCACTCCTCGGTGAATGGGAGATGTGGGCAGGTTCCTGTTTTCCATCTCTGCAGCCCACTCTAAATGGAGTTATTAAGTCAAAAACAAACAAGCAAAAGCCTCAAAACTGATCAAGTTTGATTTCAGGGAATGTTGGTGTGGGAAAAGGAGTTCCAGTATCAAGTGTTTCATTTCCAAATGCAGTGCAGGGGGAAAAAAAAAAAGCCTAACAAAAATCTCTACAACCATCTAATAAAAGTGAAGATGGAAAAAATTGCCTGAAAGTAGAGTCAAAACACCAGGTAAGAGGAGAATCACGAACAGACAAAATGCTGCAAATTCCATACAACATCTGAGAGGAGATTACAGTGTCAGGACAATGGAATCATACACTGAAAATGGTGTTTAAACTGCATTCTGGAAACATTATTGCTAAGCTGTAGTTATATTTAACAGGAAAGTTTTTATTTTATTTTTGCATGCATCCTAAGCGTGAGATGAATGTATGTATAAAAAATGAAGAGAGTATCTAAAAATGTGCTTTAAAAACATTACAATGGCATATATATATTTTAAAAAGAATAAATCACTGGTTCCTATTTTTTGAAAAATGGAATGTTTAGGGTATGATAAATGGTAATACAACTTTTCATTTTTGCTAGCCCAGTTATATACCAACCGAAGAATTCATATAAATAGTTGAGGTGGATGGCCTGTGGATATTGTACTCAAATAAGCTTTCTTAAAATATCTCTTTGCCACCATTGGTGATGCCTACTTAGAATAAACTGACCTCCAGGCTTTTAGCACTGCAACTGAAATGGAATTTTTTTTAATTTACTTCTGAGGAAAAAAAAAAGAAGCCAACAAATTTCAGCCTTCAGATCATTGTTATTACATGAGGAATGTTTACTGCGTGAAATACATTCACAGATGGTCCCTAAACATAAGCAGCACATACTGTATATACAAGATAAGTCATTCTTTAGTTTCTCTGGGTTTTCACATTTAACCTGTTAGGGGAAAAAAAGATGCCAGAAAAAAGAAAAGAAATCTCTCTCCCTGTTCAGATGCTACAGCCCAAATGATCCTTTGTGCAGCTGCTCCTCCAGTGCTGCTGTCTGACTCCTCAGCTCCCAAGGCTTGGGAAAGAAATGTAGCTGGTTTAATCAGAGCTCAGTGACAAATTTACAGTTATGCATGATTTTAGAATTTCTCTTTTTAGGAAGTTCACTTTATCTTGTCCAGGTCAGTGTGATATCCAACAGAGGTCAGAGACCTGGTTCAGACTCAGAGACTGATGCCCAGGAAGGCAGGATTCTGTTTATCATCTTCCCAGCAGCTCTTGTAATTTTATGCCAATCAGACACCCTCAGAGAATTACACTGATTTCTCAGAGAGACTTAGGAAATGGTCTTCAGACTGTGCCCCAGTCAGGCATAGGTTGTGGCAGGGAAATGCTGAGCAAGTTGGTGCTTTGTGAGCAATTGCAGTTATGTTTTGTATGCTCTGGGGGTACCTTTCATCCACCCACCCACCCACACACACACAAAACTTTGGGGTGCTAAAAGTTTACACACAAAGCAATCTGAAGAAGTGGTGGGAGCTGTCGAGCACAGACATCACCTTTGTCTCAGGAAATCCCTAAGCAGCAAATTCCTGGAGGCTGGGAAAAGAAGTTGGGGGAATAAGCACATCCATGTGCTTCGTGGGCTGCCCAAAGGTAACTGTGGCTGGCAAGGGGCTGTGTGTGAGCCTGGTGTGGAAATGCAGGCAGCCTGTCTGGGAGCACTGAGGAGAGGAGAGCAGATGCAGACAGGTCATTCTTTGGTTAAACTATAGCTGTAACCAGAGCCAGTCCCTTTTCCCCACTGGCATTAGTCCTCTATTCACTCTGCATCCCGGGAGGTAATGGATGCACTGATGGAGAACAGAGCTCTCACACAAAAGACACTGCCTCACAGTCTTATCTCTGGGCTCTCTTTTCAGGTTGCTTTTGGATCCTGTGAAGTTTATTAGCTATTAATTTCTGTTTTACATAATTTTATTTCTTCTTATAGCTGCTTAAAGGTATAAAGGTGGGAATATTTTTCATTTAGTGCATTAAACTCAAGTTCTACGTAACCACTTCAAAGGAGGAATTGAACCAAGGTTGTGTTACTAAGCAAGAAATCAAATTTAGATAGACATAAATCTAGAGAGGAAAAATTAACCAGGAAACCTAAGTGGATTTCTTCTCTATGTGAGTTTAGTAGGACACAAATATATATTCCTTCATGCAAGTTCTGTGAGAAGAGGAGGAGAGGATCAACTCCCCAAACTTCAAATTTGCACCCGTGGGTGAGGCCCTGCACTAGATCAGTAACCATTAATTAACCAGTTGTGTATTCACCCAAAGTTACAGCTAAAACTGCATCTAATCCTTAATTATATCTTTTCAAAAGTAAGGGGGGAAAAAGCCTTGAGTGTTTTTAAAATACTTTTGTATTTTTCTTAGCTCTGCACCTTCTGATTCCTCAGAGGAGTGGAGGCAGGAATGCTGAAAATACAGTAGGAAACACTAACTTTACACCTAAGAAATGTATTTTGGATCACATTAAAGGTCTTGTTCTTTCTGGATTGTCAGCTCAAATCTGCAGGCATCCAAAGTTTCCAAGTCTGAGGATAAAAGTCTGTGTTTGTGAGAAGTACTCGGTGTTTTTCTGGCTAGAATTAACAGCTGAGCTTTCTCCATCACTATACACCTTGAGATATGGATCTCCCAGTTTTTGTTACAGCTTTATTAAATAATCTATTTTTCAAAAGATTTCTGATTTTTAACTCTCATGTAGAGTTCACTCTTCTACCACTCCAAGAAATCACAAAAGCACATTCTTGATTGACTGCATTCAGCTGGATTAATCTCCTGTCTAAACCTGAAGAAAGGGTGTTGTTGAGTCAGAGCCTTGACAAATCCATGAGGCAACTGGGTGAGCAGGGCTGAAAGAGATGGTGTAACACAGGGTCTTCAGTTTGGGATTTGAAAGTTGGAGGTGCTGGAATTTGTACTCATTAGAATGTCTTGGTGGATGTTGGAATTATATAATAGTGGGGGGAAAAGAGGTGGACATGGGTGGTTTGGTTTGCTTTAATTTGAGAACAAGAAGTTGACTTCTGGCTTTGGGGGAGATGAGATGCATGGGCTGAAAACAAAGCAGATGATCTTGCTGAATGCTGGTGAGACAGTCTAGACAGATTTAGACGGATGCTCGGGAGAGCTTTTAGCAAACAGGCTGTTCCTACTCTGATGTGTCATATTAATATTCTTACTTCGTGGATCTTGATGATTTGAGTATGTGGCTCTCAAAACAATCATATTTTGCCTAATAAAGTGAAAACAGCGTTAAAAATTACTGTTGCAAAATAGGAGGCACCAAGTCTCTAAAAGATGTAGGCACCAGCATTTCTAAAGCAACACAGGAAGGAAATGGTCGCTGGCTTCGTTACAGTGTAGAAATTACAACTTATTATTGAATTCTCACCAATCTGTGCAATGCTTAGAATGTCCCAGATCATGTTAAGTCAAACAAAACCTCTCTTTGCTAACACTTTTTCTTATTTCCTTGCACACCGTTTTGCTCTATTGTGCATTCAGGCTGAGGGAAGGCAACCTCCTTTGTGAGGACTAAGTGGGCTCTGCTGTTTCAGTTTGCGTGATGTAAATCAATATATGTGTTCAGAACCTCTCCAGCTAAGGGTACGGCTTTCTCTCCAGCGTAGCTTTTGTGACATGGAATTAGAAAATGCCTTTTCCCTTCACATTTATTGTACGTGTTCTTCTGTAGAGTAATGGTTCTGTTCCACGTTTCCAGAGGAATTTGGGTCATTGTTTACTTGTGGCTTCATTAAAGACCGTCCAGTAGGTAACAATTTCCATCGTCAACCTTTGAATATCAAACACACTATTATAATAGTCTTTGAAAGCACTGCATGGAGCACAGAAACCTGAGAGACGCCAGAGCAGCTCTAGTCAAGTTATAAAAAGAGCACTACCATCGCTGCCTGAACAGAAGGAACGTGTGGGGAGATCGAGGGCATTGCCATGACAATTCCGACCGGCGGCTCTTTGTTCTCCTCGCGTTCCGACATAGACTTTCTTCTTCCAACATCAGCAGCAGATGATGATTAGGAGAAGCCGTGCTTGTTGTGGAGAATACGTGGCCAAACAGCTCTTCTTCTGTTTGTTGGAGCTACAAAATACGTGGTCAATGGAGTCTAATTTGAATGAAATTTTATGGGCTCACAGAGGTTGGTGTGAAGTAAGGAATGCTCTACTTTGACCTCTGTAGCCTCTCTACAGAGAGCTTAATAGAGAAAATGTTTTAAATTACAGTATGTTCCAATTATTGTACATTTATGGGACGGTGTGAGCTCCCTCTACGGGCTAATTTAACGTCTGCAAATTCCAATAATTCTTTTTTGTAACAAAGCCTCTGTGTAGCCTCGTGGATAAGGTGCCTGCCTAAGGTTTCTAAGGTTGTGCTCTTTTGAGCGTGTGCAAGATGGCTGCCACAAAAGTGTTTGAAGCTGCCGCGTTTGAAGCTGCCGCGTGTGTTTGAAGCTGCCGCATTTGAAGCTGTCAGGTTTGAAGCTGCCGCGTGTGTTTGAAGCCGGCGCGTTTGATGTTGCTGAGTACGTTTGTAAATTTGAGGCAGACTTTAATATTGTTAGACGGTAGGGGAGTCCTTTTCAACCTTTTTTCATTTTTCACTTGAACTTTTAAAAAGTTTTATTTTAACTTTTTTTTAAACTATTTTAACTACTTATGTCAGCTGAGGAATGCTGTGATTCACAGCCATTATTGTAAGGAGGCTGTTATGTATTTTTAGTGCTGCTGGGACCATAGGAATTTTTGAGTGACTTTGACTGCAGACAACAATGTGGAGAATAATCCTGACTGTGAAAAGTGTGGTTGGGGCTGCAGAAAAGTACAGATTAATTTTGACCAAGGGCAGTCATGGCTTCTCTGAGAAGAAATACAAGTCTGTCCGGGTGTGGAATTGTGGGTTGCTGAGACTGGGAAGAAAAAAAATGCTGGAAAGAGAAGGTGAAGCTTTGTAGAGAATTGACAGCGTGTTCAGTTAGCTGGAGCTACAGGTTTGGGTAAAAAATTTCTGATGGGACTCTAGAGGAGCCTTCAATGATGCTGGGAGGGAAGAACTTGGGCTGTTTGAACAGTAGGGCAAAAGCATAAATAGTGCCTTTTGTTGAAAGCTATGAACCACCAGAAATATTAGGAAGGAAATGCTGAATGCATTGTTGAGAGCTGCGAGGTGTAGTTTGTTTCTTCTGCAGGAGGATTGTTCTGCAATGTTATATTATTTAGGAATGCAATTTTTCAAGTCTAAAAACCGGCCAAGACTTGGAGCAGGACTGGCAAGTCATCCTCTGTTGGGGTGGGAGAGGGAGAGTTTTTCTGAGTTAGCTGAACACTGAGTTTTACATGAGCAAGCAGGATCTCACTGTTGTGAAAGTGGAGGTTGGTTGGAACCTGTGGAGGTTCACAAAATTTAACTCAGTGAGTGCTCCTCCAATGACACCAAATCTCTGTCACTGAGCCATGGGTGGCCACTTGTCCTGGTGGTCACCTCTTCAATGTGCACCATGGAACCCATCTGCACTTCCTGCTCTCTGAGCTCCTTCCCTGTCACTCCTCCAGGCCTGCAGCATCCCTTCCTGGGGAGGTTTGTTCACTGTCTTGGACACCCTCTGGACACCCCCTTGGCTCAGGTGCCCTTTGGAGTGTCAGGAGATGGATTTCATAGCTGTGATCATGGTCCTTTTTTACCACATCTCTCCATCGTTTACCACATTGAATTCTTGGCACAAGGTTGGCATCTGGGAGCCTATGCCTCAGATAACTGGCAACAAAATGTTGAGATCACAGATTATTTTGTTTATAGAGCTGAATCTCCCTCAGATTAAATCATCACCTTTTAATTTTTCTAGCTTTGTCTCCTCTGTTCCAGTGATTCTTTGTTCAGATGTGCTCATTTTATCACTGGAGCTGCTAACACTGAACATTGTTTGGTATGGAATTGCACAAGTGATGAAATGATGAAAAAATGGTGTGGCATAGGGCAGAGTTGGGTAACTCTTGATGACTTGGCTTTCCTGGGAAGGTTTCACTTAGGGATTTTTAATTTCTGTGCAATAACAAGCACTGAATGGATCTGACTGACACTGTTTGTGATAAGTTGCTGCTATGGTACTGCTGATTTTTCTACAGGCATTTCTCATCCTTATTTTAGAATATTTGTTATGTTTGTTTGACTAAAGATGTTTTTCTTACTCTCTCCAGTTTATCAACCATGTAATGAAATGGACTTCAATGTTTTCTTTGCTGATTACACAGACTTTTCATTACTTTGAGGCACTTTTTAGGTAAACCAAAGTAGCCTCTGTGCCCTGCCTGGTACAACTCCAAGGAGCTCAGCTGGATTTCCAGTGCTAGAGTCTGGCCTCTCTTGTTGGCTTTTGCATGGCTTTGGGGCAATGACTATCCATAAATTTGCTCCCAAAATTTCAGTTGTATATGTGGCACCTTGTGATCTTAATAACAAATCAGATCTAATGAGTGACCTCCTCACTTTCATTTTATTTCTAATTAAGTTTTTTCTTGAGTATCATCTACCTTAACACTGTGCATTTGGATGACTTTTAAAATAATTTTGTATGTCACTTTGGTGTGGTTGCTTCTGTCTTTCTGTTTGTCTTCCAGGTTTGGTAAATGAGGTGATTATTTACTTTTTGTACAGCATTGTTAATAGAGAATTTATTGCCATTCATTCTGAGCTTTAAATAGCTTCCTTTTTAGCATTTTGGGTGATTTTTTTCTGTGGATTTTTGCTCCATCCTTTCCAGTCTGTCACACTCCCTTTGTTTTGCTGTGTCCTTGTTAATTTGAAGTGGAATTTACCTCTGACTTGTGTTTCAGTGCATCCTGCCATGGAGTTCAGCTCCATCCTCTTGCTCTTAACTCAGCAGTGTTGTTATTGCTGGGGATTGTGCTGAAAGCCCTGAGCAGCTTCTTCACCTAAGAGCTTCTCACTGGTGTAAATTAATTAGAATGTTATCCAAAGCAAAACCATTGCCTGAGCTTGAGATAAAATGTTTTGACTTTTTTGTACCAAAGTTGTGAAATTTCAGGCAACTTCTCAATTATCAATTAAAATTAAGTGTCAGCCCTGGTAGCTTACATCTTCCCTGTTTCTGAAATTTGTTATATTATTTAGCCTTTTGCCTATATCTATATTATTAGGTTTTGAGGCACCTAAAGCTATTTGAAACAGCAATGTATTGGTTTTCCCTTCATTTCTGATCCTGAAACGTGCTTCTGTTAAATGAGGTTGGTGCTACTGTGCTGGTTTCTAAAACAGCATTGATAATCAATCTTAGGAATCTCTGTTTATATTAAAATCTGCAATATTTAGTCATTCTGTTGAAAATATTTGTGGAAATAGTGATAAAAAAATGAACACTTCACTGTGCACAGTGCATTTTTTCAGACTATCAGACACAGTCTGTCTAGTCACTAATTTTTTTTCTCCTCTTCCTGGTGGAATCTTAGCAATTTGTGATATTACTAGTTGTACTTAAAAGCTAGGATACTAGTTATACTTAATTATATATAATTATATTCTGCTCCTCAGTCACATACAAAAGCTTTCTGATGAGTAAGAATATGTGAAGGGTCTCTCTTATTGTTCCTTCCCCTCTATTGTGTGGTTCACACACAAATGGGATCATAAAGAATGGGAATGTGGTGTTTGCTTCTCATGCATTCTGCCTTACTTTTAGCTGAATTCATATTTTGCATCTCTTGATCTACCTTTTTTTTCCCCAAGAAAATTGTCATTCGACAGCAGTTGCATGGCTGTAGTTGAAAATTATTTATGTTACTTTTTCTCAGATTCTTGGCTTCCTTTTGTTTTGTAACTTCTGTGGTTGAACAGACAACATGTTCCCAGTTAGATGTGCTTCCAGCTAGTTAAATACAGTCCAGCTCCCTTTCAAACTGCAGTGCCTGAAATTGAGCTGGAAAATCCATACTTGGATGGAGTGACCTGGTTTGAAAAATGCTGAACTCTGAGATGCCCAAGAATTGGCAGATGATTGATATTTTTAAGGGACATCACATTTGAGAATGCACCTTCTAGATCTGTACTTAAGGCACCTTGATTTGAAAACATCAACCTTTGTCTCTTTCTAAAAAAGCCCAGCCTGTGTTTGGCACTGCACATCCCTTTCCCCAAAAGCTCAGAACCAGAACAGAACAGCCCAAGCATAGCCAGGAGAAAATGTGACATCTGGGAAATGGAATTAATGGGATATTTCTTTTTCTTTGTTTAGCTATGGAAATTCATCCCAGGCATATGTCCACCCTCCCTCAGTTCTTCATTTTGTGCCTATGGAATTCAGATCTCTGAAAGGGAAAATGGAAAGTTTTGTGTTTAGCCATAGAGCAAATGGATTGCAGGGAAGATTTCTCAGGGTACATGATTCACCTGTTAGTATGTCATACTCAGCCTTTGTAGAATTCCTGAAGCTTTGCAAAGTTTGGATTATTGAGACCATAAAGGCAATGAGTTACAAAAATTAGCACTTTTTATGGTTACAGTCAGCCAGATTTGGGGTTGGAGTTGTGACACAATGGTTTGCTATCCCATGATCAATCCATTCAGTTTCACTCAGCTGATTTTGTTCAAACTTAGGGAATCCTGTATTTTGTTCCCTGACCAGAGGACACAGAAGAGCCATTTCTGTTGATAATAAAAGACATGAACAAACTGAGTTGATCTAATAATGCAAAGACTCTCCAGTGCTGTTTTGGTTTCTTCCTGTTCTTTGTTTGGCTGCTTCTCCTTCAGGAAGATGTATTTTTCTTATGCACACCTGTATGTGCTTGTTAACAAGTTATTTATATTCAAACAAAACATTTTCTACTGCGTGGTCATTATTTTTTTATTAATTCATTATGCTCTGCAGAGTAATTCCATCCAAGAAAGGAAAACAGAGCCACATGATTTTTATGAGTGGTCAAATACACTTGAAAACTAGCTTGAAGAATTAGATTCATGTTGCACAAATAGTGAGAAAATGTTTATTTTATTAAAAGTGCAGGGAAAGCAAGGAAGTGTTAATCAATGGGATAATTTCTTTGTGATATTTAATTCTACCTGCTCTTCTGTTTCACAATAAGGATATCTGAGTAACAGTGCAGATGATGGATCAAGAGGAGTCTTTTGTCAGCTGAAATCTTCACTCGTGGTCTGGGGGTTCCCCTTGCTCCCTAAAAGGGTTTTTTGGCCTCACACACAGATGTGTCTTTGCTCTGCCCCCTGAAAATCCAGCAAAGAGAAAGCAGCAAGAAGCAGCACACTGCAGTGTGGGGTTGGATTTCCTGTGGGGATTTACCTTTCCACACTCTGGCTGATCTCAGTCTGCTCCAGAGCACAAAGCACAAAAACCTGGAGTGGGTGGGATGGCAGGTGAGCCCTCAAGGAGGGGCAGGGGTTTGTTTCCCTTGCACTGCAGTGTTTCCCTCCCACAGCAAGTCAAAGCACACACCTAGCAAGCAGCATTTTCCATCAGAATTTCCAGCATTGAGACAGCTGCTTGTGAGCTCTTCTGTGCTTGTCAGATATTTATCTGTGAGAAGGAGCAGCATCTTTAACAGCCACGAGGGTTCTGTGCTTGTGCAGTGCCTGTTTCTCCCACCAGGAAAGCCCTGATTCCCCCATCCATGCAGGGGAATGAGGCTGTACATTACATTCCTTTCTCTGTTCCTGGATTTTAAATAAACTGCTTTAATCCCTGCACTGTGCATGGGAAAGCAGGAATAGGTGTTGTTGTTTATGGTCTGTGAACAGGCACCAGAGTGAGATTGGTACCAGCAACACTTTTCCCCCCTGAATAATAAAGTTCTGCACATGAAGGGAAATTTGAGCATTAATATAGAACCTTTTCCTTAAGCTCCAGGACTACATTATGCATCCATATCTTGGGCCCAATAAAATGAATGGATCCTTTTAGTTTTCCTACTGTTATGGGTTTAAAACAGGCAAAGTCTTCTATTTTTTCTACTGCAATTTAATCCAATTTTAATATTCCCCAGATAATAGTGAAATAACCAATTCTGTCCGATTCTGCCTTAGATAAAAGCATCAGCATGTTTGGAACATAAACCTTATTTTACCTTTTGTCGAGCTGCCCAATTTAGTAAGAGCAATTCAGTGCTGCATCTTAAGTGTAGTATGACTTAGAACACTGGAAGCTGCCTGGAATGTGAAAAAAGGGAATAATTTATATTTAATTGGTCTAAACCTACCTTTCCTAGGTCAATAAGAAGAGGAAAATCAGCAGCATTAATCAAGATAAAATTATCAGCTGATTAATCAGTGTTCTAATTACTGCATAGTTCTTTCCCTTTTCAGTTTTAATTACTAAACTTCATTGTCTTTTCCATATGGCCATCATGCATTCACAGTACACTTTTTCTCCTGGTGAGATCATTAATATAAAAAATGTACATTCAAGACATTACTGAAGATATAAGAAATTGCTAGTGCCTACTAAGAAATTACCAAGGAAGCTGCAAATCAGCCATAGGTTATACAGGAAAAGTCTAATAAATCTACTAACACTTAAGAAAATAGATACAGTAGAAATGCAATTATGATTATCAAATCAACCTTTGTCCTAAAGTGAGTTTTGCCAGTCTTATTTCATCAAATCTGTCTCTTGGTTGGGTCAGAAACCTATAAAAATCTGATTTAAGCTGGCAAAATACAGGGGAGACCTCTTAAATCCACAGGGCTAACATTGACCACACAAATACTCTCTTAGCAGAATATTCAGAAATATTCTCTTTTGCAGAATATTCCTTCTTGCTAAGGCCCAAGTTCTCAAAGGTGTTTAGGCACTTCAAACTATTTCAGTAGATATTAGATATTATAAATTATCCTCCAAGGATTTAATCTCAAATAAATAAATCTGCCATGTTTTGGCAGAAGTACCCTGACTTATTTAGCCTCGGTGCTCTCTAGGCATAAGGAGAATTAAAAGTTGGGCATTGGCCTTTAATGTTGTTTTTTGAGTAAGGAAGGGGGTTAGAAAAGTGAATTTCTGCTGAAATCTCAACATCCCATGATGTGTCATCTGCAATCTCTCTCCCAGCTGAATGATGAACTGCAGACAAAGAGCAGGATGTGTTCCTGGGGTTTTGTGGAAGGTGCAGCAGTTAACAGGTCAGCACCCAGGGAATGGAGTGAGGAGCTCAGGGCTCCCTGGAGCAGCTGGGGCTGCAGCAGTGAGAGCACCCAGTTCTGCACCCCTGGGAAACACACAGCAGAGTCTTGCAGCATTTTAAATTGTTTGATGGCTGCCTTAAAGCATTTTTACTTTATTTACTGCCTGGAACCTGGCAGGTTCTGTATCTGCTCTGCAAGGTCTCTTGCATCCTTCAACAGGCTCTTCATCCATGATGGAAATGGTGGATTTCCACCATCCAGCCTCTAACAGTCCTCTCATTAAAAAAAAAAAAAAAAAAAAAAAAAAAAAAAAAAAAAAAATCAGTGTCCTTGTCTATTTACTTTTAAAATCAGGTTTTCCTGAGAAGAAGTAGTCATGCCAGTTATTTAGTTAACTGATTAGTAATTGAAAGCCTAGTTTGGAAACTGTACAAGTTTCCTATGAATATTCATAAAAAATAATTAACTTGGCTTCTGATTTAGAACCCAACAACAGTTCACTTGTTTTTTTCTTTTTTCTTCTTTTTTTTTTTTTTTGATAGATAAGTTAATTATATGCCAAGGTCTAGTTTGCTGGGGTTTCTTTCCTAAGTAGTGATTGACTAACTGCTGCTGGTGACAATAATCCCGGGCTGGGGAGGCTTTTTTGTGTGCTTTGCTTTGGGTTGAGTGAGTTTTTTTTGGTTTGTGTGTGTCTATCCCAGCGTGGCTCAGCAGCTGGAGGTGGCACGTGGGTGCCCTGGTGCAAAGTCCCTTCCCTGCCGGACCCGCTCCAGCCTGTTCTCATCCCAGAGCCCTTGGAAAGGAGGATTGTGACACGCAGATCCCTGCAGGGCTTCAATTAAAATCCGTAATATGGTCAAATCTGCTTTTCCAAGGGGACCGAGGAGGATTCAGCCCTCCCCAGCCTGAATCGGGACACTGGCCTTGCTGTGCAGCGGGAAATGATGGCATGGCATGGCATGGGATGGGATGGGATGGGATGGGATGGGATGGGATGGGATGGGATGGGATGGGATGGGATGGGATGTGCTGCCCAAGGAGCGCTGGAGTCCCCGTGCCCAGAGCTGTGCAAGAAAGCCTGGACGTGACACTCAGTGAGTGACCAGGTGCCGATCGGTGCCAGGTTGGACTCGCTGCTCCTCGAGGTCCTTGCCAGCCTAACCGAGTCCGTGGCTGTGTGAGGCCAAAGCCAACCCCCCAATCCCCCTCGGGGATGGCAGGGCCGCGGGCCCAAGGACACGGGCAGCGCGGGTGGCAGGAGGGGACGGCGGCAGCACAGCCCCGCTCCCGCAGCGCTGCCGCAGCCCGGCCGCAGAGCAACGCTGCCATCTAGTGCCACCCGCGCCCTCCCCGCCTCGCGGGCTCGCTGCTCTCCTCGCTTCTTTTTTCATTCTTCTTCTTCTTTTTTTTTTTTTTTTTTTTTCTAAAAGGTTTTTATCCCGTCAAGGAAAAACCGGCTCTTGGAAAACAACCAACTCAGTTGGAACTCGGAGATAATAATCAGTTTCTCTGGGCTTGTGAAATTGGCTCATTAAGCGTGCTTTTTAACAGAAAATATTGGAAGCGATTAAGTCTGCTTTAGTGAGTGGGCATGAAATGGCCAACCTTCGGCCACCCACAGCTCCTAGGTGCCTGGCGTCGTTTTATGCATGCAGAGTAATGTCTTTACTTGAAGTGCTGTTTATTCATCACCTGCTTATTTATCTCTTTGCATTTGGCAGGCACATCGATCAATGTTAAACTGTCACACAAGGTTATTTTTCTTTTACATAACAGTAGAGGCCTAAGGTAGTGGCATATTAAAAGTAATAACTTTCTAACTTGTAGCTCGAGATGACAGCACCATTTGTACCTGAATATATTATAGCCAGAAATTCAGGGGGAAAGTATATAAAAAAGGGGGGAAAATATTAAAGGAGTTAAAAAAACGGATGATGTCTGTTAAGAATTAATGTTCTTCCAAGGTCAAAGGCTGGGAGCCAGCATTCCCCGAGTTGCTATAATTGTGTGCCTGTGTGTGTTGTGAATGTGTCTGGTGAATGGCTCTCCACCACACAACAGATCCACCTCTGACCCATCAGGGTTAACTTCAGGCCTTAACATCCCTGATAAACTCACAGGGAGACTCCTCTGCACAAGCTGTTCACCATCCAACCTGATTTACTCCGTGACAATCAGGTAGTTCTGCTTAGAAGTGCATTGATTCATCCCAGTGTGTGGATCCAGACCCTGGTGTCCAGGTTGTGCTTGAGCAGCCATCACCTGGAAGTCAGGCCATGCCCAGGAAAACTCCAGTTGAATAAACAGGGAGGGGTGTAGTTATCAACAACTGTGCTCAGCCATCTGAAAAACAGCAAAAAAGTCAATGTGGAAGTAAATCTTTTCATTCTAGTTTCTCTCACCCTCACACCCCCCTTTTCTTTTTTTGGTTCTAGTATTCTGTTGCTTTCAAACACTGCCCAGCTTTGATAGACTTCCTGTCTTGGCACAGGGCCAGGCAAGCTTTCTCTGTACAAACAGGTTTTCTTTTTATTTTCAGTCCAGCCTAAAAATGCCTACAGATAGAAGAATGTCAGATCTTTTTAGTGCTGAATTTCAAAGCGGTCCTTAGAATTCTTTCCTCCCCTTGATCTCATCTTTGGATTGCAGCTTGGACTCGCTCTCTGTTTCTAAATATAAGCTGTGGATGGTGGCTTTCTAATAAAATGCTTTGATAGGTTTGTGTACATGGGAATTAAGCATGGGGCTGTGGTGGACTGTGTGTCAGCAGCCCGTTCTTGCTCTGCCACCACTGCACGCGCTGCTGCCAAAGCGACCTGGCTGGGGAGCGTGAATGGAGAAAGGGAAGTGCTGAAGGCCATGAGATGCTCTTCATGCAGATGGCACCTTGGGTTGAACAGAATTTATCGTGGAGCCTGGTCTATCTTTGGATCTGTTAATTCATGTATTCATTCCTGCTCTTGGGCAGACACTTCTGTTTTATCTCATGAAGTGCAAACCTGGAAGGGAAGGAGGGGGAAGCTCGTCCATTAAAAAAAGCGGCACCTCCACATGTCTATGCTCCTGGATCAATATTTGCATCAAAGTGGTTTAAATGTATGTGGCTCTAGGGCTGTCCATTCTTTCAACCTGACCTGCAGCATTGATTAGGGCTAGTAGAAGGAAGGGAAAATAGCAAATCTGGTAAGATAAAATTTAAAAAAAAAAAAAAAAGCCAGGAATGTCACTGTGACTCCTGAGAAAGAAGCACTTAAAGTGCTCCCATCATTTGTATGACCTCAGCAATCCCCTTAGTTAGACACTGCCCCTCTTCACCACCCACATGTGGCACTTGTGGTTCATTTGATCATATTTCTGAGAATAACAAAGAGTATTTCAGATTTTATCTGAACAAGGGTGAAACTACCTTGTTTGGGATGTATGAGTTACCTCGATTCTTGTTAAAATATTTACACTGGTTCTTTTAATTGCTACTCTGCTTTTTGCTTGTACATCCTAATTCATGGAATGCAGAGAGAAAGTTTGTGATGTGGATAAAAAATTAACTTCTGCATGTTTTCTTCCTCCATTAAGACTGCAAGCCCTTCCCTGCACTCCTTGGACATCACACATGCAGGGAATGCAATTTACACCCCAAGGAGATTCTTATCTCAAGAGGAGCACAATTAAAGCAAAGCACAATTAAAGCAAAGCTGACCCTTGAATTTTCCTGAAGGAAGCATTGGGCTCCTTCAGTTGTTTTTTCCTAAAATATCTTTCCAATTCATTTTGAAGAAAAAGAAATTGAAATCACTTAGAGAGAGGTCTCTTAGTGAAATCTTTATTTAAATTGGCTTTACCAGGTCCAGGATTCCCCTGGAAGAATTTGCCTTTCTGTGCCTGCTGGGATTGGATGCTGTCTTGTGACGAGATCAGGGCTTATCTTTTTTCCCCCTTTTATCCTTTTTTTGTTTTTAATGTATAGACTAGTTTGTTTACATTTGTGTTGCAGCAGATAAATTTGAAAAGGCAAGTTACAGTCTTGGATCTGTGTTTCTTTCTCTTTGGTCTCAAATAGATTTTGGTATTGAATTCTCTGGATGTAGGATCAGTGTTTAAACTTTGACCTGCATGTGTGATTGCTTAGGCAACAGCTAAGTAGAAAATACTTAAAATCAGCTCTTTTTTGAGATAATTGCAATTTTTGATAAAGAGAAACAGAAAAACACAATGACAGAACGTCGTATAATACATAAAACTGGGAAGAAAAAAAAATTACAGCTAAGAAATTTATCATGTAAACAAAGAAGTCCAGCCTATTGAATGGAATAAAATTGAATAAATAGAATGATCTCTCCTTCATGCTCTGCAACTCCTTGGCTGGCAAAGCACTTAGCACCTACTCAGATTAAGCTGCATGAATACAACAGTATTAAGTTAGCCTCACAAAAGAGGACTTCCAGTATTAAGAGTGATCAAAGGATTTTAGCAAGGCAGGCTTGCCCACAACCATAAAGGTCTCCTAATAAAGTAGAACTGAGCAATTAATTTACTTGACAGAATGTCTGTGAGCAGTTTGCAATTTCCTTGTATTTACATTGTTGTTCAGAGTATTTTATTCAGGTGTTTTTGGGAATGTTTACTTGCAGAATCAATTGTGAGCAGGACTCTGTGAGGATTCCATACCTGATTTGTTAAATTTGGCCTGGGTTGGTCACAGCTAATTGGTCATTTCATTCAGAGGGAGAGAGAAGCAGGAAATTAGCATGTCTAAGACATTTGCCCAAATGTTAAACCACCGTTGGCCCCATAAACCTTGCCCGCGGCGCTTGGCATTTATTGTCCATTCCACTTGTCTCCCTTCACGTGTCTCCCAGGCATAATTTAGGGCACTGGCTGCCAGTAGCCCTGTCCTAAAACTAATATACAGCTCCCCATAAACCAGTTCTTTCCTGACCTGGCATCGGAACCTCCTCTGTTTGTTGTCTTACAGAATTTTATTATCCCCAAGGATAAAGGCTCCTGCAGAATGGCTGGAGATTTCATGGCTGTCATGGCAAACACAGGCCTGGAACATGTGCTCTGTATCCAAGGCAGATGGGCCAACGTGCTGTGCTTGGGGGCTGTGAGGACAATCATGGCTCTAGGCCTTTTCTTGCCCCAGACACCAGGTTTGGGTGGTATCACTCCACCTTTGGGGGCTGGAGACTCTCATGATTCCAGCTTGGCTTCAGGTGTGCCTGGAAGTTAATTTTATTTTTTTTTTTCTGGTTACATTATATTATCAGCAGCCTGGAGAGATGCAGGGATTTGGGAGCGCTGGAGATCCCCAAGTGTTAATAGCCGAGCAGTTCTGAGGTATTTTCATCTGAAACCCAACTTCATTGCTGTGCAGCATTTTTAATTCATGTTATTTGGCCATGCACAGCAGGTGTGAGCGCTTCTGTGGAAGAATGCACAGCAAGGAAGCTACAGGCATAATAACCTCCATAATTTTATCCAGTCTAGTTCACCAAAGTTCTCTTTTGAGGCAAAGGAACAGCTTTCCTTAAAGCTGTGGTTAGCTCTTAGGAACTTAGCTTTTAAAGGAAGTCTTGCTAATATTCCTCCATGTCCTTCCTATTTTCTCACTTTTCTCTTCCCTGAATTATTTCCTCTCTGACAGCCACATGGCAAGTGGAACATTTATTTTGGGTTTTACTACTTTGTGTGTCCCATGGAGTAAGTTTTAGGGTAAATGCTTCTGTGCTTGCATGGTGGTTAGGGAGAGCAAAGAGAACATTTAAAGGTAGAACTACTACAATGAATTCATGCCTAATTTTTCAAGAGGCCATGTTTTCAGTCACCTACCTTATAGCACCTCTTATAATTAGGTCGCTTATGTAAGAATGGATATGAGTTTCTAATGTTAGACAGGCAGGCTCTGTAATGTTGGCTCGGGTCCATTCCCATGCAAAGGTGAGGTTGCTCTGTGCCTGACGTTCTCCAGGCTGTGTTCTAACGTGTCCCTGCCTCTTGAGCAATGGGGCTGTCCCACTTAATGTGCTAATTCAGCTCCCTGCCTCTTGTGTGACACAGGATTCCAGAGCTGTCATTTACATTTCCTTAAAGTATGGCTAATTTCTAATTAAGCACTAAAAGAAGAAACATTTTTATCCTCCTAAGAAATCTCGCCCCTTCTTTTGGTGTAAGCATTTAACAAACTCAATGCTCAGCAATAATGATGTTGAGAAACACAGTCAGAAAAAGGAAATTGCATCACGAAGTTCCATTGTAAAGAATATCCAGTAGAAGTGCCAGTTGAGAGGGTCTCTGTTTCCAAGTGAACATGTTATCTGGACCTGTGGACTTTCAAAGATCAGATTAATGTGCAAAAACTCAGTATCTGTCTTGTGCAACCATCTGAGATTCTGCTGGGCAAATATGGCATGAAATATCAACTCTAGTTACAGCTGGCTACAACCTGCTCTTTGGAAATCTGCTGCCTTGTGTGGGCCAGACTGATCTTGAGTTTAACACTGACAATAATACTGGAAAAGATTTCCCAAAGGATGTGGAGCATTATCCACCCCTTTGAGTCCTTAAATGATACCAAACACTTTTCTGAAAGCAATGCTGTAGGCAAACCCAAAACTCCGCTGTTTGACAGAGGATTTTTTGTGTAAAATCACTGACTGAAGTTGCAGAAGATGTTCCCTTGGACAGCCAGGGGTCCATCCTTCTCTCATACCTGTGGCTCCAAGGGAGCTCCTGGGAGCACCAGTGGCAGCTGCAGGTGGGGGCCTGCATTTGCAGGAATGCAAAGCCTTGCCAAGTATCTGTACCCCAGGGGGCTGAGACAACCTGAAGGTTGTCAGAGGGTTGACACCCTGTTTGCTCAGCCCCACCAAAGCAGTGAGGAATATGAATCTTGCTGGTTGTGTGCTGCTGGCCCTGCACATGCAGACCTACCCTGCTGCCTGTGCCAAAATCTTCCAAACACTGAGCCCCTGATCAACAAATTGTCCTTTAGTCAAGGAAGATGTCAGCAAGCTGGCTGGCATCCAGGAAAGCCAAATCCTGTTAACAGAATATCCTGCAGCTGTCTGAAGAGCACACCTTTACCACTGGGGATAAGGGAAAGGTTTTGTCTGTGCAGACCACCTGTCCATGCAATCAGTAGTGGCCCAGTATGAATTCTCTATACTGAATGAGTGGATGCACTAACACATTAAAAACAGAAAACATCTTTTTATTACATAAATGAGAAGGGGAAAAGCATCAACCTGTAAGACAGAACTCTCTTTAGGCATGTGCCTGTCCTCTCTCCATTCCAAGAAAGTCTTGATCCCTCTCTGTGACACAAAACTTGCCTTTGTGCACTTTGGACACATCTAAACAGAGAGATTTGAATATTTTCTTGATGCTGGCTCAGCCCTACAGACAGGTTTCAGCACCCCAGTTAAAACTGGAGCTGCACTCTTTGGAGCCCAAGACGTGCTGGTTTTACCCATGAGACTCCTCCGTCAGCCCTGAGATGTGGCTAAAGCCCAGCCTAAGACCTTGAGCAGGGCACAGTGGCCAACTGCTTCCCAATTAGGATTTTTAAAGATTTTTGAGACCATAATTTGGCATCAGGATGAGGAGCTCCATGTCCCTCTTTGCTTTTGGGAAAACCTACCTGTAGGAAAGGTGCAGCACTTCTGCTCTTGCACAGGAGCTGAAGGGTAACTTAAATGTTGGCTTTTTGTCTTTAGTGGGTACTTGCTAATGCAGAGCAATGTGAAGCAAAAGCATTCAAGCACAAAAGTACTTCAGGCTTTTTTACTCCTATTTAAACAATTCTTGATTGAAGCTGGGAACAGACAAACACACAGAGATGTGTCTGATGATTCTGAACTGCTGAAAGTGCTCATTTCACCTCTGCTTCCACTAAACCAAATCTTCTATTGGGTATCTGTGTCATGGAGCAGGAGAAGACAATTCCCTTTCTCCTCCACTGTTTGTTAAACATAATTCTTGTTGATTTTTTCAGTTATATACTTGTATTGAAAGTGGGACAGGAATCCTTAAGAAACTAAAAATAGTCCATATAATGATCTCAATAGGAGGGAGATTATCAAGTTGAGGAGAAAAAAGTGAAGGGAATTAAGATGTCAAGTACTGTAAAGCCATATTAAGAGTCACTCCATGTATTTGGGAAAACAAGTATCCTAAATTCTCAGTACCAAAATGTACCTCAGGAAGGCCTCGCTCACCTATTCTAATCTCCTTACAGTTGTGTTCAGCCCTTTTATAAGAGAGAAAAATTGACTTTAAATAAATTTAATGAGAAACATAGATAAATAACATTTAAAACAGGAATTTTCAAAAAAAAAAAAAAGTGTAAGAATTTGGGAACCCTAATTCCTCTGGGAACAGATGCATATCATCATCTTCACATGCCTAAGCTACACGCCCTTAGGCTGTGAATGTCAAACACCCCTTTATCTTCCAGCACTCTGGTGTACAAATAAAGATGTTTCTGTAGCAATTCCAATTTCAGGAGAAGGACAAATGCTGAGTGAATACGATCCAAGGGTTCCAGATATTAGGGTGGTGCCCATTATCCAGGAGGGGGCTAGGATGTGGTGTTAGCTGTTTTCAATAAAAAGCACTCAGAGCTAAACACACCCATGTAACAAGTCTCCATTGACCTTAGCAGTGCTTTTGATGCTCTCCGACTTCCAGCTCTGTGAAAATTATTGGCAATATTTCCCAACTCCTGGATGTCCAGAAAAGTTTGTGAAATTATCTGTCATCTGCACAATGGTGTGCTGGATAGAGGCTGGGGCTGGCACTCTGTTGGATCCATTTGTAATAGCAAAAGGAGTCAAGCAAAGGTATATTTTGGCACAGGCTGTTCTTTGGACTGTTCTTTGTAGTAATGATTGATGATGCCACTAGAGACATGATGCCAGGAATATTTATTAAATTTTGAACATCTGGCAAGCTCTTTAACCTGAGCAGATTGAAGGCCTCCACAGCACTGAAGGAGAAGGTTATATGTGAACTCCTCTGCGCAGGTGGTTGTGCTTTCGTTGCACACACTATAGAAGACCTCTAGTTCACGACCAACAAATCTGCTGTGGCAGCTGAAGTCCACAGATTTATCGTCAGTCAGAGGAAAAGCAAGGTTGTGCACCAGTCCAGAGCTGGGAAAGCATCTGCAAGATATAGGATTGGTGTATTAGTGTGGGTAATGGATTTAATTTATTTTTAAGACATTATCAGATGTCTAAGAAAGCATGTGCAGAATTAAAAATACATGTTTTGCATGTGAGATTGCATCATAAATTGACACATGCATGGTATCCCACAGAATACCAGACTTAGTGTTTATTTTGCTGTAGTAATTTCCACATTAGCCTGTGCCTGTGAAACATGGACAAGTCATTGCTGGCACATCAAAGAGCTGGAAAAATTCCATCACCAGCACCTTCAAGCTATTATGCATATCAAGTTATAGGATAAGAATCACAAATAACAAGATTTTGCAAAGAGATTGCACAAACAGTATTGAAGCAATTATTATTATAATAGCATTATTTTGCTGGACTGGACATGTCCTCTGTATTTAGGACACAAAGCTCCCACAGTCTGTGTTGCACAGTAAACTTACGACAGGCAGCAGATCAGAAGTCAGGAAAAGGAGAGGCATTTGTCCAGGAAAAATTGCTCCCTGGTTGCCACACAGATGCCATCATTTGGGAAACTCAGCATCAGCTATTAATATGGAGTACTACAGTGTAAAGTGAGACATGTTGGTCAATGGAGCTGAAAAATAATTCACAACTCCAAACTTGTGAATAATTTTGCCCTTGTTGAACATCTGTGATTAAATGGCAATCTCTTTAGATGTGGTTGTACTAAATTCAATTCTGATATCAACCAAATCGGCGCTGAGGAACACTTGAGCATCGTTGTCTCCGTGTCCAAGGGATGATGAAGTTCCACTTCAGGAAACCATCAGGGAGAGTGATGTTGGAGACAGCACTGGGCACTGGTGGTGCTGCCCTCTGTCCAGATTCTGGATTCAGGCAGGTGTGGCTCTGCTAATGGAGTGGAAATCAGCAGAGAGCGGATTGGGCTGAAAGAGAAGGAGCCCTTGTGTGATGCTAAAGAAGCTTCACAACAGCCAAAAAGAGAAGGCACAAGCTCAGCTTCCATTCTGGAAGCACTGCAAGTGATTAAGGCTGGCTCTGGGATAATGCAGGGGAAGTCCATGGGGATGGAGAGCTGCCCTCACCACTCCTGCAATCCCAGAGCAATGCTGGAGGCTTTGCAATGTGGGAGTTCCCTGGGGATCAGAATTTCCTCCTGTTTGCCCCATTGCAGAGATCCCTGTGAGAAGCACACTGTGCACAGGCCTCCTCCCCAGCAAACAAAGGGACAAACATCCAGGGGGGTTGTTCCCTCCTGCTTCCTTAATATGCAAACTTATAATAAAAAGGAGATTGGAGGGAAGGAAATAATCAGATCAACTGCTGTCATTTCCATTTAATTGCCGTGTTTGCCGTTTCAGCAGCGAGCACTGAAATGTGCTCAAGGCAGTGGGAGAGAGGCAGCCTTTGGTTGTGCACTTGTTCTTTAAACAGGAGTTATTCAAATCCCAAGCAAGGTGGCAGGAGCTCCGGGGGAGCTGCTGCACTAAACAGGTCAAAGGAAGAGCACAAAGCACATCTCAGAGTTCAGGACGTGGCGGTAATAAATGTAAACAAGCCAATTAGAATATATTGTTTGCTGAAATGAAACTTCAAAAGCCAGCCTGGTTGTACACGACCTATAGGAAATGAAGTGGAAGCAGTTCAGTGTGTGTAAAATTGATAGGCAGTTTTTATCTTGCTCCCCTTTTTATCTAGAGCATCTGAAATCCAGTAAATATATTCGCTTGTCCTACTTTTGAGAGTAATTTTTCATCACATTTTCAGTAATTGGATATCACATATTTTACGGTCTTACTCTGTGTTGTTGGAATAGCCAAAAAAAGGAATAAAATGATAAATTGAATTACTTTAGGTTGGGCAGTTTTTATGGGAAAGTGAGATAGACTGGATGCCTTAGGTGTAATCCTCTAGACCACGTTTGAAAACTTTCAGGCTAGTAAAAATCCCAATCATTGGCATGCAGTATTTCACCTCTGAAACAAGATATTGTTTACTGAAGGGAAAAAAAAATCAACAGTGTTTTAGTGTAAAACCTGTCTAGATTTTTAATGAAATATTGGAAGGAGGAAATACTTTTGTCCTGGCAAGACCTCAAGGGTGCTTTTCTTAATTTCCCAGTTCATTTTGTTCTCTTATCTAAAGTATGTAAAAGGGATTTTGTATTTCAGTTATGAAAATGTGCATATTTTATGCCACAAAAGAGAACCTTTTTTTTCCTTTCCTTTTTTTCCCCCCCCTTTTGGTAAATATTCTTTCAGAAGAAACACAATCGATGTAGTCAGAGCTAACAAGCAGATGGATGTATTTGAATGCCATTATCTTATGTACAATGATATTATCTCTTTCATGAAAAATTCAGCAGTTTGGGCTGCTTTAGTCAAGGAGAAGGAGGAAGTAGGGAAGAAAAAATAGTGAGAAAAACATGATCAGACTTGGAATCCCTGAGGGGGTCACATTGCATCATTTAGCAGGAGAATAACCAATGCAGAAGGAGCAAAGTTGGTGGAGTTGCTGTCTGCTCTCCTTATGGCGTTCTTGGCTCCGAGCTCTCTTCAAGCCCTGCAGCTGTAGGTGGGCAGCTCTTGGGCCTGCTAAAGCATCACACCATGACATTTTTATCATCAGTCTAGGAGAAGAAAATAAATTTGCTAACAGAATATAGTTGGCAGGCTAATACTGCCTTGTCACATTCCAGACATCTCCAGGTCTGGCCTGAGCCAGGGGAAACAAGAACGAGGGCCAAGAAGTTCATGATGGACATGTTATGTGAAGAGCAGAAATGCTTTAAAGGGGGGGAGGTTTCTCTGCAGCAGAAATTGGGTAGACCTGGTGATTTCAGAAATGGGAGCACTGGTGCCTATGAAATACCACCTGGGAGGTGCAAGGCTCTGTTTCTGTAAAATCTAATCTTAATCCTCTCTGAGCCCTTTAACATTTTATTTCCTTTTATTGAAACAAACCCCAGGATTAAAACTAGTGCTGTTAAAGTAGAGAGTTGTGCCCTGTTCTTAGATATCTGCTGCATTCAGTAACCTCCAGCAGCTGATCAAAACCACTTGTATGCAAAGATTTCGGTTTTGCTCTCTCTGGGAATGGTGTGTGGGAATGATTCCCACTGGTGTTTGGTCCTTGTGGCATTTTCTGGTGCCCAAACCCTTCCCTCAGTGCCTCCTGCCATGGTGCTTGCACTTGCAGGGAGGGCAGAGGAGGTGTCACTGTCACTGCATGGTTTGCAGCAGGGAGCTGGCTGCAGAAATTTTTAGGAATTTCACACCAACACGTCAATGTGCAATGGAAGAGTCACTGTTCTTCATAGCCATGTTCCCCTAATCCTACAGGATGAGGTGGTTTGGAAAATTAAATCAATTTTTATTTGCCTGCCCAGTACAGTGATGGCCCTGAATCCCAGGGGTCACCCCTCCTCAGGGCATCCATCCCATTTCACTCAGCCACATGTGTGGCAGTGTGGAATTCAGCTTTGTTTACACTAAAGGAGAGAAAAATTCAGGGAAATGAATAATTGAGAAAATGCATTATGCAAGCAGTGCAACTTCTTTGGGGTTCTGGATGTGTCACAAAATGTCTTGATGATAAATGTTTATGGAAATTATTTTCATGAGTGACCAGGTAGATTGCCTGGGCTTTCTGTAGCCTAGGTTGTGGGAAGAGATGTGCAAACCCAAACTGGACCTTCAAAAGTCCTTGCCCAGTAGATGATGTTTACACCCAGTCATGCTGCCTTTTTCATGGTGATTTGCCCAGGTTCAGGACATGTAAAATTAAGATTTACTTTACTGTAAGGTTTTGAATGTCATTGAAATGTTTTGATTACTAAATGGTTTCTCTTTGTTTGAGTTTTATTTAAAACAGTACATCAGGCTTAAGTATAAAGGTTTTCTTAGTCAACCTTGAAATGATTATGTCTAATCAGGATTTTTTCTCACCAAAATGCTGAGTTACTCAATTCCTGTGTCATGTCCCTTTAGAAAAATAAAAGTGTTAGTTAGGAAAATATTCAGGTCATTCCTATAAAAATAACCTCCACTTTTTCTTTTTGATGAAATGGGGTTTGTTGAAAGTGCTGGCATTTGGTGGGCTGAAAGAAAAAGTAGGACTGAAAAAATATTTAATCTAAGTTGTAAAGGAGCTTGGAACCACACCACAAGCATCATAATTAACTTTAATAATTATAAATGTAAATGCAGACAAGCCACAAGGTTTTAATGGTGTGCCACATGCTTCTGCTAATTATTTTAGAGTTTGGACACATTCAGTGCCAGCTAATTATAAACCCTGCTATGGAAATCATCTGTTTATATTAGACTTATTGATCTCTAGTGCTTAAGCAATATGAAAAGGGAAATCTACAATGCCGTACCATCTGCTTTGTATTCCTAATTGCTTTTAAAGAATCAAATATATAAATAGTCAGCTTTTTATATGTTGGGCTTCAAAATCATTCAAGAAACACGTTCTGCAAATGTAAGCGAGCAAGGAAAAGATGCAGCCTTAATAATTCCTCTCTTCCCCTCCAACTTTTGCCATCCTTGGCTCTCTGCACTCCTGTGACCTCAACACAGGAGAACAAAAGCTGCATCTCCCACAAGTCCCACATATTGGTCAAGCCAGCTGAGAAGTTGTGCAGTTTATCATTTACATCTTTTAATTGCACATTTTCTTTTACTCCTTGCCATCAAACACACCTTATGGCCATGAACATTTCTTGTTATTCCACTTAATGGATACACAAGAAGAGGGAAAGGGAAATTAATGTTCAAACTAACGATCACCTCCTCTGGGAAGTATTTGGCTTTATGGCAGATTAAGCCTATTGGGCTGCATGATGGGCATTTGCTTGGGGGGGAGGATGCAGACTTTGATATAGTTTTTTTCTCTTTCTTTTTATTTTTTAGAAGTAGGACTATTATGCATTTCACAGTAATTTCTTTGTAAAATTGCTGATTTTCATGCTGTATAAAATAACTGTTTTCAGTGCTTTAGCTGTTTGCAGTGTCACTTCTACTGGGATAGGTTCTTTTGTTAGATATTTACTGTTCTGCAACCCTTTGTTGTGGTTGAACCCTGCAGGCAGCAAAACATCACAGCCACTCCCTCCTTTCAGTGGGATGGGGGAGAGAATCAGGAAAAAAAAAAGTAAAATTTGCAGGTTGAGATAAAGATGGTTTAATAGGACAGAAAAGGAAGGGAGGAAAATATACAAAGCAAGTGATGCCAGGACTGTTTTGGAGTAGGGTCCCTGACCAGCTTTCCCTGCAGTGTTCCCCCAGTTTATCCCTGCCCCTGTTACCCCAGCATGGAACATCCCTCTGGCCAGGTCAGCTGTCCTGGCCAGGTCCCTCCCAGCTCCCTGGGCAGCTCCTCACTGCCAGAGCACGGGGAACTCAGCAGTGCTTGATTTAGGGTGAGCTCTAAACAACTTGTTTAGCAACAACTAAAACATCCCTGTGCTATCAATGTCATTCTCATCCTAAATCCAAACCACTGCACCAGCTACTGGGAAGAAAATTAACTCTGTCCCAGACAAATCTTTCTTTTTCTAAAGCTGGAATTTTTTCAAACTCTTTTCTTTCCCAAAGTTAGAAATCCTGGTGTAATCAAATCGTTTTGTTCATTGTCTCATTGTGGGGTTCAGCTCTCAGTACTGGGATGTTGATCCTGCAGGAATCCTGCAGTGGAGGTAAGGAGGAGAGTGAAGATGCAGAAGGGTGGCTGGTGGGGATTGTCACAACTCTGCAGCTCGTGAAGCCCACGATGACAATTTGCATAGGACAGGAGAGTGCCCTAAGAATGGCCAGCTCTGACAAATTGAGAAACTGGGCCAGATCCCCAGCTCGTGTCAGTTGTAGTAGCTCTGCTGAAATCCATGGAGCTGTGCCAGGCTGCACCAGCTGGGAGTCTGGCAATTGCTGGGTAAAATTAAACAAGTTAATGCACTTGACTGCTGCAGTTAAGGGGTCCTGAACCTCTGCTGCTTTGCCTCTTGAGGAGCTGCTCAGACTGCTCCCTGCCCTCACACCCCTCTCACATGGGGTGTAAATGTGTGTGGGACAGAGCCTGTCCTTAAAAACACACCTCAGAGCCGTGTTTGTGAGCCAGGATCACTCTTCTTTGAAATTCCATTTTTCTGCTTCCTGTGTTTGTTAAATGGCTCTGCTTAGCCTGGCACTTGGAAAGAAAAGTCTGCCACTTATGGCTTTGTGCTTATCCTTTCCCAGTGCACATGCACACCCTCATTTGAATCTCTCTAAGTGCACATTAGTAATGTGGGATTCTATTATTATCAGAGTTTATTATAATTAGGGCTCCTAGTTTTTTGCAATTCAGCAGGGAAAGAAGCACAGCTTAAATTTTAGTTTTAAAATTCAGGCTTCTTCCCAAAAGTGAGGCACCAAGCAAAGAAGCAACACTGGAATAGGCTTTCAAATGACCTTTCTGGTAAATCTCCCATTTATAGTGAACAACATCATTTGGAAGCTTTTAGAAAGCTGACCATATTCCTGGTCTGATTTCAGATAATGGTCACCTTTCCCTTTAATCCACCAGCAAAAACAGTGATAGTGAGAACCACTGAGCATGTAACATCATCCATGTGTTCTCCTGGTGCTGGGGGATGAGTAACAGAGGGAGGATGGGTTTTCCTTGGTGACACCCAGTGCAGGGCACGCTGTGACAATGAGGGACTTGGTCTGGCAGCTTGCAGTGGCCAGAGGCTGTGTGGAGGGGGAAGTACTGCTGTCATCTCAGAGGCTTTCATCTTGTGACACTGCTCTGGTGCATCTGAGTGTCTTCCTTCCTGAGGATGGACAGAGGATGGTTATTTCTACTCACAGACACCAAATATTATGACCTACTCTTGTTCAAGTTCCCTCTTGGAAATCATCACCTGAGCCAGGGATGATCTGTCTACACGGAGTGTTTAACTTCTCCAGAATGTAAATGTTATACCTCTTCTGCAGTACTTTCAGAGGGCTTTCCTGGTGCCATTAGCATTTTAACATTATTATTAACAACTGGATTACTCACTCTGCACCTTTGGATGGCTAGGAAAATGAAAGTGAAATGTCAGATGCAATTAGGAGAGATGCCACCTCCTGTATTCCCTGGACTCCTTTGTTTGTGGCCTTCCCATATGACCTCCCACTGGGAGTAAAACCTGCAGTAGTCCTCAATGAAGTTGTCATGGATGAAGCTTATGCTGTAAGCACAGCTCTGGTGTGGTCTGGATGACTTTAAAGATCATGGAAAGCACCTTGTATTTCATCCGAAATGTGAGCAGAAAAGAATTATCTCCATAGTTTTATTGGATAAGGAAACAACAATTCTATGCTTTCAATAGCCTTCAGCTCTAGCTCCAGGTACTGTGATGTTAAATAATTTAGTCAGAACTTGCCAGCAGTGGGGATTATTGCTATTGCAGAGGCAATATTTGATGGACAGTGTTGGAGGTGGATGTGGTTGTTTTTTGTAGCTGCTCTTGCCCGGACAAAAGGAATTTGCTCTCTGGATTGAGGTGGCAGCTTCACACTTGGATGACACGAGTCCTCACCCTCAGCCAAACCACAGGCATCCAATGTATAGCCTGGAATGTCAGATTGGTGCCTGAAAGCTCTGCCAGAACCCCACAAGTCGGGATAGCTTCAACCATGCTGTAACTGCACGGCTTTGTAACCTCCCGGGGTGAGGATCCGGAGTTTGGTACAGAGATGGATCCCTCTCCTTGCACCTGAATGTCATATTCTCCTCAGAGCAAATGGATTGGCTTTTGTGTGGAGACTGTCATAAACACAGTAAAAACTCGGGGTTTTGGCAAGCAGAAGCTGTTTAAGAACCAAACAAAACTGCTGTAAAACAATCATTTGAAAGGATAAACCAGCACTAACCTGCATGGCGAGTTCCAGCCGGTGCGCTGGGAAATGCACGGACTTAAAACTCCCCTAAGATAAGGGTTATAATGGGAACTTCAGTGACCCTCCAGTACTGTGGGGCTTCCGTGCTACTGTAATTAGGGTTATTGCCATGAAATCAGGCACATAAATGTTAACATTCTGCTCATTAAAACAGTTCTTTTCAGAGAATTAAGGATTCTGCATTTTACATTCATAAAGTGAATAATATAAACTTAACTTGCGGTCGCTTTGATTATGTGTTGGAAAGAGTTAAAATTCTCTATGTAGATCACTGTAGTTTTATTATGTAAGATGACCTTAGGAACTGTCATCCCCCTTGAATTTATACAAAGAATTCAAAGTAAAGGTTTTCTAGGTTACACTTCTTTTTTCAACCCTTTGTCCTGTCAGCTCAGTCCTAGATATCTTCATCTGCCGACATGCCCAGATGTGCAATGAATGTTGATTTGAGCTGGCCCCTCAACCCCTCCCTGCTGGTGTCATTAAAACCAGGGAGGTAGCTGCTCCCCTGGCATCTTTGGCAAGGCTTGGCTTTACACTGCGGACTAAATTATTGATGAAGAGCACTTCTGTCGCAGTGTGTTTTACCCACCTTTAAATGAAACAGTGCGGATAGAGCTGTCATTGCCTCCTCACTCCCTGCAACTTCTACATGACATTTATGATGTGGTTCAGATTGCACTGAAGCAATTAATTTCCAGTAGAGCCTGCACTCAGAATGAAGTTCCCTGACAATTACCAAGGGCTGGATTTTCAGGGAGCACACTACACAGTCATTGATACGGTATACAAAAGAAAACATCACAATACACTGCAAAGGTTTGTTGGTCTCTTTTTTTTCCCCCTGAATCTGATGCTTTAGTGCCTGAACACCCTTTTCACACCAATAACTTTTCTTAACAATGTGGATGAAACCTGGTGTTCAGCCCCACGTTTGGGCCCGATCCTGCTGTGTGTTGAGTGCCTCCAGATCCTGCAGCAATCAGTAGGACCCAAGTTTTGCCATCTGTTAAGAAAAGCCTTACCAAAATGCCTGTCATTTTTGGTGAGAGACAGCCAATATCTTCACATCAGACATCTGTCTGCACCTGGAAGCAAAGCCTGTTTTTAATTCTGCATTCAGCCATTCAAGTGGTGCTGGTGCTGGAGGAGCTGCTCTTTTCTGTATCTCCTAGCTGCTGTCTGAACACAAGGGTGGGTTTTTCTGGGAAGATGGTGTGCTCCTTGCCTAAGGTTTCTGTAGGATAAAGCACAGATTAGGTTTTGTTTCTGTGGGCTGTTTTCCTCATACCTAAAAGTCTTCCTTAAGACCTTGACAGTGAGTTTTCCACGTGAACCATCTCCCAGTCTCACCAATGATGAGGATTTTGTTCAGCTTTGGGATTTAAACCTGTTTTATTGTAGAAGGGAACAGTGACCTGAGCATGGGACTAGAGCTGCTTCTTGTCTTGTCATGGAGCCACCAACTTCCAGAGCAGCTCCCAGAGCTGGACAGGAGTAGCCATGGGTTTGTGTTTCAGTTGAGGCACAGCCAGCTCTGATGACAGCGCTGTCAAACTAACACGGGGTGAGAATTTGCACTGGCACTTCTGCATCAGGGTGATGGGCACTTTAGGAATGCACAGACAAAAATACAGACAGGATATTGATGGGTAAACTAATGTGTGGACTTGTACTTACAAGCTCAGGCTCAGAGGTGAATATTCTGACAACTGAAACGTTTTGACACGAGTTCTTATTAAGAAAACGTGTGAACCAGTTTGGATGGAATCTGAAGTGTCTTTACCCAGACCAAGAAACAATCTGCTGGAGATTTGGAAAGAGCTGTAGCTGGCCTTTCCTGCAGTCCTGGTTTTCCTACAGCACCTCATGGGGCTGCAATAGCAGAAGGTGATTCTATAAAATGTGGCCCAATGTGTTTTGGCCCAGGGGATACTGAGCTGTGAGCATTGAGATCAGAAGTGCATGGATTTAGGAGCCTCTCTTTAACACAGCCTTTAAAATTCTAACTGTGCTGCAGCTGCCTGGGATTTTTTTCCTAATGCATGATATTTGAATTTCCTTCAAGGAAGAGACACTGTAAATAAATCAAGTGAAGGGAATTTTTTTTTCCCATGACATAATTCAAAAAACCATCTCCAAAAGCACCCAATGCCTCTGCCTCACCAACCTGATTTAGGGTTCAGAGTGACAGAACATCTGGAATATTTTGAGGGAATGGCTACTTCCTTCTCCTAGCAGGGAAGCTCTTCCCCAGTAGTTGGGTCTCAGTTTTGTGGTGAACTAAATGTGTCAGTAAATAGCACTCAGAGTTGGTGGTGTGGCTGCATTACTGCAGGCTGCCTTCAAAAGTCTCTTTAGTGTCTACCAAGGGCTGAGGAACTACTGGTGAAACTGTTGGAGCCAGAATAAGATCCTGTAAAAGCCTGTAAGGAATCTGGTGTGTTCTTCATACTTGAGTGAAACCTCACTTTTAATGATCTCACTGTTGTTTCGTAGTTTAGGTTAAGCACAAAATCTTCTGGGATGCATTGCAGGATTATGTCAGAGAATGAGGGATACTTATACAGGAATTTTAGGACAGCAAGCACCCTTTAAGGAGTATTTCAAAACTCCTGTAGATATTGATGATCTCTTTGAGAGAGCCCTGGTCTTGCTACTTGTCCTTTAAAACACTCTGGCGATGAAATGTTTCAAAGAAGCCTTGATTGGGTTTTTTAATTTATTTTTTTTTAATAAACCAGGAATTTATCATCATACCGACTTCTGCAAAGTAGTATTATAGTCCAGTAAGCCTGATATACATCTTCCATGTAAAAACTCAACCTGTCAATCAACATTTTAAAAACTCCAGTGTCTCTACTTAGCAATGTAAATAAAACTACTTTATTTACTGGGGCTTAGGAACTCTGAGGGATAAGGTATAGAAGGAGGGAATCACCAAGTGTGTGAAGAAATAGCATTACAGCTCCAGATTTTTTAATGGAACAGGTCAAATTTCCTTTTGAGTGAAAGTTAATATATTTAAATACACGTGGGCAAATTCTCTTGTCTCCTGCAGAGGTAGGACACGACTCTGTGCTCTGTAGCAGCACTTTTCTGCTGGTGCTGCAAATGTGCTTTGTACCCATGTTAAAGGATGCTGCTCCAAAGCAGAGAATTAGACCTCGGCATGTAAAATAGGGAGATGATGCAAAGCAATTTGAGGAGGAAATCCTGAGACATTAGTGATGCTCCAAGTGCAAATTTTAATATGGATTTAACTGCAGAGCTGCTGCTGAGGCCTCAGTAATGTTATTTTAAGGTTAATTTAGAAGCCTCGTTCGAGGTTTTGGCTGCCTAACAGCCACTGTCATTAGTGAGAGTTGCATGGTTGAGTTCCTGCCCTGGAAATCTCCCTCTCTCCAGTTGTTTATGTACATAGAAATAAATGAGCAAACAGACCATTCTTTGAGGAGACAATTTGGTGTATAATAACACATTAATGTTTTAATCCAGTCATCTGTACTCCCACAAGGCAGGCAAAGGAGCCTCAGATCTGAGTTCTGAACCTTTTCTTAATGACAGATTTCTTTGGTCAGGAGCAAGTCAAGCTCTCCCTTTGTCGTCCTGGCTTATTTTTCAGTCTTGCTGTCTTTCCACAAGACAGCAGTGAGAGATTGCTATGAAACTAATTAATGTCTGACAGACAGATCGAACCAAATATCCAAAGGATTCCCACTGTAGTTCATTCCCCTTTACAAAGCAGAATACCACGAGGCAAGAAACATATAGATGACATTATTATACTAACAAATAGCTGAGGGAATTTTCTTGCTCATTTTATCCAAATTAGACAATTTAAGACAATTATGGTTAAACTCCCCTCCCAGACTGCAGCTCAGTTACCTTGATGTGCTGGTGGCTGTAAAGAGATACATATGAAATATTACCTGAGAGGGAAGCTGTGTGCTTTAGTGGACCTCTATTGTCTCTCAGGCTGCCACCACGAGGGAGAAATAAGGGTCATGTGTCATATATGCATAGCCAAAGTACAGAAGATTTATGACTTAGTGAATATGTAGATACGCTGGTGTTCTTGACCAAGCTGTGGAAGCTGTCCTTGAGTGTGTCTGAGGTTTTGCTGTTGCAAAAAAAAAATACTTCAAAGCAAGAAAGAGACAAACAATTACACACATAGAGTCTTGGAACACTTGGGCAGTGTTCTCTGCAATCACAAAAATAATGACTGCTCATCCTGGTCCCTTGGGAGGGAAATTTCCATATTTTTGCTTTCGAGGCACTTTCAAAGCCATTTACTGCCATAATTCATACACCGCTGGATTAAGAACCATATGCCTCTTAAAATCAGCAAGAGGCTATGTAGAGGATTTGCTGATTTAAGGAAAAGGCAAAAATAAAAATAAAATAGGCAGATTGAGACCTACTTTTACTTCAAAGGATATTATCACACCAGTTTGGCAGTCCACTCATTAGGAAATAGTTCCTGATTAATTGGATAGAGTGACAACAAAAATGTCAAACCGCAGTGTGTTGACCACTGAGTGTGATTTTATCCTTTCCATGGTGTCTGCTGGTCACCAGTTACCTGCCATTGATGGCAGTTCATTCAACCCAAGCTGCATCCAGGGCATTAAGCAGTGCTGGTGGATCAGGAGGGGAACATTTCATCTGCAAAACAGAAATCAGGGAAGGTGCTGTAGCATCAGCTCTGAGGGATCACAGTTTGCTGCATTAGATCACAGCACAATGCAAACTCACTGCACTTCTCAGAACTGAGCTTGGAGAACTGCTTGGATTTCCCTGCTCTGAAGCAAAATACCTCCAAATTCTACAACCCCTAATCTTTTCTGCAATGGGAGATGGAAAGAAAATCTATTTTCTCTTCATCATCTTGATGGCTTTTTCTATTTACAGCCAACTTGGCCAATGATGACATCATTCTCTGTGGACAGTATGACATTAAAATAAAATCTTCATCAATTCTTAGAGCACAGGTACAGACACATTTGTGTCTTAGCTAAATTGTAGTTAGTAAATTTTCCTAAACTTGTTGCTAATTTTTCTGTAGCAAGTTTTTTTGGGTAGTTTATTTGCTGCACCCCAGCACTCTTAAAGACAGATTTGTTTCTGCTCAAGTGAAAGGCCTCTTGCATCACAATAGAATTTGATGTTTGACACATTTTTTCCTGGAAAAGATCAGGAGGGCTGCATACAGAGAAATTTAAAGGCACCTTCCTCTTCCCTTTGTGGTGCTGTTCCTGTCTGTGCTAGGAAAAAGGGAAATATGAGAACATGATGGGATTCATGCTAATACTGGTTGTGTCACTCCAGCAAGGACCCTCTTCAGTCCACTGTTGGTTTCTGAGGCAACACAGAAACTTGTTTAAGTGAATATTTTGTAGAGAGAACCTTGTTTCTGTTCCTCTTTAGCTTTAGTGCCTGGGTAGCAGCTCTTGGGGAACATCTGCATTGATTTCCCATTTCTCAGAAGGCCCCACCAGGAGCCTTTCATCCTGTTTGGGCCAATGCAATTTGGGAAAGATTGGAATCAGTAGGACACAGTTTAGAGGAGAGCAGGGAGGATAAATCAGAAGCCCAGAAAATGTTGCCCACAAAGATTAAAGGAAATGGGTTACTGAGCCTGAGGCACTGATGTCTGGGAGCAAGACTGTTCTTTTCAGATAGATAAATCTCCCTGTCTCTGCTGGACAAAGCCATGGACTGAAAGTAGCAAGAGCCAGGCTGGATTTTAAAAAAGCCTTCCTGGTCAGGGAGGTTATAGCAGCACTGGAGGAGGTGGCTGGAATCTCTTTTACTGTGTCCTGCCTGGAAGCAGGTAGAGGAGCATCTGGTAGAAAGAATGCAATTTGCTTTCAAAGGAAAAAAATGACCTTTAAATCTCAGGGTCTTTTCCCGCAATGTGATTCTGGATCTCTCCATGCAGGTCCTGAAAAGCTGCTGTTACAGTATATTATAGCATTCCTACTAGGAGATCATATAAATGAAGAATTTTCTACTTCCCTTCCTTTTCCTAGAAAAATGCTATCCATAGGTGGAAGACCTCACAACAAAATTGGTTTGAGTAAAGGCTCTTTGCTTTCTGAAATTTTTGTAGGGGCCAACAGGTTCAAAAGCATCTAGAAAAGAGAATTTTGCTCATTTTTCATCATTCATTTCTTTTTTGAGGTCTTAAAAGCTTAAAAGAAATCTGGCCTAAAACTCCATGCTTCCCATCCCCTTGGCAGAAGTACCATCTGAGGATATTGACTGAACAGGCCCCCCAAACACAAGCCTTGGAATTCACTTTTTGCTCCTTTTTGAAAGAGCAAACAATCACATAAATTTTGCTTTCATTATGGCTGTACTCCCGCGAGCTAATTACATTGCAGACACAAAGCCTGTCAACTTTCCTGCTCTGTGGTGATAAAGGAACCTGCTGGGTAAAATAGCCACCACTCATGTGTTATTTCAGGAAATATCTAGCCAACTGTGGGAGAGGGGCCTTGTTTTTTGTGTTGAAGTAAAGAAACAGAACAGAAAAACTCCAGTAGTTATAGTCAATGTAAGTGGCCATAATGATCAATATGATTGGACAACACAGTTTAAAATTAATCACAGTCTTTGTTTAAGGAACCTGTCTGGTTTTGCCTTGCATGTTCTTTTTCATATTTATTGAGCATACCAACTGAAATTGAGACCTTTTCTTCTGGGATTTAAGGCTGCATGTTTTCCTTTGCAGCCAGGGTGGGCTGGAGCTGTTCCAGAGCTGTGCAAGAGTGGCTTAATTTCCTCCCAGTTGATGTCCTAGGGGTTACCACCCTGACCAGCTTAAACAGCTGTCCAAGGAGAAAAAGAACATTCCATCAGTCCTGCTGCAATTCAGTGCTCATGCAGCCACTTGGTTTTGAGATCTGTTTTAACTAAACCATCTGATGTTTTTTCCTCTCTGTTTTTTGGGGGTTTTTTTCAGCTAAGCAAATATGAGCACTCCCAGATTTGGATTTGCCAGCTGAAATGTGAAGGTGACATGGAGCAGAGGGGTGATGAACAGCCCAACAAACCAGGGGTGAAGGCAGCATCTTTCCCTGCAGGGCCCTTCCCATAAGAGGCTTCTGGGAGGAACATAAAGGCACTTGCAGAGGTAACTTTAGAGGCCCAGCTGACAGGTGCTGGCTTGTTTAGCTGCTGTGCCTTGATTGCATTTGATTGTGTGCCCATAACCTGACAGATTCCAGAAAGGAGGCACATTCTGCTCATGGCTACATCAGGGCTTTGGGGTGGAGCTTGGCCTGGCTGCAGCACTTGGGGCGAGGAGGGAGCTCCAGGGAGTGGGAAGGAGGTTTTAAGGGGAGCTGGAACTTTCCAGGGCTGTGTGACAGGACAGGACACTCTGTTCTTTTGGTTGCTGTTGGTGTTGAGCTGTATTTTGGAGGAGGTGCCCAGCCCCAAGGCATTGTAGCTGCTGTCTGACTCCACACCTGGCCAGGGGCTGGGGAGCTACAGGGATTGTCTGAAATGGAGGGACAGGCTGGGAGCTGGGAGCACATGGGAGGAGAGAGGGATGAATTCTTGTTTATCTGCCCCAGCAGGTGAACAGCAGATGCTTAGGAAGGTGTCCTTTCCATCAAGAAGCTGATGTGTCACCCTTTCTGAACAGCTGTGATCCTACAGGTTACTAAACATCCCATTACATTCCTGTTCAGTTTAGCAGCACTAAGGGTGATATAAGATCAGGGAGGTCCTGCTCCTCTCTGATTATTTAATTTAAAACCTTGTTGGTAGTTTCAAACCTTCTCCAGATTTTATCACTCTGTTCACAACCTCATGTCCATTAACTTTAACTTCATGAAATCCTCAAGGCCTGTGCACAACCAGTGTCCCCCAGAAGATCTCAGAGTCCCATGGAAGTATTGGTTTCCTGCAAGGCTTTTTCCATGGGGAATGGTCACTCTCAAAGGTCTCCATAGCATTCACAGGAGCATCTTCATGGATACTTGTCAGAAACATCCCCTGGAAGGTCATAGTTCATGGGTTTTAGGACATCTCTGCTTTGCTGATGAACATGCCAGTGCCTTCTTCAGTGGAACAATGCTCCTTTGTCCTGGGGAGAATCTGCCCCAAAGGACTGAGGAGGTAGGACTGTAAAAACAAGTTTTATTCTGCTTCTAAATAGCACAAATGCTCCCTTTATTTATGAAATTAGTCTATAAGCTTAGGTCAATATGCAAGTAGCCTGTTAAGTAGAGCTTGGTTTAACACTTTTTTCATTAAATAGCTGTTCTGAACATATTTGGTATTTTGAGAGACAATGGGGAGGACACAGTGGCCTAAAAAATGCCCTAATAGTGCAAAGTAATTTTTTCCATACATTTTCATGAGTATTTTTGATTATGCATTGCACACATTCTAAATACATAATTACATGCTGTCTTGACCGATTGAGTAAATAATACATTTATATTAAAAAAAAGTATGAATTTTTAACAAATGGAGTGCCATGGCTTCAATATGGGGAACATAACATAGGTTTAAAAAACCTGCCTAATTATGCACTTAACCAAGACATGAGGACAGTTCCTCTAGAGCCACTCTGGCCTGTCAAGTAAATAATATGTGTTTTACAAAACCAACTAATTATGGATTTACCCACGGGACTGTAAAAGATCTGAAGATGCAGGTAAGTAATATGCACTTTATAGCTAACCAGGCGTGGGGAAGTTAATTTAATTAAAAATCTGGGAGGTAAAAAAAGAAGGTAAATAATGCCAGTAATCACTCCAAAGCCAGGACATTCAACTTCAGTTACCTCCTGTAGTATCTTGATAAAGTCAATGCACCAGTGCAAAATAGCCAAGAGTGGGAATCATGTGGGTGCAAATCTTTTTGTTAAAGGAGATCTTATTGCTTTCCTAAAGTTCTCCAAAGTGTCTCTTCTGGCAACAGGAATGTCAGCTCAGGGCTCTTCTAAGCATTACATTGGGGATCAGAGGTAACATCTGCCTTTGCTCACATTTTTCCATTTTTCCCAGAGATTTTTACACAAGATTGACTACAGGCCTCACTAGGAAAAAAAAATTAAAAGTGGGTTCATATTTGTTTTTATTAATATGCATTTCTCAGAGTGCTGGAGGAATTTTTTGGGATCTGTTTAGGGGGAGAAAAGGATGACTTGTTTTAAGCTGAATCACTAGAAAAGAGACACTAAGGCTTGAATGCTGTGTCCTGTGTCTCTTTTGGAAATAGGTTACAGATAAAAGAGGGCAAAAGGTGCCATCAGGAATTTTAAAGAGTTCTGAAGGAGAAAAACATTCTGAGCTTAGTCCTGCCAACCTCAGGAACATTGTGTGCACCTGAGTGTGTCACTAACCCTCTGTACACCACTTCACAAAAACTGGTTCCCAAGGAAGGCTGACATTTGAGCAGGCTCCTTTGCAAGTTATCAAACTAGGTGAAATTGCAGTTAGGAGTGTTAATTAGGGTAATTGAGCAGTGCAAGTGTTTGTATGTGCATACACACTCACTCACATGTACTTAGCCAGGGATTCCTTCACTGAAGGCTTTACCAGGCAAGGCTGAAAGGCTGCAACCAGCACATTTCCTTAGGAAGCAGTTCCTCAGCAAAAAAGCACTAAACAGTTAATGGTGACCCATCCTTACTATTTTTCAAACAGTACACAAAGCAATTTTTTGCTTGTTTGTTTAGCATTCCTCCTTTTTTCCCTAACATCTGAAAAACAATGTTGGGACAGCTAAAATACCCCAGTCCCCCCTCAGATTGCTGGGTGCTACACAAAGACATTGTGTGAGATTCCTCCCCAGTTTTATACACCAAAGTTGTGTTCTGAATATAAATTCCCGCCAGCTATTGAGATCACAAGTATGAAATCTGAAACTGCTGGTTCTATGATGATAAAGGGACATGCTCTTTAAAGGAACCCAGTTTTGCTGCAAGCAATGAACATGGGATGTGGAAAGAGACCTAGATTTGAAGTAGAGTTTGAAATGCTGCAGGGATTCCATTACATCCTTCTAACACTCTTCTCCCTTGGTCAGATAGAGGCTTTTTTTCGTTGTTTATGTGTTTATTATCAGAATGTTAGATTGGAAAACTTGTATTAACCCTTTTGTCCTGGGCTCCCTTTCTTTCCCCACCTTTCCCCACCACCCTCTCCCCAGCACTTGAGGAATACAGCAGTTCTTTTTGGGATCTGAAGAACTCTGTTGTTTAGCCACAGACCCATCTTCTCCAGTTTTTTCACTTTCCTATAAAACACACCATTCTTTTTAAAATGCAAAGTGGATTTGTGGTATTTGATTACCTACTGAAACCAGATAGAAATTTATTATTAGGAAATCAAGTTTCATGCTAGGAGAGACTGGAGCACAGTCGAATTAACAACCTGGTTTGTATTTTAACTATGTAATGGTCTCACCCTTCTGCTTATGTTTCTTACAAAGAACCCTCAAAAACAAAAAGCCCAAACCCACAATATCAGTTTATTGCTTAGAAATAGCTGCTTGTGCTTCAGATACTTGAGAAAGCAGAGGAATGAAATCAGCTCGTGGCAAGCTGTGAGGGTTTCAGGACCAAACACTGCAAATAAAACTCACCTGGAGCTTTTAAAGAGTGAAAGATCAAGACTGCAACGAACAATTTCTTGCCAGCAATTGCCTTGACCGTTGGGTCAGCATTGGAAAAATAATATGATAATCTTTATATTAACTTCAGTAGTTTCTTTTGTGCCAATTGCAGCTATTGTGGCTGTGCTCAGCTAAGCTGGCATGACAGGAGCTCTGCCACTGGACTGCTTCAGAGGAGACTTGCTTGAGTTCTCAAGCAAGGTGAATAGGACTTGGGGAATGTGACAAAAATGTTTTATCTGAGCTGTTCTCTTAATTAAATTAGTCCCATTCCAATAGCCAGCTGAATAGTGATGTCAAGGAGGAGACAGCCACCTTACGAAACCTCTCCTGTAAAACTTACTGTATTTTTAGATTTCTTGGATTCTTTCAGTGCCATCTGTAGCTCACACATCACATTCTTTACCATGCCATTACCTTCCAGAAGTAGATGAAAAATCAGAAATTATTTTATCTAGGACAGAAAGGGAATGTGCTGAGAAAACTCCTTTGTGAAGGGAGATATCAAGCCATGGCACAACACTAGGGAACACTGGACTCATTAATTTAGATTTTCTTTTCATATTCACGGTTTAGTAGCAGCATGGCAGGATCACAGAGCAACCAGTGCTGATGTTATTACTGCCTTAAAAAAATTCTTGCCTCAGGTCCAGGCAGAGAAAGAAACATTTTTCGTTCTTTGCTTCTCTGATGGCCAAATCCTGCTCCCTTCTATGGAGAAGCTCTTCAAGGATTGGCACCTTTTGCTCCTTGATTAATACCCACAGGATTGTCCCTGAGACTTTAGCACGTGTGTGAGGAGGTTTCATAGGTATGAGCAAAGAAATCGTGGGTTGATTTTTATTTCCCCTTAACTTTCTTCCGATAATCCCGAGGCAGTTGGGATAAAATGTGGCGGAATTGTGCGGCGGGGGTTGAGCGGAGCGGGGCTGGCCAGCGGTGCGGAGCGGCTGCTCCGATCCATAGAGTGTGAGTGCCCTCTGCTGCACGGCCCGGCGAGCTCCCGGCCCGGGCGGCTCCACACAGCTCCAGCTGCAGGAAAACTGCAGGGAAAGCTGCAGGAAAAGCTGCAGGGAAAGCTGCAGAAAAAACTGCAGAAAAAGCTGCAGAAAAAGCTGTCCCCTCTCATTCCCTGCGATGGATGCACCAGGGCTGGTTAGGGAACGGGCCACGCTCCAAACTCTGCGTTTGTCAGTCAGGGGAATTTCCTGCATCGACACCCACTGTAAATATCAGAATATTTAATGAACATTTACAGTGGGAATTTCCAGCGTTGAATAAATCCAGTGTCTATATGTGAATAAAGTGAAATGCTTTGAAGTACTTAAAAGTAAATTTTAATATATTCCCTTAGTGCTCAGGTCATTTGTGGTCATAGTTCCTAACTCATTTATTTAGAACACAATTTAAAGGAAAAAAAAATCTAAGTTCTTCAGGTGGAGCTTCTATAAAATCTAGCAAATAAATTTTAAATCAAGTATTTTAGCTATTAAGTATTCATCTTATTTTGTGCTTCTCCATATAACTTATACTGACAGCAGCTTTTATGGAATACTAATATTCTCTCACACACATTGCATATCTAAAGCTACTAATTACAAATCACATTTTACACAGGCTTTGAAAAGGAAGCTCCAGTACTTTGTAGAATATTCTTTTAAATAGCCTAGTACAATATTAAATAATCATTAGACAAAGATTATTATAAAATCAGGCTGCCAAATTACTGACTTTGTGTTTTCTGCAGCTCTAATCTTTTATTTCTTCCTCAAGCAAACCTCCCACTGATTTGAAAAATGCAAGATTTAGGTCTGTGGCAGAAAAGTGGAACATCCCAAAGATGTAGCTGGGGATAGTATTTCAGTATTATCCAATAACTGGGTGCAGGTTGTATTTTGGGAACCTGCAGCTGGGAGACTTTGCCAAGTGGTCCAAGGGCATCAATAGGATGGAAAGTGCCCTCAGCTACACTTGGAATGTCAGCTGGAAACAGCTTTGAAGTGCATTCCAGCTTTACAACAGCATTTTGGAGTCTGCTGGGAAGGACAGTTCACCTCTGGGGCTGCTCCTCTGTGGGATCCATGGAAAAGTGCAGCCTGTGCTCCCCTGCCCTGAACAGGGGCTGCTCACACCGTGTCTCACAGTGACATCTCTTGAGTCATTCAAAATGCCTCCACTTTTTTAGTGTCCCAAGTTCAGCATTATTCTGGACAGAGCCTTAAGCAATTTGAAACATCACTGTGAAATTAATGCTGTGGGAAATCAGTTTAATTGTAATGTAACCCCACAGAAAATATCCTGAGCACGCTGTAGAATGAGAGTGCAGGTGGCACAATCCATCTGTGCCTCCTGACACCTCAGTCCAAACACGTGTTTGTTTTCCTGCCTCAGATCTGTATTTTCTTCTGCTGCCCACAGTGATGTAAATCTGAACTAATTTAGGAGTGGCCACACAAGAAATGTGGATTGCAAAGCTCTGCAAATCAGCACTGCAGGGCCTTGACAAAGCTGTGGGTGGTAAATTCCCACACAGATATATCTTCCCTGGATCTTCTCCTGCTCCCTGCCATTGTTCCATTGCTTCCACAAGGATTGCAACTCACCTCAAACCTTGCAGATAAATCAAATTCATAACCTTAAGTGGGTATGCAATTCCATGGAGAACAAGCCTGACAAAGGCAGTGAGGCTATTGTAAATACAGTTGTGAGACAGCCCTAGCCCAGGGCTTTCCTTTAATGTTCCTGCTACTGCAGTCTGACTTTGGCACAAATTCAGCCCTGCTACAGCAGGAGCTTGGGAGCCACAGGAGATCCTGGGCTGATGAGACTCTCTTAGCAATGTTTGCTGACTTCCTGGGGAATGTCAGCAATTCCTGCCCTCAGAGCCTGCAGACAAAGTGCCAATCTGTGGCCAAGTTGAAGGCTGGGAAGAAACTTTAATGAATAATGTTCCGTCCAGGTCTGTGCTGAGAATTGGCTGCAAACAGGAAATTCTGGGATCTTGGGTGTTGGCATGTCCATGAACTGGTAGTTAATGAAGCCATGGCAGAGGAAGTTTTGATTTTCAGTTCCATCCCTTGATGATTTCATAAGGCAAGTGAACCTGTGTTTGGATAGCAGATCCTTGAAACTGACCTCCTAATCTCATGTCTTACACAGTGAGAATTTTAAGAGCAAAACTTAAAACCAAAAGAGTTTCTTGAGTGTTGGGGTTTAGCCCTTTGTCTGAAATAGATGTCTGGATCCAGGCTCTATTTAATAACCCTGGCCTTCTCATAAACTCCTTGTCTTTTCTGTTTAGAAGCATCTCTTCAGGTGGCCGTGGGTGATCAGGGCTCCCAGGAGCCACCATTATCCTGTTCCATGAGTCCCAGAGTGACCTGGCTGTTGTTCAAATCCTGCCCCCTGCCCGTCTGCCATCCCTCCATCCCTCAGCACACCTCAGTTTTGCCTGGGGAGGCTGGCTGGGGAGTGGCTCTCAGGAGAGCTCCTGGCAATATGAAATAGCAGAGGTGTGTTCTGTGCACCTCGCTGGGTATCTCACAGTTCTGTGAACACTTCATGGAGGATCTCTCATGTGATGTGTCTGACATTGATTTACAAGCTGCTCTGGAACTGAGAGAGTAAAGCAAAGCTCAGCTTAAGCTGAGCCTCAAAAGGAGAAATAGTTACCAACTTCATTTCCTTTTTGATGCTCTCTTATAAAACTAAGGAGGGGGCAGACTACTGCTGGTGTTTTTGTTAAAGCCAGAGTTTTCTCTTTGTTTCCCTTTAGTAAAACAAGGTTTGAGCAGTCAGAATATATGGTCTTGTCACACTGCAAAATTGCAGCTTTATTAACTTTGTGCAAGTTGTTACAAGCAGAATTGAGGTGACTCAGAATTCTGTGCAGATATTTGTATGAAATCTGTAGTTCTGCAGGAGCAGCTGCACTGCTCTGAAGAAGTTCATGTGGCACAGGGCAAGTGTTTGCTAGAATGCTTTCAAAAAATAACATCAAGCCAGAAATGAGGTACAAATTCTGGTTCATGTGCTCTGTATCTTTCCTGCCTTCCACACAAGCTGTAGCTTCAGTAAGTCCATCTACATTGCTCCTCTCTGTATTTCTTCCTGGCCAAGGGCAAATCCAGAAAATTCATTTCCCAGGCTCTTCAGCAGCTCTTTCTCTCCATCAAATATTTCCAGGTTAATCCAAGTGGGGTGGCCCCATCCCAACCCAGTCATTATGCCTGCTGCCTTTTCCTGGGTGGAATATTTTCCACTCTTTTTGACTCTTTTCCAGCACAGGCAGATTGTTTGATGTGTTTTTCTCCATCCTGAGGTTCCTTCTGAAAATCTCAGCCTGGGTTGCTCAGCAGCTCTTGCCCTTTTCTGTGGATATTGTTAATTGCTCTGATGGAGAGGACACATCTGCAGAATTAGAAGCAATCTTGGCCACTGTGGAACCCCACAAGTCAATAAGGTTTATTTCCTCCAGTAGTCACACAGAACATTTTTTTGGCTGTTTTAAGCCCCCCCAGTTCTAGGCTAACAATGTAAATTTGTGAGGATAACTGTATATTAATTTCATATGCAGGTCTCTTTATTGAGAGGAAATATCAGAAATTAAACCTTACAAGTATCCAGAAGCAATTATAAAAAGAGTAGATTATAGTGGTAATACTGTAAATGGAAATTCACTGAAATGTCAAAGTACTTGCCATAAAATGTAGCAATAATATGATACTAAACACAATACAGAGAGCTTTCAAATATTAATACCTTTATTATTTTCTCTATTAATACTCATAAAGTTCAAACAATCATCTCCAAGCTGATCAGGGGAATAATAATATCATTACCATCACCTGCTGGAGGGAGCTATAATGGTGCTGTCATTCTGTCCCACTGGAAGAACACTTAGGAACCGAGCTGGATCCTGACATAAATCCCTGGAGGTGAATGACAGGGCATTACCAGGCTCTGAGGAGAATTGTAAACTCACATGCTAATGGCTCAGATTTGTGAAGATACCAATTGTAACAAAACTGGGAACAAATAGTAAATTAATTTTTCAGCTTGCTTGGCACTGTCTGCTCAGGAAAAAAAGTTCTTTGTATTCCAAGGCTTAGTGAGCTTCACTTGCTATTTATTCCATTATTTCTTTTATAGTGATCTGTACATAATTCAGCTCTCATGGCTGATTTATTTAATGACCTAATCATCAGGCAGCTCCTGGAGTTTTAGCAGGATGGATCTCCCTTTTCCTGCAGAGATTCCTGCTTTGCAGAGGAGACTTCTGAGCTGCTCAGAGCAAGAGACCTCTGGCAGAGGCAGATTTGTGATACCTTGAATATCTCCTAACTTCTGTAGCCTCTACTCCATCTCAGTGGGGAGAAATCAAAATCTGGGGATGTCCACACAGATTTTAGCTCTCACAGCCCCATTTTTTGCAAGTGATGGAGTACATTTCATTGCATGGTGTGCTGGTCATGGATTTCACAGGTACATTTTAAAAGTTATTTTTGTGTTAGAAATAACAACAACAAGGAAAAAAAAAGAAATTGCAGAAGAGCAGCCTGAGCATTTAATTATAATGCTGAATATTAATTAATAAAAAACATCAAAAATAAGTTGCTGGCTGCTGTATAATTAGGTATCTACACCCATCAGATCAAAGTATGTAAATGAACTACATTCTAATAAGCCCCACTGTTTAGCTGAAGAATGATAATGAATCTTATTTGCCTGCCTTAACTTAGCCAAAGCCACTAACTATGTGATTTTCTTCTCTTTGTACATTTTTTTGGGTTGGTACAAAAAACGAGATAATCAATAATGGTGGATGGTCTCCTGAGTGATTCCCACTAATGCTAATGGGAGTTAATTGCTTATATTTAGAGGAGACTGTGCAGTTCTGGCACCCCAGTGAATATAAATTACACAGTGGTGGAGACTGCACAATGGGCTAAATCATTCCCACCCACAGGAGGAGGAGAGGTCCTTGGGGAAAACCACTTTATTCCTTCCACAGCATCTTATCCTGCTGCTCATGGGAGGGCTCTGCTGGCCAGGTGACAGTGGCCTCACAGAATGTGTCACAAGTAGGGCTCTGCTGGCCAGGTGACAGTGGCCTCACAGAATGTGTCACAAGTAGGGCTCTGCTGGCCAGGTGACAGTGGCCTCACAGAATGTGTCACAAGAACTCTGCTGGCCAGGTGACAGTGGCCTCACAGAATGTGTCACAAGTAGGGCTCTGCTGGCCAGGTGACAGTGGCCTCACAGGACATGTCATGAGGAGAGCTCTGCTGGCCAGGTGACCTCCCAGGACATGTCACAAGGCTCCTCACTGGACCTGGAACCTTTGGGATGTGTCCTTGGTGCCCACAGACCCTGGGAGGAGCAGAGGAACCGCCACAGAAAGGGGAACAGCATCTGTGCTCCCACACTTTCCCTGTCCCCGTGTTTCCCTTGCATTTCATCCTCCTCTTCCCTTCCTTGCACCAGCCCTGGGGCACAAATGCAAACTCTGCCACAGACTTGGCAGCAGGACGTCCCCAAATCCCTGGCACAGGGTGTGGGATGGGTGAAGGCTGGGGGCTTCCATCCACCCTGTTGTGTTGGCACAGCACTGAGGGCCTTGGAAGAAAATCACCAGCTCAGGGTATCCACAGCTCCTGAGGCTTCATCAGGTGGGGTCAGGAAGCCACATGGTCCAGAAAGGCCCTGGAGAAAGTTCCAGAGATCAGTCTGGAGCCTCAGAGGTGTCCCAGGTGAAACCAGCCTCTACCTGCTGGTGTCCAAGGAGCTGACTCTGCCAGTTCCCTCCCTGCTGGCACAGGCCTGGCACTAATGATGGGAAATGGGGTTTTGGATGTGATTAGGAGTTTGTCAGAGCCTGTTTGGAAGGGCTGTGCAGTGGTGCTGGATTGTTAATTCTCCTTATTAACATTATGTAGAACCAAAATTCTGCCACTTCACTTCTCAGCTGCCGAGCATCCCATCTAAATTAAATTGGCCTGACATGCCTTTATCCATTTTTAAACAAGAAACAAGAGAAAACAAACAAAAGCTATCACAGTTTAGCTGAGTCTGTGAAAAGTACTGTGTTATCTGAGCTACAAAAAAAAAAAAAAAAAAAGCCAGAGACTTATTTGAAGATGAAATTTTGCATATTGTTAGTCTATAATTTAGGCACTCCAGGATTTAAAAAATGATCTGGCTGAGTTATTTACAGCAGAAGAGAGGGAGTTGTGTGTGCAGATGAGCTCCTTGTCATCATGTTTTTAAATCTGTAATGGCCATAATGGATTCAGCTCTACAATGGTAATTTGTAAAGCCCCATTGATTTCAATGAAAGTGCAATGAGGGTGGTTAAAGGTATTGGGAGGGCTGGTGCTTCCAAATGAAGGGAGATTAAAAAGGCCAATATTAGCAAAAGGGACAAATAGGAATGAATGGGATTAGACAGAAGGTTTAGGATCCAGAAGTCCAGGCACAGGTTAGCAGGTCACTGCTGTGAAATCTCCAGTATTTAAACAGAAGACAAAAGGTTTTGTGCTTCCATTTCAGGTATTTGAGTCATAAATAATGTTTTCATTTCTTACACAGTTTAACTGCTATTTACATCTCCCCCTGCTTTGGAGTTCATTCATTGCTGCTATTTTTAGTGAGGAGGGAAGGATGAGTGCTGTGAGCCCCAGGCACGTGTGGATGCCACCTGCAGGGGCTGGGGACAGCAGAGAGGTGGCACTGACCCATCCTCAGTCACTCACAGCTTTGCAAACCCCAACTGCCTGAGCACAAGTTGTCAGCTCCAGCTGCCTCCTGAGGCTCCTGCCTTGGAAAGCTTTGGCAGGAGTGATGCAGCTGATCCTGCAGATGTGGTTAGGAGGAAAGGCAGGGTGAACTCTTGGATAGCTCAGGAATGGAGAGGTGCAGAGCAGTTTGTTCACTGGGGATGCTGCCATGGAGTTCTAGATCTGTGTGCCTTGAGAGCCAGCCCTGGCTAAAGGAAATCCTTCTAGCTCTGTGTGAGTCAAGAGTAGGTGAAGTTAAAAGTGATTTTGAGGACCAGCTTGGTTACTGGGCATAGGGGGGTGGTGGCACAGCAGACATGAGGTGAATTCATGTCCTGCAGCTGCCTTGCCCCCTCAAGGCTTGGTGCTTCCCAGCTCTGCTGTGCCCCTCTGGCACACAGAAATGAATCTGCTATTGAGCACCCAGTGCTTGTGTTTAGTATCAGATGTGGCTGACATCTCCTTCCTTCCCTGATCCCATCAGCTGTGAAAGCTTTTCCTGGGCTTTCTCCACCTTCTCAACAGGTGTATTTGGATTCTGCTGTGAGCATTTCCTTTTGCTCAGCATGAGCTGGACCAAGAGACTCACCAGCTCCTTTTTCTTTTCAGCTTTTCTTCCTAAACACATGAACCTGCTTCACAAAGTCCTCTCACTCTAAATCCTCCCCCAGAGGAATGTCCTGTTCCTGGGAAGGGAGGAGGGATGTTTTCCTGTGCCATCCTTCTGTCAGTATCTCAAGACTCTTCCATGCAGACTTTTTGGACTTTTTGACTCTCAGGGTTGAGGCCCTGAGAGTTGTTACTACCCTGTGTGACTGGTTAATAAAGGTGTATGGAAATGTGTGTGCAGGAAGGGTTTAAAACAGTTAGTGAGAGATACCACAGGAAATCCCATTTTAAAACTTCCTTTCACCACTTCAGTGTTGAATTGATGGGATATTTCATCCTTCAATTATAATAATGATTAAAACTTCTATTTATCTCTGCACATCAAGGCAAAGGTCTCATTTACCAGGACTGGGAAATGAACTTAGTGGGTATAATAGACCTCTGCATGTTAGTGACAGGATAGAAAGGCATAAGAAAAGGACATTCACTCATTTTTTCTCTCTTCTTCTGTCTTTAAACACATAAACACAGAGAAGCCTCTGGGGTGATACTTCTCTTTCACTGTGGTAAATCTCTTGACTTAAATGGGCACAACGTGTGTGAAGAACAGACATTCAGATCAGAGATAGAGTGTTAAGAAACTGATTTCTCTGTGCTTAAGCCTGGACATAAATGCAGTTTTTCAATCCAAAGTGTATTTTATTGTGAATCATGTTCTTATTCTTGAAAGTAATGTGAGCTCTTTATCTGCCATTGACAGCCCTAGTGTAGGATTTCAGTGGAGGAACATCTCAACTGCATCACTTAGATTGACACAGGTGCCAAATCCATGATCTATTCTCTCACTCACTCACCCCTTTCCTTTTTGCTTTAGTTTATCCAGGAAAAATGTGCCAGATCTTTAAGGAGTGAAATGTAAGCTGCAGCAGATGGCCTTAATTCCAGAGTACAGGAACTGGTTCTTATTTTTGTATGTCCACTCATTGTGGGTATTTCCAGCTATAGGCTGAGACATAACATTTCCTGGCTGAAAGGAAAAGAAAGAAAAGTTTCTTAAGAAATTTAAAGTCAAGGGATTTCCCCACAGCTTCCTCTGATTATTATTGTAATAATGCCAAAGCCCCAGATATTTTCCTGATCTCTGAAGTTACACTGACAGCTCAACTGTGTCTCAGGTATTGTTGGGTTAGTTTTTTTTATTTTGCAGAGAGGATATTTCCTTTTATTTTAGTTTTTTACATTACAAACCTACAGTTTAGTGTAGATCAGTATTACACTGTGTTATGTGGCACTCAGGTATCTCTGCTTTCTCAAAATCACACCTTTGGGGCCTGATCCAAAGCCTGACAGTTGATTTCAAGCTCTTCACCAATATCAAATGGCTTTGGATCACGACTTGTGCCTCATTCAAAGCCTCAGCAGCAACAGAGAGCCACTCAGTGAGACCAGCAGTGCAAATTATATTGCAGATGGGGCCTGTCCATTTTTATTGAGTGAAAAATTAAACAGAGCAGTTAAAAATCTTAAACCTGCTTTGCATCATCTCCACAGAAAGCTGCAGCTGGAGCCTGGGCTCTGATAGCCCCAAAGGGGAGTGCAGTGTGTTCACAGCCAGGCTGGGGCTGCTGGGTGCTTTATTCCTGTTCAGTTTGTCACAGCAAGTGACAAAATGGCCTGGGAAAGTGTTTCCTTAGTGATTCAAATCTTAGGGTGTGTTAGGCAGCTTGCAGGATGAATGCAAGGAGTGCCACGGCACACGGAAACCTACAGGGAGCTGGTTAAATCCACTTCACTTGAGTGGCCAGCATAAGAGTACAAAGAGGTCAATATATCCATAATTATTATTATAATTTTCTGTTTAAAATATGCCAAGTTCTTCAGGAAGAAAAAATTAAAAGAAAGAATTTCTTTAAAAAAAACCTTTTAAATTACAGCTTCAAAGCATTAACTTGTCTAGTAGCTTCCTAATTTCCCCAAGGATCTAAGAAATAGGCATTAGGATTCCTGGAGCAAGACAAAGAATTTAAAATTCTAGGTTTTTAATATACAAGCATTTTATATATGTTACTGCAATGGAGCAGCTAATTTTGTGTGACTGTAGCTGGTTACTGGAGCCTGTACAGAAGTAGTTGTAGTTATGGGCAGACTGTGCTTTATTTTTAGCTGCAGACAAGCCTTCAGCATTTGGGAGAAACAAACATATTTCCATTTTATGTGTCTCTTTGGCAAAATGTTTTGCTTGTAGAGAAGAATGCCTTCTCTTTCTGAATTTGGAAAGTTGTAAATAATGCCCATCTTAGGTGTTCAACAAGTTTATTTTCTACTGCAAACAAATGAAGTGTTCTCTGTGGTGATGAAAATGAGGAGAACATTACCAATCCATTATGCAGCACTCCAGAGAATTAACTTTGGCACAGCAAGTAAATAACCCTCCCAACAGCCTTAGGAACTTTCTAGATAAGTATTATCAGCATTGAAAGAATGGGATGCTGAGTTCTAATTTTCTTCCTTATTTAAGCTGGGCAAGTTGGGATATGTGTGTAATAACTGTTCATAATGTCACTCCGAGAAGTTTATTGTGCCAAATGACACCTGATGTGCCAACTACATCCTGCTTGCCCCTAATTCAAATTAACAGGAGATTTTAAATCAAGAGTGGTGCTGTACCTTCCCATTAGGGAATATTCAGGAGCGTGCAAGGATCGTGTGCCTGTAGGTAAAGGAAAAATGTTTGTTGGAAGAACTGTTGTACATTGAAGGGCTGAACTAAAGTCCTCTCAGCTTGGAGCAGTCAAGGATGAGATTATTAGGAAAAGGGAATATTTAGGAATAATCATCCAAGCATAGAATAAAGATGCTGCCATTGCCAGTAAATGTTTTTGTTCTGTGTTTAGGAAAAAGAATGACCAAGAATGATAATGAAATACTTCCCATTCCAGCCATTAATCAGGAATTTCTTGGTGGGGAATGGCAGGATATAATGTGTATCCCTTTGTTTGTTGTGGATGACCAGGCAGATGTGAGCTCTGAGAAGCCAAAAGGGCTAATGAAATTCCTGAATGAATGTAAAAGAGAATTTCAAGAGAATGAGAGAGGTTCTTTTACCTGGTATTGGTGCTTGTGTGACTGCTGCTGGCAAACTCCCTGCGTGCAGCTCTCCTCCCCTCTCCATAATTCAAGAGGATAATGACAACTGGAGAGTGTTGAGAGAATAATGACAAGAGTGATGAAAGCACTAGAAAGGAGAGAGATGGGGATGATAAGGAGAGAGATGGGCACTCGAGGAGCTTGTCCTTGTCCTTACAGTGTTCCCAGCTCCTCAGAGCACCTTCTCATCCTGGGCTCAGCACAGGAATGACAGGAGCTGTTCCATGGGCTTGGCACAGAGGGGGAACTTTTCCTGATCCTGTGCTCTGAAGGTCAGAGCCAGCCCTGCCTTTGGAGCTCTCTCTGTGCTGTAGTGAAGAAGCAGAAAATGAGCCCAGTAGGGCTGAAGTTCATGGGGATTGAATCACTCCTGTGTTTTCCCCTCAGGCAGTTCATTTTGGGAGTTGCCTCCACTGAAATAGGTACAAAACTACTGTCCTGCCACTCTGGGGCACAGGGGCAGCACCTCAGCCTGGCTGGGGTGTGTTGGACTTGTGTTAAATTCAGTTTGGTTCCCACTGGAAGATTGTCTTGGTTTGGAAAGCCAGGTGTGTGCTAAGGAAGGCAGGAACAGGAATTCTTCATTTCTCCCCTGAAATGGAAAATGTAAACCCCCTCCCTCTGAATTGTCATAATTTTGAAATTAAGGGGGCTCTCAGGCAAAGACAGGGGAGCAGGAATAACAGCTCTTGATTAGGGAAGAAAATAAAAATAAAATAAACTATGAAGTAATACAGAACAACACTGCCAGAGTCAGGATATGACCTGACACCCTGTGGGTCAGGGTGGTGGCACAGCCCCATCCCATGGGGGCTCAGCCCTCCTGCAGTGCCAGCTGTGGTTCTGTGGGAGCAGGGATCCTGCACAAGGGGGGAGCTTTCCTCTGAAGGTCCAGGGGTGGTGGAGATGGGCCTGGGCTCCCTCTGGGAATGCAGTGGAGAAAGCTGCTCCTCTGGCAATGCAGTGGAGAAGAAAGCTGCTCCTCTGGGAATGCAGGGGGCAAAGGCTGCTGTGGTGTTCCAAACCTCAGATTGTATCCAGGTAGGAATGCTTGGCTCCTCCCCTGGGTGGAGCATCCCATGGGATGATGGAATTTTATCAGCAGTGACATTCAATGGCCCATGAACAGAAGATAATTAATAATTAATGGCCCATGAACAGAAGATAATTAATAATTAATGGCCCATGAACAGAAGAGATCTCCTGGAGGGAGGTTTGGTTGTGGAAGGGATAAAGAAAACTGCCCAATGAACAGAAGATAACTGCCCCACCTCTAACAGATAGAAATAGAATACACACCCCCATTTCCAACCTAAGACAAAGATGATGTTTATTGGACACTTCCTTTCAAAAGGTTTCCTTGATAGGACATTTTTTCCAAGGCTAGTGTATCAAGCCTTTATGTAACTGCTGAATAATTTCTATCCAAATTAGAAAAAAGAAGAAAATAATTATATCCATACTCTTATGTAATTTAACTGTTGGCCTTAGTGAAGTATATTGTAATGGAACTTGACAAGGTAAAATGTGTCCTCTTGAAATGGTTAAAAGCTAATAATGCTGTGAAATCTCTACAGTTATGTAGAAAATATTTACTTCATTTTTCAGGTGCAAATTAGAAGTTTATATCTATTATTTCTTTTTGAAAATATGAAAACATTTCAGGAATATTGATATAAGAGTCATTAATAGTCTGAAGTAAATTTTGATACAGTTTATCTTTCCATGACAATGGATTTGAGGTCATTTTATTATCTCCAATTTCAAGAAGTATCCTTGCAACCCATAGATTTCAAAACTGTGTGTAAAGAGATGTAACATTAATTATGTTATGAAAAAGATATTGGTTGTTTTTGGGCATTTTAAAGGACTTTTTTCTTAAATAAGTTACAAGCTGCAAAATTTCCTGAGAAAGAAAATAAAATATATTATTGTTGGTTCAGTGGCTGATGACAGCAATTGAGAATCTGGGGAAATGGATTTGCACAAAGCTGTGATTTCTTAGCTGCTGTTCCAGTAATATGGAATGCTGAATTCTGAGAAAACATGGGAAAAGAATAAGAAATTATCACAAAACCTAAACAAATTATTCTGTTGAAGTCCTGTCTGCCAGAGTGAACAGTCACTGCTGTAAGAATGGAGCAGCAATCCCATGGTTGTGTTTTCACTTGTCTCTTCTCCTTGGATTCTCCATCATCAGCTTTAACTGGGCTGATGAACTCCTGCCACAGGGGGGGACACAAACAATAAAAAAAAATCCCTGAAGGATGCACAATGTAGAGAAAAAAGTGCCAGAAAAGACTGCAGAAATATTTGCAAGTTTACTTCTTACTCTAAGGAAAAGCATCCTGTTTGGATCTCTTAATAAAAACTAGAGCCATATGTCAATTTAGAAACAATTGTTTCCTTTAAAATAGCTTAGACAAGCAATTTGCCATTTCAAAATCATTTTGCTCATTTATGTAGAAAAAGAAAAAGGGGAGAGTTTTGTTTCCTGGGGAGAGTTTCCTGGATGAAAGCGTAGCTCAATATTTAATTTCTGGTTTTATTTTGATGCATATTTTAATACTCTGACCATAGATCTGAGAAAAGAAATCCCATTATGTATGCACACAATACAATAAACCCTGTGCACCCTCTGATATCCTTGTGAGCCTGGCAAGCCCTGGGATATTCCATGGTCTCCTACATTGCATTGCAAACTCCTGATCTGGAGCCTTGGAAGTTTCAATGCACAGGTTCAGAGCTCACCCTGACAGACATCAGGGTGTCCCAGGTCTGTCACCTTCCTGATGCCAGCCTGGTCCACAGCCAGCCCTTTCCCAGGATTAACCCTTTCCCAGGTTGTCTTCAGTTGGAAATGGGGGTGTGTATTCTATTCTTATCTGATGGGGCAGTTATCTCCTGTTCATTGGGCAGTTTTCTTTATCTCTTGCACAACTCATCCTCCCTCTAGGGAGATCTCTGCTGTTAATGGCCATTGAGTGTCCCTGCAGAGCTGATAAAATTCCATCATCTCATTGAGAGATGCTCCACCCAGGGGAGGAGCCAAGCATTCCTACCTGGATACAATCTGAGGTTTGGAACAGCGCAGCAGCCTTTCCCACTGCATTCCCAGAGGAGCAGCTTTCTTCTCCACTGCATTCCCAGGGGAAGACCAGGCTCATCTCCACCACCCCTGGACCTTCAGAGGAAAACTCCCCCTTGTGCAGGATCCCTGCTCCCACAGAACCACAGCTGGCACTGCAGGAGGGCTGAGCCCCCATGGGATGGGGCTGGGACACCACCCTGACCCACAGGGTGTCAGGTTGTGTTCTGACTGTGTCAATGTTGTTTTGTATTACTGCATTGCTTTGATTTGTTTGTTTGTTTTTTTTTTTTTTTAATGTTCTTCCCTAGTAAAGAACCACTATTCCTGCCCCCTTAATTTCAAAATTTTAACAATTCAGAGGGATGGTTTTACATTTTCCATTTCAGGGGAGGTTCCTGCCATCCTTAGCAGACACCTGGCTTTTCAAACCAAGACACAGGGTTAACCCTTTCCCAGGATTAGGCCTTACCCAGGATTAACCCTTTCCTAGGATGAGCCCTTTCCCAGGACCAGCCTAAGTCCTGCAGCATCTGTGTTGGTCCTGTCCCAGTGCCCAGCTGAAATACCAAAGCTTGGGCTCTGTCTGTGGCAGGAAATCTGCAGTGCAGATCTCTGCTCCTCCTCAGAGGACCTGTGCTACCCACAGGGAAAATCCAAACTGTGGGATTTGCACCCTGCATGAGCAGGGTCAGTGAGACAGCAGCACAGAGGGGTTTTATGGGAGCCCCTCTGTTCCCTCAGGTGACTGCCCTTGTCTGGAGCACTGTGAAGAAACCAAGGGATAAGTTGCTGTCCCGTGAGCAGGAATTCAGAGAGGAGGGTCCCTTCTGGGGGAAGGTGACAGGAGTTTGCTGGGAGCTCAGCTCCTCCCAGGCTGCCCTGGAAGAGCTGGGGCCGAGCCCTTCCCTCCCCACAAGGCTGGAGGTGCTCGCACCCTCCTGCTGGCCGAGCCCCTGAGAGTGGCAGCAGGGGCTGGAGGAGAAACGAGACAGATAAATATGAGCTGGAAGGCTCTCAAGGAACGTGCAGGCATCCCGGCTAGTGCTGTAATGCCGGGCAGGCGCTGCTCTTGGCAAGCATTAATTCAAGGGCTGGTAATAGCTCCTGAGTGCCGGCGGTCCGTGCTGGGATCCCAGGGCTGCCTCCCCCGCCCGCCCGGCGCTCTGCAGAGTTCCCTCTCCTCTGAACTGCGAGGGAGAAGGGATATAACTGTTCTTCCTGGAAATTCCACTTGAACCAGGGTTCAAGGATAAATATTACCTCCCCTCGGATATGTTAACTATTTTTTAATGATGTGATCTGATATTTTAACAGTGTGCACAGTGCAGCAGAGCTTTGGGTTTGTTGTTTAAATATCTTTGATGGTATGTCATAACAAATTAGTTTCTAAATGTTGCCAATTTGGCAGACAAAGCTGATTATTTCCTGCAATCACACTGCATATGTGCACAAGATTATAATTAATGACCAGGGATGCCAAGCACACTTTAATAATGATCCTTCAGCATTTAAGGGACTGTTAGAGTTATTGGCATTTGTGCCTCGTGTTGCAGAGGATGGGGGCAATGAATACTGATAGATCTATCAGTGTCATGGAATCCAATAGTTTCCTGATTTTTCTTATAAATTGGGGGATTCACTGGGAGTTACTGACAAAGCAGCTGCAGTGAATATTAACAGTGTTTGTGCTGCTTTCACTGAAGCACTACGAACTCCTAATTAGGTTGGAATTGCTCTTTTGGCAACTTTGCAAGGCAGTTTTCCTTAGCATATTGTCCATTTTGTGTGAGGATTACAAGGAAATCAGGGACACATCTTTGAAGAGCACCTGAATGTCAAGACAGCAGAGGGCTGGATCAGAATAAAAACTAAAGTGGGAAGGCACGGTGGATGCTTAAAATATAGAAAAGGTAAAGCTTGTAATACAACCCAACAGAAACAGGACATGGAATCAACATCAGGGCTTTTCAGGAAATTTCTCCTGTTGAAATTGTTGACAGTAAAATTAAAATCTGCACATTTTTTAAAAACTGGAACATTATGGACAATCTTTTGGCTATAGATATTTTCACTAATATTTATGGAGAAGTTTATTAAACAGACAGTTTTTAGTAAAATGGTATCATTCAAACTCGGGGGGAGAAAAAGTTAGTTTGTTATAAATTATTTTATTTCTTGTCAACTTTGGTTTTCAAATTTATTTCAGCCAGGTCTAATTCTTCACCCTTTCAATTTTCAATATGATTTGTGGATAGGATTCTGGGAACTTTGATGGTATTTTAAAGGTGAGCTTACTTGAGTAGAGAAACTTTTGAAGAGGACAGACTTCAGCTGATTATTCTTTAGCAAGTTGTCTTATATGTCAGATTTTACGGAGACAGGCTGAGGATTGACACGGATACCTTGAATTAAAACTCACTTACTGCAGACATCTATGAGGGAGGCATTTCCCAAGAAAGGAAAAGCTGTGGTGGTGCTGATACATCTCATTAAGTCCAAACCACAAAGTTCCAACCAGCAGAAACTGAAATTTTACTCAGACTCGTGTAATTGAACAAAATCTGAGCACGTGAGAGTTTTTACAGACCAGGCAAGAGCAGGTGAGGGGAGGGAATGTCCTGGCTCAGAGAGAATTACACACCTCAGAGCTGGCACTGAGAGCAGGGGCTGGGATCTCTTTCCATCCCGAGGTCAGGCAGGTGCCTCTGTTTGGGGGACACTTCTGCTGAGCTGATGTTTTTTTGGTGTTGCATTGTCTTGAATTACAGGTGATGATTTTTGCTTTTGGTTGAAAAAGTCTCCTCTTGCTGTGGAGGTCCCCAGGGACTGTTGTTGCCAGGAAAGCAAATCCCCAGAGCTCAGATCTGCCCCGTTCTGGCCCTGCCCTTGGCCTCAGGGGGTCAGCTCCCTGTTCTGCAACTCAGCTTTGCAGGCTGGGGGAGAGGTTCCAGCTCCACAGGGACAGTGGGGACTGGCTGCTATGGAAATGTGCTGAGAGCCACCAGTGCCTGCAAACATACAGTTATTATTCACTAATAAAAGGGAATTAAAATTTCCCTGGTGATAAAAGTTGTAGAATGCAGTTATATTATTATGAGCAAGTAAGAATATAATTGAGGTTTGGTATAAACAGAGGTGCTGCTATATGAGCTGCTCCTGATATTGATCAATAACCATCTCTCACTGTAATTGTTCCAGTTTGTTTATTGCTCTGCATGGGAGTTATTGATCTTCTCTTTCAAGCTTCTTTGTGTTCTTCCAGTTTCTAATTCATTCTTGCTTTTTTCTCTTAGAGAGTTTAAATAAAAGCTTGAAAAGGATTATCAAACTGAGCCTTGAGAAGAGATTGCTTAAAGCCAGCATTCACAAACCCCCTTCAGAAAGCAAATCAATAATCCTGATGACCACTGCAGCTTATCAGTGAGCTGTGCAGTGAGGAGAGCAAACTGCAACAATGCCTTGGCTCCTGCTGGGCTCTGACCCCTCCTCTCCTTGCCCTGTGGAGATGGGGAAGCCATTGCCCACCCGTGTGCCCATTTTCACTTTGGGTTTTCTCAAATAACACCCACGCCTGAAATACCTCCCAAAATTTACCCCAGTGACTGCTGAAGCATGGCAATAACATCCTGTGCTGCTTGATGGGTGGGAAGACACTTTTCTCCATGGCTTCAGTTTGCAAATGGTCTGGAGGGGGCTCTAGGGAGGCCCCAGTCCATTGCCCAGTGTCCCAGCCCTGGTGCCTTGGCTAGTGCAGCAGATTCACTTTGGGAAGTAGCAGACATGGTTGGATTCACCAACTGCAGTGCTGCCAGCAGAATATCCAGAAATAGCTTGGAGTCAGGTGATTGACTCCATTTGTGAAACTCCCTGGGTGTATTCCCTGTTTGGGGCAATAGTCACAAACCCCAACTGCAGGGCAACCATTACACTCTACATAAACAGCACGATGCACTTTAATGTCCTTGCATGAAATGAGGTCCTGCCTGTCCCAGGAGCTCGGTTTGCACACTCCTGTTCACTCAGGAGCTCAGTTTGCACACTCCTGTTCACTCAGGAGCTCGGTTTGCACACTCCTGTTCACTCAGGAGCTCAGTTTGCACACTCCTATTCACTCAGGAGCTCCATTTGCACACTCCTGTTCACTCAGGAGCATCATTTGCACACTCCTGTTCACTCAGGAGCATCATTTGCACACTCCTGTTCACTCAGGAGCATCATTTGCACACTCCTGTTCACTCAGGAGCTCAGTTTGCACACTCCTGTTCACTCAGGAGCTCCATTTGCACACTCCTGTTCACTCAGGAGCTCAGTTTGCACACTCCTGTTCACTCAGGAGCTCCATTTGCACACTCCTGTTCACTCAGGAGCTCGGTTTGCACACTCCTGTTCACTCAGGAGCTCCATTTGCACACTCCTGTTCACTCAGGAGCTCCATTTGCACACTCCTGTTCACTCAGGAGCTCAGTTTGCACACTCCTGTTCACTCAGAGGCTCCATTTGCACACTCCTGTTCAGTCAGACCTCATCCAGAGGAGCACATTCCTCTTGCTGAGTCCCCCACTCTCAGCTTCTGCTCTGGCTTTACATGGTTTGACTTTTTTTACTTGTTGCATTCTAAAACGATGATGATCTTTCTCATAGCTGGACTTAAGAAATATCTGCTGTAATAACTCTTCCTGACATGGTCTCTGGGTGTCCTTTTCCATTCCTTTTTGAGGAAGGAGGGGAAGCACAGTGTCCATGGCACTGCTGAGGCTGTGTGAGGGCAGATGTCACTTCTGAGATCCTGTGTGTGTGTGTGTCCTGTAAATTCTGAGATCCTCTGTGTGTGTGTCCTGTAAATTCTGAGATCCTCTGTGTGTGTGTGTGTCCTGTAAATTCTGAGATCCTCTGTGTGTGTGTCCTGTAAATTCTGAGATCCTCTGTGTGTGTGTGTCCTGTAAATTCTGAGATCCTCTCTGTGTGTGTGTGTCCTGTAAATTCTGAGATCCTCTGTGTGTGTGTGTGTCCTGTAAATTCTGAGATCCTCTCTGTGTGTGTGTCTCCTGTAAATCCTGAGATCCCCTGTGTGTGTGTGTGTTCTGTAAATTCTGAGATCCTCTGTGTGTGTGTGTGTCCTGTAAATTCTGAGATCCTCTGTGTGTGTGTGTGTTCTGTAAATTCTGAGATCCTCTCTGTGTGTGTCCTGTAAATTCTGAGATCCTGTGTGTGTGTGTGTTCTGTAAATTCTGAGATCCTCTGTGTGTGTGTCCTGTAAATTCTGAGATCCTCTGTGTGTGTGTGTTCTGTAAATTCTGAGATCCTCTCTGTGTGTGTGTGTGTGTCCTGTAAATTCTGAGATCCTCTGTGTGTGTGTGTTCTGTAAATTCTGAGATCCTCTCTGTGTGTGTGTGTGTCCTGTAAATTCTGAGATCCTCTGTGTGTGTGTGTTCTGTAAATTCTGAGATCCTCTCTGTGTGTGTGTGTGTGTCCTGTAAATTCTGAGATCCTCTGTGTGTGTGTTCTGTAAATTCTGAGATCCTCTGTGTGTGTGTGTGTGTGTCCTGTAAATTCTGAGATCCTCTCTGTGTGTGTCCTGTAAATTCTGAGATCCTTTGTCTGTGTGTGTGTCCTGTAAATTCTGAGATCCTGTGTGTGTGTGTCCTGTAAATTCTGAGATCCTCTGTGTGTGTGTCCTGTAAATTCTGAGATCCTCTCTGTGTGTGTTCTGTAAATTCTGAGATCCTCTGTGTGTGTGTCCTGTAAATCCTGAGATCCTCTGTGTGTGTGTGTGTTCTGTAAATTCTGAGATCCTCTGTGTGTGTGTGTGTGTGTGAGTGTGTGTGTGTGTTTGTGTGTGTGTCCTGCAAATTCTGAGATCCTCTGTGTGTGTGTGTGTTCCAGCTCAGGATGGAGCAGAGAAGGAGAGGGATGAGGCTGCCTGATGCAACTTCATGGTTTTGGGGCAGCTGCTGAACCCAATTTGGAAACCTTTTTCTTGGTGTAGTGAGTGACAACACCCTGAGCAGCAGAACACAGATTTAAATACCTAAAGGGGAATTTAGGGGTTTTAAGTTGTTACCAAGCTTGCTGATGAAATGATGAATACCCCCACCATGAGCTTTTTGCATTTATCTTCATAATTTTTTCAACTCCTGATAGCAATAACTTCAAGAGTGCTCCCTTCTCCTTTCCCAATTTTCATCCCTCTCACCAGGTATTAAAATGGCTTGTTTCCAGCTAAGAAAAATATATGTCATATAAAATATCTGTGCTTTTCTAAATGGCTTGCACATCTCATTAACTTAATATTTTTTCCATTGGTCACTTTGGATTTATTACTTTCCAACCATAATTTTTTTTAAATTTAATTTTGACCTGGCATTAGCCTAAAATTAAATTCTGATCTAGCCTCCACCTAAAATGGTCTGGGGAGGAAGCCATTTTGCATTACATTATCATCCTATCAAATTTAACTAATTTAAAGGTGACATGAATAAAATATTCATTAAAAGTACAGTGCCCATTTGTCTGTGATCTTTAGTGATGTCCCCATTAACTTTCAGTTGACTCTCAGTTGGAAATAGCAACCTCTCTTTCCCAGTTTTTCTGGAACAACTTTGATTTACATGAAGAACCTAACCTGCCTTCTTGCTCTCTTACTCATTATTTGTTCACATTCCTTTTTATTGCCTGTCTCTGGGCTAAAATACTTCCCCTCACAATAGTCTGAAGTACTGATTATTGTAGCAAAATCATATCAGGACATGATCAAACTTCCTTTGACAGCATAAAGAAAAATATTCCAGGTGGAGTTCAGCAGCTGTGGGGGGAATAAATGTTTTCTGTTTAGTTCAGCAGCTCCTCCCTGGTTGCCTGGCATCATTCTTGCACAATTCCTGCCTCTGGACATCCACTGAGCTTCCTTGGGAGAATGGTCTGAAAGCCATGAATTCATCCACCACAGAAGCTGTGCAAAAATGGGTTTGCATAAAAAAGTTCCAGAATTCTCTTTCAGTTATAGTCAAGGATATTTTCTTGTGCTTGAGCAGGAGTCACTGCTGTTGTAAAATGATCTGCAGCCTTTGAAATCCAATTGCTTTATACTGCAAGGAGAGGAAAGTCCATGTTCTGACCAAGTCTTATACAGAAAGGTAGCTCCATGTCCAGTTCTTGTGTTTGGTTCTGCAGTGAGGAATTCAGCAAAGTTGGGATATTTTACCACAATAATCAGAATTTGGTGCATTCTGGGCTGGATTCTGAAAAGTTGTAAATTGCAACAGCTCAGCCTTTGATGGATCTGTGCTGATTTGTCCTGGCTTAAAAGCCAGCACCAACTTTATAGCAGAACACAGAAAGAGAATATTCTTCTTCAGGTTTTTGTTTGTTTTTTGGTTTGTATTTTTTTTTAATCGTAGCTGGCAATATCTCATCCATAAGTTTATATTCAATATAAACAGAAATAAAAATTCTGTTGGGCATTTTAAACTTGGTTTGTGGCTGCCATGAAACCCTGGGCACTGAGAACTGCCCTATTCCCAAGTTACAGGTGCAGTGTTATAACAGAGGGATGGAATCATAATTCTTTGCACACTCCATTTTTGCCTTATTGATTGGGAAATGATGGGGTAATTCCAAGGGCTCTTTTCCTTAGAGATTCTCAGATAAAGGATTTTCCTTCCTTCCAAAGTTAATAACCAACCTCAGTTGATGCCACTGGGGTGGGGATGTTGTCCTTATTGCAAACACTTGTCATTCTTCTTCCCCTCTGAAGTGGTAGTACTCTGGATTACTTTAACTGAAATTCAACATTTATGATTTATAAATCCTTGAATTATTTTAAAAAGTAATTTTAAAAAACCTGTTTATGTGTATCTGTAATTCAGACAGAAATAGCCATAAGTTAATAAAAGCCAAAATGAATCTTCCCAGTCCAGTGTCCAAGCCTGAATTCCTCCAACCTCCTTGCTGAAATCAGTGAAACAGTTCCTTCCCTCTGCTCCCTTGGGAGAAATTGGGATGATCCCACAGAACTTCTAATGTTTCCCTCAGCAGAGCTGGGGTTTGAACGAGGCCCAGCCTCCTCCTTAACCAGCCTGAGCAGCAGGGACTGGGGGTATTGAATGGGAGCAGAAACTGCATCCTGGGTGATCTGCATTATTGGGTGATGGATTTTAATTGCATTCTGCAGGAATACAATGATCACTCTTCTCACATTACTAAGGAGCTGGGGCCCCATTAGATTTTTCTCATATATTCTTAGATAAATTGCAGATTTCTTTGCCACTTCTCCAGTTCTTGCAATAATCAATACTAAAACAGCCATGCAAAAGTGAAAGCTGAGTTACACAAGCTCATCCACAGTCAGAGATCTCACATATTATAAAACAAACAACAGAAAAAAAACATCCTAAAAACTCCCAACATCCTGAAAGGAATTTAATAACTTTGTAGGTTTGAGTCAATTTTTAAGGAGCCCAGTGAGTAGACAAAAAATCAAAATTAAGGTAAAATCAGATTCAATCAAGTCAATACAATGTTGATGGATTTAGAAGATTCATACCTTGAAAATTTCCTCAGGGTCAGCCAGGCAAGCTCTGCCAATAAATGCCAAAGGGTTAACACAAGGTACAGCAGCAATTAGAGCAGGGCTCTGAGTGGAGTGAAATGGTTTTGGATGAAATTTTGCCTTCTGTATCTTTTCTGAACAAAAATATAAACCCCAGGAACTGAATATTTTTTTGTGCTGCAGCAGCGAGAATTTATGAATCCAATAATTTCTCAGATGCTACTTGAAAAATGTTTCTTTATCCAAAGGTTAACTCCTTTAGGAGTACAAACCTCTAAATTTTCTCACTGGCTCTATTAGTTGGTACAACTGGATTCAGCAGCATTATAAATCTATCAGTTTTCCAGTCTATAACAGAATAATCCCTGAAATCTCATAGATATAAATGGAATTGCTAATTTTCAATAAATCTGCAGTAACAGGTAATAGTGTCATGGTCCCCAGCTCCAATCATTTTTGCAATAATAAATGAGACTATAGAAGACTCATTGTTGGCCATAAAATTTACTGTGCAGGGCACAGATTTTAACCCCCACAGTACTTAACCAATTCCCCTCTCTTTGTTGTTGTCACTGCTGCAGCCCAGCAGCCATTGCTGAGGTGGGATCAGGGCCACTCTGGGCTGCACAGGTTATTTATGGGCTGATTTGGGCAGGAAATGGAGAGTGTTTTTCCAGTGTATATTTTCAGGCTGACAGCATTCAGTCCAGAGGGGCAAATCCAGGCTATTTGTAAGAGCCCAGGGACAGATGCAATTCACCTGAAACTTCCTCCCTGCTCAACCCCAAGCCTGAAATCTGACTTTGAGGCCAGACAGGAGCATCAGAAATGGCTTTTTTGGGGGTGCTACAGGTAGATTGTCTTGGAAAGCTTCACATTTTATTATCCCGATTCAGCACAATGTGAGAGTGCACAATTCAAAGCTGTGCCTTACAGAGATTCAGGTGCTGGATTTAACAGTAACTTTAAGTCACTGGACTGCTCCCAGTCCCTAAATACCTTCCCAGTTTATACAATCAAATAAATGCACACATCTTTACAGGAATGAGGCCCAAAAGGGAATGGCTGGGGATGGATAGAAGGGCCTGGAGAGCTGTACTTACTTGTCCAAGATGTTAAAAATGGCTCCAGGAGTGGAAAACACATCCCTGGAGTCCCAGTTCAGGGATCTGGTGACACAGGTTGGGCTTTCAGTGCCAGCAAAATAACACTGAAAAATATTAAACATGTTAGGAACATGCTGAAAGGAAAAGTTATATTAACAGGAGATGTGTCTCTGAGCTGTATCGATTTTCAGCTCTGGGTGGAAGAAACTCTCCAGACAGACATTTAAACACATTATTGTCTCCTATTTACTCAGCAGATATACCTAACACACTTTATGAGATGAGTTCAGGAGGGAAGAAGTCAATTAAAATCTGAATCTCACGCAGTTATAGAAGATTAAAATAACCCCCTATTTGTTATGTGGAGCTCTAATGCTCACCCCCAAAGCACAGGAGCACCTGAACCTCCCTTTAAATCCAGCACGTGCTTTCCCTGGGTGTGTTCTGCAAACTCAAGACAGTGCACAGGCAGAATTCTTTCAGCTTGGAGCTGTTCAACTGGGGATAAATGATCAGAATTCTTTCAGCTTGGAGCTGTTCAACTGGGGATAAATGATCAGAATTCTTTCAGCTTGGAGCTGTTCAACTGGGGATAAATGATCAGAATTCTTTCAGCTTGGAGCTGTTCAACTGGGGATAAATGATCAGCCAGGAGCAGCTTCTGGGCTGGTACAGCCAGGACAGCTCCACCAGGCTGGACAGCCCAGGAGCTTGCACTGCTTCTCTCAAGCATTTTTCTCTCTGTCAGGGCTGAGATAGGATGAAGGAATTCAAGATTAAGTTCTGCATCAAAGTTAAATCATTTGCATGACAAATTTGAGGGGCTTTTGTGACCTTGTGTGAATCACTTTGTGCCTCCATTTCCCTGTTTATCAAGTGTAAACATTGTTATTCTCTCTCATTTACTTCTCTCTGAAGTACTTTGGGTCTTCAAGCAAATACTCCATGAAAAGTGACAGAAATAATGGCAGTGGCCACCCTAAAGAGACCCCCAGGCAGCTCTTTTCAGACTAGCACATATGGGAAATAGGGTAGAGCACATGCAAGTGTGGGAACTGGAGGGAAATGTTCCAGAAATGCCTTTAGACCAAAATCTGCTCCCTTTGATGCCAGTGGAGCCCCTGAGTGAAGCTCCTGTCTGGGTGTGATCTCTGTAGAAGGAGGGAAATACGATGTGAGGAGGTGGTGGTGATTCCTCCACTGAAATCCTTATAAATGATAGAGGCTTTTACACAAGAATTAGAAGAGAAGCAGGAGTTGAAGGGGAAGGAAACTCTGTTTTCTTCTCACCTCAAAATGCAGGAAATTATCTGTGCCAAAACCTATCCAGAACATGAAAAGCCAATGAAATGAAAGCCCAGATGATGCTGGCAGTAAGGGGGCTCTGCACACAGGCAGGCTCAGGGGGAATTTGAAGATAAAATGGTCAGAGGTAAGTAAAAAGTACAATGAATATTCTGTTAAGGGCATTAGGAAATAAATGAGAAAATGGGTGAGTTAAAAACATAAAGGATAAATGATCAATAGAAAATTACCTTGAGGACAGCAAATTTCTTCATTCCACCTTGGCTGCAGGGCCTGGCACAAAGCACCTCGGGGCTGCTGTGCTGGTAAAAGGGATGTGCTGCCCCTGGAGCTGCAGGGAGGGAAGGGTGCTGAGGGAAGGGGGACAGCAAGCAGCAGGACACTGCCAGCCTGAGAGGAGAATGAGTTGAGAATCTGGAAGGAATTTGGGAATGCAGTAGCTGAGTCAACGTTGAGTTTTACAGACTCATTACAAGTAGTAAATATTTCAGAAAGCAGAGAAAAACATCTGTCTCCTATTGCAGCCACTTTCCAGCCCTTCCTGCTTTGTTTGAAATGGAGATCCAGGCTGGAATGTGGATTGTGGGTAATGCTTTCCAGGAGGAAGGAGCCAGCCACCCCTGCAAACACAGGCTGCTGTCAGTGCTTCCACTAAGGGTCTCCTAACAAACTGAACTGGCTCCTGGAAAACTCTTTTTGCAGTGCTGAATTAAGCACAAGAACTGATCTCCTCCATCACACTCCACGGCATATCTGTGGGCTCTGAAATATAATGAGATTTAGGTTATTATGTTCTTGAAGTCATGGATTGTGGCTTATAAAATTCTGGAAGTTGTGCACTTTGTTGTCTGTTCCTGGTTGTTTCTGAAAGAAGGGGTTAGTCTTTGTAGGTAGGATTCCCATTACTTTTCTCATAAAAACATTGCTTTGATTAATAGGCTGAAAATTTTAATGGAAGAATTTTCTGTCTAGCATGCTCCCAAATCCTTCAGAACATCTTCTAGAAGCTGCTCCTCAAGATAATTTCATCATTAAAAAAAAAAGGAAAAAAAAACCAAATACAGATATCTTTTCACCTTCTATCCACCTGTTAAATAAATTTGTCATTTCTACAGCCAATTCAGGAAAGGAGTTCTCAGATCCTTTCCTTGGAGACCCAAGTGTAACCCTGCAGGTCTCTGGGGTCAAGCCCATGCCTTCTCAGGAAGGCTCTGTGCACAATTTGATAGTCAGGGCAGTCATTATCAACCAGCCTGGCACAGGCCTCCAGGGCTTTCCCATGGCACAGGGGCTGAACTGTGCTGCCCATGCCTCCTCTCACCAATTATAAGTTCTGTACAGTTTTTTAAAAGACTGCAAAAACATATCAACATCATTCCCTTCTTTGTAATGAGGAAGCAATTTTACCTTATTATAGCTGCCTAAATATGCATGGGCTGACCCAGTAGGACCCTCATTCACCCTTATTCTTTCCCTCTGGAAATCATATTCCATTTTCATCGTTTCCATTTCAAATTTTTCTTCCTCCCCATCCTTTCTGTGCGCTCTCTCTTGATCCCATTCTTGTTCCAGCTTTATCTTTCCCATGCTCAATTGTCACTCTTCACTCTCCTGCTCTCATTACAACTTCCTTTGTGTTTGATGCTCACTCACTCCCATTTGCAATCCCCTCCTTTTTACCCCGTGCCTTTCTAACACCTGCAGTGGTTTAGCAGTTCTGCAGCATGCTTGCTGTGCAGACTCCTGTGCATGGCTTCAGTCAGTTGATAAATGTCCTTAATGCTGTTTGCTGCCTGCTCCCTGATGCTTCAAGATGGCAAAGACCAAGGCAGAGGCAGAGGGAGGTGGGTGTAGCACCTGCCTGGCTGTGCCCTGCCAGGGGAGCCCTTGGACCCAGCTCAGCACCCACCCAGCTCTTCTTGGGGTGCCTGCTCTGGGTGCTCCCCTCCTCTCCAAATGCAATTTCCCCTCAGGAGTTCCTCTGAGAACTCCCAGTGTGGACACAAATCCTTTCCAAGAGTTTGTGCATAGCCCTGGCTGTGTCTGGAGAGCACAGGCTGAACTGTGAGGAAATGTTCAGCCTTGTGAAAATCAACTTCCAGCTGTCAAAGCAGCAGCTGGGGGATTGTTCAGCAGAGTGTGTGAAACTCCTTCCTCAGTGACAAAATGCTGCCCATTCCTCCTGCCCATCGTGCCCCAGGCACTGGCAGCAGAGTGAGGCAGGTGATGCAGAGTCACACAAGGAGACTCTGAAATGCCTCAGAGAATCCACACCCTGAAAATTCCCTGGGCCTTCATGGCAGAGTGAAGAGAATGCCATGGGCACATCAGAGCTGGGAATCCCAGTGCCCAGGGGAGATAACTCCCTCTGCCTGGGCTTGAATACATTTACAGAAATAAAAATACCATTGAGAGCTTTGTCTGGGATAAAGCAAATCACCTGAGTACCTGACCCAGAGATAGGGAAAGGGATACACAGCTCCCAAAGCTGGCAAAGGCTTTAGAGCACCAAGCATTCCCAGCAGCACTCAGGATGTGGTGAAAACTCAGCACAGGCAGGTGATAATGGGGGAAAGAGAGCTGACAGATGTGAGGTGTGAGCAGACAGGTTATGAAGCCTTAACCTGAGGCACTCCTCCTGTCCTAGGGCAGGCTGATTGCATTGAACCATCCCTGCCAGTCTGCATTACTTTCTTATGGACAGGAGAGGCTTTGTTTGGTTGACCAAACTGTATTTTTACAGCCTGTATGTGTTTCCAAGGGCACACAGGTATTGCTCTCTTCTTGACATTTGAAATATATTGCTCTCCTTTTGATGCTTAAAAAACATGTCAAGCAGTTGTATTTTTAAGGCAAGTAAGATCTTTTATGATCTCTGACAAGGTGAATAGCCAAGCAGACCTTGGCTGTAGGAGACAGGAAAATGGGCATTCAAGCTTCCAGATACCTTTGTGACACCAGCCAAGGGTGCAGTGAGTGCTCCCAGCTGGTGCTGGAGATGCTCTGTGCAGGGAGAACAGCACCATGATTTCTGTGGTTCCTCATGCACAGCCCCTGTCTCCAGCCTTCCACAAGGCATTGGAGTGTGTGTGCATCTTGTTTGGGGGAGTTCAGGCTGAGAAAGGATCAGCCTGGATATTTCCCTTTATTGATCTGTGCTCATGCTCACACGTGCAGGGAAATTCTTTCTGTGCAAGCAAGCTGAACTAATAGAGCCAGCAGAGTGAGCAGCTCTTAACAGCTTCTTATTATCATCTGTCTCTTCCTCAGATGCATTCTGGTGTGCCACACATTTAGCTCTGTCTGCTGGAGAAGTAAAAAAGGTCAAATGAAGGTGAGAACACTTCATTCATAATTTTTATGAGTTATTCAGACCCACTGTATCATTACCCCTTGGAAACATATGTTTTCTGATAGCAGTTTAGAAAATATTCAGCACATCTCGACAATCTCTCCTGAGCAATACACATCAGTTGTCACACTTTGTCATGTGCCATCAGGTTGTGTGGTGCAGTGAATTTGCTGGGGTGTGATAAACTGCAGCCATTTGAGATCCCATCCTGATAATTCCTGCGTGTCTAACTGTAATGCTGCAGGATGTGTCTTCTGAGCAGTCAGAAGTGTTTTAGTGCATCCCCATTCCAGCTACAATTTAGAGGTTTTCTGGGGGAAACGCTTGGTCACCCCCTCCTACTCCCAGAAGGATGTGAGCATGTTAAACATAACTTTTGGTTAAAGAGTTTCCTCAGAAGGTGCAGGATTTTACTGGCCCTTGACTGGGGCTGATCAAGGTGAATATTCTCAAAACCACTTTTTGCCCAGGGTAGCTGCACCCACCTCATTCAGGTGTTTGAACCTAGGAAGGTGCTTGAACCTGGTGCTGTAAAAGACCTCTGTGTGTTCCTCTCCACTGCTTCTTTGGGAGCCAGGTGAGGAGAGGTAAGATCTCACCTGCAGAGCATAAACAAGAGCCTGTGTTTCCCAGAAGGATTTTACATGAGAGTGGGGGTTTTCTTCTGTGTTTCCCACCCATCCTCAGAGCTGGGTGGTGGTGCCTGGCCCTCAGCAACCTTTGGGCTGATTTGGGGGCATTTCTGCTTCACCTGGAGCTTTTCCCTCAGAGGAGACAGAGACCTTCCTTAGGGAGCACAGCCTTGCCTGCCCCACTGCAGTGCTTAATGCCACTGCCATCCCTGTAAGAGTGGGGACAGGGGTCAGGGTGTGTGGGGACAAAAGGGACTTCAAATCCACAGCCAGTCCTAAAGCTGCTCCCTGGAACTGGGCATTCATTTCAGACATCAATCAGGGTAATTATGTTAATTATAACCTTTTAAAGTAATTCTAAGGCTAGAAGGCAGCAGAAAACCAGGCTGGTTCAGGATGCCTCCCCCTTTGGAGAAAGCTTGCCACCCACGTTTGTGGTGCTGCAATGAGAGCAATGAAGATGATGGTTTTGTTAAACAATCCTTTCTATTCACTATTCTTTTACCCCCAAACCAATGCCCATAACTAAGTTTAAATTTATTCACTTGCCACTTTGCAGCAGCTGGACAGGGACCTTAACTAACATTCTTTGAATTCCAACAGGTAATTAGTGGGGTGTCTGATTCAAGCAGAGCTCAGTGGAATTGTGTTAATTTGTGATAGTGTCCATTTGGATCAGAGCTGAGCCCTGGAAAGAGAAATCTCTTTAAAATTATGTGTAACCCAGACTGCTGTGCAAGGTTATCAACATCTCAGCTGCCAGGAAAGTTATGCTGGGAAGTTTCTGGATGGAAAGTCAGACCTTCACAGCCACTGTCTCCATGGGCACGTTGTCACTCACTTTGTTGGGATTAAAACCAAGGCTTTGTAATTCCAGATGCTGAATGTGAGGATCTTGTGTTGTAAGAAAACGAATCTGCAGGTTGAATATGCCCAAATACCTGAGGGGTGTCTGGGAGGTCACAGAAAGCCCCTGATTCCTCCCCCACTGCAGGCCCTCCCTGGAGCCTGGGGGGAGCTGAAGGAACCATTTGTCAGGGGTTTGCCCCACTGGGTGAGCCCTGGAGAGCTGTGCCTACAGGTGGAGATTTTCAGACTTCAAAAAAAATCCACCTTTATTCCAGCACTCACAGTAGTTTAGGAGAAAAATGAAATTGTGAGGGTTTACAGCCTCATTTGCAAACATCTGTTTGGCAAGAGGGGTTTTATGATGGCTGTGTGAGCTGACAGAGGCTTAGAGGACAGGGCTGTGCAGCCTCCTCGTGCTGAGCTCCATGGGAGCCCATCACTCACCTGCTCCCCAAATGGACTGAGCAGGCAGGAGAGTGACAGGGCTACATTTTTTTGGAATGGCCCAATGGCTTTTCTTACATTTCTTGCTAATTGCACCCTCTCCAATGCTGAAAAACGGGAGGCTCTTCCCTCTGTTGCCCCATAATGCTGGCCTTAAACATAATTCTTGTGGCATCTCTGTGCCATGCTGTGCCAACTCTGTGGGGCCCCACACATGCAAAGGTGCTTTGCTTTATGATCAACAGATTTCTGAACCTCAGCAGCTTCTTGGTTTTCTCAGTCTCCTGATGAATGTTTTGAGATTTGCAGAGCACTGAGCCAACTCCTAAGGTGCTGTTATGGATCCTGAAGTGAGAAGAAAACCTTTCTGTGCCATCCATTGAAGTGCTTAACTGCATCTGCTTTTCTAGCACCACCTCATCAGTGGCAATTTGGAAACTGTAACCACAAAACATCTAGCAGGCCAAGTGTGTAACCAGCATATCCAAATGATCTCAAAGCCCAGATTTCTATAGCTTCTAATAGCCTAATAAATGGATTTTTGGTACTGAGCTAAGTACAGTCATATATAATTGCTGTTATTCTCACATTAAGCTGCAGGGAAGTGGCAAACCCAATTAGATTAAATCCTACCACGTCTCCTTGGGATTTGTGGTAGACATTTAAGCAGAGAGACATGTCACTTCCACAGACCAATTTGCTTGTACCTGTCTGCTTAGATTTATTGTGATTTGTCCTTGGTTTTGTGTATGTTTATTTGCAGAAGCCAGCTCCAGATGCAAAACACATCAGTGGAGCTTTGGAACATTATTTTTAATTAGCTGGGTTCAGTTTCTAGTAACATGCTTGAATTGCTTCTGGGCTACTAATGGAGTGTGGAAAATAAATATTGTTGCTCTTGAATAATTTTTTTTTTCTGGTTATAGCAAACTTCCCATGCCATGGCAGGGAGGCTTTATTTGCCATGAGCCTCACAATGCAGGGCAGCCAGTCCAGACAGAAAGTTCCAACTGAGTTTCCTCAGTTTTGTTCTGCTGTCTAAAACTCTGATAGAGATCATAATTACACTGGAAAATAACATAAAACTGCAGGGAAAAGTTGAAATTTTTTTTTGTTATTTCTGAATTTGGGCTGAGTTGGACAAAGTTTACCTCAGTCAGTGCCTGGCAGATGCAGGACACAAAGCAGATAATGAAATGTGGGTCCTAATATGAGGAAGTGGATTTGCTTCTCTCTGCCAGGTGTAGTTTCTGAATTCTCCTGTACATTTGTATGAAGAGCCAGCAAAGCCTTTTCTTGCCCCTTTTATTCTGTGCTTGGGTAAGCAACTGCACAAGGAGAAGCACATCAAGAGCTGGGGATGGGATATGCAGACAATTGCTTGTTTTCTTTGCAGGAAAACATCACTCAAAAATTATTACCAGGCTAAGACATTTCATACAGGACACATTTCTTCTTTCAAAGGAAGAAAACAGCACAGATTGACACCAAAGAGCAGAGTTCAAAGTTCCTACCAAGCAAGGGCTGACAAATCATGCAGTTCAATTCCAAGTGAGTGAGCCCTGCAGCACTGAAATCACTGGGCTTGGGATAATTCTTGTTGCAAACAGCCTTTTTTACAGGGCTCTGAAGCTCTTCCTCTGCCCACTCTGTGTTCAGCCCAGGGAGCAGCAGTGCCACAATTGCCTGTCCATGCACAGGGATTTTCCAGGCAGACTTTCACCGTGGGCAGGGATTTCACCAAGCTCAGGGAGTCACTGGCATTACTCTGGGAAAGAGGGAGAAAATCCACAGCAGAGTCCCTGGCAGGCTGAGCTTCCCTGGCAGCTCCTGCAGTGATGGGTGGCCCCAAAAAGCCAGGAGAGGTGGGAAGGGGCAGGGTTTGGGCAGAATTTGGGGCTGGAGGTGAGCAGGGCTGCCGAGCAGGGCAGCCTGTACCAGGACACGGGATGGCAGGAGGGGTGGCAGGAGGGATGGCAGGGGGGATGGCAGGAGGGATGGCAGGGGGGATGGCAGGGGGGATGGCAGGGGGGATGGCAGGAGGGATGGCAGGGGGGATGGCAGGAGGGATGGCAGGGGGGATGGCAGGAGGGATGGCAGGGGGGATGGCAGGAGGGATGGCAGGGGGGATGGCAGGAGGGATGGCAGGGGGGATGGCAGGAGGGATGGCAGGGGGGATGGCAGGAGGGATGGCAGGGGGGATGGCAGGAGGGATGGCAGGAGGGATGGCAGGAGGGATGGCAGGAGGGATGCCATCTGCTGCTCGCACGGGGAATAGCTGGGAAGGAGCTCCCGACGGTTTCTCCAGGGTTTTTGGCTTTGTGTGGATGCTGTGTGTGCTATGGATATGCACAGATGTCACACGTGTGTGGGTGCATTTGGGCTGGCCCGGCTCACAAAGGGGCTGAGGCACAGTGTGGGTAAAGGCACAAAGGAAGTTGTGGGGCCAGAGAGCAGCAGATGGAAATTCCCTGTCTTGTACCACGTTTCCTCATCCCAAATGCTCTGAACATGTTCCAGGCCAAGGAAGAGGATCATTTATATGTCACCTGCACATTTCTGAAGGGCTCAGAATCAGGTCCAGCCATAGGAAGGAAGTTCTGATTCTACTGCAGGTGAATGTGGAGGGTTTTACCTCAGGGGAGGAATCACCAAAGCCAGCAATCTGCCTGTTACCTCTAAGAGATTTGCAATGCCCTGTCTATAATATGTGCTTTGGATTCATAGCCTGTCATCTCCAGTAATAATTTGTAAATGCATGATGGAATTTTTCCATATCTTTTATCCCTCTTCTTTTCCACACCTTGGGTTCAAGAAGCATTTGGACAACCCCCTCAGGCAGAGGGAGGGATTCTTGGGGCTGTTCTGAGCAGGGCCAGAACAGGACTTTGATGATGCTTGGGGTCCCTCCCAACTCAGGCTGTTCTGTGATTCCACATTTTAGGTATTGATGATCCTTGTGGGTCCCTCTCAACTCAGTCTGTTCTGTGATTCCATATTTTAGGTATTGATGATGCTTGGGGTCCCTCCCAACTCAGTCTGTTCTGTGATTCCATATTTTAGGTATTGATGATGCTTGGGGTCCCTCCCAACTCAGGCTGTTCTGTGATTCCATATTTTAGGTATGATGATCCTTGTGGGTCCCTCTCAACTCAGTCTGTTCTGTGATTCCATATTTTAGGTATTTTCCCTGTGCTGCAGTGCAGTCTCTGTGGGACACACCCCTCTGCTCCATGTCCATGCATTTCTCTGAGCCTCAGACCAAAAGGCCATGCTGGGAACACAAGTGACAAGGACAGGATCCCCAGCCCTGCTCAGGGTGACAGTGCCTGTGACCTGTGAGGTTTGACAGACTACCTGCCTCCTCTTTTTGTCTGCTCTTGTCAGGGGTTATTTAGACACCAAGAACAGCAAGACTGGAAACACAATTGCACCATTATTTGTATCTCTTGGGCAAACTGCTGGGACCAATGGGATGCTTTGGAAAACAAGTCAGAAGGTGTTTGTTCAATGGTCTCTTCTATTGATTGGTATCAAACAGCAACTCATCATTTTGCACAGTGAGAATTTCATGACTGCAGTGATCTGTAGTATGTCTCTCTCACAAACCAAGCTGTTTATTTAATTAAGTACTTCTGGCTCTTTGGATTTAATAATTCTAATTAAATTGTTATGGTTATGACTTGCATTTGGATTATGCCCACAGCCTCAATTAAGACTACAAGAAGACCTCATAAGAATGTGGAAGAACTCCTTGCTTTCTTCAGAATATTAGGATATGGATGGAGAAGAAGCCATGGGGTCAACAGTGGCCTTTCAGGGATCATGATGAAGGTAAAGGAGCAGCTTCTGCAGGGACTGAGAGAGATGTCACCCCCTCCTGCCTGCACTGAGAGCAGCCAGAGCTCTGGGGGACAGGGACTGGATGTGCAAAGATAACCAGGGCAGACAAAGGTTTTCCTTTGAACTGCAGGAGAACAAAAAGGCTTCTCTGCACTTGCAGTGTTTGGCAGGTGATTACACAACCAGGAGCTGAAGTTATTGAAACTTTGGCTGGAAAAAAAACATGTTTGGATAATGCAAATAGCAACTGGATCTGATGGAGCACTGAGTGTATGTTAATAGCCATCAGTGAGTAAAATGCACTTGACATTTCCAGTTGTGCCACTTCAATGTCCCAACAAGAAATCCATTCCAGAACTGAACATAAAATCCGTCCCTGTTGTTGGAAATGTGGGTGGAAATGTGACTGGCACCTGGCTCCTGTTTACTGAGTGGCTGTGACACAGAGGCCCTGCAGGGTTGTGGGGGATGTCCCATCTTTACCTTCCTGCTCACCTTTGTTTGTGAGGCTGAGGTTGTTGCCATTAATAAAACTTAGGGCTGTTACTGGTGAGGTTTCTCTCCAGTGTGAACAGTGCTGGCTGAAATGACAGTGACTTATACTGAGCCATGAGTGAGCTTCACTCATCAGGTGTTTGAGCAGGGGGTTGGACAAGGCAACCCCCAGAGATCCCTGACACCTCAATCATCCTGTGGCTCTGTGATCTCCATCGTTTCTGCTGGACTCAGAGGCCATAACAGGCATCTCCTGCTCTTTGCATGTAGCCCTGGCAGACCAGTAAATAAAGAGATTTTCCTCTGCCCCCTGCTCTGCACCCTGCCTCACAAGCAGGAGTTCACCTCTGCAAGCTGCACCAAGCACTGTCATTGCAGATAATAATTCTCTTACTGAGGCTGAGGAAATATTCACTTTTTTTTTAAATAATCACAATTTACTGTGTCCCTTGGGCAGCTTGTGGGGGTGATGGTGCTGACAGCATTCAGAATTTTGTACTTCCAAACACAATCTCCTTTTCCACTTAGGAGGAAAAGGAGCCTACGTTTGGCACTGGGGTGGTCACACCTACTGCTCAAACAGCCCTTATGGAAATTAATTTGAACTCCTGCATTTGTTAGCTGGTGGGTTGATCTTTTTCCTGATTTTTTTTTTTTTTTGTCCCAGGTTATTGCACATCTTTGCCTGTTTGCATTGAAATTTCCTCCCAAGTTGTATCTCCACAGGCTTGTTGGGTTTGCAGCTCTGCATTGGTTCAGGCACAGAAACTTTTGGCGTTTTGCACATGTCAAAATACAAAATAAAATGCTGGTTTGAGGACTGTGCACTAATCCCTTGCCCTGTATGAGGCTGACAGCCTGTTCAAAGGGAATCATTTCCCCTGCTGGATGACAAATGGGATCTTTTCAAACTTTATTTTATGTCTGTGTGTAAGTTAAGCAACATTTTGTGATAGGAATGTGAACTACAAGTAGTAAAGCTGATAAAAGCCAGACCAGCATTGAGAGGAAAAATCAGGTGTAGGAGTTGAGGTTTGAAGATACATCTGCAAACAGAGCCAGGCAAGGTTTGACCCTGGAATTTTTGCATGTGGAACTCACCTTTTCATGCTCTAACTCTGCAGAGGTGGAGCTGCAGATGCTGGAGTGGGGGATGCTGATGGTGCTGACAGATGACCCCCCAGCTCTGGCTGATGAGGTTCTTCCTTAAAGGGAGATCAGATTTTTGCAAGTGTTTCCCTGAGATAAGGTTTTAAAGGCAGTGCTGGGGAGTGTCTGGTACAAGGACCACACAGAGCTTCCTCAGAAACTGCTGCTGGCCAGGGTTTCAGGGCTGCTCATGTGCCTTGGCCAGGGGTTTGCTCAAGGTCTGGCAGTGCACAGAGCAGATGTCAGGAAAGTCATTGTGTAATTTAGGATTACTTTCTTGCCATTTGCTTGTTATTGATACCACTATTTTAATGTCTTCAGAGAGAGATGGTTATTTTACAAAACTTCATTCTAATAATTTATTGCAATCATGAGCTATTATTCAGGATTCCTACAAAATTAATGCATGAACATGCAGCTTATTTTATTTTTTTTTACATAAAGGTGAATTCTTGGTTTGAATAAAAACAGCTGGAAAACTGGCACCAACCCATACATACCTATTTCAGCAACTCATGCATGACTATTTCACCTGTCTACTTTGCCAAATTATTGACATTATTTTTGATGTGAAGAAGTGAAATCCTGTGAACTTGGTGTTTAAGCAGGCCTCCCTCCCTGTGCCCTGTGCAGTGTTTGCTTTCCCCATTATCCCATTTCCCCCTTGCCATGTTTTCATTACCTCCTCTAATAGGTGCTTTGGCAAAGCTCCCTCATCTTCCCCTTGTTTTCTTGGGAAGTTTACATAAATTGTTTTTTCCACTTGTTTCTCTGTCTATGATCCTGTGATCTTTTCCAGAGTCTGATCTATTTCATGGACGTCCAGGGAGAAATATTCTCTGATTGTTAATAGCTTTGGACTAAGATTTATTTCTAGTGAGGTCCCGTTTCAGACCAAGCCCTTTCCCCCCTGAATTGCTGGCAGCTTTTACTGTTACAGCGAGCAGAGGCCGCTAGAGGACTCTGTTTTCCATCTTTTCAGCGGTGCTCTGCAATCAGGTTTTGCAATTCTGTATTTTAAGCCTATATTTTTACAGAGCACACAAACCCACTCGTTTGCACAAATATATCATTCACAGAGTAACCAGGGAGCACTGGCCACACATTTATCAGAAGTGAATCCAAATGAGGAGGAATTCCCTACAGAAAATGTTGTTTGTGCTCTGCAGCATTAAAAACAAAACCAATGTCTGTGCAGCTCTGTGTGAATATTTGAGGCAATTTTAGGATTCTGTCTTCACTTCTGGCCAGCACAACTCCTCCTTTGGTGCTGGGCTTTCACGATACCGACTGATGTACAAAGTTTCAGAAGATTTCAGGATTTAATGGTTTTTAAAACCTTTCCCCCAACTTTTCCCATTGACTCTTGGAGAGAACTTTCCCACCCTGAAAGGTGCACTGGATTTGGGTTCTTTCCAAGACTTTCAAATCACTTTTCAACAAAAGGGGTTCCCTTACAGCAATTTTGAAGGAAAGGAACAAAAATAAAGCAGATCGTGTCTCTGTTGAGGGCAGACAATAGAAATGACTGTGATTCAGAGCCATTATTTTGGGTTTTTTCTAAGATGAGTTTCCCAGGTCTAGCAGAGGTTCTGCTGCCAGTCCCCAAGGCTGTTCACCCAGCAGCTGCTTGGCCACTGCCCACCCACACTGAAAATGGTCAAATTGCAGTCCAGTGCAACCTGCCAGGGGAGATGTGGCCTCTCCTGGTTTTCAGTGGCAGCACAGCCCAGCAGAGCAGCTGAGGGACTCAAGCTTCCCTGCAGCTTTGGCTTCAGCTGTGCAAAAGGATGGAGCAGCTCCATGGAAAAGGACCAAATTGCCCCTGGGTTTGTGCTCCAACAGGAGTGCTCAGAGTTTGCTCAAGTGAGCACAAGCAGAGAGCCCTCAGAAAACCTCCTGCTCATGGCTGGGTTCATTTTGTAACCAAGTGACACACTGGAATGCTTTACTCTCATCAAATTACTCTTAAAGAAAAGCCCAGATACTTGGTATTTTGAGAGCATTCAGTATTTTCTATTTTATGCAAGGCTTGAGAAGACAAGAAAAGAGGCCAGGGTGGCAACAGCCCCTGCTCTCAGAGGGCAGATGGGGCAAGGGGAGGAAGGGTTGCTGAGGGGCTGGGATTGCAGGAGATGCTCTGCTGCCTGCCTGCTCCTTTGCTTGGGCTCTGCTCAGTCTGCACCTCTGATTCTGGAAGGCAATTTAGAAATTATTTCAGTAGGAATGATTTGATAGCTATTGATGCAGCGTTTTAATGCTTTTCAGAAAATCCATCTGTCCTGCAGTCTGTGGATAAAAAAAGGAAATATGAACTTGTGAAACATTAGTCTTAGATTTTTATGATCAGTAATTTTTACAGAGTTTTCCTGGACCTTCTGGAAATCTCTGATTAGCTGTGGGGTTCTACAGAAGAATGGCAGAGGAAACACAAACAGCCCCGTCCCTGAAAATCAATTTTGAGTATTGAAAGCACAGAATGTGATGCTTTCTTTAAAAAACAGGTGTCACAGCCCAGGCTGCAGCATTTTCTATTGACATTTCTTGATGACAACTTCTCTTTATCCAATTTCTTCCATTTGAGAGTGCATTTGTACATTTTCTTCTAGACACAACACATCCACTGCCTTTGAAGTCTGTAGTGAAATAAAAAAACAATCTTTTCTTTTGTTCCATTTCTTATCCCTGCCCTATTTAGCACAATGCAAAGAATGCATAAAATAACCCAGCAGAAAGATTTAAATCCTGCTTGTATCTTGAGTTGGGATATATTTAGAAAGCTTAAATGATTTAGCTGTGAGTTGTCCTGAATGGTGGGAATTGTACACCAAAACTGTCAATGTTCCTGACACAGTTCATGGTAAGAATTTCAGCAGCTGCTGACAGTGAGCATCAAACCTCCCCCAGCTCCAAAAGTCTCTGTTTGATTTCTCCCCCCTCACTGAGCAGTGCCACCTCCTGCTGTTCTGCTGTGGTGGCAATCCTGTCACTGGGATCAGGGGATGGGAACTTCTCCCAAGAAAGAAGTGACTGCACTTAGCATGCCCAGAAACTTCCAAGGAAGGAAAATAGAAATTGATGAATTTCAGGGGTTTCACAATGAACTTTAGAAATAAAACTACCTTGCCATGGGCAGTGTGACTTTATGTCAAAACAATCAGCATCATTTTGTGAAGATCTGATGATCTAAAGCCCCAAACATCCTTCTCTACAAAGTGTAGAACTTCAATGGGAATAGTGACTATCCTAATTATTCCTAAAAAATTCTTTTTTCTCCATTCTCCATTTGAAGCTCAGCAGTGGAATTTGGCATGAGCTGTCTGTGGAAGAGGATTTGTGGCTCACACTTGGCAGGGCCAGGGCACACCAAGGCAGCTTTGAGGTCAGGATCAGCCCTGAGGGATGTGCACAGACACGAGAAGTTCCCATTGCAATGTAAGGTGTGAAACCCTTGAATCAGGAAAATAACCAACCATGTGCTCAGCTGGCAGAACATCATAAAGCAGCTGAGAGCAGAACCCTGAGCCAAATGCTGTGAAACCATTGAAACCTCAGTCCTGTGCAGGGACAGGGCAGTGGGTGCTGTTGGATCTGGGGATTCCTGAGCTGCCCTTTCTCATGATCCCCTGGGAGGGGAGGTGAGCTCCTGGAGCTGCCAGAGCTCAGTGCCTGCCCTCCACACCTCCCCAGCCCTGCCCCTGCCTCCAGAGGGGTTCAGCTCTGTGGTGCTGACTTCAAAAGAACATATTAAAGTGCATTCCTGAATCAGAGTCAATATTTGTGAGAAGATCAGTGTAATAAGGATTTATGGGAGAAGTGAAAACTGCTCAGTGATCCGTGATCCGTGCCTGCCTGTCTTTGATATCATAGTTGGCAGAAGAAATAACAATTCTGCTTTGCAGCAGCTTTCACCATTTCCAGATTTATTTGTGTTTCAGACTAAAATAAAACCAAGGCTACTCTTTTTTTAAATAGTGACGTGAAACTATCTGGGTTTCTTCAGATCAAAACTCTGAGGTTTGCTTCACCTAGAAGTGAGTTTGGCCTGCACATATCAAAATTTTGATATTTGCCAAGGCACTGTGTCAGCACATGGACACCCTGGCTGCTCAGGGAGCCTTGGAATGGGGACATTCCTGGACTGCAGGAGCCATTCCTTGCTGGAACCCACCTGAAGCACAGTATTTGCCCACATGGAGTAGTTGACTTTACTGGGATTGGATTTTTGCACAGCAGGAAAGTTGCCCAGCCCTTGCTGGTCCCTAATGATGCAGTGTGGAAAACAGGGAATAATTTCTGAGACACTTTTATAAAAAGATGGGGGAAATGCACCACAAAGGTGCTGCTGGATTGTATTGGGGGACTCTCAGGGCCTAAAATAATTTCCCATCAGTTACAGCCTGAGCCCTAAATGAAGCAGTGCCTTGTGCAATCAGCTGCAGCACTGGTTGCAGAGAACACTGCATCATGATGTAGTCCTCATCTTGTAGTGTTTTGCAAACAGCCAGGAAAAATGACTTCAGGAGTGAGTTGTCAAAGTGAGAGCAAGCAGGAGCCTGGCCCAGGAGCAGTGCAGAGTTTGATGGCAGTCACCCAGTCAGTCCAAGCAGATCACCTGCACCAATTTACACTGGTGTCTAAACACCAAATGTTTTCTCAGCATTACAGAGAGGTTGGTTTTTGTTTTTTGGGCTTTTTAACAGGGTTGTAGAGAGCTTTGCCCTGCTGGATGCTTGGGGTGAGCTCAGTGGGTTCCTCAGTGTGGACACAGCTCCAAGTGTCCGTGGGGCTGTGTGTGTCCACGTGTGCTCCTTTGCTGTGCTCTGTGGTTTTGTGAGGGGAGAAAGGAACTCTCTGTGCCTCTTCATCAGCTGACAGCAGCATTGTCAGTTATCCCCCACCACTTGTGTGGGGATGGAAAGAGCTCTCATCAACTTCCACTGCCTGGCATTGCATCCCACGTGGTGGGGGCCATTCGTGCCTCGTGCACACTCCACTCCTGTCCCAGTTTTATTTTTCTGACCATTGTTTCTCTCATATTTTGCTTTTCTCCCCAGTCCCAGTGCAGCACTCTGCCCTCTGATCCCTTCCCCAGTGCTGCTGGTCTGAGATGCACACACTTGGTTGGCAGCATTTCCAGACTCAGACTACAGTTGTTTTTGTAAAAATTACATTATCCCTGGCCTTGCCAGCAGTAATGACTGAAACAGAGCTACTCACACCCCACTGAATCAAGCTGACACTAAGATAATTATATTTCTGTTATACTTTCAGTGCCTCTCCGTGTCACTGTTGTGGACTAAAATGAAATAAAAAATCATAGGGCAGTTCAAAGCAATTAAAGTGTGAGGGCCCTGGCTCAGCTTTCAAAACAGACCTAAATGTTTATCTTCCCTGCAGCATAAATCAGCTCTGCCTCACAGGGCTGGATGAGGAATGGCTCTTAACAGGGACTCTTGCAGTCCTGGTGTGTTTATTTAATGTGGCAAAAGAAATCTATAACTCCTTGTATTTTTGTGTATAAGAACCTCATAATTCAGATGGTTTGGCTCTCAGCTTAGCAATTCGTAAACATCAACAGGGATTTCTGTTCACTGCACTGCAGCACTATAAAGAATGCTCTGCCTGGAGAGGGCAAGTCAGCAGAATGAGGAACTTGCCCTGTTGTGCAGGATGTCTGCATCTGTGTACAATTCTGCACCTTTCCCACAGGGTAATCATGAGAAGAGGAGGAGCCCTTTGACTTTCTGATCAGCTGTGGGCACATGAAGTTTACTTTCTCTTGCCTTTTCATACTGAACATATTCTATGAATGATTTAGTATTGCAAGTCCTTTCCAGCAGCACAGGAGAGAAGGTGAGCTTTCCATTGTAAGGAAAAAGATGTGTGAAATCTTCTCAAGACTCCCAGCAGGTCAGATTTCTCCCCAAGCAATAATCAGCCTCAGCCCTGCAGGAACATCCACATCCTGAGTTTCAGCCTACGCAGTTAAAGGCTGCTGCTTGCTTTCAATAAATAAAATATTTTTAGATTTCAAGTCTATTTGCATGAGGGAATGTTCAATTTGATAAGCTCAGTTTTGGTTTTTTGGCTTCCAGGGCATGAGAGCCTTGAAAGTGTGCTGCTTGTAGCTGAAAAAATACATAAAAGAAGAGGCTTAAAGCAGGAGTGGGTGCCCAGAGGTGTTTCTGTAGGAGAAGGTCATAGGAAAGGTTCTGGGAAATAAGAAAGTGTGGGTGCAAGACTTGGTGATGTGGGCAGAGTGAGGGAATTGCTGGTTTACACAGTGCTTGACAAGAGCAGGTTGAATATGCTCTGGAGTTCTGAGCATTGCAGAGAGGGAGGATAAATCAAAGGCTGGTTAGGGAAATGTTTGCAGTTGGTGTGGGTGAGCATCTCCAGGTTCCTTCTGGAAATGTTGTCCAGACACTGAGCTCCCACCTTCCCTGGAGCATAGGGCAATTTAACAGCAACTTTATACATCATTTCTTGGAAAACTGTGGGGTAAATTTAGTTCATTTTAGATAAGAGGCCCAGATGACAGTTCAATGAATGCTGGAAATTTCTGACAGCTTTTTAATAAATTCAGAAGTGGATATGATTCTCTCTCATACACAAACTGTTGAATCAATACATTCCTGTGGATTTATTCACTATTTCTTCTCTTTTGAGCTAGATATTAACCAGGCTCTTGAAGACTGATACAGACATGGAAGTAATTACTGAAAAATTAACAAATATTTTTTTTGTTTAATATTTTGGGCAAGTTCACTATGTCAGTGTCAGCTGGCATGTAACTACCCAGTGCTTCACTCACATTTTTGGTAGGATAGAGCTGGCTTGGATTACAGAAGGGGGCAGTGATGTTTCATTTTTTGGAACCAGAATCCCCAGCTAACAAAAGCTTCATCTCTATATAACACAGGAATAGAAAAGCCCAAGGTTTGCTCCTGCTCTTTTGCTTCCTCACCTTACAATCATTCTTCCTACTTGTTATTCCTTGATTTTCTTCAAGGAAAAAAGTTCCATCTCGGAGGGGGTGTGAAGGCAGTGGATGGCACAGAGTGCTCCTGCCACCTGCCTGAGACCTCTCTGGCTCAAAGGGCAAATTCTTGGTAATATTTCAAACTGCATAAAAATGTCCATGACCTGTTGCCTGCTTGTTTCACCCAGGGTTTGTTTGGCCTCAGCCTAATGACACTGCAGCTCATCAATGGTGCTTTGTGACCCCATTCATAATGTTCTGCTTCCTGCTGGGGAGAGGGAATAAAGTGAGGGATCATTATAAAAATGAGCATATGCACAGAGCAGACAGGCTGCTATTCTAGGCACATCCTGCATCCTGGAGCTGTCAGACAGCAGCTTGGAGGGGCTGGGTGTTTTTAGCTCACACGTGCCAGTTCCATGATGGAATCCCTGTGCTGTGCTCACCTGGCTCCTGCTGCCCAGCACAGGGATGGCAGTGCCACACAGGGGTGTCCCCCCAGGAAATGGCTCTGTTTGCTCTGCCTGACTTGAACTAGCAGCAAACAGGGCTTGGGTGAGGGGAATCATCCCAAAAGCCATCCCAGCATCTCATGGCTCCTCTCTCTGGCTTTTCCCCCAGCACAGAGCTGCTTCCAGAGCTGCTCCTGGCTCAGCAGCCCAAGCACGTTCTCCTTTCTGCATCACCTCCCAGCTCCCTTTTCCCTGCCCCACAGGAGCCTTTCTCACTCACTCTGCTTCAAGAGGTGCTTCAGCTCCTCCCTGCCTTGCTTCCCATGAGGAGACCCAAGAGAAGCACATTGTGTGGGAGCTGGGCAGCTCCCTTTGATCATTATTTCATGGCAGGGTTGTGTCCTGCTCTCCCATTGCTGGTGGTGTGCTCTTCACCCCTCACCTCCAGGTTTTCTCACTGCTTTTCCATATTGGAACCCCCAGTCCACAATGAACACATCAGAATTCTGGTTTTCTTTGACTCCCAGTGAAAGATTGGTGACAGATAAACACCTTGAGCTACAAATACTCATTTTCCCCTGGTGCTGATACATGTCCACCTCTACCTGTGGTTTTTGTTTTATCCTGTCAGTTGTTTTTGTACATAGTCCAAGGGGTACATGGTCCTTTGGGAACATTCTGAAATATTTCTATTATTGGTAAAAATCAGTGAAATAGCCCTTAGAAACTGAGCCTTCATGCTTGATACCTTCCTGAATAGCTCAGCCTTTTGGATAGACTTCTATCCTGTCACATTCAGTCCCTGTCCTGCCCTTGGAGAAGTAGAAATACTCATTAAAAGCCTCATGATTAATTAACCAAGTCAATTTTCAGAGAGCAAAAGCAAAATAGTTTCATTCAGTTTTAGAATGAAACTGTGGAAAGTTTCATTCTAAACAATTATTCCAGATTTGATTAGATTGTGTACATCCAGTCCTGAACATACTTCTGAGGTGAAAATACTTATCAATAACAATTACTGTGCATAGAGCCCATTTCCAGAAGAATTTTCCAGACAAAAAATAAGTTTAGAGCAATTCTAAAGTAATTAAAGGACATATAATCTTCAATTTGTTACTATAACACACTGGCAGGAAAATCAATCTCAGCTTTATTTTTTTTAGCTTCAATGCCCAAATCACTGATATTTTAATCAAACCACTCCTCTCAAATGACCTGTCATAGGATCAGGGCTTCTGCTGCAAGTACAATTGCTCACAAATCTTATTTCTTGATCTTAATCTTTCTTTGGGGTTTGAGAATGTCTTTTTGGGAATAATTTGAGTGTGCTCTGACTTATGATGAATAGACCCAGCCAAGTTTCCAGGTTTTCCCACTGAATTTGAGGATAAATTATTTGCTTTAGAACAAACAATCCTGTTGCTGACATAAGTGCCACAGGTTTCTCTTTGCAAAAATTGTGACATTGTTCTGGTTTGCTGTGATTCCTGGAGGTCTCACAGGGTCCAGCTGAAGCCATTTAACTCTTTCCACTGGAGCCTGCTGAGTTTAACCTCTCCCACCTGTCAGCCCTGTGCCCATCAGGGAAGTTCCTGGAGGGAAGAAAACAGCCAAGAAGCAGCAAGAGGGGTGAGTGGGCAGCAGTTTCAATATCTACTGTAAAAATACCAACAGCTACTCAAATATCCTTAAAATCAGAAATGCTTCTCTGAACTCCACAAGTTTTTAAAGAGTGGTATCAAAGCCTTTGAGATTAAAGTGGGGTTTATGGGTTTAAACTTAACAGTATTAAATCTGTAAACCCAAGCTGGGAAATAATAATCATAAATATTAATATTGCAATTCATAATAATTGGGAAACAGCACTGGAAGCTAATACAGAATTTCAGGTGCTATTGTTGGAAGTTGATGTTAATGAAGTTGGTATCTGCTTTTGATGGATCAGTCACTCCACTTATTCAGGGATCAGCAGGGTAGCATTAAGTATTTGTGGCTGCTCTGCTTTCCCAAGGTCATTTTAATTAACCAAAATAACAGCAGGTGATAGAATATTTGATCTAAACTACAGATAGCAGTGGGGATAAATGAGGAATAATTCTAAATGCATGTGCCAGAGGTGTTGGTAATGGATAAGCAGTATCACAGTTTATTTTATACTGAGGGGGAAGCAGAAGTGGGAAGCAGGCTGCCTTTAAAATAAATGAATCTATTTAGGCAATCAACCTCTGCTGCACAGCCAGTGGCCTGCAGGAGGCCAAATTGTAATGTGGCAATGGTAGCTCTTAAACTGTCCTTACAAATGTCATGTTTTCTGTTTTCTGCTGGGTTCCCTCAGTCAAATTGATGCTTTCTGCTTGAGGAGAACAGGCACTACAGGGTCAGGGAAAAAATACTGCTGATTGAGGGCCTGTAAAGGCTTTTGTGGGATTGGCAGCACCTCCTTTCTGCCCCCAAAGCTGGTCTGCACTTTCAGATGTGCACTGATGCATTCCTACACTGAAAAAATAAAATTGTTGATGGCTGTAACTCTGTGAACACACAGGACTCTGAGAACCTTGGGGGTTTTCACTAATGGCACATACAAGGTTGAAATATCTTGATGTGAGAGCATTTAGGCTTTTGAATGTGTCAAAAAGGGTCGCATCTGATCATGATTTTTACATGTTGTTTTATGAAGAGAGTTCAACTCTCTGTAACTCCAAATCACAAATTATTTCAGAGTTATTTGTAGGCAGAGTAATAGGAATGGTATCTGAAAGTGCTGCAGTTGAAGCAAAGCATGTCAGACACAAACTGAACACATCCAAGATATTTGCAATTCCACTAAATGTCTGTTCTAGCCCTGAATGCATCAGGATGGTGTTCAGTGGACCAGACACGGACTGGTTGAACAGAAGAAATGAGAATGGCTGTTTCAGTCCATTTCCCACAATATGTGTTTAATACTCCTGGTTGTGCATACCCATCCTGAGGTTTCCTGTACCACAGCAGGATTTTTGTTTGGCTCTCATGTGTTACAATATCTCACTCCCACTGCCAGACTATTCCTGCCTTCCTGGAAATGCTGGGTTCAAACCCACCTCTCCTGGTAAAACCCACACAGCCCTTGCTTATTTAGGACTGAATGTGGCACTAGGGGAACAATTTCTCCTGCCTCCCTCTTCACATGTTTTCTGAACTACATCTGAGTGGAAGTGATACATTTATAAATAAAGGTCACATAACACTGGGTGAGGCAGGAGGCTTCTGTCAGTTATTTTGGTTTGGATGCATCATTAATTAATGAGTTGAGCCTGCTCAAAAAAGTAACAGTAAATGTTTTCATCAGTTGTCAGTGTGACATGTTATTATGTAACCTGACAATGTTAAAAAAAAATAGTTGGAAATTATCTAAAGCATTTTGGTCCATCATAGTTTTAGCATTTCTTTTTCTCTCAGAGCTGAAGGGGTAAGTGACCTGAGGGGCTCCACAGGCACATCCCCACTGTTCCAGCAGTGCAGGGCTGCAAGACAGGGAGCTCTTGGCTCATGCAAAGGTCAGCTGGATTTTGTCCATTCCCCTTCTAAAGGTCCCTCCCTCTGGGCTGGAGGAGCTGGAACAGAGTTGGTCACACAGAGTCCCTTGGGGGTCACTTGGTGCTGAGCTCTGCAGCACTGCCTGCTCCCCTTGGCACCTACTGCAGTCCCTCTGTTCTACTTGAAAACCAGGAACAGGGAAAGCAGGTCCTTGTCTGCAGAGCAAAAGGGACAGCTGTCCCCTTGCCACCCCCTTGGTGACAGCAGCAAGTGTGCCTTGAATTTAGTCAGAAGCTTTGCTACAGTCAGAAATCTGAATCAGTGAAGCTGTTGTGGCCGAAATTCCACCTGTACGGCAGCTGGCTGCTCAGCAGGTGGGGTTTAGGTGTGGAAAGGTTCCAGGTAAGACACAGACAGTGCTGGCTTTGAACATGTAGAGGTGTCTGAAGTTGATTTCTGTGGATGATTGATTTGATCTGTGGGGGACCATGCTCCTCTTTCTTCATCATTAACACAGAAGGAGCTACTTTCTCAGTGAGTCCAATACCAAACAAGTCCTTGGAGCTTGACCCCAGACCTCACCATTGCAGAGGCTTTAAAGAGCAGGAGGATTTGGGGGTGTTACCTTAGGAGCCCAAACTTGTTCCTAAACATTTCCCTGAGTTTCCCTGGAGGGTTGTCAGAGGAAAGGGTCCAGCTGCTGCTGCCAAGGATGAAGTGTTTCAGCAGGATGAAGTTCTGGTGCCAAGCTCTGTGCCAGAGCAGAAGTGAGACGCTGCTGCTTTGGGCTGCCATGTGCCTTGATGAGACTGTTGATCCTTACCAAGAGCAGCAGTGCTGACTAAAGTGCCAATACTTGCTCCAACAAGTTCCCTTTCTCTCTTTCCTTTTAGTTTCCCCAGAAAATGGCCATTTCCTTGCACTAAAAACTTGCCTTTAAACCATGGTTACATTTGCTCTTGTCCTGTTTTTGCACACTGTGCTTATAAACTAGCAGATAATTTAGAGTTGCTTTTCATGCAGGAATGATATTTGCCCCTGGTTTGGAGCAGTTTCCAGCCTTGCCTTACAGGTGTTTGTGCTCATCCCTTATTCCTGTGCCATCAGTGCTTGGTAAGATCCTTCAAAAATCTGAGCTTCAGGAATGAGTCAGGCTCTTCATCTCTTCATCTATTTTCTGCTGCTTCAGCCACAGCTCTCAAGCACATTGTTGAATGCAGTGCTGCCTTGTGGAGGCATTTGATTCCATATTTTACTGTTTAGCACATTAGTGCCTCAGAGGCTCACTTATGTCCATCTGTCAGACCCCATAAAAGCACAGGGCATTAAGGTGTGGGGTTTGCACCTTGTGTTTCCCCAGTGCACACCCAGGAGTTTGATTTCTGGCTGAAATGTTGCATTTGCTTTGAACCTGCTTGGTAGATCTTTTTCTCTTAGCATCACTGTCACCAGCCATGGGTTTCTGTACTATGAGCTGTGTGTGGAAGGCTGCAGAAAGGCACTGCCATTGCATTATTGTTAAAGGAAAAAGGAGATTTTGACATTAAGCTACTGTAGCTTTCAGATTTTTTGATGCCTCCTCCAGATTCAGAGGTTTGCCAGTATTTCAGCAGTTGATTTAGTAATAAAGTTGGATGAGGAGCTGGTCTTTTTTTTCCCCACTTATAGTTGTAGTTTGTGATTTTTCTGGCCAGGGAGAGTTTTAAATCTGTTAAGTAGAACAGAAATTTTGCCTGTGCTATTCCACATGTTAATTCCAATACATGAGCTTGTAAAGAGGGTGTTGCCCATTTCATCCCTTTGCTCTCTTGCAGCAAAGGGAGGAATTAGACTTTTGCATCAATGTTCAAATTAGGTAAGAGTTCAAATAGGTGTTAAGAGAAACATTAATCAGCTTCACATGCAGTGCTATATTTTATGTGCTTGTGATTTATACCTGTATGAGTGTTTAAATTAAGTCCATGGATAAATTGATGATGACTGTAAAATTCAGCAAGAATTACAGAATATGGCTGCAGACAAGGCAACAAACTTGGTTTAAAGCTGTTAGAGAGAATAAGATGAAAGTCCACCTGAGCAGACTGAAGTCACTGCAGGATTTTAGTCTTTAAAGCTGCTGAAGGATTCATTGGACCACTGCAGAAGGTGGGAAATGCCACTGAACAGAGCAACAGAGGAAAAATCCAGGAATTTCAGATTGGAAAACTAAAAGGAAAAAAGTGAGGTTTTCAAATTGGTATAAACAAATATTTTTTCAAAGCAACAATTTGAGTTTCATTACCTCCAATAAACTATATACAAGCTATTCTTCATAGCTGGTTGGGGTTTGGGTTTTGTGGGGGTTTTTTTTAGTAAGTAATAATATTACATTTCAGAAAACTGAAACTTCTGGCAAATTAGGAGAGGAGTTGCAGGAAATAAGAAAATATTCACACATCAGTTCTATTATTCTTTTCACTTGCTCTTCAAAAAAAAACTGTCAACTTTTCTGTGAGGGAAGGAGACTTACCTGAAATGGAGGTAATTGTGTCTTTGACCTATGGACTGGATTTCTTAATCTGGGCTTGTGAATTGCAAAAGTTGAATCCCTTTTGAAACCTAGTTAGCAAATATCTCTGGAGAATAAAGCAGTGTGAAATGGAGCCCTGGTTTTATTACAGAGGCTGCTGCAAGGGTGACTTTGTTTCATGTAATTGCTTGGGGACCTCTGTCTGATCTCTTCACTTGAAGCTGATACTGCAGGCTTTAATTGTGTGAGGCTGCTCTTGAAGTGGAAATAGTTTACACTGGGAGATTCACTTCTACAGCTGAATATCTTGGCCTTTGTCTCGGGTAAAAATTAATTTTATACCTCTGCATCCAGCACTGCTGACAATGGCACTTGCTGCTGCCACTCCAGCCTGGAATTTTCAGCACCTCCAGGATCAACTCCCCTTTCCAGGTGGTTCAAGTGCACTTCTGAGCTCTTTGTCCCTTTCTAAAATATTCCACATTAAGGCTGTGGACAGCCCAGATCTCAAATCCAAGGAAATAGCATTGGCAAGCTTTAAAAAAAAGCAGAATAAAACACAACTTCACTTGTTTTCCTGCTTTCCAGTTTGGGTTGATTTATGAGTGTATTGCTAATTCTTTTAAAACTCAGGATTGTCACGGAATGTTTGGGAACCCAAGTGAAAATGAATGATAATTCCTTCCTTGAAGTAATACTTCAACTTGCAGATGGCAATTCCAGGTTTGGCTCCAGATTTAGAAACAAGAGAGGAATCTGAAATGTTTGGGGTTGACTTAAAAATGAGAAATCCATTTGAAAGGAAGAAGGCAGAACAAAGGACAGAAAAGGCAAAGTAATGCCTACAAATACCAATTTATCTTGTACACATCCTAAAGCCCAGTCTACTGTGTGAGATCAGGGTGTAGGAGAGTGCAGGTTGCTCTTATCAGTAAATGTTATCAGGATAGAAATCTCTGAGTGATCCTGGGCTGAAAGCCAGTCATGGCATGAATGAAGTAATCTGTGTAGGTTTAGTGACTGAGAGCCTTTCTGGCCTCTGGTGTCAATCTTCTCTGAGAAGGGGCTGTACAATCCTGCTGCTGCCAGTTTCCATCTCTGCTGATGCTAAATCTAGCAGTCTCAGGGATTGGCTGCTGCTGGTAAAAATGCTTTTTGCTGAAAGAAAAACCTTTGTATTGATGAGACAAAAAGAGAGTTATTTTTAAATTTCTTGACCCCTTCTGTGGATAAGAAAACACAGAAGAGTTTGGTTGCAGGTGGCAGTGATCCTCTGCATCCTTGGACTCTGAAGGTTCAGTCATGGTTCTGTTCTGTACTCAAAAGCAAGGAAATACAAAATGCTTCCTGCAGAAGGCAGAATCCAGTGAGAAAACCTATTTATTATTTATCCCTCTGCCTCTTGTTGCAGGAAGGAAATAACTGGTGTTGGTCAGAAAGCTTTTCTTGGAGACTGGTGCAGTTTCTGAAGCAGTCTTGTGGTTCTGGAGAGTCACCAATATCTTGGATCTTCTTTCCAACCCTATTTGTGTTACTGAATACACACAGCCTGGCTTAAAATAGAACTGACACAGAGCAAACTGAATATGAGGCATCCTTTGATGCTTCAGGGCTGGATCTCCTGTGGTGTTCTTGGAGGCTTTTCCCCTATTTGACTTGTCTTTGCACACCCATGTCCACTTTCCAGAAAGCTGTCTAGGTAAGCAGTTATTAAACCTGTCTTGGAAAGTCTGGACATTTATCACAGAGTGTTGTGCTGCCTTTCCTCACATGGCTGCTACATTTGGGTGATGTCATGAGCTTGAGTCTTCAGCCAGATTTCTTTAGTGACCTACCTTGGGTTTAATCTAAAAGGGTTTTTGTGAGGCATTTACATTCCCTTGGGATTTGTCAGGATGATGACAAAGTATTAGTGCACTTCTTTTAATGATATCTGCAGTTGGAATTAGCTGGATAAATATAAATGCTCTCTGCAAATTGAGATGAAATCCTGTCTGAGAGTTACACAGACTAAAAGGTATTTAAATAGAAAGATCATGCAATGAGTGTTTTAGCTGATCCCTTTGATCACACTGACATTCAATATATCCAGTGTTTCTCGTTTTCTTTGGGATTGTGGGGTTCCATTTCCTACATCCCAGTATAAGCACTGGAAGAGAAGCTGCTCTGAGTGCCTGGTGCATGCTGGAGCATTTTTGTCAAGGCAGAACTGATTAAAAACCATTAATGATTGATGTATGATTTGCACATTCAGCATTCATTGTTGGAGCTGAAATCTGTCCTATTTCACTTCAACCTGATGAAATATTTTCAGGAGCATTAGGTAAAATTACTTCAGTCCTTTTTTTCCAGAGAAAGAATTTAAAGGAAGAAAGGTTTTCCAGCTGCTGAAAAATGGAGACCACCTATCTTTGATCAGGTTTCTTTAGACTAACAGTGTTTTAGAAGGGAAGGCTGGGGGTATAAAAAGCAAAACTATCAAACCTCAAGTTAAAGAAAGCTAACTTTTAAAATAACAATTTTTCTCCCCGGCTGACCTTTATAATATACATAATAATTTGTACCAAACAGATTAATAATTTGAAGTTTATTCAGCAAACACAGTATTACTTTTTAAACCTGAAAAAAGAATCATGGTCAGGACAGAGCCCTTGATTGCATTCAGAAAGCTGAATGGAATTCTCCATGCAGTCTCTAAGGCACTTTCAGATTTCATATAGACATCTTACAGCTTTGCTGAATGCTCTGATCTGATTCTCAAATTGTCCAAAATCACAGTCCTGAGCTGGATGCAGCCACAGTGGTGCAAAAGGGGAAAGAAGCATCCTTGATTCTGTTCAAAAAATGGGGAAAATCAAACCTGTCTGCTGGCATGGCATGATCAGAACTGTTACAGCTCATGTCATGTCTTTTGGCCCTAAGCTGGTCTCAAGTCTTGGTTTATCTGGCATTAAAATAAAAAAAAGGAATTAATATTGGTCAGTATAACATCTCTATCTTAGTACATTGTTTGTATGTTTTATGTCACCCACACAGCTGGGAAAAGGAAAAAGGTGACAGGTTAATTGTGTAAAACTTCCTAAAATTTTGATTCAGTTTAGAAATTATATTTCAGTAGGCATTTGAAATATTTCATTTCTCTTATTATGTTTCTTTCTCCCAATGCACATTGTTTTCTTCCCCCTTCTTAAACTTTTGATGAATACTATTCCAAAAATAATTCTCCAGCAATGATTTCTTTCAGGAGTGCTTCTGTTTTCAGCCTATAGAAATAATTTTATCTTCTTGCTGTTACGGCAGTGACAGATGATATTTTCTTTTTCTCTACATTTAGACACCTTATATTACCCAGCTCACTGAGGTAAAAAAGACCCTTCACATACTGAAGCTCCAAAAGCCTTGATGTGGTCAGAAAAGACACTACATTATTTACTGTCATTTTCCCCTCATTTTTTTACATTACAACTGTAATCACTTTTATTTTTTACATAAAGTTATTTCTGAAATTCAAAAGGAAAGAAAAATGGCCTGTTTTGGTTGAGGCCAGGAGTGTTTTTGAATGAATTTTTATATTGGAAGTGCTGTGCTTGGATTGCTCCTAGTTACAGCCAGCTGAGCTGTATGTATAATGGATCAGAGGGGATAAAAAATGCACATTTTAAACCAAGTCCTGCTATTGCTCAGGATGGGTCTCCCAGCAGAAGGATTTGTGCAATGGGAGTGGAGAGAGCTCATCAATATGGCAGTTCAAGGGATCTTTCTCTCAGGCTTTTCTTGGTGCATGCACGCACAGGTTATATGTTTAAAATTCCTTGTATATCTGTATTTGTTGTGTATTGACGTTTGGATTTTTCACTTTTCTGGCCGTTGTCCGCTGTTGTTGTTTTGCTGTGGAGAGGACGGGCCTTGAGGTGAGGGGGGCCCAGTCCTCACTGCCGTGAGGGTGACAAGGGCACACAAACTATCTCACTATCCCCACATCAGCCAGTTGGCTTTTGCTGCCAAATCCCAGGGAAATGTGTTTTCCCTATAAAATAATGTGTGTAAGACACTTAAATGTTTATTTTTTTGAAAGTTTCCCTCAGGGCCGGCCGCCATTTTCCCCCTGTGGTGAGGCCGCCATTTTCCCCCTGTGGTGAGGCCGCCATTTTCCCCCTGTAGTGAGGCCGCCATTTTCCCCCTGTGGTGAGGCTGAGGGGTCGCCAGGGCCACACCCAGCGCTGGCTCCCCTCATGGCACCCACAGCCCCTCCTGCTTGTGAGAACACTTTTGGCTGCTTGTACTGCAAATATTTTAGGAATTGAGCTTGATCCTTGCACGACCAGAGACTCTGGCATCTGGGCTGCAGTTTTTCCCCACAGAGCTGTAGGAAAAGCAGGGCGGGAAAGTTTCCATGAGGGGGAATCAATGTCTGCCGGGCTGGGTCAGGTGAGCTGGGGCTGTTCATACCCTTCCCCTGTCATGGTGTTTGAGAATATGTTACTTTCTGTTGTCATAGGACTTAAAATTTCAATCTTTATTTTAACCCCCTGAGCCCACTTAGTCCACTGAGGAGATTTGCATAAAAATAACAATAAAACCCCAAAACAATATAGGTGTGACTTGTACACTTAGAAGAGCGCTGGTAGATATGGAGGGATTTTCAACAAAATTGTCTTCAACAAATCTAGAATTCCTGTATAGAAAAGGCTGTGTGTTTCTGTGTGTCCTGAAGTTATTGTTTATAACCCCCCAGATCACAATGTTTGTGGAGTCCTTTAGCACAACTGTGTGGATTGTGCTGGTGAGCACTTTCAATATTAACTTTTTTGGTGGGATTGTCCAGGGAAAAGCAGCACTTTGGTGAGGTATTTGGACCCTCAGCAGCCCCAGCAGAGTTGTCCATGGAGGTTTTGTGTCCCTTCCTTGCTCACTCCAGTTTGCTCCTGAGATTTCTGCATTCCCCAGGTGTCTGTCTGGTTTTGCTCTCCTGGGTGCTGCAAAGCAGCTTTATTGGCTTCAGTGTGTGAGATCCTGTGACTCTGTTTAAGCTTGTCCTCCTTTGTGGCCAATGTTAGTGCTGCTTCTAACCAGCTGTACAGCTTTCAACCTGAATGTCCCTTCTTTTGTTTAAAAACAAAAACAAAAAATCAGAGGTGTGTTTTATCTTCCCCTCTATGATTGGCAGAGAAAAAATAATCAGTGTGGCCCTGATCATGACAGATCTGAAGGTATTGCCAATACTGTTTTCAACTCTAACCCTCTGAAATTTCTTTTCTTCATGTTCTGGGTAAAGCCTTATACTCTTCTACATGTTTGTGGCATAGAGATATTGATAAAACCTTGTTTTATTCCTTTACAGTGCTCCCGACTCAAGGTAGGCTTTACGTTCATTTCTGGGACTTGATTGATTTCTAAAGTTAAATGGCTTTGTTAATTAACCAACAATTTCAGCTTCTTTACCAAAATCAGGGAAATCTGCCTTTTTGCTGTTGGGAGATCTAAAATGAGAGTGACCCAATTGCTGTTTCCCTGAACTAATTTAGAAAGGGAACTAGAAATGCTGGGGGGCAAACTTGGGTTTATTGCAGTATTTTATGTATTCCATTAACTTCTTCAGTTGTTGTGGCAATGCAGAGGCAGAAGGATAGCAAGCCTTGAATTAGTGTTCATGTTTCAAATATGACAAATAACATCTTTTAGGAGATAAGTAGGGTTGATACTTAGCACAAGCCCAGCTCTGATATGCTTCAGGGATTCCTTTGAATTCCTGTTCCTGAAAATGAAAGAATCACTCTGTGTGGCAGATGCAGAGGGAATTTCCTGTGTGCAAAGAAAAGAAAAACAACCCACCTTAATTAATCTTCCTACTGAAAAGAAATCTGCAGGGAGTCAGAGGAGCTTCTCTGCAGTTGCCAGCTGTGGAATTTGCATTTTGGGCGTTTATTCACAGAAATCATCAGGGTTTTGTGGCATTTTTGTGTGGTGTTTCCCCTGCTCCCCACCCATTTAATTAGCATCATATTTATGATCCTCAGTGGTTCTAAACTGGTGAGATTCCACCCTGAATAAAGTGTCACAGTGGCTTCCCACCTGTGTGGATGGAACAGAGCATCAGCAGTTGGGGGTTTAGGGTCACTCAGAAAAAGAGAAGGTCAAGTCTGGTCAAGGATGGCTTGTTACACTTTCTGAATATAGTTAGAATTTTTTTTTTTTTCTAATTTCTTTCATTTAGAGGAGTGGGCATGCAAAAATAAAATATCATAAAATCAGTTGAGGGTGATGTATGAGATACTGTCAGTAACATTTTTACCTTCTTTTGTAAGAACTATTGAAAGTAATTCACCTGCTCTATGTAGTAGTTATTGGCACAGGCTGGCATTTAATGACAAACTGGCAAATTAAACTGATTTTGCACATCCAAGGATTCTGTTAAAACCAAAAATGATGTGGAGACTGGGCATGATTCAGCTGCAGACCTCTTGCTTCCCTCCTTCCATTTCTCTGTGTACCCTTTGCCTCCAGCCATACAACTGCAGCTCCTCATTTTGTGTCTGCTCCACATGTGAATTATCAGAGCTTGTCTGAATGTGCCATTCACCTCCTTTCCCTCAAATCCCTTGGTAAATCAGTGACATATGGGCAACATTTTGGGTACAGCTCACATTCAGAGTTTAGATCCAAGTGTGATACTGAGCTTGGTTTGAGCACAGCTGCCTGATTTCCTCTCAGAATTCCCATTCAGAAATCCCTGTCTGTACAGTGCACATGAGGACATCACAAACCTGTTTTTTCACTCCTGATGAAGTGCTGGGTGTTGTCCATTTTATCCATAAGCAGCAGTAGCTGCACTGAGTTCCTGGGGAAGGGACCCAGTGGTGTCGTGACATCGGTGACACTCAGTGTCCCCTCCTTGTTCCTTTGGTCCCTTTCTGGTTTTATTTCCCTGCTACAAATATTTTTTTCCAAATTATTTAAATAAAGCTAAATTGACATCTTTCCAGTTCATAGTTACTGTTAACTAATGGCAGCAAAAAGAGGCAAGATTAGCTGGTGTATGGCAGATGGGGATTGTTTCAAATTTTCTAACCTGGTAGAGATACAAAATAGCATTCTGGCTGCCTAAGGTCAAGAGTAAATTGCTTATTAATCTTAAAACAGTGTTTGACCCAAATTTATTAAATAATTTTTTCAAGCCCATGGAAGTAAACAAAATTTTGGGATCAGCCTGTACTTGTGATTATTTGATTTCATGGGAAATAAAAGACCTGAGACTTATGAAATGTTTGTTCTTTTTTTCTCTTTAGTGAAACAATGAATAGTAACTAAAAAAATGTGAATTGTTTGTAATTTCCTGTGGAAAAGCTTCAGACATCTAACCTGAAGACAGAAGAAAATGCATTGTGTGTTAATCAGGCAGAACAAAGAATAGGAAAATAGGAGGCTGGATGCAAACATTTCACAAATCTCAATGATGTGGTAAGTGAACTTTGCATATATTTGTAGCTAATTAATTTGCTTCTGCATTAGTGTAAATTGTGTTGTTGTGACACTGTGACACCTGGGTCTCAAGGTGCTCCCAGGGAACACACAAGGAGAGGAGGCTGGTAAATCAAGGAGAGCAAAATCCTGACTGGAGAGCTGCAGTGCCAGGGATGGATCCCTCATCATGTGAGGGATGTGACAGTGCTGTCCCCTCTCCATGGCAGTGCTGTCCCCTCTCCATGGCAGTGCTGTCCCTTCTCCATGGCAGAGCTGTCCCTTCTCCATGACAGTGCTGTCCCCCCTCCATGCCCCTCTCCATGGCAGAGCTGTCCCCTCTCCATGGCAGAGCTGTCCCTTCTCCATGACAGTGCTGTCCCCCCTCCATGCCCCTCTCCATGGCAGTGCTGGCCCCTCTCCATGGCAGTGCTGGCCCCTCTCTGTGGCAGTGCTGTCCCCTCTCCATGGCAGAGCTGTCCCCTCTCCATGGCAGTGCTGGCCCCTCTCCATGGCAGAGCTGTCCCCTCTCCATGGCAGTGCTGTCCCCTCTCCATGGCAGAGCTGTCCCCTCTCCATGGCAGTGCTGTCCCCTCTCCATGGCAGTGCTGTCCCCTCTCCATGGCAGAGCTGTCCCCTCTCCATGGCAGTGCTGTCCCCTCTCCATGGCAGAGCTGTCCCCTCTCCATGGCAGTGCTGTCCCCTCTCCATGGCAGTGCTGTCCCCTCTCCGTGGCAGAGCTGTCCCCTCCCCAGCCTCTCCATCAGCCCCTGGTTCTGGGGGTGTTTGCACTCAGCAGCTGCAGGAGCTTTGGAATGTGTTCTCATGGACTGCCAAGGTGGGCTTGGGAGGGAAACCCAAAGCACTGCTCATCTGTGGCCATCAACCTTGCTCTCTCCCCAGGAAAATAAAAATATAATGAGAATGGGGAGCATTCCCAAAGGGCTTTGTGGATCAATGTAATGTTGAGCTAAAGGAAATGAGAGGTTAGCTGATGTTCCCAGAGGTACAAATGGTGTAAACTGATGTGTAAAGAAAGAATTTGCTCTGCAAGGAACACTCTTAAAGTGTTCCACACACTACCACACATTCACAGCTGCATTTGCAGTTAAATTGCAGGTCAGGTCAAGTGTGTTTTGTTCCGTGGTTTTCCAAAGGTCTGGGGGACAAAGCTGCCATCAGGACAGGTTTATACTTTTCCCCTTTGTGTTTTGGGTGCTGTTGTATTTATCACTGAGGGGCAGTTTACAGAAGTGTTACTTGAAGTGTTGCACAGACATTTGGAGGCCAGCACCAGTGACACAGGAGCATTAAGAGGGATGATAAAATGAGGGGTTTCAGCCTTTGCCCTTTGTAAACGTGGTCAGGTAAGTAGAAGGTAATACAGTTAAAATGTTGGTAATACAGTTAAAATGTTGGTGTCATGCCTGAACTTCTGGCCTGCCTTATTACAAGTGCCTGATGCCAAAGATCAAGCAAGGAAAGCAGGGATCCTGCAGGTCAGTCTGAACCTCACTGGGAGGAAGCTCTGTTCATCCTGAAACATGGCAGGGAACAGTGCATGCACACTCACTGCATAAAGGAAAATAAAGTTGGCTCAAAGTGACCCATGGTCTTCTGTAAAAAAAAAAAAAAAAACAGGAAAATAAGTCTAAACCATCCAAAACACAAGTAATAATGATTAAGAAAGTGCCTAAAGTCTACAGTAAAACTTACTTTATATTGTGCAACTGTAATAAAGTTCCAAGTGTCAAATTAGCATTTCTGCTTTATTTCCAATTCCAGTTCTTGTGTTTTACATTATAACTGCATGAAGGTGCTATTAAGAAAAGCAGAGCCCAGATGTTGCTGCTGATTGTATTGTGTATTGTTGTGCAGAAGGAAAATAATACCTGATTTATGATAGAAAGCACTGTGGAGATAAATGCAAGTACCAGAACTGGGTTTAAATGATGTTGCTACAAGTGAAATGCATTTTCCCTTTCCTTAACCCCTCTATTCCCTAAACCCCCTCTAAGGCTTCTAGAGCAATATTCTGCAGTCCCTGTACAACCCAACTTTCCTCAAGTCTGAGAGATTTATAGTTATGTGACTTCTGTCACTCAGAGCATCATAAAAACTGTGTCCCAGCAAGAGAACCAAGACTGCATCTCAGAGAAAAGCATAGTTCCAGGGAGATACTCAGATGCTGTGATTTCCCAGAACTACCTCTCTATTTTGGTCCATTTTGCCTCTTAGAATCACAGAATACTTTAACTTTTAAAGATTTCTGGAGGCCTCTAGTCTGTGCCTAAATCAGTGCCAGCTTTCAGTTCAGGCAGTCTGCTCAGGGCCTTGTCCAGCAGAATTTAAGGAGATCCCATGGCCTATCTGTGCCTCTGTCTGTTCTTCACCTCCCTTGTCTCTCTCATCAGAATTTCCTGTACCCAAACTTGCCTTTAACATGCTGATAAACACTATCTTGCCTGTGCAGGCAAGAGGAGAGATTATCCTTCCCCCTCTCTGGTGACTCACTGGTGTAGTTCAGCCCCAGATCCCATACACTCATCTCTATTTATACATTAACTGACGTGTGTGATGCAAATGGGATAAATATAGGTAATTTCTGCCTCTTGAACGAGACCAGATATGATGGCAATCAACCTGGAGTGTCTGCTTTCCATTTTGTTTGTCCTAGGCACAGCCTAACAGCCTCTTCTGAGTGCCTCACAATGCTTTTAATCATAATGCACTTTCAGATAGTTTAAAAAGTGGCCCTGCTGGGAGAATCACTATTTGCTGTTAATATAAAGCATCTCTAAAGGCAGCTTGCCATTACTGTGTGCTTATCACAGGTAAGCTCCTGTTTCGTGCCAGGGAGAGCCTCCAGCAGGGCTGAGCTTTCCCATGTGTATAAATACCTGCCTCGTTCTGCTGCCCCCAGCAGTGCTAATTAGAGTCATTAATTCTGCCTGGCTGAAGGGATGCACTGGAGGCTCTGAAGCTCGTGCTATACCCATTTCTCTGATGGCCCCTTAGGGAAAAACAATCTTCTTTTAAAAGGCTCAAATCCTTTTTCTTCATTTTTGCATGTTAGAAGTGACGTTCCAAAGACGGATTAGTGTGTGGTGTGTGAAGGCTGCTGCTGTGAGGACACTGTGGCCTGCTCTGTGTGCCCATGAGAGCAGGGTGCCTTGGCCTTGTGAGTCACTGCCTGGAACTGCTGTCCACGTGCATATTCAGAACAGATCATGGCAGAGGGAAGGATGGCACTGGTGTGATTCCAGCAGCAATTGCCATTAAATTGGTGCTGCTGACACATTTCTCTGAGTGACTTTGGCTGTTGGTAGCCATGATATTTTCTGAAAAATCCTTTCCTTAGGATTTTTTCTCCTGAGAAGCTGAGAGGCCTCAGGAACAAAATGTAACTAATGATTATCTACTGCTGTGGGATACAACAGGTGGGTCTGTGATTGGGCTCATGTGGTTGTTTCTAATTAATGGCCAATCACAGTCAGCTGGCTCAGACTCTCTGTCTGAGACACAAGCCTTTGTTATCATTCCTTCTTTTTCTATTCTTAGCCAGCCTTGTCATGAAATCCTTTCTTCTATTCTTTTAGTATAGTTTAATATAATATATATCATAAAATAATAAATCAAACCTTCTGAAACATGGAGTCAGATCCTCATCTCTTCCTCATCCTCAGGCCCCTGTGAGCACGGTCACATCAGCTGGATTGCAGATCACCCCAACAGGGGAACCAGGACTGTTCAACTTTGTTAAACACAGCCAAGTGTTGTGATTAGGTTTAATATAAAATGACACCTTCTGCTGAGTTCATAGGTTCATCTGTGGGTCAATTCCTTCTCTTCTCCCATTATTCCAGTTACCTGAGGATAATCCAGAGTTTTACACAGCCCAGGCCTTTGCACACCTGTGCATGGACTGTACTGTGAAATACAGGGCTGTGGAGGCACTTGGAGATTTATTGGAGCTTGCAGCTTGTCCCAATAGACTTGGCTTAAAACTGCATCTAAAAGATAAAAAAGAGAAGGTTTTTCCCATTGCATGAACCACATGAGACTTGGGTTCATTCCTGTTTTGCTTTAGGTAAAAAATTGCATTTACTTTGGATTTTTTCCTAGGAAAAAAACTAAGGAAAGAGCCTGCACTAAGCAATAGTGTTGTGGTGAGAGAGGAAAGATTTAACTTCAAGTCTCTAATGTAATAACTTAAATTTGGGTTTGAGGTGATTTTCACTTTAATGATTAATGGTCACTTGGCTACTTTGGGCTGTAAATATTTTTCATCTTCAAATTTCATTTGATACCTAAGGGCCTAATTAAAAAAGTAGCAATATGCTGGTAGAAAAAGCTCTGGATTTAAGTAACTCCTGCTTTTATTTTTTTTTATTTTGAGAAAAATCACACATGAATTGGTGGGGAGAAAAACCCTAATCCATATGATATCTCATGGGGCAAAATCAGGGCCACAAGTCTCACACTGACTTCCAGGAGAAGGTATATCCAAGAAAGTAAAAAAAGCACTTAAATTGCTTTGAAAAGTCAATTTTCTCTATGGCAGAATTGTTAAGTGTGTTTTGTTTTACAGAATCTATGAATATTTCAAATTTTTTGTGTTGATTTGAAATGCAAATAGATACTGAGTTATCAGAATTTGCCAGTGGGCAAAAAAATCTGACTTTCAATCAATTTTGCTAAGTACCCAGCAGTGAAAGGTTTCTTAGGAGCTGTACTCAATATTTTTCATTGTACATGTGCAAGGAAATGTGATCCTGAGGCTTGGAGATCATCAAGTAATTTGTTTGGGTTTTATCCCAGTAAAAACTTCAGAACTCCAAAATGTTACAGAGCATAGATTTGGTTTTTAATGGGAAAAAATTAATAGAAATTTTAATAACAGCAAACTTTTTATTATGTTTTCCATGAGGGTCTCGATTCTTCTTGATGAAAATCAACCTTTTTATTTTTCCTTTCAAAAAGAGAAAATCTCACTGAGAATCAGCTTTGCAAATTACTGTTTGTGTGGTGCAGGTGATGCTGCTCCTCCTGGGGCACAGCAGAGCAAACTTAAAAGCTGTGATGATTTTCTTGGACAGCTTCCTTAGAATATTAGAAATATCAGCAGGGAGATTCCCTGGGCTGCAGTGGGTTTGCTTTGTGCCCACCCTTCCAGCTGCTCCATGGCTGAGGTTGTGTGGCTGTGAAAATGGGCAGAAAATTCCCTGTGCTGGGACTGTCACACAGCAGCTGCACCCCCAGCCAGAGCTGCTCTTGCAGATCTTCACCAGCTGAGCAATATTTGTGTATTTGAAGTGAAACCTTTTGCTCCCCATGAGCTCTGATTCTTCTCAGTGCCTGGGTTTTATAGGAGTCATTCTTGGCTTTCTGTGCCTAAAACTCAGTGCTTTATTTCTGTGGGGTTTTGTGAAGGGCTGTGACATTTTGGACAGAAAATGGAGCTGGAGTTTGGGTGTCTCCAGTTTCCAAACACTGCAGTAGACCATGGCTTTTCTCCCTGGTTGAGCTGCCAGGATCCAGTTCTGGAGAAAAATCCAGAGAGGAGGTGCCAGGTGTGCAGTGAAGTGGGACGGTGAACAGCTTCCACAAAAAACTGCAGCAAATCCTAAAGAAACAAATGCACTTTTTCACCCAGCAAGAGGTGGCATTGTAAATGCTTCTCTCAGAGAAATGTGAATATGAAATCCCATTTTTTTCCCTGTCACTGGACCTTTCTCCATGCTGTCTGTAGATCAGGGGCAGTAGTGATGGAAGCACCTTCTTCTCACACCCTCATGTGAGAGCTCTGAGTGTTACCCTTGGGAGGTGAGAGAGGAGCACCAAAGGCAGCACCTCTTACCCATTTCTTCTAAACTGAGGGGTTGCTGTGTCAATAAGTGCCTGGTTTCACACTCTGATTTTTATCAGCCTAGAAAAATGCCCTTCTCTCCTTCATTCTCTGTTCTTCCATGAAAAGCATGTTTGTAGTTTATGTGGGCTGTGCAAGTGGGACCCATTATTTTGTCATAGTGGTCAAACAAGAGTGCCAAAATGGATCTTCTGCATCTTCTTTTTCTTGTCCCTGCCATGTTCACTCTTTCCTGGGTGATGTTTTGGTGCCTCCAGAATGCCTTCAAAACAACACCTTGGCTGCTTTTATTTCTACTTCTCTGTCTCACAGCATCTGACTGTTTTTTCCTTTTCTTCCTTGAATTGTATTAGGATCTTTAAGCATTTATGGTGCCACTTTCTTTAATATGCAGCTTTTAGCTGCATTAGAAGTAGTTGTGAAATCATTGCTTTTCACACTCAGATTTTTTTATGCACAATTGCTGTCTGGTATTTAAGTGCAGCTATGTGAGTGCATTAGAAATGCCCAGAATAAGCAAAGAGAAAGAGAGAGATGACACAATTGCTACTTTGATAAAGTAGATTCACTATTTAAAATGTCTTAGCACCTCAGGAGATTTATAGTATGGCTTCCTACAACTCCCTCCTGGTGTTCTGCCAAGAGATTATCTTGAACCCTGACACCTCAAATCCTGTTGTTACTGCTCTTATCATTAGCACAGAACATCTTACACACATCTTGGCTGCTGAAATGGCTGGTTTGGAGGGCTGGTGCTAGTTCAGGGTACATTTGTCTTAAAAAGTATTTAGAAACGTGCATGAACTGCTTCCCATATGGAATGGAAGATAAAGCACCATTTGTGGCTCTCCCTCTCCCATGATGGGCAGGTGTAAAGCAGGAAGGATGTAAATGCAGATGGATTTGTTTACACACCCATTGTGTTTTATTCTTCAGAAGGTAAAATGTTGGGTATGCTTTTGTAAATCCTTTTCCATGTCTTTGTACATGTGCAAGTTGATAGGAGCTTGGCTCACATAAATCAGAAGATGCTAGAAATGAGGGAAATAAGTTGTTTTGTCTTGTTTGGGGTGTTCCAAATCAGTGTGGTCAGGAGCTAATCCCAGTGATGGGCTGCCTCCTCCCTCACAGGAGAATTTGTCACCAGAGTCATCCTTCTGGGGACACTTGGAGCCCTTTCCTTGCCCTTTTCTGACTTTCCAGGAATGTGCCAAGTGCCTGTCAGCTTTGTCCATTACAGTTTACTTCAGAATCTCTTGTGGGGGTTACCAAGGACACCAATGAAATCTCAGCACTCTGATTTTGCAGTTACAGTATTCTGCAGGAACAGAATATTCTCATCATTGCAGGGAGCTACAGATTTTGGGGTAGCAGCAGTTGGAATAAGCATTGTGCTCAATGAGGGACTTGCAGGTAGGAGCACTTTTATGGAACTGAGCTGTTAAATCCCATTGATCCACACAGAATGGAAAAGAAGAATAAATCAGGGATTAATTTCAGTTTTTTGCCGTTCAGATGAAAACCCAGGTAGTGACACAGACACAGTAAGACACTGAGTTTTCTCAGTTTAATTTGAACATTCAATATAACTTGGTAGAAATTCCCCATTGCTGGGTTTTAAAAAAATTAATTAGAATAGTCACAAATTGTATATGAGCACTTTCATCAATACACATAGTCCTTTCCCAGTCAGTGAAGGATTAAAAATGAAAGTTGTTACTGAGAGGTGAAATTAGAGTATTTGTGTCATTGTTATCCTTTCATGTTTTGCCTTTTTGCCTCCTTTATTATTCTTCTATCTTTAATCCTCCCCTCCTTAATTCACTCTTCAAGGCATTTGGAATGGCTTATAAAAGGATGATGAAAGCTTGAATGGAATAATTGTGGCTTTTGGTTTCCAAGTCTCACCTCAGTGTTGCAGAAGGGCTGTGAACCATTTTAAGACCTGAGTGCCTCAGTGATTTGTTGGTTTGGCAGTGGTGTGTGAGATTGTGCAGGTCAGCCCTGCACTCCTGTGACCCCTTGTGTGCTCTGCTCTGCTTCCCTGACATCCACTCACAGACCTGAAATTGTATTTAAATAGATAGAATTTACTGAAAGCAGTTCCCCTTCATATCTTCACTTACAATTCCTCATGAGCTGAACTTGCCCTCTTTCTTACACCACCACATTTAGCTCAGTGATGAAAACACCGTAAGAAAATTTCAAACACATTACAAATAGTTGTTTTCTAAAAAAATCATCCCAATTATCTGCCATTGTCTGTATCCAGCAGTCCCAGGACAAAGAAATGCAGAAGCTGTTTGCTGTAACTTTGGGGAGGACTAAGCAGAAGCTGTGTTTGTATGTGTTCCCTATGTGTCAAGGGAACAGGGAAATAAATGATAAATTCTGTGTGTTGGCTGCAGGGGCAGGGAGACTGTAACTTGTCTATATCCAGAATTTGTGACCAGTATCTGAAGCTTGAGAGTGTCATTGGCAGTGGGTATCTGACAGTAAGTGGCTGAAAGTAGCCAGGAGAAGATTAAGATTCCAGAGATTTTCTTTCACAGCATCAATCAAAGGCTTTTAAGGGATAAGGATCATAAAGAGATATGAACTGAGATATGAAAGAGTACTAGTTGTAAAAACCCACCAAATTATACTTATCAGCTGCATTTGGATTAGCCTGAGACCATCAAGAGATACTTTTCTAAGGCAGAATCTCAGAAAAAAACCCTTTGGTTTTTCACTCCTGTGTTCAAACACAATTTCTGTCCCCATCTCAGAGACTGGGAGGAGCAGTCCAGTTGCTTGTGCTGATGACGAGCTGTTGATGGCCGTGTCTGTAACTGGTGCTGCCTGTTGGCAGGAGGGAGGGCTCAAGGCCAAGTGAGTAATTAATGGGTGTAAAATCCATGGCACTACAGTGCTGGTACTGCCAATGGCTACTGCCAGCAGTGCTGCTGTCTGGTGGGATACAAACTGAATAAACCTGTCAGATCCTGTCCTGCTCATCCCCAAGGTAATGTTGTATCCCACATTTCCTGTGAGCACCAAGGAGGGGAGCCCCAGGGACTTCCAGGTCTGTGAGTTTGTAGCTTTAACACAAGCACACAGAAGATGAATTTTTCCTTTCAGGACTGTGTTTTCCAAGGGCACAGCTTGTGCTGTGGGTGTTTGCTGAGAGCCAGAGTCAGGTCTCAGCACTTTGAGCTGCTGTTGGAAGTTGAGCTGCTCTGTTCTGTTCATGCCTAAAGTCAAAGCTTTATGGAGCAGTTTAGTGTTCAGTACCTGTGACTGGTTTGCAGTCTCACTTCATATCATCCTGCATCCAACACAAGGATAAGTGCTTGACTCACAGCAGGATTTTGCCTCCTCCTAGGATCCTAGAGGATCTATTTTTTGTTGCTGCATTATCAAATATCATCAATGATTTTTATTTCTCAGCTGTTACCCCAGTGATCATTGCTGTGTTTGGTCAATGAAACCTCTATCCCATTCGAGGGATATCTTTCTACTGCAATCTCTGGAATTCTCATTTCTGCAATCATGTCACTGGTGCCAAAGCCCCAAAGTCCAAACTGATGTCTCTTCTCTTTGAGCAGCAGCTACATGCAGCACAGGTCTGAGCATCAGATCTGAGAGCATGATAAATTCCTTCTCTTTCCACTTCTGGAAAAAAAAAATAACAGCTTTTCCATGCTTGCATTTAAACTTGTTGATGTTCAGACTTCAGTTTGAATTTGTAAGTGGAGATGACAATTGTCATGCTTCTCATTAGCAGGTCTCTCACCACTTTAATAAAGATTATTGTAACACTATTTCCACTTAGCAGCAGCAAAAACAGATGCAAAGCAAGATGATGAGGCTTTGCTTCATCTTACAAATGTACCCCATGGAATCATGCTTCAGTGAGCTTGGGAAAACATGGAACAGGGGCCCAGAGCAGCTGTGAAATCTCCATCCTTGGATGTAGTCACAGCTCAGCTGGACCAGCCCCAGCAACCTGCTCTGCCTTTGGCTCATGGTTAGACCAGACTAACTGCAACCAGCATCATGCTGTGCTTGCAATTCCAGAGACAGGAATGACTCAGGTTTCCAGAATTCCAGAGCTTTGTTTGGCCTCCACCACTTCATGCAAGGTAAATGGTGTATTTTCCACGAGAGAGTGAAAAACTAAACTCCTCTTGGCACATTTTATTTGGCTTGGAACGATATGGCAGAGTCACAGTTTCAGCCAGCTCAGTGCCAATCCTTTTCTTGGGAGTCAGGGCAGAGTTGTTGTGATCAGAAAAGTCAGAGTGGAAGCAGTGTCACCACTGAGCACAGCAAAAGAGTTCATTGAGGCATCTCCACGCAGGCAGAGCAAACACCAAGCACCTCCTGTGTCTGTGAAATCCAATTGCATCACCTTTTCTGGACACACAGCTGACATAATTGAGTAATTCTGTGTATACAGAAATCATTCCTGCAGCAGTTTGCTCAGCCAGGGATCTAATGTCACTGGTAACCATGGCACCATGCTCTGTGCATTTATCAGCCTCCTCACACTTCATTTTGTGCTGGCCTATAAAAATAAAACCAGAATCAGATCCATACCTTGGTCTCTCTGAAGGCTGAGGGGTACATGTAGAAATTGGTTTTCATCAAGAATGGAGGCAGAGGCTCTTTGATCAGCCCAAGTGCTGCCCAGCACAGAAGCCACTGCTGTGCTTGAGTGCCTTGCCTGGCATCCCTTCCCTGGCACCCCTCCCCTGGCATCCTGGGTGTCCTCAGGGCACAGAGCTCTGCTGGGAGCTGGGGGAGCTCCCACAGGCCCTGTGTGTGTGCTGTGCCATCTGGCAGGAAGCACTGACTTTTCAGTGCCATCTCCAGGGACTAGTTTATTTTATCCAGCCATGGCTTTCTATAAAAGACACATAAATCCTCCTCCTAGGAGAATGCCCTGATCACTGGGTTAGCAAGTTTTTACACACATTCTCTGCTCTTCATAGATTCTGAGGATGGTGTGTTTGTTTTTTACAGGGTGGAGTGGAATTCTCAGCTCTGAGTCCACTCTTTCCCCTTTTCTCATGCAGTTGCCATTCAGGCATTTTCCTTAGAGGTGAAAAAAATGGAGCTGAAACCTCTTAGATGGGTTAGGGAGTTACAAAATCTTTCATGTCTTCATGTCAGCCTCATGGCAGATTTATCACAGAGCTGTCACATAACAAGGGAGGTGCTGGTGGCTGTGTTTGAAAGAAATGCTTAGCTCCAAAAATGGGGAAAAAAAAGGTGTGAGGGAGGCTCTGACAGACCTGACTGTGACAGTGTGCAGGGGAGACAGCTCTGGCCAGCCCCAAGGAATGTGCAAAGTGCTGAATGGCAGCAGGGGCTCCTGCACTTCTTGAGTTTTCCAGGGTGGATGAGTTCCCAGGGATCATACCTGAGCCATCCTGCACTGTGCAAAATTGGGCATTTTTGGTTGGTGCCTAGGTGAGAGCTCTGGGCTTTGCTGTGCTGCCCACCCACCTGAAAATAGGAGATGGCATAAAAATGAGGCAAGCTTTACCATTAATGAAATAAGAAGGGTTTTTTGGGGAAAAAATAATTGGCATTGACCAATTACAGGGTCAGATGCAAGTTTGCCACTGTGTTTCTCAGTGAACAGCTTTAATGAAGATTAGTTGTTAACGTTGCTCTTAGATAGATGGAGACATTCTCTTTTGTTGGTGAAGTGAGACCAAAATTATGTTTGTGAGGAATATGAATTTTTCATAGGTGACTGGTGAAGGCCTTGTTTAAGGCTGAAGCTCGATGGGTTTTTAGCTGAAAACTTCAGCAGCTTTCAAGTGAGCAGAGGCCAAGGGGTTTAGCAGAAAGAAAGCAAACAGCACATGGAAGGAGCCCTTGAGCACCTGCAGGGAGAGAAGAAAATGTTCATTTCTCTTTCTGGTTTTTTCTTCTGTTTTGGCCCAAGTTTATTTTGCACCTCAATACATCTCCACTTGCATTTTTTAATGAAACTGGATTGCTAGAGAAAAATAAAGCATAAAGCCACAGTCTAATGCTTGCAAAATGCTTTGGTTTTTGTTAAAGAGCAGCTGTTTTCTCTGAGCCTGTGTGCCTGCCACTGGCTGACAGAAATCAGATTTTCCCTGAGAATTTCCTTAATTAAGTTGAACATTTGACTTAACAAGAAAGAAATAACTATATTGGTGCATAGTGTTGTGCTGAAAAATAGAGCTTTTAGTCATTTAATATAAAAACATTTCCTTAAGCTTTGCCTTAAACAATACAAGTATAGATGAGTCAGAAAGCTCTGGAAGACAGACAGTGGTGTGGAATGGAACAGATTTTTGGAAGCCTTTAGCTGCATATCCTGACTCCTGGAGTGCAGTGCATTTCTGATGGAATTACATACCCTGCTCCTCTAGGAGTACAGGAATATTTCTGGTGACAACGGCCTTTCAGTGAATAAGAAGTGAATTAATACTGATTAAATTGCATTACAGAAATAGAACATTTTCACAGCACTGGAAGCTGCTTTGCCAACAATGCTGTGCTGGGTACTGGGAACTGTTTCAAACTACTTAGCATTAATGAATGGGAATTACTAAGTATAAACATTTTAATTTTTTTTTATTTAAGAGGATGGTTCTGCCAGTCTTGCTGATGTTGAGCTATAACAAGATATGTATGAGCAATTTTGATGTTAATTATATAACATCCCATTTCTCACTTGTTCTATGTTCCCCCCTCACTTTTTTTTTGTTTAAGCATTTTACTCACCTTTAAGCTAAAGAGTTGTGGAATTCCACAGTGATTGATGCCTGTTTAGGCTCATAACTCAGCATGACTACCCTGTGAGATCACTTGGTATGAGGCAAAGGAGAATTGTGCTTGCTCTTAGGTGGTACGAAGAATGCAGAAAGGTTCATGGAACATTGGCCAGTGACAGTAATAAATAATTTTCCTATCTCTGTTTATATAGAACATTTTCTTGGCTTGCACTGTAAAACCTGGCTATCAAAAGTATTTATGTTATGACTCTACCTGAAGTCATAGAACTGAGGTAGCTTAATTTTTTTAACATAACTAAGTCCTACAATAGGGAGTTACCACTAAAACATTTATTACTGTTGTGTTTAAAAAGTATTCTATGTTTCACCTGCTGTACATTGTCATGAGAGACTGGAAATAAGAGGTTTTCTATAAAAGTCCTGAACTAGAAGAATATAGACATCAAACTGTGTTTCTTTTCTCCCTTTCCCTTTCCTTTCCCTTTCTTTTCCCTTCCCTTCCCTTTCCTTCCTTTCTCTTTCCTTTCCCTTTCCCTTTCCTTTCCCTTTCCCTTTCCCTTTCCCTTTCCCTTTCCCTTTCCCTTTCCCTTTCCCTTTCCCTTTCCCTTTCCCTTCCCTTTCCTCCCTGTGTTTCAAGGACTAAGAATACTAGGAAGAACTATGTACTTTCAGGATTAGTGTGTAATACTGACAATTATCTCCTTTGGAAACAGTCTCAGAGAAGCTGGAAATAATCAGAAGGGAAGGATGAAGATGTGGATGGGGTGAGTGGGATGTGCTGGCACTGGGACATTACTGTGCCCCAAGGGTTTGAGTCAAAGATGAATGGGTGCCCCTGTTAGGGGGTCAGCACGGGTCAGGCAGTGCAGCTGGGCAGCTCCCTGCCTGTGTCAGCCCTGGGGGATCATTTGGGGCTGGGGCCATGAGCTCCCAATATCCTGTGAGCCTGAGGAGTGTGAGGGAAGCTCCCACTGTTTGCAGCTGGGTCATGGATCAATAACCTCAGTTACAATTTGTGAAACCAGCAGATGATTCCTTAGCAAAGGTGGAAGTCTTGACTCAGATGAAAACAGCAATATCATTAATATCTGATGTTCCACTGGCAGCTGTTCTAGTACCCAAAACAGAGGTAACTTCTGACCTTTGTTTTCCCCAAACTGTCAGAAGTGACAGGAATGACATTCACTGCAGGACTTTGTGACCTGCTGGAGGCTGGCACCCAAACACATCACTCAAACTTGTTTCCTCCCAGTCTTGTTCCCACACCACCGAGCTTTCATCTCACAATGCCTGTGTCCATCCATTTCTGTGCCTGCTCGACCCATCTTTGTATTTTCCATCAGTTTGTTTGGAGCAAGAAAAACGAATCTTCACACAAAACCTCACAGTTCATTCAGGTGACCTGAAGTCATCCAGGGGTTTGAAAAACAGCCTTAGGGTAAAACAAATGTGTTTTCTGTAGACTGTGGATTGGCAGCAAGAGCATTATGCTGCAGGGAAGGACTGGCAGGATGGAAAATTTCCCAAGCTCTCGTGGTTCCCAGGACGTTTTCAGACCAACTTCACAAAACAAACATTTCCAGGTGCTGTGGTTTGATGTTTGCTTGAGGGTGTGTGGGCACCCTGAAGGGACACCCTGAAGGTGAGCTCTGGCACTGCCTGCCAGGGTACCCTGGGGATGTCCTTGTTCCCCCAGGATCTCCAGTGCTTTGGGGGTTTTTTGTGCTGGCAGCACTGATGAGCACATTTGCATCTTGATTTGTGTGCAGGATTTTTGGTCTTTATTGCCCCAAAGAATCCACATCAAATGTTCCTTTAGCTTTCTCCCTGGAAGGAAAAAGCAGAACAGGGCAAAGAACAGAGATGGATTTCTCCTTCCCTTTGCTCTGCTCAGTCTCCTGTCTGTAATTACTGTGTATCACCTCTTGCGACTTTGTAGCAACATATAGGAAGAAATCTTTTCCTTTTGATGAAATGCCAACAAATCCACGGGATGGCAGTGCACAAAAAGAACAGCTGACAGTCCTTTTATATTCCTAAACAGGCACACAAACAGGGCCATGAATCTTCATGAGAATGGCTGCAAGGTTTTCACAAGATAAATCATGTGAGAACAGAACCAAACCCATGCCACCTAGGCTTCACTGATTATATTAAAAATAATAATTTAATTATCAACAAAAATTAATGAGTGGAACAACCTAGTGCCACCTGCCATGTGAAATTAGTTTCAGGAGGGCTCAGGCATTGTGAAAAATGCTGCTCAGGAGATTGAGAGTGGTATTTTCTGTGTGTCCTGAGCCCCCAGTGTTGCACTGCTGACCTGTAGCTGAAGTGGAGGAAAGGACTGAAAGCTGCAGGGTTTGCAGTTTGGTACTGACCACTATGAACTAATTATTTACTCTGCACTGGTGAAAATTAAAGTGCAGATTTCTGGTAAAAGTAGCATCAGATTTCAAAATGAAACTATTCCACTTTGTCTATGGATGTTTTCAAATGACTTCACCAACCCCTAAACCCACCACTGTCTTTAGGGTGAGTTGTAGTTGCTATTTTTTCTATGGATGTTATGCAGTGAAAAAGAAATCCCACAGGAGGTAATGAAGCAAGTAGGAAAGAAAAGAAACTAAAAGGTGCAAAAAGAAAGCAAAAACGTTGCATAAAGGGCAAATGCCCGCGTTTGGGTAGCACTGAATGCACAGGAATCGGCCTTGCTGGATTGCCCGTGCCCCATGGAAAGATCCAGCGCCGCCACCACTAGAGGACAGCCTCGCATTTAACATCTGCATCTCGCCTTACATCATCCCCGCCGGAGTGGAACAGGTGCTCTTTGGGGAGCGCTGCGAGAGGCGTGTCCAAGAGGGACTCAGAACACTCGAGGAGTATTTTTAAAAGTGAATTCATACTTAAAGCTGCAGCCATTTATTAAGGAAAACTTCACAACATATCAGGGCCTCACATAAATGAAATCTTCCCTATCCCAATCCAAGTAGTTGGCAGGGGTTTTCTGTTCATTTTTTTAAGGGGTTGGGATTTTTTTCCCCCTCAAAATATTAATCACTGTCTGAAATATTTCTTGTTTATTCAAGGTTTACACAATGAAATTGTTGGGGAATCATTCTGTATCCAGTTATACTTGTTGTAAGGACAGTGAAGAAAATCCAGGGAGGTTTTCCAAATGTTGAGCATTGGCCTGCTGCTGCAGCAGCTGGTCAACTCCTGAGGAGGAGCAGAGCTGGGCATCACTAATTGCAAAATCATCCTCTCTCTCCCTCCTCCCCTGGTGCTGAGGCAAGAGCAATTCGAGTCAGTGCTGGCACTCCTGTGAAATAAAAATAGACTGAATGTAAACACATGGTTCCAGGGAATGGGTTACTGTAGCCCAGCATTTGTAGGAAGGAAAATAAAAAGGTTTGCAGAGGGTACCAGGCATCAATTACTGAATGAGATCTTATGTGAGAGGCAGAATAATAGCTGGAGAAAATTCTTGAGTTAGGAAAGGTGGGGCTGCAGCAGAAGCCAGGTGAGGAAGACAAGTGCCCAGCTGGGCAGGAAGGCCCTGGTGGCACAGGGAAGGTGGTGGGAATTGTCCGTGGGTCTGCAGCTCTTAAAGGCCAGAGCTATTAACAGATCATAGAGAGCTCGGGCACAAAGGTTCACTGAAATACAGTAGGAATTGCCAAAGTGAGAAATTAAGTGCTCTGTGAAGGAGTTCAGAGGATAATTGGATGCTGTCAAGTGAACAAAGGGACTGGCAAATTATGTCTGTGTAAATATACAGCTTGATAAAATAGCAGTTTATAAAGACACACTCTCCAAATGTTTATTGCTGAGAAATAAAAATATGCAGGATAAATTTGTATAAGAGGCACCATATCAAAGATGACAGTGCTTATGGTCCATTTTTGAGTAAGAAAAATACCATTTCCTGGAGGGACTGTGCAGCAGATTTCCAGTGGACCTCACTGGGATAGGGACCTTTCTGTAGCTTTTTAAGGAATAGAACTATGAAATGCATGTTTAGAACAATGAAATGTGTGTTTGTGGTTAATGAGATGACATGTCTGAAACAAGCAACAGGTCATGGGTCAGGGATTGTCTTTGGAGAAGAAATTCAGTTTTCTTCTTGATAGTTCATTACCCTCCACAGCCAAAAATGTGTCAGACATCTGCTGTTTGGGGTACAGGGATTAACTATCAACACCTAAAATTCTGGCTCTTGGAACAATCCTGCTGGCATTCCCCTTACAGAAATACAGGACAAAGCTGTCCAGGTGTAGACAAAAAACTCCCACCATTTTTCTAGAATCTGAGCATCCTGAGCTCTTTTTCCAGGCCATGTTGCATTGCCAGTGTCCAAAGTGCAGCACAGTTGTATTTCTTGTATGGATTGTCACGTTCCCAGATCCCTGAGTGACTGAGCTTTCTTCGGGTGAAAAATTGTGAAATGCACATTTTTGCAGACCAACTATCTGTCACTGAGAAAAGCCATGAATAATTCTGAGTGAGAAACAGACCTGAGGACTTTGCAGTCTGCTCACAAGCAGGAGAAGTTTCTCTGAATAAATAATTGGCTGGGAATCAGCTAGTCCATTCCACTTGTTACCAAATCCTTCTCAAAAAAGGAGTTGGCCTACAGGGAAACTACTCACAGGTATGCAGCTTGGATAGAATATTTGAATTTAAATCCATGAAGAAAAATATTATTATTTATTGAGCAGTGAACAAGAAAAAGATTCAAATACAGCCCTTTGGTGAGAAACCATGAAGATGCACAGGTGTGCTATCAAAGCTGGGTGTTAACAGGGAATGCAGGATGCAGATATAACTCTGGTGGCACTATTATTTCTTTGCACTGTTCCACAGGTATAAACACTTTGCTGCTGCAGGAATGCCTGGCACTGCTCTGTTGGCTGCTGTCCCACCACTGTGTCCAGGCTTGCATTCCCAGGTAGGAAAAGAGGGGGCTTGAGGTACCTTGGCACTGCAGACATTCATGGCTGGTGCCTCAGCTTTCTTCCAGCTTTTAAAGAGAGTGGAGACATTCCCTGGGGCTGCAAGGAGAAAAGTGGCAGGATGTCATTTTTGCCTTGTATCTGAGTTCCACCAACTCAGTGTCAGGCAAAGAAGAATCTCACAAGCTACAGAAGGGCTCAGATGTGTTTTGTCCCTAATGTGGAGGGGTTGGTCCTTTGCTGCTGTTCAGAGCCTTGGTAAACAGAGGGGAATTCCTGCCCTGGTTTCCACCAGGAATGTGCTCAAAGGGAAAATCATACAGACACAGGGAAATGAGGCCATGCTGTGGTCCTGCACCACAAGTCAGCTCAGGAGCAAAACTGAACCAGGATTCTTTAAAAGATGATAAAGTGAGGGAGGCAATGTTTTATGTATTGAACCCTTCAGTGAGTGCTGAACACGAGGAAAACAGCAGTGAATTCCCCAGGAACACCCATGAGGAGCTGCCTGTGGGACAGGGCTCAAACAGAGCACAGGATATAGAGCCAAAAATAAGACATGGAGGATCCCAGAGTGTGAAAGAGTTGGAATGGCCCTTAAGGATCATCCAGTCCCAACTGCCCCTGCCATGGGCAGGGACACCTCCCACTAAACCAGGTTGTTCAAGGCCTTATCCAGCTGGTTTCACAGGGCCTGAATTCCTCCTTGGAAAAGCTCTGCCCCTCTGCAGATGTCCAGGCACCCTCTCCTGGCACAGGATGTCCAAGGGCACCAGTCTCCTGAGGCCAAAGTTCTCTGTGCTCTCCAGCAGAGTTTAAGGAGCTGTGTTTTAGTTGTTCTCAGAGGTACAAGAGCCAGAAATATCCCAGCTTTTCTTTTGGGTGTCAGAGTGAGTTTGCAGAGCTGACGGTGGGAGAAGTCACCTTTTCTTTTCCAGGCCAGACACAAAAATGCTTTTGTCAATTGTGTTACTTTTCAGTGAATAAAAAAAAAAAAAGTTGTGCTACAAAAGCCCTCTGTCTGTGGTGGAAACTGGGGTAAGTTCTGTGCCTGCTGTGAAATGTCACGAGGTGACACCAGTTTGGATGTGACAGTGTCACTCTCAAGCCCCTCTGTCTGGTGAGATCACCCCATTTAGAAGTTTGGGCACTTCCTCTCTCTGTGGCATATGGGAGAACTGAGGACAAATAGAGGAAGCAATATCAGGTCCAAATAGAAATTTCTTATGCTCATGGCTACCTCATTTCAAATAATGAAGGAATTTAGCAAATAGAAGTGTGTTGGGCTTCAACACCTACTCTTAGTTGCAGTGCTTTGGCAGAGATATGGTGCCACAAATATTTTAATTCCATCTCTGATTTTGTTGGTTTTGGTTTTTTCTAGGAGAAAACAAAGAAACCTGCTGAGTTCACCCTGTAGTGACTTTGTGGATGAAGATGAACCCTGCCAACCTTTGCTCCTCCCAACAGTGGTTCAGTCAAGCAGTTGGAGCCCTGACAAGCCCAGTGCTCCCAGCAAGGTGTGTTTAAGTCATTTTTTCTATTTTAATCCTGCATTCTGAGCAAATGACCACAGGCTGATGGCTCTAGCATTGCCTACCAAATTACACTCTGTTAATCTTCATTTCTAAAATAAAGGTGCTGCTGCAGAACAGGAAGATGGGGCATCCCAGAGCACACCCTGATAGGTGCTCCATGCAGATTTCTCTAACTGACGATTCTGTGTGGATCTAAATTTAAAAAAAGAGGTTTTGTTTTACTAAGAAAGGAGTAAAATGATTTATGTCTCCTGTTAGGTGCTCAGTGATAGGATCAGTTAAATAGGTTGCAGGATCTAATCATTAGAGAGAACCCATTCATTTGGCTCATATGTATCAAAAGGCTTCCAAGAGATAAGAAAACAACACACCACAGTGTTGAGGTCCTTGCATCTGCTGTTGGACACAGCTCCTCCAGAGCTGCTGCTGCCAGAGTCTGAGGCAGCAACCCAATTTTCTGTCCCTGCTGGTGCCACTGGGCCAGGCTCTGCTCCCTGCAGGTGCCACCACCTGCCAGCACCCAGATGGCCAAGGAGAGAATTGCTGGAGCTGTTCTGTTCCCATGTGAGGAGAGCTTGTCAGGCAGCACTGGCTGCAGTAACAGGCAGTGACTGCATCTCCTGTGCTGGACTGATGGATGCAGACTGCCAAAAATTTCCAAAACATTAATTCAGCTCAGTCCTTTCTAGGTGAGGGAGATGAATTGCTGAAGGCCCAGCTTCCACCCAGGTTAACCCAAGGTGTTAAGCCAGCTCCATTTGGTCTCTGCCTATGAAATTATGGCAAAAGTTGCTCCTCAGATGGCTTTAAATTTGCATTTCTATTAAATATTTATTGTTCCTCTTCTTGCAAGGAACTATTATGTGGCAGCCATCCTATATATTTTTATATTCCCATTTTCTTCTGGCTTACATATAGTATTGCCTGAAATAAACATGCTCAATTATGAAAGAAAATCTAATTTCCAAGCTTCTTTGAGCATTTTCTTTCCAAAGGTTTCATACAATTAGTATTTGTTTTTTTCCAGAATATGATAATTTAAGTGAAAATGAAGGAAAAGTGCAGAGAAGTAGGACAGATATTTACAAGCCAGTGCAGAAACATGCTAGTAATAGTAATACTGTGCCCCTAGGATGTCTTTCCTCTGAGTACCTTGAAATGCAGGACATAAATTAATTATAAATGCACCTTCCATGGTCTCTCTGAAGTAGGTACTGCTAATTGAACTTCATAGGCAAAGTAACATGGCAAAGGTATACATTTCAAAATCCATCTTCCCTAATAAGGCCCTTAATGCATTTATTAGCTGTGTCAGCAAGCACAGTTTAAAACAAGAATTTTCAAGTGCAGTCATGAGAGAGGGCCCATTGTGCCTCACCTGAGAGAAGGCAGAGCTTGTCTGACACTGCTCCCATCTTTCTGTGCTGCTCCATCCATCCTCTTTCCTGGAGGGATTGAGGCTGTAGGCATTTTAGAATCATTTTTGTCACTGTCCTTGTTTGCTCAGCTCTGTTGCAAAGGAGAGGGAAGGTTTGGCTGCACCTCTGCAGGATGGGGCCCAGATGCAGCCCCCAGGATCAAAAGATGGGGATGGGAGGCACCTCCCAGCAGAATAAAAGCCAGGAGCTGATCCAGAGCTGTGATTACTGCCGTTAAAAAGGACGATTGGATTACTGGGTTAAAAAGGAAGAATGCTATAAAAAACAAAAGGAAGAGGGGGGTGGAGAGGGAGGCAGAGCCAGGGTAGGTTTTGCAAGGCTGGATTGCTGATTACAGCTCATCCTCAGCGGGCGACTCCTGGAAATGACTCTGGCGAGCGAGAGCGTCCCGGCTGTGCCAAGGGCAGGATTCAGGGGCTGATTTTCACTAAATGTCCACAATGACTACAAGCTGATGAAGTGCTCCTGGCTTTTCTGCATTTCTATTTTCTAATTCACATTGAAAAACAGGGCTTTGAGATTCAGTTGGGTTGCAAGTTTTATTGCAAATGTAATTACAAATGTAAAGTAAGCAAGTATATCTCTCAGGTAATGAACTCCAAACCTGGCACTGTGTTGTCTTGATGGAATATTTCTTGCCCAGATTTATCCCATGTACTCATTAAATGGATCTAAGTGTTCTTTTAGAACCCATAGATTTTTTTACTGCTGTATTAAATCTAAATTAAACGCTTTTTGAGGCATTTATAGTGCTATCATTTGCTCCAGCAGGGAATATGCAAAAGAAATGCTGTAAGAGAAATCAGGATATATTCTCAGGAACTCTAAAACAAAGGCAGGGAGAACCCAGTGCCATGCTGGGCATCACTGCAAAAAAATGCTGTAAAAGAAATCAGGATATATTCTCAGGAACTCTAAAACAAAGGCAGGGAGAGCCCAGTGCCATGCTGGGCATCACTGCAGGTGTCCCTGAGCTTTGCTATCTGATTTTGGGGTTGCTGGTTAAAAAGCCATGCTGAATTTGGGGGGCAGCCATGAGCAGTTCCATCTGTATGGGATACTGACAAATTGGGTTCAGATGTGGCTCTTTGGGGCAGAGATGATCCAAAGCCACTCTTGGGGGGTGTCTGGTGCCACTGGAGAAGCTGCAAGGTGGCTCTGTGCCTCTGTCCCTCCCCAGCTTGTCCTTCCCTTCCCTGTGGGAACACCCAGACACTGCTGCTGCTCTTGCTGCCAAATCAGAGCTTTCCACCTGAGTTCAGGGGTGTTGTGGGAAATTGTGTGGATAATGGAATTTCTCACATACCTGGGGCCTCTCTTCTGCATCTCCTCTGTAGGACACGATGGTGTGGAAGGTGGGTAAAGGAGGACTTATCCAATAAATGCCTGATGCTGCTGTCACTCTGTAATTGGGGTTTAGTGCTGTTAAGGCCTCAGTGATGAGGTGAGAAAACACAGGCAGTTCACTGAAATGCCAAATGCACAGACTTTGCTTTCCAAAGGGATCCCCTGCAAGGAGAGAAGTGTTGCTGTGGTCTTCACCCATGCTGTTATTTCCAGGTGATTTTGAAAGGCTCTCCTACAACAAATTTAGGATTAGTAGGACTTAGGATCATGTCTTGCTTTGAAGACAGATGTCTGCTAAGGAAGGCAGGAGCCTCCCCTGGAATGGAAAATGTAAACCCCCTCCCTCCAAATTGTCATAATTTTGAAATTAAGGAGTCTCTCAGGCAAAGACAGGGGAGCAGGAATAACAGTTCTTTATTAGGAAAAAATAAAAATAAAATAAACAATGCAGGAATACAAAACAACACTGCCAGAGTCAGAATACAACCTGACACCTTGTGAGTGAGGGTGTGGGTAGCAGTCCCATTCCAGGGTGGCTGCAGCCCTCCTGCAGTGCCAGCTGTGGTTCAGTTGGAGCAGGGATCCTGGACAAGTCTTCCTCTGAAGCTCCAGTGGTGCTGTAGATGGGTCTGGTCCTCCACTGGAAATCCAGTGGAAAAGGCTGGCCTGGTGTCCCAGAATGTCAGATTGTATCCAGGTAGGAATGCTTGGCTCCTCCCCCTGGGTGGAGCATCTCCCCATGGGATGATGGGGTTTTATCAGCCCTGCAGGGACACTCAACAGCCCTTTAAGCAGAGATCTCCTGGAGGGAGGATTGGTTTGTGAAAAAGATAAAGAAAAACTGCCCAATGAACAGGGCATAACCACCTTCTCTAACAGATGGCAATAGAATACACACATTGTCTTGCAAGCTAGGACAGACCATAGCTGTGGCATGGCTGTGTCTCCTACATCCAGGACACACTCAGGATGGAGGCACAGGAAGTTTGCACTGCTGTAGATGATTTTTCAGTGTCCTGCCATTGATCCTGCTCAGAAACTGTCCCCAGAGGTAAACTGTGGACAAACCCTGTCCCTAGGAAATCACCCTGAGACAGACCACTGACATCAGCAAGGGCAGGATATCACAGGTGACCTTCTTGACCTTTTGCCCTCTTTGCCATAACTGCCCGAGTTGCTAAAAAATAGAAAAAATAAAAAGGCAGCAGCAGCACAGAATGTCACAACCTCCTTGTTTCATTGGCACCAATGCTGAATTGGTCTTTGGATGCATTTGCTTTTACAACACACCACAAATGCCTTTCCCTGCCCTTGCCATTTCAGTGCTGATGTATCATTTTAAACCCACTTTTTTCTGAGTGGATGTACAGTTCTCCCTAATAACACCATCAGGGTTACTATGGCTACAGCGTTTCCTTGTTGAGGTCTAGCATGTGGAAAAGAGAAAAATTACTCCTAAAGTCGCTGATAAATTTTGGAATTAATGTTAATATTAGGAAAAGGAAGCAGCAATGGATTAGCTCCCTCACATGTCTGAAATGAGCCTGGATTCCCTTAGTCACATGCCTTCCATTCCTCCATCAGTATCTGGCTTCTTCTCACAGTCAGGAGTCAGAAATGAGAGGTGTACATGAGATTTCTCTTGACTTGGAGCAGGGCTCAGACTGTTGCTGCCACTGTGATTGATGTCTTGAGTTCTTCCACACCTTTTTGCCCTTTCCCTGTCTCTCTTCTGGACTAAAAGGAAGATTAAGGTACAGGGAATTCAGTATCCTCGAGCTGTTATTTTCTAAGAAGTTAAAAAGATATTCTGAATTCCTGAAACCAGAGTATGAGGATTAGGGTTTGTGGGATGTTTTTAAGTATTTAATATTTTTCTGTAAATTAAGGTATTTTGAGTGAGGGGAGGGGAAAAGCACAAAACATCTGAGTGAACACTTATATCTCACTAATTTCCAATGATAAAATTATTCTTGTGCCTTCAGGATATTTTAATATTAGCTATAATTCCTTTTGAAAGTTCAAAGCATGGGGTGACATTTATAGATTTTAGCTTGTGCTATATATTCTTATTTTGCTGGGTCAGTGTGCAGGCAGGTTCTTGTGCAAATTTTGGTGATTTAGGGTTTGAGAAGAACATGCCAGCCAATAAACCAGAGGTGCTGGGAAGTGAAGGAACCCCAGCAGAGGGGTCTAAAGTTCAAACAGTGTGTTGTTCACAGCTGATTTTGTGCAGGGTTGGCCAAGGTCTCACAGCACACATGAATTATTCACTCTGTAATAAATTGCACCATCTGAACAAGGAAAATAGGATAATTTGGAAGAGAGGGTATTACTTCTACCATCCTAATTCACAATGTCTGTAATTTTATACTTTGGAAGGAATTTTCAATATTTAATAGAGGAATCTTTCAAGTTATTCAAGAACTTGAATTACTTGTGAAGTCCTGGCCTTAGACACTGACATATTAACAGGTTGATTTTTTAAAAAAATAGAAATATATTTATAGGGATCTCAGGAACAATTTAAATTATATTAAAAATTATTTAATATTCAGAAAATGTTTCAGCATTTAAAGATGTTCCTTGTAATTTTTAATGTGATGCCCTGAGGAGAAATATGCTGTGGTGAGATCATTAGGATAGCAGCACACTGAACCCAGGACATTCCTTCCAATTCTGCATTGCAGTGTTTGAGCCCAGAAAAAATTATTAAAACTCTGGAAAAGAAAAATCAGCAGTGAGCAGTCTGTGGGATGCCTGGCAGGTTGTGCTCCATGTTGGATGGGATTTGGGATCCTCCATAGATGATCCACAGCTTTGCCCCCCTAAAACCTGGGGGTTGGAACCCCCTCACCCAGCTGGATGGACAGCAGAGTAATTGAAAGTCTGTTCATGTCCAGGTGCTGAAAACAAATAGGATTATTCTCAAATATTATTTAAGAATAGCCCTAGGTGGCTTCTAACTGTATCTTCAGTCAACTCTCTGGAGGAATAATAATATTTTGTAAAATATTTTCCAGGGCACAAGAGAAAAACAAGGGCTGTCATCTGGTTAATGTTTGATGGTTTTATGCAGTGTACTGGTTCTTCCTCATGGGCTCACTGGCTGTGCTTGGTAAATTTAATGCTGCTCAGGTTTTGTGGCTTTTCTTGGAAGATATTTTTTCCTGGAGGCCAGAGTTAAGTCATCACTCTGGAGGATGCTCTAATTCTTCAAGCAAACCCTGCTCTGGTCTTACATGCACAGTTGCTTGAGTTTTAAGGCAGGGACTGAGTGAGACTGTGCAATTTTAGGGAAGAAACTGTGTGTGTTGTGGAGGTAATTACTGCTCTACTACTCTCTACTTCTCTGGCTCCTGCAGGGGCTGGACAATGAACCTGTGCTGATCCCATGCTCCTGGTGACCTGGCAGAAGAGGCAGGTTCAAAAAAATGTTTGTTTTCATGCATTCTAATCACTTTTCCTTGTACAATTTATTACAAATGGGATTTCAGCGATGATTATTTAGATGTGGCAGCTTTGCAAAAGCTTGTCCCCCAACCCCATCAATTTAGAATAAGTAATAAAAGGCAAAAAGAATTTAGTTTTTGTCTTAGAATTCAGATTAGTTTTGTAGAGAAGTTTTAGGATGTATCTGATGGGGAAGTGGTAGGAATTTCCACTGAAGAGTGAATGTGTGGAATGGTACAATAGTGCAGTATATACTGAGAGCTGTATTTGGTACTGAGCTCTTGTACTTGGATTGCTGAGATGCCTTTAAAACCTGCCCTTTTAGAAATACAATACATAGAATACACCTCATTTTGTGAAAGAAACTGGAGTATTTCCCCATTAGAAGAACTCCTGGCTTGCAGCCTGGATAATGGCTTTGAATGTCTGGGGGTTGTGCAATCAGTTTGGAAGAGGGTGCTGGTGACCACTTTGTGTCTTTGTATCAAGTGGAGTTTGAAGTTATCATGCTGGGCATGTTTACCTGAGTGACAAAAGTATACCTGTGATGTGAGAAATTCTAGGGTGCACAGCTCTGTGGATGTAAAAATGTCTTGATTAAATATGTCCATCAAAACAAGATCACTCATAGGCAAGAAACTTTATGTGTATACAGTTATGTATCTGTATTCCTTCAAAAACTAATGCATAACATTCTGGGGGAAATAGCACAGGCAAATGCCTAATGAATTGTCAAATATAAGGAAAATGCAAAACATGAAAGATTGTGTTAGGTGATCAGCAGCTGCAAACATGAAATTTTAATGACTGAGAGAGGCAGCCACCTCAGCTTTGATTAATAAAGCATTGCATTCAACATTATCATTTATCTGGCAGATGTAATAATATCAGAAGGGAAAAGCACAATTGTTTTGCTTCCAGTAGGTTTATCATGTTTGTGCATTAGTTGAGTCATGCTGGATTGTGTTTGCTTGGTGATGGGAAAGGGAGGACATCTGTTCACACAGGAACACTTGGACGTGTGCACTGGGGACATTTTTCCACTTTGCTTTCATTTTTTGAGTTTCTGGTGAAGGAATGGGTTATAAATGGAGAAATACAGCTCATATTCCTTCTTGCAAGTTGGCCAAGCTTCCTGAGGAGGTTTGGGGCTTGTTTCAATCCAAGGTCAAAGTCTCCATAGGATCAAAGAGCATTCTAAGCCTTGCTCTGACACTTCCATTTCAAAAGGAAATGCTGGGGTTTGTGGGAGTCCTGACCTGTGTGAGGAGCCTGTCTCTCACACTAGGCTGGCTGGGAGGCCAAGGTGAGGGAAGGCCCAGTTTCTGAATCCTGGAATTCTCCTCCTGGAAGCTGCTGTGACTGCTGAGGCACTTCTGGAACAGCTCAAACCCAGAGGGGTAAGTGCTTGACCAGAGCACTTGACCCTGTGTCAGCACAGGAGCTGGTACCTGACTCTGACTGCTTCTCCTCCTGAGGCAGGGCTGCCTGTGTCACATATTCTCATCCCAGGCAGCTCTTGAACACTTCCCTGGCTGTGCTTGACTGACTGCACAGGAGAGAATTGCATTGCATTTGATATTGTTGTAATAAATGCTGTGACTATTTCAATATTATGATGTATGATTTGCATATCCAGAGTGATACAGTTATCAACAAAGAGAACTAGTTGCTAAATTCAATGTTGCTCAAGTGTCAGGTGTTACATGAGAAATGTATAAAGCAGACTGACAGAGGAAGAAACAAGAGCATTTAATCTCTTAGGTTTACTTACAGAAGTAAACATTTGCTTTAGTTGCTTTGCTGAAGCTGTTCATTGTGACTGTGCAGTTCCCAGGTTTTAGCTGCTTTTTTTCCAGCTTTCTGCTCCTCCCCAGACTCAGTTCTGCAGCAGAACAGTTGGTGGGATGTGGTAAGAGCATGTGCAAACTGACAGGGTCAGGTGCCCCTCTGAAAGGAGCAGTCTCCAGCTTGGTTTTAACATGTTATTTGTCTTCATTGCCAAAAAGCAGCCATGACTCATTTCTTCGAAGGCTCTCTTGTGAGTGTGTTGCTGACTTGGGCACTTGTCTTCTTTCTTCTGTTCTTCTCTCCTGGCACTTTCAGTTGCCAACTTCTGCTTTGAAATCTGGGCTTCTCTGTCCATCAGGAGCTCTGGGCAAACCCAGGACAGCAGGGGACAGAAATTCAGCTTTAGTGCATGTTCCAAGCTTGGTGCCTTAAGGAAGGAGGTTCTACACCACTGATTTTTCTGTGCCTTGGTTCTCTTCCCCCTCACCTTCTCTGTGGATGTCTTGGACTGATCGACATTTTAAACTGGATGTCACATTGGAGTTAAATAATCAGGTTAAAAAAAACCCTAATTTTGGGGTTTACCTTTTCCTCAGAACTGACATCTCAGTCTAGATTTGAAGATTTTTGAATCTAAACCATGGCAGCTCCCAGTGTCTCTCTCAATCTATTTTTTTCCCTGTGGCTCTCCTGGACTCTTCATCTCTTCATCTCCTCTTCATTGACTGTACTCCATGCTCTGTAACTGCTGAATTAACCTCTCCAACGTTGCAGTGCAGCTGGAATGGGATTAGAGCTGCTCTGGGATGAATGGATACCACAGGAATCTTCTCTGGGCATTTCTGATCTTTGGAGCTGCACAAGCTGTCCATGTGGGGTGTTAAACTGCACAGCTATGAGGGGTTACAAGAACATTTGTAATGTTTGGGGGACAGATCCTTGGGTAGTACAGGTGTCACTGCTCCATCCCCATACATTGAACTCCTTTGTGATAGAGAAACTCCAAAGAGGGATGTTGTTTGCTCTCTGTGGTTGCCTGGAAAATGCTTCCTTTGTGCTTAGATTCTGTGCCTAATAAATCTAATTAAGTAGGATAAATTCACATGATTTTATAGGCTTGGGTTTTTCAAAAGGAATTGAATACTTTGAAGGGTTGTTTTGCCTAAAGCCTCTCAGCCATTGATAGAAAATTCTTGTGCACACAAGTTTTTAAGGCATTTTGCAAAAGAACTCCCAAACAGTTTTGCTGTGATAGGATTATAACCATGGATTGTACTCTCTTTTGGATATTTTACAGGAGCTTATGCACGTAGCTAATGGGCATTACTTAGTAAAGAAAATTATTACTAACTGCAGAGCTAAAGAAAAGGCAAGAGGAAGCCACCGAACAATTCCATTGTATCTTGGAAATAACTCTTGGGATTTAAAAACGTCAAAATAATTTCACAACTCCAATGGAGCACAAAGAATTCAGAGTATTCTTTGTGGTGATAAAACAACCATTGTAATTCCTGTAATTTAACCCTGGGATATATGAATACTAAAATGCTGAAGTGTATGAATTTGTTAGCAAAAGTCAAATAACGACAAATGTGTCTGGAATATCAGTTTATCATTTATACTGGAGAGACACCAGGCAATCTGGCAGCTAGAACCAAAATCAAGCAGAGGACAAAGTAGGAGAAACAACTGATTAAAGGGCCATGAATAATTTATATTTACTCAAAAGTCAGCTCGACACAGCATCAGATAGGGAGGTAAAGCCCCCTTGGCAGAGCCCTCCTGGGCACTTGTGCAAGAGGCCTCAGCAATCAGCTCCCTGCAGGGCCATTTCTCCATCCCAGGGGGGCTGTGGCCATTTAACAATTTGCATTCCATCACTGCAGTTGAATTAGGTGCTTTTCTTACTGGCACATGGCAAATGTGCTTCATGCCTTGCTTCCAAAAGGGAAGAGTGTCAAACATTTGGTATTTCCCTGTGCTTGAAACCTCACCTGTAATCTCCAGGGAATGCTGAGGGAGAGCACAAACTCATTATGGTTATTCTCTCTGCATCTCCATCCTCTGCCTCATTCTATTTTTATTGTTCTAAATGAAAACAGGGCATTATCTGCAGCACAGGTACAGCTCTCCTGACTGCAGTGAGAATGGAAATAGGACTCAGGTAGATAAGGTGTGATGGAGTGGTATTAGGCTAGCCTGTAGACAGATGAAAGATAGGGTTTGGATTAGTGGATGATAAGGATAATGAATGATGGCATCTTCTGAGGTCTAAAATTCCAGATTCACAGTAGTGAACTCAGTAGAGGACCTAATGATAAGCAAATTGCTAAAATGAGAAGCAGGACTGAGCACACAAGAGAGATGGTGTAGTCTAACCCCAGGGAGTGAGAGCTGAATAAATGAATCAACAACACAAACTCTGTTTACCTTGCCTTAGTTAAAGAAACTTCTCACTCAGCTAACCAAGTTGGGCTTGCACCATGCAGATACACTTTTGCATTTGGAAATAGAAAATGCACATCTAAAGTTTTGAGGTTTTCAAACTTTTTTCAAAGGAGAGTTAAATCATATTTAAAGGAGACTTAAATCATATTTCTTTTATTTATATTTGGCTTTTCCTTTTTTCTCTCAGGCTGCAGTCAGAAATTGTACTTTTACCTGCACATTCTTGTGAAGCTCAGTTTGCAAAGGTGTGAATACCTTCAGTGGGGTCATTGGGTCAGTACTTGCCTGAGCACTGCTCTGAGCTTCTGGCTGAACCCAGCACAGGAGAACCAGGGGGTCTCTTGCTCACCTTTCCTGACTTCTCAGAACATGAGAGGGGCACTGGGCTCACCCCTTCTGCTGGATTTAAAAGCATCTCCTTGAGTGCCAGAGGTGGAGCTCTTTCATGTAATTCCTGTGATTCTCCTGCTCAGACAGCAGCAGAGCAGAGAGCCTATGGCTGCAAAGCTCCAGGGGTCTGGGAGCTCCTGCAGCCTTGTGCTCATCACTCTGCTCTGTGTTTTCTGGCTTAAAGTCCCAGTGTTACTGAGAGCACACAGCCCAACAGGCATTAACCCCAGAATCCCAGAATTTAGGCAGGGATTTCAGTGTGATTGAGATTGAGAATATTTCAGTGTGATTGAGATTGGCTGGAGATGCCTTCCCTAACTGAAACTGTAAGAAAAACATCAAACACATCCTGCTCCATTCCCAGTGCTCAACTTTCAGGATAACTTCCCTGGGCAAATGAATTGTGGAAATGCTTGTGTTTTGTTCCAGAGAGGACTTGCTATGCAGCAGACCTGGCTAAATGACATTTAATGGAAAGGACTGTGCCCCAGCCCTTCTCCTGGTGGATTTATCCAAGTCTGTATTTGCCTCACCCATGCCATGAGACCTGGGAGATACTGGAGTGGATATTTTATCATTTTCTTAGTGTGATACAATCAGGTTTTTACCAGAATTAGCAAAAACCTAACAAATGCCAACACTAATTGCTTTTTCAGTTTTTTGGGACCTTTATAGTAACATCTCAGCAATTAAAAGGTGAAACAAGAGAGAAATATTTCTCTTACACAAGGCAATTGTTAGATACAACCAAAACAGGCATTTGGAACGAAGCTCTATCAGTTGCCAGGTAAGCAGAACATACCCTTTCCAGGTGCTGGTTGATTTGTTTGTGCTGGTTTTAATTTGGCAGCCAGACTGACTATTCCCACTCACTCCTGGTTCTGCACCAGCTGCTGCTCTGCCCTGATTCATTATTCAGAAGATCATTAGTGCTGTTTGGGGGAATTTACCTCGGAAGGGCTCACCCTTCTGAAACCCAGCTTGTTTTGGGTATGTCTTTGGAATGGAATCTCAATTATCCTTTGGCCTGAAACACCCAGGTGGAGGCTTCCCTGGGAATGTGGAGTGATGGTGTTGCCCAATTAACAGATGGCTGGAAAATTGTCTGGGTAAAGATATTTGTCACCAGGGAAAAGAGCAGCAGCCAGGACATGGCCTGACACACACGGTAGCACTGAGCTGGCAGGGGCTGCCTTGATGGCAGGGGCTGAGGTGCCAAGTCCAGGATTCCTGCTCCTTGTGATCCTCCCCATTCCACTTCTTTTTCTGCTCCTTCAGTCACTGAAAGCCCTGGAACAGGTCACAATGGCTTTCCTTAGTAACAAAAGGAAAAGGGGAATTTTCACTGAGGGACATTAAAAGAACAAAAGTATTGAATTTTTTCTCCTTAATGGCTTACAAGTTAATTTTGATTCCTTTAAAAACCTTATTTCATTTGACCACACTTGAAGGAGCAACTCTTTGATGTCTCCTTATCTTGGTGGTATTGAAACAGCTCTAATACCCTTTTCATTCTTTTCTCTGAAGAAAAGCAGCACCACACAGAATTTTCATCTGATGGTTGCCTTCCTTTTCTCATCTGTTTGGCAAAGAGATTGCTTCACCTATAACAGCAGCAGTTGCAGATATTGGTAGATTGAGATTGTTCTTGTTCTTTGGGTCTGACTGGCCTGAACCTTGCTCAGACCATCAGATATTCTGCTGAGCCTTCATCTTTTTATTTCTCTGGAGAAACTCAGCTTCATGGTATCATTCAGATTTGCAGTCAACGGGACAACAGATGTCTTGGGTCCTTATAGATGTTCTGGAAAATGGGGCAGTGAATTCTGTGGGGTTTTGTTTTGTTTTCTTGTTTCCCCATCTCTGATACTGCCTGTTGACCAAATCCCAAATAGGAAGTTACTGTGGAGGAAACAGCAATTACCTTAATGTCTTCCTTTTCCCAAGAAATGTGAATATGTGATATATCCAGTTTCTTCTTAGCAGACGGCTGTTTCTCAATAAATTATAAATTCAGTCTACAGCCCAGCTAGGCAAAATCCACTCCTGTGAGTGGATTTTGGTGTAAAATTCACCTGAGAAGTCCCAGACCTTTTCTTTTCCTTTCCCCACCTGTTGCTTTGTGGAGTGCCTTGCAGAAACTCAGCAGCCCAGTGTGAAGAGCTCACACATCATAAGAAATGGGAAGCAGGAACTCGCCTGTGCTTCCCCTGGGTGCAATAAAGGCAGCGTTTTTAAAAGAAAATTCTTTCTGTGGAACTCTTCCAAGGCCAATTCTCTGTGCTTGCATATTTTCCCCATTTTACATGTAATTGTAAAGATGACATTTTGTGTGCTACATTAAATCCCTCCAGGTTTTGGAAGGGCAATTCTGGCCTCATGCTCTGTGTAGCATGAGATGGGAAAGGGTCTGATGAGGGAGGGAGAGGCAGCATTCCATCGTGGTGGATTCCCCCAGCAGAGGAACTGGCCCAGGCCCTGCTGTTAACAGGCAGGCAGGCAAAAAACAGGAGTGGGAATCAGAGATCAAAAGTCTGAGCCAAAGTGCAACATCATAAACCTGCAAATACAGCTGAGCTGTGCCCAGCCATCATCCTGTGTCTATTCCTACCTAACCAGGGGACAAAAAGGGAATTTCAAAATATTTATTCCATCAGTGACTATGAAACTGAATAGTTTGACAGCAGAGTGTTTCTAAATGCAAAACAATGGGCAAAAGTATCTTTCAAATAGCATTGCCAGAATTCCCATTACATATCAATTAGATCTTTTTTTTATTAATAAGAAATTACCTGCAAGGTAAGTGATCATGATAAGCAGGATCCACAAATTATTCTGCTCTGCTTAAAGGTATTTTAAAATAATTAGTCCACTTAAATTATGTTTTCTTGTCAATGAATATTAATGCCCCTCACTGCTCCTGTGTCAAAAGGCAGGCAGAGAGCTGTGTTTGGGTTTGGGCTTCAGGTATTTAAAGATGTTTGGGGAAGCCTGACTGCTGCATGGGCAGCCAGGCAAAAAGCCATCCTGGAATGATAAATGAAGCAGCAAAGCAAAAGCTGCTGTTGTGCATCAGTCTGAGGATTGATGTGGGCTGTGAAAACCTCTCCACAATCCCTTGTAGAGGAGGGAATAACCATTAGGTGCTGGTTTCTGGGGGCAGGCCATTTTCCTCTGCAGGGCTGTTGTAGTCCAGTCAAGAAGAGGAGCTGAGTTTGTGTGCTGTTACACTTCCAAGGCATGGTGAGTAAAGGACAGTGCAGTCTGGGGAGAAACCTCTGGCCTCTGTGGCTGGCAGATGTACACAACTCACAGCAGGAAGTACCAAAGGATGTTTCTTGGCTGTATTTGTTGCTCTGCTCCCAAAGTTTATTGAGCAGTAAGTAGCAGAGTCATGGAATCCCAGAACAGTTTGGGTGGGAAGGGACCTTGAAGATAACCCAGTTCAACCTGGCCTTGGACACCTCCAGGAATCCAGGGGCAACCACAGCTTCTCTGGGCAACCTGTGCCAGGGCCTCCACACCCTCACAGGGAAGAATTTTTCCTAAAATCTGGTTTAAACCTGCTCTCTTTCAATTTGAACCTATTCTCCTTTTTCCAGTCACTCAAGTTTGTTGGAGTCCTGGATGTTGAGAATTTTAGACTTTCTGTGCTGACAGACTCTGACTCCAGGAGAGGACTGCAGTGGAAAAGGCTCCCAAAATTGATTGATAGCACTGAGATTTCAGCTGTGTAGCTTGATCAGAACTGTGTAATGTCACAGGGTTAAAAACTTAGAGTTTAAGGGTTTAGAATATAGCAATATATATGGGACAAGATGGAGGTTTTAGGGTGGTGGCTGCTTGTTCTTCTTCACGGGTTTGGGTGGGAGTGTGTAATTAGACAGAAAAGTCTGCATTGTGGATTTCCAGTGATTAGTTATTGGGTTAAAAGTGAAAATAATTTCGGTGTCATTTCTTAATTGGATGGTTTAGCCTTAAAAGACCTTGTATAAAAAGATAGTTGGCCTTTTGTAGCTTGTTAGTAGAATACTGCAGAACTCTTGACTTGTACTATAGATATGAAATAATAAACATCTAAACCTAAATGTGAAATTCCATCTCAAGTGCCTTCGACAGAGGTAGAAAAAGAAGCCAAGAACCAGCACAAGCTGTGGTAAATATCTTTCCCCATCTTTCCTGTAAATTCCTTTCAGGTACTTGAAGGGGCAATTAGGTCACCCCAAAGCTTCTCTTCTCCAGGCTGAACAATCCCAATTCTCTCAGCCTTTCCTCATAACAGAATTGCTCCCTGGTGGTCTCTCCTGGGTCCAGTCTGACACCTCTGTGTCCTTGCAGTACACAGGGCTCAGAGGTCAGGTTTGGGAATATCTCTGTTTTCTTAATTTGCAGAAGATGTGCTTGGCTCAGTGGATAATTGTGGCAGTCAGCTGTGGAAAGGGGCAAGAACCACCCCAAAGCACAGGGTGCCCATTTAGCATTCAGGCAGCTCTCCTCGTTAGTGCCAGAAGGATTGTACCTGGAGTGCAGCATATTAGAGCCCATTTGCATGGAAACTGAAACCACTGAATTTTTATCAGTGCCTCATTAATCCAAATGTTCTGTAAAACTCACTTTTATTGATTGAGTTTAAGGCATTATGGTTGGGAATTTTTCTGAGGCAGGTGAAGCTTTCACTCAGCAATGTGAGGATGATTATCAGCAAAGAAAGGCAAAATTAGGAAAGCAAAGAAATGAAGTTACAGTGGAAATGGAAAATGTATTTAAATCTGTTAAAGAAATGTATAAAGATGTGTCTAAGATTAAAATCATACGTTTCCCTCTTCTGTGGGTTTTGACTGGTCATGACAGGCAGCCACTAAATGGCTGCAGAGCCTTCACTGATTCTGCTTGTGCTTATAGATGGGATTTGAGCTTCTTGTGGTTTTCAAAGATAGCATTGTGAGGTTTCAGTTGTCAGATTTACAATTTTCATGTAAGTTTAGTTTGCATATTAAAAGAAAAATGTTGGTTAGTGTGATCTGGACAGTGCCAAGTTACAGAACAGCTTTGAACCCTCTCTGTCCCCATGAAACCAGGCAGGGTTCAGGTCTGCCCTGTCCCAAAGTGCTCAGAAATACAGATTCTGTCCCATTTTCCTGCCTCCCACAGCCATGGGAGCTGCATTCCTTGGAGCTGGGATTGCACTGATCCTCCTATGAGCTCCCAGGGAAATTGTTTTAGTATCCACAGGGAACCAGAACAGTTTTTATGGCAAGGGAATGTAACCTGGCTGAGTTAGAGGATTAATGGAAATGTTACCTGTCCTTTAACAAGTCCATTTTGGACTCTGGCCTTAGAACAGGGGTAAAACTGGGTGGGTCTGTGCCTCACAGAAGTCATGAAAGGATAATCCCTGGATTTAAGGGTGGCCTGAAAACAAGAAATGGAATCAGCATCTAAATGGCTTTCCCTACTGTTTTACATAGATATTGAAAAATTTCATGTTATCCCAGCCCCAGATTTGTGATTAAGGGGTTTTTCCAAGTTGTATTGGAACTCTTTTCAACTCTTAGTTGAAACTTAGGCCTAGACCCTGACAATACAAATACTTGTTTCAATTCCAAGCACATTTCAGTAGGAAGAGAAATAAGAAATGGAGCTAATTGGTGTAATGTTATCTCATCAAATAATTAGGGTAAATGTGCAATCCAATTTCTGCTGTACCACAGCTTCCTCCTCATGTACAGCAATGTATTTATGTGTAATGATGTTATTAAGTTGTTGTGCACACCGAGTGGAAATTGAAGAGTGTTCACATCTTAAATGCAGCTGCATTTAAAAGTTTAATAGACTGACTGCTTTTAGTTAAAATGCCTAAACATGAGTCATTAAAATATTATAGATTAGCAACTGGCAGTGTAGGTGACAGCACTCATTCCCACACCAATTCACAGTGATCCATCATCACTTGGAAAAAATTCCCTTGACTGCAATTAATCAGAAATCAACTCCCACCATTCTGGTTAAGTGAACCAAGGTATTTTAGTTGATATTTTCAGGGCCTCATGTCTTCATGTAGCAAATATTGCCTCTTTTCTCATCTGCCCATTTGGGCAGCCACAGAGGATGAGGGTGAAACAATTGCCTGGGCTCTAACTGATATCAGATTATCTGGAAATAAAAATAAAAGATAAATAGGGGTGTGACACAAAATATTTAAAAGATCTGTAAAATGGCTAAAAATGTTAGAAATCAATCTTTTTTCTGAAATAATATCTATTTACCTATTTGTATAAAGCATGTATTTCCATGTTAGTGGACCCCTTTAAATTATACAGGGTTTTTTTCTCATTGACTTTTCTCTTTCAGTTTGATAAACCTTTATTTCATGAACCCAATTTTCTCTGAAGTTAGTGGCAAATACTTCTGCACAGAAACATATGAAGAAGCCATTAGTCTGAAGACCTAAAGAGCCATTAGTTAAAGTACATAGAACTGCACTAATAAATAGATACCAGATCAATCTTTAGTGTAAAGCACAAGAACATTCATAGTGCAGGCTCCATTTCAAAATTAATGAGGTTTTCATTGCTTTGTGAAAAAGCAATTAATGACCTGACTTTGATCAGTTTTCTATAGACATGAAATGAACTGGCACTGGATGGAGAGGTGTAAAATCAGAACCTTTGTTGGTGAGCTCCAGATTCTCTAAGGATGAAAAATGAGCCAAATATGAAATAAGGGTCACTCTGAATTTGATGGTAAAATGGTAAAAAGTGCAAATTCACTTTGCATTCAGGGGAGCAGAGTTTAACAGCATGGCAGTGTTGGTAAACATGCCATTCCATAGAGCCCTGTTGTAAAGATTATATGACAACCTTTGTCACTTAAATCCAACACAGAAAAACTGGATTTGTGTGTATGCAGGGAGAAATTATTGGTTTGCAATAACCATCCTATTCAAGTCTATTTGCACAGAGCCATTCGAGTCTTTGCCCTTGCTTTTGTGCACTGTAATGTGCTGGGGGTTTTGCTAAACTGATCTAAACCTCAGGTTTAAACCTCAGATCCAGACTAGGAATTATCAGCAGCCAATCTGTGGAACTGCCATGCTTTGTGCTTCCATACAGTGTGCAGACAGCTGGGCTGGTGGATGTCTGGGATGGAAACTGCAAAGTCCTGAGCACAGCAGCTCTGCTTGCCTTGGTTTTATTTTGGGAGGTTTTGTTTTTTCAAAGCATGTGCCATGGGTGCTGTAATTAATCCTCAATCCCCCTGATTCTCCATAAAAACAGGACTTGCACACGGGCAATAAAAGGTATTTATTTGAGCACCACAAGCAGGCAGTTATTTCTTGGGAAAAGGGACTTGTGGACAGATTTAGTGATTGCATCAATGAACACTCAGAGGGAGCAAGCCAGAGGAGCCCTTGACTGACAGTGCTCTCCTTTCTCTCTTCCTGATGAGGCTGGGCACGTGGGGAGTCTGACCAGCAGGTCAAATATGTATTAGGGGCAAAAATTGACCAAGAATATGCCAGAAAAAGTGATTTTCCAGCTGTGTGCAGCCATTTTCAGCACCCTGGGTGGATTGTTATTTGTGTGCAATGGAGTAGCTGGGGACAGCAGGGCTGGGAAAACAGGGTCAGGTTCACTGTGGTGGTGAAACACTGACACTGGATTGAAGAGGGGGAACTGCCTTCTTGGTTATTTTATTGCTTTGCTTTGCTTCATTTTGTTTTATTTTTGGCCACACAAATACCTGGTGCCAGTCTGAGCATTTCTGAGTCTGACTGAGCTCTCTGTCTTCCTTCTCCCATTAATAATTTGTGGAATCCCCCTGGAGACTCCATCCACAGCCTGAACACAACATCTCCTTACCTGCAGGGTGATGAACCCATGGCTTAAAATCAGTTTCTAGAGACAGGGTTTCTTTTCATTCACTGCTGTTTGTGATTTTGGTGCAGGAGAAGGCTGTGATAAATGAGTCATTTCAGTGCACTTCAGGTTATGTTTCTTGGGCCATTGCAGCCCTTCTCCTGAGGCACAGCTGAGGGATTCTGACTTTATGTCCAGAAAGTATCCAACATATGCCTCTGTAGCTGAACATATGGCCCCACTGTGCAATCCCCTGGGAATCCTGATGCTGCTGGAACACAAAGCAATAATCTGCAGAAATGCTTTGCTAAGTCCAAGTTTGCCTTTTCCTGTGCAGCTTCACAGAGGGGCTGCCCTGGCAGCAGAGTTTCACTCTGAAGGTGGGTGCTGAGAGGGTCTGAAGCAAAATTGCAAAACTGCAAAACTGCAGCTCAGCTCCAGTGCCCTGCTGCTGTCAGAGGCTCCTCAGAACCCACCCTGCCCCTGATGGCCTGCACGAGCCTCATGGGGAGGGAGGGACCACAGGGCTCTGGAACACAAAATGCTCCACTCCTTAGACAAAACGTGATTTCAGAGAAAGCAACACAATCTGTCACTTCCATTCATCTCAAATAACATTGCTACATCTTGAAGTATTCCAGAAATCTCTTTCACTATACTGTAAACCTTAAAAAGTTTTTACACGTGCCACGTGCCAGCCTTTTTTCTTTTTTTTTTTTTTTCCTGACAATTTGCAGGTTTCTGTTTTTTGATTATCCTCATTTTGGTTCTCTAACTCCCTGCATTTTAGGGATGAAGTGGGAGCTTTTATAGAGCTATTATTATTATTATTATTATTATTATTATTATTATTATTATTATTATTACTACTACTATTATTATTATTGTTATTTAAGAATTCATTTCTCTAGTGATGTAATGTGATGGTGTTTCCAGGGGTCTTAGGATGAGGGAAGAGATGAGGATCTGACTCCATGTTTCAGAAGGCTTGATTTATTATTTTATGTTATATATTATATTAAAACTATACTAAAAGAATAGAAGAAAGGATTTCATGACAAGGCTGGCTAAGAATAGAAAAAGAATGATAACAAAGGCTTGTGTCTCAGACAGAGAGTCCGAGCCAGCTGACTGTGATTGGCCATTAATTAGAAACAACCACACGAGGCCAATCACAGATTGGCATTTTACCTGCTTAAGTGCTCTTTGCTGTGACCCAGAGACACATTTGGACAGCCTGGGAATGATCCCAGGGCAGCTGTTCTTCAATTAAATCACTCACTTCAAGTAAATGAAATGGATGAGATTTAGGTACCAAGTAATTGGAGCCATGCAATTCAACTTGTGTATTCAGTAATAATTTTTTCCCTGTGAAAAAGAAAAGACTGTCATTCTGTACCCATTTTTCCTACTTCTTCTCAACTTATTTCCTGTTGAACAAACACCAGAAAAAAAAAAATCAAAGTTTGTATTCTTTCATGTAACTGATGATAACTATAATCTGGCTACTAAGCTTTGAATGTTGTCTTATAGGTGTTGCACTAAATTCCAGATAAACAAAATTAGAAGCCATATAGGACATTCTGCCATGGCTCTGAAAAAAATGGAATACTTCTGAAGTATTTCCATAAAAGTATTTCTGAAGTAAGACAATATATTTCCTCACACGTTGGCACACACACACATGGAAAAAACCACAACTAAATAAAACTCATATTAACCCATATACATTTTAAAGCATATTTATACTTTAATATAGCCCTCTGGATCTTGATTGATGGTTTTCCATGTGACTCACAATAATGCAAATGCTCTTTGTCATGAGCTTAGATCCCCAGTTTTAGATGAATGTGGCCAGCTGAGCAGGAGATACAGTGCAGGCAGCTCAGACTGAAAGCTGGAGGGGTGTCACATCCCTCGTTCACTCTCAGCTTTCCTCTGGCTTTCAGAAAAGTTTAAGAAACTGAAAAAACTGGGAAATTCAATTTTTTGAGTTGGGCTTCCATTGCATGATTTTATTTCCCTTCAGACTTGTTGTTTTGACACAGTTATGGCTTTTTCTGTAGCCCTGGGCTACTTTTGGGGTCTTTTCCTCCTAGGTAATACTTTTAATTTTGCCTGTGTGTCATTCACTCCTTGTGAGTGATAGTGGGTTCTGCCAGAGGTGATGTTGGCTCCATTCTGAACTCCAGCCAGTTCCTGACTTGCTCTGCATTGCTTTTTGCTTATAGCAGTGCAAAAGAGGAAATCTTGCAAATATATTTTGAAAGCTTTGAAGGTGTTCTTGGTAACAGCAGAGTCATTGTTAAATGAAAGCATTTCTATTTATTGTATGCAAGTGCAGTCATGTTGTTTGTTGCCTTCATACCCAATGAGCAGGAAATCCATTGTACTTGTACTTTTAATTTTGCATCTCTGTGAGCAATGTTCTCCCTGGGGGCTTGCAGAGGGAACCTGAGGCATAATCTTGATTTCAGCTGCAATGCAGAAGTGCAGCTGCTCCTGGGGACCACGAGTGTGACCTTCAGGTACACGTGGGCTTTTATTTGACTTTTGAAGGCTCCTTTTGGAGCTGTTTTTGGCTGCTGCCTACAAAACACAGCCTAGAGAGCTTAAGAATATGAAAGAAAAATCACTTTCATTAGAGGAGGGGATATTCCATCCCCTTCTCAGGAGGTGAGGGAAATGCCTTACTCCCAGAGATGGCTGATATTTGTGTGCCTCCCCTTATTGTCACAGCAATCAAGAGTGGACACACAGGATTTATTGCAGGCACACCTTCTCATCCTTGTTTTCAGAGTGCCACAGGCAGTTTAGGAGACAGGAAAATCTTTCCTAAATGTGAAAATTGATAATGCACAGGTCTCACCACAAACCCCTGAACACAAGTCAGCCTGCAGCAGCTTCAGGCAGGTGTTGGTGAACAACAACCCAGAGAGGGGTTTCTGGGCTCCAGCACTAGGGCTGTGCTCCCTGGCTTCTCTGGGAGTCAGGGGCTTCAGAATTAGCACATTCTGGCTCTCTGGTACCTGCTGAGCCAGTTTACCTGGCAGGACCCTTGGAATGGTGATTTTGTGTGAGCCATGGCTGCAGCTGGAGTGGGAAGCAGTGCCTGGACTGTGCAAACAGAAAATCCCAAAGGAAAAGAACCTCCATGTTTCATCCTGCCACAGTTCATCCCTGAGATCTTTGGAGCTGTGGCTCACACATGTTCCATCCTGCCCTAGTTCATCCTGAGATCTTTGGAGCTGTGGCTCACACATGTTCCATCCTGCCCCAGTTCATCCTGAAATCTTTGGAGCTGTGGTTCACACATGTTTCATCCTGCCCCAGTTCATCCTGAGATCTTTGGAGCTGTGGCTCACACATGTTCCATCCTGCCCCAGTTCATCCTGAGATCTTTGGAGCTGTGGCTCACACATGTTCCATCCTGCCCCAGTTCATCCTGAGATCTTTGGAGCTGTGGCTCACACCATCTCCAGCACGAGAGGAAGTGCTGAGGGACATCCTTCCATCACTGGATGTGCCTCAGCAGAGGCTCTCAGAGTGTTTGTGCAGCTGCACAAATGCCATGTCACACTGTCACACTGTCACACTGCCCAGTGACACCTGGGTGTGCTCTGCTGCCCTGCTGAACCACCCTCACCTTCCCTCCCTCACAGAGGGTACAACAGGGCAGTGCTCCCGAGCTGAGGGGAGGTAATTTCATAACTTCATAGGTTGGGGACTGAAAGAGAGCTCTTTCTTTCATGCTTATTCATTTCCAATCCTTATTTTTCCTTTTCTTTTTGCTAGTCTTTATTTTTTTCTCTTTTTAATTACTGATGTCATCACTGTTAACTTCTATCTATCAAACCCTGCCAATACTCAACACCTAATTCCTTTTCTTATTATTGACTCTTTAAAACCCCAGAGGATGAGATCAGCCAATTCTTTAGGGGACAGCCAGAATCTGTAGTGAATGAAAAACTCATGTATTCCTTCTGTCAATGAAGTTAATCAGATGTTGATCCAAAGACTTGTGGGAGTGTGACAAACTGGGACACATGAGGGCAAAGACACCGGGGTGGGGTTGGTGTAGGGTGACTTTGCATGGATTAAAAATGGATTTGATATTTGGTGCTGCCTTAAGTTGTGACTGTGCTGCTGCTGTGCACTTAAGCCTGAACAGAGGCATGTGACCAGTGCCACGGATTTCAGTGAATTGATTTCTGTGACAGAGTCAAGTACATACATTTTGGAAGGATCCAGAGCTTTATTTAGGATTCTCTTGGAAAAACAAGCAGGCAAGCAAAGTGTTAGCAGTCATCTGCTGCAATATTTCCAGCAAAATTTATTTGGGTGCAGGGAGAGTAAATATTTTGCTCACAATACTCCAGGCTCAGATGTGCAAACACAGCCATCCTGTTGAGTTATGCTTTCAGGGCTGTACACATAAATAATAACAATTCAGCCAAGGTTTCAAAGCTCTTCACAAAGGCAGGGAAGTATTATCTTCATTTAGAGATGGAAAGGGCTTTAGATGAGGTGCCTGAGGTCACAAAATAACTGTATTAGTTTTGAAACCTGAGCTTACTGTCAACCAGAATTGAAATGTAATTGTCTCTGCTCAATTGTAACTTGATTTTCATCTGTAGATTAATGCTCAGATTTAATGGGTAAGAAGGTCAAATCTTTCTAACAGAAACATTTTAGTCAAATTCACTGTCTTTATCTAAGCCTCATTTTTAATCACTTACAATTTATAGCTCCACTAATTGTGACTAATTACAGCACTGTGCTGTTAAGGTAACTTAATTTCTTTACCGTTTCTGATCTTCATGGTTTCCAGCTTTATTGCTGTCAGTTGAAGCCCTGCTTGGACAAAAGCAACAGTGTGCTGGGGATGTCAAATATTCCCCATCCCCTGGAAGCTCTGGGATCTCAGGAATTGTGTCCTAGGACAGAGTGACTCTGTACTTTATAATGCCATCATGTATTTAAAAATGCTGCATCAAGTGTCATTTTTTAATTGTCACCTTTTGATCTCTCAGCACCTCTTGCTTCCTTGGAGCCCCATGAACCCACTCTGAGCAGCAGCAAACACAACACTGACTCCAAAGCCCACGTGGGGCTGGAAGGGGATAATTTCATCTGATTGCATTAATATTTTATTGGGAGCAGAGTGACAAAGTGGAGACTGATTGCAAACAGCAGACAATCACTAACTGGAGAGAATCCTGGCACTCCTCTGCCACTTCAGATGCTTTAAGGAGCCATTCCAAATCTGCAGGAAAATGGTTGAAACATTTTAATTCTGTAATTTAAATTGCATCACTCACTTAACCAGTTATTTTGATTGTGATTATGAAAACACTGTGATATGCTTAGAAAAACCTTAGAAGAGCTGTAGCAGTGTGTATTACTAATAGACTTGTATGTTTTCCTTATCATTTTCTCTACCAGTAATTTATTTTAAACCAATGAAAATATAACTACTTTGTTTCAATTGCAGAGCATTTTTAGCTTGACTCAATCAGATTCTTTTCCCAGAGGCACACGAGGTAAGAGATTATTAATGACTTTTTGCTTATTATCCATCCCTCTGAAATGCTTACTTTAATTATGGCATCTTGATTTAATATATGTAAAAGCATTTTGTAACAGAAACCTTCACTATTTATAGAATGACTTTCACTGTTTCCTGAGATGCTGCAGTCAGGTCTTATTAGCAAAGTACAGCCTAATCCTCCAAGCATCTATCCACAGCTGTTCCCAGATTTAGCAGCTCAAAAATGCTGAATAATGAGGATGCTGCAAATGCTCACAGAATTTTGGAGGGATTGCTTTGGGTCAGGGTGATGCCTGTGGAAATCTCAAGTGAATTGCTGCTTTTACTGACTCAGGATGATGCAGAGTTGTGAAGCTTGGGGCAGAGCACAAACCTCTGTGCTCTGGGGATTTGGTTCAATGTGGAAGAAAAACCAACAGCTGAACCCAAAACCCCCAGTCCAGGGGGACAGGTGGAGAGTCAGCAATGCCAGCTGGAGTTTGGAAGGCAGAGTTTGCCAGGTGGAGTTTGGAAGGGAAGATTTGTGCTCCAGACCCCACAGAGGTGACAGGGGCTCTGCCAGGAGTGTGGGTGACATCCCCAAGCTCCAGCACTGCTTCAGCCCCCAGCTCATGCAGATCCCTGCCCTCTTCTGTCTTCCCCTGGAGATCAAAGAATGCCTCAAGGTTCAGCCAGAAGTCTGAGAAGACATTTACAGTTCTCCAAATAAATCACTTTGACTTCCATAAGTAAATCCTTCAGAAATTTGCTGCTCTTGCCTGAATCTGCCATAGTTTAAAAATTCTTCTTGTGGTGAAATTGCACTTTCTGTGGTTTACAGGTTCTGTGAGAGGCAAATCTCTCCTGTCCACCAGAGTGGGAGCTAGAACTCCAAACACAGGTAGAACAGGTGTTTGCACTTTTTTATTCTTGCAAAGGAAATTCTCCTAACTTTATGCTTCTCTCAGCAGGGTTGCTGATAACTTTTACCATACCATGTTGGTGAAATTCTCCCTCAGTGTCTCTATCCTCTGTTGCCTAAACCAGCAAGTTTTTACTTTGTTGTTTATCCCCCCTTCAAGAATTTTCAAGTTTGTTGGAGTGTTTGCTATGTTCTCTGTATCAGATCCTGAAAGAATTTCCTAGCAGGCCAGATCTCTAATTGATTTAATTCTTGGACATTTTAAGAGAAATCCTGGCTGCACTTACTTGAAGAATAAATATGGTTGAAAATAGGTAATAACTTTACTCAAAATATGAAAAATATATTAAAATGTAAAAGTTAGAGATTTTCCTTGCAATACAGGGATAGATGATCAAAACTCTAGCAGGAAGGGAAAACTTCCATGCTTATTAAAAGATAGAAAGGGATGAGGAAGAGTAAAAATGCTTTATATCAGATTTCAAATTGGATTCATTCACTGGTGGGTCAAGAATCTAATCAGCTGCAGTATAAATGCTTTACTGTCATACTGATATGAATATATCCCACCAAAATCTGAAATTTGTTACTTACTATGTGTTTTTCTATGTGTAAAAACCAGTTCTGTCACAAGGTTGAGCAGTGCTGAACCTAAATCAATGTATTTCCCCCCAGGAAATATCCAATCATCTTAATCATGTGCTTGAATTATGCATATGAGACTGTGGAGTCTGGAGATTATTGCTCAGGGACTGGCAGCAGTGTGAGTGTTATTAGGATGGATAAATGACACCCAGCAGTGCAATTATGGCATCCCAGTTTGCCAGGTTCTGCCTCAGCTCCAAAGGCTGGGCCAGGGCTTAGGGAGGCTCAGGTACAAAGTCTCTCCTCATTCTTGTAGTCAATTTTATAACAGATCTGAACAATGTGTCAGTGCAAAGCCTGAGATTGTTCCTTGTTCCTTCACAAGCTGCCCTCATCTCTTTTGAATGTATTTATTTGTTTACAGCAGGAGAGAGAGGCATTGCAGCCCCACACAGAGACAGACGTGGAACATTCCCATGGAATGATGATGTGTCTCACAAGTATTCCTTGCAATTGCCAAAGCTCTGAGGGACAAAACATGAAGAATTATGAAGACCAGATTTTAAATTATTCTATCTACTAGTATATAGTTTATCACCTGCACATGATCAGCTTGTTGACTGTTCCATTCCTTTTTGGGTTGTATTAACCTTTGGGGTTTAGTTTTGGGACTTTTTACAGGTTTAAGTTTTCTTGCTTCTGTCTCATAGGTGAAAAACCTTCTGGCAGTTTTGTGTTGAAGTCATGTGAGTTTTGCAGTGTTGGAAAAAACATCACAAATAAACAAAGAGCAAACAAAAATAGTTTGGGGTGAAATTGGATGGTACTCCTTGCTCCCCTCCCTGGGTGAGCTCTCAGCTCTTGGTTGCTCTCAATAGCAGTGTCTAATCAAGCTCTGAGCTGAGGAACCTGCACAGGAGACCACAGGGAATTGTTTTCATGGAAACTCAGTTTCATATCCTGTCAGTTTTGTATATTATTTTAATAGAGCAGGATTTATTCTGTAGTCACAAACTTCACATTATATTTGCAATTGCAATATTATTTGAAAGTGGTGCTCCAAAAACTCCTCATTTGGGAAGTTAATGGGAATTGTTCCAGCCAGTTGTACTGATACAAAAGTGTGTTTGCACCAGGAATCTGGGAATACATGAGCACAAATGCTCTGAAGTGAGAATTCTCACTGAGCCACGTGGTCAGGATCTTGGTCACAAGAGATGTGGCAGTTCTTGTGTGCTTCATCTTTGTTTCCAGTGAGTCTCTGATCAGGAAATAGAGTTCATAATATATAATTTATGTGATTGTTTATACTGTGAGGCAGCAGTAACAGTGCATCATTTGCAAGTGGTCTATGGATAGAAACATCTTTGCATGAATTAGTGGTCAAATAAGCACTATTTGTTCAAATCAGCTCATGAAGAATTAATAAAGAACAACCAAGAGGCCAAATGAATCCATTTAACACCCTACTGCAAGCAGCTCCCCCAACTCTGTATTTATGATTTCAGTGCTGTGTTGTTGGTATCCTATCACATGAAAAGCCAGAATACTTTTTGTGGAATCCATGGTCTTATTTCTAGGAAAATAATCTCCACTGCAAGGCTCACAGATGTCTGGAGCTATTTGATTCCATTTCTCTTGGCAGAAGGCATCCCTGGTTTTTTGTGCAGGAGGAGGAAGGAACAGGCAGTCCTGGGAATGCAACTTACTTCCAATGCTGCCTCTTTTCCTGTAGGATTGACAAAAATTGTTGGTTATATCATGATTGCATTATAGCATCCTGTACTGCTCTAACTTGTTTATGAGGTCCCACCTAATTAGATAACATGGAAACATTTCCCCCTGGTGCAGATGTTCCCATGTAATGCTGTGCAAGGTGCCAGAGCCCTTATTCTGCCATGCACAGGGGTGTGGGGGCATGGGGATGACTGATGTGAGCCCTGTGCATCCATCCCATCCCTCTCCCCCTTTCCCCCTGCCAGGCAGCTCTGGGGCTCCAGCAGGAGCCCAGGTGTCCCCCCAGTGCCCAGGCACTGCTGGGTGACCTCACCTGCAGCCCCCCACACCTACAGCCTGGGGAGGTGTGTGGGGCTCCCTGGGCTCTGCTGGGTACAAGCAGAGACAAGAGGAGGGACTCTGGACTGTCACCCCAAGTGGTTTGTGGAAAGCCAGGAGTTACTGCAGGAGTCACCAGCAGCAAAGCCCTGGGGAAGGACGTGGGGGAGGCAGTGCTGGTGGTGAGGCTCTGATGGCCTGAGCTCATCAGCCCTTCAGCTGCTGCAAAGGTCATGTCCCAGAGCTGACACAAACCTCCTCCTCCTCCTCCAAAGTTCTCTTACAAGAATGCTGTCAGCCCCCAGTTCAACTCTGTATTTTTTACCACTTGTATGAACAGCAGATATTCTCCCAGCACATCCCACAGAACTTTCCCCCACTCCTGTACGGAATTCAGGGTATTCCTCATGTGCCAGAGTTGACACCATTCATGAGGACATGACACCATGTGCTGTAGGAGGGGTCCCACAGGTCAGGCACCCAAGAGGGCTCAGTTCTGGTGTCTCTCACAGCCCCTGGAGCTGGGCAGGCCCCCTGGAACCAGCAGTGGGCACTGGGCTCTGCTCAGAGCACCCTGCAGCCCGTGCCCAGTGCTGGCACCCTCTGCAGTTCCGTGGGGACCCTCAGCCAGCACTGACCCTTCTCCCCACCCTGACCCCCAGTGCTGCTCCTCTGCTCCAGCCTGGCCAGCCAGGTGTGGCTCTCAGGATCAATCCTTCTCCTCATGCCCCCCAAGGCCAGAACCTGCTCTGCAGGGAGCCCAGGGGCTGAGGGCAGCAGCTCCCTGAGGAGCTGAGAGATGTTTTTCCTTCTCCTCTGCTCTCTGTTAAGCACTGCAACTGTGCTTAACCTCTCCCAGCCACAGGCTACATGTCTCTGGGATTTTCCAGGGCTAATACTGCTCCAGAAATCATATTATATGAGATCATAATCTCTGAGATAAGAGATGTTAATAACATATTCTGTGAAACTGATGTTCCATCTCCATTCTGTTTTCAGCAGAAACCAAATACATCCCATTAAACCCAATGAGAACTGTAGCCTGCTGCCTTGACAGGGCACGTTAGAAATACAGCTTATTTTTCCCCTCCTCAAATACACAGAAGGTTTATTGATAATATTTTCTGTTAGCCTAAAGCATCTTTTTTAGAAACAAGTGTCTCTCTCGTGGCTCTTTATCGGTGTCACTTCGAGCTGAAATGTTTGCAGAGCAGACCAGGAGTGCTTTCTAACCCACTTTGTGTAGATTTAAATGTATATATTATGCAGGGCAAGAGGGGATCAGACTCAGTGGAGTATCCTCAGGAATAATTGAAAGCAGGTCTTGTTCCTGGGACTTTGTAAATAGCAGCAATGACTCTTCACGTTTCACACACTATTTGAGCTTTTAAAATTCTGCTGTGCCATTCTGTGGCCAGGAGTGAAGAGTGAAATCCTTTCAGATCTATTGTGATTTAGCAGACAGCTTTAAGGGGTAAATCTGAGATAAAGAGGAATAATTAACTTTTTCAGAAGTCACTGTCAGCCAGGAGAATTTATATCTTACTTTTAATCTTTCAGATTGACCATGAACCTTGCATTCATTCTATGTTGTATAAAATTATGTGTTGCAATATTTAAGTAGGTAGAACTGCACTGTGGACAAAATGAAGTGTGGAAAGTGTTTTAGAGGAGATAGAAGCAAGTAAATGTGAAGTATATGAAAAATCTAATCAATAAGATAACAATTTCAAAATAAAAACATTAGCTGCTAGAGAGTCCAATAAATCACATCAGTTGTGTGGAGCAGCACCATTGGATTAAATTACAGAGTGGTGAGAAGCAGAACACATCAAACACAAATAATCTCTCCCTCTCGTTTATTTTGGTTTATAGCTGAAGGTGGAGGAATTGCTTTCCCCAGCGAGACAGAGAAAAGGAGGAAAGCAGCACGTGGAGCAATCACAGCACAGCCTGAGCCATGTCACAGGTTTACAAAATGTCACACTCTGCCTTGCAAATGAGCCCCTGTCACACCCTTAAACAGCTCTTTTGAGCTATCCTAATGCACAAATTATGGTTGTTGTCACATCTTATTACTGTTATCTTGTGGAAGATTGAGATGTTTTACTCTCTGATAGCAAATTCCTAATAATTTACCTGCCTGAGACACAAAGAAATTAGGTAGAATGCCAATTCTTTCTGGAGTTGTTTAATATTCCCTCAGTGGTATTTAATACACTTTGCTGCTGGAATGCATTTTGAAAATTCAATGTATATAATTTCAGGACAAACTGTATGGCTTTGGTCTGATCTAAAGCCCCCATGGCACCAGAGGAACCTGCTGGAGGGGACAGACAGTGCAGCTTTTTGCCATTTAGCCAACACAGATCAACAGGATGGCTGGGGTACTTTCAGTGAGGTGAGGAAGGGCTGTGCTGAGAGGAAGATGTGATATTGGATATTGTCCTGCTCAGCCAGTGGTGAAGGTGTCATGGCAAAAACAGTGACAGGAGCACAGTGTCCCTCCCTGCAGGGTGGGTCCTGTGCCATGCCAGCAAAATAAGATTTTGCAGCATTTTAAAGCAAACTAAACAGCATTCCCTTGCTTGTTTCAACCCTTCAGTGTGTCAAACAAACAGGAAAGATGAAATATAGAAATCCTTAAGGTGGAGCTGAGCCAGCAGGGTGGCAGTTTCTACATGGTTGAAGGCAGGATGGGGATGGCCACACCTCAGGGGGTCTGTCTAGGGTTATCCAAGCAGAAAGGCCTTGCAGGGAGCTGCTTGGTCATGTTTTCCATACATTTGGGGGAATGTGCTCCATCCCTGGCATGTTTGCTTGGACTCCTCCAGCAGGCAGGACACAGCTCAGTACAGGTATGCAGGGGGCTTCTCATCTCCAGGGGAAACCTCCATTCCAGGGTAGAGAATGGAAAAAAAAACTATTGGAGTGCTGGGAACAGTGCACAAAATCAGTCAGTGAGGAGTTTTGTCTGGGCAACTTTCTAAAGAGTGTCAGAATATAAATCACACTGTCCAAAATTAATAGACTCCTCAAGCACTGCAGTTTATTAATGTTCCTGGTGAGTCTGCAGAAGCTGAAGTAAATTTGGTGAATTCCATCGTGCTTCTTAAGTGGGAAGAACACTTCTTAAGCAGTTTTATTGTCCTTTTAGTATCTGACCCTGAGACTATTAGGACTGCAAGATGATTTATAATGATGTGCTAAACTGAGGTAATTTCAGTCATTTTATGAAGCCCTTTGTGGGTGAAATGGAGACTTGAGGGGCTGTGTTTCCTTTGAACACACTCCCTGTGCCTGTGCAGAACATGTGTGCAGCTCCTCAGGAAGGGAGGATGCAAACCATATGGTAGAGCCTGGGGTGCCAAAGTGCAGCTCTGACCTCTTAGTGACAATTTAGATGTGTGACAGCAGTGTCACCCAAACCACTGAGAAACTCTTCTGTGGTTTGAATGTGTGTTACTTCTCATAGTGAAGTGATCTGTCAGTACTGTAGTGATTGAGTTACTGTTCCTAAAGAACAGCAGTCTCACTTTATTCCCTATCCATATTTTCCTTCCTGTGGCTCCCAAAGATCATTTCCTTTGAGGTGATGTTTGGTTAAGCTTATGTGATTTTATTTCTAGATATTTTTCTCTGTAATTACGTGTAGGACAGTCACTTTTGACAGATTTATACAAAAAGAAATGCTAATATCTAAATGTGGTTTCTTTTTGAAGTTCAGTTGAAGCTTTTCAGTTGTATTTTTCACAGTGTGCCAAGAAACATGTTTAGGAAAATGCAGTTCTATGGTTCTGCAGGATCTATTGTTTGTATCATTCATTAACTGAATTGCAGGTTTTTTTTGGGAAAGACATATTTTGAGTCTTGGGTCACATCTGTGAGGGGCTGGGGTACAGAGAGCAGAGCAGATGCAGTAACAGGCACTGAACTGAGAACAGGACATGGAGAAATGCTCAGGCCAAACATTTATTGATGCCCTTTAACATAAGAACTTGGTAATGCTCAACAATTGAGGGCATCTCTGGCAAAGAGCTACTCTGAATTTACACAGAACCTTCCAGAACACTGAGTTCTCAAATGCAGTGTTAGCACTGCTTCCTCTGCTTTTCTTTCCTTACAGTCATTTGAGTACAGCTTTTGGTTTTCTCCTCAGTTTTGAAATCTGATTTTCTTTCCAGGCCAGTGTAGTACAGGCTGTCACTGAGATAATTAACAAAGCATGAGGGAGAATGTACAGATTTTTTCAGTTACCTTTGCAGCTGTGAAAAGCCAATTCTCTTCCACTGCTTTTCCCAGTATCATAAATGCTCCTCAATGTTCAATCAGTTATAATTGTACATAAAATCAAAGGACCTCAGGATCAACACCTTAGAAACCAAAGAAATCTAAAAATTGCTCAACCTGGGATGGAAGGCCCTAAAAAGAAGTAAAACACAGTGCTACATATTCATGAGGTTTTACAGAAACGAAAATCAGAGTGATGAAAAGTGTGTCTGAGTGCAAAATGCCCATGTTCATTAATCTCTTTTCAAAAATTCACAGGGCAGCAGCAGCTTTTCAGCTTTTTGGGAGCACAGTTCAAGGGAGATGTTGTGTCTCAGAGCTGTCCATGGTGCTTTTTAGTGGCTGTGAGCAGATGCTGCACAGGTAGGACCCATCAGACAAACATATTTAGAGCTCTGTCAAGTCCATAATAACTAATAAAAATTGATAAGGTTTAGGGTTTTTTCCTTCTCTCTCTTCCTCTCTGAGGGATGCATGTGCTATTTTATTTCTTGTTTTAAAACTATCATCACTATGAAGAGTTTCACTTCACCATAGAGTTTTGGATGATATGGGAGGTAGTTCCAGAAATGGAGGGTTGTCTGGGTTTAAGGGAAAAAAACCAGCAATTCCCAGCAATCTGTTGAAATTTATTAGAGTTTTTGTTATAACAAGGCCATCAGCTGCTGCTCTGGGTGCCATGGAAACAGGCATTGCTGCAAACACAGGAGGCTGCTTTCAATCCATTCTTATTTCAGAAAAAATAAAAGAAAGAAAATGGGGTTTTGTGGGCTGAGCCATTGATGGGACTCTCCCTGTGTCTTCAGCAGTGCCCATGACCACTGCCCTGGCAGAGGGACCAAGGCACTGACAGACACCTCTGACTGCTTTCAGCCTCTTGGAACAAAACTGGAGCAGCTCTCCACTGATCTCATCATAAATAAAAGGGGAAATAGCCCAGCCACAGTGGAAGGGGAGGGAATTTCTTTTCTAATTCTAATTTGGACCATGATGCAGCTTGAACTGCAGGTTGGGCTTCCTGGAGCTAATCTGACCCAAACCAGTCAATTCCTAATGATCTTCCATAGGACAGAAGGAAGGGAACTGCACTGACATCATCATGAACTCCTGCAATTCTTTCTGTACTCAGATATCTCAAATTTTAGATCATTTTATGTGTTTCAGTGCAATATATCCCTCTCCATATTCTTAGTAAAAATGATAACAAGTAATTTCTCACTCCAAAAATAATCTGTGGGAATCAGCATAATGGTTTTCCCATTAGAAGCCCAGCAAATGCCTTGTGCAGCAGCAGGATTCAGAGAGCATCTGTTGGGATTGTTGTCATAGAGATCCCAGGATTGCTGCACTAAATGTATAAGAGTCCATGCAACAATTTATGTGCTGGGTTTTATAGCTCTAATATATCAGCTGGAGATTTCCATCTGAAGTTTTCTCAGCTTTCCTGCTGGGTGGGAGGTGGGGTTTCCCTCAAAACTCAGAGAATGAAATCAGAGAGAATCAGAATGTGAGGTTTTTGTAAGACCTTACATTTTAACAGTCATCTTAAAATATTGTGGAGTTGATAATGGTGACATATTTTTATAAGATTCATGAAAAATCCAGATTTATCTCTGAACTGCACATATATTTTTTGTTCTTCTTGTTATTCAGTAATGCAGTAATTTATTATGCTTAAGCTGATGTTTTTCCAATTTCTTTACATTTGACTCATTGTTTCTGTGTTTATGTGAAGATGAAGCCAACACATCCTTGCACTCCATGCTTTATCCATTTATTTCTATTTTCCTCAATTTTCAAGGTATACTGGAAAATAATACAAATAAATCACTGCATAGAGCTGTATTACAAACCTTGAAGAAAACCTAAATAACTTTGGCAGGTCATAGAAAAAATATTTTTAAAGCTATTAACTGTCTGTCAAGTTTCCCACCACAGAGCCTTCAGCTGATTAGCTGCTTTCTGACCCAGTGGAAATCAATTGCACAGAAAACCCTGAGAGCAAATCATTGCATGTAACATGGAAAATCTGATCTTTTTTAGGATATGGAGAAAGCTTCTGGAGAACAATAGCATTTATTTACTGATAAGTGCCAGGGTTGGCTGTTTAATTGTTGGGCTGCCGAGCCTGGATGTTTGTGAGGATAAAGGTGTGGATGAGCTGTGCTCCAAGGGGGAGCCTGGCTCTGCTCGGGGTTTCTATCAAAGAGATGCTGCCTCACCCAAACAATCACAGAGCAACGTGCCAGGCTTGGCAGAACAATGTTCTCAGTGAAATACCCCTGGGGTGAAGGAAGAGCTGTGATCCCTTTTGTCTGTCTGTCTGCAAACACTAAAGAGGGATAAAAGAACCTCCTGGGGTGAGAGTCTGCTGACTGTCATCTCCAGCTGGGCAGGAATTGGGCTTTTATTCTGAGTTCCATCAACTATCACTTAGCACAGAGGGACAGACAGACAGGGACAGGCTCTCATCAGCCTTAGCTGGGCAGTAACAGAGTCCACCACAAAATGTTTTTGTCCCAGGACAGGAAGCCTGAAACTGCTGTCACACCAGAGCCTGTCCCTGCCCCTTGGTGGCTGCAGAGCTGTCGTGGGAGCTGAGGCTGGGGCCCAGTATCCCTGGGCTGCCCCTGGGCTTTCACCACCCAGTGAATCACTGGATAAAACCCATAAATCACAGGCTCTTGCAGCTGGCAGAGCTCTCTGCTGCCTGACACAACCTGTTTGTGTCCATTTGAAATGCAGGATTGCACGTGGCAGTTCAGGCAATAGATGAGGGGAAGCTCAGAAAGCCAAGGACTCTGGTTTCTTGTAAACACCATTGCCAAACCCAGTGGGCTTGGTGCTGCATATTTGGGGTGGGAAGGAGCATGGACAGGGAACAGGGCACCTGTGGAAAGAAACTGGGGATCAGTTTGTTCTGATCTCTTGGACAACACCTGGATATCATTGCTACACATCCCTTCCTGTCAGAAAGGGACAACCCCTTCACTTGAATTTCATCTCTCAGATTGTATGAATATGACATTTAAAAACACTGGGTTTAGGGGGTATATTTTCTGCAAGGGGGTCAAAGGAAATATTTCCTTTGCTCTTTCTTGTCTCTCTCTTTTCACTGCCAGGGCCTGGGGTCATGGTAATGGGATGGCCAGGAGGAGGAGCACAGAGTCCATCTTTTGATCCTACAGCAGCTGGGATGGAAGAGCTTGGTTTGTGTTCCCCATTCCTACAGCTCTTCTGGGCTAACACAAAATGCATAACTAAGCTCTGTCAATTATTTGAAAAGTAAAATAGCAATTAGAGGGGAGAAAAAAGAAGAATGAGAAGCCTTTGGCATGTTATCACTCTTCCTGCCAGGAGACGATTAAGCAAAGTGAGCAGCAGCTGTGAGGAGCCACCAGCCATCCTTCAGCACGGGATCATTGTCACTCACAGCAGATGCCATCCCCTTCCTCAGCTGGAATGTTCTATTTATTTCAATTATTGGAGCTGAGGAAATATTTGCTTGTTCCTTTGGTTTTACATCTCTCTTGTACCTGAAGTTTCTGGTACTTGTCTCATCATTAATATTTCTTCCCACAACGTGTCTTCTCCATCAGCAAAGGTCATTCCCTATCAGCTCACACACCTAGAGAGGCATCATCCATCTTTCCAGGACAGGGTGAGGTACTCAGCCATACCTGTCTGTCTGACTCCTGTTTGTCTTGCCATCTGTCTTGTTCCCATGTGTAACATCTAATTAACACCCATGGTAATTAATTATGCTGTGGTGTCTTTTGTATTACCTATTATTGGTGTCAGCAGGAATAAATCAGCACATTGAACACAAAGGGAATTGTGGTATTCAGTGATGGAGAACATAAAAAAACGCACTTACAGATTTTAAATATTCATAAAATAGAAGTCAAGGACCATAATTTTTCATAGAAGATTTTGTATAGTGAATAAAACTACATTTTTCTACTTGGTAGAGTACTAACAGGGCATTGTGTAGCTGAGGTCCCTGCACACACAGAAGACAGTTCAGTGATCAGTTCATGGCAACCACCTTGGAGAAATAGTTGATCTGTGTGACAGTGGTCACAGGGGTTTGTAGAGGATGGAAGAGACAGGATCTTGATTCCATTATCAGAAGGCTTGATTTATTATATTATGATATATATATAACATTATAACTATACTACATAGAGATAGAAAGGAAAGAGAGCTTCTTCAGAAGCTGGCTAAGCTAAGAAAAGAGATAGAAAGAATGAATAACAAAGGCCTGTCTGTCTCGGCAGAGAGCAAGAGCAGCTCCACTGTGAGTGGTCAGTAGATCCAAACATCTACAGGGGACCAATCACAGGTGGACCTGTTGCATTCCACAGCAGCAGATAATTGTTTACATTTGTTACTGAGCTTCTCAGCTCTAGCAGGAAAAGTCCTACAGAAAGGATTTTTCACAAAGGATGTCTGCGACAGATCTGTATTTTTTTTAAGTGTAATTATTTGCAGGTTTTGTCAGTTTGGCATTTTGAAACTGTCAATTTGAAATTTATTGGTCCATAAAGATTGCAGACTAAAGGTTGGATGCAATTATTCTCTATGGATAATCTCTGAGCAAAACATCTGGCTATCAATGTCAAGAACATGGTTTCTGCCACAAACTCCTTGGATGATCACAAATGGGAGTATTTCTGGTTTAAAAATCAGATTGATTTCTGATTTTTTTGCAAAATAATTCATTTTGGTGATGAAACAGACCTTTGCTTTTAGGTCCCCCAAACATGTAGGGGAGCAGTGGCCCAGTGGCACCAAAGCCATGCCCTGTGTGTGTAACATGCAGGGCAGTGCAGTGTTGACAGCAGCTGCCCAGAGATCTGCCTCAGAGCCAGACAGAACACAGCCAGTGGCTGCAGGAGGAATTCCCATCCCCAGCTGTTTCCCTGTGCCTGGTCCACACTGTTTAGTTATTCCACACACATTTGAGCCAGAAGCAATCAGCTCTTTACCCTCTCAGATATAAGAGATAACACAGGAAGAGTTGCCTAAACCCTGTTATTTTGTCTAGGATGCTTTAACAGAACTCCAGGAACACCTTGCCCTTTGCTGCTCTTAAGCTTTCCAGGAGAATACCAGAGAATGATTCCCAATTTTCAGTCTTCCAGAAGCTGAAGATATTTTACTGATTTAATTCCTATACTGCTTACATTTTCGTGCAGGATCAGGTTTTCCATTGTTGAGGCATATTCCTTTTCAGCTTAGGTCATTTTTTTGCAGGAAAAAAAAAAGACTTTCTCATGCTGGGAGCTGTTCTATGAAAGAAAATTTACCTTTTTCACCATCAAGTTTTCCAACTCCTTTGAAAAGATGAATTAAATCTGAATCTGTCTCAATTACTTGGGGATTGTATTTCATTGTAACTAATCACATTTCATTATTTTTGTAGATTAAACATAGGGACTGGCACTGTGGCTTCAGAGCTCACTGACAGTTCTACTTGCAGCCCTGGATTTCTGAAGCTGAGAGAAAAAGTGAAATTATTTTTTTTCATTTGTTGCCCTGCGTTGCGTTGAATGCAAAATCTTGTCAGAGCAAGAGGCAGTGGATATTAATTGATTTTCAGGGAATTCCAATTGTTGATTGCTAGGGTTTTTTTGGTTGTTGGGCTTTTTCTTTTTTGTCCAACTGGACACAGTCCTAAGTGACCTGTTCTGACTGTGCTCTGGGAGGTGCTTGGACTGCAGGATCACCAAAGATGCCTTTCTACATCAGCTTTTCCATGGGTCTGAATTATCATCAGGAAGAAGGGACAGAACTGCAAATGAGCTCTGTGTTTGTCACAGGTATCCCCTGCACCCACCTGATTAGCCAAAAACTATAAAAAGCAAGAGAAGTAGTGGGGGAAATGGTCCCAAAATTGCTGTTTGCTTTCTGTCCTGATGGAGTTCAAAGTTATTTTAATGTTGCAAAAAAAGAATGGGTGGGATATGATAGATGAGGTGCCTGTTTCAATGAGCTTACACACCCAGAAACAGATGCTGTCCATGCATTTCTTAAATGTAATTTCAAAGAATTGTATTGCTCTTCCTCAGAATTTACAATTAAGTGACTGCAGGAAAAGTAGATAAATCAAAAAGGCAGCAATTGGGACATAGCATGACGTTTACTTTTTACATTTCATACCTGACTGTTATGGTTTTATTCCATCCTCTTTTGTCCAATTTGAATGTTTAAGGTAATTTTAGTCCTGGCTGCAGCTTCCTGATGATTCCCCTCTAGTTCTTTTTTATGCCCACCTTTTCCAAAGCCCATTGAAACCTCTTACTGCAGCCTTTGCCTCATATCTTTCCAAACTTTCTTGGCTGGTGTGTTGCCTCCCAGAGAAAGGGAAAATTCATGGTTCAGGGAAAATTCAATTGTTGTATATACTGGTGAGTTACTTGTCCCAGAATTACTTCAATAACTAGCAGTGATTTATTTATTTTTAGAAGAAAAATGATCTCCTGTTTTGTTTCAGTCATATGACAACAAAAGGGAAGATAAAATAGAAAGAGAAGGCAGTACTTCTTTTTGCTGATGATGAATTTGATGGATGTCTCTCTGAGGACCTGATTGAACTCGGTGTTATACCCCCTAAATGAAGATAAATCATTGGTGAAGGGTTTGTGGAGTACCTGCCCAAAATCAATTATGCTCACATGGAGATCTATTAATCTATTTCTTCCTGTTCAGTCTACCCAGCCTCTTTTAAATGGCTTTTTATCATTCCAAACACAGGTTACCTTTTTTAAGTGGTGGTACAGTTCTGGGGGTTTGCATTAAAATCAGAGTTGAGCCTCATATGTGAGGAGCCCTTTCACCCTTTCCTTGTGCTCAGCCCAATTACCTTAAATGAGTTTAAACCATTTCTCCCAACACAATCTCTGAGTCAAAGGGACACTGTCTCTTTCTGCAGAGGCTTGGTGGGTTTGTCACCTTTCCTTGTTGGTAACACAGCAGCCTGGCAAAGATTCATGTATGAAAAAACAAAACCATGCATATATCAGGATGGACAGTTGGAAACACTGCAATGAAAAGAGATAGCCAGGAAATTGTCTGTGCTGCATGGAATTTCAGGGAAATCCAGTGGGGTTCAGAGCCAGAATGTATCAGAGGCTCTCTCCATTCCCAGGGAAAGACAATCTGATCACAGTCCATGCCTCTCATCAAGGAAGAAGAGCAGGGCAGAGCAAGCATTGAAGGGAAGCTAAATAACAGCTGGGAATTTAAAATTTTAAAATTTTGTCAGGTTTTAAATTGTGAGTATCCTTGTGTTTCTTGACCAGAGTCATGGTAAGCAGCTAAGTCAAATCTACTGCTTTCCATCTATTATTTCATCATACTAACAGTGTAAAAGGCTGATCAGGCAGAAAGGCAAAGCATTCTAAATGAATCCCAAATCCTAGCCCAGATAATTTTCATTCTGTCAGTGAATGCCTGGCATTAGAATGACCCACTAGTTCTGTCTCCAGACTGAAATATTGGCAGCTAACATGAAGAAACCCTGTCAGTGAATTCCAGCTCGGGACAGAAGCACTGCTTGGATTTGGTGATCCTAAGGGTCTTTTTCAGCCTAAATTATTCAAAATGAATCCATGGAATGAGAGGTGTCCATGCACTGCTTTTATGAGACCAAAAGCATTGCCATCATTTGGTGTAGGGAACAGTAACACTTTGATGGCACAAAAAGCAGTGTCTTGGGTGATTTTTGTGGCTGTACTTGTAAGTTCAAGGAGCTGTGCACTAAAGGCTCTAAATCCCACATGAACATATTGCCTGGGAGAATCCCCTGAAGGACAGGAGGCACTCAGGTGTCTTTGCACTTAACATTCCATGTTTTGCTCCAGGGCTGGATTTCCAACTTGTAGCTGGCAGAACAGCCCTTCAGAGACAGAATTGTCTGTCTTTAGAAACAGTTACATGTTGTCTATGTTAAGCAGCTCCAAGGAAGGAGAAAAATCACCTTAATTTTAAAAGGTGGTGCTTTACAGCTCTGCAGGTGGGATTTGACTCAGACATGCTCACAGACCTCTGTCTGAGGCTTTGGAGTTGTCCAATAAAGTGTTTGAAATGCTATTTTTTCTTTCAGTAGCTCTCCAGAGGATATTAAAAAAAGCTAAGAGGAAGCAGCCTGGAGAGTGCATCCAGCCCTGTGGCACTCCAGAGCTGTGGCCCTTGGGAATTCTGCTGACAGGTACTGTGTAGTTGCATTTGTAAAATGAGGGACCCTCACAGATCCCTCTTCTCTGCAGAAGTGAATTAACATCCTGTCATAGACCCATAGCAATTATCTCAGCCCTGGGCTTGAGTGCAGAGGTCCTGTCAATAAAGTCTGATAAACAAATGCAAGAGTTGGAGTGTTTAAAAACACTGCATCAGATTCGTGGCTGTGAATTTCATTGACTTTCTAAGCAGAATTGGACTTTTGCTGGGAATTCATTCAAAGCAAGTAGCCAGTGAATAAATCCTTAGTTCTATGGTAAAGCCCATGCATGCAAAATTAAACTGGATGAAATCTAGAAGCCTGTGGGTGTTTGGGTGAATTTACAGCTTTTATACTCAGCCTTTCTTCTGATGGAATTAATAAATGTTTGGGATTGTTGCAGCTGCAGTCAACTCCTGTAACATATTGATTAGCAGTATATTGACAAAAATTGGTCTCTGTTAACAAGAAACAACACAGTTATTGATAGGTTACAAAAGTTTCACAAAGTGTGCAGACACGTTTGGAGAAGTGACACATCTCATACAGTCAGTAATGATGGAAATTTGAGCAGAATTCTTCAGCTCAGCCTTGATTACCTCACAGAAACTGATCCTAGGCTTTTAGGTAAGGAATAGCTTATTTTCATTCTGTTACTATTATTATTGTTGTTGTTGTGGTTGTTGTTGTTGTGTATTTTCTAGCCCATAACTGTTGGGGCTACAAAAGTGATTTTCTCAGATTGTACCATCAAGACTTTCTGATTCCAGGTAAATCCAGTTTGGCAGAGCAAGCACTGAAACTGCTGCCAGCTCTCTAATCTGGTTCAAGTCAAAATCATGTTTGACATCACTTCAGCATGACATGAGAAAGAAATCTGTTTTAAATATAGGGAGATGACTTCAGAATAATTCCATGAGCTTTATTTAGTGTAAGGATTCTTTGTTTTCCAAGTGAGCTGACATAGGAAAGGGATATTAGAGAGGCTATTTTCTTGCCTCTTTCAATCTGTCAGATAAAACCACAAAGATGGTTGTTGTTAGATTTCTAGTTTGTTTTCTCAATTTGTGGATGCCATCCTGATAAAAAAAAAAAACCCAGATCTTTACAAATTTGAGTCCAACTATCAAACTTGTCCAGCTCCATTCCTTTTTCTAAATTTTTTTACTTAGTGTAGGAAGAAAGAGGCAGAACCAACTGAAAGGTGTTGAAGCTAATGAGAGAAGGAGAAATAAAGGTACACCTTTTTTTAGCTGAAACCTGGCTTCAGAGAAGCACTTACTTTCTTAGCACTGCTTAGGTCTGAAAAGATCTATTCATAGTAAATTCTGGGCCAGGAAAATGATTTTTGAAATTCATTTGGCTTTAAAGACCTATTTTTCATTTCGCTTTTGTTCTGTGCAAATACGTATTTCTAGACCTTTGTACAGAAGCTTCTCATGTTCCCTCTACCATCCCCCTTTATGGGTAAGTCAATGAGTGGACTTTTCCCCAAGACAGAATTATAAATGCTGCAATACAACCTTCTGTAATGACACTTGGTATCACATTTCCAGAACTCTTGCCATTTTTGTTTTCACTGAGCAATTTTTTCATGTGGGTTTTCTCCTAAACCACTGCAAATGTGCCAACCATAAGACTCCACATGAATGAGGGCAGAGAAAACTAGTCCAGGGTGGCTCAGTGAAGACTTTAAAGTGAAACTTCATTCTTCTGAGCCTACTGAAGGACTGAAAATACTCTCATCAATTTAAGGAGAGTAGATCAAGGTCTAAGGATGGTCAGTGAAGCATTTTCAAGTAAGGATTGGAAACACTACCTGTACACTGAAAGGGCCTGGTGTATTGAAGGATAAAAGGGAAGCAACCATGCAGACAATGGGTTTGCAGCAAGAGAAACCACCAAAGCCTGCAGACTTAATAACATAAAATGCAGTGAGCACAGTCCTCACACATACATACTCCTGGCTAACTCATGGCACATGTGGCAATGGCTACATATGAATTTAATAAACCTACACTTAGTTGTCTCATCTTACATGATGACAGTTCTCAGACATGGCAGGTGCTTCCTCTTATTCATTGCAGGAGTATTTAAATGGCTGATCAGCCCTAAGTGTATGGGCAAGGGGACAGAGGGGCTGTTGGGGCATCTCCTGTTTCAGGGCTCACTGATTTCACAGGTTCCTCTATCAGCCTGTGGCTCACCTACAGACAAAGGGGATTGTCCTCAATTTGCTGAACTCAGTAAATCAATCTGGACTGATGTGAAAGACAAGTAACACTTGAAAAACCTGTGTTGTGTCAAAGGGATGCAGCACTGGGTAGTTTTTTAGAGCTAATTTTAGTCAAAGTGAAAACTAGGAGTAAAGCAAGCAACTCTTCTGACATTTGGTACAAGAATCGCACTACAGAAAACAAAATATTTTCTCCCTCATTGTCAAAGGAAACAAATTACATACTCTGAATTAAACACAACATATGGAGGTGAGGCAAAGTTGCAGAGTAAGAACAGGTGTACAAAATCAAGGGGCTGATTGCAGCACGTGCAATTGAGTAACTGCCCTCAGCTGTGCTGGAGCCCCGGAGCGCTGCGGGGGAACTGCCCACAGCTGGGACAGCTCCCGGGCCGGGCGGCACTCCCGACCGGCAGCTGAGCAGGTCAGCTCTCCTGCTCCCTTTGTCGGGTGTTCCTGTCCTGGGATCCCACATGGCTGTGGGGTGTTCCTGGTGAGGGATCCCTCATGGCTGTGGGGTGTTCCTGGTGAGGGATCCCTCACGGCTGAGGAGAGCGGCTGCTTCTCCGTGAGGGCAGGAGCCAGGTAAGGGCCTGAGCAGCTTCATGAGGGGACCTGGTTTGGGCGGGAAAAGGGAGCTGTTACTTGGACAGGAAAAATTTGTGTGTTTTTGTGAATTTGAGAGTGAAATGTGCTCATGCTTTGTGAGGTTTTGTTTAATATTCTATGTATTTGAAAGTGCTGGGGTTTGAGGGGGTTTTTGTGTTGAGGTTTTTCCTTTTTTTGTTTTTCCTATCAGGTTTGATCTGTTAAAATATTTTATTTAGGAACAATGTGTAAGAAAAACTTCTTTTCTTGTCCAATACCCCTGAAAAAGAAGCCCCTTATATGAAGTGGACTGTTTGTTTGGGTATTTTTGGGTTTTTTTCCCAAATGTTGATAATGGAGGACTGAGGCGTAGAGGGTATTCCTGTCCCTGGATCCCTCATGGCTGTGGGGTGTTCCTGGTGTGGGATCCCTCATGGCTGTGGGGTGTTCCTGGTGAGGGATCCCTCATGGCTGTGGGGTGTTCCTGGTGTGGGATCCCTCATGGCTGTGGGGTGTTCCTGGTGAGGGATCCCTCACGGCTGAGGAGAGCGGCTGCTTCTCCGTGAGGGCAGGAGCCCGGTAAGGGCCTGAGCAGCTTCATGAGGGGACCTGGTTTGGGCGGGAAAAGGGAGCTGTTACTCGGACAGGAAAATTTGTGTGTTTTTGTGAATTTGAGAGCGGAATGTGCTCATGCTTTGTGAGGTTTAATGTAATATTCTGTGTATTTGAAAGTGCTGGGGCTTGGTGGGGTTTTGGTGTTGGGGTTTTTCTTTTTTTGTTTTTGCTATCAAGTTTGATCTGTTAAAATATTTTATTTAGGAACAATGTGTAAGAAAAGCTTCCTTTCTTGTCTAATATCCCTGAAAAAGAAGCTCCTTATATGACAAAGACTGTTTGTTCGGGTATTTTTGGGTTTTTTTCCCAAATGTTGATAATGGAGGACTGAGGGGTAGAGGGTGTTCCTGTCTCGATCCCGGATGGCTGTGGGGTGTTCCTTGTTTGGGATCCCTGACGGCTGAGGAGAGCAGCTGCTTCTCCGTGAGGGCAGGAGCCAGGTAAGGGCCTGAGCAGCTTTGTGAGGGGACCTGGTTTGGGCGGGAAAAGGGAGCTGTTACTTGGACAGGGAAAATTTGTGTGGTTTTGTGAATTTGAGGGCTGCGTATGTTCATGCTTTGTGAGGTTTAATTTAATATTCTGTGTATTTGAAAGTGCTGGGGCTTGGTGGGGTTTTTGTGTTGAGGTTTTTCCTTTTTTTTTGTTTTTTAGCTATCAGGTTTGATCTGTTAAAATATTTAAATTATGAGCAATGTGTATAAAAAAATTGCTTTCTTGTCCAATGCCCCTGAAAAAGACACTCCTTATATGACAAAGGCTGTTTGTTTGGATATTTTGGGGTTTTTTTTCCCAAATGTTGGTAATGGAGGACTGAGGAGAGGAGGATGTTCCTGTCCCTGGATCCCTCATGGCTGAGGAGAGCAGCCCCATCTCCGTGAGGGCAGGAGCCAGGTAAGGGCCTGAAGCAGCTTCGTGAGGGGACCTGGTTTGGGCGGGAAAAGGGAGCTGTTACTTGGACTGGAGAAATCTGTGTGTTTTTGTGAATTTGAGGGCTGTGTATATTCATGTTTTGTGAAGTTTTATTTAATATTCTGTTATCTGAAAGTGCTGGGGTTTGGTGGGGTTTTTGTTTGGGTTTTTCTTTTTTTATTTTTGCTATCAGGTTTGATCTGTTAAAATATTTAAATTAGAAACAATGTGCATGAAAAAATTGCTTTCTTGTCCAATGCCCCCAAAAAACAAGTTCTTTATATGAGAGGGACTGTTTGTTTGGGTATTTTTGGGGTTTTTTTCCCAAGTGTTGGTAATGGAGGACTGAGGGGAAGAGGGTATTCCTGTCCCTGGATCCCTCATGGCTGTGGGGTGTTCCTGGTGTGGGATCCCTCATGGCTGAGGGCAGCAGCCCCATCTCCGTGAGGGCAGGATCCAGTTAAGGGCCTGAGGCAGCTTTGTGAGGGGACCTGGTTTGGGCGGGAAAAGGGAGCTGTTACTTGGGCTGGAGAAATTTGTGAGTTTTGTGAATTTGAGGTGTTTCTTTATTCATGCTTTGTGAGGTTTATCAAGTTTACTATTCTGTGTGTTTGAAAGTGCAGGGGTTTGGTGCGGTGTTTTGGTGTTGGTCTTTCTCTTTTTTTTGTTTTTGCTATCGGGTTTGATCTGTTAAAATATTTTATTTAGGAACAATGTGTAAGAAAAATTTCCTTTCTTGTCCAATAGCCCTGAAAAAGAAGCTCCCTATATGAGGGGGACTGTTTGTTCGGGTATTTTTGGGTTTTTTTCCCAAATGTTGATAATGGAGGACTGAGGCGTAGAGGGTATTCCTGTCTCGATCCCTCATGGCTGTGGGGTGTTCTTTGTTTGGGATCCCTGACGGCTGAGGAGAGCGGCTGCTTCTCCGTGAGGGCAGGAGCCAGGTAAGGGCCTGAGCAGCTTCATGAGGGGACCTGGTTTGGGTGGGAAAAGGGAGCTGTTTCTCGGACAGGGAAAATTTGTGTGTTTTTGTGAATTTGAGGGCTGCATATGTTCATGCTTTGTGAGGTTTAATTTAATATTCTGTGTATTTGGAAGTGCTGGGGTTTGATGGGGTTTTTGTGTTGAGGTTTTTCCTTTTTTTTGTTTTTTTGCTGTCAGGTTTGATCTGTTAAAATATTTAAATTATGAGCAATGTGTATGAAAAAATTGCTTTCTTGTCCAATACCCCTGAAAAAGACACTCCTTATATGACGGAGACTGTATATTTGGGGATTTTGGGGGGTTTTTTTCCCAAATGTTGGTAATGGAGGACTGAGGAGAGGAGGATGTTCCTGTCCCTGGATCCCTCATGGCTGAGGAGAGCAGCCCCATCTCCGTGAGGGCAGGAGCCAGGTAAGGGCCTGAGGCAGCTTCGTGAGGGGACCTGGTTTGGGCGGGAAAAGGGAGCTGTTACTTGGACTGGGAAAATTTGTGTGTTTTTGTGAATTTGAGGTGTTTCTTTATTCATGCTTTCTGAAGTTTATCAAGTTTAATATTCTGAGTATTTGAAAGTGCTGGGGTTTGGTGGGGATTTTGAGCTTGGGTTTTGGTTTTATGTTTGGTTTTGTTTGTTTTTTTGCTATCAGGTTTGATCTCTTAAAATATTTGTGTTAGGAACAATGTGTATGAAAAACTTGCTTTCTTATGCAATACCCTTGAAAAAAAATGTCCTAATGTAAGAGGGAGCTGTTTGTAGGGTTTTGGAGTTTTTTTTTTCCCTAAATGTTGGTAATGGAACATTGAGGGGAAGAGGTGTTTGCTATGTGAGGAAGAAAATGTCTCTCTTGCCGAATTGAGTGAACATGGAAACACTGTAGCTCAAAACAAAGCTGTTCTTCCTGTTCTTGGGTCTCATGTGGAGGGTTTTTTCCTGCATGGTAACCATAAACACGATTTGCAGTGGCATATCTTGCTATAAAAAATAAAAATTAACCATTTCCAGCTACCTATGGCTTGTATCTTCTGCTCTGCAAAAGTACTTGGTGGTGGCAGCTGCAGTTAATGAGCCCAGCTGGGAATGATGGTGGGAATGGGCTTTTAGAGGAAGGGTTTGAATTGTTTTAATGGCATTTTTGTCACGTGTATTAAATATTCCTAAAACATTTATCAAGTTTAAATGTAAGTAGCAAGGAAAAATATGCAAGAGCTTGTTAATGTTTTCTTCCTCTGTATGTTTTGCTTATGAAATGGACCATTACTGGCTTCTGTTTGCATTCATTTTTAATATGAAAATCATTTTGCTGGTCGGAAACTTAATAATAGCTTTTGGGAAATTGTTTAAATGAACAGAACATGTGTTTAATGGTTTGTGGGGATCTAAGCTGGAGCAGCTAAAGCTTTGGTATAGAACTAATGCTAATGTGGTTTTGTATTAAAAGCCCATTTTAAGACACCTACCAAAAAGAACATGCTACAAAAGGAAATTGGTTGGTGCATGGCTAGGTACCATATGAGTTTTTAAACCTATGAAATGGGTTTTTCTAATAATAGAATGTTTTTTAATAAAGAAATCCCAATCTCTTATCGCAGTATTATTCATCAGTAGCACTTCAACCTCCTCCTATGCTACAGAACTTGCAAATCTGAGCTGCCTCTCTTTTAAAAAATAAAAGACAAAAAAACCCAAAAGTCAGAGGTGTTAAAATATAATCCTAGTAGCTTTTGGTAGCTTAAGATCTGTGGTTCTGTTTTTTTCCTATCCTTTCCTTTCTCTTGAAAGTTATTGTAGAGCTTCCTTTTTGACATTTTTCTTCACATCTACTGTCTTTTTGTATTCCCTGGAGGAAAAGCCAAATGCCAAGCTGATACATAATTACAAATACACCTCGCAGTATTCCATTAAGACAGTATTTCATTAAAAAAATTCTCCAAGTCCCAAAGCTATCACAGCTAATGATGTTTGACGCCTGCTGATTGAAATTATGACTGACAGAATAATAACTGTTACATGTGCTTACTGAGGTTGTCATCTCACAGAATCATGTCTAAAAGATGCATGTAACTCTGACCACAGAAATTCATTTCCTTGGAGATCAGCTTTCTGTCGTAGTCTCATGATATTCTGGGGGAAAAAACATTTGGGACATTATTTTAAGATTAATTGCCCCATATCTAACTATTGATCACTAGTAGGTTGAGAAAATGGTTTCATTTTTGTCTTGCTGAGCTCTTACAGCATTGAAGCAGGGTGAGCTCACAAGGATCCACCACTGCATAGACACCTCTGACAGGGATAAAGGAACATTTTTGATGGATGGTGGAAGTGGCTGAAAGTGGGGGTTGCTGAAGAATAGTTCCAAAGTCTGGATTTATTCTGTTTGGCAGGCGGCAAGAAACAGTCAAAATGGACAATGCAAAGCACTGAAGGTCAGAGGAGAGCGTTTTGCTTTATCAGCATCCTTTGATGCTTTAATGAGCATTTTTTTATTATTCATCCAATTATATAATACCTTAAACTGATTTCACTTGCAAATATATTGCCTATTCCCAAGTCAAATGTGCCAAAGAACTCTGCAGTTTTTCATTTCCACAATATTTCATGACTTTTAGTGAAGTCATTATAGTAGTGGCCTTTAATTTTTACAATAAATCCCAGGCATCGGTTATATACTTAGAAATATGAGACATTATTTGTGACTTTGGAGATGCTAATATAGACAATTTTTTTCCCCAAAAAAAGAACTTTTTGTGCAGTTATGAGTAGTGTCTTTCTGGGACTGAGTTAATGAAGTCCTTGTATTTGTGCTGGGTCAGAATCTGCTCTGGTGTTGCCCATTTCTTACACAAGGGTAAGGTTTACAAGAGGCTTTGCTGTCATACCCCTGACTTTGCTGGCAGAGAGGCCCAACTTTTCCCAAAAGGAAAAGGGGTTCTCAGCTCACCCTGATTTCCACTGCTGCCCCCACACCTGCCTGGAGAGCTTAAATTTCTTCACTCTCTGTAAAATGCTGCTTGGCTGGGCTTGGGTTTGAGTGCCCACCTCAGCAATTACAGAGCCTCTGGCACCTGGTCTGGGAATGTGGCTGTGTGAAGGGAGGATAAAATTGCTGCTTTCAGCTTCTGTTGATGGTGCTCTGATTTAGCTTTGTCTGGCAGTTGAAGTTTGGCCATCTCCAGGCTCTTCCTCACAAATTAATTCTGGTCTATTATCCTCTTTAGTACTTTTCCCTTTCTTGTTCATTTAAAATCAAACTAATCCAAACTTGGGCTAACGTTCTTTCCCAGGTTAGAAAAATCTTACCCAGCCTGATGCTGTAGTTGTGTTAATTGTGAGCAGCTGCTTTGTGCCCAGCCAGTGAGAGGGCTGATGTGAAGCCTTTTGCTTGCAGCCCAAAACAAGCCAGTGATTAAAAGGCAGCATCCTTGGGATTATCCTTTCTGCTCCCTGGAATTGCTGTTCCCATGGTAAGTGCTGAGCTGCAGGAGGCCAGGCCCTTCAGCATCAATCACACCAGTGACTCAGGACATGGACTTGCAAAAAAGTGATCTGCATAATCTTTGTGAAGCCATTCCTGCCATGTTGGCTTTCTCTGATGGAAGGCCAATAGTTCTGCTTCCCCTCAGAAATTACTGTCAGGTGATGGAAGGGATGAATCACAAGAGGAATTCTTGCATCAAGGCTGTTGAAGCCAGCTGTTATGGGAATTTCAGGGAATCTCTGCTTCTGTAGCCTGGCTGCAAAAGCTGCTTGATCCACATGCAGTGGCAGTTGGGAAAGACAAGTAGAGATTCATTAGCTCAGATTTTCAGCTGTTTGACAGGTTTATTTTCTAGTAGGTATTAACCTTTTCCAATGGGCTGATATAGCCTTTGTTTTTCCATGTCTGATAATCAGTTTTAGGATCCTGTCCTGGGGTGACTTTATGATGTTTGTACCCCCACTCGTCTGTTTAGCCCAGAAATGTTTTGCACCTTTAAGACTGGTTTCAAGAGCAGAGGGAAGAGAAGAATCAAGGATGCCCAGCTGCCAGGCTGCAGCGTGCTGCTGACAGGAGCTGCAGTATCCCTTTGCTCAGGAGCAGGAATTGTGCATGCAGAGCGAGTTCCTTTACAAATGAGAGAGTCCTGCCAAGCTGAGCTATCCTTGGGATTTAATGGATGTCCCAAAGCACAGCAGATGTCTTGGGCCCTGCACAGCACCGTGCCATTGTTACTGAGAACAGTCTTGGGCTCTCTAAAGACCTTCCTGTAACCATGCAGAGCAAACCTGACCCTGCCAGTCCTTGGGATGGATTGTTTTCCATCCCTGGGCTCTGAGGCTGCAGCCTGCAGGTTTCAAGAGCGCACCCTGCCAACATTTTCCAATTACATGTGGCACAAACACAGACTTCCATGAATTGTATAAAAAAACCCTGAAATCTCCAAACCAGAGGAGGTAAATATTTAATAGTGAGGGCTAAGGATGCTCTTCTGTGGTGGAAATCATATTCCTGCATTTCAGTGTGTTTTGTGTTGGGCTGATTGTTTGCCTCTGGGGTTTACTTTGGTCCCATTCCCTGTCAAGTAAGAGCAGCTACAATCTTGAAACATCCTCTCTGCCATCTTTAGCTGGGAGCACTCTTTGCAGTAGAGGGAATTTCTTGTTGAAGAGCTTAAAAACAATTATTTGGGTGAGTAGTATTGATCTGAGGATTGTGCTCAAAGTACAAGTGTGTGTAAACTAGTGGGTTTGGAGATAGCAGTTGGTACATGGCTTCAAGTAATTCACTTCAAAATGGTGCTCGAGTCTTCTTGTGGATTCTGCTGAATGTTTTGTGTCATGTTTGGAGATCTATATTCTCTGAAGAGTTGCACTGCATGGTTTATGTAGAATCAAATTATATCCACTTTGATGGTGGAAACTGCCAGCAATGAGTGACCCCTTTCCTCCAGCTGATATTAAAAATGTTCTTTGATATGATAGGAATTACTCAAATACTGTGATTTTTATAAAAGCTTGAAAGTAGGTGAGATGTTCTGCTGCTGTGTGGGAGAAAATATATTATTTAACATAAGAAACTATGCATGGCACATTAAAGAGAGTTGGTTGGCTTGAATGCATTTGAATTCTTTATCATGACAGTTTGTGCTGCTAATGAGGTGCTATTGGGAGTGAAAGCCATTTTGCAGAATTGCTTCCTCAGCCATTTTGCAGGGTAATGAATCCCCTCCAAGCCTGGGGCTGCAGGATTTGCCTTTCCCTCTCTCCCATGGAAGGGGACCCCTCGCTCTGGCAGAAGCTGCAATTGGAGCTTTGCTGGGAGGGCCTGTGCTACCCTGTACGTGCACCTTGTGGGTGTGGGGTGGGGAGAAAGCCACTTTGGGAGCAAAATGCACACACTTGCCTTCTACAGTTACTCAGAACAGAGTTTTTCAAGTGCTTGAAGTATTTTATGCTGCATTTATTTCAATTATTATGAATTATATATCACTCATTAGGATCCATACTATGCCATATTTTCTCCCGAACCTGTCCTGCTTCCAGCTTTTACTCTCCTATGACACATTGGGGTTCATAACCAAGTAATCCTGTTCCCTTGTGAGTAATGCCTTCCTCTCTCAGCTGTTTCCCTGAGGGCTGCACAGCACAGCATACACTTTTCTTTCATGGTCCTGAAAGAAAAGCATTTCCCCTGTGCCTCCAGTCAGAACAGCAAGACATTTAATCACCTGCCAAGCCTGTCTGATAGGCTGGCACGTTTAAACCTTAAATCAAAATGGGTTTGGTGTTCGTGTTTGGTTGGTTTTTTTATTTCCTTTTCCCCCCTCCACTAACAAACCTCAGGCAGGGAGATGTGACAGCTCTGCTTAGCGCCAGCACGAGCAGCTCTCAGGGATGTGAGGGGACAAGATCTCTGCTGTTGGATTACAGCAGCACCATCCCAGTGATCTATATTGCTCATTATCTACTTTAATATTCCCTCAGAGTGCACCAGATGTGATGGATTTTATCATCAGCTGGGATCTTTGTTTCAGCTGTATTTATTTCACCAGGGCTCTACAGAGGTCTGCAAACCAATACCTGGCCTTGGATGTTAAACAAACAAAAATAGGATCAAAATATGATCTTCTAACCAAACATCCTGCTGAGGTATCTAATTTATTTAACTTTCTATTTCCAGGTTTAATTACCTTTGATCCTTACAAAATCTCATTGTAAATCTCTCTCCCCTTCTGCCTTTCCACAGAAAGAAGGAGCTTTATTTTTTTTTTCACACCAGCTATCACAAGACCTCTGAAAAAATGAATTGATTAAAAATGTTTTTAAGAGTGGCTGTTTTCCTCTAAACAGGAAGCAGATTGAGCAACATACAAGTATTCTTCATAAAAATCATTCAGCTGAAGTTAATGAATGTGAGCATGGGGGGATCATTCAGCCATGTACAGGAAATGATACAGAAACACATTATGCCAAGAGCTCACCACAACTTCAGCTTTAGATGCTTGAACAAAGTCAAGCCATAATTTAACCCCCAGATCTTACCAGATGCTGGTAGAGGTAAATCTGTGCTTGAGTGGAGTGTGGTTTACAGCCAGAAATATAGGGTTGAGGTGTGTGGCAGGGAAGCTTCAAAAAAGAAAACCCCTCAAACTTTCAGCTCTTCTGGAGAAACTTTATCAATGCAATACCAGGATATGTTGAAATGGGAACCTGAAGCTTTTGAGGGCTGGTTGGTTGGTTTTCTCTTGTCAGAAATATCTTCAAATGTTCCTTAAATCACAGAAAAGTTGAATGCCATTTTCCATGGAGTGAAGGACACTGTGCTCACCTAGCAGTGACCTGCTTGCCCCTAACCAAATGGCATTTGACTTTTGTTTTTGTTTTCCAAACATTTGCTCTAAAATGAAGTGCCAGGTTTGAGTTCATGTTGGTTGGGTTTGGGTTTTTTATTTGTTTGGGGTTTTTTGTGGTCGTGGTAAAACTTTCCTTTGATCTCCTTTGTCGCTTGTTTTTGCATTCCTGCTGTTCACATTCTGTCCACATAGCTCTGGACTGGAATGAGGATGTGTCCCTCGATAACAACAATCAGGGACATTTTTATTCCTGGCTGCAAGTCACTTCATTCACAAGTGCTTTTTAATTGCAAGGGGCTTCCACTAAATGGAAGATAGCTGGGATTAATTTCTGTGTGGAGCAGCTAATTGTGTTTAATATTCGACCTTGCCTGCCATTGAACTGCCAGAACCATCAGGAGCAAACATGAAGTCTGGCTGGAGCAGCTGAGCTCAGCCTGGAAACCATTAGGGGGAAAAAAGAAACCAACAAAATCCCAAAACTTATGGGGACTGGGCTGTGAGAGCTGTGTCCACAGACTCTTCCTCAAAAGCAAAGATTAAATTTTTGTCTGTGTCACAACAGTGCAAGGAGTAGTAATACCATGAAGCCATGGCCGTTTTTATTCCTAAATGAGGAGCAGCAGAACTACTGTCATTTTCTCTAGTCCTGCTTGCCTTAGGGTGGAGGGTAGAGCAGCACTTGTTTCCATGGAGATGCTTTTTTAGCAGGAGAACTTGGCCTGGTGTCTCTGAGACAGCAAAGAGCTGATTTCCATCACTGCTGTCCGATGGAAGGACACCGTGGGTGATGAGGTGTCTTTCGTCCTAAAGCTTGAGGGGAGGGGTGGGATGTTGGAAAAGGTCATTGGCATGTTGGGATCTTACAGTTCAACTCCCAGAAGTCATAAACTGCCCCCTCACATCTGGAGCTGCTAAACATCTAAGCATGAATGTCCATAACAATCCTGTGGCTTTATAAAATTGGAAATGCAGCACATGAGAGAGTAATGGAGGTGTCTTCTTCTTGTGGGATTTTTGGGAATGTGTAGACTTTGAATCAAGGCTCTTTGCAGATGAGAAGGGAGACAGTAACATAAAGGGTGGATTGGCTTGTGTTAAACGCATTGTTGATATTAAGGTTTTCTTTAAAAAACCCTTCTCTTTCCTCACATCTTACAAAACTAATGGGGCAATCTGGGCTTGGAAAATCCATTGAAACAAAAGGGAGAAGGTTTCCCATTGCCTTCAGTGAGAAATACCTGTGGCTCTGCTCTTGCAGCAAATGAAAGGCTTCCAGATGTGCAATGATATTAGCAATGGAAATTGAGATCCTTTTCCCATGGGAATTCATTTCTTTCTGCTGGCATTAGTGACAGGAAGATCAGGCTCGCAAAGATAAAAAATTTCCATTCTATTTGCAAAATGAAATGAAAATCAAAGCCAAAATTTGGATAGAGCTTTTAAAGGAATGGCATTCTAGATATCTATTGATGATCTGAAAAAAACTTATAGAACTGATCCAGACCGGGTTTTCCCCATTCCGGTTTCCCGGTAGGATCCAGTCCGGGTTTTCCCCCCTTGTCGGTCCCTGCCCTGTTCCCCAAGATTTGTGTAGGAGAGGTAAGGAGAAAAATTCAAGTTGGTTTTTGGAGGGAAACTGGGGTAAGATTTGGAAGCATCTTATACTCCGTGAGCTTTCCCATTGGCAGCAGCTGCTTCCCTCTTGCCTAAGTATTTCCAACTAATTTGGCTTGTGGCAGAAACTCCATGTGAGAATTTACAGCCAAAATGGCCTCAACAAAGGGATCAGCAAATGCAGACAAATTCAATAAAGTACTTTATCCTGCCTAACAGTGAGAATTACTGGCACAGGTATCCAGGCAAGATTCTACCAAAATGTGGATGCTCTTTAGTGCACAGTATTCAGGTTTTCCACTTCAGGATAAAACCAAATAAAAAGCAGACTCCTGAGAGATCTGTTCAATTTCTAAATACTTATTCATCATCCCATACTAATTTCTGTGGCTACATTTGTTTCCCTAAACAAATTTCCATTTCATCCTTGCAGCCCCCACGTAATTTGAAAATTTCATGTAATTTGAAAATTCTTAGGTAGCATCTTTTTAAAGGAAATTAGAGCAAGGATTTACAGTGCTTTAGACTCTGCCCAATGTCATCTTTTCTCCAGTAATAAGGCCAGCATGCTTTCAAGGACTATGCTTCCAAATATCCCATTTTTTAGAGGAATTGCCAACAGAGAAACTATTCTTCATCTTTAATTATTTAGGAGAGAGACTGCCAGCAGCAAGAGCCCAAGCACAGACCTATCAAACAAATGGCAGCAATTTCTGGGGCCGGTATCTACTGGGGTTTGTTCACAGCAAACAAGGCCTGAGCACTCCCAATTACAGAGATGTCCAGGGGTGTCCAGGGCACCTTTTAATGGGATGGGACCCCTCCTGCCTTTGCAATGAAGCTGCTTCTCTTGGCAGGATAAAGGAAGCTGCTCTTGGAATAAGGTCTAATTTCCATTTTTCAATGGAAAATTTATTCTTGGTAGCTCCCTCATCTTCTTCAGTTCCAGCTGAATTTCTTGGTTTCTTCTTGCAAACTCTCTGATTCCAGTGGGGTCACGAATTTGCAGGTGTGATTTATGTGGCTGTAGAGCTGCAGGAGATGCTCAGTCATGGCTTCTGAGGTGATTACAGACCCTGAAAGAAGGAGGTGGTTTTCAGAAAAATCATGGCAGAGTTTGCATTTGGAAAACGGGCCTGACATTTGTTATAAATACCTCTTGATATAAATTGTCAGAAAGTTCCAGACTGAAGGGCAGGAGTGTGGGTTGGAAGTTTGTGGTACAAACCAGGACCTAGTTGCTGCAGGGTTAATAGTGTCAAGATGATATTTGCATTAGCTAGCTAATTATTTAATTCATCTGCATGTTAAATGTCTGATTTTTATGTTAATTGGACATATTTCTGGCAAGGGCAAAATAACATCTGACAGTGACATTTAATGTCATTTGAATCTGGCTAATGTTGAAGCAGTAATTTCTGTTCTGGTGTTAGGATGAAAACAGAAGTGTTCAGTGCTTTGGTAACAATTCCCACATCCCACAACTGCAGGGAGGGATGGACAGAACTCCCTCTGCCCTGTCTGGCTGTGCCACCACTGTCCTTTCATTCTCTTCTCATGATGAAAACACAAGGATGCAGTTTCTCCTCCTCTTCCCTCTGCCCTCCATTGTGCTCTCTTGTCAGCTAGAACAGAAGGAGCTGAAACAAAGCTGTGTAATTTGCCAAACCCCCCAACTTAATGACTTTGGCTTGTCTGGGTTACTAGGCTTACATTTTATCTCACAGTGTTTTAAAGCAGTTCCTCATTGCTAAAATTTTAAATTTGGTGGAGAACTGAGGGAAAAGAGCTCGTTCATATTAATAATTAAATGGTGACAAACCAACAAACCCATTTCTTTTTCTACCACTTTGATGAGAAGGGAATAGCACAAGGTGATTTGTGCAGGGGTTGGTTTGCTTGCAAGGACAGATCAGGTGATCTGGGAGCCTGAGACACTCAAATGATGGATGCTGGGGTTCAGCAAGGCACTTACACATGTGACTCACCTTAAACACCTTGGACAAAATCATTGCTGCCCAAAGTCAATACCATTGAACTCTGGTTCCTCCAGCACAGGCAGTGGGTCATCCATTGCATGCACTGGTGCTCCTTGCCAAGCAGCAGCACAAATGTACCTGCTGGAAAGTGTTATTGTGTTGTAAATTGGTGTGTGCATGGAGAGATTTCTCTCTCGGCTGTGGGGAGGGAGAGGAATTCTTGTAGTTTGTGATATCTTAGCAGCTTGCAAATATTACTCAGCTAACAGTAGGTCCGAGCCTGTGGGCCTGTAAATGAGCTTTGTTTCATTGATTTCCATGGCTTTGTGCTGGTTTACTGAAGGACAAGATAAACTTGTGAATTTTCCCCTGCCCCTTTGCTGTTTGTAGTTCCCAAGAGCTGCTCAGAGCAATCTGAGGCTGTGTCTGTCCCACGAGCTGCTGACAGCAGAGCTCCAGGCACAGTTGTTGTGCCCAAGAGCCGTGCAGGGTCCTGGGGGATGTGCACTCCACTTCTGCTTTATCAGCCAAGGGTGCCTCAGTCACAACACCAAGCTGGCGCTGAAGCTTACTGACTTGGCACCGTGGGGTTTTGGTAGGAGACTCATAAATGTCTTCTAAATCCCAAGGCATGGGGTGTTCCTGAAGCCTGGAAGTACCAGCATTCTTTCATTAGCTGAAAGATGATCAGAAAGAGCAGGTATGAAGCTTTACCTCTCTCCCAGGTAGAAGTACCTACCTCCAGCTTGGCTCAGCATTGCTGCAGAGTTACAGCCCAGAGCTGCTGCTTCTTAACACCTCATTTGTCCTCCTGGCTGGGGGCAGTTGGATTCACTCCCTTAAAGCAGGGAACAGCATTGGCTGCTGTGTGTAGTGACCTGAAGGACACACTGAGGAAGTGGGAGACTCGAAGCTTTCTCTCTCTTTTTTTGCATTTCCAGAAGTGTGGTTTAAAGGTACCACAAATCAATCACCTCTTACCACCACATTGTAAAGGGGACAAGTGAGAGAGCTGGGCTAAGAATACAGGACTTTATATTCCAATGACAAGGTACTTGCCAGAGGGGGAGTTTTGGACAGGCAGCAGGGGCCTGGGTGTGCTTAGGGAGAAGCCTGTGTTGAAACTGGAATGACAGCAGTGGAGCTGTATTGATGCTCTATCCAGAAAACCAACCTAAATGTTGCATTACATACAAAATATGCATAGTTTGAGACAGTGATTTAGACACCTAAGAAGCTTCACTTTGGAGGCAGCATTTACTGATGAGTTATTGGCTGTATCTATAGCTCACTGAACAGAGCCCCAGCTCAAATAATTTGTTTGCTATTGACAGGAGCTGAGGTTGAAGTAAATTAATTTAGTCAAGCTCATTGATTTTTCACTACTTATGAAGAAGAGAGGTAACATTATCGAGGTGCTGCAATCACAAGGCTTCTCTCAAAGGGTCATATTCTACTTCCTCTGAAGGTAATTCAAGGAAGATGATAACTGTGTGTGTGCCTGCTGCATTTTCCCAAAGAGGAGCCAGTTCTGACACTGCACTTAAATTAAGGGTGACGTTTTCCAAAGGCTGAAATGTTTTTGAAACTCAGAGAGATGTAGTCATGGTAGCTGTAGAGATTCCACAATCTCAACAAAATGAACAGTAAAACAACAGGAGCAGGAATTTTGCAGCTTCAAAGGGGATTTGTGTTCTGTCTCCTGTCTGGAAATACAGTGTAATCAGAACTACAAGGTGGAATTTATCTCAACATGTCCAAGAGAAACACTGCTCATAAATTATGACTTGTGAGCCTGAAATCCCTTTCTAGTTAGGAAATGCCTTGGGGCTGGGGGAGGTTGGATAAGGTACCAGGGGTCTGGAGGAGAGGGGAAATGCCTGGTGCTTCCCTGAGTGCCTGTTCCTGGGGGCACTTTGCCTGAATTCCCAGGGGTGTCGTGCTCCCATCACTGTCCCCTGAGTGATGGTGCCAGTCTGAGCCTCCTCCTCTGTTCACTCTGGGATGCCACACGAAGTGTCTTTGTGCCCTGATGGGGAAAGGCACTTTTTTGTGTGAGGGCAGCTGAATTCTCTGAGCAGAGATCAGTGGATTGGTTCCTTATTCATACCCTAGTGCTGTGTAGCAGTTGCTCTCAAAAAAAGCCACCCTCCTTCCTTGTATGCTGAAATCCCCATGTCAGCCAGGCAGGTTGTTGTACTGCTCAAATTACCCATTATTTACCTATGGATATCTCAATTGTTGCTATCCTTGATTGGGCTTGTTCTTTTCTTTATTGGTTTTCTTAGGGGGATTAAAATTAGCCAGATATTGAATGGTTTTGTATCAATCAGATGGAGATGCATTTATGTACAGAATTAATGCAGCTTTGCCCAAGTAATGAATCCGTGGAACTGTGAGTGTGTGGGCTCAGTGTGTGGTTATGCCAAGGACTCAGGGAGAGGTTAGCACTGAGACTGCTAAGCCCAGGTGACTTTGATTGACATTCATTATTCATAAAGATTTAATTTCATTTAATAACAAGGTTAAACTCATCAGTATCATTTATTGAAACTGGTAGGGGGGAAAAGTATGCAAAAATGACTTATCTCATTTGCATGGAACTTCCTTAAGAAAAAAAATCACAGAACCATAATGTAAAGTATATAGGAAATGGTCCTGTTAATTATTTGAGAAATTATCAACATTTTATGTTGTACCTGGAATTATTAAAAAGTCTGGTGTGCTCTGCCTCAGTCTCATTGGTATCAAAGTGTTGAGTACTCTGTGGTGCTTTGTGAGCATTCTGTAGTGCCCAGTGGTTTACAGGTGCATGGCTGCCATGGCACAGGTTTGTGACACACTCCTTAGTCTTCATCTGTCACCAAAATGCCTCATTTAGGCAGCATGGCCATGCTTTAATCAAAGTCATTAATTACTCAAAAAAGCCCTTTTTGATAAGGGTGATGTAACTGCAATTACCTCTTATTTAAGTGTGGGAAAGGTGTGATCACTCAGTAGCTGGAGTTGAGCTGATGGTTATTATGGTGTGCAGTGTAATTGCAATGTAGTTAAAATGCAGAGATTTCTAATATGAAAAGTACTTCATGTCTCAAGTGGCACTAATAGGAGGATCCCTCACAGGAGCTTCCCAGCTCCATTACCCATCCCATGTCAGAGCCCAGAGCTTCCAGCTCTGTCAGTGCCCAGCTGCTCTGGGAGCTCACCTGTTCAAACACGGAGCTCCTGCAGAGCCAGCTCAGTGATATTTGTTCATTTTAAGTGATTTGGATGCTTCTGATTAAATAGTTATGTGTGACTTTAGGAGTAAAAATACCAGATTCCTCCTCTAGGGGTATCTACCAAAGAATATGTATGTTGTAATGGAATTGCTTGGCAGTTGTTTTCATCCTGGGACAAGTATGATCATCTTCTGAAGGGAAAAACTAAACATAGAAACCTGTGACCCTATTGGCTTTTTGAAGAATGTTGTATTTGCAGGTATAAAGGCAAAACTGTAATTTTTATGGGAGGTATTAGGTAACGATGGGGAGGTTCAAAATGTCATACAAGTTTAACTTCTACAGCTTTCAAGCCAGTTTTCTGCAAGTATAAAGGAAAAGAATCCTGTCCTACTTTGGTGCTGAGCTAGAAATGGAATTAGAAGAGTTTTCCTCTGCACAGGCAAGAAGCACTGGGTGATTGCCTGCTCTCACTGCTGTGGGGAATCTGCTGCCTTTACAGGCTGCTGGCATTTCTGCTGGAGGAGAGAGGCCACATTTATCCCAGGAGGAATCTCCTGAGGTCAGACTTGACTCCAAGTGGATCAGGATTGGAAGTTTCACCCCGAAAGCTTGCGGGGTTAGGTTGTGTGTGAATGAAAGCAGAGCTGTGAAGTTTGGGGCAGGGGTCTGGCTGTGCACACAGAATTTCCAGGTTGTGCTGTGTGTAACCATGTAGGGAAATATCTCTTATTGTTTGTAGCCATGTGGAAGCATCTCCAACACTCTCTCTTCAGGGTTTTGGGGGCATTATATAAACAAGGGATATTTTCCTGGCTGCCAGCAGTTGTCCTGGGAGTGATAGAGAAGTGATCCATTTATGCCAAGCTGAGTTTGACCGTGCTGAATTTAGAGTGTGAGGGCTCTAAACAATGAGGGACATGACAGCAGGGAGGGATCAGCCAGCAGATGTGAGCAATGGGATCCAAATGCTCTGTGGGCAGAGAGATCAGGTCGATAACGTCAGGCTGCAGGAGACAAAAAGGAGTTTGAATTGTAAAGTAGCTGAAAACTTGCCAGACTAATTTTTCTTCCCCACTTTTTGTCACTCTTTGAACAGCCCAGAGCTTCCATAGCACAGCCACTGGAATGGAAACAGATGAAGAAAGGGAAACACCAAAATGTGGGGGTGTACCAAACTGGCAACCAAATTGTGGCATCCAGGAGCTGTGTGTTGTGAGAGAGGAAACTTTGTAGGGTGTCAGGAATGAGCTCTTGGCCAATTTTGGTCTCTTTTAAATTTGTCATTGAGAATATCAAAGCACCAATCTTGGTCTGAGATTGCTCTGCAGCTGCTTGCTGTGGCTTTGTGGGCAGCACCTCCACATTCCTCCCATATCTGAGGCACGTCCATCTCCCAGAGCTCTTAGTGGAGCAGTGTGCACTAATTCAGTAGTTGCTGAAAGATGGAATAAGTGAGTATTGAAGATCCCTGCTAACTGCACGGAGCAGAGACATTCCTTTCCCTTGAAATCCCCATTAATTTTTGGATTTGTTTGGGTAAAACAGTGTCTTTTGGTCTGAAAATATCAGAAGCACTGACCTTTATATACAACACAGGCACTTTGGTAATCTTCCCCTCTATTTTTCATGGCATGTGGTCATTGCTGTTCAAAGCCTTTTAAACTTCTTATTTGGAAACTTTATATCCTTCTTCAGAGAAAGAAATTGTTAAGAAAAGAGTTGAGCCCATGGTCTTCCTAGCTAGAGATGGGATGTAAGAGGTCAACTCTTAGTTAAGGATTCCTTGATAAATTGTTCTGGGGGGAAAAGTGGAGGGTGGTTAGCATATATTTTTTATTCCTTTCAATTAAAATGCTACAATATTTTTATTTCAAAGTGACATGATTAGCTTTGTGTTCTGGGGAATAATGGAGAAACTTTTTGTACATTGTTCATATGGATGCTGTGACCATCACACTGCAGCAGTGTCAGCCCAGCCCAGGGCTGGTGGAGCCTGGTGTCCTTTTATTTTTACTGGCTACATTTTATATTGCTGTCATCTTGTTGGGTTGTCTGATTTGTAGATGAGCTCAGTTTTAAAAAGAGCCTCATTTATTTTGTTTTTCAGGCCAATTGTCCAAGTGGAGACAACATTTATTGAGAATAACCTTAGCAGTTTAGAATATTGTAATTGGAGTTTTCTCTGCTGTTTGGTTGGAATAGAAACAAAAGCCATCTGCTTTTCAGCTTTGTCTGTGGATATCCATCATCTCACTGGCAATTTTTTCACTGTGCTCCCAGCTGATGTGTTTCCTCTGACTGAATTCCCTGGAAAAGCACAGAAATTGTATAGTTCCTTCTCAGAAATGGCAATGAGAAGCAAACATAATAGAGAAAAAAAAATGCAGGGAATTCAGATGGGGAAAAAAAAAGTCAAAATGTATCAGGTTAAAATGATATAGACATGAACCCAACCTGTGTGGCTGGCAGTGACCGGGTAAAGCAGCAGGCAGTGATTTTTAGATGTTTTGATTATTGTGTTTTTACACCTTGGAGAAATTTAATCCAGCAATAACTCAAGGCTAATGTATTTTAATGTACTGTAGCATTTTAACAAGTGCCTTGTAGCAATGGTTAAAGTCACAAAATGATTTCTGTTAAACTTTGCTGTTTTCAAACACTCCAAACTTTCTCTGTCAGCACAGATAGTCTGGATTTGATCTATGCCCAAAGCAGATGTCCTGGGGTTCATTACTTACCTTTATGCATTATTTAAAAAAAGCAAAAGGCTTGGCTTCTTCTGAGTCATGGCCGTCATAAAAATTGTCCTTTGTGTTAGAGTTTATAAGGTAAAATTGCAAATTTCCTCTTTTTGGGTTTCAGAGAGGAACCATTTAACTCTGAACCTCAGACCTGCCCCAGAGCCACGTCCTGTCTGCATTTTCATGTGTTTATGCCTCATGTTAGTGAGGACCCTGATAGTGGGATGAGGATTTAAGGTCTTGCTGCAGTTAACATTTTCTATTTTACCACCTAAGAAGAATCATTCAGTCTTGTATATTCCATGTTTTGATAGACAACCCAATGTTTTTGAACAAAGGTGATTGTTTCTCTTTTTCAAAACCAAATGAGCTGGGATGCCTTTTGAATAGCTTCAGTGGCAGAGAGAAATGACTTGTAGATGGTTCGTGCTTTTCTTTGCAGTGGTTGAAGAGCTGATTTCTCTTGTAGCTGATTCTGGCAGGTTTGATGTTCAAAAGGTCAGTTACATGAGAATAAAAAGAAAAAATCTTAAATGGCATCTTTGAACTAGACAGAGTGTAAAATTAAAATTCTAAATGGTTGATATGAGGCTCGAAACGTCCCTTGAATAGAAGACTAGGACCAGTCACCTCCTTTATGAGGAATCTTTTCTTGAGGGCTGGCTTTTCTGCCTCCTTTGCTGAAATTTCATGCAGCTATTTTATTGTCCAATTACTGCCAGTGAAAGTTATTTCTTCTTAACAGCCATTTCTGAAAGTTCTGTGCCCCTCCTGACCCCACAGAACCCTCTTTATTTCATTTGCCTCTGTGGTAAGCAGTCTGTGTGTGTGTTCTTTGCTTCCTTTGCACCTTGATCTTCAGAATCAATACTGCCTAAAGTTCAGATCTGATGATTGCAGTCCCTTGGGAATCTCCAGCATACACAGAGGTGATCAAAAGTGCAGTGCTCAGAGAAGGTGACACATGGGATGGGGACATCTGGTCCCCCTTGCATTTCCAGCATCCGTGTGAGATATAAATGTAACCTGCCTCAGTTTACCTCTGGTTTGGGTCAGTGTTTAAGCACTGCCAAGCAACTTTTTTCTCTTTAATTCTGTCTATAGTCTCAGCTCTAGTTAATGTGTATCTTTGTCTGAGGAAAATAATCTACTTTCTGATCATTTTTTCCAGGCTTTATGGTTTGGGATCATCTCTGCTTCATCAATATTCAACTGGATTTTTTTATCCAGTTCATTATCAAAGATGTAAAATTGTATCAGTCAATGTGACAGCAAACATTGCTGTATCTATTCCTTCCACTTAGAGTCTATACCCTTGGTTTCCTTTTTAATTAAATATTTTCAGCATTTTTCTGCATGTTAGCACATCGTTCAGGTATTGCCTTGCCAGATTCCTCACTTTAAAATCCCAGGGTTATAACCAGCTGATAAATTTTAGTCAAATTAAAAGCATCTTTCTCCTTCCCCATCTCCTCTTTGCTCCATCAAGCAATTTTTTCCTCATTTGTATTTTTTGCAAAATAAAGCAGTTTGGGTTGTTGCTGTAGTTGCTTTGAACTTTCATTTGTCAGGCCTGAGCCTTGCAAACAGTTCTACAAATGCCTCCTGCTACTGATTTATTTTTATGAAAATGTTCAGCCTGTGCCAAACACGAGAGGGACCTGGAGCAGAGGTGCAGAGGTGTTAGAGGCAGGAGTATCCATGGAAACAAAGCTCTCTGCAGATGTGCAGGGATCCTTCAGCCCTGCCAGGCAGAGCTGGGGCGTGCTGACCTGGCTGTGCCAGCTCTCAGGGGCACAGCTCAGCTGAGCCCTGTTAGTGCCAGCTCTGAGCCAGCCACTGGCACATCCCACAGCTCCCCTGCACAGGATGAATTCTGGAGGGATGAAATAATGGATCCAGCACCTGATGCTGTCTTTGTAGAGAAAAGAGTAACCTTTTCCTGAAGGCTTTATCCTCTCATCTGGTATCATAAGCTATTCCCTCCCATTTTACTCTTTTTTTAAAGCAGCTGTGTTCAATCCTTTCCTTAACTTTCATCATTTCCACCCTTCCTGCGTCTGAGCTAATCCAAGCAAGGCCTGCAGCCAAACCCAGCTTGCCTGGCTCAGCCAAGCAGTTCCAGTTAGGAACATCACAGATGGGATTAGGTGGGACACAAACATGAGAGGGAAGCAGTGTTCAGGTGCTCAGCACACATCTCATAAACCAGCCCTCAAGTAATTCTCCCTAAACTCCTAAAACAGATCTCTAAAAGATGATGATTTTTTTTTTCCTTTTTACATTTTTTTATTTCTCTAAAATGAGTCTAACCTTGAGCTCAGGTAAAGACTTGCATGTGGACAAAAGTTGGCAAAGGGAGATGGGAGCTGACAGCAGAATTGCTGGCCTGGTGTGTCCCCCCCTTCATCCCACTCTCTGGTTCATTCCTCTGGTTTTGCAGCCAAAATAGCAGACTGTTAATGAAGTGAATCCTTGTTTTAATAAACATTAACTAGGCAACATGTAATTATAGATACAGGAGCAGAAAATAATAGCTGCTACATTAAGGAGTCTCAGTGTAAATAATGAATCTTAAAGCTGCAGTGACTTTTTATAAAGATGTCAAATATCTAAAGGCTTCTCAGCTGACTCACGGGGGGTTTTCCCAATTCCCATGGTGTTTGCATCCCTCTGTAGTTCAGTTCTGGGCAGCAGTGCTGTGATGTGCATTTGTTATACAGGACTTGGCATGAGCTGCATGAGGGATTCCCCAGGGGAGTCCCAGTGGCTGCTTGGGCACCTCCTCTGTGCTGTGAGGGTTGAATCCCAGGAGCCACCTCAGACTCTGTTCCTTCTCCCAGCCATGCACTTTTCCCAAGTATGACAAGAGGCTCCTGCCAATTGCAGTTGTGTAAGTGGGACAGTGAAAATAAATGGGATTTGTCTGACAACAGGTCAGAAAAGCTTTTTAACTTTGTTCTTTCTGTTTAACTTACTGGCTTGATAATGGGGGGAATAAATTCTTTAGAGAGGTGTCCTGTGTTGTATCTTAATCTGTGGTACTTGGATCACATGCTCTGCAATAACTACAAAGAAATGAAGCTTCATTTATTGTTTGCTGAGTAAATCATGGTGTCATATTGCAGAAAGAGATTTAAAAAATGTCAGCTGTGAGCAAGCAGGGCCTCCTGCACCTCCCTGAGCACTTAGCAGTGCAAAGCACTGGGGCTCTCTCTGGGGTGAGTGTGATCCATGGATTTGCCTTAGAGCATGGAATGGGTTGGCATTGGCACAACCAATACATCAGGGAGGGAGCAGTGATGGCAGAGCACTACAAAGGCTGATAAATGTCATGAATAATTAGATGCCTCCCTCAAGGACTGGCTTAGGCAGCTATAGAAATTGTTCCTGGGTAATTCCCAGCACTGCTTGTTGTATTGGTTTTCCCATAATCTGGTGGGATTGTAAACCATTTACATTGTAAAGGACTGAGAAGTGTGGTCACTGGAGTCAGGATAATTATTAGTAATTATTATGGTAATTAATAATGGCAATTATAGGACCAATGGGTCTCATCCTTTCAATTAGCTGGCATGAGATGAGGCTCTTTGAGCAGAAAAGAAGGAAGAAAATGTACTCTGGTTTCCTGTGCTCACAGCCTGCCCTAGAGCAGATAGGGAATTACAGCAGAAATTTGTAACTGGGTTTGTGGCTGCTCTGTTATTTTCCCAGCACCATTTGTATAATGTGTTGACATCATCAGTGGATGGAGCTGTGCCTGACCTGCCTTTGGCTTGAAGTTTGCTGCTGCATCAGCAGCCAGAGGAAAGCCTTGTGTGCCCAAAAGCTGCGTGTGCTGCTCTAATAGGGCATCGTCCTGTGCCTGCAAGGCACACAACAGGGGAAATTGATTAAAGGGGTTGTTCATGGGGAAAATCCACTCTGCTGCTTTGGACAGCAAGCCCAAAGATGCATTCATTCCCCAAGCTCCACCTGAGGCCCAAGCAGAAAACAGCCAAATCAGCTATCAGTCACTCGGACCTGGCAGGGCAGTGCCTGAAGTGACCTGGGAATGGTATTTCATGGGAAATAACACTCAGAACCCTTAAAAGGCCAGCAAGGGGATGTTGAAGGTAGTGAACACTAAGGTGGACACATCTTCCCAAATTAGCCATGGCTTCAGAAACACATCTGCTCCCTCAGACAATTCAAACCCCATTCATTCATTGATCTCAGCCTCTTGCTTGTCTGTTCCCCCTGCCAAGAGTGAGCCTGTTCTCAGTGGATCCCTGGGAACTGTGGTGGCCCCACGTGCAGAATGGATTTTGGGAGAGCTGTTGTGTGGCAGGTAGGAGGATGCTGACTTGGGAATCATTTATCAGAGCACTAATCAACCATGCAGTCGTTTCCTACTGCAAGCTCAGCCTCTGTCATCCTGAAATATTGAAACCGGGCAGATTTAAATGCTCTGCAGATATAGGCCCAGTCATGGGGAAAAATGAAAAGTGCCAGCCCCTGATGAATGACACTGAAGGCATTGTGGCAGTGTGGAGCTGGGTGAGTGTCTGGTGCCCTGGACTTGGTTTCACTTGTGCTGCCTGGGAGCTGTGGCAATCTGCACTTGCTGATGGGAGCTGGAGGGACTCAGATGAGCACATCCCATTTCCTGCTGCTGCCATCAGAATGCCAGTTTTGGAAGCAGTTAATGGGAGGAGTCTGTTTGGTGGGTTGGTTTCTCCTTGTTTTTTCATTTTATTTTCCCTTCTTTCTGCCTGTCCAGCCCCCTCAGGAGAGCATTCCCCATCTGATTGCTGTAGTGGTGGTGAGGAGCATTCACTCCTGGGAAGTTCTGTAGCTCTCACACTGCAGCTTATGGAGCTGTTTTCCCTCCTTGGGCCTTCTCTCAGTCACAATAGGAGTGGTAATTCCATTCATTTTTACTTTGGCTTATCAAGCCAAGCTCCCTCAGTTCCCAATTTCCTTCTGTTCCCCAATTACCCTGGTAGTTATTTTCAGACCTGCTTTACTTGCTGACTTGTTTACAGCTCTGGTAGCCTTTGCTCAGCATTTCAAATGAGGTCATCAGGCCTTTGTACGGCAGCTTGAAAGCTCAAGATCATTCTCATGGACTCAATTCTTCCTTTTTGTCACTGCAAGGCAGCTTAAAATCAGTGTCTGATCACCTTGGTGGTTGTTAGTGAGTTTTCTATTCCACATGTTTACATCAGGAAGCTGCTACTGCCTGAGCCTGAGTTTGTACCTCGTGCTGCTGAGTTTTACCCTGTCCTGTTTTCCCTCATTGTTCATAAACTTGGGTTTGCATGAAGAAAATCAGCAGCTGACAAATATTGGTAATAAAAGCATGTTGAGAGCTGCTCAGAAAAGAGCACTCTGATATTAATTCAGGGCGACAAAAATAGATGAAGCAGATAAATCTGAGGATAGATGTTAATGTTTTATTTTGATAACTGCTTTCTCTGATTATTTTATGCTTATTTTCTACTCTGAAGTAGAAGAGAGCAGCAGAGTAGGGGCAAAACCCCCAAGCTCCTGGACTATGTGAATCATGTAGGAAAAACCACCTTTCAAAATTGACTTAGGAATGATAACATTATTTTAAAACCTTTGTGATAACCCTGGATTTTGTAACTGCATTTAATCCAATAATACATTGAGATTAGTCTCACAGGCTTGGAGGCCTTTCATGTTTTGGCTTTGTCTTTGCTCCTTATCTTCCAGCTTTACCTGAGCTCCTCATGGAATCCCATCTGAGGCAAAATCCATCCCACAAAAAGAGCCTACAGATTAAAATCCAAACTTCCACAGGTCCTATTGCAACTCAGCCAAGATCCCCAGAGTACAATCCCCAAATTCAGGTGCTGCTGAGAAGACATCAGACACTTCTTCTGCAGATTATATTGGGAAAACTGCAAGTTGTCATGTTTAACAAAGCCCTTTTTTTTTTTTTAGCAGGTAATCTCCAAATTTGATTTCTTGTTACCAAGATTTGCGAGTGAGGAAAGTTATGCACAGAAGAAACTTCTGGTAATTGCAACCACTTAAGCAATATATAGATTATGATATGTTTGCCTAGACTTTGATTCTACCTGCACATTGGCCAAATAAAATTAGCATTGGAAGAGAGATTTCAGTGAAGCAAAGTGGGTGACTTTCATAGGAGGAGCTGAAATTTGCATGTGGCACGTTACCCCACAGCTGAGGTTCTGATTTATCTGTAAATCAGCTTTAGATAAAATAACAGCCAACCATATCCTCCTGTCTTGACTTCTGCACAGCTCAGATGTTGCAGGAGATAACTTCCAGTTTAATTTCCAGATGTCCTGTGCAGCCAGTGGAGTGCAAAAGTCTTGAGCAAAGTCCTCTTGGATTATCTGATTTAATAACAGAGGAGAAAATAAAATTTCCTCTTGAGTTCTGCATTGGTATAAACAGACGTAACTTTTGACTTGTGGAGGCTGTTCTGAGTTGCTGAGACTGTGTCTCCAATACAGGGATTTTGTGAAGTTTTCTGCCACAGAAAATGTAGATTCTGTTAAATGGAAAGGGGGGCTCTGTTTAAAGTGAAAGGGGACCAAAAAAAAGGGAAAGGGAAAATGTTTCCATTGTGCAGGATAGGGGGAGAAAAAAAAACAACAAAAGGCAAAGCCTTTCTCTTCCAAAACTTTATCTATTCATATTAAAGGTCATTAACTTTATTTTGTATGGAGAAAACACCAAACAGACTTGATGAAAAATGTGAGCATTTTAAAATTCTCTCCAAGAAAGAAAGTCCTCGTGGGTTCTGGCACTGCAGAGTTCTTACTGAGCTGGTTACAAAGCCTGAATCACAGAGCCCAGTCTAATTTAGGATCTGCCTTTATCATCAGTGGTTATTAATTTTGGAGGATTTCAGAGCAGGTTCTCAATGAACATGGAGTGGGGTAAATGCAAGGGGACTTTCTGGGTAAGAAGTTTTCTTTCCCAGATGGGAAAGTCCCCTTTGGATCTTTGAGCATTTATTAAGTCTTAAACAACAAATACCAAAAATAGGAGCCAGCTCCTTGACTGACGTTGGAAAATAGTTATATTTGAAAGTCTTTTTTATTATTCATTTTTTTATGGGCAAGGATGTTTCCTGGCACGTGACAAATCTCTTTTCAAGGGCTCTGTGTAAAACATTTTCCATAATGACAAATTAATATCTTTGTGCCAGCATTAAGTCTTACAGCCTCGTTCAGCTTCATTAATGCAGCCAATTTGTTGTGCATCCCACCTGCAGCATGCTCAAGCACATAAATGGCACCCTTGGCATTCTGTAATGATTGCCCATTCCCTGGCAGAGCAGGATGTGTGGCATTAACATGAGGAAACAAATCCTTTCTAATTACTTTTTTTTCTTTTTACCATGTTCAAGATAGGCAGGTTAATTAACATGCAGCAGGGTATGGTCTGGATGACCAATTAACTTCAAATAGGTGTATTCTGGTAATTATTCCCCATACAGCAGTGCAAATATTAGATTAAGTTTTAGGAATGAATTTTATGGATCTTTGAGTTTGAGTAATTTAAGATTAAATAAATTGACTGAACTTCACCTGAAATTCCTGTTAAATCTCCAGACCACTTTCCCTTCCTTCTGCCCAAACAGAACTGCTTGAGTCAGCACAGCCTGAAATTCCCAAAGAATCCCTGGTGCCACTGAGCTGGATCCAAACCAGGAGGGATGCTCAGACACCCCTGGGCCCCTCTGCATTCAGGGGGTTGGGTTTGCTTTGGGTCATTGTCACATTGCACACACATCCAGCAAATACTCTGGAAATCAGTCAAGGCCATCGAGTTAATATCACTTAAACAGCCTTTAAATTAATGGTGAGTAATTGGCTGCATTGCAGCCACTAATTAAATGTTTCAGCAGAGCTGCTGGTACCTGACACCCAGAGCTGCCTTGCTGACAGACCAAAGTTCCACATGAGGCATCCTTGCTTTTCCAGACATCCTCAGAACTTCTCATGGCCTTTTCCTCTCAAGATCCTCCTTGGCCCATGCAAACCAATGAGTGGTGCTGTAAATCTCTGCTCATAGCTCAGCAGTTTGTAAATGAGAAGGTTGATGTATCTTAATATAATAATAATAATGATCTGGATAGTAAATAAAAGTAAAAGCAGTTGTGATTGTGCATTCCCAAAGCCTTTCACAATCCCCATCTGCAGGGAATCAGCTCCATGGCTCAGGAAATCCATAACTGTTTTCCAGCTGGTCAAATTAACACTAAGGAGGAAAGAATAGTTAATTAAACCCTTGCAGAAGGACCAGGTTCCATACTGACAACTGCAGGACAGAGATCTGCAAACCCTGTTTAGCAGTGCCTCTGAGTCCTGTGGTTCAGCCACATTCCCATTCCTAAGCAACCCCTCTTCTCTCTGCAGCCACACCATTATTTCCATGGGTATTGACTTTGCATTTGTGCAGTTACAAGAAGAGTGGATGTTGCCACCCACACTGCAGCCCTTCCATTAGGAACATGAGGTAATATTGCTAATATTATTGCCATTAGTTAATAAGCACTGGTTGAGTCGAGTTCAGATTTTCATAGCAACAAATCCAACTGTCCAAAGGTGCTTAATCTCAATTACATAAATTCATCTCTACCACATGAAGTGCTCTTAGAGAGGTTCATACAAGCCGGTGCAATGAGCTTTTTTAATAGCACTATAATTGAGAACTCAACATGTTTCCAAGTGCTGTTTAACAATTAATTTGCCAAATATCAAATTTAATTTAACTATTTTCAGTCAAAATAGAGACACGCTTGGGAAATTTCAGGTGACTGAGTTTAACCCAATTGACATTGCATAGAGATGGCACAATAACTGGATGTCATAAAGGAGGTTGGTTGTAATTAGTTTGGCGTGGAAGACCTGTCTGCTTAATTTCTGAAAACCAGCAGATTTCCAGTCCTGGCAAAGGTCACTCAGTGTAGGAATAAGTCTGTGCCACACCAGACTTGATACCAGCCTTTCAGAGCCTGAAGAACATCAGTGAGCAGTGCTCCTGTCAAACAGCTTTTCAGAAACTTAAACCTTTTTCATGTAGAGTCTCTGGTCTCTCAGAAATACCACAGGCCAGGCTGGGTGCCAGCATGTACCAAGCTGCTTTCTGAGGTACCAGCTCTCACCTTTATGTAGATTGGATGGGATTAAAAGCTGTGCTGCAAGAACTCTTTGATCACAGAAGCAGCTGAAAATTGTCCAGGCTGCGTCTCTGAGCTGCTCTATGCAGCTCATCCAAGGCTGGCATCCTGCTCTGGCTCTGGCACCATTCTGCCATTCCTGCCTGCATCCAGCATGCTGCTCTGAAACCCAAAATCCAAGTTCCACATAAGCCAGCCATTTGCCTGAAACCCTGAGGATACTTTGGTATTTAAAAGTGGGGTTTTTTTCTGAGACATATCACAAGTATTAGAAAAAGGGAAATTAAACAACTGCGGAGTGGATTTTTTTTTTTTTCAAACTTTGCAAAGGTTTTTATTATACATGAGGATATGAGGGAAAGATCACTATAATGAATGTCATAAGCCTTTGATTTACCTGCTTGGTTTTAGTATCTTACTATTGAATTACAGTAATAAAAGGCTGGTCAGGACAGCAAGCAGGAAATGAAGCAGCAACTGGTGATAAAAGAAGCTTTTAGGGAAAATACATCAAAGGCCCTCCAGGAAACAGCAAGATGTTCTTGCTTCAGAACTGTTTGTGGGCCTGCTTCCCGTGGGGCTGATGGCCTTGGTTGAGTTTTGTTTCCTGCTTTTCCCCAAGTTCTCCAAGGCTGGAGCTGGGGCTGCACTGTCCTGCCTGTGCTGAGGCAGCAGCTCATGGGTGAGTTTGACAGGGAAACACTGAGGGTTGATGTCATTCAGGCAAACCCTTGCTGGGAATTTGTGGCCCTCATTTGTTTGCAGAGTGGGTTTAGATGATAGCAGGAACTGGCATTTGCAAAGTGCTGTTTTGTCACCTGAAGTGAATGTAACAAGCGAAAATTCAAAATGTAAATATTCCTGCAAGGGCTGGAGGTTCACTCTGCTGATGGCATGGGAATGAGTACATGAAAATTAATTGCATGAGAAACCTACAGATTTGGCAGAGGAGTTGTGACAGTTGCTGATGTTTCAGTTGCTTTCTGTTCATGCTGCATCTGAAGTGCAGCATCAATGGGCCCCTTTCAAAAATGTTGAATGTTGAGATCTTCAGTGGATGATTTTCAAGGGCTGCTCTATTAAATCCACCTTTCTCTGCAATGGTCTGATTCAGGAGCCTCCTCATGGCACAGAGGTGGCAGCAGCATATGTGGAAGCAGGATCTGGGCCCTATTTTGGGAAAACAGTGTCATGCTGCTCGTTTGCAGTCAGCCCCAAAACCTGGTGCTTTGCATCTGGAAAGTGAACCACAAAGTGCTTCAGAGGTTGTCCCTAGAGGCAAGAGGCAGTTCTGCTCTTTGGGATGTACTTGTGGCAAAAAAGGGATTTACCAGAGCAACAAAAGCATCAAAGGAGCCAGGGCAGGGCAGTGCCCACCAGCAAGGGATGTGTTTGACCAGGCTGAATCAGTGCCAGGGTTCAGTGCCTGCAGGGACAGTCCTGACCCTGCAGCAGTTCAGAGTCCTCTCCAAAGGGAAATTGGCTTTATCTGGCACTGCTGAGGTACATCTGAAGGAGAAAGGATGGCACACTGGAGTGCTGCTCTGCTCAGTAACAAGTGAGGGGAAATGCCAGTTGTTCATCAGCAGTTTGGAGGTCTGACACTTGATGGATGGCCTGAGAGCACTGCCTGGGCTCCCCTGCTCCTCACAGGGGCCCTGACTTGGCTCTGGCATTTGCTCAAATCACAGCAAAGGCTGGGAATTCCAGGCTGGGTGTTTGCATGCAAAGGAAATGCTCTAAAGCTGCTCAGAGGAGCTACAGAAGGGCAAGGGAGCGTATTTCAAAGAGAATTGGAGCAGTAAAATTTGGTTCACTTGGAACATCTGACTAGCAGATGGTAAGGAATAAACTGAAGACTGTGAAAAGCATGTGGGTGTGTCATGGGCACGAGTTCCCAGCAGGTGAAGAGTGGGACTGGTGTAGCACAAACCACAATCCCATCCCTGGGGCAGGAGCACCCGTGACACTTCCCAGACACGAGGGTGGCTCTGGTCTGTGCCAGCCTGGGGCCACAGGAGCCAGCAGAGCCTCAGCAGCTCCAGGAGGCAGCTGCAGGGAATAACTCCTGGTGTATTCCTTTGGGGAGACAGGAGAGTGGTCCAGGAGGTGCAAAGTCACTCTGGCTGTCACTCTTTCAGCCAGCAGCAGTTAGAACTGTGCTGATGGGATCCTCCCAGCAGGCCTGCAGCATCCTTCTGCAGCATCCTTCTCCAGGGCAGGGCTGCCCTTTCCAGAGCTCTGGGTGGGAGCACTGAGGGCCTTTGGGTTTCACATGGCAGAGAACATTCCTTGTTTTCTTCAGTTCCACGTGGCTCAGTGCTTTGGTGTCCTGCTCAATAGCTCAGCTGCTCTGTTCTGACTTGACTCCTTGGATCTCTGACAGTTTACTGGATTTAAATGGGAAGAATTCATTGCTTTGATTCTTGGAGATAATCTATCTTTTGGACATAAAACAGCAGTAATAGTGAAAACTTCCTGGCAAGTAGATATATTTTTTTTAATTTTGTCAATGTACTTTCCCTGTGTTCTCACCTCTTGTTTATCCCCCAGAAGGTAGAACATGGGAAACTTGTTAATGGACCTCACAGGAATGAAAAGGGAGAGTGGCTGCAATGTTTTGTTTATGAAAGAGGGCAGACATTAGCCTTGGGAACTGTGCTTTTAATTATTAGTCACAAACTTTGCTTTCAAGGCTTTATTGAACTGGAGAAAAATCACCCATGGAGCTGTGCTTGGTCAGAGAGGAGGTTGCAGAACTGGGCTGAGATGACAAAAAGCTGTTGTTGGAGTCAAACCTGTGTCTGTGGGGAATTGTAATTGCCAGTAAAAAATGCAAAGGATACATCCATAACTGAGGGTTGTATCAATAACTTGTGTAAATAACAAATCATTCCAGTTTTCAGAAGCCTTGCAGAGCAAGGGATAAAGCTGTGGCAAATTCAACTTGGCAAGTACAGTCCTGTGGTTCTTACACAATATTCAAATCTTTCTTCTTCATCATCTTCAGCTCTTCACACCCTCCTGGAGAGACTGACTGAGCACCCCCAGCCCCTACGTGTATTTGACAGACATTGGGGTGCAAGGAGGGGATTAAAAATCACTTCTGGGAGCATGTATGGAAGGTCTCAGGGTATTTCTGCCTTTCCTCACGGTCAAAAACTTTTTAGACATAAAAACTTCTGGAAAAATAAATTTTCTGTGTGCTGGTGTAAAGAACATGTAAGGCAAGCTCTGAAAGGGAGGAGACAAATAACAATAGTAATAGGGGGAAAATGTAAGAGTGATTAAAGCCAATTCTAGAGCAAAAACTTTACTCTTGTGCTTTAAAGCACACCCCTCAGAAGGTATATCCTTAGTTGCATGGTTTTCATGAGGCATAATCACATACTTGAAGCTTTCAGAGAGTTCATCCTTTGAAGTACTTTTCCATGTCAGGTTTTAAAAACACCCACAGAACCACCCATATTGCTGGATTACTTTCTCCCATCCAGCATTGCAGCATATTCCTGTCCCATCCATCCTCAGGCTTTTCACTTGTGTCTGTAATGTTTTGCAGGGATTTCACTGCAGTCAGTTAAATTAATCTGGATTTATGCTGAGAGTTTGCAGAGGAAGAGCTGCTACATCTCATTTTTAAGGGTCCTCTCTTTTCCAAACACAGGCCCTGCCTATAAAGGGGAGTGTGGTATTTTCAGGGTCCCCCGTCGTGGGGAGGAAAGATGACTCTGACTCCATGTTCTCAGAAGGTTAATTTATTATGTTACTATATTATATTAAAGAATGCTATACTAAATTATCCTAAAGAATAGAGAAAGGATACAGACAGAAGGCTGAACAAGATACTAATGAAAAACTCGTGGCTCTCTCCTCAGAGTCTGACACAGCTTGACCCTGATTGGTCATTAAATTAAAACAATTCACATGATACCAATGAAACAACCACCTGTTGGACAAGCACTCTTGAAACCATATTCCAAAGCAGCAAAACACAGGAGAAGCAAATGATATAATTATTGTTTTCCTTTTTCTCTGAGGCTTCTCAGTTTCCCAGGAGAAGAATCCTGGGCAAGGGATTTTTCCAAAAAATATGATGGTGACAGGGGTGGGGATATTTTTTGGGAGGAGGATTTAGGATCAGGTGGCTGCTGCTGTTTCTTCATCAGGGAATGGACTTTCCATCAGGGCAGTCATCAGAGGGACACCCAAAGCAGCTTTTCCTGAACAGGGAGAGGTAAAAGGGTGTTAGATGTGGGCCTCCAAACAGAGATACAGAGTCTGTGGTTAACCTAGAGGAGTTGTGTGTGTTCAGTAGCTCTGGGACAGGATGGAAGCCAAGTTCCAGTTCAGGAGGGTGCAGGAGAACTGCACAGGTGACAATAAGGAGTGCACGTCTGATGTGGTGGAGGTAAACATACATATAGCTAAAAATACCTTATCCCACCAATGTGGAACAGACATCTTGTTAATTATGCATCTTTAAACTTGGTTTGAAAATTGGCTTAATAATATATAATCATGATTTACTTAGAGACAAATTAACATTTGACTTTGACTTTTGGATAAGTCACCTCTGTTCCTGGTGTTTTGTTATCATGGAGCTCATGCTTGGCACTTCATGGTTTTTAGGTCAACAATGTGACCTAAAACTGGACAGCTTTTTTCTTTTTTCTTCCTATTTCATAAGATTTAACCTAAATCATGGCATTAAGCAACATTATGTGAATCTGGTCATACTATTTATGAAAAGTACACATGACACATTCTTTTCCCTTCCAATCCAGTCAGTCAGGTGTTGCTGAGTTTCTGGGTTTGTGTATTATTGATCATGTAATACCATCATTTTTGTCAATAAACAAAAATGCCCCTTTTGCCCAAGTTAAGATTGTTTGTGACACAAGGAACTGACCCCAGCACTTTGGTACATGACAGATGGGGGTGTGTGGAAATCTAACACACTGAAATTTGTGTTTCTCTTTTTTTTTTTTTTAAAGAAAAAAAGAAATTGCTTTTGAAAAGTAGAAATAAATCTTAACTGCCTGTTTCCACTGTGATCCACATTCATTTATTTCTCTGTTTGCTGTGGTTTTTATATCTATCAAAACTTTTGGTAATCAAGGAGTCTCAAAACACAAGGCCTGGCAGCCTGGCTGCAGTGTCAGAACACCCACAAGAGGGGAGCACAAAAAGGAGGTGAGAGCTGCACTGTGGCCATTTAATAATCAAAATCAACTGGTTGAGCAGGAAAAGCACATTCTGGGTATTTTTTCTGCTTTACTGTTTGCATGCTGCTGCTCCCATTGCACAAGGCTCCTGGGAGTCTCTATAGTTTATAGTACATGACTCATTGGTCTTTTGACACTGAGCTGTTTGACACAGAAATTTTTATTTGTACTTCCATGGAGAAATGTATGTACAGATAAAGGTTACAGAGGGAGGTGAGTGGCCCTCAAATTGTGTTAACTTTTCAAAGTCTGTTCTGCTCTATAATGTTAAATAGGATGGCAGAGATGTCCCTTCCAGAAGGCTCAGAATGTGCCTCTGTGCTTGTGTACATACAACCAGAACAGGGGTAATGAAAATAACATTTACTGACTGTTTGCTTCTCACATAACCAAAAATGGCAGTGGAACAACCCATATTTAGAGTTTTATTATTTAGAGTGCCTGATTGTAAACCAGGCCTGCTTCTCTTCAGCTTGGCTTAGCAAGCAGGTAGGAATATTAAGCAAGGGAACGTGGCCATTCTGGAGTGTTCTTCCCTTTCCCAATCATTATTGTGGTGCCAGTGATCTCAGGCCCTTTGGCCACTGCCTTTTAGGAGGGTTTTGTGTCTATTTTTGGGCAGTCTTCAGCAACACTTAATGGGAAGTGCCCTAAATATATTTGCACATGAACACCCAGAGCTCAGCAGCAAACTCCCCCAGGCTTTACTTAAACATTTTGTAGGTTCAAAAATGGAAAGGCAGGAAAGCAAATGCTGAGGATAACAAGGAGATCTGTGCCAGGTAGGATCTCCTGGGAGCTGCTTGGAGGCAGGGAATGATTTTATCACCCCACTGCTCTCAGGAGCTGTGAGCACTGCTGCTCTCATTCCATTAGAGAGGAGCACAAAGGAGCCAGAGCTGGGCTGTGTGAGGGTCAGACCATGGCCATCCCTGCCCTTTAAAGAAATTTATTCAACTGTGCATGATTAATTTTTTTTTTCTTCCAGTGCATCACTTAGAGCCACTGAGAGCATTTTGCCCAGAAACACAATAGCTGCTTTCTTAGCTGCAAAAATCAGTGGGTATTTAAACTTCCTGGAGCCTCAATAACCCCAGAGCAGCCCCTTGCTGTGAACCCTGTGCTCTGCCTCTTTCTAACGCCCTGCACTGTGGATTCTTGTTGGAATTCTTGTTCAGGGGTTTATCTCAAAGACATAGCAAGGAAGAATCTGCTGTTCCATCTGCAGAAGAGCTTTCCTGACCAATGGCTGAAGGTTTCTCTAGTTATCTCCAGGTGTTTCAGAACTTTAAAATTGCTGTGGAAAAGCACAGATTGTTTGGGGCAGAGTTGGTTGAAATTCTGTCCAAATGAGATGATTTCAATGGGTGTGGAGGGAGGCTGCACACAGGAGTCAGTCAGCCAACCTGCTAATGACCTCAAATGATTATAAATAGCCTTGTGATTACTTAAAGTGATAACTTCTCCATTTTGAGGGGTTTTTCTGTGTCTGAGGACAAAGATCCTGTATTTTGAAGTTTAAAGCCCTCATTCTATACTCATATGGGGAGATGGGGTAGAGAAAAAAGGAAAAAGGAGGTTACTGTTATTCCCTACTCTGCCCTGGTGCTGATGTGGAGGTGTCAATAAGGCAGTCATGGTTTGGAACCTGTACAGGGATGGATATTCTGGGATTTCCTGATGCAGCTTTCAGGCTTCCATTCCCAGTCCTTGCATTTCATGCACCTCAGATTTCAGTCAGGCAAATCTTCCTGAGAAGAGAATAAAAGGAGTTATAACCTACATGGGACCTTTCAGTTGATTAAATTTTTCATTCTCTGAGGAAAACTCATTTTAGAGGTTGGGAAAACAAGGTGGTAAAGTGTGCCTAATTACAGTTGACTCCAGTGGACAAACTTCAGTTTTAGTCTGGAAAAGTTGAAAAGGAGTCCATGGTTATTTTAAAATTAATTATCACTCTCCTGAAGTCCTGCTGAAAAATAATAAAAAAAAAGAACAGCTAGGCAAAACCAGGCAGTAAATGACTCACAGATGAGGCAAAATCCACCATATGTCAGCTACACCTCAGAGCCAGGGGGTGCTGCCTTTGTTTGTGTCAGTGGGGTATTTTTGCTGAGGTGTTCCAGGACACCCTGTGCTTCCCATGGCAAAGCCCTGGCACTTGGTGGGTCTGACACAGCAGGAGCAGCCCTGGGCTGCCTTTTTTGGTTTTTTATTTTACAGTTAGGTGCTGAGGCCCTCCCAGCACTTAAAATTATAATGTAAATATTTGAATTCTTACTTTTCATAATTGATCACCTGATTTGAACATCTGGAACATCTGCTGAGTGCTGGAGATGTGGGAGCTGAGGAGGAAGAAGCACATGCATGGATCTCCTCTGCAGGGTTTTGGCTCAGCTCTCCTCAGATATTTCCTCCTGATGTGTTGGTGCTGAATGTGTGGGCACTTCCTCCCTGCTGGCATCACTGCCGTGGCTGCTGGGGGCTGGGATGTGCTCCAAGTCACTCACACTGCCTGGAAAGCAGGGAGCAAAGCTTGCTGAGATACCCCTGAGCAATTCTCAGTCCAGCAGGCACAGGGCAGCTGGGAATTCCCCTTGGGACATCCCTGGGAAAGGAAAGCTTGCAGTCAGGCCTGGCACAGCCTGTTGTGGGGCTGGAGGTGACACTGTCCCTGACCATGGCACCCCCAGCCAAGGACAAATCCCATGAACCAGGAGGGACAGACAGCTCACTGAAGTTCTTGCCTTGGAGAGAGGAAAAGAATTCTGCCTTTCCTCCCTAGGAATAGGGAGATTTGTCATTTTAAAGCTCTATTTCTGAATTATTAAAGCATTGCACAGGCTGTTAAATGAGTGCAGCATCCAGGAGTGCTTTGTCCAAGAAGCTCTGTAACAAAAAGGCACCAGAAAACGCTGCAGTGGAGCCTCAGGGCAGGAAAGCAGCTGCTCCAATAGTGATGAGGATTCTCTTCTTTTGACTCCCTTATTTTCTTTGCCCTCACAGATACAGAGAAAGCCACTGTCACCTCCTCGTGCTACTGGGTGACTTGCAGGAGCAGCAACACCAGCTCAGGGTTGCTATGGAGCACCAATGAAACCCTTGTTAGTGAGTTTGGCTATTTATGGCCCTGATGTTGGAGCTGCAGGGGGAGTTTCCCTGTTGATCCATGTTACAGGAGGCTGCACCATGGACGAGGAGCTAAAATTGTATTTTATGGGCTGGATCAGCAAATCTTTTGAAGTTCATTGATTAAAGCTCAGCACAAAGTTATTTTTGGATGCCAGTTCCAACCTCTCCCTGACTTTGCAGAGTTTAGAGAAACCCTAAAGTGTGCCCCAGACTTGGGTTGGTACCAAAGGGCAGAGGAGGGTGGTGGCAGGGGGGACACTGGTGAAGCACAGCTGTGACAAGCACCAGGCACTCCCTGTGGAGCCCAGACAGATGTGGATCTGTCTCCTGCAGGAACAGGCTCCAGGTGGCTCAGGCAGGGCTGCAGGGAGCTCCTTGGGCAAAACCCTTGTGATTCAATGAATGAGGCTCTGTCAGAATTCCTGGACAGTGGGCTTGATGTGGTGAAAGAGGAATTGCAGAGCTCTTGGAGAAACACAGAATTCCTCCAAAATCTGCAGGTGTAAGAGCTGCCAGAAAAGTTTTGGATGCATTGTACTAAATTCAGCAAAAGCTGAGAGTGAAGTTTCAAGAAGGAATAATGGGAGGGAAAACATCTAAAATAAATATCTGATAATGACTGCCTATGTGCTGGAGGGGCAGACAAGGAGAGGCACAAAAAAAGGGGATGAAAGCATTTTATGGAGGCTGGAAATCCTTTGTGCTGTGAAGCTGCTCTCTTGTCCTCTTGCTTGAGGAGGGACTCAATATTTGTCTTCTGGGCCCAGCTGAGAGAGAATGTTCCATGTGATTTAGGAGATCATCACAATTCATTCCATTCACCTAGAGAAAGAAAAATCAGACATCACCTGTGATTAAACCAATCTGGGGCCATTCTGTTCTGTCTCAGCCATTCCACAATCAGAAAAACAAGGGAGCATCTTCTGCTGGGTTCTTTGCTGTATAAGAAATGTGGGGTGATTTATTTTCACCAGTCAATCAATGTATTAAATGTACAACCAATGTATTTTCAATGTACTTAAACTGAAACTACACATCAAAGCTTTAAGTCAGTATTATGAAAAAAATCAACACCAAAAAAAATACCCAAACAAGCCAAACAATCAACCACACAAACAAAATCAACAACCAAACTAAAAAAAAAACCCAACAAACAAAAAGATCCAGAAGGAATAGTAAATGTTCTCTTATTGGTGTTCTTGGAGAACTGTCACCTCTAAATGTTACAGGGTGGTGGTACAGACAGGTTTTTGTCATGAACATCTTCTAAAAATGATTATTTGTCCTCAGTCATTGCTTGATGAGAATCCCCTTCCCTCCTGGTCAGTGCAGGAACACCGTGCACAGCTCCCTGGGGTCAGCCAGGGAACTTTGTGTTAGTTTCAGGCTCATGATTTTCCATGTGGGGAAGAAGGTGGAGACATGTAACAAGGTCAGTGACCCTTGGAGGAATTTCAAGTTCTTCTCTCTGTAGTTAATGAGCAAAGTAGACAGGAACCTAAAGATGAAGGTGGTTATGGCAGTGCTGTCAAAAGCTGCAGAAAAGTGACTGAAAGTCTGAGACTAAAATAGTGATTTTGTGTGTAATTAACAGGAACTTCTCAACAATTGGCATTACCATTCCTAGGAGGGTGATGCAGGTATTTGGTTATTTGGTTTCAGTCAGACTTTAAAAGCAGAATCACAGCTGATGAAACAGCACAATTTAAATGGCTGATTCCTGCCTAAGGAGCTTCCTTAGCATCTCTCAGGGAACTCATTCCCAGCCCTTGTGGATCACAGGACTTTAACAGGGATGAGAGAATTCAGCACGTGAAGCTTTTGAGTTGGAAAGAAATGCAAAGCTTCCATCCCAAAGAGCCATTTGTACACTGCTGAATGCAGTGTCCCAAATCCTGAGAGCAGTTTTCCCCATTTTGTAGAACAAGTTGCTGCCATCCAATCTTTACCTGCTGGAGAGGAATCCTGTCAGGCATTTGCTGTGCTGTCTCGGCACACACTGTGTATGTGGTGTCACTCATTTCTGTGCTGGGAGCTGTGGAACTTGTTCGTGGCAGGGATCATCCTGAGGATGTTTGTGTTCTACCCCCCGTCACGGTGGATTTGGGATACTCGGGAGTGTCTTTGCCGTGCCCTCTGGTTTTGTGGGGTGCTTTTATTGGCACGGATTGGCTGCTAAATCTCTGTTCACTCAGCCCCTCTGCTTCGTTTTCACAGTTCTGCCACTGCCAAGCAGCCCAGAGACGCCGATTCCTGAGCCCAGCGACCCCGCACTGACAGCGCGGCTGACAAAGCCCGGGAAGAGGGGAAGGAGCCGCTGGACGCGCTCCCTCCCCGGCCGCCGCCTCCCGGAAGATGGAGCTGTTTCCCTGACACAGCTGATGGAGGCCTTGTAAGTTCAGTATCACGTGCAGTTGGGGAATTCTTACAGATGTCACAGATTTCTTCTTCACAGCTGAGAGAAAGAAAGAAATGAGCCTGCTGACCATAATTATTTTATTATAAAGGAAGGGTTTTATTTGTTCTTTACCTCAGTAAATTATAGTTCTTAACAATAACAGTACATGAGAGTGAGTTCAGTTATCAGAGTCCAGATGCCAACCTTTTTTTATCCTTTGAAGGTACACATGATTCTTGGCAGATTTAGGTATATTAAGCATTGCAATTTTCTTGAGTTTATCACTTGATTAGAGGGGGGGTGATTTGTTTTATTGAGAGCAATCACTCCCTTTTTCCTGGAAGCAAATCTATTTATTTCCCTCTGGGATGGAGAGGGGTATTTATTTCTGGTGTGCTTTGGTTTCCACCTGTGAATGATAAGGCTGGGAGGGGTTTTAAATTTCCACATTAAAAATGAAGTGCAAAGGTAATGATCATAGAAGATTGAAAGCAAAAGATGGATGTTGATTCTTGCTCAAGGAAGGATGGTTTGTGGGAACCCACAGTCCCTTGAGTTGGGGCTGAGCAGCAGAGCCCTCCAGGGATCAGATGAAGAAGGAAACTGTAAGTATGTGGGGATTTGAATACCTTTATAATGTGCTTGTGTGTGTTCAGTGTCTGATCTTCTTCCCTTAAAAGCAGAGTTAACCCTCTCCCTCCTGCCCTTCCCTGCTCACCCCAAATCTGGGATAAGGCTCTTGGTCTCTTGAGGCCTGGGCACACTGAGGGTCCCTCTGGGAGCTGGACAAAACTGCTGCCAGTGACACCCAACAGCTGCCAGTGTCTCAGCCTTGCTGGGAGGGCTGCTGGGAACATTTCACTTTTCACTTCATTGCTGCAGATCAGATCCTGGTTTTTACAGCTCGCATGTGTGCTATCTAAACTGCAAAAAAGATTAAGAAAAAGGGAAGTTTTATAAGCACTGACGTGGTTGTCATGACTACCTAGGCCACTTTGCTGGTGCTATACAAGTCTTTCACTTTATCTGTCTAGCTTTTATATAAAAACACCCCACATTTATTTTTGCATGAGAGTCTGGAGGAACAGGGTTCAAGAAACATCAGTAAGCATCAATATGTGTGTGAGGTGTGACATGCAGGTGAGGCTGAGGCTCATCCCCTCAGTCAAATCACAAATGTCTGTGGTAAATTGTGTTCAATGCCTTGGACAGGGAGAGAGCCAGCTCCAAGGTATCTCTGCTTTTGTCTGAACTGACAAGATTGGAGTGCTGGCTCCAAATGACCAGGCTGCTCTGGCTTACTGGGAGGTGCTGTCCTCCCTGAAGCTGTCAGCAATAGCAAGTTTGAATTTATAGATAACATATTCTAAAAGAGCCTCCCCATCTCTTTTATGAAGTCTGTAAGCCTCTGCCACAGGCCTGGACAGCTGCAATGTGTGAATGCTCTCTTGGAAAAGTACAGCTGAGCCTCCAAAGCCTTTTATGGTGGTTTGGGGGCTTTCTTTTTCCTTTTTTCTGTGAAGTAAGGGTTTTCTCAGTGACAGAGTTGTGGATCATGTGCAAGGGAACAACCAGAAGCAGGAGTAATCTGTGTGTAAATGTTAGCATATTCCTGGTGCTTTATTTCAGACCAGCAATGGGTAATCACAAGGAAAAGAAGGAAAAGTACTGAGTGTGTTTGGAAAAGGAAAAGATGTACCATGCTCTGGGCACAGGGTCTCCAAAACAACAAGGGGCAGTTTGAGATAAAGTTTGGTTGCCAGGAGACTGTAACTATGAAACAGAAATGCTGATTAGCTGAGATACTTGTGAGATGATGAAAAAAGACATCTCAGTGTCTGTGTTATGTCAAAAGCATAAAATAACACACTTATCTTGGAAGAGATAAACACAACAATGCAGATCCTAACAGCAGTAAATCCAGCCCCAGTGGTCACGGGCTGATTTAAAGTTTAAGAACATAGCTGGAGTTGGTCATTGAATGCCCCAGGAGTTAAATTATCAGAGGAGGAGGAAGGTGAAGATAAAGAGGTGAAATGTGTGCAGCTCTGTCATTCTTTGAGCACTGAATCACCTCAAACCTGTAGGAGAATGGGCAGCTGAAGTGAGAGGAGTCTCTGTAAGCTCTGTGTGCACAGCTTTGTGCTTCCTTAAGGAGCCAGGAGCTTCTGAAGAGGATCATTACAGCATAAAAAAGCATTTTAGGTTCCAGGTGGCATCAGAGAGAAAAGTTTAGGAAGAAATCTGAAAGAAATCAAATGAAAGGAAACAAGGATACAATTTCAGAAGACACAGGTCTGGTCATCAGGTTCCTGTAATGGGAATAGGAAGAGAGAAACTTGAAAAAAAAGAAACCCTCTGTTAAAAATCTCTTTTATGTTGCCCTGGAAAGGCTGTCATGGTCAGAGGAAAAGAAAATTGTCCACCATGCTGGGGCAGGTTTGCATTCCTCTCTGTCATTTGGTTCCTGACAAAGCTGGCAAATACATGTGTAAGAGAAAACATCTGCAGAATGCTTCTGGAGCTGGTGTGGATACAAAGGCAGTTTCAAATAAAACCATTTCAGTGTGTTCATTTGCTCTTTTTGTGTGCTGAGAATCTGGAGCTATGAAAGCGTTTGCAACTCCTGAAAAAATTGTAGAGTACTCAATCATGTTATTAGAATAAAATCAATGATTTATACTAAGAATTCCTAAAAATTGCAAAATGTAATTTAGTTATTTTGCCAGTGGGGAAATGGTGAAGAAATGAGTTGTGCTTGCTTAACTTAATTTTTGTTTCTTAGCACGAGGTTTGTAATTACTTTAAGTAAGCAAGTTATTTGTTTCTATTAGCAGTAATTGACGAGTAAATGTGATAGTGAGATATTTTCTCCTGGAAAACTCTACCAGCAAGTCCCAGCTCTGACCAGAATTCCTGTGCCAGGTGGGTTTCCAGTGTGTCACCCCAGAGACTCAGCTATCCTTAGCAAAATGCACCCCTTAGTAACTGGGAGCTGCAGTGACCCCCCTGAAATCCCAGTGAGAGCAGCAACACCAGCAAGGTGAGGAGCTTTTATTGCTGTTTCTCAGCTAATCTGTTTTATTGTGACTTAGGCTGCTCTGCCAGAGACAGAAAGCAGGCCTGGATCTCTGTTTTCTACCTGTGGGATAGGTGGGATTTGGAGTGTGTTACTCCAAGGGCTTTCCTTCCAGGCACTGCTGCTGGTTTGTTGTTGCCATCCTGGGGTGTTGGATTCAGTGTCTGTGAGCAGAGTTCTGCCAGTTCCAGCTCCTGGGTCCCCGTGCAAACCTCTCCAGGTGCTGTTCCCAGAGCTTTGCAGTAATGGCTGGGAGTAGCTGCTGCTGCTGCTGGATTGATTGATACCAGGTTAAAGACAACCTGTCAGGCTTGGCTTCCTTGAAAAATGTGTGGCAGAGGCTGGATACTTCAGGAACTGCTTGTCACTGGGTATTTGCTCCTGTGAACAACTGCTGGTAGCTGCCTTCTGTAAATGCTAAATAAAACTGCAATTTCCCTGCCTTGGGAAACCACAGCGTGTCCTCAGAGCCCCACAGGAGTCACTGGGGTGGCTTCTAACAGCCCGTGGCAGGAAATCCATCCTGTGGCACAGTTAGCAGGGAATGCCCAATCCCCTGCAGCTCACAGATGGCTCTGGAGCTCCTCAATGCTGAAAGTCATCAAGCAATCTTAAAAACCCAGAGTTCATAAAAATTAAGGAGTTTTTCATAAGGCAGAGTGCATCTCAGAGAACATGCCCTGTGTAGCTCACCCCCAAGTAGCTCAGGAGTGAGAAATTACAGGAAAAAAAACAGACTGGAAAGACACACACAAATCCTCAGGGAATCATAGCTGCTTGTTTTCTCTCTTCTCAATTCAATTGTTTCCTGCCACGAGGAGATGTAGGAAAATAAACAGAATTATCACCCGGGAAAGGACAATGCCCATTGATGAGTGCATTGTGTGGCAGCAATCTCTTCATTGCGCTGGGAGGTGACAAAAGCCGTTCCTAATGAGGGCTTTGATTGCTTGGAAACTCAGCCACTGCTGATCAGCCCCTCACGGATTAGGGATGTTCAGGAGCAGCCAACTATCTGCAACAAAGGAGTACATTTTCTCAGGATAAAAAAGCAAGCTGAGGATTACAAGGACCCAACAGTCTTTATCTGCAGAAAATCCTTGTTTCAGGTCTCTTACCTCTTCTTAAAGGCTTGGAATAAATAACATTGATTTCCTTTAAAACTTAATGTGTTCACTGTTAAAGTATTCACACAGCTTAGAAAAGAGAAGGGATTATTTTGCTTTTAAGCCTTCCTTCAATGTGAAAAGAGAGCTATTCTGCCAAATTTGTCTACAAATTATAAAATTCTAGACAGATAATATATATATGTATATACCTATTTGAGCTGTTCTTTTTCACCTCCTAACTGGAGGTGAAAACATACCTGGAAACTTTCCAGTTCCCATCTCTTTGTATCAGTGCAGGTATGTAGATGCAGGGGAAGGCCCTTAAGCTGGGACCAGTGGAGCTGTTCCCTTGAGCTCTTTTTCCTGCCTCACCTGCCCTTTGAGCTCTTTCCTGGCAGTGATGCCTCTTGAGTCCAAAGGAAATACCTGAGTGAAGGTTCCTTGTGTACAGTCTCTGTTCTATTTTGTGGTTTCCAAGTGCTGCTCTCCCAGCCAGTCCATAACATCTGGCTGCATTTATCCACTTGGCACAGAAACTCTCTTTTAAGTGCTCTGTTTCTGCAGAGTCATGGAAGATTTTCTCAGGAGCTGACCCACAGCAAAACATAAAACATATCCTGGGAGAGCAGGGCGGCCGCGGATCACCTGCGGGGGCACAATTGATCCCAGAACCTGCTTTACCGGCAGGGGATCGAAGCCTCTCCCCCGGGGCTGTCTCTCCATTAAGGCCTCACTGTGGATGCTGCCCCCAGACTGGAACAGGATGCACAGTGGGGGAGCAGCCAGCCCTGGCAGGCATCATGAGCAGTATTTGTTCTGTGAGTGAGTGCTGGGCTCTCAGGTGGAGATAATCAGGAGCCATGTTAATACCTCACTGCTCCAGGCACTGGGGTTTGCAGAAATTCCCTGTGTTTGGAACACTGCTGCCACATCCAGAGTTCAGCTGTGGCTTGTAAGCTGCTTAAATATTAAATGGTTATTGATTTCTTATCCTGGGAAACTTGATTGTTTAAGCCAACTGAAAGCTCTGCAGGTCCTTAACAAAACTGGAGGTGATGGGTTTGAAGGGAAAATATGGCAGAGCAGCTGGAGGGGATAATGGCCATTACTGCAACCCAGTGTTACTGAATGCCAGGCACAACGGCCTGGAAATGCTGGATTGGATTTGGGACCAGCTCAGGGCTCAGGGGCTGCAGCAGCAGTTTGCTGGTGGAGGATATTCTCACTAAAGGCCTTTGCTCCACAGTTAAAGTGGGGTGCATTTAGGATGGATTTGGAAATAAGGCTGCTCTAACTCAAAGGCTGGGGCTGAGGGACGTTCCTTTCTCCTGTGGTTCAGGTTCTCTCTCAGTGGCTTATATCCACTACAAAGAGTTTCCAGGAAAGGTTATTCAGCATTAAGTGTTCAGCCCTTGGAGACCTCCAGGGAAGAAGCCAAGAAAGTGAAGTGCATATTTTTGCAGAGTATTTTTCCATCCAGCCCTGGCCCTTTGATCTGAAATGTGTAACCTGTAACATGCCTATTCCACAGCAGCATATCCAAGAGCCCTCAGTTTAAGTTCAGGTGTTGAATAGAGAAGAGTCATTTGCAGAGGTGGATTTAAACATCTTCAGAGTTTTGAAAGATTGTGGTTTTAATGAAATTCTTTTCACTATCTGTTTCAGATTACAAAATCTGTGCTGCATACTTTTATTTTCTCACCTGACTTCAGCAGTGTCTGAGTTTGCTATTGCTCCCCAGGCTGTATTTTTCCTTTATTTTAAAATTGTCAGGCATTTAAAAATGAGCAAGCTTCTGATTAATAACTAATTTGCTTTAGCAAACAGCTCTTGCTGGGTGGTTACCTTGAGCCAATTCTTATTAGTATTCCAACACACGCAGGAAGTGTTCTCTCTCTTTGGAGGCTGATGTTACATCTCTTTAGCCACTTATAAAATAAAGCTAAGTGAATTAGTATTGATTCCCTTACTTGTAATAACAGGAATGCAACCTAATCGCCTCTCCAAATCACCCAGGCATTCCTGACTGAGGCTGGAATGGAAAAAATGTCTGGAGAGGGCAGGAATTTTGTGTTGTGAGGGTGACTCTGTGACAGGCACTTCCCCAGGCAGGGCTTGCTCCCCACCTGGGCAGTGAGAAACATTTTGAATATTACAGGTGCTAGGTACAAGAAGTTGTTTTTCCTTCAACGGTGTCTTAAATTATATTTGGGGTTTATATTGACAGCAAAGATTAATTAATAATTTACAGGCTTCACTCAGAAGTTCAATCCCCCAAAGCATTTCTCCTGTTTTGTTAAGCTCACACTCCCACTCTCTGGGAGAGTGTTTCTTCTTTATCCATTTTTCTGAGCAGGTCAGGAAGTTTATTATTCTTATTACAGACTCTAAATGCAGGTAAAGTGGAGAGGAAGACAGATATGAAGTTATTGAGATTTTCTGAGCAGCTTCAGCCTTTTCCTGTCTGAATAATTCCTCCCTTCCTCAGTCTTAAGGAGGCCAAACCCTCCTGTCTTCCCTCCCCTCTTCCTGCAAATCCTGGAACATCAGAGCAGAACACTGTGTTATGCTGGACCATTTACAGAAGTTCTGTGCATACTGAAAATCCTCTTGCAGGGCTCAAAATACATGTGCTGCTGCCAGAAATGCTGCTGCTGTTCAAAAAATAAAATAATAATTTAAAAAGAGACCATACCAGAATAGAATTTGCCATTAAGAAATGCTGACCAGCTTTTCTGATCAACCTACTTCGTGCCCAGTGTTTGGCTGGTACAAGAAGCTGTTCCCAGGTAATATTTCTCCTGGTAAAGGTCACACAAGTACCCCAAAAATGCCATGCACAGCTTTTGCAGGGCATTTAGGACCTAATCAAAGCCAGCAAGGAAAGGAACCACTTGCAAAGGAGATGAAATCAGGTTTTGAAATGTTTAGCCTAAACTGCTGATGTTTACACACAGCTGAGTTTGGAGAGAGGTTTGTTCCTCACTGAGCTTTTCCAAGTGCAGTTCTTCCACTCTTCATTGCCTCAGGTTTCCAAAACTTGAGGCAGAATTGCATCTTCAGTGAAGGTTCCATGGAATGTCCCCTGCTGTGACATCCCAGTGCTCCAAGGCTGTGTCCCTCTGCCCTGGGCACGACACACCTGCTGTGCTTCCCACTAAACTGATCTTGGATGATCCAGAAAAGATAAAAAGGGACTCACCCAGCTTCCAGTTTAGTGTCACTTCCAGATTTATTAATTTTGATCAAATAATCCTTGTAGTGGCTGTTTGTGGGCAGAGACAGGCATTGGAATCAAATGTGAAATAAACTTCCTTGGGGAGCCCGTTCTGTTTGAGTGAGCAGTGACCATGGTGTGTTTCAGAGGACAGAAAAGGGAAACCTCTATTCAGAAACCCCCTGCATCTCTTTAAGTGTTACACTCAGTGCATTTGTACAAACATGAAAGTGAGAATGATAAACTTCCCTGTTTCTCATGCCCCTTTCTACATAATCAAACATCTGTTCAGTTTCCAGAGTGACACTCCCACCTGCCACAGATGAGCCCGCAATGTTTGGTGCTTTTATTCCAGAGAGCTTTCACAACACAACACAGAACAAATCTATTCAATATTCTTTTCATTGCTGTTGGTTTTGTGATGCCAACAAACTCTGCAGCAATTTGCTATAAATGCAATGGTAGGGAAGGAATTTTCATTTAAAAAGTAGGCAGAAAATTGCAAACTAAAACCCAGTGATCAGGGCTTTGCTGAGATAGAAAATCTCTAACAATCAGTTGAAGCAAGGTTGGAGTTGCTATCAGGGACTGGACTGAGACACCTTGACCTTTCTATGGGGGCTCCTTCTGGAGCTGGGGTAGCTCCTACAGAATGTTCCTTTGTGGGAGCACCAAAGGGCTGCCTGGAAGCTGAATTCCCAAAGCCATTCCTTGGTCCTGAGAATTCCTGAATTCCCAAAGCCATTCCTTGGTCCTGAGAATTCCTGAATTCCCAAAGCCATTCCTGGCTCCTGAGAATTCCTGAATTCCCAAAGCCATTCCTGGCTCCTGTTGGGCAGTGAGAGCTTCCTGCAGGACCCAGCTTTCCTTGGGAACACCCTGGGTGTGTGGGAGGGAAGCACTCAGGCAGCTGAATGGTCATTTACCCATCTCTATTTGAAGCAGATACAGGAATTCTGCAGCCTCTCCCATCTGGAATTTCCCTGTTGCCACTGGAATTGCCAGTGTTGGTGTGGATGTCACACATAAAATAGTTGCACATTTGTGTTTCCTTCATTGTGATTGTGACACGGCAGGAGCTGGGTTGTGTCCTGAGCTCTGGTGAAATGTGTTCTGCCGTGTGCAGGGGCAGTGGAGTCCTTTGGGCACTTTTATTGAGCACAAGTTACTGCTAGCTTGGCTCAGAGGTTAAAAAAAGAAAACTCAAGCTTTGAAACACCTTTTTCCAGCCATTTTTCACTTCCTTTTTGTTCCATTCCTTTTGCTGTCACTCTGTTGTACAGACCTGTGTAATGCTTAGGATGTACAAATTATTGTAAAAGTTAAAATGTTGGTTTCTCAGGGTGAAAAGTTACCTGTAATTCCTACCATTGCACAACAGTGATCACCCACAGGAGCTATGGGAGTCTTTAACCATTAACTGTAAATTCCTGTTACAGCAGGAATTTATAAATACGAAAATTGATTTATTTCTGATTTAAGGCTAGTTTGACAGGCTATGGTCTGATGATTCATCATTAAAAATAAGAAATATCCTTCAGAAAACAGAAACCTTCAAGTTTTTCACCTATTTTTAACCTGAACATCATTCTTCCCTGAGAGCCTTTTGGAATTTGCACACAGACATATCTACTTGCCTTTGTCCTATCTGGAAATAACTGGTTTGAATTAGGAAAAATATTTTCCTGCTTGATATTTTTTCTCCATTTTCAAGATTTTTTTTTCCCACACAGAAGTAAAAACAGGCTCACTTCTGAATGTTGCCATCCACTAACATCTCCTTTAGGAAAGGCTTGGATTTGCTCATATCTAAAGTCACTGCAGGGTAGTGTGGAAGATAATGGAAAATCAAGTGTCAACTGTTGCCTTTTTACAGTAAAAACATGATCAATATTCCAGGAGCACATTATTTTAGAGAAAGGTTTCCAGCTCCATAAAGCCAAGATGTTTGACTGTGAGCAGAGTGACATTGCCCAGACTTGCCCTTTTTTGGCATTATTAGTAAACCCCAGGGTTCCTCAGAAAGGACAAAATCACCTTCTATCCTTCCATTTGTGCCCTTGCTAGTACCTACATGTTTTAGAAGCTGGTCTCTCTGGGCTTAATTACTTGGGGGACACCTTGCATATTAAACTGAATCACTTTTAATATTAAAAACCTGCTTGGAACTCTTTGTGCAGCATGAAAAGTTTCTACTCCCTTGTTTTGCTCCTAATGGAGGATCAAACACTGTCTGTTTGCTTATTCCAGGAACAAATGCATGCAATGGCACAAAAACATCCTGTGCATCATTTTAGTTATTGGAGGAAAAAATCACCACTTTATTCTTGATTTTTTACTAGACCCATTGAGTCTGGAACTCACAGCAGGCAGCACTCTGGCTGGGTGCTGTTGATGGGCTGAGCCCTTCAGCTGGCAGGAATGGCTGTGGGTTTACTGGATTTCCTCAGCTCTGAGGGGCTCCAGAGGTGCTGTTTGGAATAGCAGAGTGCCCAGGCAGTGGGAGAGCTTGGAGCATGTTTGTTCTCTAATGGGAAGAATCCCCTGAACTGCAGCCCTGCTGGGGGCAGGAATCCATCTCTTGCTTCCTCTGTTCACTGTCAGACATGAGGAGCAGCCCTGCTCTCCCCAGAGCAGCTGTGCAGGCCCTGCTCAGCCACAACTTCCTTTTCTTTTAATTACAGAGAGGGAAATGTTAGCACAGCTCAGCTGCTTCTGAGCCATTGATCCACATCAGTAACTGAGCACAGGGGGAAAGGAGCATTTTCCACACTGCTGATAATCAGTGCTGCCTTCTAAGGGGAGTGTGCACAGAGTCATGGGCTGATTTAGGTTGGAGCAGCCCTCCAAGGCCATCCAGTCCAGCCATCCCCCCCACACTGCCAAGGCCACCACTGTCCCCAAGTGCCACATCCACAGAGCTTTTAAATATTTCCAGGGATGGTGACTCCCCCACTGCCCAGGACAGCCTGTTCAGTGCTTGATGATACCCCAGCGCAGAAATTTTCCCTAATACCCAATTTAAACCTCCCCTGTGGGCTGAGCATTTGTAGCTGATGCCACAGGGTGCAAGAAGAGGCTTTCCCAGGAGTTTACCACTAATTGTATCTGTAAAAAGCAGGAATGCTAGGCTAATTTCAAATGATGGATTATGTGTAAAATTAGCTTTCCTTTGGAAAAAATTCTCCTTTATGGTGAGTAATGAAAAGAATACTTCTCTGGTCAAGCTGAATATATTAATGCTTAATATAAAATTAAGATAAATCACTGGTGAACACTGCAGTAAATATGCACTGAAATTAATCAAGTTTATATTGCATCCTATTAATTACTAGGATTGTCTTCCACCAAAACAGGCTGTGGTTTTTTGTGTTCACTGTGTTCTCTTCCTGAGCCACTTCCATGCTCACATCCCAGCTCTCCCAGAGGGTTTTTATTCCCCTCAGTACCCACTCCCATCTTAGCAAGTAGATCTTTGTGTACTGAATACCACAGCATTCAGCCAAGGACCTGCTGTACTGGAGGTCACAGGGTGTTTGGGGGATTTAAAGCTGATGGTGCTGTTGAGGAATCTTCAGTATTCTGTTCCAAAACCAAGCAGCTTCATTAAGGAGCCACTTAATTTCCATTCCTGGTTTTGTTCATGTCCCGTAGAATAGAGAAAATGGGAGGTTCTGTGATCAGCCAATGTGTGGCCACCACTGATGGGTGAATTCTTTGTGTCTCTCATCATTATTTTTTAATTTTATTATTATTATTATTATTACTATTATTATCCATTTGGTCTCTGTCCTGAATATCCTGATGGACTCTCTCTGGGCTCTGAGTTGCAGCTGGACAGCAGCACCAGGGATCCCGGCTGGAGCAGGGGGCACACAGGACACCGGGTGTCTCCTGGCTTCCCTTCCCCAGCCCCAGCTCTGGGCAGAGCTCCGGGGCTGCTCTGCCCGAGGAGGGGAATCCTAAACCAGCAAAGCACCGGGGGTGTTTATCCTGATGTGATTCTTTGTGTGGAGAGAGGGAAAGGAAGAGGAAGAAAATGTCCAGAATTTGCACAAGCCGTGGTTTCCCTCCCTTTGTTTACAGAGCCGGTGTGCACTGCCCAAGGCAGGAGCAGGTGTCCTTGTGCAGGGGGATTGGCACAGGCTGGGCTCCTCCTTTTCCCAGTGCCCCGTGTGCCAGGCTGGTGCAGCTCGTGCTGTGTGGGTGACAGTGACCCCGAGACACGGCCCTGCTCCCTGCCCGCGTGTCCCAGCCCCCAGAGCCCTCCCTGCCTGCGCTGCCACAGAGCTCAGCCCGGCTGAGGCTGGGCCAGGAGCCCTCTTTGCTCACAGGATTTTTCTGCTCTCTTGTGTTTGACATTTGGAAGGCTGAGCCTTCCTCATTCCAGGCAGGCAATCGCCAGCACCAGGCTGGGAAATGAGCTCTGTAAGATGGAGAGCAGATGAGAAAGGGGAAAGAGTGACCACAGAACTAAAATGAGGTTTGAGGCAGATTTTTGTCTTATTTGATATCTGTTCAAACAAGAGCCTAGAAACCAGAGACTTTGAAAACGAGAGCAAATGTGGTCTCTCTTTACTCTCTGGGAGACAGAGACACAGTTGGTTCATTTGGTGCAATTAATGCTCAGAACACAAATTCCCCTGCTGATGTTCCAGCAGCGCTGCTTGCAAGGTCAATGATGCTTTTGTGAGTTTTATTTTTTTAAATCCAGCTCTCCTCCTCTTTCACTATTCTAAATAAATGCTGTTTTCTGCCAATACCAATCGGCTACTGCAGCAACAAAGTCCTGTACCATGGGCCAGGGGAAGGCTAAAGGGAAACACAGCTCCTGAGCATCCTCCTGGAATGCTGGAACAAGCAGGCAGATGGCACAATGTAAGTGTTTGTGTCTCTATCAGTGACAAACTAAATTTCACTTGCAAGCTCAGTTTCTGCCTTTCTCAGCCTCTTAATGAGGCTGATGTACCTTCTGAGAATGTCAAACAGTGGCTTCAAAATAGAATAAATTCTTAATAATGTAATCAGATAGTTAAACATAAGCACTTGCAAAAAATTTGGCATTAAGTGTTCTCATTAAAGTCGGTTTCTTCCTTGTTTATGGCAAATAGGGCCAGGAATGCTGAGGCAGCAGGATCTGAGTCTCCTTCCAAACTGCCCCAGATCCATCCTGAAATGAAGTGGCAGTGCTGAGAGAGCCAAGCCCATGTCCACTGATGTTTAATTGAGTTGGAGCTGAAGTGGTGCCCAGAGGGTCTGGGCAAGGTCAGGCTGGTTTGGCCTGGGAGCCAGCAGCCAGCTGGGATCCCAGAACCTCCCCCAGCACATGGCCCTGCACAGGCACCCCAGGAGCCACAGCAAGGCCTGAGGCTGGAGAGCCCTGCTCCTCAAAAGGCCTGCAGAGCTGCAAGATTTTCCCTCTAGGCAAGGAAAGCTGAGACACAGCAAGTGTTGCCTCTGCTAGTGGAGATTCTGGAAAATCAGTCTTGATTTCTGCAGTGGGGGAGTATTTTGTGGGATCATGGGGCTGACCTGAAGCTTTTTTGAAAATCACATATCAATAGGTTACTCTCACTGATCTCATTTACACAAGACTTTGTTTGGTTTTTTTTTTTTTTTCATTAAATAGGATTATTATTGAAAGGTTAAAGTACTAAAGAAATTACAATATTTAAAGCATGTTTAAAAAACTAGGAAATTTTTTTTTAACAAGGAGTCAAAAAGGATCTCCCAGTGTAAGGTCCACTCTAAGCTGCAAAGCCTGGCTCACCAAAGCTGTGTTTAAGGGGTCTGGAAGATTATGATGAACTGATTCTGCTGAACCCACCAACATGGGTTTAGTTATTTGTTTGGTTTTGTTTCTTAGACAGAAATATTTGGAGGAAATCAAAATGGGAAATTAACAGAACTGTAACTTCCCTTCCAAGCATCTTGGTGGAAAACCCTGAAAGGAAGAATAGTCCTTCTGTGGCTGTGAACAAAACTGAGACCTCCCATATACTGTGCCAATGGTTATTTCTCCTGTAACAATGTATCCTGCAAGGAGGGTGGGAAAACAGATTTAAGTGGAGAGTAGGTAATATTTTTCCTTAATCAAGAGGATAATATTAAATGACTTGTAAAACAGTTGGCCAGATGCAGTAAACAGAGGTTGAAAAAAAGGCAAAGATATTCCCTTGGTTCCCCACTCCAGTGGTTTAAGGAATGGATTTCCAAACCATAACAGCCTTTAGAAATGGGATTGAAATAAAAGACAGCAAGTCCTGAGGGGGGAGTGTGCACACCCAGGGATCTCAGCTCAGAGGGGCAGCAGTGAGGCAAGGAGGGAACAGCACGAGGAGAAGGGAACATTTCTCCTGCAGAAAAGCAGGGAGAGAAACTGCACTTAACCAGCTTGTGCTGCAGAATGTGCTTGGGACTCTGGTGGTGAAGAAAAGCCTGGTTTTGTTTCTGGGAAACCATTTTAGCCCCTTCAGGATATTAAAAAAAGAGAAGAGCTGAGCTGGGGTGTTGGGTACTGAGACATCCCAGCTTCAGATTGCCTTCAGTGATCTACGAATTCAGGGAACTTTTAATGAGCACTGGCTCCAGAGAGAGAACTAGTCCAAATGGTAATTAGGCATTTACTGAGATGACCAAAGCAAAGGCTGCAAAGCCATTTTAAAACTGATAGGATACCTTTTGGGATATTTTTCCTAGGTGAGTACCATGAGTTTCACTGCATTCCTCTCTCCTTTCAGCCAAATTGGGATTTCATAGATTTCAGAGAAACTATAAATGGAGTGATGTATGCACCTGTGGTGGTTTCTCATACCTTTATTTATTATAAATACTAAAAATACCTGCAAGGCCCTGCAAGCATTTGCTTTGCTGCAGTTGTTTCCAAATGGTTTTCCCACTTCAGGGCTGGGAATGAGGGCAGTTCTGAAAACACCACCACATAAACATGGATGGTGGATGTGGTGCTTTTTAATTGCACATTTCTGTCTCCCTTGCAGAAGCTGAGCAGTTTCTGTGCAGTGCTGAATTCAGCCCCACTGCTCTGTCTAACCCCCAAGCTCACCAAATTCCTGCAGGGATGAAAACCAACTGCCTGTTAAATGGGGAATTGCTCCAGGAATCCATCAAAATGCTGATACCCATTTTTAATTTATTAATTGAACCCTTGGAAGCATTGCTTTGGCAAACAGCTCTTTTTGTAGCTCTGATAATTACTGAACAGGGATAATCCAGCCTTGCTGCTATTCCAGGCTGTACTGGGAATATACACATTGAATCATCTGGTGCCCCCAGTTTGGCTCAGATGCCAGGATGAGTTAGTGCATAGTTAAATATCTGGCAGATTAATAAAAAGCATTCCCATCCTCCTTCCATGTGCAAGATACTTGCAGTGAAAATATATGTGAGGAAAATAAAGTATTGGAAAAATAAAGCCATCTGGTGTGAGAACAGCAAAGCTTGTTGAAAAAATGGTGTCTGCTCTGAAATGGGCACAAAACAAACAAACAAAACCCCTCCCTGTGATTCTAATTTCTTCCAGTTGCCTTAGTTCAGTAAATACATTCCATTCTTTTCCTCTCCTCCACTGAAATGCAGTTTCCAAGCTTTAGAAGGAAGAGCTGCTCTGAAATGAGTAATTGAACCATTCAGTTTTCATTCCTTAGGACAGAAACAGGATTTTTTTTTCCAAAACGAAACACTTGAGTGTAAGGTTTGACTCCTGCAGGAGTTCATCTAAAAATGTGTAAATCTGGGGAAAGTTTATATTTAAAGACAGAGGCATTTTTCAGTCAAAAATATTAACTTTGAAAACATTAAATCTGAAAGTTTCAGCCAGAAATAGTGAACAGGGTCCAAAGGCAACTTGAGTCAACAAATCACTGAAGAAAAGCCATAAATGGCATGACATAATCCTGAAGGAAAATTGAAATTACAGCCCTATGGCATGAAAAAAAGTGAGTAATTACAAAATTAGGCTGTCAATATTTTGTTCCTCCACCAATTCAAGTTTACTGAAGAAAATTCCAGCTGCTCTCCAATTGTACCTGGCATTGGGAGCAGTAAGGAGCACGTGGCAGGTGGGAACCACTGGAGGGATGGAAATGGGAGCAGGAAGGGTCTCATTTATCTCTGCCCACCACACTTCAGCAACACTTTGAAGAGTTTTCCAGCATAGCTGATCTTAACAGAATTCCTACAGAAAAGGAGAAAACTCAGTATCCTGTTAGTGTTTAGCTCAGGTCCCAATTTCATGTGTTCAATGTTGACTTACAAAGTTACTGAATTAAAGAGCACGAAATTTCTGAAGTCAAAGAAAAATTTTATGTCCTTTCCCTTTCCAGCTACCATCATTCTGTGAATTCCAAATAGTTATAATTAATTAGTGGCAATTCTGGGGGAAGGAAGAGCAGAGGTTCTACAAAAACTGCAGTTTTAGAAATAACCATAGCTCAAATGCATCACTCTGCATATTATTTTAGAAATACACATTGGCAATATAATCAAACATGCATCCTTCTCTAAAAATCTATTAGTACAAATTCATTCTCACCTTCAGATGTTCCATGCCAGATTTTCTGAAATTCACCTTGACAGAATTTCAGGTTTATATGTGATGTAAAATTTGTTCTTTCTTTTCCTTAAGGGTCTTCCTTGACTGTCTTTACCAGTTGAATTTCCATTCTTAGGAGAGGAATGTTTGGGAGTGAAATTCAGAATGTGAACTTTGGGAGTGAAATTCAGAATGTGAACTTTGGGAGTGAAATTCAGAACGTGGACACTGGGAGCCTGAGAGATCACAGGCAAGCCAGCTGTTAGCAATACAAGTAATGCAAGATGGGAAAACATTCTGAATTTCACTCCCAAAGTTCATATTCTGAATTTCACTCCCAAATTTCACATTCTGAATTTCACTCCCAGAGTTCACATTCAGTCCCAGTGCCAGCCTGCACCAGCCCCGGGGCTTTCACCTCTAGTGGAGACACTGGACAGGTGGGGACAGAAACTTCCTAAATTTACCCTTCCTAATAACCTAAAAATGCTTATTCAGAGACTCATTAAAGTGGTATTATCCCTACCTCTATTCTGGGAAGCAATTAACCAGTTTAGAAAGTGGCACATCCCTAAATGCTCTCCCAAGCCATAGAGATTAGGGACCATCACTCTGGATTAGGCAATGGATTACAGTGTGGAGAAAAAGAGACTTGGCTGGCAGGGTTATGTCAAGAAAAGGAAATTATGGTATTTGATTGATGCACCCAATTAAAACTGACTGAAAGAGCTCAAAATTCAATCACAGGCACAGGGAAGTGCTCACAAATGCTCTGAAGAGCAATAACTGTTCATACAAATTATTTAGGAGAAAATTTGTAGAAGAAAATGTGCTGGAGAAAAATCTAAACTTTTCACAGTCAGTTCTGGAGTAGAAGCTGCCAAAAGTCATTAAATTATTCACTAACCATCATTTGTTCAGCTCAGTGTATCACAAAAGTTATTGATTAGGAAGTTTATAGGAGTTGGATGTATTTACAGAAATGAGTTTCTCTTCCTTCTTGTTACTTTGTAGCATGTTGGGATTTTCTTTAAAAAAGTGCAGAGGGATTAAGTTGTGCATTATTTATGGCAAATGCTCCCTGCTCAGATCCTGAGCTAATGGGGGTGGCACCATGAGAATTTTTTAACTATTTAATATTGCATTTCACTTTTCTAAATGAACAGCCTTTGCCTAAAAAATACATTGGAGATAATGAGAGAAAAGCCAAGCAAAAATCATAGACATAATACTTATGAAAGAGTAAAAGCTGTCTGGTGGTTGTTTATCAAAATCTTTGCTGTTTGAAAAAGCAGGTTGTTTTTTTTTTTTCTTTTTCCTCTCTTTACTTCAGCACAGCAGAACTTTCCCCAGATGGGATTCAACAGTTTTTTACCTTAGAGCAGCACAAATTTCTGACTCTGAGACTGGGCAGTGTTGGGTATCATTTATTATAAATCCATGGAAGTAGCTGGCACCTACAGAGGGATCCACTTGGCCATTAATGAATTCATTTCTATTGCAGGGGATCAGAAACTTTTCACTGTTCACTAACAGAGACAAAAATGCCTCATCTTGAGCCCTGAATTCCAAGTGTGTGGGAAGAGGTTTCCTCCCAAAGCCAGGAAATGTAAATGGCTGTTTCCAGCAGTGCAGAGGTGCAGGGCTCCTGCAGCACTCACTGAGATCAGGAGGGACAGGAGTGAGCCAGACATCTCATCTGCCTGGTGTGGGATGGGAGTCAGAGGAAAGTAGGACAAGGAATGCTCACCCTGTGATTACTGTGAGCTGGCATGTGCTTCTAATCCCTTGGAAGGAGCAGGAGAGTTTAAGGCTGAGAGGATTACTGTGGTAGTTTGCTGTAACTACTGTGGTAGTTTGCTGTAACTTGTGCTTTGTAAATGGAGGCTTAGTGTTTGCAGTGCCTTACCCTGTCCCAAATCTCCCCAACCCTGGCATGCTGTTATTTCTGGATTTGGCCCCTGTGCAAAATCCAAGGTGGTGAAATTCCTTTGGAGTGTGGATGAGAACCCAGCCCGTGGGTGTGGATGTGTAACAAGCTGATCCTGCCTGTGATTCCAAAACTCCTCAGTGCAGTGCCTGTGCTGTGGATCTGGGAGCTGGAGGTGTGGAGGGAGGTGCCAGACTGTTCCTGAGAATCCCTCACTGCCAGCTCAGCACAGCTATTGTTACACAAGAACATGCAAAATAATGCAAAATAATGGGGGCTGATTTCAGTGTCACTTCTGGGAGTTTCTGTGCCGGCAGCCACAAATCCTGCATGCTGAGTGCTAACATATGCCAGGATGGAAAAGGCCTGTTGCTTTCAGTGTAAATCATTTTCCAGCCTTCATTTCCTGCAGGCTGACAGGATCCACTGTGGCAGCACCAGGAGAACACTGGGCACTGCTCAGTGAGGGGCTGGAGAAAGCTGATGACTAAAAATGACAAAATCATCTCCCTTTTAGGGCTTGTCCCTTTTCCAGTTACTTTGGGAAGATTATTACATTGCAATGCTAAACCCTTTTTCACCAGTGGCCTGAAAGCAACAGATGTTTGAGTGTTGCAGACTATTTAGACAGTTTCTTCCTAGTTCATAACTGCTGAAGTATCAGCACAAGGAAAATGCAGAGTTGTGCTTACCAAGGCTTAGGGTTGAGGTTCAGTGTCCACAGCTGAAGTTGCAGGAATTAAGCAGAAGTGATTTTTAATGAGGAATTGCAATTGGTTCCTTGCTCCCTGGCAAACTTAAAAAGACACAAAATCAATCAAAACTCAGTGCAAATTATTCATCTGACTTGACTGAGTTTAGCACAAACAACCCAATGTTGCAGCAATAAAAGGCCCTTTGCTCTGAGGAGCAGCAGAGCCCTGAACCCAAAGCAAGGCTGAGTTAAAAAGCTCCAGTTTGGGTCTCAGGTCCTTTCCCATCCCAGCTAAACAGTCACTTGCAATTTCCCAGACTCTGCAGGGAATGCAGTGGGTGTTTAGTGCAGGGGAAAAGTGCAGGAACCACCAACATTTCACACCCAGTCTTAATGTTCAAATCCTGGAGCAGTGTGCTGGTGAGACAGATGTTTCATGAACTCTTTAGAGGTGGTATAAATTGGCACAGCTTCAATGGAGTCCACAAAAAAAACTGGTCCTGACTTTATACAAATATACAGTAATGATCTCCCTTTCTTCTGTTGGGAAGCTTTTATCCTCAAAGCCACGTTCTGTGTGAGTTATCTTCATCATTTTCCACCATTTTAAGCTACAGGCTCTGGCCTCTCTATTTAACTGTAGCATTTTCTATCAGAAAATCAGGCAGTGCTTTCTAAGGGTAGCTCATGCATTGAATTCAGCTGTCACAGCTACTTGTGCTGCCTTGGGTAATTGGTTCCTCACAAATCTTTATCTAAAATATAAAGGCAAATCACTATTAAAAGCCTTAACCTAAATGGCAGCAGTAAATTAGCTCACAAATTTCTTTTACTGCTGCGTTTTGCTTGGATTTACTCAGCCCATAAATCAGAGCTGGGCAGGAAGTTTGCAGGGGGGTGGTCACAAGGAGCTGAGCCTGGAGCCATAAATGTTAAAGCTGAGGAGGATGAACCAGGAATGATCCAAGCTCTCCTCCACACAGGGTCTGCAGGTTCTGCTGCTTCCTCAGGATCACAGGACTCTGTCTCACGTTTTAAACACCTGTGGGATTGTTTCAGAGATAAGTTTTTAACTGTAGGATGGGAGGAGGTTGGAGGGGGCCCAGCTTTCTCCAGTGAGCACTGGTTGGAGCCACCACTGAGACCACAGGACAGTGGGATTTGGCTTCCTCTTTAGCTCCTTTGGTTTGAACTCGTGCACAGAAAAGTGCTGGGAAATGGGTGGAAAAGGGCAGGAAGAGCCAAGGAAATTATGGGTGAAAGAATTGTGGGGGACTTTCAGGCAGGGCAAGGCAGAGGGCTTTGCTGGACTGAGCCTCCTGTCTCCTAAAGAACATTTCCAGGAATTGTCCAACCCCCAGACTGTTCAGCCTTGGGAAAGCAAAGATTTGGGCTGTGAATACTTTGGTGAGGTCAGCTGGTGGCTCTGACTCTGAAGCTCTGTTTGATTTGTCCTCTCAGTGCAGTGGGTCCTTGGCCCTGGACTCTGACTGAACTCTGTGTCTGACAAACCAAGTCCTGGGATTGTCCTGTAAAGGTCACTCGAGCTCCTGGGTGCTCTTTCAACCTGCAAGGCTGAGAAGTTCCATAAAATAAAGATTTGCTTCTGCTCCTTAGTGCTGCTGGCTAAAAGTGATGGTGAGTTCATGGAGCTGCTCAAGGAGTGTCCCAGCCTGTGGAATTCATTCACCTCAGGGCCAGTTCTCAGGGTTGTTGGGGTGTTAAGAGGTGAACTTGTATTTCAAAAGTGTTGCTTGAATATGAGCTTCAGAAAACACGTTTTTCTGGACCTGGAGTGCCTTGTTCTTAACAGCAGCTGTTCTGTAAATGCTGAGGTATTTAGTGATGTGCAATAGCAGATTCTTAGACAAATTCACCCAGTTTAGCCAACAAACATTTTGTAATATAGAGAAGATGAAATAACTGGATTTTCCCTTTCTATGCTGGGTTTGGATTTTTGCCTCCCAGTATTCAAAATATGTTTTCCTCAGAGGGAGATGCTGTTCTGGAGTTCAGTGAAATTGTGACACCAATACTTTAAAAGCTCCTTGACACCAGTTTGCAGTGGGTTTTGTTGCTAACTCAGAATGGTCTCCATGGTTCCCCCAGTCTCTGAATTCCTCTGTGATGTCAGAGTGTTTGTCTGTGTCTTCCCCATGCCCTGTAAATCCTGTATCATGTACAGCATTAGACTGGTGTGAGGTCTGATTTATGTGATTGCTGAAACTCAAGCATGAGAAGGAGCAGCCAGTATTTTACTTCCTCACATTCCTCTGTCTTAATGCAGAAAACCTTTTATACACAAATCTTTCAAGTGCTTCTGGCTCAGGTTCTGCATTTTCCCTTTTGTTTGGGTTCTGAATCCCTGCACACCAGCCCTGGTCAGCCTGACCTCCTATTTCTGCCACCTGCGCTCCACAGTACAGATTGTCCAAAAATTCTGGAGCAGAAATCCTTCTCTATAAATCATGCCCATCAACACCTGAAATGTGTTGTTGTTCTTTCTGACTTGTAAATACATTTAAAAGCTATTTTGCCATTTATGTGCCCTGTGGGCTTGTTCCAGTGCAGGTCTGCTGTTTGTGTTTTCCAAGTCACTTCTTTTGCCCCTGCAGTTCAAATACCAGCAGATCAATTGGGTGCTGCAGTCTCAGTCTCTGTTACAAAGTCCTCTACAAACTTGGCCCAATCCCTGGATTTTTCAGTGTTCTGTTTGTAAGCTGTGAAATGGCACCTGATTCTTCTCTCATGGTGCTTTTTAGCTTTTTAAAGCAGCATGTGTAACCTTTGCTGAATTATAAGTTAAAACTTATTAAGAACAGTAATCGTGGTCTGGAATTGCTTGTGACCTTCACATTCAGTGAGGTGGGGCAGGGCAAAGCTGCTCATTGCTTTGCCACAATTTCCTGTAAATGTAAGCCTTACGTTCATTTCTTTGGTTTAACTGACAAGATTTCTCTTTTCTTTGTTTTTCAGGAATGCCAGACCTCGTGCAAATCATGTTGGGGAGTTCTGGAGAAGCACTGCAGCCTCTGCCCCCACACTGCAGCTGCAACGGGGCTGTCCCTCACTGTCCCTCACTGTCCCTCACTGTCCCTCATTGTCCCTCACTGTCCCTCACTGTCCCTCGCTGTCCCTCACTGTCCCTCACTGTCCCTCACTGTCCCTCATTGTCCCTCACTGTCCCTCATTGTCCCTCACTGTCCCTCACTGTCCCTCACTGTCCCTCACTGTCCCTCACTGTCCCTCATTGTCCCTCACTGTCCCTCACTGTCCCTCGCTGTCCCTCACTGTCCCTCACTGTCCCTCACTGTCCCTCGCTGTCCCTCACTGTCCCTCACTGTCCCTCACTGTCCCTCACTGTCCCTCACTGTTCCTGCTCCATCCAGAGCATTCCCAGCTGTGCTGAGCAGGACCTGGTGCTCTCAGGGAGAGGTGAGTCCTGACCAGCTCCTTGGCCATGGTTCCCTCCTGAAAGGTGAGTAGAAAGTTGTTCCTTCCCTCTATTTTTTGTCAGCACTAAAAATGTTTGAGCTTGGTTGGGGTTTTGCAGGTTGGTTTGTGAGAGTTTCCAAAGGAGGCTCATGCCCACCCAGGGCTGTAGGAGGAGGAATCCCTCCCTCTGGCTTTGTGCAGTCCTTGCACAATGGGGTGCTGAAAATCCCCCCGTGCTTTATAGACTAACTAAAACTAATTATATTTATCTTTTATTGAGCCTCTTGGGGGCAGCAGCTGGAGCAGTTTGTGGATATTCATCACTTTTTTAAGTGCCCTCTCTCCTGGGTTTAGCTGGTTCCTTTTTTCCCAGCCAATTCCAGCTGCCTGGGTAGGGGAGCAGCCTTTGGCTGGGCATGGGAAGGGGCACAAGGGCCTGAGAGCTCTTGAGGGGAGGCTTCAGTGTTTGCACCACAGAGAGTCTATGGAACCTCAGCTCCCTCAAAAGAATTAATTTAATATTTGTTGTGTAGGAGATTTTGAGCAACTTGGAAAGGCTGGTGAAGGTGGGGAGATGCAGTTACTTTGTTTTTATAGAGTATCTGGAATATTCTTACATCCTTTTCCCTGAAAGCACACTCTGAGTGTTGGATGCTGATTTGGTCCCAAGGCTCCTGAGAGACTGATTCTTCCTGGGAATGTCCACGTGGACACATGCAGTGTGGAGAAGAAAGCATAGTCTGGCTCCTCAGACTGGGGGGAGGCTGGTTCACAAGTAACCATGGCAACCAGGCTGTCACTGGGAGCATCAAGACATTTTCATACCAAAAATAAAAAAGCCCAAACACACAACAGACATTCCCACTCCAGCCAATTTGGAGATCCTACCCTCAGTTTTGTTCCTCAGGGATGCTGGCAGCAGCAGCAGGTGAGGAGATTTTTCCCTCCTCTATCTCCTGCATCACCAGCAAATGTTGTTTCTGGTCATAAACCTAATAATGGCTTCCAGTTAAAAGGGGATATTTGAGTTTTGAGTTGAAGAAACACTGAAGATGATTTCATGTTCACCTTAAAAAGTTTCCATCTGTCACACACTTCCCAAGCCAGTGTGCTCACTTCAATATTTATATCACCCAGCCCAGTGTTTTCACAGAAAAACCATTAATACAACATATCAGCTCTGGTGACAAGTTACATTTTATTGCTGTCAACAAACAAAGATGTTCTTTGTCTGCAAACTCCCCTTTTTTCCCTTTTTTTAATCAATCGTTAGGTTTGAGTTTTGAAGGAAATGTGTAGATGTGCTTTCCATGTTTGCTGGAGACAAGACAGATGGAGCTTATAGGACCTGATGGAAGGCACTGATTAATATTCCTGGGAGATGAAATAACAGTTTTGGTGCAGGTTCTTTGCTTGGGATGATGAAACTCACTGAATTCCTAAGGAGAACCAGAGAACTTCAGGAGGTGAGTCCCCAAAATAAAGATTTAATTTTGAAAATGCCTCAGAGTATTGATCACAGCGCCGTTGTTCCACTTTAATTCCATTTGTACTTTTTCCCACTGTAAAGGGGAAAGGGCAGATCAAAGCTGTAACACTTGTGAGTCTCCAAGCTGTAACACTTGTGAGTCTCCAAGCTGTAACACTTGGCAGTCTCGTGTCACTGCCTTGTGGAGGCTCTGCACTCTGCCAGGTGTCCCTGTGCTGCTCAGAGGGGCGTCCCTAGGGCTCTGCCACAGCTCCTCACACCCCTCTCCTCCATTCACCTCTGCAACTTGATGTGAGATCTTACAGGAGCCCTCTGCAAACCAGTGTTTGGGTGCACTCTGTGAACCATGGCACTGTTTATTTTTCTTCCCATGCCAATGACTCTGTTAAGAGAATTATCAGCATGTATGGAAGTAAGACATTTCATGTAAGTGGATTTTTTTTTAAACAAAAAACCAGTTTAAAAAGCTACTCATGCCAGTGGAACTAGTCAACTCCAGTGGTTTTAGTTGGATTTAAGCAGCAGTAGAAGAAAAATGGCATATCTGTACCAAACATGTCAGCTCTGCAGCTGGTTAATGGAACTGATAACTGTGTAACGATCCCCTGCTAATACCCAATTTTTAAGCCACTTAAAATCAGATAAAATAGCTCCATTACACAAAACTATCCATTGGGTCAACTGTGCCTTATTGTTCAGAATTCCCTTTTTCAGTCCTTGTGGAGCTGTCCAGCTGCCAGATCTGTTACAGCAGCAAAATGACCCACACACACCTGCCCTTATTCCTTATCATGGGCTCTGAGGGAAAGGTGGGAGCACCTGGGAATAGTCCTGAGCTTCCACTGAATTTTGGAGCTGATTACTTCTCTGAAGGAAGAATGTGTCATCCTTGGTGTTCTGCCAGGTTCTGGTTAATTGCTCTTTATTAAGAGCAGCCCCAGGCACGAGATAATCCATAGAGAGACCTCAATCCATCCTGACTGAGCTGCATCCCACGGCTTGGGAGGAGCCTGCTGCAAGGCTCAGCCAGGTAAGACTCCCAAAGGTGCAGAAAAACCAAATGCAAGGTGGTCTCCTCGTGAGGGTAAAGGAGCTCATGTGTTCAATTTTCTGTTCATCACTTTCCTCTTATTCTGCCATGTGGTTCATCTCTCATCTCATTTGGAAAAGCAAGGGAGAAATGGAAACACACCCAGAGATAACAGCACTGCTCTGACAGTGCCATGCTGGGATAATGATCACCTCACTGTGCTCCCTCATTTGGCTCTTATTTGAAGGTCATGGCTTGGAGTATCTCTGTCAACAATGCACAGAGCTATGACCAAAGTAGGGGGGAAATTCTAGACTGGGATCAAAATGTGGAACTCTTTAAAATCCTCTGCAAGCCCTAGGAGTCCATATGTGTCCATATACCAACTGTAGTTGGAATTTGTGTAGCCTGAAGGTCTGGCCAGCCCATGAGCTGTTGTCCCAGCTCGTGTACACTGCAGGCATCTCAGTGGTTCATCCAGCTCCAGTGACTTTAAATTGGGAGCTGGTGACCTCCCAAAAATGCACTGGAGATTCCAGCTTTGCTGAGCTCAGTATTAACTCCCTCTGACTCTGAAAGCATTGGGATTGTGTGGCCAGTGCCCCATATGGTGACGTTCAGAAATCAAAAAAACCAGTAAAGAGAAATCCATTTTTTTTGCCTTGTCTACTTCCAGTTTTATAGCAGCAGCACAGTGAGGGAATATTGCATTTGTGCTCTTCAGCTGGATGTGCCATTGGATATTTTGGTTATAGGTGTGGACAAGGGCAATTTGAAGTAATTTGCTGAAAAAATAATTTTGAAGGTGTTTTGAATGTCTTGCTTTAAGAAAGAGAGTGGCTGAGGCTTGGATTCAGGTAGCAAATGCAATTTCCTGTCCTGAATGGCAATGCCAGTGTGGCAATTAGACCATGAAGGACAATACTAATTTTAAGGTGTATGTGGGTGGAGAAAAAAAAAGATTGAAATAATCAACATGTGAAATCATAAGTGAATCCAGTTTCCTTGGCAACTTTTACTGTGCAGCCTGAGTATCCCTGAGAATTCCACTTGGAAGCAATGGGCAGCAGGTACTTACTGAAAATGGGAATGCTTTTGAGAGAGAGCAGTGGGAAACTCGGGTTCAAACCTGTTTTACTTCTGCTTCTGTTCTTCCTCTTGAGCTCTGTGTCATTGCTTTCACTCCCCACTGAGCTGTTGGTGGTTCCTTTCCCTGGCAGAGGTGGGAATGGCACTGGGAAGTGCAGTGGATAAGTTTGTTGAAGTCCCTTTTATTTTAATTGGGAAACAATGGTCATTGAATTGTGTTACATAAACAGTCACAGCAGAAGAGACTTTGATAGACCAAGAGCAGTTGAAAAAGCAGTAGAAAAGTATTTTGCTTTGGTGTTTCAGAAGCAGCAGTCCCTACAACCATGCTCTGGGCTGATGTCTTCAGTCCCTCTGCCTCCATACACTCAGTCATCACAACTGAAGCATCAAAGAGCTCACAAGCCTTGAAAAAATGAGTGAGTGTTGGATTGTTTAGCTTTTCCCATCCATCATTTCAATTTTTGCATGATATCTTCAAAGATTTTCTTTTTAATAAAAATAGAATTGCTCTGCAATCCCGTGAGAGGTCCTTTCAGAGAGAAAGTAAAATTGCAAGACCCTAAAAATCACATGGAATGACAATGAAATTGGGTTACAGATTTAATTGGCTTTAATTGGAAAAACCAGCTACTTGAAAAGCCCCTCAAATGTAGCTAAACAATACTGCAGGTTAAAGGGAGTTCCTGAGGAGGGGGGTGAGGATTATAGGAGATCAGGAAAGGAACAAGGGATGTTTAAGCCAAAAGAGGAAAAAAGAAATAATTTGCTTTATACATCTCCACATAAACACAATTTTATATATATATTTATATGTGTACATAAATATATAAATACTATTGCCCACTGCAGATAATTTTAGATTTCTTGTACAAAATATTATTGGGATAAAAAGTTTAAAGATATTCTTTAATATTTTCTCTTCCCTTTCCTATCTATGGTACCTGCAATAAAAGTGGAGCTAATTCTGTTCCATGTTTGGACACACATTTTGATTTGACCACAGGAAACTGCCACAGTGCTGTTGCTGGAGGGTTTTTTTGGACGAGTATCCCAGTGTAATTCCCAGGGATAAAATGCCCTCTGGAACCCAATGCCAGCTCAGGCCAGAAGGGCAAACTTGGCACATGGGCACAAAATCACTCTTCTGTGCTGGTTGTTGAAAGCAGCAAAGTCTCTACAGGAGCTGGGTGTGCTGAAAAGGACAATTGATTGTGATTCTAGAGAACTGTGATCAGGATTTACAACTCCACTGCATCCTTGATATAACCAACACCAGATGGTAAATGAAGGAGTTTGTGAGGTATTTCTTTAGTTTCTCCAAGGTGCTGGTACCAGATCTAATGCCAGCTGCTCATCTTAATATGAACACTTCCTGGTGTGTTAACTCAGCCTAATCCCCTAAAATAGCCACTTTTTACTGTAATTTATATGTGACCTTTGTGAGCAGTGTCTGAGAACACAGGGAGGTTAATGAATTCTGTCTTTTCTCACCAGTGTGAGGCACTGAAGTAATAACCTCTCGTTAGAGAAGGGAACAGAGGGCACACGTCATGTCCAATATTTTAGCCTGTGGCAGAGCTGTGAACTAAAGGCAGCTCTCCAGAGCCAGGCTCAGGGCTGAAGCACAGAGGGCACATTGCTCTCACCAGACCATCCATGGGATGAATTGCAGTGCACAGTTAGAAAGCACTGCAAGGTTTTCAATCCAGGATACAAATTTTCCTCTGCAGATTTTGCCTTCACTGCTCTTCCCCCAGCTGCCAGGGTGGTGGTGTCGTGTTGTGGAGTGCCAGGGTTCTGGGATGGCTGGGGGAAAGCAGGGCTTGGGGCAAAGACAGCAGAGCTTCTCCTGAAGCCATTCTGTGTGGCTCTGGGCCAGAGGAAACACCTCTCTCATGACACAGGCAGTGCTGAAACACTTTACACAACCTTCCCATTACCTCTGGGGCTTTGTGAACTCGTGAGAACATTTGCAAATCAAGCCCAATGATTTTGTGCTGCCTCCCGTAGCACTGTCCCCTCCCAGGTCATTGCAGAGCAGCACATCAGGCACAGGGCTCCCCCCTGCTGGCACCACAGCAGAGTGGGGCAGGGCCTGCCAGGCACAGGGCTGATCCTCTTCTCTTCTCTTCTTGCAGTTTGCTGTTCCAGTGTTCCTTATTTCTGCTTCTGCCCTCCCATCCCACTTTCTGTTCTCCCATCCTCCTGATGTCTTTACACCAGTTTTTATCCTTCCTTCCCTTCCATCTCTCTGTCCTTCCTTCTGCCACTGCATTTGTCCTTCCTCCTTCTGTTCCTCCATCTGTCTTTCCACCAATTTTGCCTTCTTTCTGTCTTTGTCTATACATGTTCTTCTTTCCACCCTTCCATCCTCTTTTCCATCCTTCTGTTCTTCATTCTGCACTCCACTCCTTCCTTTCTCCTTTCACCTATGTTCCCATCCCTCTGTTCCACCAGGCTTATTTCCATCCATCTCTCCTTCCCCTCTTTGCCCTTTAGTGTCCTTCCTTCCTTCCTTCCTTCCTTCCTTCCTTAATTCCTAAATTCCTTCCTTCCTTCCTAAATTCCTTCCTTCCTAAATTCCTTCCTAAATTCCTTCCTTCCTTCCTAAATTCCTTCCTTCCTTCCTTAATTCCTAAATTCCTTCCTTCCTTCCTAAATTCCTTCCTTCCTTCCTAAATTCCTTCCTTCCTAAATTCCTAAATTCCTTCCTAAATTCCTTCCTTCCTAAATTCCTTCCTTCCTAAATTCCTTCCTTCCTAAATTCCTTCCTAAATTCCTACCTTCCTTCCTTTTGTCCATCCATTCCTAAGTCTGTCCTCCCATCCATTCTCACCTTTATATCCCCATTGTATCAAATCCACATGTTTATAGTGGATTAAACTGCCCCTTTCCTGGCCAGCAGCAGCAGATCCCCATTCGTGCTCCATTGGGGTGTTGTGTGTGTCCAGCTGTGCGTCCCTCCTTCTGTCCCTTGTCCGTGTGCTGCCATCCTGATGGTGGCACCTGGGGGCAGCTAAAGGGGTTCCCCAGAGCTGCAGGTGAGGAGCTGCATCAGCACCAGGGTGAGCCCACAGGGAGGAGGAAGGCTGTGACTGCCATGCAGGGACACCAGGTCTGTGCTGCAGTGCACGGCCTTTGCTCAGCTCCCAGTTAACATCCTGTGTGCCTCCCTGCCTCACTGCTCTGTAATGCAGCTCAGGTGAGGAGAGAGCAGCACCAGGAGTGTGGATTCAGGCCATGTGTGCTTCTGGCAAGAGCCCCAGCAAGTATTGCTGCCATCCATCTCCCATTACTGCAATGACACCTTCAAATGGCAGCAGCCTTCACAGGCTGTGTTGGGATGATCCTGCACCTGCTTGCTGGAATCACTGTACATGTGTTTGTCCTTTCCTGCTCCCATCTTTGTACCATACTGATTTGCCAACAAGGGGGGGAAAAAAAACATTTATCAACACATCACCATTTTGTGCAGCTCTCCAGCAATTCTGAATGGATTCTGTTGGGATCAGGTACCCAATATTGTTCATCCAATAAAAACAAAAGAGAAGAGCCCAAGTGATAAACCACAATAGTTTACTGCACACACACACAAACACCCCCCTCCTGCTTTTTCCCAGCCATAAATTGTAAATAGCACTGGTGGGAAGAAGAGGTTTTTCCTCTCTCTGAACCAATTCTCAATACCTGTTCTGACTTACAGGACCTGCATTGATCTGCCTGTCATCCTGCTCCATTTGGAGTGATAGAGCTGCAGAAAAAAACTTTTCTTTAATTGGGATAATATTGTATTTTTCCTTTAGGAGAGAACTGAGCTATGAGGGATGTTCTTCCTGCAATAAAATGACTCTGGCAGGTGAAGTCCTGACAGCAAAGCCCTAATTCAGCACTTGCTTCATTCTGCTGACTAAAGCAGGCCCTGTGCTGAGCTGTGAGCACTGCTGGTGTCCCAGGGTGAGACCCAGCGCTCTGGGAGCAGGATTTGTGCCCAGACAGATCCCTGGCACTGAGCTGGGCACTGGCTCAGAGGGGATGTGCAACTTCCCCCACAGCTGCCCTGGTTCTGGACTGCTCTCAGAATAAAGGGGTTTTCCCTTCTCCTGGTCCTGAGTGAGGACTCGAAGCTCTGATGGCCATTCCTGCCCTCACCTCAGGCTGCAGCTGTGCCGTGCCCCATCCCATCCCTGTGTCTGTCCCCTGGGCAGGGCAGCCAGCTGGGAGGGACCAGCTGCTGAGGACACTGGGGACACGTGGCCAGGCCAGGGTGACTGTGCCAGATGGTGCCTGAGCTGCCCAGGGCCCCAGGCAGTGTTTGGGGTGACAGGAGTTCTGTGTCTTGGTGTCCTCAGGAGCTCTGCTGCTCTCCTGGCCCTGCCAGCAGCTGAACTCAGCCCTTCAAGGGAGTGACACAAATCCAACCTGTACCCCCAAAGGGAGAGCTCCCATGTGTGACCCAGGGTCTGCATACTAGAAAAGACCATTTAACTGTAAATTTCTGGGATGTCTGTGCTGAGGTGCCAGTCCCAGTGCCTCCATATGGTAAGAGCTTTGGGAAATGTTTGTTGCTGACCTGGACTGTGTTCCCTGCTTGGAATTGCTGTAGGTCTTGTGCTGAACGTGCCGCTGGTGTCACTCTCAGGTTCCTCACCTGCCTCTGCAGACAGAAGGGGCTGGCACTCTAAAATTAAAAAAAAAAAAATTACATAAAGCACCAAAATCTGCTTCATTTGGAACTGTAGCCCATTTCTTTGGGAAATCCTTTGCCTCAGTCTGCACAAACTCATTGCTTAGATTCCATAGGATTTCTTCAGCAGAAAGCATGGCCTTTAAACAAGGAGGCTTTTACAAGCACACATAACTTAGAGCCACAGAAAAAAGAAGTTTTCTTGGAGAAAAATGAAATGGCAAGGCAGTACACATTTATTTTATCAAAGACAATATTAAAAGGGAAGGGGGAACATTATTTTGAAAAAGGGAAAGAAGGCTGAGGTACTGCATTGCCTTTCCTCGCCATGAGGAATGTTTCTGGCAGTGCCACTTTGTCCTGACCGAAGCCCTCAGTGGCAAAGGGAGGTCTGAAATCCTTTATTGTGGTCAGGGTTTATGTGGGCTGGTGAGGATCCCTTCAGGAGACAAACCAGTGCAGCCACCCCTGTGCTGAGGTGAGGGAAAAGGGTCAGGAATTATTCCCTCCCTGCACTCCTGTGGCAGCAGGAGGGCACCAGATCCACCCCCACAGGCCAGCAGGGGCCAGGCAGGAGGCAGGAAGGGATATTTGGAGAAGGAGCTTTAAGCTGCAGAAATTTTTCATGTAAAGCTCTTTTTCACAGTCTACTTTTGTTTTGAACCAAAATGTTCCAGCTTTATTTGTTCTTTGTCTCCTGAAGAGATGAGGAAACAATAATTATCACTTCTTTTCATGGACTGTCACCTCAGCACATAACCACAAGTTGTAGTGGTCAGCTCCACACACATGGAGTGGGATCCACACCATCAGCCACCATAGAACTGGGGAGACACTGTGACCTAAAGACATCAATGGGCTGGAGAGGAAAAATCAATAAGAGTTACAGATTTATACAAGGGAAACATATCTGGAATGCTTAGGTTGATGACTTCCTTGTAAAATAAATAAGGTTAAAAATGGTATCCAAAATTAGAGTGGGAATCTGGCTAGGGAGCAGGTGCCCACAATATACCCCTTGCACCCCATACACGTGCCCAGCTATTTCTGCCTGATAGTTCACTGATATTAAATTATGAGATGTCTGCAATACACCATTAAATAAAATAAAATATTGCAGCACTAATTCCTTCATTAGCTTGGCATTTAGATGATAATCCAGTTGTCTCAGTCAAATCCTGCCTGGCTTTCTCTACCTTCTTACCAATTCAGACTGGACAGATTCCATAGAGCTGCTCTTCAGAGCCAGGCCAGGATTTTTTCCCCAGGATGTTGCAGGAACAACAAATTTCTGTGGTGTGCAAGGCAGTGGGGCATGATTGATAAATAGATAGATGAGATAGGAGATAAGACATGTTAGACAGACAGACAGACAGATAGATGATGGATAGATGGATGGATGGATGGATGGATGGATGGATGGATGGATGGATGGATACATAGATGGACAGATAGAAAGATGATGGATAGATAGATGGATGGATAGATAGATAGATGGATACATAGAAAGATAGATAGATAGATAGATAGATAGATAGATGGAAAGATAGATAGATGATGGATAGATAGATACATAGATACATAGATGGACAGATAGATGATGGATAGGTAGATGGATGGATGGATGGATGGATAGACAGATAGATGGAAAGATAGATGATGGATAGATAGATAGATAGATAGATAGATAGATAGATAGATAGATAATGGATAGATATTTGGATGGATAGATAGATAGATAGATAGATAGATAGATAGATAGATAGACAGGTAGATAGATAGATGATGGATTGATAGATGGATGGATATAGATAGATAGATAGATAGATAGAACATAAGAGATGTTGGACAGATCATAGACAGATAGATATACAGACAGACAGATAATAAACCTGTCCCATCTGTAGCAGCCCAGGCTGCTGTTACTCCACTGGCAGCACTTCCAGGCCCTTGGCTGCACAGCCACCATCCAAGGCCATGGGCAGCACAGAGTGGAGTGTGGCACTGCACCCTCAGCCACCATGCCTTAGACAATATGGTGACAGCCTCCAGCCCCTTCTGCTCTCCCCATCCCCATCAAAAAAGAAGCTTAAAAAAGTAAGAAAAATGGTTTTGCATCCACACCTTCCAGTTCTGTTAATAACCAGTGCATTGCTTCTAGTGAGATAATGATTTCTTGATGGCCTCCCATCAATGGCCTGTTTCCCCATTATCTGAAATAATTGCTTCAGAGTGACCACAGAAGGAGTAGCAGGTAGGAAATGAGGCTGCACTTGCCAGAACATAATGGATCATTTAGTCCTTCTCGGAAGGCTTCAACACTTCTGTGCCTGATGGCCCCATCCTGCTGATAAACCTGGCTGTGGGGATCAGGCCCTGTACATCAGCAGATCAGAATTCACATCTGCCACATCAGACTAAAGCCCTCAGAAAATAAACATCAAAAAATAAAAGCATTCAAAGTGTACTCCTGGCTTGCAGGCACTACACCCCCTCATTGAGCTGATGAACATCTCAGTCAGGAGGGAGATCTCTCCATCCTGTTATTAGCAGGGAGGTGTGGGTTTTTCCCTATATTTTGCAACTTTTAATGTTTCCTTTCCTTCTTTTATTTTTCCCTCAATTTCATTTCAAGCCCTTCTTCCCCCAGCTACAATACAGACAAACCCAGCCATACAACCACTTACAATATGCCAAGGCCTTGAAGAATTTTCATTTTTTAGCCATTAAAACCCTTGTGTGAAGCACTGGCTCCATACATGTCCAGGGGAATAATATTCCTTCTTTGGGGCTTTATGAAAACCAGTCAAGCCATTTAAATAAAGGTATATTTTAAAGTGTTCTATAATAGAAATTTTATTTGAATTATATTTTTAATCTAGCACTTTCTAAGGGGTGTTGAGGTTATAAGTGTTGAAAATAGCCTTAATTTTTTATGAGTGTTTTAGTGTACTTTTAGAAGAAGATGTAATTAAGACTGTGGTTTCCCACATGGTTTCTCAGCAAGGAGAGCTGCATCCATGGATGCCACTCAAGATGGTTTTGTTGTGGCTCCACAATGAACCAGGTCAGGAGGACGAGGAGCAGCTTTGTAGAGAGCATTGGACTGATTTGTGTGTAGCAGCTATTTCTGGGATTGCAGGCTGGGTAATCATGTCCCTAAATAACCAAACTATTTGTGTAGAGCATAAATGGCTTTGCTCTTTGCAAACCCACTTCAGCCTGCACTGAAACTCTGTCAGATTTGGCTGCAGGCTTTGGAAGTAGAATGAAAATGGGGATCCATTGGAGAAACCAGAGCCACCCCTCCCAAAGCAGGCTCCAAGTGCAACAGCCCATAATAAATGCAATGAGGGGATGCTGGGTCCTGCCCCACAATGAGGGGCTGCAAAGAGGGAACACTGCACTGACCTGGGGGTGACAACCAAATCCCATCACAGGGAGAAGAGAAAATGTTACAGCCAAGGATCTTCAGCCCTTCAACAGGGAAGGAAGACACAGCAAAGGGAGTGGGAAACAGCCTCAGCTAAAATTTCCCTGGGGCTTTCTAAGGAAAAACCCACAGCCGTGTGTTTAGAACTGTGTTGGGTTGAGGTGGAGTTCACAATTTGCAATTTATGAAAAGAAATAAATACAGAGCAGTGCATTTTCAAATGCTGCAGAAACAACAGGCAGCTCATCCTCGGGATCAGTTGCATTTGCCTTCAGTCCCCTTGCATTTGCCTTACTGTCACTCATCCCTGGCAAGGCAATGAGAAGGGACACATTTGTCCTGCTCAAATTTGTATTGCAGAGATCAGGGAAAAGGAGTCTGTTCTCTGTCACAGTGTGCTAAACAAATGTGTTTTCTTTTCCTTTGATTATAAATATCCCCTGCACCAGAACCCAAATCATGACCCCCACAGCACGTGACAAATGAGGCCAAAACTCTCCTCCAGAGTTTCACCAGCTCAGACGAGACTGGGATAATCCCAGATATGTTGGAAGCAGAATGTTCTCATTTTCAAACTGAGAGAATCAGAAAATAACCGAAGTGTTGGGTGTTAGAACCCATTCTAAATATGATTTGCCTAAATGTTTTAATGATCTGTGCTTGGGAACTATGAATTCACCAGCACCACCAGTGACAGGCTGTTTTAAAAGAGAAAACCCACTGGATTCATTCTGCTGATTTCTGTCCCTCAGGCATGGTGCACCCAATTTGTGCTGCAGCTTTTGCAGTTTAGTGTTTCAAATAATTATTAAACCCTCCTACCTTGGCTCTCCAGTTCACCCACTCCAGATGAATCAGTTTGTGATTATTGTTTGTCTGGGCTTACCTCATATCCTGTGATCATATCCTATTCTGCAAAGCAAAGAGCCAATACAATGTTTTGGGTATCACCAACACTTTTCAAAAAACCCCACAAACAGAAATGCTCAAAAAGGAGATGGGTTTGTAAATACCATAGGAGATTGCTTTGCCAAGAACCTCACGTGCATTCAGTTCAGTCTTCCCAATCCTGAGAACACCAAAGGATGCAATCCTACAAACTCCACCCCACAAACACTGTGGAGAGTTGTTTGGTAAAAACTAGGTTGGTGAAATCCTGCAATATTTTTTCTTAAATCTGAGATACTTTGATGATGAAGTGCTCTTACAGCATTTTGTACTTGGCTGCCTCCTGCTCCTGGCTGAACTCCTTGGGAAATGAGAATGAAGTGCTGATGTCTCCCTTGCTTTTCCAACCTTTACCAAGACTCTAGGGGTTTTCCTATTTAGGAAAAGCTTTTCACTCCAGACATGCCCATGATCCCTGGAGAACATTGTTCAACCCAGGACTGGTACTATGAGGCCTTCCCATGTGGCAGAGAGAATCATTCAACCAGTTCACTCCTTTTCAAAAGAATATGTCAAACTCTTATCCCATAAAAATAAATTACTCTATCAAAGTGCACGTGTTCCAGGAAGGAGAAGCCAATATTTATATTCCAGCTCCCAAGTTGCTGTTAAACCACAGCAGTAGCTGTAAAACTGAAGTTGAGCTGTAGAAAACACTTTAAAGTTTCTGTAATTTGGGTTTGGATCTCAACTGGAAGGCCTCAACATGGGGGGATTATCCTCCAGCCAGTGCCTCTCACTGAAGAGTCTGTGGGGGCTGATGCAATTCCTGCCTTCCCCAGCACAGACAAAACTCTGCTCCTTCACCAGGGCTCTGTGTGGGGCGACAGGAACTTCTGCTGCTGCTGCAAAATCCACCAAACCATAAGGGAAACCAGGGCCTGAATTCCAGCTTTGCCATTTGCTGTTAGCACTGATGGCCCCAAAGCTCTGTACCATGATCCACTTCAGTTGCTAAATTAGCTTTTTCAAGGGGGATTTCATTTGGGAAAGCAAAACAAAACACCAGCTTAACAGAACTTGAGGGCTTAAACATTCTGGTAATACAAAAATAAACCTGAGTTATCATTGCTCGATATGCACAGCTCACAAAGCTTCCAGAACAACTCCCAACAACTGGCAGCAGCTCTCAGATCAAAGGAGGCTCCTGGACTGCTGTGAAACTGCACAAGCCTTTCTGTGAAATCCTGAGATGATAAATAGGGTTTATCCTGCAGGAATGTGTGCACACCTGCACACAAACACACACCATAGCATCTGTGCACACACACCACTCTGGATTCTCCACAGCTCTATCTCTATGTATCTGTGCATACACACAAACCTCTGTGTGTTTGTACACATACAAACTTCAAAGTCTCTTCAATTTGGGATCAAATTCTACTCAACAACCAATTAGATATTTTCTTTCCCCCAGCAATCCTGTAAATATTCATGTGGTTTCTTTTCCCTTAAAGTTAAGACTGTCACCCACTTCTAGAACCTGCTAAATAATTCCAAGGAAATGAAATGCAGCTTTTGGGATGTCAGTTGTTCCATTCCCAGGTTTGCCTGGGAAGCAGATGGGGAGTCACAGAATCACAGAATATTCTGAGTTACAAGGGACCCACAAGGACTGTAAAGCACTCATTCCCAAATCCTGAGCCCTAATTCTGAGCACAGAGGTGTTCATGTCAAGTCTGTGAGTTCAGAGTATTGACAGCACAAAGTGTGATCACAGATTGATGAAATTCCAGGCACCTTATCACAGTGAAATATCCTCTGTAGTAACTGCCAATAGTCATGTAAATCAAACCAAAATGGGTTGTAAAGAAAGGTTCAGATATGAAAGAACTTTCTTATTATTTCAAATCCTGTTTTAATTAACACTTACTCCTAGTCTGCCTTTATTTTTCCTTTTCATCTCCTGCCTGTCATTTGACATCTCTGCCATGATGAGAGAGATACTTATTATGAATGGGAAACACACACCAAAAAAAAAACACAACACATTTCCAGTACTCTCTCTGCTCAAAGAGATTCTGCTGATTCACATTGGCACCTTTGTCCTGTAACCCATTTTGTTTTCACTTCATTTCAGACCCATATCACGATTCTAGCAGAAACCCTAACTCAGGACAGAATTTCAGGAGAAGAACTCAGCTTCTCCTCTGCCCAGCATATTTCCCTATCAAACACCAATCCTTGGCTGCTAAGTGCCTCCAAAATCAGCCTGATGCCGAGGCTTTTCAATGATGATGAAACACAAAAGTAGGGCAGACAAGGAGAGGAAATTTTTCAAATGTATTCATGATTGCCCTGAATCCTGATCCACTGCAGTCAGAATGAAAACAGGCGTCACTTCCAGTGGATGCAGTTTTGCATTTGTTTTCTTCATGATTTCCTCACTTGCAGATTATTTTTTATTATGCAAAGCATCTTGTTAAATGCTGAATTACAGGTGAGACGACCTTCACTCTCTCAGTTTGCTCAGGAGAGAGAGTTAGGAGAGAGAGAATAAATTTGGCTCCAAGGCTTCTGCTGGCCAAGTATGCTGTGTGGAATGAAAAAAATCAGCTTCTGCTGCAAAATGGGAGATTTAAATTTTAGTTGAAGTGTAGAAGCAGATTTACTCACATCTTTCTCTTTCCTTGAGCTTTCTGTCAGTACACAATTACATTGTCAAATCTGTATGCAAATAGACACAAGGTACACTCAGCCTGGGCAACACAGCAGCTGCTCCACATTTGCAGTCAAACTGTGCTGAAATTACATTGGCTGCTACAGCCATCAATATTTTTTCCAATAGAATTTCTGCCTTGTTTGATCCTAACTAAGCACCTAGAGTGCACTTTCCAAGCTGTGTCAAGGGGAAAGCTCTCTTTGCTCAATACTTTTTCTCTTGTCCTCACAACAACATTGACCCTGGAATTCAGACCAGCCCGCAGCAAGGTGCCCCAGCTTGGCACAGTCAGCGCTGCCAATTTTCCAGTCTAAAGGTGGGAAAAGCTTTGATCCACACGGGGCTATGGGGATGAAAGGGGAAACAGTGCTTGGAGCTTCCCCTGGTGACCTCACACCAGGGAGGGAGAGAGGAACCCAACCATCCAAGGGACAAACACTTCCCAAACCACTGCTAAGGAAGGCAAGACCTTGGAGGAGTTGCAGACGAGTCTAACAGTGAGGTAACAGACCTGAGACCTTTGGAGTTTTTATTCTGTTTTGAGACTAATCAGATTTTTTTCCTGGCACAACACTATGAAGGTCACCCCAGGGAAGAATTTGGACTGTTGGCTGATCAAGTTTTTAATATTAAATTATATTTTTGCCTTTGAAATTGCCATTAGAGACACCACAATAAAGGGTGAAGGATAAGAATGTGTCGAGACAAGCCTTAACAAATGTTTTGTTTCCCTACCCTAAATTCTGTTAAAGACAAAGCTGTCATGAGTAAGATTTGAAAATTTGTTATCTATATGAATGTTGGGGTTTTGTTCCAGTTTTACTGCAAAGTGTTGCCATTTTGTGGCCTGACAGATGTTTCCCTCACTGAAGCACTGCAGAACAGGATGGGCCCCTGGCCTGGAGATCAAAACCATTAATGTCCTGCTCCACATCCACAGGGAAAGGCCTTCTGAGTGGTGGCCACATTCAGTAACTCCCCATGCCAAAGACACAGGACTCTTGACACAGCTACCAAACAATCTGTCTTTTCTGTCTTTTCCTTATGGCTGCTTTTTGTGGCTCCTGGGATAGCTGTACTTTTGTAATGATCAAAATAATTATAAAAATAATCATTTAAGACAAGCAGCAAAAATATTGCAAGCACATGTGTGTGTTTGGGGATGTGTGTAGCAGGAGATCACCCTCTGGATCCAGCACTGGGGGCTGTTTCTCATCCCACAATCCAAGATAATGCACATTTCAGAGCCCCTGTTGTGAGCAAGTATTTAAAGACTAACATTAAAGGAAAATAAACCTTTCCAATCAATTGTGAAAGTAAAACCATCAGTGAAACTGCTACAGAAATGGAAGCACAGCTAGAAGAAAATTAAAAACAGCAACCCCAGAATACCTGTCCTAATTAAATGTTAGCTGGGAATATGTGAATTAAAATAGGAATGACATTTGAATTAATAAAAGAGCAACGAAATGTTTCAGGAACTGTTTTTCCTTGACTGATGCTGCAATTTCCTGGGCTCCAGGGCATGTCTGACCAGCTTTACATGGGCACTCTGTAGGCTCATGCAGCATTTCTGGGAGCTGACTGACCTTGTCTATCCAGGGTGTCCAACCAAGCCACCTCTCTGGCCTGGGTAGTCAAAAAAGGATCCATGGATTTTTTTTAGGCTGTAAATAAATGTACAAAATGAATTGCAAGAAAGTCAAAAGGTGGTGAAAAGCCCACAGTGCTCAGGAGAGAAAGAGAACCTTGAAATGCATCCAGAACGTTCCTGTGCTGGACCCATTTTCCAACACTTCCCTTTGTTCCCAGCATAGATGCAACTTGAACATCACCACAAAGTCCCACAATACAGCAAGATATGGTGAGATTAAATACAATTTTAAAACTATTTGAGATTCTTAGAAAAACTAAAAGATAAGGTTTTAAAATCACAGGACCAAGTTTACATCAACCTTGTATTTCCAGATTTGTAAGGCTTTTTTTCTGAGATAAACATTTGACTTGAGAATGGTTGTAAATACTGAACTAAATTGGTTTATACTGCCACAGCACCTGAGATTTTTGGCTGCAAGTTGAAAAACAAGTTTAATGTTTTTTTTTTAAATACAGATTTATGACAAGCCCTGCTAAGGAGGCTCCAGCACACAGAAAGCTCTGTTTGAGCCCCCAGTTTCCCTGTGCTGTATCCCTGCAAGCTCCTTTCTGAATACACAGCAGAGGCTCCACACATCAGTTTTTTCCTTCTTCCCTATTTTGCTCCGTTCCCTGATACCACAAACCCGTTTTTCTAAGTGGATGTGTTGGATCCTGAAAGCCCCCCTGGGCAAGCCAGTGTTTGAGCAGCCCTGCAAGAGGAGAAAAGCAGCCTGATACTCATTAAAAGTCTGTTGATGGGCTCAGCCTCTCCTGCTATTGAAGATTCATCAGTTTCTTTTTCCACAGGAATGGTTTGACTGCAGTATTTGGAAAGCAGAGCAATAGCAGCAATTATATCCCAGCAAAGCGTGTGTGTGCATACAGAATTGCTGTTGGGCTGGGCTGGCACTGAAGTCCCCGGTAGATTGCCAGAGTCTGGAGATGTCAATGCTGGACTGTGACACGGTGACAAAGCCATGGGAGGATGTTTGCACACTCCTCACCAGGCACAGGGACAGCCCAGAGCCCAGGAACCCACCCCAGCACACCCAAACAGCCCCAGGCTGTCCCCTACAGCCACTCCTGCACCCCACAAAGGTGGCAGTGCCTGGGCTCTGTCTGCTCAGTGCTGCAGCTTCTGGGCTGAAATGTGGGACAGCCCCAAAGGCAAAACCAGGGGCCATGCTCAGCTCCCCCAGATGGGGGTCATGACCTCCAGGCTTTGTCTCATTTTTAGGAATAACCAAGTCTGACCAACAAAACCCCATAAATGATACAAAAAGTTGAAAGTCAGGGGATGGCTTCCAAATGCTGTTGAACAGAGCTGGTTATTAAGTCACACTTAAAGGCACTCTTTAAAAGTGTCTTGGTCATCTTGTTCTGTACAAAGATGTCCTTGATATTCTGCTGCCTTAACATCAGCCACCAATATCCCATTGCCTTCCATAGGAACAGCTGCTCCAGCACCTGCAGCTCAGGAGGAGGAGAGGAGTGCTGTAAAACCCCAGGGAAACACCACTCAGAGAAATAAACTGGGAGCAGAAGGTACCTGGGGTGGGTGTGCAGGCCACCAGAGCACATCTAACAAAATAACAACAGGACGTGGGGCAATAAGCAAGTGCTGATGGGCAGAGCAGCTCCCACCTTCCACTTGGAGATGTGTAAATGAATTGCCTGGGGAGCAGGCTGTGGGAGGGAATGGCAACTCAAAACACAGACTGAAAGAACATCTTCATTTATTCACTCTGCAGCCTGCAGGTCTGAAATCAGAAAACAGCAATGTAATGGAGGGTGTTGGTGAAATAAAATTACTCTGTCAGAGAACAACCAAAGAAAATTAATTAGGGATTAATATTAAATGAAGACAAGAAGTTGGAAAGGGTAAATTCAGCCAAGAGGTTGAATTTACAGAAGTTGGAAAGGGTAAATTCAGCCAAAGAAGTTTTGTAAGAAAGGGGCATTGTGTGGCCTGGTGGAAAACAAGGAGAGCAAGACCATGTTACTTCTTTTTCTACATTCCTCATACAGGGGAAAAAAAAAAGGAAACAAGCCTGAAGGAGAATATACAGAAAACAAAAAACCCCTCTACATTTAGCTCATTTCAGCATCACATAGAACTTGCTCTAAAGAGCAGCACTGCTGTAGCTGGTGAAGCTCCACATAGGACACAAAACCATCAGTGCCCTGCAGTGCCAGCAGTTCATCCTCAGCCCAAGGCCCTGTGCAGCCCGTGGCTTCAGGGGATTATCTGCAGCTCAGAGCAGCACCCAGAGGGGCAGATTTGCAAGGGCAGCAAGGCTGCACAGCCAGGAGGACACCAGAGCACAGCAGGAGAGCCCCCAGCTTCCCCTGTGAGCCCTGTGGCCTCGGGCTCTGGCAGGCCCAGCTCCTTCCCACACTGAACACTGAGTGCACTGAGCCTGGTGGGTGAGGGCTGGCAATTGCTGTGAAAGGGATGCCCCTTTCAGTATCAGGAATAGAAGCTTCCCCATAAAGTGTCCCATCTGTTCTGACACCCACAAGTTGGAGATCTCTCCCAGGTTATTTTTCTGGGCAACTTCAGAGAGAAGATCATGGCTGGAGAGCCAAGTACATTGCCCAGAAAAAAAAAAAAAAAAAAAAGAGGTGGTTCATTAAAGCATTTCAAAGAGAAATAGTCAAAGCTCCTCCATATAAAAAATTAATTAGCTGACCAAACATTTGAATGCTAAATAAATAACCTTTCCCTGGCAAAAATAAAGCTGAATGATCTGAAACAAAATAAGGGCATCCATCCAGCAAGGAGAAGGAAAAGAGAAGCTGTTTTCCTCTCTCAACTTCCCCAGCTTTCATTAGAGGTCACACAGTTCAAAGAGGATCGAGTTCAAACAGGACTCCAGCATTTGAGCCCAGCCTTGATGCCAGTGGAGTCTTCCTGGGGAGCACAAAGGAGGAAATGATCAGCCCTATCCAAGAGAAGGTGACACATTTAAAAGCACAGGCCTGTCCTGCACCCTGGTATGGGAGCTCTGAGTTCCCTCCCTGTGCAGGGAACTTGTCCTTCCCAGCCACCTCCATCATCTCCTGAATGGCCAGGAAAATACACAGAACTCCTGCCCAGCAATGGGAATTTCACCCATTCCTTGCAAAACTGGCTCTGTACCTCCCAGCAATTTCCCAGTTTCTTGCTCACTTTTGAGTAAGTCCCATCAATCTCCAAGGGAAGGAGCTTCTCTCTCCTTCCACAAGGTCCCACTGATCTCTGCTTTAAATAAAGCAAACCAATGTTCCCTGCCCCAGGGATGTTTGCTGTTGAGTGGTTTTCCACACAGAGAGGAAACACAATGCCCAGAGGAGATGGAAGGCACATCCTACACAGAAATCCAGGCAGCTGCAAGTCCTGCCTTAGTGCTTGATCAGGTTGCAACTTTGGAGTTATTTATTCAAATTATTCTTTTAATTTGAATCACAATTGAATGCTTCAAGTAGCTCAACCTGTGCTTTTAAGGCTTGAGCATCCACACTGAGTCAGGCCTGTCTATAAAAGCAGTGAATTGAACATTTTTATAGCTTCTTGCCATGCTTTTTTCTCCTGAGTTCAAACACTGGCAATTTATTATGCAGCAGCTCCTTTCCCGAGCTGAGGGAGGAACCAGCCTTTTGTCAGTGCATGGAACCAGCAGCACATTCATTCTCCCCACTAAACCCCCTCGTTCCAAAGCACCAGCCTGACTCAGAGCGGCAGGGTCAGGGAGCAGCTCGTAGGGGAGGGTGATGAACACACAATGTATGCACAGGAACAAACAGCCCCTGAGTCATCCCAAATCTGTCCTACATTAACTTCACAGCCAGTCCCTGCTGGGGAACACAGAGGTGCTGCTTTAAAAGAGCTGCAGGAAAACTCAGGGGACGTGCTGAACTCTCAGCTTGTTCACCAAAACGTGTCATTTGGTGATATCAACAAGGCTCACAAAACATCAGGGCCGTGCATTTACTTTCTCGAGGATTTCTCTGCTGCAGGCAGGAAATACACAGTTCAGCCCAGCCTTGCCAATCAAAGAGCAGCTCAGACACACTTATATAAATGTCTGCAAAATTACCACAAAAATAGAATAATCCTGCAGGAGATGCTTTCCCAGCTTTGCTGCTGTGTCTGACAGCAAGAGCACACCGTGTTTTCTCATCCTTTCCTTTGAAGGAAACTCTTCAGCATTTTGTTTGGGGAGGTTTGCAATTATTGTTGTTTTCCAATAAAGTGGTTTTTTAGGCAGGTAACAGTATGTGGCCCGTATTTCCAGAAAGAAAAGTCTTCCCTTGCCCCAAACACAGAGAGTTGCTAATTGCAATTAGTGCAAAGCAGGGTTAATGGGTTTTTTCTCATGGAAACTCACCCATTGCCTGATGTTCACCTACAGGGGTGTTCAAGCCCACCCAGCCATCCCAGAGACGCTCCTGGGCTGAGCTCTGCAGCTTCTCTCAGACAGGGCCTGCCAAAAACCCCACTCTGCCTTCAGCCACGGGGTTTCACCTGTGAGCTGGTGTCACCAAATGTGATACACACCCTGCTTCTGTTCCCTGTCCCTCACAGGCTTGGTGAGAGCCCTGCAGTGCAATCTGCTTTCTAAAGGCTTTTCTTGTGGAATAATTCAAATTAAGATCCCTGTTGGAGCATGCAATTATCCTACGTGTGTCTGAAATCAAGGAGAGCCAGTCAGAGGCGGGTCTGTAGCTGGGGATTATTTTCACAACATATAATTTTCAGATCACGCACATCACTGTTATAATTGGGCTGTGGGAGCAGAGGGTATCTTTATTTACACACAGTTCCTTTAACTCAGCAAAGTGCTGTAATTTCCTTTCTCCTTAGTAAATATTTTTCTCTCATCCTGCATCACAGGGATGGCCCATGGCTGGGAAAGCCCTGCTTGCTCCAGAGGTCATTGCATTTGGTAAATTAATCCAAATTGCAGGCATAGCTCCTGTGAAGCTTGTTGAAGGCTTGGTAGACTGAAATGGGTTTGTGATTTTAATCAGGAAACATTCCAAACCCAAACATTTGCAATTCTCCAAAATATAATGAGATCACCCACTACAAAAAAAAAAAAAGGAAAGGAAAAACCCATGAGAATTGCAAAGCAGCAACAGACACCTTTTAGGAGCAGGCTGTTTCACAATCCAGTAAAGTCTTGTTCATACTGATTTGTATCTTTTGGTAGATTGGCAGAGACATCAGCAGAGTCTTTTCTCAGACTACATTGATCAAATTTGCCAAAATAAAATTTTTCATGTCTAGTAGAAAAATTCTTACTGGAGTCTTGTATGTGGGCTGGACTTGGAGCAGGTTACTTACTTCCATCTGCTTCATTTCATGAAATTTTTAACAACCTAATCATTTGTGAGACTTCTGCCCTTCCTCCTTGCAAACTTTGGTTGGATTTGTGCAATGAGTTTAAAAATTTTAAACCCATGTAAGAGCACAAGAGACAAACCAGTTTTGCTTAGGGAGCAGGTGAGTGAGATACACACACTGTGATTTCTTGTCCTCCAGTTTCAGTCATTAGGAAGCACCCAGGTCATGTTATCAATTTATTTTCAGCAGGAAGTCTTGGTTTTTTTTCCCATGGGAAAAAAAAAAAAGCCATTTTAGAGTCAAGAGCTTTTAGAGCACATTCCAAGGAAAACACACAAAATGCTACAGACTGAGCTCATTATTGACTCCAAACTCTGCATCACACCTAATGCAGGGGCCACTGGCCTGCCCAGCTGAGAGGCAACTTTTATTTATTTCTGGTTTGGTTCATGTCCTGGGCTGTGCAGCCAGAGCCTGGCAGTGTCAGCTGAAATCATGTGCAGGTCTGGTGTCATGAATTGTCATTTATTGGAAACTGGTTTAAAGACAAAATTGCTCAAAAAAGCAAAAGTAACACAAAAAAGGGGGAAAGGGAAGATGAGCAGAATGTGATTTATCTTTTTCTTGGCAAGCCAGCTATACTGAGATTTCTGTGCCATTAACTTTAAATATAGAGGGGTTTATAGGCTTGTCTTCATGTTTTCATTCCAGCACCTATGAAAACCACATGTGCAGAAGAAAATATAATAAATTTGAAGTTGAGGTTTCTTTCACTGGGTACCAGAATGATGCACTAGTCACAATTCCAGATGAATCCATTATGGAAGATTTCATAACGAAATGTTTTTCTGTTTTCAGCTCTTCTGCTGATATTTCATTGAAGTTTGCCCCTGACTTTTCTGCAATCTGTTCCTTGCCTACAGAGCTTTCATTTCACAGAGTTCTCTGGGCTGACCTTCCTGCTGTCCTTGCCACAACGTGTCTCCCTCACAGGATCCCACTAAGCAGAGCTCTGGGTTCAGGAAATCTCTTTGCACTGGGGAAACTCTGGAAACTTTGCTTAAGCAAAGCCCTCAAAATTCAACCCATGCAGAGCATCAACCCATTCAAAATGAAGCTCTTTCCTTTATAGAAATAATTATTATAATCATAAAGTGAACCAAACCAGCTTATTTTGGCAGGTTGTCTGATTTGTGAAGGATAAAGATACTTCAGGTCCTGCCACAGGACTGTGCCTATAATTCCACGTACAAGGTTGAAAATAAAAGCAAAAATCTCTCTTGAGTAGCCTCAAAACCTCCACCAGTGTTCTTAAAGAAAGGCTTTGATTTGTCTTTCAGTTACAAATGTCACAGAACAGTTTGGGTGGGATGGACCTCAAAGCCACGGGCAGGGACACCTCCCCCTGTCCCAGGCTGCTCCAAGCCCCATCCAGCCTGGCCTTGGGCACTGCCAGGGATCCAGGGGCAGCCAGAGCTGCTCTGGGCAACCTCTGCCCGGGCCTCTGCACCCTCAGAGGATAATTTCTTCCTAGTATTGATTCTAAACCCTAAATCTGTCAGTTGAAAGCCATTCCCCCTTGGCTCTTACAGATGTTTTAGGATTTTCTGCTGGGAGTCTGTGATCATCAGAACGAAATGATCAATTGCTCTAATTCAGCTTTTCAGCTGAACGGAATTAAGATTCTCTCTGATGTCCCTGTTCAGGGTTCACACCAGCCTCTCAGAAGAGAAGGGAAAGGTAACAAGAGGTGATCCACCAGAGCAGGCCAATTTCCTCCCATTTAACCTCACAATGGTGAAGTTACTGCTAATAACAAATTCCATTTGTAAATCCATTAAAACAACAAAACAGCCAGGTTTTCTGTATAAAAAGTAATGGCTTTGTCCTAGAAGAAAAGAAGTTTGTTTCAACAAGACAGAAGAGAGTTGTTCTTGTCATTGCTGTCCTTTTTGCCCCCTCTGCTTATGCAACCCATAAGATCTGTAATGTTCCTACTTCCAGCAGCTTCCTGGGGCCAGTCTCTCCCTTCAGCTGCTCTCATGAAAACCTGCTCAAAGGCAGAACTGACCCAACATCCAAATGAGGACACAAGCTGACCCAGATGTGTTAAAGGAAAAAGACTCCGGGGCTCAGCAGGAATTCAAGCAAAAATGGGAATAAGGAGCAAAGGAAGGTTCCCACATTGCCATCGGCTTCACTGCCCAGACCTTTAGGAGTTTTGCCCTGGGTGAGCTGCCAGTGCCACAGGCTTCATCCAGCTCCAGCAGGAGGCTCCTCTCTGGATGGCATTGGTGGTGCCCAGCACAGGATTGCCCCCAGGCAGGGCACACAAATGGCTCTGGAATGGTGGCAGTGCTCGGTGTCCCTTACAGCCACAGCCATTGACTGCAGAGGTTCTGGACTCAGAACATCACCACAAACATTCTGAAGGCAAATATCAAACACCTGGATCATTTTACACATCTTTCAGCAGAGCCCTGCAAACCCAATTACAGGAATGAATGATGAGATATCTGGTAGGGTAATTACTCATAATTAGATTTTGACAGTCTTTTGAGATGGGCATTTGAGTCGTGGGGGGAGATGTTGTCATCTCAAAATTCACCAAAAATGGCAGTTCTTGTGTTGAAAAGTCAAATACAGCAGCGTAGTGCTAAAAGAGAGGAATCCACACAAGGAAGAGACACAGAGCCCTGGAGCCACCTCAGCTGTTCCCAGGCCTAGGAAGCCTCCCCTGGCTCCAAGGGGTGTGCCCAGGGCAGCAGCAGTGCTGTCCTGCAGGCTCCCTCTCCCACCCCCTCTGCTAAACACCCTGTGGATGTTCAGGCTCACATTCCCATTTCCTGCCATGTGCCCCTCCTCACCTCAGCTTCTGTGGCACTTTGTGAATTGCCCCACCTTAAACCCAGCACTTCCCAACACCTGCAACAAACCAACCCAAGCACTCAATTATAAGGAGAGGAAGAGGGAATGAGCTCCCCAGTTATTCCAGATGGGTGCCTGTCCCACAGACCCTGAGCTGCCTGCAGGGAGGGCCATCTCTGTCTTCTCATAAGCAGTAGAAACAACAGCACTGCTATACCACAAAAATAGCAGATAATTTTATCTTAGACTTGGACTGAACAAGCAGAAATAGGAAAAAAAACCCATTGGCAGATTTTAGTCAGAAAATGAGAAGTAAGAGAGAAGGGTTCAAGTTTTCCTTCATCCTTGCCTGATGGCAAACAGGAATTTACCCCATTTTCCTTCACTAAATAGAGCCATAACTTTATGGAAACTAAAATTAGCACTGACCTGGTCATTGCTTTATGACTGCATTCTCATTTCCAGTTTCTTTCCTTTATGCCTTTTGCCAGACTAAATTGCACAGAGCCATTGGTTGAATGTTTCCCCTTGTCCATGAGCATCCCTCCCAAGGGGGCTCAGCTCCTCCTCTCTTGCTTTTTTGGCTCTGAATAGCTGAGAGCCACATTAGCATCCCCTAATGTGGGGTGCAGGACCAGGGCCCTGCTCTGCCTTTCCTTCCTCAGCTTTCAGCAATCCTTCTATTTGAAACTTCCTTTTCAAGTGGCTGAATTTCCCTTTAGCCCATTTACCCTCCCTGAGGAATACCAGCACTAAGGAATCAGCCACATTCACTCTCCCTCTGGCCCTGTCTCCTCCCTCATTCCTGAGCCTTAAACACAGAACATTGGTGTTTAACTTCTGAGCATCCCAACGGTGGCCATCCCCCCTTGCACTTCTGCACTAAGGAGCTGACAGGGGCATCACAAACCAGGACCTGTGGTTTTTATTGCAGTCAAAGTACCTGGAGCAGGCCAGAAGCGTCTCATTGTAACCTGCACTGAGGGCAGCTCTGATTGAAAGGCTCCTGCATGTTGGAGAAGACCTGCAGGCAAAGCTCACACCCAGAGCTGGGATTCCCCAGACCCAGAAGGAATACAGGATGTACTTCTGGGAACCACTAAAGTCAGTAATGTGCAGTTGCTTAATCCTTCTTCATGGAATGAGAATCTCTTGTGTGTGTGTGTGTGTCTATGTACTTGTCACCTAATAATTCTCCAGGAAGATGCAGCAAACACAGAGAAATGAGGGAGAGAAAAGCACTCGGCATGTGACAGAGCAAGGAAAACTGAAATATTGGGAAATCCAGGCCTTCACCAAGGCAGCCCCCAAGGCCTCCTCTGCCTCCACACTGGACATGGCCCCTTCCCTGAACCATCCTCAGGCCTCCACCTGCAGCAGGTCCAAGCATTCTGCTTGCAGGAAGCAGCAGCTGGGAAATAAGATATGACCTATGCACATGCACTTAATCTGACAAAAGGAGCCAGTAATTTTCCCATAGAGAAAGAGAGACACATTTTATCTCTGTGTGCTTGGTCTGCAAGAAAGCTGTAGCATGTGATTTCCCTGAAATACTCCTGTGAGAAGCACTTTCCCCATTTTCTGATTCCTTGTTTGCAGCCAGACTCCCATTTTGGGGGAGGACCATTTACTCCAACACATTTTTCTTTGCAGATTACACCACCTCCAAGAGTTTTTCATTTCTTGCAGCCCTCACTTGTACTTTTATTTTCTAATGCATTTTGCTGCTGCTGCCCTAACATATGAGGAACAAATATCTAAGGTAAGTAGGAGAGGGGAGAGATTCAGGGATGCTCATTTACTCAGATTTCTTCATTTCACAGTAGGTCCAGGAGAAATGCACATACATTTTTCAAGAGATCAACCAATAATCCTATTTTGTTTGCTTGCATCCTCAGTGCAGCATTTCCATCTTATTCCCATAGCATACAAAAGGCTCAATTCTTATTTACCTGCCAGGGAGCAACAGGTGAATGTTTATGCACAGATTTCAAGGTTTAAAATAAGACAAAACAAACCCTTCTCTGACAGCAAACATGGAGATAATAAATTGCCTTAAAACAGAACAGTGGTCATGCCTAGTGAAAAATAATGAGCACCCTGTCTGGTTTTGAGGGATTCCCTAGGGATGCTGTGAAACCAGCAAAATTTTCTTGACTAACCAAGAAAAATCAAAGTGCAGCCCAGTCAGCCTTTCTTGTAAAAGTCCATTCCCATCCATGGATGGCTTTGGATGCACAAACTGCCATAGCTGCTCCTGCATGGAGCACAAAGGGTGATAATTCAATAGAGTCAGCCTAACCTGCACCTACACTGCAGCAAATGCAACTGTCCAGGCCAGGAGCTGGACCTCCATGATCCTTGGGGGTCCCTTCTGATTCTGTGTCCCCCACTCAAACATGCAGCTGACAATCTGCCCTTGGCAATAATGGGATTACACAGAAGTCTCCCTGCTCTGCCCCAGAGTTAGCCAGGAAAAACCATGAGTTAAGTGGAGAACTAGAAAAATTAATGTAATTATTGAGTATGGTCTTGGAAATACTGAAATTTTCCACTTTTGTCGCCATGAAAAAAAGGGCATCTAATTCCAAGTTGATAAATTGGTAGAGGACTTCCAAAGGACATGGGAGAAGTGGCTGCAACTCCTCATATCTGTGTCCCAAAGTTAGTGCAATGTCTTCCTGACTGCTGGCACAGCCTGGCTGGCACTGGATGCCAGCGGCTGCTTCTTGCTGCAGAATTGGCAGTTCAAAGGTGCAAAGCTCTATTTCTGCACTAACCTGATTTGGGGCTGGCATGGATTATGTAAGGCTTGCAGAGAGGTATTCATCAGCACAGCCTGACAGCATTTCATCTTGCACAACTGCACAGCAGAAACTAATGAGACATTTAAGAAAGAAGATGAAAAGGAAGAAAGAGGGGAAGATAAAAGAAATGCATTGTTTCTTAAAAAAAAACGAGCCCCAAAACAACAACAAATAATAAGCAGAACAACTAGAAAGGAAAGGAAAGAACATTTTTCTGAAACCTTTGTGGTTTTTGTTCCTGAGACGTGTTGGTCTTTGTTTCCCTTGAGTTTTCTTACCCTTCTCACTAACTGTGCATGATCAATTCCTGTAACTGCAAAGAGCAGAAACCCAAAGAACATTAAATGTGATTTCTCCTTTTAGTCCATTTTCCCAGCATAACGTTGCAGGCTGTATTATTTACTGTTAAATAATTTTACATTCAACACTTCAGGAGACGACATTTTCTTCAGCAGCAGTTCTGTTTGTCACTGAGATGAAGCTGCTGACTTTAGAGTGGGGAGGATTTTAACAGCAGCCAGCAGAAATGTCACTGGGTGTAAGTTCCTCTTCCATAATAAATACAGAAAAGTCTCTTTAATTGGCACAGCTCTGGTAGAAGTGGAGAGGTGGCAGCTAAGGGCTGTCCTTCCGTGTACTGCAGGGACAGGGGGACACGTGGCTGCCCGTGGGAAGAGAAGGGAGGCTCTAAAGGAATATTGAGCTGTTAATCTCTTACCCCATTGCACCTGGGACAGAGATGGGGCATAAGGGGCTGAAGTTATTTTTCTTACATGTTCTTATGCCAATTTTTACCAGGGAAGAAGAGGATGCCATCAAGTTTCTCAGGTACATTTCTTATGATTCAAAGCACAAGTTAATGGTGTCAAGTAACACTTCAGCATCTTCTGCAAACTCATCTGCCATAGTCTTGGATGAACTTGTTTTCCATTCAGTAACCTTCTCTCAGGCTGACTCTGAGATGCAAAATGCTGCACAGGTTTGGATCCCAGAGGATTGAAACAGGAACAGTATCAAGAAAAGAGTGGGAAATGATCCTCCCAGGTCAGTTACTCCTTTCCCTTCCTCAGGGCAGAATCAGCTCTGCTAAATCACTCCTGACTTTGTCTGAAGTGATCTGAAGAACCCAAGAACAGCCCTTAAATGTGCAATGCCAGAGCCTGCTCTGCACTGCCCCTCCCAAGAGCTGTCCCACTCCCTGGGCAGCCCAGGGGCAGCTGAGCCCCACAGCAGGGAGCCCTCACAGCAGGAATTTTCAGGGGTTTGGCTCTCCCAAGCAGGACAACGAGATTCCTCTAAATGCAGGTTAGAAATGAGGCTGAACATTTAGGACTTAAATTTTTCATTGTGTAATTGTAATCCCATACATTCAGAATGGTTTTATCATTTCTCTGCTAAACAAGGAAACATGTAATGCTCATGCTTACCCTTCTTTTGATATTCCAGGATTCTCATTTATTTGGGTCCCACAGACAGCAGTGAATGAAAGCCCCACGGAACAAACTTAATGAAAGGTTGATGAATTTAAAGCACCCTCCATCCTACAAACACAACATAAACCACAGGATTCATTGCCAACACAGCCAGGCACATTCCTACAACAAATGTGCTTCTTGCAACACTTTCCTGTGGCAGCACAAGATGTTCAAAGAGCTGAAGGCAGGGCTGACATGGGGCAGTTGGAAAGGGAGAAAAGCTCCTTTCCCCTCTTTTTTGGTTTTCCCATCACAATCACTAACTGGGATTGGAGAGAACTGCAAAACTCATCTGTCCACCAGACCAGGGCTACCTGTGCTAGCACACACTGGCTCCTCCCGGGGACTGCACACAGGGAAGGTTTTCACAGATCCGTAAATCCCAAGGCACACAGTGACAGTAAAAACAAACAGAGAAGGGTTCAAGGAGAGTCACATTGTTCCACTGCTGTGCTACACCAGGAACAGCAGCATGTTTGCAAGGCTGCTCAAGTAACAGCAATGCTTTCTCTTGAAAAAGAGCACTGTTGAAACTTCATCTAAAAGCACCCAAAACACACACAGCTAGAGGTGATAAGAAGGTTAAAAAGTTAAAGCAGTAAGAAAAAGAAAACTGAGGAAAAAAGGAAAAACCAGCTGGCTGTTGATAAAACAAATCAGTCACAGTATATCCACAGACTGAAGGGAAATCTTGGGCACTTTGGAGAGAAATCAATGTTTGGACATTTTGGACCATCCCAGTGCTTTCCATTGCCACCTTTCAAAGTGACTCTGAAGTGGTGCCTCCACAGGACAGGGTCAAACACACTCCTTGTCTCCACAGGCAGGAAGAGCCAGCAGCAAACAGATTTGTTCTCCCAAGTGCTCAGGCACTGAGCTGCTCAGTCCCTCGGACATGCAGGAATACGTTATCCCGCTCTGCTGCAACAAGCTCTGCTCAATTATCCTGCCTGTCCCTGGACGGGGGAGAGCTTGGACAGAGGCCAGCCACCAGCTGAGAGCTCTCCTTGCCAAGTCTGTCAAGCAAATTGATTTTCCTCCAAGACCTTTGGGCCCCTCTGAGCAAAAAGAAACCATATTTCATCTCCTTTCTGCTCAAAGGGCTCGGAGCAAAAATCTCCAATCTGGACTAGAGGACGCCAGGTGCCACCCTGGTCACCTACAAAACTTCTGGATGTGGCCCAGGACAGCAAAGCTGCACCAGTGGCAGCTGATGAAGGGTCAGCTGTGAGGGGTCTCACCTCTCTGATAGAAATGCATTGGTCTGTCTGTCTGTCTGCTTCTTCACCAGAGATATTTTGAAGGTTCTGTGTTTGGGGGGTTGGTTATATCCCTTTCCATCAGCCAGCTGTTCCTCAGTTCCTAAACAGTTCTAGAAATCTGTGAAAATTAGCAGGCTTATAAAAAAGTAAATAGAGGATATTTGTTTCACTGGGGTAAGCTTTAACACATCACTCTGGTGCATCATTGCCTCAAGTGAAAATAACCAGGGAAGATTTATTGTGTACCCTCAACAGCAGTGGAGGAAATAAAATCTAAAGCCAAAGGTTTTCCACTCAAAATATCCCCATTGCTGCCTTTGTCTGGGCAGCTCTGATGATTTCTCCTGAGTTCTGAGGAAGAGAAGCATAACAAAACCAGCACTTTTCCTAACACCAGAGATGCACATTTCTGGTTTAGGGACATATTCCACACCAGCCCTCCCATACAGGCTGTGGAGTTAATTATGGCCATCAATTATCCCTTGCCCTGGCCAGGGAGCAGCTCCATCCCCAGCTCCAGCAAGATCCTCACAGCAGCACAACCCTTTGCTCAGCAGCACCAAATGGGTAAAGAAGGGTGGTGAAGGAGCTTTGTAGCAATCCCCAGTTTTTCCCATTTCCAAAGGGGTTGTGTGCCTTGTGCTGACACTGCTTAAACATGGAAATAACCATTTTGTCCTGGTATGTCACACACAGTCTTCTTAGGGATTCACTGCTGTGACAAAACCCTTCCCACAGTCTTAGTGTGTTTTTAATGGAAGTCAATGCTAAACATGCAATGGTTTAGCAGAAACACATCTGCAGTGTCAGAAAGGGAGAGAACCAACGATGCCAAGCTTTGGTCAAATCTAAATGATTCTGTTTCAAACCTAAACAGTTTTGGTTTCGTTACAATTATTGTTGCCAATTTCATTAGGACAATCCCTCTGTCTTCCCTGTCTTTCATCTAGATTTCCAGGACTTGAACAAATAAATACACATTCCAGTGAACAGCAGCATTTCCATGGAGCTTTCTTCACTGTACACAGATCTGCCTGTCTGCCTGAGAATTTCACTCCACCTCTGCCAGAAAGGAGAATAAACTATGATATCATTTACTTTGAACACCGACAAGCTTTGGATCCAAGATTTTGGTTTAGTCTACACTAAGAAAGCCAGCTGTGAAATCTAGGTTTGCATCTGGGCTTAAATGTAAATCATCTGTAGGGAGAAAGGAGGGGAAGGTCATTTCATCTCAGCATTTTATCTTTGATTTCCTACGCCCTCAGCTGGAGCAGCAATGTGCTGGGTGGGATCAAAACCTTGCTTGGAAGCACTCAGATAAGAACAACCCATCACTGTTTATGTTACAGGCTTAAAAATGATAAAGTGTATCATACCTCAACTCTCTGTGCTTACTGTAAGCTCTAATATTTCCCTCACTGAGTGCAAATGCAATCCCTCAGATTTTGCCTTGCCAGGGACAGTTCTGAGTGCTCCAGGTGAAACACAATAATCGACCTCAGTGATGTGGCTGCTCCTGAACTCCAGCAAGTCCCTCAAAAGTGGCACTGGGCATGGCCAGGGAGCATCAGGGACCCTTGCACGAGTGCTGGCCATGCTTTGTTCATGTGAAATTAGTGCATCAGCTCCCCAGGATGCTCCCACTAAATCCAGTCTCATACAGACCCAAGATTTTCAGCTTTTCTATTTATGAGCCAAGCTGATCCCCTATCCCATCAAATTCACAGGTTTGCCCATGGCAGGTACTGAGGAGAGGAGTACTTAGGAATAGTGAGGGATGAAGATCTTTCAGCCATGGAAGGGAAAGGTTTAACTGTTCAGTTGTTAACAGGGCGGTTCCCAATGGTAACAGAGTTGGATACTCTCAATACAGCACATTTCCAATATTACTCCAAGGAAAAAAATGTTTAAATAAAAGCAGCAGAGATTTTACCTGTCAGAGAAAGAGGCTTTACAAGTGTAGTGCATTCAAGAGGGAAGAGGAGCTAAAACAATAAGCACCACTTCCCCAAGCCCATCACACTGACTGGGACACAACCACGTACAAAATACACCTTTTTTTTTTTTTCCTGTTACATAGTGCCCCAAAGCAATGACCAGTTCAGATACTCCCCAGCCTGTGTGTGGAGGGAGTTGACTCTGCCCTCCCACAGACTGGAGAATTAACCCAAATCACCTCTAATCTTACTTTTCTGTTGTATTGGTTGCATTACCTGAGCACACACATTTATTTAAATGCAAGACTCATGGCACTGGTTTGCTTTAAAATAGAAATGCTCTGTAACAAATCTTAAAAAAACAACCAACTGAACTGTGAGACCAAACTGGCAGAGCTAGGGAAGGCTTGGCAGAGCCCATTTGCACTCCTCACAGCTGGAGACGGGAGTGCTGCTAACCCTGCTCCCCTGGGAGCGCAGGGCAGAGCTCTGCAGAGATTTCTGAGACATCCACCCTCTCCTCACTTGCAAAGGGAGAACGTTTCTGCTGAGAAACAGCAGTGACACAATCCAGCAGGTCAGGGATAAGCAGCACCCCTCTGCCACTGCCCTTCAGACACAGATCCCAGCAGACAGCTGGGTTTATTTTCAAAGATCACTTCCTTGGCAAGAAATGGTGCCAGCAGGGGATGACACCCAGGTGCAGAGCCCCTTGCACACACTGCCCCAGTACCTGCTGACTGTTAACAGGGAATCCATGTTTCATTGATGCAGCTTATGGTTCATTATTAGATATGAATACAAATACATGTTCTTTATTTTCTGCTGGATAATGGCCTCTCACCAGATAATCTTCCAAGCTCAGGGTGCAGTCTAGCACAGCTGACACCTCAGTAGGGAATTCCATGGCTGTCCCAGCTGATGGCTCTGGGTTCACTGGCAGGAGCCAACCAAACCCAACCCAACCTATTCCCACCAGCATCCCCAACAAAAGCTCATTATTCAAGAAGTTATTCAAGGGACAACACAGAAGGGCAGGGCACAGGTACAGTATGGGCTGGGGGAAATCAAGGCAATTCCTGTGCCTCACAAGAAATGACAGAACTCATACTAAAATTCTCTTGCAAAAATAGGAGGAGAAAGAAAATTGCTGACAGAAGTATGGAGCCCAGGCACTGCAGATCTGAGGTTTGTAGGGGGAAAAAAAAAATCACTGTACTGTGTTTTTCTTTGTTGCCTCTCAAACGTCACGACCTTTCTTTCCCCATAGTATTCTCCAAGAGTTTTTGTTTCCAAAAAAAGACAAAGATATTTCCGCAGACAATTCTGTAGGAAGCTCATCACTGTCTCACCAGCAGAACTGATTGAATATATAATTAGTAATTTCTCCTTTCTTTAGTGCCTGCAAACTGACTTTCTTAAAAAGCTCTTGCCCTGCTCATCTCTGTCCTGCAGGAAAGGCTTTGCCAAAGCCCAATCAATTGTGAGGTACAAATCCATGAACAATCAGGCTCCCTTAATTCCAGGCTCAGGTCATTGAGCTGCCTTTGCAAAGCTGATCCCAGTGTCAGGTAAGGGGACAAGTCCCTTTATGTGGTGAGGTGACCCTGGTTGGAGGCCATGTCCCCACAGGCTGCTCCATCACTCCCCCCAGCAGGACAGGACAGGGAGAAAATCAGATGGGAAAAGTCTCATGGATCCAGAGAACGGCAGTTTAGAGAAGCAAAGGAAAAAAAATATATATTTATTCTCTTCTTTCCATCAGCAGGCAATGTCCAGCCACTTCCCAGGCTGTAGGACTTCAGGGTGCATAGGGATTGCTCCAAAAGACAAACAACATAATGATGGATGCCTCCCCTTCTCCTACTCTTTCCCAGCTTTTGCTGCTGATGTCATTTGGAATGGGAGATCCCTTTGGTCAGCTCGAGTTGCTTGTCCTGGCTGTTTCCCATGCTCTCTCCCACCTCCAGGCACTGCTCAGAGCGCTGGGGTCTGACCAACACCTTTTAGCTCCCAAGACAAAGCTCAGCACTGTAGGGAAAATTAACTCCATCCCAGGCAGACCCAAAACAGCCAGAAATTCAACAAGCTTCTAAGAGGTAAACATTTGGCTCAAAATTATTGTTTTCATAATGCATTTAATTTCACATATCCACATGCGTCTAGTGCAGGCAACCTTTCACTTTGAGCAGTAAAAAAATAAAGTATAATATCCCAGGCTTTGTGAATGCACTTGAAAAAGCTGTCAAAACTCTGCTCTTAGAGAAAGGTTTATTTTCATAGTCTGTCACCATAATCAGATCAGTGTCTTCAGCTCACTGCGCTGCATTTCTCCCTGACAGCAGCAGCAGCCACAACAGCAACCAGCGGGAGACATCAGAGACAGCTCTTGGAGCAGCACAGAGTCCATCCCCTGCACTGGGCTGTGCCAACTGCTCCAACTTCCAACAGACTTCCCCAGGAGCTCTGTGTGGAGGACAGACAGGGCTACTGAGGCACTGACATGGGTTTCAGAAACCTGAGCTTCATCACAAAGTCCAAAATCCCTGGCTCTTGTGGGTTTAGACCACTGATGCCATCTTAAAGCACTTAATGGTCTGGAAAACCTGTGGGAAGCCTGCACAGAGTGGTGCAATTGGCTGAATCTCCCTCAGGTGGGATGTGCCTGGTCCCCTCCCTTTGGAACTCCTGGCTCCCAGTGGTTGATAATGCCAGCTGCTGCCAGGCCTAAAGCAGCACAATGCAAGGAAATCAGCGCAGACAATGCCAACGTTCTGCTCAGTGATGCCATCCATGGCACTTCAGTGAGGACTGCAGGGAAGGCAATGCCAGGGACAGGGCACTGACTCCCACTCAGGCACGAGTGTGTCTTGAAACAGGCCCCACAGTGATGGCTGCAGGCGTATTTCAGGGGGCTTCTACTAGCTCAGAGCTCTCAGAGAATGACAAAATCCAGAAAAAGGTGGAAAAATATTTTTTTTGTGTCCTAAAATGGTTGAGCTCCAACAAAAACATTAGAAATAAATACATCAGCATTACTCCCTTCGAAGTCGTGAGCTTGAGCTCCTCTTTCTTTCCAAAAGCTTTGTCAAGGCAATTGGCTTTCCAGGAGCAACACAGAATCGTTTTGCTGGAAAGGGCCACACCAAAACACTCTTAAATGTCCCCAGGTAAACTTTAAGAGACAGGCTCAAGTGTGGCAGTCAGGACATGGGCAAAGCTGCACCAGACTTCCTCTAGTGGCAGATCTGCCAGCAAAGCCTTTGGTCCAAGACTCGAGTGTCCATCAGCTGCAGCAGTGCAAACAGGCAAGGTAAAGGTCAGATCCCATTTAATAAACAGCAAATATCCTTGGAAAGGGGGAAGAGGAGAGGCCACCTCTTTGTTCAATGTTCAGTTTTACTTATGGGAATGCTACAGTGGGAGAAGCAGGTTGGGAACAGTGACAACACAGACTCCAGAGCTTCATGTGACAGCAGCGTGTTGCATTGTCTGGACTCTCCTTAAACAGCAGGTTTTGAATGTCCTGACCCAGACAGCTCTTTGGTGTGACTTTACCAGCACCCAGCTCCCCAGGCAGTGAGATGTCTGCAGCTTAGGGTGGAGACATCCCAATCACACGATTGCGTGAAGTCCCTGTGTGTATTCAAATCCATCACTCAGCCAGGGCCTTGTTCATGGAACCCAGCTGGGTTTCTTATTTATAGCTGAATTAATTGCCCAGGACAAGCCAGCTTGTACTGGAACACGAGAACTCTTGTAAGAGCCATTTCTGTGCCCTTCCCTCACACATGGATTATCTGCTGCCTTCCAGGGCACCCAGCATCAGCTGATGCACCTGGGGCAGCTGCAGCACGAGTCAAGAGCTGCCTGTACATTCACTTTCTTGTTCCTGCAAGGGCTTTCCAAGAGGACAAAACCCCAGCTGTCCTCTTGGTTTTCTGATAAACCCTCCCACCACTGCAGCAGCCACTGGCATGCAGCCCTGCCCACAGCATTCCTGCTGCAGGTGAAATCCCTATGGACAAGCCTGGAGCCAAGATGGAGTCCGGGCCAAAGAAAGAGAGAATCCTCCTGTCCAGGGCTGCCCTTCCTGCCAGCTGTAGGAGCTGAAATGCACAGGTATTTCAGCAAGGTCTGTCCTTATTTATCAAAGTGCAGCAGAAGAACCAGGACTATTGCTCACACTTTACCACTTCTCTTTAGCTCTCTGTAAGAGGTTTTCTAGAGGAAGGAGTATCTTTTAACAAAGGCAATTATTTGACAGAACATTGCTCTGATTCATTGTTTTCATCCCTTTTGTATTTACAAAACTCATGCCACCCTTCAAACAATCCTTTTGCCACCAGATCCTGAGAATCTCAATCAATATTCCACTCAGTCCCTTACACAACTATTTTTTTAAAGTGTAAACCTCCAGAAGAGATTTTAGCTTAATGCCAGAATGGCTTGAACTTTTCTCCAGCCTGAACCAGCTGATTTCCAGTGGCAGCTGGGGGAAGCTGAGGGTGAGATCAGCTATCCCTGCTCTGAAATGAAGCTCACAGAGGTGTAACTCTCACTTAATCCAGCCTCCTTTTCATCACAGGTATTAAGGATTCATCTTCAAGCACTTATGCTCTTCTGTTTAATCTTCCCTTATCTCCCGAGTGGCCATGGAGCAGCCTCTTGGAATTAAGAGGGCTCAGTGCTAATAAGCTCAGGAACAGCTCTGCTTTGGAAATGCCATGGAAGATTCCTCAGCCTCTCCCCAAGCACCTCCTGGAATCGCTTCCCTTTGCAGTGCAGTATCCACAGATCCCCTGCTCCACGCCCAGCTCATCGGATGAAGGCAGAGATAATGCAAACTCCCAGAGGCTGCAGGCCAGGGAACGCTGGTCCCACGTTGGCTGCTGCCCTGGATGGCAGCCAGGGCCCACAGAGGGTGAAGGGGCTGAGTGCTCCCCCAAAAGCTGCTGCCTTCAGAGGAACAGGTATGGGAGACACTGACTGCTGCTTCTACCCTGGGATGGTTGGGGCTTTGCTGGGTGCAGAGTTCCTCAGCACTCACACGGGCTCAGGAGGAGATTTCCTGCACATAAATCCTCGTCAAACCAGGAGATCTCTTGTGCTGGTTTTGTGCCTCTGTTATTACAAGCTGCCTGTCTGGCAGCTTGAGCAGGAGATCCTCTCAGTATTACTAAAGCAATAAAGAGTTGGAAAGGAAAGATGAGAAAGGACAATGTGGATTTTTGCAAGGGGGCAGAGCAGGAAGGGTCAGGAGAGTGGCAGGAAAGTGAGAGCCAGAGGGACATTTTGGCTACATCCTCACTGTGCAGCTCTCCCAGGCTGTGAGCCAGGTTTTATCCCGTTCCTCACACCCACCTGGACACTCTTTACTGTGGTTCTGGAAGAGTCATGTCTGAAACTTTCCTTTTGCTCAGGGAGGGAGAACTTTTTGTAAATTAATGCAGCTGAGTCAGGGAGGGCCATGGATCCTTCCCCAAGGAGCCAACATCCATCCCTCCATCAATGTAACTGACCAAAACCAACTGTAGATCACTAACAAGCACAGTATTTCCCCAAAAAACCCTCAGACCCAGAAAAAGTGAGGACATGTTAATTTAGGCAGGGTGTCAGTACATCTGCACTCTCACACAGGCTGCCTTCCGCAGTTTGATCAGAGCACAACACACAAAATTGGAACAGAGCCCTACCCATAAGCAGGAAAATATATTTATTCTTGGCTCATGTTTCCACAAACCCTAGCACAAGAGTTGGGTTTCATGGTGACAGCCATTCTGCACTTATTGCAAAAGAAATACCCTAAAATAGATTTAAAAGTCTCTACCTACAAATCAAAGGTGTGCCAAATGTGTGCAGAGCTGAGATTCCCAAGCAGCACAGCCTTGTGCTCTTAGAACTGCCCTGTTACTCCCCTGGATATAAATGATAAAGACATCATATAACATGGAAAGGAATGAAAAAATCCCTTCACAACACACAAAAAACCCTTCTAGTGACTTAGTGGCAGGCCCAGGAGATAAGAAACAGAAGATAAGTGAAGGCAAGCACCCCAAGAGCATTTCAAATACCAGTTCCAGTCTAGAAGAAGAAAATCTATTACTCTTCTCAGGAAAAAGAATCAGGCTCTCTATTGTCTCAAAGCACGGAAGAAAAGAACAATATCTCAAGGCAGGGTTTGTAATTCTTGGGAAACAGATGGGAAAAATGTTCTGTCATTTTTTTGTTGAACTTTTCTCAGAAAAAATCACAATTTTACCAATAAATCACATTTTTCATAGCATTTGTGCTCTGACCTGATATACAGAAAAAGAATTTGTATAGAAGATGTGAGAACAGAGCGTTTTTCAGAAGTGATCCCACATCATTTGACTGGGTGTTACATCTCTGCAAAGACTGCAGCAATAATAAAAATGAAAACACCCAAGACTTTCTTCAGAGCCTTCCCAGTGTGCTCCTACACTAATTCACACTACAAGCATTCCCCATTTGAGACCAGGTGTTTGGTTCAGTAGAGTCGGAGGTTGCTGAGCCACCCAGAGCAGCCTGCCAGGGAAGGGGCAGATGGACCCACCCAACCCCTGATCTCCAGACAAGAGCAATAAACAAACCCCGTGGCAGAAATCCACAGGCCAGGAGGGAGCAGCCTGTGAACACACACAAAAAAATACAATTTAACCCAACTACACCTCCAGAATCAAGTTATACTCCGTGTCAGGTTGGTTTGCTTAAGCAGCAATGGCAATAAACAGTTTTTGTACAGCTTTACTGAGGCTTCTCTGCCAAATTTCAGGGACTCTTAATCAAATGCCAGAGAAAGCAATGGAAAAATTCCCATTGCATTGAAAGGTCTTTAGACATGGGCCATCTACCATAATGTCTTGGCAGAGCTATTCCTATGTACACCAGCAAAAATACTGACAATTTGGGAAACCTCCTTTTTTGCCTGCTAGTTATCCCAGATACGCCCTAGAAATACCCCATCAAAATGTCTATACATTCAATTTGAAGTATGGAAGTAACCCACTACAAATCAGCCTCATGTCCAGTTAAAGCCATATATGCAGGTTCAATTTATTTAGGAATAATGTGATTGTTCAATTTCTAACACAATATCAGATTTTCCTAGAAGATGTTGTCCTTGATGTTCACCACTAGAATGCATAAAACACCTTTTTTTCCCTCTTTTCCCTAAAGAGATTAAATGCATTTACTACTGGAACCTACTTCTCTACCAAACTGTTAACAGGAGACAACATTTTTACTAGGCTTAATTAAAACTCATGTTAATAAGATAAAGTGTAGTAAACTAAATATAGCTAATATTTTATTGTAAGGAAAACAAGCTATATATTTATTATATTAGTTATATTATATTAGCTATATGATGTGTTCACTGTATGCTATATATTTATTATATTGGCTATATGATGTGTTCACTGCATGTTTAAAGCATTTAACATAAACCAGAATATCTGGTCAATAAATACAAATGTTAAATTTCCATATAATATGGAGATGCCTAAATGTAAATTGAACATCAGTATTTTCTATAGTACACTGCTTTCCCTTGTGGCAGGTAAGAAATGACTGATTTATCACGTGTAAAAGCCCTGAGCTTGTAAAAGCTTTATCTGAGGTCTCTGTGCTCCCACTGATGTCCCAGTGCAGCCTGTGCTGAGCTCTGCCCAGGCACTGATTTCCTTGCAGCACTTGAGGGCAATGCAGTCAGATTTATTTGATTCCCCTGAAATGCAGGGCCATGCATGCACAGCCAAGGTACCAAAAGCACAGCAAGATGCCCCTGCTCTGACCAGGACATGCACAGGATCCCCTCCTTCTCATCACTTTTCACCACGTGTACAACAAACACCGGCAGCTGCCAAACCTGCCTGGGCTGGAACCACCCAGCTCTGCAGAGCCCACCTGCTCTGCAGCACTCCACAAACAGCCCTGGGTACCAGCCAAGCCCTCCCAGTGCCCATCGGCTGTGGCTTGAATTAATCCCAGGGGAAATATTGTCCCTGCCCTGAAACCCCATGGTCTGGAGTCAGGGGAGTCAGAGCACCAGCCACTCTCAGTCTGGTTCCTCTGCTCCCCCTCCTCTTCCCTCCCAGGCACAGAACCACTCATGGCTCCTCTTTATTTGCATTTGCCCTGCTGTGTTCATAAGGCTCAGTCTCTACAACATCAAGATGCAGTTTCCCCCACAGTAAAGGATAAAAAGTACAAAAACTGCATTTGCAGCACAGATCTGCTTTCCTGGTCAAACACAGCCCACAGGAGGCCAGGCCTGCTCTAGAGCCCACTCCATGCAGGAGAACATGGATTCCAGGATCTTTTTACCATTTTACTGGTTTGGCATCACTGCCCTTCAGGTTTGTAAAGCTCATTCCAGTGAAACAGGCTGAAGCAAGCACAGCCCTGTGGCTCCCAGGCTGGAGGGAATGAATACATTTCAGGTATGTCTCACATGCTATGACAGAGGTGCATGGTCAAGAACATCTACAGTGTTTTATAGGACATAAAGGGGAAAATGGGCTGTAATAAATTGTAAAAGTTATGCCTTTTAGCATCTGGATGGCCACTTTAGAAATTTAAGACCTTACCTTTAAAAAGTGAAACAACTGAGCTATAATTCATTTTTATTTCACTTCCCCATCAAAGATTTTCACTCCACATACAGCACCTTTTTCTTTTTTCAAAAGCTGTCAAGAACATAAGAAATTTTGCCTTGAAGAAAAACACAGCTATTTCTTTCCATCCTACAACATTATGTGTTTCAATCCAGACAGGGTTGCAGCAGCTCCATTCATGCAGATTATATTTCAGGAGAACCCATCAAAGCAAGGAATGATTGCTGTATGTGACAAAGGCTGATCTCCAGAAAGGATTCTGGAAGGTAGATACTCCAGGAAGGACTCAGCCACCCTGCACTGTAGGCTCACCTCCTGCACAAGGCTGAAGCAGCTTCAGCACTGACTTTATCTACTTCAGCCTTTCCAAAATGTGATTCCATGGTCACAGTGTCTCGTTCAACCCATTTCTGAGCACATGGCACTTTGGTTCAATCTTGTGGTTATTTTGCCATTTCTGCCTATACATTTTCAGCTCTCCAGGCAGAGCAGCACCTGAACCATGGACACCTTGAAGAAGCAAAGTGACATCTCTCACATCTCTCCTGGACCATCCCCAGTGGTTGCCATTTCTTCAAAAGCACATTTTTACTGCTGCTTGGGTGAAAGATGTTTGTGCAAAACTCTGAAGTGCCTCCATTTCTATACAGAGCTTATACACAGACTTCTACTAATCCAAAGCAAAGCCAAAGTACAGGTCCTTCCCTCTTCCTCTTTTTGGAGAAATGGAAAACCTTTGCAGCTCCTTCACCCCTGAGGATGCAATGGAGGCTTCCCTGCTTCACCCAGCAGTTTATTGTGGTGTGTACTACAGGTTCCTTCCTATGAGCCTGCAAACTCCCACAAAACACTGGGTGGGACCTGTTTCTCCGACTTTGGATTAATCCAAGGTCACACACACATCTTTACAAGGGAGTTGATACTTTTTAGGATCCCAGCCCTTTGGGTCCCCTTTTGCCTTGGGCAATGGAAGCTTCCCAAGAGACTGTGGGTTTAGGCAGCATTTTATGCTTCCTTTCCCAATCAATACACCATAAAACACACGCCGAGGTCCCTCTCACAGCTCCGAGGAGCCTCCCAGCATCACTTGTTCTTCCTTCGTGCCTTTGCCTGCAGAGTGGCCTCCCGTGGTGCCCTCAGCTGGAGGACAAAGCTGTGTCATTGCAGAGGGCTGCAAACGAGCCGCTGATTACAGAGCACAATTAAGAGACATCGCGCCGGTCCCCGCAGGCTGGTGCATCACAACCTTCCACGCTCCAAAGGTCAGACGGAGCGAGCACAGTGGGAAGTTGGATCCCTGTCACCGGGAAGCTCATTGCAAGCAGGTTCCTGTCTTTTGGGAAAGGCACGTAGAAACATTTAGATTTAATTGCAAGTGGCAAACCAGAATGCCAACGAGATGACAGCAAGCTGGTCCTCTGCAAGCATATGAGATTCAGTCACCAGCTCAAGCCAGGGGGAAAAAAAAAATCAACATTAAGAGCTTAGGAAGGTGATAAACTTCTGTTCAAGGATATAAGGATGTTCCTTAGCAGCAAGTGTGGCTTGCATATATCCATTGTCTTTGAGACACGTCAAGCAGGCTTTACCCCACAACTCTGATGTGGCTTTCACTTACACCACATTTTTAGCATTTTTCTGCTGAGTTTGACAACATTGGAGCTTGGAAAAGCAAAGCTCCGCATGAGTTTTCAGATCTCTGCAATTCAGGCATGTCCTTCCATATTTTGGATTCCTATCTGAAACAGAGGCTTACAAGATTACAGCCCCCTGAGGGCAAACCCAAAGGGAATAACAGCAAACACCGTGTGAACACAGCTCTCCCTAACACCAGCCCAAGTCCTTGCCCATCCTGCTGCACATCCCCGCTCCCAGCTGTGACCACAGGGATAAAGGCAGGCTGATGCTACACACCTCGTGGGCTAAGCTTTGTCTCTGTAAATAAAACCGGTGCTATTTTTTCTTTGAACAACCTTTAGCAGCTTGATCCTGCCTCTGGGAATGATATTTCCTTTACAGAAGCACATCTGAAGGATAATTCACACAGCCCCACTAAGAGCTGAGGAGAAGCTCCAGAGAGAGCAGACCCAGAAGGTGAGTGCCACTCACTTTGATCTGCAAACCCTCACATTTCTGCCAACTTCAAAAATTCAAAGTTTTTGCAAACTTCTTATGCCAGGATGTAACCTTGCTAAATTTGTTGTATGTGGACTATTCAAGGAATAAACTTGTAATTAAATTTCTCTTTTTCCCCCTATGTCTTGAAGGGGTTTGATGGAGTGTCTGCTGATATTTGGGCCAACAGTTGCCAGAGGCTTACAACTCCACAGTAACTCCCACACCAGACTAGGAGTGCTGGGTTTGCACAGTCTCATCAGAGAGAGACAGACTGACACTCTTAAAAGTATTTCTGCTCAGACTTTCCCTTTTGTCTCAGAGGAATAAAATGTTTTCCAATGAGGCTGAATTTCCCCTTTTGTGGTGCCTTCACATCATTCTCAAGCTCCAGAGACAAAAGATTAAAAAAAAATTCTTTCATGTCTAATTTCAGTTTAACTTCTGTTATGACTCCCTGTCTCTGGCCTTGTACCAGGACTTCCTCTGCTTTCTGAAGCAAGAGTAAACTCAAGTATTAAACAAAACCTTCTATTTAAAAAGAAAACAATTGAACTTTTCACGTGTAAATCTACACATTTGTTCTAGACATTTAAAACTGATCTATCATCTCTAACACCTCTATAAAAAAATCCTATGCTGAATAAAACTGAGGGCTTTCCCCTTCTGTTGACAATACAACAAATACATTCAAAACAAGAGACAACTGTGCACAGACAATGTGAGAGAGCAGATGAAGAGTTAATATAGAAAAGCTGATTTGCTGTTCATTTTCAGTGCCTGGGTTGTCCTCTCACGTTTCAATATGCATGTTGTACTCTGATTTCACAGAGATCACAAAGCCCTTGCAGACGCTGGTCCCTGTGTCACAGGCAGGCGGGTCCTGCACAAGCAGCACCTGCTGAGACACCCCTGGCCCCAGCAGCACAGACAGAGTTAAAGTCAGCCCTCACATCTGACAGGGAGAAGAGAGGACACAGAACAAAAAGGGAGACAGTTCAGACAGAAAAGATAAGCTGAGGACACAGCACAGCCTTGATCTCTAGCTGATCTCATGCCCTCAGCACGGCTGGAAGCTCTGGCTGAAGCACAGCAGACTGACTTAGACCAGTCCCAGTTTCATTTACTTGGCAATGAAAGGAGCTGCTGGCAGAGGCTTTACACAGCCAAGAGCTCAGGAGCAGGCCGGAGCCAGCTGAGGTACCTCAGGTGCAGACATGGCCCCTTACACACACTCAGATGTGGAGGCTGAGCTCCTTCCAGCCATGCTGAGAGCTCTCCATGCCTTGCCAGGGATTTGGGCACAAAAGCAGCAGAGCAGGGAGGGAGGGATCTGCTGGAGTGGCCAGTGAGATCTGCAGCCACCATCAGACACTGTGGCTGCAGTGCTGCTAAGTCTGTCAGAGGAGGTATCAAATCACACCCAATTTGTTCATTCTGAGAGTTGCAAATATCACTGTTTGTGAAAGAATCATCACAATATAAATGTGATGCTGTAATTTCTTTTTAAATAATCTTTCCTGTACCTAGGATCTGAAGTATGCAGAAAGAAGTTTAAAATGCTGGAGAAAGTTGTCCTCTTTGTTCTTGCATGAGTGATGCTCCAAACTCCCCAGGAAGTTGCCTTATAAAGCACAAACACTATTTCCAAATGAGCTTAAAACCCCACCAGATACACATGTGCTCCCAGACACAGAGCTCCAGAACACCAGGAGAAACTCCTCAAAGATTTCCAGCATAATTTTTCCTTACAGGGTTGTATGCAAAGCCAACAGGCTATTTCTGACTGCATCTGTGCAGGTGTGGAGCCCCATTCTCACCCCTCATCCACAGTATGGCAATGCTGGCTTGAACAGGATGCTGAAAATCCAGCAGCATCCACAGGACAACAGCCCAACGTGTTCTCCTCCAGGGCATAAATGTGGTGTTGTTCTCTAAGTCACCTTTTTGGTGTAGGTAACAACAGCCCAGAGCCAAGGTCCCAGCAGCAAGGGCATTTCAGGTGCTGAATATGGGGATATGGCATTTAAAAAGGAGTAACTTCTGCTGTATAATTACAAATTGCATCATTATGCATGTGCACGACCAAAGGAGAGGACAAACTGAGGTCACCCAGGAAACTTTGATGCTGGCATTTCTTCACCTCAGAGTGTCTGACTTTGCAGCTTTAATAACATTCTTGTCATGAAGGGGTTTTGTTTAATTTATATATAGATTATGGGTTGCTGTCCATTGGCAGACACCCACAGTCTTGGCTGGATGCAGTTTAAACAGCAAAGCTTCCCTCTGTTGGAAACACCTGTTTCAGCCAGAAGAGCATTTCATTGCAGGTGTTACACTCTGAATGCAATAGGAACTTGTTTTGGTTCTGTGATCTGCCCAAGGATGACAACATCATTTAATGTACCCATCAAAAGTTACTAACTTGATTATGGAATGGGGAATGGTGCATATGACCTTTGTTTTAAATTACCATTGCAGACTTTTAATAGGTTTCTCAAAAGTTATTGTTATTAACATGAATATTACAGGAATAAAATCAGCCCCTTACAGTCAGTTATCACAGTGCTTAAACAAAGCTGATATCTGCTGAGGTATCAACAACTCTGTTGTTCATAAAGGAGGACTTGGAGACAAACCTATTGCCTGGTAGAGATAATGGTAAAGATATCACCAGAGTGCATCAATTGTTTTAAATGGGACAGAATTTTACAGCGTGTCCTGTGGTTGAACGGGCACAAGCTGATATTGGCATCTGCCACGCCTGGCTGGTGGGTGCTGGATGTTGGCTGGGAGGTACAGGGGGCACCAGGAGGTGCAGGGGGCACTGGGGCACTGTCCTGTCCCCCATGCTGTGAACCTGCAGCCATCATCCCCTGAGCTCTGCAGCCACCCATCAGGGTTAATGCCCCATTTGCAGTCAAGGCTAGCGAGCAACGCAAGGGAACAAATTCCTTATTCACAATGGACTGCACTTCTTTGAAGATGCTCCCTTTTAATTTTAATTTCTAAATGAGGAGTGAATAAACTGTTTGGCCATTCAGAAGGAAGGACAACAACCCAGTCACATCCCATTCTGTTGGTTTGCTGTTCATCTTTCTTTGGTGCCCCCCCAATAGGATCAGGGCTAGTGGGTCTCACATCTGCTGTGCATATTTAATGTTTTACTCACTGGAGGAAAAACTGCAGCAGTGGGTCTGGAAAAGGTCAGGTCTGGAAGAGCTGCAGCACACACAGCAGGGATCAGTGGTTCCCCAAGGATGTCCCCTTGCAGCACATCCCAGTGCCCGGTCAAAGGCCCAGCCCCAGGTTCCAGGCCAGTGTTTGTGCTTTGGCCTTTTCTGGGCAGAAAGGGGTGAGTTTTGATGGTGTGCAGAATCTTTCTAACAGCCTCCCACTCCTCACGTTCCCAGTGGAGAGTGACCAGAGCCCTGAGTGCCCTCCGAGGGGCCACTCTCCTCTTTACTCCATTTAAGGTGCTGAATGCCACCTCGTGACCTACAGTGCCTTTCACAGAAATCAATGTAGAACTAAGTTACTAAGCATGTGAAATTGGCTACAAGTAGCAAAGGCATTCTTCCAGGGAAGAGTCAGATTTTTTTTATCATGCCATAGTTTTCAGCTATTATTGTCATTTCTTAAGTGTAATTATATATAGTTGGTGCTAAACTGAGTTTACAGCCTGTTGTAATTCCATGCTCTCATCTATTTTTCTGCCCCAGCAAGCCGAACTGCCAAAACCAGGAAAAATCCACCCAATTTACAAAGAAAAAATCATTAAACTTGATTCTACCTATATAGCAACCTAAATACCATAAATTTTAATACTGGGCATTGCAAAGGGCACTGGATATGTACTGTACTGCCTCCACTGATCCAGGATATGCAATAACTGTGCAATACAAGTCACTAAAGACTCCAAAAGCTACTGGAAATGGAGCATGTCTGGACCTGTGGAGCTCCATGCCAATGCTGTGTTATCCAGCCTTTTACCTGGCAGCTGGCCCAACCCAATAAAACTAATTACCATGAGATGCTTTTTTACAAATGGAAAGCCTGCAGTTAGAGACAATCCAAGAGCTGAGCTCTGTGCAACAGGCAAACACCACTGCCAGTTGTTTTTTTCTTGGGGAGAAAGGGGCAATTTGCTCCTGCTCACTCCAACAGAAAAAGTCACAGCTCTGCTCTCTGGATCTGCTGCTCCTGGGAGGCAGCAGCAGAGAGGACCTGACTATCACTGCTGTGACAGAGATCATTCCCTTGGTGCACTGAAACACTTGCAGATCCCTTTTCATTCTATGCAATTTTTAGTTGCTTTTTGCAGACTTTTTTTTTTTTTCACACATCCTTCAATCTGCCACAAGGCTTCATCCAGTCAGGTCCAACATGCAGACACAATTTCCTGTTACAGAGAATCCCACAGACTCCTTCAACCCAGCACCAACATAGGAGCTTTCTAAAAATCCTCCACTCCCTACCAGAGCTTTTGGATTTCACACAAAAAAAGAAGACACAGCTCATGGCCTCACTGCCACTTGCTTTTGGCACATGGCAGGGGCTCACTGGTGTGACCCAGAGCTCCTGACAGGGGAGCAGAGACACAAATAAAGCTGCTAAAGCAGTCCTGGTGCCCGAGCCATCACACCCACATCTGGCTGCCACCTGTACCATGGCACATCCCAGTCTCACATGCAGGATTTTGCTGGCACCAAAAAGCACTGTTGATATTTACCCTGATCCTCTGAAAAATTAGTGGGAAATAAAAAACCAACACAGAACAAGAGTCTTTGCTCAGGATAGCAAAAGCAGGAAGGTTATTTGATCAGGAGAGTAAATCTGTCTCCTCTATAGGCATTGATATTTGGGATGGCACTGAGCAGCCATTTTCACAGTTCCAGAAATTCCCTTTCTGGTCTGTGACTACAGATAACACCATCACTGTTGGATACTCCCATCCCATCTCCCAGTTCACACCTAACTCACCTTTACACTGCTGTACAACAGCAAAGGGGCTCCCTCAACTCCACTGGGCTGCCTCTCCCTGTGCCTGAATCCAGCCAGGTGCTCCAGAGCCCCCTGGCTTGGGGCTGGGGCTGCCATGCTCCCCACACACACCCATCACTATGGCTTTAGGGCAGAACACATCACCTGCTGCTGGAAAGGCAGCTGGAAGGTTTGGTGCACTGAGTCTATCGAGTAGTTTAAATTATTTGAGAATATTTCCTGGCAGGTGCCAGCACAACACAGTTTTTCACTCTTTTTCCTTTGCTGTTGCTCCCATCCTAATGGACCCTTCCCAGAGCCCTCCTGGGAATCCATCAGAGACCTGTCCTCTCCTGCCAAGACTAGCCCAGGAAACAGTGGCTGATATAAGGCAAGAGGCATCACACCAAGTAAATGGCTCATTAATGACAATGTTTAGCACAAAACAGACACCAAAGATTCCTCTTGAAAGAGGGGATCTGTGTCTGACAATGTGTATCTGACTGCAGGGAGAGCCAAAAATAGCATGGCATAAGGAAGGACACACAGCCAGGCTCCCAGGGACACTTCTGCCCAAGCAGGAATCTTTCCCTGGGAGTCCACAAAAGCCACTGTTGGTCTCACCTGCTGCCCCATTTACTGTGCTCTGTACAGGTCACAAGCAGCCAGCTCGGGATGTTCAGGTACAGTGGAACACCACTGTCAATCCCCAGCCTCCAAAGCAAGGCAGGCTCCACACTGCCAGGGACACTTCAGAGCAGGGGACTGGGAGCAGGCTCTGTCCCTTCTCTAAAGTTCCAAGGGCATTCCCTTCCTCCCAAAGAAGGTTCCCTGAGCAGATGACTGCACCACTTTGGAGCACTTTTCCCACTGCTGAGAGCACCTCTGCAGGCTGTGAGCCCTCAGTCCAGAGCTGCCACCAAAGTCATATGCATTTGAAACACAGTGACTCTGCAGCCTTGGCCAAGGGTTCCAGCTGCATTCCCCAAGCGTTATGCTCACTGTGCTAAAAAGCGCCTGCAAAGCAGTTCTTCCTGGTATTTACTTTGTAAAATTAAAGTACAGTGAGAGAAAAAAAATAGAAATCAGTATCTTTCTGCTACCCCTTAGTTTGCATAAGCAGTCAATGGTAAATGTCAAATGGCAGCAGTGCATTAGAAAAGGATCACAGTGAAAAATTCTGTCTTCAAGGCCAGATCCCAAACCCCTCAGCAGCCCCAAAACTGCTCCAGTTTCACACACAACATCCTACATTAGGAGCATGTACACTAATGCCTAATTTAGCCATCACAGCTCCAGGAATGTGGGAGTCAGGGAGACTCCAATAGCACATATGCAGAGGGTTCTCTCTATGCTGAATTTTAGGAAGTGCTCCCCTGCTTCAGACAGCTCTGCCCAGGTTCAAAGGAGGGAACATGGGATATTGTGAGATCCGAGCTCATTAGAGGAGCAGGTGGGGATGTCTGCAGCTGAATAAGCAGGTTGCTTTGGGAATAACTTGAAACAGATGTCCTGTCTTAGTGCTCCCTGAACATTTGCTGCAAATAAATTGCAAGTTCAGGGTTTAAGGCTGAGTCTGTCATTTATCTCTTTAGCAACTCCTCTTCTGTTTTCTTCTGCCTCTTTTCTTTCAGAGCAGAAAATCTCTTCCGTAATAAGATGACTTCAGAAGCTAGAGAGCAAAATCTGCTTTTTGATTGAGCAAGGGAAATGAAGGACTCCCTGCTAGATGAGTTTACTGATATTTTAGGTGGAGAATACTGGGAGATGCTCTGCACATGGTCCAGGACAGACACACATTCAAACAACATCAGAGCTCACTGAAGAAAACCATCAACCATGCTTTATTAAGGGAATTTCCCTTCAAGATACTTTCCCAAAAACATTCATTGTTCAGGCTGGGGAGGAAGTTGAGTTTTATATATGTTAAGTTTAGCCTGCAAACTGTAATTTCGGCACAGCAATGCATTTACTCTTATCAAATGTCTGGAAGAGATGAGAGACACTGGTTCTAACCCCATACCCAAGTCCTGGGGAATACTCCCTCTGGACTGGAACCATATTTGCCAAGAGATTACTTAAAGCACGTGTTAAGGAGGCTTGATTCCCCTTCATTCAGGAGCATTTTGCTTTGAAAGACCAAAGCACACAGCGTTTCACACACAGGCAGTGTTCTGGGACGCTCTGTTTGGAGACACCCCCAGACCTGCCAGAAAGCAGCTACTGATCATCACAAAGCCCCTCTCACTTCCCATCTAGAAGGTGCCACTAAGATCCATTCAGGTTTGGCAGCCAGCCCCATTGGGCAAGGCCCTGAACATATTTAAAATGTTACACAGATAATGAACAGGGGGCTAAAACAGGCAACAGCTTCTAACTCTTACAAGCACAGAAAATGGGGCTTACAAGTCCACTGCCTTAACCCACAGCAATGTGTCTCTTCTGCCTGTGCTGCTGGGATAACCTTTCCTGAGTGCAATTCTCTTAATTTCATACCTATCTCAAAACTGGGCAAAACAAACTTCCAAAAATCTGCACAAAGGATTAGCTGAAGTCTCAAGACAAAGAGGCAATAATTCACCCACTCCATCAGCACTACCAGAAGCTGATGTAAAATAAATTCCATGGGAGTTTCCAAAAATGTCAGATGACAGTAATACCTTAGTGAGGCAGAGCATATTTTATGCATCCTGTTCATTAGCTGAAAAGCCTGTCTGCATGACTGTTTTTTCTCATTTGAATTAATCACACTGTATATTAAGAAGAGACCCGCTGAGCTCTTTGATACATAAAGTATTCAAAAGATGTTATTAAAAAAGTTATTTTGGAAAATTGCAATTACACCTCTATGTGTACACTTGCATTTATTGCTTCTCTTCCTGTCAGCCTGCATCAAACAGGAGACACACGAGTGTTTCCACAGTCAGAGGTTTGGAGCCATGCTAGGGATGTTTCCAGGGAAGTAACAGTACTGCAGTATTGTCCTGGTGAAAGGTCCAACGTGTATTTCATAATAAGTCTATATACTACCTCAGCTTTGATCTACACCTCTGTTCCAAACTCCCAGAAAATCCAAGCTCAGCCCAGTCCATTAAGTAGTGCCAACAACCTCCAAGTGATGCTGTGCATGGAAGCTCCTCTGTGTGCAGCATCTCAGTTAGTCTGGAGCTTTAAATATTTTTAAAAACCCTTTGCAAGGCAACAAACCCATTAGTCCACCAATGTACATCCCCTTAAGTGAGTTAAGTGTCTTACCAAAAAGGAACTTCTACTTTTTGCATTGGCCTTTACAGGCAGACAATTTTTCTAGCTTGAGATGGTCTTCCAACTGATACAATAAATGCAGCCACTTCCAGTTTGTCTCCATTTACTCCAGGATCAGGCAGCTCTTCTCCCTTCCTGATGTTCACCCCTAAGTTATCTACAGACAACAGCCTGAAGCATCCAGCCAGCCCTTAAAGTGATGCTTGGGCACTGATTTTTGTGTACAGGTCAAGCATAATTTCTGCATATAGGGCTATCACCCTGGTACCACGATTAAAAGCAGGAGAATAGGAAAGTTTTAATTCCAGAGCCCTAAAAAAAGTCTCATGGAATTTGTGAATCACACAGCAAACAGGCCTCACTCAGACCCCCATGGAGAGCATTGGTAAAGGCTGACACAAGGGCAGCAGCTCCAAGTGCTAAATGGATGAAGTGGCATCCCCAGCAGAATTTTTCTTCATTCATTATCAACGCATTTCTAGAGTCACCACATAACCCTGCCCACCCCTCCCCACAGGGATATGGTATCGAGTCATTCATCAGCAGAATATTGTCACATTTTACAATATCACCCTTAAGTACACGAGCCCTCAACAGGACAGTGCTGGAGGTTATTGATTCTGAACCACTGACACAGCAGACAGCATCCCCTCAGCAGGAGAGATGCCCAAGGTCAAACGCCTTCTTAAAATACACATTTGGCTACAGGAGTTTCATTAAGTCCAATAAACCATCAGGTATTGACTGGTGGCGCTATTTATAAATAATCAGCCTGTGCAGTGCTGACCCCTTTTTTATTTAATGAAATTTGCTTCCTCTTGTCAGTGTCAGGTACTTTGAGTCGGCAAAACACTGTGACCTCTCCTACACTAAAAATGAAACCGTGTGTGAAGACTGTCATAAAAGCCCTACTCCAGCTCCCGGAAATAGCATGTATCTATTTAGGCAATATAAACAAGATGTCAAGTCTTTAGGAGCGTGAGCTGCTGAAGCAAGCACCAAACCCTCCCTAGACACTTGCACACCACAGACAGGGAGCGAGGGAGCTCTTTCATTCAGCCTTCATTAAATAAATAATATATTATGCACAAGGAAAATTTGTGTTATTGCAGCAGTGACAACAATTCGTTCTGAATTAAGACACCCAGGAATTAAAGCGCTCGCTCTTTGTGCATTTTCTAAAAGGGAAAGAGTTTCCTACAGGCAGGACTTCTTATAGAGGAGCTCTGAGGCCCAGCCAGGGCAGGGCAGGGCCTCAGCAAAGCCTCCCTTCTCAGAGGCCCAGGCAGGACCAACATCCTGCTCTGCTCAAGCCCCAACTCCCTTAGTTCAGCATTGCTTCCTCCTCCTTAGCCCAGAACTGGCAGCAGCTTCATCCACCACAGGCTGGCAAAATCTCATTCTGAGTTAATGATCCTTTATTTCCCAATGGAATTTCCTTAGTCCTATTCTTATACCACAGTGGCAGAAGGAGGGATCCCTTTTCCTCTTTCTGAGATAGTTTGGTCACCTGACCTTTAAATTCTCAGGTAGAGGTGGAGAATCACACCAAAAAAATCCAGGAAGCATTAGCTCATCGCTTCAGGTCATTCTATATTTAGCAGTTCCCCGGTGTGCTGCTATGTTTCTAATTGCTGTAGTCAGAATATATGCAGGAGAGGGAGCTGCTGTTTTACAGAGGAACAGCCCTTCCTACCCAGGTGTGAGGCGTGGGATGGCAGCTGACCCCGGGCGGGAGCTGCCAGGGTCAAACACAGCACCCAGATTGTTCCCTCCCTAGGGCCCAGCCTCGCTGTTCTCTCCCTGGGAGCTGCCTGGGTTTGTGTCCATGCACTCCCCCCATTCTCACAGCGAGGGGTGCACTCCTGGTGGGTGGGTGCACACATTTATAGTCACTACATGGCATGGGGACATTCTGATTTGCAAGTGAGCAGCGTTCAGTGACACCACACTGTAATGAATATGGGGCATGGAGAGATAAGGAGTTATTACAAGGCAGGATTAAAACCCTTCAGTTGATCCGTATTGATTTTCTTTTTGCCGTACTGCCTGCCTGATGATACATCTCCCCATTCCCATCCCGCTGCCGGGCAGGAGGGGGCACGGCTCAGCCGAGCCTGCAGAGTCTGGCACAAATCCATGGAGCAAAGGAAAAGCCGGCGGCATCCTTGAGTGGTTACAAATTACAGACCTCTCAGCAGGGGACCGGGCTGGAGCCAGGATCCAGCTCTCAGCGTGCCAAAGCCAAGCACAGCTAAATTACACTCTGAGCTGCTCTGCCAAGCAGCCGCTGTGGCAGACACAGCCCCGTGCCCGGGGCCACCGTGCACATCCACCCACAGCACCCCAGGCATGGAGGGGCCAAACTGCTCCCTGGCTGTCACACTCGGGCCAGGTTTAGCCCTGTCGATGTGGAACAACCAAAATCCCATCGGGAAAGGCAGCCAAGAGCTGCACAGTGGGAGTGCTGAGGGAGAGCTCCCACACCTGCACGCTCAGCAGCCGCAGGTGCTGCAGTGCTGCCTTTGCTGCTGCTCCAGCACAGAGCTCCCTTCCCTTCCAGCCCAGACTGACCCAGGAACAAGTGCTATGTGACCAAGCAGCTCCCACCCCTCCCTGCTGACCGGGAAGCAGCAGATTATTGGAAAGCAGGAATTATTTTCAACCTTGTTAGCATTTGCCAGACGTCATTTCAACCCTAACATTATAGGTGTTTAATAGGGCCATACTGAAAGTCTTTGAACCTTGCAATCAATACAGCTGAGCTGCTGCACAAAATTTACAATTGATCTGTGTTTCACTTCATTAAATGTTAGTTTTACAAGCTTTGAAGATAAGTCTGCTTAAAATTGTTTAACAACCTGTGGCTGCACCATCAGCTCTAAATGGCCATGCAGCACTGACTGAAGGCTAACCCTGCTAGTCAGTGATCTCTTGCCCTACAACAGCATCAAACTCACCTTTAAAAACCTGTTGCATGTCTAGCAACATTCCTTTGAGCTCAAAGCACACTGGCACAATCCACTTAGAGAGCACAGACAATAAAACTGAAACCCTGGGCCCACCTTCTCTGAACACCCATCTCAGATGTGGCTGAGCTGCCCACCCTACAGGCCTCAAGGAGGGACTCTTGAAAATTCTTCAAATACTAATTTTTTGAACATACCAGCTGCCCTGGAGCGAGCAGGCACATCTTGTTAGTCACCTGGAGACCATACAATCCTCAGGTGGACTAAGCCATACAGATTTGCAGCAATAATAACGTGCACACCCAGAAAATTAATTATCAAATTGCTTTCTGGCTTCTCTTTCTTGATGCACTGAGTTAAGAGTGAAACACAAAACCTTGATTCCTGCTACACCAGGCTGGCTGAGAGGATCTATCAAGCCCTTACTTCACAGGCAATGCTCTGCATGGGATAAATTATGAGGTCTGATAGCAAACCATCACTCTGCTACCACTACTAACACACAGTGTTACTTATCTTCTAGACAAGTGCAATATTTTAGTGCAAATGGGTTTATGTACTAGTATTTCCTCATTTCTATGGCCTTGCCTCGCCAGCCTCTATATTTTCACCTCCACAGCCAACAGTTAGTAATGGAGAAAAATACTGTACATTCATTACAGATGAAAACAAAAAAAAATTCCACATCCATTATTTCTTTATGTTCTGGTTAAAGGTTACGCTTTCCTCTTCATTCCTGTCTCCTACAATTTATTAAGCCCTTTGCCAGGGTAATTCTTGGAGTAGGTAAAAATCTATTTACACAAACAACTGATATACTGTTCAAACCACCAGATAAGAATCAGCATTCTTGAAAATTAAAACATATTTATATATACACACACATATCAGTAGCTGATGAACTTTGTCACCTACCATGTGCAGACAGGCTGGGGCCTCCTTGTTTCTCCTGCCATCCGGGCGCTGCTCGGCTCCTTCGGCGATGGCTCCTCGCGGCTGTGCCGAGGGCGGCTGGGACAGCCCTGCCCCACGCCGGGTGTCCTGCTCCCCTCAGAGGGAGCACTCAGAGAACCAGGCCACACTTACAGCCCCAAAAATAGAGCTCCCCATTCACCAGGAAAGCAATTGGACATGGCAAAAGCACAGAAAGTGTTTCTGCATTTGTACTCCCCATGACAGACCAAAATCTCCCAGATGTGTCACTGTCTTATTTTCTGGAAAATCCCTTCACCGGGATTTCTTCTCCTGGGAAGATGAGAAGGCTCAGACAAAAAGGAAAACAATAATTATCTGATTTGCTTCTCCTGTGTTTTGCTGCTTTGGAATGTGGTTTGGACATTGTTTACCAGGAGGCCATTGTTTCACTGGTTTCATGTGAAATGTTTTGACTTAATGACCAATCACAGTGCAGCTGTGTCAGGCTCTGGACAGAGTCAAGAGCTTTTCATTATAATCTTTTAGCCTTCTCTAATACTAGAGAAAGTATCCTCTCTCTATTCTTTAGTATAGTATTCTTTAATATAATATAACATTATAAAACAATAAATTAGTGTCCTAAGAACATGGAGTCAGATTCATCTTTCCTCCCGACAATGAGGGACTCCAAAAATACCACACAGATGCCACTGCTGAGGTGTTACACTTCAGCAATTCCTCATTCCCCTGCCAACAAATGGGAAACCTCTTTTGGTTGCCAGGAACTCCGTGACCAGGAGGGAGACACAAATACAAAGTGATCCAAACCACCCCTGCAACACATCCCAGGGAGGTTCACAGCACCCACTACAGCAAAGGAATTCAGAGAATTCTCCTTTGTGCATCATTTCTCTCCCTCATCCACATCTTTGCTTTGGGCCATGCTGACAGCAGAGGCTGGGAAGTGAAATGCTGGACTTGGAGCTCAAGCATCACAAAATGCAATGTTTATTGTCGCAGTCTGCAGGAGAAAATCTGTTTCTCTGACATTCCTACACAAAACAAACACACTCCTACAGGACAAAAGGAGCGGGGAGCTGCTCCAGCCACAGCCCAGCATGACTTCACAAGGCCCAGCAGCCTCTGCCAGCTCGCCAGGCACAGCCACAAAACCAACTGCAGACCCAAGGCAGGAAAGGAGAGGAACTGAATTCAGCTCTCAGCTGCTAAGTTTTATTCCTCTTTGAGCATTAACAAAACCCAGATGGTCTTTTCTCTGAGTGAAGACCACTTTGCACCTGGAAAACTCCAGTTGGGAAGAGAAACCAGAAGGCAAAGGGGAGAAATCTGCTCGTGCAAGCACTTTGCTTTGCAAACAGAGCTGTACCACTCTAATCAGCAGCAAATGTTCCTGTGCACAGCAGGAACATGTGCAAAGCAAACCTGTCTCTCAAAGAGATGAAGGCATTTCTTCACATCAATAAATATTTCACACTGATGTAAACAAAAAAACCCAAACAGACACCTGTTGGAAGGTTTAAAGTTGAGGGAAAATGTGTGAACAAAAATGGTGTTAATGAGGCTGTTTGGGATCTACCTTTCTTTTCTGAAATCATTTGAAGGATTGAAGGGCTGAAGCCAGCAGCAGTTTGGAGGGACCTCTCCTCAGGAGCAGAGTTCAAACAGGAGGATTTTTCTGAGCAATGTTCCCAAGCAAAGGCCACCAAGCATTCCCAGATGCCTTCTAGTAGTACCACAGCAAATAACACCACATAAACACTAAGCTAAGACCAAATAAAATAAGCCTGCTTTTCAGGCCCAGGCTCCACACACCCCATACAGAGTTACCCCTCTCTCCCAACTTGCAAGGTGAAATTGATTTTTAATCCTTTTTAATCACTGCCTGTGACAACTCCCATGTAATTTACCCACTCCTCAGGAAATCGCAACAGACACACCGAAACAAGAATAGAAATTGCATCTTTTTGAGGTAATTTTCCAGTCATTTATATCCGTGAAATCCCAGTTAACAGGACTGCCTTGTAAAGCAGCAATAGAAATGTGAAGGGCTTTTGTCCTTTTTTTTAAGTGAATATCTGGTAAACCAGCATTAATTTTCTGGCGGGTTGGAATATTGTAAGGATCACTCAAGTAATTGAAAACAGAATAAAAACTTGGGTTTGTGTGCAGTTATAGTTCAGCACTGCAGTCATTTTTGCTGCCCTTTGGACATCTTTATGGATCTGAAAAGAATGAAAACTCACAGGACACATCTGAGCAGAGGGTAACTTGGTTACACAGCTCTCTTCTAATACTGTCCCTTAATTGATATAATTTGAGCTCCCCTCATTCAGGCCACGGGAATTCTGAGGCTAGTAATATGCAAAATAGGAACTAAAAATGTGGTTAATAGACAGTTTAGCCCAAAACCTTTTTGGGAGCATATTTAATTACTCGTAGGGAAGAAAATGAAAAAAGCCTGCCTAAAATTTTCTCCCCAACCAAATGAATAGCATGGGGTAATTAGACTAAACATCTTTCCCTCTTGCAGACACTCTAATTTATGGACTGTTTACATATTTTCTATGATGACAGAAAACTAAAATGCAGCAAATATGACTTAGAATCCATTTTTTATAACATGCATTCAGAAAGTTTTCCTCAATCTGTGACAAAAACAGCTCCTGAGTTACCCACAGGGATAGGTGGAAGCACAATTTACTTATGTAGATTCCACCCAACCCAAGAAAAATTCCCTCCCTCTATGACACAAAAGACTGAAAATCTCCCAATTCCACCTTTTTTTTTTTTCTTTTTCCCATCCAGACTCTCTCAGATCAGCATTTTCTGTATTTATAGCAAGTACCTGTGCTGGAGATGAAGGCTCGGTCCTGTGAGGGGAGAATGGAGCCGTGAGGGAAGATGGCGGAGACGGGGCTGTGAGGGGAGAGAGGGGAGTTGTGAGGGGAGAACAGGGACATGAGAGAAAAACTGAGCTATGAAGAGAGAGAAGGGGGGTTGTGAGGGGAGAATGGGGCTGTGAGGGGAGGGAGTTGTGAGGGGAGATGGGGCTGTGAGGGGAAAATGGGGCCATGAGGGAAAAATTGAACTGTGAGGAGAGAGAGGAGCTATGAGGGGAGAATGGGGGCATGAGGGGAGAGAGAGGGGAGTTGTGAGGGGAGATGGTGGAGACAGGGCTGTGAGGGGAGAGAGGGGAGTTGTGAGGGGAAAATGGGGTCGTTAGGGAAAAATTGATCTGTGAAGAGACAGAAAGAGGAGTTATGAGGGGAGAATGGGGCCATGAGGGGAGGGAGTTGTGACGGGAGATGGCAGAGATGGGGCTGTGAGGGGAGAATGGAGCCATGAGGGAAAAACTGAGCTGTGAGGAGAGAGAGAGGAGTTTAGAGGGGAGAATGTTCTGTGAGGAAAGGTGTGAGGGGAGAATGGGACTGTGAGGGAAAATGGCAGAGATGGGGCTGTGAGGGGAGTTGTGAGGGTAGAATGGGGTTCATGAGGGGAGAGAGAGAGGAGTTGTGAGGAGAGATGGTGGAGATGGGGCTGTGAGGGGAGAGAGAGGGGAGTTATGGGGAAACCGAGGCTGTGAGGAGACGGGGTAGTTATGAGGGAAGAATGGGGCTGTGAGGGGAGAGAGAGGAGAGTTATGAGGGGAGACTGCAGAAGATGGGGCTGTAAGGAGAATTCTGAAGGAAGATGGTGCCTTGAGAGGGGAGAGAAGGGTTGTGAGGGGGGAGAGAGGAGAGCCGTGAGGTAAGATGGGAGCTGTGAGGGGAGATGAGGCTCTGAGGGGGCTCCGAGGGGCTGTGTGAGGGAGGCGCTGCTCCTGCCGGTTCCCGCCGTCCCGGCTGCATCATGTGAAAAAGCGCACTGCAAACACCGGCTCGGGGGAGCTGAGGGGACAGAAACACCCCAACAAGCCCTGCCCCGATCCCAGCAAGTGAATCCTGGGACACGGCAGGACCAAGCCCTCGGTATTTTCCTCAACCAGGCGAGCGCATTTCCGACTGAGACCTCAGCACCAATTAATTAATCGAGATCCAAGATAAAACCTTATCAGCGCCAGTCTGGGCACTGATCACTGGCTGCCTCTTCTCTCCATTGTTCCTTTTTCCTGCTAAGGTAGGGATATTAGCAGGGGAAAAGTCAAGCAGGCTGTCACATGCAACTATCGTCTAAGAAAAGAGAAGGCAGCTTCAAAAGAGCTGAGGGAAGCAGCTGGGAAAGCTTCAAGTTGCCTATTTTTCATTTATTTGAGCTTTTTTTTTTTTAACCAACTGCTCATTTTTACACCTGAAAATGCCTCCGAAGTGCCTTTAGAGCAGCACATTCATTGCTCTCTGCTGGCACATATCTGCCTTCCCATCCAGTTCGGTTTTCCATCAGCACTCGCAGAAACATTTTCCTGGACACAGTAAAGTTATTACTTAACATAACCACATGTGGATTATGGATGCTCTGCATGGATATTCCTGCACTTTCCATTCTGTCAGGGTTCCAATACAATTTCTTCCCTGCCTCTTTGGCTTTGTTTGTCCATGGCTACAAATGCAGATAAGCTGCTCCAAGACAACCCACATGTGCTGGAACAGTGCAGGAGGAAACTGAAACCTCCAGTTCATGTTTAGCAGAATAAAGTGAGAGTACCACACTATACATCCAACCCCCAAAATACTCAATGAAACACTCTGAAATATCTAGTGAGAAGCCAAAGAGATGCTGCAAAATGGCCACAACGGGCTTAAAAATAAAAAACAAAAGGAAGTGTGAAAATCATGCCAGAAAGGAAAAACAAAAAAAAAAAAAAAACAAAAACAAAACAAAACCAAAAAAAAAACCCAGGAGTTTTAACATCCAAGCATACAAGAATGTTTGTAAGGAAGGTTTTAACTTGAGTTTCATAATTTGTTTTGATTGAAGAAAAGGCCTTATTCATGACATCATTCATTTTGCACCTAATTGTATGCACATGTTGGGGCTCCAGCCTGAAGCAATGGGTTAATTCTCCAATTATTTCACAGGGTTAGAACTATTTTTTTTTTCCCAGGAAATGTAGTGTGATTGTGAAGCCCATCAAGACATGCTATTTCATAATTAATTCTAAATAAAAAGTGAATTCTCTCTTTTATCTAAATAGTTTGCTTTGGCTCAGCTAGGAGCAGTAATTAGCAGGACAGCCTCCCTGAACACATTTGATCTGCTACAGGGTTTCCTGCTGTGGATCAGAGGAACAAACCTGATTTCACACAATCCATGGGGTTTATGTTGGCTGGATGTGCTGTAATTAAAATGATCTTTTTTTCCCCAAGGGCTTTGTTTATCTGCTTGTGCTTTCTCACAGAGAGGCATTCACGTAGCTAATTTAGCACTTCTGTTGATTTACACTTCTGCTCTTTACCAGTTCCCTTTGTAGCACTCACTGTTTGTAGTTTGGTGCAGAAACTGGGACCTGTTGTCACTGGTGTTATAGGTCTGTTTTATTAGCAGGAGCAGAGGAACAGTTCCCATGGAAACATTCCCATCTTTCATGGTGTGCTTTTCCTGGGATTCTCAAGGTTGGGTAGGGTGGGCTCTGGGCCTTCCAAAATGCAGCACTCTGTGAAGACTTCCCCTTCAGCAGGGGGAGGAAAAACCTGCATTTTTAGATTGTTTATTTCCTCTCTTATGAAGCCTAATGCCTGTGAAAACAGAGCAGCTCCACAGCCCCTCATCACTGATTGATGTTCAGGCCAATCCCACTGCTCAGACAACAAACCAGATCCTATTCAGAAAAGCCACCTCCAAACCCAAGAGAACATTTTCCTTTCACTCTGACCTTTACACTTAAGCTGTGAGTGAAGCTGTGGTTGAACAGGGCTCAGCACACTGGCCTGAGCCAGGATGGCCCTCCCTGTGTCACAGCAGGCACTTCCCAAGCTCCTTGGAAAAAACCCCAAACACACCATCAAACCCCTCCTGCTGCCCAGTGGAGGTGCTCAGGCCTGGGAACACCACTGCTCACAAGCCAATTCCAGCCCCTGGCACTTACCAAGAGTGATGAGAAAAAGAAAATGGAGTCACCTGTGAAACAATAAACCATCTTCTCTCTCCCTGTTTGCCACACACAGGTGAGCTCATTGCAAATCGATTGTCCCCCCTAAACACAGAATGAGATTCACCTGCAGCAGCCTGGATCCTGGCAGGGCAGGAACCCATTCCCTGGCAATGGGCTCCCAGTGTTACTTTTTCCTTTATTTATCTGCAGCCTCATAATTATTTTTAAAAATCTACTTCAACCTATACACAGTAGTGGGGGGCAAAAAAAACCAAAGAAACTTCAAACTTCAGGGCCACAGCCAGTGCTTTGAAGAGATCATTATAACAAGTTCTTGTTCAAGAGGAGAGCAATTATCATGTTCTAACAAACACATTAAATAATTCAGTATTATTATTTTGGCAGGTCTTTGTGAACCAGGTGTTTAGGAAGCAGTTTCAGACAGGAGCATGTGATGCAGTCTCTGGGGGTCCTTTCCCTCAAGCCAGTAGCATGAGGAGAGCCACTGATGCTTGGACTAGGCTGGAGCTCCCCAGAGCCTGACTCCAGCAAAGCCCTCATATCAGCATCACAGGACTCTGTGGTTTTACTTATTTCCATCATCCCCATCAATATTTCTCAATTTTAGAATTACTCACTCAGAACTGTCTGAGCTTCCACAGTTAAGGAAGATTCAAGTAATGTTTCTGTCTCTTGTCTATGTTATCTTAAGCTTTTAAAACACAATCATATTTTTATTTATGCAAGAGTATTCAAAAGTTCATTTTCCTTCACACTACCATCTCTGTGTTGCTTGACCCTTACCAATCCCACACAGTCTTGCTAAGCCTTCCCCTCCTCTGACCTTCCACACACTGAAAATCTCAACCATACTATGGCATTTCTAGGATTAAAAAAAACCAATAACCAAACAGGAGGAGTCTGGAGCCACCAAGCAGGAGGGGAAGGAGCTTTTTCTTTAAGAGAAGAGTGATTCCAAGCAAGATGATTTCCTCATTCCTCCTTTGGCAGTTCCCCTTCCCCCTCACTCCCAGTATTGCACACATCAGACCTGAGTTGCCAGCTCTGGCAAACACCACCTCACAGTCCTTTCCTGCATCTACTAGAAAGTCTCATAACCACAAATCAGCCCAGCAAATCCTTGTTTGCTGCTTGATTAATTAATGCAGAGCCTCTATTCACAGGCAGAGCTGCTATCAAGTCAGCTGTTCTTACCTTGGGGACCTTGGATGACCAGAGCTGCAGTTTGGTTTGGGGACACTCATGGCTGCTTCACCTGAGCCTGGAAAACACAAGTGTGGAGACAGACAGAGATTTTGGCATTCCATACCCAGCAGCTGCATTTGCTGGCCCATTCTGCTGAAAATAAAAGACAGTCTCATCAAGACTTTTTTTCCACTTAAAAGTGGGGAGAATAAAATGGCTGAGCCATTTTCTTCTGCATCAAAGTGGTGAGATGAGTATAAAGAATTCACACCACCCTGGGACTTACTTCAAAAACATTTGGGGAATTAAACAAACCAGTGCCCTGGCACGGCTGGTATATGTTGGGAAGGCAGCACAGAGAGCCTGGGGGGCATTTGGTGTTTGAGAGGTCTGGGTAGCACAAAGGAGCACTGGGCCAGGCACTGTCCCCAGGCCACAGAGGCTGTTTGGGTTAGCTCTGCTCAAAACATTACAAAGGGCACTCTGGCTTCATGCCACGTTCATAAACATGTCCATCAACTGCAGCCTTTGGGGAACAGGCTCTACTGAAACCAGTCACTTGCTGAAAACAAAGTGCCATTCTTTACCTTCTAACCCTTCAGCAAAGCAGCTTTCCTGCAGTACAGAAGGTAAAATCCACTCCATACATCCACTACACAATTGCTATTTAAAATTCACTTGCACAATGAATTTATAGTTCATTCAGGCTCAGCTCAGATCCTGGGAAAGGCCCCGTAACAACATCTTCAACCAGAGCAGAATTCTGCTAAAAACAGCCACACAAAGAGTCCACGAGGCTTGGCACAGTTGCATTTCACTGAAAAGGGCTCAAGCACAGGGGCAGGGAGCAAGACAGAGGAGCTGAAGGTCCCCAAGTACCACAGCAATTTTTATTCATTAGCACAGAGGCATTTCAGCAGGTTACAGACTCTCCCAAGAGCCCTGACCCCCTTCTCCACACACTGCCCACTTTCTCCTCTTAGGAAGGTGCATTTTAAGGAGTTCCCATGGGATTTATTAGCTCAAAGATATTGATTGTACTAAGGATCTCTTTTCTCCAGAAAATTCAGTGCAAGTTCACTGCACTAAGAGCCAGCCCTTTCCCCTGGCCCACACCAGCCCATCCTGGGACAGGAATATGGTGACACACAAGGCCACCAACACACTGCAGGACACTGCCAGCCCCTCCAGCACCCCTTACCTGAATAAGAAGACTCCAGGAGCTCCACATTCTCCTGACTGCACCCCAAGACTGCTCTGTGAGGAGGGCAGGAAGAAAGAAACAGCCCAACTGTCCTGGGGCTGCAAACACAGCACAGCTGAGGACTGAACGAGTTGCACCTGTGCATAATTACCCACAGCTATTCCTTGTTTAGCAGAACACAGGGAAGCAACTTCACATTGCTGGGATTTTTTAAAGACACCTGGCAAGAAAATGAAGAAAAATGCACAGTGTGCTGCTAATTTCTCAACCAAGCATGTTCAATAGCTCCTGCCTGTAAGCCCAAGCAGCTCAGAGCTTCAGTCAGTAAAGGAGAGAAAACAAAGGTGGGATTCTATAATTTATTACCATTGCTAAGATGAACACAATACTTGATACCCCATCGTATGCAGAACTGTAAAAAAATAGTTTTAATACAGTATCAAAATTTACACAAGTGTAGTGTCAAAAGACCAGTGTCCCTCGCTTGGCCCCTGCACACCCAGGGTGCAGGCACAAGTACAGGTGATACAGCTGTTCATACATACAGAGATAGGAATACAACAATTGAAATTGAACTCTGCAAACAATATAGGGGAGAAAACAACCTGGGGAGAGAACAGATTGCTGGCTGGGCTGGGGTTAGATCAGAAACCACGCAGGAGAGGGCAATGGTTCAAAACAGAAGGCTGGATCCTGCACTTCCAACTCAAGGAGAAGCAGTGAAAGGGAGATTTCCCAAGAAAGCAATGCTGCATCAGAGGCCTTACATTGAATGGTACCAAGTGAAAATAACAACAGAAACCAACAGAATTACTACTGCAAATGAATACACTTTTTCTGAAGACAGATAGCAGATTTACATCATACTCCTATATAACAAAAGATTGTACAGCAACAGAGCTACATTTCACTGCAAATAGCCCACGGATACAGTCCAAGCTCAGAAAAACAGAAGTTCTGACTTTGGCTCAAATCTTAGTAACCAAGAACAAACCAGAAACCCAGGAATTGTTGCATTCCTATTTTTTTTTAATTAATTTTTATTAGTCTTTTTGATACTCAGCTATGGTAAAAAGTTAAGCAACAGCATTCAGTCACAAGCCTGTTGCACATTCATACATGAAACTATCATTGCTTTAAGATATACACAAAATATCTATCGTTGTAATTCAATACACACAACTAGGATCATACACAGAGATAAAAATAAACTAAGCACATCTAGGGCGCCGTCTGGTCAAATCTCAGGCAATCTGAACAAGAGCTTTCTGCCTCATAATAATGAAAGGCATGCTCTGAGGATAATAAAACCTTTTTCTTTGAAAGAACACTACAGTGGCAAGAAAAGCTTTTTTTCATAATGCAGTGCAATCTTTCAGATCCTTGTAGGCTCTTGTTAAACAAACCAGCATGCCTCTAAATTAAACAGTAGAAATTAGCATCCTGACAATTGGAATATAATTTCAAAAATAAATTCTAATGGAAATCCTGACTTGAGACCTGTAATAATGATGCCTAAGTATTCTGTTCATTAAAGGGCCGTTCATTAAACACCTTACACCTCTTCAGAAGATGTGCATCAAAAAGAAAGCTAGCTTGACTTTCATTTAGAAAGAAATAGTGGATCACTACAAGTACTGTAGTTATGCTACACTACCGGCTGGTTAGGACTTTATGGTCTTTTAGCACCTCCAAAGGCAGGTATTCTACCAAAGCAAAAAAATCACCTGGAAATTGCCTAAGCACCATTAACGGATCCTTTACAGACTGAAGTGTGAGTAACTAAGAAGCGACTTCCTCAAACCTGCGGAGACCAAAGGCACAGTTTATCAGTGTCTCTCCAGTCTGCTGAAAAAACTCTCTTAAATCCAGTGGAAAACTCGTTCAGACCTATCAGAGATTCACTGTAACTAACCAAAATAAAACTTATTTCGCGTAACGCCTGCAGAATCCCAAATATCTTTTGGTTAGGATGGCAATACCTCAGTGCTTCTAAGGGTGGAGTGCTGCAGTGAGGGCACAGAGCTTCGTTAGCTGGGCTATTGGAACAGCAGGATTGGGGGACACTGCCACACAGCTCCCTGGCAGGCCCCTGTGCAGAATGTCCCCCCTTTCCAGCAGTCTCTTGCAGTGCAGACCCCCGTGGTCAGCTGGGGATTGCAGCGGACACAGGCGGTGCTTCCCCTCTCCCGGGCGGGTCAGGCCGTTCTCTTCAGAGAGAGGATGTGCTCAGGGCCTCTTACATGGGTCCTTTGTACTGATTTCCTGACAAGTGCTGTCTAATTCCAGGGCACGACCCTGCAGCATCTCCAAGTTTCCTCCACACAACCTAGAGGGAGGGATGGAAAGAGAACTCATTATTGCCAGTTAAGGAGCGCTGGTGTTCCTATGGACATGCATCTGGAACGCCACAGCTCGGCACACACACCATGCAGCACAGCTGGGACACAGGGCAGGGACACACAACAGGAGCAGAGACTGTCCCAAGGGACACAACATTGCTTCTGAACACAGAAAGCACATGCTGTCAGGTAGAAATGACTGAAAACAGGGACACATGAACTGGCACGTGCATCACTGGAATACTTCACGCTCCGCGCACAAGACTGAGGATGTTTGCAGACCTCAACAGAAACTCTGTCCAACAATTTCCCCAACCACATCTCTTGCAGAATGTGATTCAGAAGCACAAAGATCCATCCAGAGGTGTCTAAATGTCTCCAGCTTAAAAACCAGAGCAATTCTCTATTTCCAAGGGTTTACTTGTTCTCTTAAAATCAAGCAAGGCATTAGAAATGTTTACGCTCCTAGCTCTTCCTTGAGGTCAGAGGAATTGTTCCTGCCCTCACTGTGCTACACTTTGCTTAACACCCATGTTACAATGCTGGAATTAAGAAGGCAGAGAAGTGATACCCGCCCCCCCCCCCCAACACTCAGGGAAGTATTTTATAATGATTTATAGAAAGGTTGATGGAATAGGAGCACAAGAACAGTAGCTTGTGTCATGTCCCTAGGCCTCTCAGGGACCACTAGAGACAAGAATGGTGATTCTTATCTATTGTATCACAATTTCAGATTATTTTTTTTGTAACTGCTACTAAATCACCCACTAATCTCCAGGACAAGAGCAATAACACAGTCAGGAAAGGTAAAAGCTGTTTTCCATTGTCATCATTCATTATTTGTGTTTTACCAGTGCCTAAAGTCCAGCAGTGTACAGACTCTGCATTAGCTGGCACTGAATAAAAACAAAGGAGCTGGATCCTGGGAAGCTGACATCCTGAAAAAGTAGTTCCTGTAGCTGATGAGCAAAGGCAGAACAAACCCAAGGTCCTACTGTGATTCTGTGCAAGAGATGGGAAAATAACTCAGTTTCTCTGAGCCTTTCCTGAAGAAAACCTGAGTGTAAGCATGAAAACCAGAAATATTTTCGACTGGAAGCAACATGGCTACAGTGCTAAAGCACAGGGCCAAAAAAGCCTTTAAAGGGAACTGTCTTTAATTCCAATGGGTGGGCATGACCCAAACCCTGCAAACTTGCCATATGACAAAATCTTGCAGCCAGGAATCCCAAGTCACATCATAAAAAATGTGTGAACATGAAAAATGGGGGTTCAGTGACACCTCCCAAACTGGGTGTGTGTGGCACAGCCAGGCTGGATCTGACTGTTCTTTCCAACCTCTGGTTCCTGATTTTCCTAACTTAATACTAGCAAAGAGGACAATCTCCTGGACAGCTTTTGTGAGAAGGAACATTGCACCTATCCACGACTTTCAACAATTTTTCTTCTCAATAAACATTAAGACAATATTTACCATGCAGCTAATGCTGACACAGTAATAACCCAGGGGGTGACTCTTCCCAAAGTTCCTTGTCCCAGCTGAATGAGTGACCCCTGATTGCTAGGAAAGGACAAACCCATACAAGACAGCCCATGTCCAAAGCACAAGTGACAAGTTGGGGTCAAAATGTCCCTCAAAATAATTCCAAATTTCAGCAGAAACCTCAGCTAAAGGACAGCTCTGAGGCTCATGATGCAGCCATGGGGATTCCTTTTCAGCTTACTTCCAACACAGCAGAGTGCCAGGATGCAGGAATGCCCCTGGAAGCCAGGCAGGAACCTGCACCCAACTGCAGGTGAGAACCATTGCATCCCCAGCCCTGGGGGATTCCATGAGCAGCAGGAAATACCCCTGGAATTCTCAGCTCCCTGAGCCCTCCTGCCCAGCTGCACCCCTAATCCCAACTGGTGTATCCTGTCACAGACAGATTTTATGAAAAATCTTTTCTTTAAGATTTTTCCTCCTGAGAAGCTGAGAGGCCTCAAAAACAAAGTGTAAACATTGATTATCTGCTGCTGTGGAATGCAACAGGTGCATCTGGGATTGGTCTCATGTGGTTGTTTCTAATTAATGGCCAATCACAGTCAGCTGGCTCAGACTCTCTGTCCAAGACACAAACCTTTGTTATCATTCTTTCTTTTTCTATTCTTAGCCAGACTTCTGATGAAATCCTTTCTTCTATTCTTTTAGTATAGTTTTAATATAATATATATCATAAAATAATAAATCAAACCTTCTGAAACATGGAGTCAGATCCTCATCTCTTCCCTCATCCTTGGACCCCTGTGAACACTGTCACATTATCCCACCTTCCCTTGGCCTCCCTTCCCAAGTGAATTGCAAACAAAACTTCCCAGTAACCTGAGAAAAATCTGGAATAACACCCCTCCAGACATTCCTGTGCTTTGGAATTACCCCATGCTCTCTAATACCCCATGAACTACCTCCAAACCTGCTGCCACATCTGGCTAAAGGCACTACAAGTTTATAAATGCAGAGCAAAACCATTCCCAAATCCACTGTTCATGAGGAGGCACCAATTCCATTTGCACGTCCTGAGGAGAGAATTCCCACCTCTGTTATCTTAATAAAACAGCAGCACTATCATAAACCACCACAAAATTCCTACAGCATGAATTACACATCCATATTTGCATTTTGCAATATTTTGGGTACCAGATTGCATTTTGGCACCAGTCAACACCACACATCAAAATTCTGGAGCTCAAAGTGAAACTTGTCATCGTTCCACTGTTTTCACAGGCAAAAGGATGCCATGGCAAATGTTTCCTGTGAAACACCCACAGTGCATCAGGCTGCAGCTAAACACTGAGTTACAGCCTGGCAGGAACTGCAAGGAGAATGCAAAAGAAAAGAAACATTATAATTAGTTCATCACAAATTCCCTGTGCTTTTAATGTGGGCTGGGTGGGTGTAAGAGAAGACAAAACCAGAAAGGAAATAACCAACTATTTAAAAAGTATAATAATATATCAATAGTCAAATCAGGCACAGATTAGAAGAGTCAGAGGAAAAGGGAACATTTCAATGCCAGCAGCAGAGCTTTGAATGGCTGGGGAACAAAGGGACAAGGTGGGATACAAGTATATATTTGAGATTTACACAAAGGAAGTGATAATGTCAAATTGAGCATTCTGGAAGAGGCATTACTTACATCACAAGAATTTTTATGAATTACTATTAAATATGTATAACTTACAAACTGGGGTTTTAGCCATAAATTGTGAAGGAATATCACAGGCAGAAAAATACAAAAGGGCCATTGTTCAGGTGGGGAAACTGAGGCTGTCGGGCTTCATCACACTTGCCAAGTTTTATTCTTATGAAGGATAAATTCAGGTCAGCTGAGTCATACACTACTTTATCCCAGATATATTATACACATAGATTTTTCTGATCAATACTAACCCACATGTTAACACTACAGTGTTCCTAATGAAACAGCAATTGCATTACAGAAACAGTAATTGACTTAATTTCCATATAAAATCTTCAAGGGCGTACTGTCAGCATTTAAACAAAGATTACTCTGCATCTTCAGGTGTTTCCAGGCTCAATATGGAATGTAAAATTCACCTTAAACTTACCCTGCACTTTCCCCAGCTGTCTCAGTGCAAAGCAAATCTGTGTGGAGCACCACAGGCAGTTTGGTCAGATACAAGTGGCCCAGGCATGGGGACACACACGTGGCAACTTCTTCTTCCAGCAGGTCATGGAAGAGCCTTGGCCAACCAGCTGCATGCCAAAGCTCTGCTCCTGTTCCCCACTTCCTCCACCAGAAGGAGAGTCCAGGCAATTGTTTAAATATTTTTTCATTTTTTTCAAAGCCAGGAAGACAACAGCAGTGTTTTAACAACTCCCTCCTCTGTTTTCTAATGGAAATGTCCCTTTAAAACACATTCCTGCTCTTTAGGTTTCTTGCTGTGCACAAGTGGGTAGCACTAAGAATGAGATTTTATAACACAGACTATTTCTTTGTTGCAGGAATTCCAAGTTGCCAAATTAGCACAGAAAAGCAGGCTCCTGGTGCTGGCTGGTTCTTCCTCCTGCACCTGATCCTGCAGAGTGAGCATTCCCCAGAAAGAAGGGACCAAACCCAGGTGTCCCCCCTGGGAAACAGCAGGGTCTGCTCCCTGTCTGGGGATGGGAAGTCGGGCAGCCTGTGAGCTGACAGCTCACTCTCCATTTGGACACAACACTTCATTTATATCAATTGCTGCACTACCTCCTAGTGAACTTCCAGCTCAGCTTTCACATCATATTGAACTAAACTCTGTGTACTTCTTATCAATCCATTTCAGCAAGCAAAGCATCAGCTGTTGTTCCAATATTTCACTTACACAGACCAGCTGTTATTACAGGTTGTCAAAAGCACCTTGTTAAATGCTCTCTTCAGGGAAGAGCCTTTGCCAAGGGGGATTTTAAGAGAACTACAAAAGGCTTTTTTCCATAATGACACATGATCTCTCGACAAAATTACCCAGCATAGCCTTATTTTCTCAGCAGCAGCAGGTGAAATACATGGAAGATGCAGAGAGGACCTGGAGCACTGTGAACCAGGCAATCCTTGGAGCTGGGAACGTTTTACAAGGGTGAGAACGGTGCCCTCCTGGGGCATCCCCCGCTGCCTCTCCCCTCGGGATGCCAGCAAGACGGGCGAGGTGGCTGCAGGGGAGAGCTGCTGTGCCCGGGGCTGTGGTACAGGAAGGGATCTGTCCCAGGGTTGTGGTACAGGAAGGGATCTGTCCCGGGGCTGTGTTACAGGAAAGGATCTGTCCCGGGGCTGTGTTACAGGAAAGGATCTGTCCCAGGGTTGTGGTACAGGAAAGGATCTGTCCCAAGGTTGTGTTACAGGAAAGGATCTGTCCCAGGGTTGTGTTACAGGAAGGGATCTGTCCCAGGGTTGTGGTACAGGAAAGGATCTGTCCCAGGGTTGTGGTACAGGAAGGGATCTGTCCCGGGGTTGTGGTACAGGAAGGGATCTGTCCCAGGGTTGTGGTACAGGAAAGGATCTGTCCCAGGGCTGTGGTACAGGAAAGGATCTGTCCCAGGGTTGTGTTACAGGAAGGGATCTGTCCCGGGGCTGTGTTACAGGAAAGGATCTGTCCCAGGGCTGTGGTACAGGAAGGGATCTGTCCCAGGGCTGTGGTACAGGAAGGGATCTGTCCCAGGGCTGTGGTACAGGAAAGGATCTGTCCCAGGGTTGTGTTACAGGAAGGGATCTGTCCCAGGGCTGTGTTACAGGAAAGGATCTGTCCCGGGGTTGTGTTACAGGAAGGGATCTGATTGCTGTAATCTGTGCTCGTTCACGTGCATAAACCCATTTCCTCAGGCTCCACCAAGCTGAAGCCAATGTCACCCGGCCCGAGGGGCACAATCACCCTGTGCAGGAACTCGGATGTCCAGGTAAGTCAACAGCTCTGCTGAGCTCAAAACCAGAGCAAATGTCTGCAGAAGTCCTTTCCAGAAAGAGGACAAACCTCCCCATCCAAGTATGTCCCTGCAACACCTGTATAGGTGGGGAATAACACCCAATGAACCTAGAGCAGGTTAGAAATGAGTGAAGCACAGGAGAGAAGAGGTGCCCAAAGCCCCAGACAACCATGACTGAGCCAGCAATGGGAGACAGGAATGCACAGTCCTCACTCTGCTCAGCTCTCCCTCCAGAGGAACACAGACACCGCTGGTGCCTGTACTGCAATGGGACAGTGAGCTCTGTCACTTGTTGTCTCAGGTCACCCCATAAACCTTGGATATCTTTAACACTTTCTAAGTTTCTTTAATTGCAGCAGTTTTACTGCTGACAGAAGGGAGAACTTGAAACTTTACCCCTCTGATCACTTGTGTCAACTGCTGCGTATCAATGCCACACAGGCCTTTGCAATCCGGCCCTGACTTCAGGGTAAAACACATCTGTTCCCAAGGGAGTTCCAACACTGACCTTGGGATTGTGGTCTTTGCTATTTTTAACACAAATATACTGTGTGCCTTGGCTTTATCTCTGCATTAAAGTCTTTCTCTCTGCACAAGTTACAGGAATCCCTTGTATTCCACTGGAGCACAAACACGAAACAATGAAAGACTTCCTTATTCAGCAAAACACCACTTCCAGCCTCAAAGAAAAACTACAAATGTAACATGGAGAGCAGCTACAGCTGGAACCAACACGGCTGAGAGGGCTGGACCCTGCCCAGGAAACACACAGTCCACAGATGCAATGAGTGACAAACAGAAACAACCCCACTGATGACAGCAACATCCCGGTGGTGCCCACGGGGATGTTGCCAGGACAATACACACGTGTTGAGGGACAGACAGGACGTTTTGCATGGACTGTACCAGAGGAGCAGCGTTACCTTCAGAGCATTTACCACTGAGTCAGACTGCTGAGAGGCTGAGCCATGTCCAGTGACGTTGGCTGGCTCGTTTGCAGAGCAGTGACTCCCCTCCGCCCCTCCTGGCATCCTAAGGGCATCCTTCGCAAGAAATTAAACACTCTTTAATACACAAAAGGCTTGGTCGCTGATTAAAACAGATGTCAGTCATTTATTGCACTTTTGCAAAAGGCTGAGAAGTGCTGAAGGTGTGTGTTACTCCAAGGCCCCCCTCTTTCTGTGCCACAGTAACCAAGGGCCATTGAGGCAGCGTGGGTGGCACCGCTCAGTGTCACCCAGAGGGCGTCTCCGTGGGAAATCAGGACATAGTAACAAAATTTCTTATGTGTGTACATCGCCTCACAGAAGTGCTACAGAGTTTAGAGAGATAATTTCAACCTCAGTGTAAGGTTTTTAGAAAGTCTAATTTTATCTCTGTAATTCTGGAGGTCGTTCCTTCAACAGAAATCATATTTTGGAACGTTGCTGCGAGGTTTGCAGCACAAGCTGTCCAGGGAAGGAGTCGGGAGCTCCAGGCTGCCAGCTCCTCCTTCCCTGCCTCCAGCTCCTCCAGGCAAGGCCCCCTTGCCCTGAGAGATGTCAGCTTGTTCCCAGCAGTGACAACCTCGGAGGCTTTGTCCTCCCAGTGGACACCTGGAAGGGCTCTTCAGGACACTGCTAAAAAACTGCAAGCTACCTAAGCTCTTCCAGCCCAGTCAGCTCCACCTTTGCAGGATGTAAAGCATCTCCTGGAGTGAGGTAACCTGAGCAAGCAGGCAGCTCTGGAGGAGAGCTAAAAATACCCCTGCAGCATCCGTGGGCAGCGGGGGGAGCGCTGCAGCCGCAGGGCCCGCCCCAGCCCCGCTCCCGGCCCGCCCTGCCCTTCCCTTTCATCCCTCACACACAACTTTGGGCAAAAAAAAATTGAGAACTACAAAGAAGCAAAACGGTTCAGACCGGGGGATGGAAATTTCCTCCCTTAAAGAGTAACACCATAAGAAACATTAAGAAATAATGTAGCAATAATTCCTGCTGGAATGTGTGGGAAATGCGTTTCTGAAGGAAAAATAACGACAGTGGAAGGAGCCTCTGACGAGGATCGGTGCCCCCTGTGCAGTCATTGCCCTGCTGAGCAAGCACACAGCACAGGGCAGAGCTTGGGGGGTCTCTAATCTAAACAATGGGAAAAGATGAAGGGGGGTGTGGGAGAAAAAGGGCACAGAGCAAAGACACGAGGCTGAACTTCACAGAAAGTAACCCAGCCCAAAGCAAGTTCCTGATGCTCTTGGGATATGCTAAGGTCACTGTAAGCCATAGTGCAGGCTCAGAGCAGGGCCAAGGGGCAGAGAGAACCCTCCCAGCCACCCAACACACCAACCCCATCCCCACAGTCATCTGGACTGGACCTCACATATTTTTTAAAAAAAACCCTTAGAAATTTAAATACCTTTAAAAAACACCAAACCTCAGAATGCTGCATATGCTAAAGGCATAGAAAAGGTACATTAAGCCTGAATCTGAAACCTCATTTCCCAGACAAACTTGTCCTCCTGCCAAGCCCAGGATCCATGTAACCCATTAGAGTGGGCACTAATGGATGGGATAACCAGGCTGGCAGCAGCAGCATCCTGCAACCCTCCCCAGCAGGGACACGAAGGGTTTGCTGTGAGGCATGGAGGGGTTTTAGGACTTACTTTGCTTTGGGAAGGATTTATAGGTCTGTAAGAGCCTGGCCAGATTTTACTTTGACAGCATTTACTTTGAGAAAGGAAATGAAAGTTGAAGGAAAAGGAGTAATAAAGCAGATTGTAACAAGTCTGGGTTAGGATAAATTCAGTCTGTCAGCTTTGGAGCTTTTACCAGTAAAAGTATTCTGTTTCTTTACTAACTCCAGAGGTAGCAAAGATTTTGGTCAGTTTTGAATGGAAATAGAAATATTGCCATTAAAATGCAGAGAAAATGAGTACAGACTACACATGTAAAGCCTCCTGAACACAATAAAACCCAAAGCTCCTGCAAATGGTGCTGCTCTCAGAGTTCAAGCCTTCCTCCAGGCAGTTGTGTTCCACAGCCTCCTCCCTGCCATATGTAGCACATTTTTGTCTCCTTTCATGAGAAAGAGAAATTTGTGAACACAATGCTTCCAGCAGCCAGCACATGTTGGTAGGAGACTGAAAATTAGTATTTCCCCTGTGGACATCCTTCTCCTTCCTCCTTCTATCCTTGATAAAGTTTTCTTTAAAAAGTGAGGCAGATTTTGCAGCCCTGAAGGCCCTTCCCCAGCTCAGGGATTTCTCATGTCAGGTGAGGCCAGCAAAGCTTCTCCCTCCCTTGGAAGAGGCTTTTTCCAGGGGTTTTGGGGATGCCCAGCCTGAGCATGGCCCCTGTGAGCTGGAGCACCCCAGCACTGCTGCTGGGAGTTCCTGAGGCAGGGAAGCAAAGCAGGAGCAAAAGGCACTTTGGGGGACAAGGACCTGAGCTCTGCAGAGCCTCTGGCACTGCTGCTGCCTCCCAGGGGAGCATGGACACATTTCACCTTCCACCAAAACCTGCCCTTGGTGCCCTTGCACTGAGCCCCTGGCACTGCCCAGCCCTGAGCACAACAGGATCCTGAGCAGGACCTCGGGGATGGGAAGAGAAATCTGCTCCCTTCCTCCTCCTCCTCCTCCTCCCTAGCTGCACTCAGCACCTGCACTGAGCCACTGGAAGCATAATGCCTGTGACAGATCTTTCCATTTCTTATCCAGTAACAAACTGTGAAAGTGGATCCAAATCAGACAGGAGGGATGAAGTCATAGCTCTGTAGTGCTGGAAGCTTTAGAAACTTTAAAAATCTGGAGTAATTTTGAACAAACAGTGCTGTATAACATCAGCACCTGAGAAATAATTGACTTTTTTGCTCATTCTACACAACCAACCTTCCCTACAGGTCCTGGCCAGCCCTTGTGCCTCTCCTGAGCCTCCAGGGATCTGTGTGCAGGTCACCCCACTGCAGAGAGCAGGTAAAACCCACAGCACATCCTGTGCATGGCTTCCCACAAGGATCAGGATCCCTGAATGCACAGATCCATTTGCTGTTAGAAGTAAATCTACAAAATATCTAATGCCAAAACGTGACTCTAGTGAATTGAAAGAACAGGAAATCTGACTCAGCCCTGTAATATTACCTAACAAAAAGCCCAGATGAATGGAAATTTAGCATTTCACTCACACTAACTGCAAAATGTTACTACTCAGGCCATTTTCCCACAAACCCTGCACTGTACCCTGGCCAGGGTCAGAATAAAGACCTCTGTGTAAAACAGGGGATTTTGTGATGGAGAGAATTAATTTCTACTGACTTAAGTCAGTAGAAAGTTCCATTTTTTCAATCTGTATTGTTGAGAAGGTCAGTCATGAATGAAAGCCACAGTAGTGCCCAGCCCAGTGTCCAGCTCAGTCCATGTGCCAGCCCCTCCAGAGGTGCCTGGCACGCAGGGAGAGGCAGGAAGGGAACAGGAGGCCCTGGCTGCCCCAAGGACACTCAGAGCCACCCCAGCAAAGCTTCCAAGAGAGCAGGAGCTTCCTGCCTGCTGGGCACTGCTCTGTGCACTCACCATCCAAGCCCTGCCTCGTTGTGCAGCAGCCTCTCACCCCAGAGGCCAGTGCTTTACTGGGAACAGATCCTTCCTGCTGGGTAGCTGCCACACCAGTTCAATCACTACCTGATTTTCAAAGCTTTTTTCCCTGATTTCTCCAGCCCTCAATTTCCCTGTACAGCTCAAAGCAAACACAGACTGTGTTTGTCAGCTTGTTTCAAACAGGCAGGAGAAAGGAAAAGGAGAAAGCAATAACTGCAGCATGTTGCTCTGCTGGATTAATAACACACTAAAGAAAAGTGACATTTTTTAGGGAACATTCCTGTCAATTAAAATACAAATGCTGCAGTTTTTCACCTGTCCTCAAAGACCTCAGCAGGAACCTGCTGCCAAAACCCACACACTCTCACAGTGGCTTGGAGGCACACTCAGATTTTTGAGTGGCCAAAACCATTGCTGGCTTCACCCCCTCAGAAACAGCCATTTCCAGCAGGCCCTTCAGAAACCTCCTTTGATAATGAGCAGGCAAGAGAAAACATTCTGGGCTGTGGCAGTTCCAAACCTTGGAGACCACACATGTAAAATCTAGAAGATTCTGTAAAGTCTGCTAGAAAATCCTGAGGACAAAGTCATTCCAGACTTTTAGAGTTATAACTGGAAAAAAGCACTGTCTGTCCTCTGAGAGCTGCAACTGTCTGTACACCAAGTTTTTCTTGAATTTGTGTCTTGGTAGCTTGAAGCTCATGAGCTCCTGTCTTCCAGCCCTCCCTTGTCAAGCACAACGGACACCCTGAGATAAAGGCTCTCCCCAGAACCTCAGCACTGGCTACTGGAGCCCTTAATTAATTTAGGCCTATTAATTTACACTGAGGATGGGGGCACATGAAGGAACTGGGTGGGTGGATGCTCTTGATTCACTTTCTTTCAGCAAATATTTGATGACATGATTAGGAAATATCAGTTTGTTCAATGGTTTTTAATTACATTTTGCTTGAAGGATTCCCTATTCTACATGCTAAGGAAGGGAGGAGACAAACACTATGGGACTGTGAGTGACACAGATTTTAGGAAAAAACCACTAACCAAACAATTCCCATCTTCTAATTAGATTTATAATTTAAAAATATAATTAAATGGAAAATCAAAAACACAGACCTCAGCAAAAGGTTTTGGAAATATTTGGGAATGGGTTGAAATAAAATGAGATAATCTAATGGAAGGGGGAAGAAAGAAGGAAATGGAAATGTTGGAAGAGATAAAAATAAACTAATGTGTGCCTAAGAGCCATTTCCCAGTTTAACAGACCAGGACTGGAATGGATTAACAAAGATGCAAACACCCAAAAAAGGGCCTGAAGCAACAGTGCAAGTGAGAGAAATACAGCAAAAAGAGATGGAAAAGGACCAGAAGCCTTGGAAAGGCAAGAGTGAGGAAACAGAGGCAGCAGAGCCCAGGTGAGGGGGAGCAGAAGGGCCCCAGCCCAGCCCAGCCCAGCCCTGGCTCCTGCTCCTGTGCTGAGGGAGCCAGGAGCTCCCTCCCTGCAGCCCAGCTCCAGCCCCACTTTGTCTGAGCACCCTGGCAGTGCTTTCCCTCCCCTTCACTGAAAGGGAAAGCTGAATTACAAGGACAAAGAGCTGGAAGGGGAAAAGTCTCCTCCTCCTCCTCCCCTGAAACAAATAAGAAGTGAAGCAATTTCAATTGGGTGACTTGCCAAGTTTGTCTTTTGCAAATGCATTCACTGTCATTGTATGACAGATGTCCACATTGCCAGAGCATTTCAGCTGAGCTGATCAGCCCTGAAATACCATCCCTACAAAAACTCAGGGATATCTTCAGCTAATTGACATGTGGATGCCAGACCCTGCTCTGGCTTCCCCCAGCACAGGGCACAGGGAGCAGTCAAGCAGCACAGCAAGGCTGGGAGGACACTCCTCTTTCCAGGCCTCTGAAGTTACTCACTGACACAGCAGGGCTGTCACAGCCCAGGGATCCAAATCCAATCTTTGATCCCTACGTGTTTTATTGATTACCTCTGAGCATCTTCATTGCAGCAGCATAGTTACATCCTGGTGTGACAAGATTTGAGTGGTAGGGGAAGATTTAATTTTTAGTAATGGGGAGAGGCCTTAGGGATGACTTCCCAGGTCCCAGCCCTGCAGCTCAGTGCACATGAGATCCATATTTAAGGAGGAAAAAATGCCCTGTCTACCCTGCACTGCTGATGGGGAGGAGATAGAGAAAATCAGGAGTAAAGCTGAGCCAGGGAAGAAGGGAGGGGTGAGGGGAAAGTGTTTTAAGATTTAGTTTCTATTCCTCATTATCCTGCTCTGATTAAAGTGGTAATGAATTAAACTCTCCAGGCCAAGTCTGTTCTGCCCATGACAGTAACAGGGGAGTGACCTGTCCCTATCCTTAGCTCAACCCATCAGCCTCCTGCTGTGTTTTCTCCCCCTGCCCAGCTGAGGAAGAGAGTGATGGAGCAGCTTTGGTGGCACCTGGCCTCCAGGCAGGCAGGGTCAGCACGCTGTAGGTGGTTAGAGCACTGCTGATGCTGCATTTTCCCTTTTCCATGGCAGCTGCACAGCCTGATCCCAGCAGTGCTGAAGTTCCAGGTGTGCTTTGAGTCAGCAGAAGGCACTGCCAGAGCCCATGTGCTGCTCCTGCCTCAGCCCACAGGGAGCTGCTCTGCCCTGAACTCCATCCAGGAAAGCAGAAATGTTCTTGCTCAAGCCCTGCAGACCCCTGGCACACAGTCTTGCCCACAGCAGTGTTTGAGGAGCACCAGGGCAAGCTGCTCACCCCTCAGCACAGTCTGGCATTCCCAACAGAAGAGCCAGCTGTGTGCCATAAATCTTGGGAAGGATCTGCTTTCTTGCTCAAAAGTCCTGTTTGTGGCCAGAAACTGAAAGGGTCTGGATCATATCTTGTTGTTGGAGAGAAGGAAAACAGAACAACAACAGCAAAACAACAGCTCTCACCAACCTGCAACCTACAACTCATTAACTCTGAAAGCCCCTCCTATACTCTGAGCCACCTTCTCAACCACTGTGTGTAGCCATGATATTTTCTGAAAAATCCTTTCCTTAGGATTTTTCCTTCTGACAAGCTGAGAGGCCTCAGGAACAAAATGTAAACAATGGTTATCTGCTGCTGTGGAATGCAACAGGTGCATCTGGGATTGGTCTCATGTGGTTGTTTCTAATTAATGGCCAATCACAGTCAGCTGGCTCAGACTCTCTGTCCAAGACACAAACCTTTGTTATCATTCCTTTTCTATTCTTAGCCAGTCTTCTGATGAAATCCTTTCTTCTATTCCTTTAGTATAGTTTTAATATAATATATATCATAAAATAATAAATCAGCCTTCTGAAACATGGAGTCAGATCCTCATCTCTTCCCTCATCCTCAGACCCCTGCGAACACAGTCAAAACTGTGCAGCACAGCAAGAGACATTAACAGGCTTAAGTGAATATTCCCATTTTTATACCTTTTCTATTACCTGACCAAACTAAAATGTTGACTCAGTGGTGGTACTGCAATTCCCCTGACAAAGCAGCCCTTTGGTACAGCAGAGTGAGCTGAAACAAAGGTTCCATTTGAACAGTGGTGGCAGCACTTAAAACCATTTGCTTTGGAAATGCCCCTGCCACTAAATATTAATAAAACCTTTAGATTAGAGGTCTGTGGGGTTTTGAAAAGAAAACTAATACATATGGAGGGAGACAAGCAAAGCAAAAGAAATTGGAAAAGAACCACATCTAAGTGACAGAGGAACAGAATGATTTGTCTGGAGAGGTGTCGACAAATGTGTCAGTGCATTTCTGTCAGTGGCACATAAGCAGAAAAGGGGGAGAAGAAAGGATATTGAAAGCAGAGAGGAAAAAGAAGAAAAGTGTGGCAGGAGGAGAGAATAAAGCCTGAGACAAGGCCAGGGCTCTTCAGCAGAGACAGCAGAGGTGTCACACTCATGGCTGTGAATTCTCACCTCTCTCCTAAGTGCAATCCTGCAATTCCCAAACCCTCCCAGTGCTCCCCATCAGAGAGGGACTATCCAAAAAGCAAAAAGCATCTCTCATGGAGGCAGTCCTGACATTTTAAGGCAGGACACTGTAACTGTGTTAGGGCTGTGCCAAAAACCTTCATCAGCTGCGGAGCTTGTTGTAGATTTTCAGTTTATTTGTCAAAAGCACTTGGCTTGGCTTCATTCCCAACAAACTCCCCTTCCTCCCATTAAATGGGATCAAACCAGTGCCAGGAGTTTATGCATTTCCATCCTGCACCCTCATCTTTGTGACAGGGCCTGATCACACTGAGGTGAGCACGTTCTAGGTGGGACCCACAGGAATAACAACCCCCAAAACAAACTCAGGCAAAGGTAACACCGAGGTGATGAGAGCAAAGTTAGAATCAGCTCAGTGTCTACACTTCCTTCCTCCCCCCAAAGCCATGACTTCAACCAGGAGGAAGAGTAAAATATGCCAGGAAATGTGAACTCTTGCCACTCATTAAGTCTCAGAATGAAGTAACCAGAGATATGAGGAGATTTTTCAGAACTCTACCACAGATCCTTGTGCCAACAAAACCACACATAAGACAAACTGACCTGGCTATTTGAAAACAAAAAGCAGCTTCCAGGCTTGCTTGCCTCATTCTTCCCTTCTAAACCCCTACCCTCAGCATATTTTGTTTCAATATTTTTGCAACAGCTTCAGGCTTAGGTGCCAGGCTGTTTTTACAGGGAGTTTTCTCTGGTTTGGCACCCCAGCCAAGGTATTTTCACTGAACCCAATGCACACAGGCTGGGTGTTCCAGGCTTTGGTCAGATTTGGGAATGCTTTTTGTGGGTTCTGCCTCAGCACCTCAAACCCAGACAAATCAAACATTAAACACACAGACACTTCTAAAGATTTGGCCCATGAAGAATGTTCTGCACAATTTATCTCCCAGTGTTGTTCCAGACCCAAGACAAACCACACAGTATTTTTGGTGGGTTTGTTAACATTTGCCCCGAAAACCATTCTTGGAAAGAAAATAATCTTCGTTTTCACTGAGGATCAACCTTTGTCTGAAAACTGAAAACTGTTTACATGTTAATGAGCAGGCATTTCTTGCTGAACTTCTTTTCCAGATCCAAAAATTAGGGTAGAGAGAAGCAAAGTGCCCAAGGTCACCAAGCAAAGAGCAGTAGAGGCCCTTCCAACTGTCACATGAAAGGTGAGGGGAAAAGCCACCACACTTCACCTAAAATCTGCCTCAGGAAAAGGGCAATAAACCTGAGCCAGTGGATTTTAGTTCTTACTCCATCACTGTTACCTTGGATTTTACAGTCAAACAATGGCACTAAGTCCAACAAAATGCACTTTTCTTCGTCAGACAAAAGACCAGTGTTCAATTAAAACAAAATCCAACTTCTTTTCTTTTCCAGTGGGCAGCTTCATTTGAAGACCTGATGGATTTTTCTAAGGATTCTTTATTGAAATATAATAGAAATACCCTCTAGTAAGTATGTGCATATATGAAGATCACAAGTGTCTTTGATTCATTTGTACCAGACTTTTATATTTTTCATTCTTAGAAACATGTTAGGAAAACCTTTAAGATCATATTTGCTTATTTATTCAATTGCATTTCAGCCTTGCATTAATGCAGCTAATATAGTCCTTCAAGCATTAAAAATAATATAACCCAATTATCACTTATAATGTTTGTACTTTTAGAGCAAAATATTTTGGTTAACTATAAAAAGTAGTTCATATTTTAACAAGAACCTCTTGGAATAAAACCAGAATGCAAATGATCAGTTCACTGTGACTCCCAACCCATAAATTAATTAATTAATTAGAAGTAGCAGTTTCCAGGAAATTTTTCTTAACAAAGTATCAAAGCCTGCAAAGGAAAAATAATTAATGAAAGCATTGTCAGAGCCTTAAATGAACCCCCTAGTGGGACACAGCAGGATGAGCAAACAGATGTGGGAGCCTCTGGGTGTGTGAGTGTTGAGAGGCAGGAAGGACAGGGCTGCTGGTCCCTCTGCAGCCCGGCACTCCCGCGGGGCTGGCACCCACCTGGGGCAGCATCCGATTTTCCTCCTCCAGCTGTCTTACTCTGGCCTCCAGCTGCCTAACATAGGACAAGGTTGATTCTAAAAAATCAAACAGAAAAAAACTCGTATTACCCACAGAGATCTGCTCGTGTTCACCAGTGCCAGAGCCTGAGCCACACTCTCACTTGTACTCACAGCAGATTGCCTCTCTCAAATATCCATGGAACATCCCACTCTGCTCCTCCCAGGGCAGAGCAAACACCACCGACCCTGGAACTGATCAATTCCTTGCTGCTTGTGATTCTGCACCTTAAGGAGGCCCTTCCTCAGACCCAAGGTGTAGCTGCATTTCTCTTCACAGAAAAAAAGCAAGATACAACTTCCCAAGGCTGTTTCTAGGATTCACATTCTCTGAACCTCAGAGAAAGAAAAAACAATTCTTATCTCAATTGCTGCTCCCCTTGTTGTTCACAAGTGGAATGCATTGTGGAAGATTGTTTACCTGAAGGGAATTGGTAACTGGATTCTGGTGTGAGTGTTTTGATCCATTGACCAATTGAATCCATGTGTGTGTTGGGACTGTGGGCTGATTCTGGGCAGCTTAGTTGAGTGCTTGGCAGATTCCGTGTAATATGGTGTAATATAATATAGAATAATAAAGTAATTAATTAGCCTTCTGATAAGATGGAGTCCTCCTTATCATTTTCTTGCCTTTGTCAGGGTCACCCTGCTTTTACTCCACCAAGGAATCTCACAGAAAGACAACACAGGCTTGAGTGTTCCAACCCATCCCCACCTGGAAATGCTCCACACGGATAATGCACTATCCCATAGACAATGCACCGTCCCACATGGACAATGCACCGTCCCACATGGATAATGCACTGTCCCACATGGATAATGCACTACCCCACATGGACATTGCACTATCCTGCATGGATAATGCACTACCCCACATGGATAATGCACTATCCCACATGGACATTGCACTATCCCGCTTGGATAATGCACCGTCCCACACGGATAATGCACTGTCCCACATGGATAATACACTGTCCTACATGGACATTGCACTATCCCACACGGATAATGCACTACCCCACATGGATAATGCACTATCCCACATGGATAATGCACTGTCCCACATGGATAATGCACCATCCCACATGGATAATGCACCATCCCACATGGATAATGCACTGTCCCACATGGATAATGCACCATCCCACACGGACAATGCACTGTCCCACATGGATAATGCACTGTCCCACATGGATAATGCACCATCCAACATGGATAATGCACTGTCCCATATGGATAATGCACTGTCCCACATGGATAATGCACTATCCTACATGGATAATGCACTACCCCACATGGATAATGCACCGTCCCACATGGACAATGCACCATCCTACACAGATAATGCACCATCCCACACGGATAATGCACTGTCCCACATGGATAATGCACCATCCCACATGGATAATGCACTGTCCCACATGGATAATGCACCGTCCCACATGGATAATGCACCGTCCCACATGGATAATGCACCGTCCCACATGGATAATGCACCATCCCACATGGATAATGCACCATCCTACACAGATAATGCACTACCCCACATGGATAATGCACCGTCCCACATGGATAATGCACCATCCCACACGGATAATGCACTGTCCCACATGGATAATGCACCATCCCACATGGATAATGCACTATCCCACACGGATAATGCACTGTCCCACATGGATAATGCACTGTCCTACATGGATAATGCACCGTCCCACATGGATAATGCACCGTCCTACATGGATAATGCACTATCCCACCGGGTCAGCACTGCAGAGCCCAGGGAGAGCAGAAGGTGCTGTGCTGTGCAGGCAGAGGGGTCAGGGGTACCCCTCACAGCCTCGCAGGGCTCTGGGGCACACACAGCCTCCCCAGCAGCACAGCAGCTCCTGGGCTCCACCCGGCCGTGCTGCCACAGCTGGGGCCGGGCTGGAAGCAGCTGTGTGTCCCCAGGGCCTGGGAGGTCCCCAGCTGGTTGACAGCAGGACCAGCCAGGGCACAGAGCAGCTCTTGGCGTGTCCTCCTCTGCCCCAGGAACACACTCCCACTGCCCTGCTCTGCCCTCAGGACTGCACAGAGAGCAAACCCTGCTTGCTCTGCTCACCAGGCACTCACTGACCTCCACAAGGACAACTTTTGGTGCCTTGTGAAGAACGTGAGGCACTCCCAGCCTGCTCCCAAGAACCTGACATAAGAAGAGGAGATCCCTGATCTGGCACTAAAAGCCCCCACGAGCTTCACCATCAGATATTTCTTGGGTCACTTAGAAGTGCTGCTCTCAAAGTCCTGTATCTAAGAGAGAGAAATGTCTAGGAATGCAGCACTCAAGTGTAAGGTAAAAAAGAAAAAAGGTGCAGAAAAACTGCTGTGACTCTTGCACCTCTTTGTATGTAGGTGGAATTCTGCATGTACTTGTTCCTGACTCAGTGAGCCACTCAACTTCCTCCGAGATGTCAATTCCCATCACACATTTGTACTCACATTGCCATGTAATTAGCAAAATTGATGATTGATGGTATGGAATCCATGGATATCAGGGCACTGCTGATGGCTGATGCAGCCCTTCAAAGCTGCATTGACAGCACAGCTGTTCACTGGTTTAAACTGACAGATGAATTTGGGCATGAATTTCCTCTGATAGCTCAACACTGCTGCAGCCTGCCCGTAAAATAAGGAAAATAAGGTGTCACTTACTCCTCTTACAAGACTGCAATAGGCTAAAATATGCATGGGAATTTACACAACATGAAGACAACAAACAGTAATTTGTCAAAGATGATTAATGCCCAACCAGGCACTGGATTAAAAATAGCCTTGTGCAATAAAAGAGGAAGAGGTAATCTGAGGTTCTGCAGGCTCTGCTGCCTGAGGATTTTCATAGTTAGTGATGGGTGCATCTCTGGAGAGCTGCTGAGCCCGGCTCAGATGAGCACTTAGGAGATGAACAGCTCATTCAATTAACTGCCAACGACAGGGACCCTCCCACCAAATCAGCTCCTTCCCAGCACGGGCACTCCTGGGAAGGGCTGCAGGAGCTCCCTCACATCACATTAGCACAGGCAACAGCCCCCAGCACATCCCAACCCTCCCCTCTGTTGTTTTCCATGTGAGATGGCTCCTGAGTGCTCATTATGTCAGAGGGGCTGGACCAGGAGCTCCCTCTGGCACAGGCCAGGCCTAAATTCCTTGGTTACAGGTTCACTGCTGTGTCAGTGTGGGTTTGGACTTCATGCTCCAGTCCAGCTTCCCAGCTGTGCCCATCAGTTCCCTCCCTGTGAGCTCCCCTCTGGATTCTCTTCAGCTCCAGGCTGTCACAGACACATTTTATGAAAAATCTTTTCCTTAGGATTTTTCCTCCTGAGAAGCTGAGATGCCTCAGGAACAAAATGTAACCAATGATTATCTGCTGCTGTGGAATGCAACAGGTGCATCTGGGATTGGTCTCATGTGGTTGTTTCTAATTAATGGCCAATCACAGTCAGCTGGCTCAGACTCTGTCCGAGACACAAGCCTTTGTTATCATTCTTTCCTTTCTATTCTTAGCCAGCCTTCTGATGAAATCATTTCTTCTATTCTTTTAGTATAGTTTTAATATAATATATATCATAAAATAATAAATCAAGCCTTCTGAAACATGGAGTCAGATCCTCATCTCTTCCTTCATCCTCAGACCCCTGTGAACACCACCACACCAGGCTGCCTGTGATTTCCTGGCTGAGCATTCCTTATCTCCTCAGATAACAAACACAGCTCCTGGCAACATCTGCCTCTTATCAGTTTTATTCCTTCACTTTTCTGTTGGGAGTCCAGAGCAGAGATCCCTGTTGCTTCAAATCACACAACTCTGCCTCAGTTCTCAACTTCCCAATGCCAGCTGAGGATTTGGTCTGGAATCTCTGTGCCTCTTAACCCTCCTAAAGTGTGAAACAGTTCCTTAAATCTCCTCTTGTAATCTGATTAAAAGGGAAAATTAGGTCATCTACCAAAGGCTTGAGCAAGCAAATCCTAATATATGTGAGTCTTCTTGACACACAGACTAGACACATATATATTTCAGGATCTGTTAATATATTTATGCTGGGATGTTATGAGCTTAGAGGAAAAATGAGCAGAAAAGCCAGCCAAGGACACAGCAGACAGAGAAACTGAAAACACAGTGAAAGTGAAACACACTCACCAAACTTTAAAAAGACCCAACCAAACAAAAGCTGCAGTAGAAGTGTTTATGAGAAGACCTGGATGATCCATCTGTTCTGCTCTGGAACAGCCTGTGCAAACAGGTCATCACTGGCTCACATCATTACTGCCAGATTTGACCCCTGTGGGGCCCTTGGTTACAAGATTTCCACTCCTTCCCATCTCTTTTTGTGAGGCATTGCTAAGGGTGGAACAATTTGGAAAAATTCCCATTGTCAGGAATCGGTTACCACCAAATGAGCTTCCCCCCTTGAGCTTCCTGTGCTCCTAACATCTCTGAGAACATGACCAAGGTGCTGCTTCATTCCAGGGCTGAAATAAAACTATTTTCTGAACTATTAGAGACACAGAAATATCTTGCTCTTAGGGAAATTCAGTGACAATTCACCCTCTCTCCACATCTGTCACTCTAACATGTTGTAAGAGAACATCAATATTTACGGAGCTGATCTCTTTTTCTTTTGACATCCACACTCTTGAAGCAAGGAGATATTTTGGGGTTATGTCAAACTTTATCAGACACTTACATTGCTGCCAAAGGCATATTTGTGCATTGGATTTATCCATTTTAATATGACTGTGCCTGGTCTCAGTCTAGCAAGGAATTCATAATATTCTTTAAGCCAGATTATCCTCTGCTGTTTTAGTATGGGTGAGGATGTCATGTTAAATTCTGATATTTTCCTTTTTCTTTCTGGGTTTATTTTGGTTTGGGTGTTTGGTTTTTTTGGGGTTTTTTTTTTTTTTTTTTTGAGGCTTACAACTCACAGGCAGCTGTGGGACTGCACTGGAGAACATTTTAAAGTCTGAGATCCTCTGCACACTTATTATGGGATGAGAACCCCACAGAAGACAAAAACCCAGAGGTTCAACTTATTTTTCTGCTTGTTCATAGGAGCTGGAGTAACAAGCTCAGCATGGCAGGTGGGAGGGATTCCAACAGAGGAATACTTGAGGGAAAGATAGAAAGGGAGAGCCAAGAGCTGGACAGGAGGCTGCTCTGAGGCAGTCCTCACATCCTCATGGCCAGAAAATGGAAAAACACCATTTGGTGATAATGGAAAATTCACCTGGGTTCTGTTACCAGCAGCACTTCCTGCCTTGGTACCCTTGTTCCTAAAGGAGGTCTCCAGAATCCTTGGGAGCCACTCCTCAAGGCACATTTTTAAACACTCGGGGTTTAAATAAATGAGGGAAACTCATTCCAACAATTTACCTGGGCAAAGGATTCAGCAGGTTGGGTTTAGGGATATTTTGATGTGTGGCAATAAGGGTTTGGTTGAGGTACATCCAACTTCAACAAACTCCATTTGTTATGCTGCTCTTCCAGAACCACAGAATTAACTAGGTTGGAAAATACCTTTGAGACTCCTGCACTGTGCTGGCAGGAATTTAATAATTGCACATCAAATCAGATTTTGGTCATTCAAATCCACACCCAGCACACTGCAGTGACAACTAAATAATCTTTCAATAAATGGGAGATGAAAACCAAGGTTGTGCAAGGGGTGCTCTAAACCCTCCTGTAACTGCCTGGCAGCTGCACACATTTAGGAAAGGGTTTCTCTGCTAACTGGGGAGCAGATTCAATCACATGCAAACCATCTCCCTGTCCTAGAATTCCGAGTCATCTGATTTAATTGCCTCAATATTAATATTCATGACTGAGACAAGTTATCACTGCAATCCATCCCCTTTCAGCTACCTTGTTTGGATATAAAAAAATAAAATGGCCCTGTTGGATTTACACTCTCAGCAATTCACACCCCTTGCACTCAGTGCTGGCAGTGTCCACCTCCCCAGGGCAGGATCAGAAGACCTCCCAAGGTCATTTTTAGCCCTGTCTCCTACGATTTTCTATTAGGGCTGTACATCTTACATAACATCCCTGACTGGAGAAGTGCTGGAGAGCTCCTTGTGCAGCCAAATTCCCCCACAATGCAGCAATGCTGGGATTAGTGCTACCATGTAGAAAGAAAGACAGACATCTGCCCAAGGCAGGGTTTTATTAAGCTCAGCAGAATGTTTAGGAGCTATTTATGACAAAGACACATATTCTCAGGAAGTTTTGGGACAGTGAGCACCATGGCACTATGACAGGGTTTGCGTTTCTCAGTCCTGCTGTTGTCTGAAATTCTCCAGCCCCAAGCTCAGATTCCTCCTGATGGATCCAGCAATTCTTGACTTCTCCCAGTGATTAAAAATATCATTAACTAAGCTGAACTAGTTCACCAAGTGTGTCAAAACTGCATCCTAGCAAAGGGAAAAGCTGGCACGTGCTGGTTCAAATATCCAGGGTGCAGTGGCAGCCCTGACACTTTCAGGCATCATGTGCCATGTTTCCCCTTTTCAGCACACATTACACACAGACAGGTGCTAATTACCTCATCTCTGTAATCAGAGAATTTTATTCAGATTTCACACAAAAACAGTGTGTTTTCTCAGGTGCAGCAGCCTTTAACCACAGATCAACTATTTATTAGAAGAAAGCAACTCTCCTTATTTAAGGCAGCCCTTGCCATGCCTTTACCAACTCAGTGATGGGGTCTGACTCAGACTCCAATTTGTTTGCATTTGCCTGGATTTAGGTGCCACTGTGGATCAGGCAGTTCAGTGGGCAGGTCTGGGCTGACTGTGCACACACAGCCCTGTGATGAAGCTCTCCCAAGCTTTCCTTCTTCCCCAGATCACCAAGGAATGTCCCAGGTCACCCAAATGCTGCCTGTGACACAACTTACTAGAAATGTAATGTAGGCTTCCACTTAAGAACGTTACTGATTTAGGCTTGAGCTCTTGTTGCACATTTAGCTTTAGGTGCAACAAAATTTCTAGTTGAATTCACCTGGAAAAAAATAAGCTAAAAAAAAAGCTTAAAAAAAGGTTTAAAAACCTTGCATGGAGAATAAAGGATTCAACTATAGGAGCACCTAAAAATGATTTTAGATGTCAGCTGAGGCAACGTTCTTGCTAACAGTTGGATAACACTGTCACACTAATGGGCTGCTGAAACACTAACCTTGCTTTGTTTGAGGTTTTTTGGTGCTAGAGGTGACAACAGCAAGGCTTTCCTTGCTGGCCTGTTTGATACTCTGTTAGGTCCCCTCCAGCCTGTGCTAAATGCATTTGGCACAGTATTGATGGAAACAGAGAAAATCAAACCCATTTTGCTGTTGCTGAAGCCTTTCCCACGGGCTGTCAGCTTGTTTTGCTATTGACTGCTGTGGTTTATGATGGGTAAAATCTTTATTGGTTCCATTTACTCAGGTTTGTCCCTGTGCCACCACACTCCCCTGGGCTCATCAGGAATGTCCCCAAGAGCAGGCACAGCCCCTGGCCTGGAAACACAGCAGAAGGAAAGGGGGGTGGTGTTCAGCAGGCTCCTCATGGAATCCAGAGGAAAGGTGGAAAAGGCACCAGCTGGGAACAGCCTTGCTTGGGGAGGGAAGGGAGATGAAGCACTCATTCATCTCTCCAACCCAGTGCTCTCATCTCCTTCCTTGCCCAAGCCAGGCTGTTCCAGGCTTGCCTGTTCCAGCTGATTTCACACAGGAATCTCAACCTCACACTGGTGTCATTGCATCTTTTAGGTGTCCCTTGCTGAAAGGGCCCCGGGTCCCTTCCAAACCTGCAGCCACTGAGAAGTCACTGTATCCACAGAGCCACCTCCAGCTTTGCCCAGTTCTGCTGAGCTTCTGTAAAATGAACAGTTACAGGATAAAGTGAAAAAATACTATAAATGAAAATACAAAGCCTCCCAGCAACAGCAAGATTTGTGCAAAAACCAGAGGGTCAAACTGACTGAGACACCAAATAAATGCACTAAAGCTCACTCACAATCCCCACAACTCTCTACATGTTCACAGCCACTTTTCTTAGCCCATAAAACTGTATTTCACAAGCTCCAATCATCAGATGTTGAAGAGACATAGTTTAGAAAAGTTAGTTTGGGTGAGGATTTCACTATTGGTACAACAATTTCAAGTTAATCATACATTGGCTTCCAGCTGGCAAACTGCAGCTTAGGCCAAACCTGAGAAGCACATCTCCAGGAATTGTGAATCAGAGCAAACCTCTCAATCACTTTTATGCTTATCTAGTGCCTTGTTAGGAGGCAGTTATCCAACCTGTAAACTCCTCTTTTATGGGGAACTGTTTGTGTGACTCAATCCCAAATTCAAACAATGTCCCTGAGAGTACAGAAATAGAAGCTCTCTCATTACTGAAACCATTGAACCATTGAACATTTTGTTGCTACAACTACAAAAGAGATGCCAAAAATCACAACAAAGATCAACAGCCACATGAATATGCAGGGGAACAGCCAGCCCACAACAGTCCCAGTTCTGGGTGTACATGGGGTAAATCTGAAGGAGAGAGAAGGGCTCCCAGAGATGTTGGGCAGCAGGCAGTGCCAGGAAAGCAAGGGGGGCACCAGGACCACTCTCTCAACTCTGTTTCCAGCTCCTGGCCTCACTCTGATCTGCTGATGCTTCATCCCCTGCAACAGGAGCATCCAAAGCCTCCAATAAACACAGCAGGAAAAACTACAAAACCAGTAAATATCCAAGGGGAAAAGCAGGAGGATGTGCACAATGATCCAGCTCTGTGAGGAGCAGTGGGCAGCATTCCCATGAGCAGGCAAGGGCAGGAGCTGGGGAAGTGCCAGAGGAGGACAGGCCAACCTGGGCAAACCCAGTGGAGATTTAAAATGATCAGGACAAAAGGAGGGTTTGGATTAATTTCTCTACACTGAGTGATTAAGATGTAGGACAGGCTATTAAATGCAGTAAAAGATGTTACAAGATTAAATATGTCCTGGGGACTAAAACCACCCTCTTGCTTCCAGAGCCCATTAAACAGCCTTGGTACAGTAACACCTGCCTGTCCCTCCTGAGCTGGGCACATTTAAAGCAGGAAAGATGAGCATTTTGTAAAATTACTGCACCAGCAATCTCAGCACAGAACCTAATTCCAAGGAAAAATTAGCTTTATCCATTTCAGCTGGCAGCTCCACAATAGCTGAGGGAAAGGCTCTCAGTGCAGTCTCCCTCTCCTCTGTAAGACTCTTCTGGAATGATTGGGGAAGGGATAACAGAAAGAAATAATCAAATGACAAGATATTTAAATCTATCAGTGCAAGCATGTTGCTCTCTAGGGACTCACACCTCCTGGGCTGCTCCCTCTGCAGCTGGAGCATCCATGTCTCTCTAACTTTTCTAAAATCCCTGGGAGGGGAAGCCCCAAGAGGAACCTCAGGAATCAGGAATCTGTGTCCAGCTCTGGCTGAAACCAGCACTCAGCTACTTCAGCACTTAGGAGAACTCTGCAGAATGTCTCCTGCATGTTCCTGACAGCCCAAACATCCCCCTTAGGGGCAGAAAGATTCCTGTGCCAGAGCAGAGCAGAGATCACCCAACAGAGGAAATGCCCCAGTTGCAGCTCATTATTTCCCTAATTTCTGAAGGTCTGCATGTCTGATCAGTGTCTCTGTGCTCCTGGTATGATGCTGGGATTATGGGATTATTCCAGAGAGACTCCCAGCAGCCAGGCCAGAGGGAACCCAGGTGCTGCAAGCCAAGCCCTGCCACATTTAGGCTTCCAAGCTCTCCCAGGGATGGGGTTTAGGCACCTTTTACATACTTCCCTATCCACATGGTGAGATTCTTTCTGTCCTAAACCCACATCTTCCCCTGCCTTGTTGTCTTTGCTGCCTTCCTGAGATTCCTGTGGCTGCATCCTACATTGTTGCAGCTGGGTCTGGGAATTAATCAGACTGTGCTTTATCTGGTGAGAGTGCACAGCCACAAACCCACACCATGGACTGGTGCAGAACTTGTGAGAGGGGTACCCGTGTTTTGTCAGGGCTTCAGAGGAAGCCAAATGCTCCAGATTAACAACTTCCTGCTTTCTCAGGGCCTTTTCAGTGTTATCACTGCAATCAACACACTGCTGTTATATTCATATGATGCTGATTAAAACACTCATCATTTAAAAGTAATCTCAACACAGCTAACAAAGCACAGCACGTATTACTGAGAGCTGTACTAGGCACATTGACCTGCTATAAAGCTGTTGAATTAATGATTTCTAATTATTTACCCCCAGACATGGCACATAGGGCTCCTTGCCCTCTCCTTTGCTACTCTTTGCCCTCTCCTTTGCTTTGGTTGTGAATCTGCAATGTTTTTGTGGCAAAGCCAGCTGAGCTTTCCCAAGGCAGCACATCCAACAACATCTGCCCCTTCCCTGGGCTGCACCTGAGATTTCTGCAGTGATCCCAGAGATCCCAGCACAGCAGATGTGGCAGCTCCCCCACTGAGGGGACTTCTCCCTAGTGTTGGTGAAGCTGATCCTTGGGCTTTAAACATTGTAAGCAGCTTCCCAACTGTCACTGTCATATTTTCTGGAAAAATCTGTTTGCCCAGGATTCTTCTCCTGGGAAGCTGAGAAGCCTCTGAGAAAAAGGAAAACAATAATGATCTGATTTGCTTCTCCTGTGTTTTGCTGATCTGGAATGTGGTTTGGACATTGTTTGCCCACAGGTGATTGTTTCATTGGTTTCATGTGAATTGTTTTGACTTATTGGCCAATCAGGGTCAAGCTGTGTTGAGGCTCTGGAAGGAGTCACAAGTTTTTCATTATTATCTTTTTAGCTTTCTTTAAGTATCCTTTCTGTATTCTTTAGTATAGTATTCTTTAATATAATATAGTATGATAAAATAATAAATTAGCCTTCTGAGAACATGGAGTCAGATCCATAATTCCTTCCTTTGTCTGGGAACTCCACAAATACAACAGTGACCAAAGAGGAGAAGGAAGCACTTGCACTTTAGTACAATTACAAGACTCACCCATCTCTCCATGCAGTCCTAACTAAAGGCCTTCAATTGCCTTCCATGGACTGGTCTGTGCACCCCTGTGCATGTGTGTCCATCCAAATCAGCCACCCAGCACAGCCATTCCCAAATCCATGTCCCTCTCAAGCACAGGAATTGATGCCACTGCTGCTGGCTGCCCCAGCACCTTCTCCTTTTATGCTCCAAGCACCATTTCATCCAACAGGGGTGAAATCAGCCAAATGCAGGAGTGCTCTAGAACCTGAACATGGCAAATCAGCATTGCAAGAATTCCTCAAGTTTCTAAACCACCTGCATCCATTTGCAGGATGTGTTTATCCATGACAGTGCTGTGCTCAGCACGAGGGCCCTCAGACAAAGCTGGGATGACTCAGGGAGAGCAGCCCAACTTGAGAGCTCTCCCAGCTGCTTATCTTCACCATCAGAACAAAACAAACATTTTAAACAAGGTCTCCTCTGTTTATTTCCTGGCTACTCACTAATGGGAAAGCAATTTACGCATTTCCTCTCCCCAAACATACAAATAATTGAGCAGGGCCGTTGGTTCCAAAGGCTGGAAGTGGTTTGTGTCCTTCTGGCTGAGGTTTACATGGAGCCCATGACTAATCCGTGCCCCTGGCTCAGGGAGCTCCTCAGGGCCCTTTCCTGCCCCTCCTGGGCCACTCCACAGGCACTGAAAGATGAGTCAGACTCAAAAGTCAAGTGCACGTGTTTGTGTGGACATGGGCATGTGAGGGGAGGGTTTTCCCAAGAGCTACCTGCCCTCAAATTACCAGGATTTCATTCTGGCCACTCTGAAAGCTGCTTTTACAGGGTTACAAGGAGGAAGAATTTGCCCCATCAGCAGGCAAAAAGCAACAAGAGACAGGTAAGCATTTCCCAAGCAGGTGGTACTGTCTCATTTATAATGTCTGATTAATACTACTAATTAAACTAAAACATAGTCATGTTGTGAAATAGAATAAATTCTAGAAAATGAAAAAATAAACCCTGACATTTTTGTCTACCAGCAGCTGCAAAGTAGCACTGAAAATCTCCTGAGATTTTTTTAGAATGAAGACAAAAAGCATTATTCCCAGGGCTCTGGGCACAAAATACAGATGTGACTGTAACTACAAACTGCAGGAAAATTCCAGTAAAACAGTTGGGGGGGAAAGGGGATTCCAAATCCCATTATATGACATGTGTATGACCACAGCAAGTCATGTTACAGACACAGGCAAAGCAGCCTTCCTACTGCTTTATTGCAGAGAGATCAGCTCAGATACTGTAGTGCTGTGGGCAGGGGAGGTAAAATCAGTGTATAAATGAGCTGTCAGGGCAGCTGCTGTAACAAAATGCAGACAGCATCCCAAAATTTCTGGAGAAAATTGAGACATATAGACAGCCTTGGAGGTTTAAGGCTAGAAAAATGCTATTAAAACAAAGCAGTCTGGCTTCCTGCCCTGTGGAGACAAAGGAATTTTGATAATAATTCCAGGAATGCCTGGTTTCCTTTTCACTGCTGGAAGTGGATATGGTTGAAAGAAATCTGTGGGCTTTTTCCTGTAAAGAAAATCTTGGCAGAAACAATTGGACCAAAATTAAATTTATGAATGAGGTTTTTTGTGTGACTTAGGACATGAACATAAGATCTGTATCAATAAATCACTGCAGGAGGATTATATATTTCATGGGTTTTGTGAGCCTGACAACCAGCTCCAATCCATGTGCACTATTTTTGCCATTCCTTAAAACAACCCTGCTTCATGTTCACCTATGGGAACCTGTATCAATTACCTGCAGGAGAAAACCTGGATCAATTCCCCTCTGTCCCTGCTTTTACAGCATGCTGAGCACAAGAATGAAACCCATCCACCCCAGATGAAAACCACAGAGCATCCCCCAGTGTTTCCTGCATCCACCTGCTCTACAAGGGTGTGGAATTGCCTCTGTGGCACCAAGATTTGGCACATTACAGCTGTTAACATCCCAAAATCTTACACAAAAATGACCCCCAGCACCCCCTGGTATTTCCTGGAAGGCAACAAGCAATCCTGGCCTCACTAAGGGTACAGAGATCTGTCCTCAGCTTCAAAGCCCACAAAGCTTCCAGTCCTAAGGAAGACTGACAGAAAAACAGAGCACAGGGCTGGAGACCAAAAGGAATCTCCTTTCCTCCCATTCTTCCAGAGCAGCAATTGCAACACACCGACCCCAAAAGGGCTGGCACACAAAACAATGCCTGCCTGGAAAGGTGCCAGCAGCTCAGGGAAGTTGTAACCTCACTTTTCCCATAGAATAAACACTTTTCCAGGAGGTTCCTTGAAAAACAAGGAATCTTTCCTCTGAAAGAGCAGCCACTGAGAGCTCCACACTTCCCTACCCAGCCTGCTCTTCCCAAGGGAAAGGGAACTTTCTGGCACAGCTGAAATAACCCTTTTTAGGCACTCAGGTTCCAGTTCTGATGGGAACTGAACTCTTCCAGCAGTGGCAGTCCCACCATTCCTCATCAAACTGTGACCAAAGCACTTGGGCAGCAAGTGGAGTGAGAAGCAATGGGAACTGCTCCATTTGCTCTGTTTGTAGAGCTTTGGGTTGGTTTGGGGTTTGGTTTGGTTGTACCTTTTTTGTCAGAAGGCAAAAAAGGCATTGAACACATCTCTAGCCCATATCCCAGGAAGCTGCAGTGAGATTTCCCACCTCAGTCTCCTCCTGCTCCCACACCTGCCTGTTCACAGATGATCTTCCCAGGTTTCATTTTCACTTTTTGGTGGGGGAATGCTGGCAGAGGCAGCTGACACAGCTGGCTGAGTTTTGCTGAGAGGATTTGTTCCCTGCTGACCTGGCCTGGCTCCACAGTCAGCACCCAGGGACAATTTCCACTGGGCAGGACAGCAGGAAAAGTGCTCCCACTGGGCAGGACACACCAGGTGACAGGAGGGGGCTGTCAGAAGGGATTTTCCTGGTTTTAGTCAAGTCCTTCCTTTAGTCAGTGAAGGGTTATTCCCACACTCCCAGGAGCTCTGACTCCAAGGGATGCCTCCCATCATCAGAGAAAGAGGAAAAGCAGCACCAGGATCAAACCAGGCTCCCCCAGGTGTCTGGCTGTGGCAGCTCTTTTTGGTGAAGTCCCTAAGTAAAAGGACTGAGAGCTGCCTGGGCAATATTTTAATGAGACATCATTTCCACCTAAACATCAACAGCTTTATTTAAAAGCCATCAAGTCTTGTGTCACCTTCCAGATTTGCCTGCTGATTACTGTCCTTACTGAGGACATTTCATGTTTTGATAAAAATCCTTCTCCTTGAGTGAAGCATGAACACACAAGTTACTGCTCTGTCTTGGAATATGAGATTAAAGGGTCAGGTCTCTAAAGGATTGGAACTTTTAGTAGGAGAAAGATTGAGGGATAGACTCACACCTGGATTTGAAGCTTTTGGAAGGGAAAGACAGGGAGGCAGAGTCAAAGAAAGGAAACATGACCTCAGTTTAAACTAACAAGTGACACAAATCTCCCCTGGTGGAAGTCAGAGGAATGCAGACCTGTTTGGGAAAGTAAAACCAGAGGAAGTGAGTAACTATCAGCAATCTTATTTTCAGAAAAGAACCTTATCTTTACTGCCTCATTTTTAACATAATCACAGTGTTTCTTATGTGGCAGTAAAGAATTCATGTAAAGAATTTGTGGGTTTTTTCTTGCCATCCATTACATCCAAAGTCTCCAATCCCTTGAGCATCAAACATTTACCACTGGACACAGTAAATGTTGGCAGTGGCCAATTTTGTCTCAGTGTAATTGTTCACTGTGTCCTGTCAATTCCTACTTTGTTCTCTTTGTTCTTGTCCAAACAACATCCAGTGCTGGGGCCACCAAACCAGCTTCTTTCACAGAACCACAGAAAAGTCTGAGTTGGAGCAACAGAGCACATTTCAGAAGCACAAAATAAATATATTAAAATAAATTGAAAATAGTTTTTGTTGAAAGCTCTTTCTTTGCAACAACAGCTGTCTCAGTTCATCATTCCCAGGTGTTCAGACCCTCCCTGTGTCACAGGGATTTCCTAGGAACAGGACATCCCATCATGGACATGAATTACTTTAAGATCCAAATCAGTTTTCTTAGTCTTTAATCAGAGACACTTCACTCTTCAATATTTAACACACTGACCTGGGACTAATGCAGGACACTTGTGATTTGAGTATCAATTTTTAAAGTGCTTCTGAAGTCTCAAGAGGCTTTCCCCACTAAAATTCAGCCCATGTTTAAGCTATTTACATAGTCTTTCATCTTCCTGTTGTGAGAACATTCAATCAAATCTGCTGAGTCAGATAAACCTCTTCACAGGAAAAAGGATATTTGTCCTTTGGATTCAGGCTTGAAAAAGATAAAGGAAACCACAAGTTTTCACAAATTCTATAGTAAGTGCTGATATTCTGGGGAAACATCTTTGTGAGTCATTATTTGCTGCTTGGGGAGCATATCTGAGGAAATTCTGCATCACAAAAAAGCTTTCCCCTGCTGTAAAAAGATAATTTCCCATTCTGTACATTACAACTTCTCAAATTAAATTCCTTTCCCTGCTGAAATACTGAATCCAACCCATCCAGCCTACAGTTCATTCAGGGTACTGAGCAGATCAAGTGTCAGGCCAAAGTCACTTTGATCCTAGAAAAAAAGAATATATCCTGTTGAGTCAGCAGAGTCAGCCCCTCGATTAAATTTGCCACTAATCCAATCAGAGCCAGCACTCACTCTGCCCTCCATGGTCAGCAGCCCCTCCCAGGCTATAAGGACAGAGGATTGTCACAGAAACATTTTAGGAAAAATCCTTTCCTTGGGATTTTTTTCTCCTGAGAAGCTGAGAGGCCTCAGGAACAAAATGTAAACATTGATTATCTGCTGCTGTGGAATGCAACAGGTGGGTCTGGGATTGTTCCATGTGGTTGTTTCTAATTAATGGCCAATCACATTCAGCTGGCTCAGACTCTTGTTATCATTCCATTCCTTTCCTTGCCAGCCTTCTGATGAAATCCTTTCTTCTATTCTTTTAGTATAGTTTTAATATAACATTCTCCTTTAATATAATATATATAATAAAATAATAAATCAGCCTTCTAAAATATGGAGTCAAGATTCTCATCTCTTCCCACGTTGGGACTGCCTGCAAACTTCCACAATTATATAAATAATAAAATATATATTCTCAAAAACAAAATATATTTATTCTCAAAAACAAAATATATATATTCTCAAAAACTAAAATACCTGAGTTTAATAAAAAAATATGTTTTTCAAAAATTTATAATCAACCCCATCAATACTCAAATTTAAATATTAACACCTAATATAAACACTAGAAACATAAATACACCTCTAAACCCACAAAAATTTAAAAAATAAAAAACTCCCCAAAAAACTCTCTCTTAATTCCAATCCACAAAAACACCCACATTCACTTATGGGGCAGCTGGCACAGGTTCAGCTGCATCCCCTGCTCTCTGTGCTACTGCTGCTGTACCCTGGGGGGTGGACACCTGTATTTTGTATTATTATTATTAAATTTTGTAGTATTATTATTATTACTAAAATTATTTTTAAATAATACATTTTAAAATATATATTCTCAAAAACAAAAACTAAAATATCCTAGTTTAATTAAAAAAATAATTTTTTCAGAAAGTTATAATCAAACCTATCAATACTCAAATTTAAATATTAACACCTAATATAAACACTAGAAACATAGATACACCCTAAAAACACAAAAAATTAAAAATAAAAAAAAACCACAAAAAATTAAAAATAAAAAGAAATTCCAATCCATAAAAACACCCAGATTCACTTATGGGGCAGCTGGCACAGGTTCAGCTGCATCCCCTGCTCTCTGTGCCACTGCTGCTGTATCTGGGACTCACCAAGCCCCAGGGGAGGCCAGGCTCCCTCCTTCCAGAGATTCCACTGAAATCCAATTGGAAATCAGGCAATTGAAGTCCCCAAAGCAGGGAGCAAAAGGAGATACAAATGTATCTGCAATGGATATTATGGGCTGGTCTGTGTGTCCATCCTGCTGGAGGTCAGGCCCCAGCCTTTACCTGCTCACTTGGAAGGGTTGCAGTTTGTTCCTGTAACAAACCAGGCCAGTTAGGAGCAGAAATGTGGGGGACAATTGCTGAAAATACAATTGTGGAAAGAAACAAGCCTTGAGTCCCTGGCTGGCTGCAAAGGGGATGCAGAGCAGCAGTCAAAATGCCCAAGTGCCAGTGACATGTCAGACAGGTAACAGAGGGGCCAAAGCCACCTGATGGCCAAGGACAGCCCCTCCCCTGCTGGGTTAATTAACATGCAACATGGCTCTGTGTGAATTCTAACCCCTTGAAAAAGGCCCTAAATGGCACCCTTGAAAATGAACCTTTTCACTCCTTCCACACTTGTCCCCTCACCTTTCTTTGAATTCTCACCAGGATTTGCCTCTCACCTGCTGCTCCGGACTTGGAGAGACCTCAAACCCTTCTCAGCCAGAGCTCAGAGCCCCAGAGCACAGGCAGTGAGTCACTTCACTCTGGAATCAACTCCTCCTGCTCCTGGGAGCCACAGTACAAAAGTTAATCAAGTGAAAGAGAAATTAAGGATGTTGTTACTCAAAACATCCAAGTCGTATTTTTGGACTGTGAGATTATTTCACATCTGTCATTCTTTTGTTAAAGCTCCTCTGTGAAAGCACTGCAGAAAAAATATGTTTATTTGAAATGTCACCTTTAAGGAGCCTCATAGCAAATTTAAGCTCAGTTAGCTCATACCCCACTAAATTGAAAATCTGTTAAATGAAAGATGAATATGACTGAATTGCAGTTTCCATAATGCAACAGCACATAATCAAGGGTAGGATTGCTGTCCCCAGCAGAATTCTCTCTAGAAAAAAATCTGTTTCATTGTAACAGGACAGGTTAATTACTTTTTGCCCCCCAATAAAATTACTTTTATATAGTTTTTGGTTATTACATTAGAACAAATGATGCATGGACAATTTTAAACATGATTTCTCTCTCCATGAAGACAATCAATTAGCAAACTCCCAAGTCCTTCTGCAGTTTTTACTCTGGCTTTATTGAAATTCTCTTCAGATTTTCTTCCATTCTCATTACTCTCGTTGCCTGATAATTTCTGAGACTGGGAATTATTAACTAAGTAATTAACTTCCTTACATCTTCATATCACCCATTAACATGAACCATTATCTTGAACACTTAGAGAGGTGCCAACAAAAACACCTGAAAGCCCACAGACAGCAGGAAGAGTGGACATCTGCCTCCATGCCCTCAAAATTTTGCTCCTCTCTCCCTGTCAAACACATCTCTTACATTTGACATGTTTATCAGCTGCATAAATATGCACATTGTTAAACTTCACACTCAGAAGCATCACTTTGACCCTGGGGCAGATATTCACATTGTATATTTTTGCAGCTGGAGGACCCACAGAAGAGAAATATGCTTTGAAAAAGGCAGCCAGGTCAAGGCCATAGGAATGAAGATTTAACATTAAGATTTATTGTAGCAAAATAATTTTTTTAAATAATGATCCCCCCCCCCAAAAAATAACATTCCAATGAAGTTAGATCCTGTTGCAAAGAAAGTTGAGGGGACAAGTGTGGAAGGAGTGAAAAGGTTCATTTTCAAGGGTGCCATTTAGGGCCTTTTTCAAGGGGTCAGAATTCACACAGAGCCATGTTGCACGTTAATTAACCCAGCAGGGGAGGGGCTGTCCTTGGCCATCAGGTGGCTTTGGCACCTCTGTAATCTGTCTGACATGTCACTGGCACTTGGGCATTTTGACTGCTGCTCTGCATCCCCTTTGCAGCCAGCCAGGGACTCAAGGCTTGTTTCCTTCCACAATTGTATTTTCAGCAATTGTCCCCCATTTCTGCTCCTAACTGGCCTGGTTTGTAACAGGAACAAACTGCAACCCTTCCAAATGCTCCTTTCAAAATGGGAATTGCCCATATTTATTCCTGGAGTCTGTCCCATCTCCAGAGAGGAAATGTCTAATTACTCTGTTCATCTCAGAGATTATTCACTCACTCATTTAGCTCCAGGGGAAGTGAGGACTCGTGGCATTTTCTTTTAAAGGCTTCTAATTCTGATAGTGTCACCAATGTAATGAGCATTATGATGTGAACGACCAGGACATGGATTTTCTCTAATAAACCAGCTCAAGCAAGGTCCCCATCCTAAAGAGCCACAACAGGAAGCTGCATGGATAAGATGATTAATATGCAGGGGATGAGTGAAAATTTGCTTTTGATTTATTTACTTGAATTAGTCAATGCAAGCAGGTGTGAAGGGAAGCAATTTTCCCTAAAAATGCAGGAAAAGCTTTGTATTCTTTATTCTCTGGCTTGTGTCAGAAAATCATAAAACCTTTCCAGCTTCCCTTTTAGAAAAATGCAAAGCCAACACATAAAAGTTGCTTCATATCCCAGGAGCTGTGAAGTCAGTGCCTGAAATGATGGAGTCTGAGAATTTGGTCACAGCTGTCCCCAAGTTGGGAACAATCTGCAGAGAGCCCCTGGACCCCCAGCAAATGGGAACACAGCAGGGGCACAGCTCTTCCCAAAGGTCTGAGCTGGCTCAGGCACCCCTGGAGCAGCTGCTGATGGCTCTGAAGAGGGACACACAAGTGACCATCACAGTGGTTCTGGGCTCAAGGTAGATTTGAAACAGATTTTGACACCTTGAGCAGGATTTGGGTGGGACTCAGGGTGCCAGATCCCAACTGTGCTCTTTAGATGCCCTGATTTGGGATCTCTGGGTAGGGAGAAGGCTGAGAAGGGAATTCCCCAGCACAGGAGAATGTCACAGGGCAGCTCTGCTGCAGCACAGCCACTGCTGTTCTCTGTGGTTCCTCCCACTTCAGCCCAGGGAAAGCACAACAATCTGATTTTTGCTCCAATATTTATCTAGATACTGTACAAAATAGGTACAGTTATTTGCATTTTCACACAACTGCTGCATTAATAATTGCTCCAGGCACCATTAGAGGAACCCTGGCTTGAGTCAAGAAGCACAGCCTGGCAGAAGGGACAGGAGATGTTCCCAAAAGCAGAATACACAGTGACCACACCAATGGACAAATTCCCTAGAAAAGAGCCCTCTGCATGTGGCCAATCCTGGACAGCCTGGGCTTGGCTTACAGAACCTTTCCACTTCTGTCAGGATGAACCTAATGGGATATTTATGGTGTAAATGCTGCTTACAGCCACTGCAAATGCTGACATCCACTGCAAATGCTGACATTTGTCATTTGTTGTTTATTAATTTATGGCTCTGATTTTCCAAGGCAGCCAAGTGCCAGCTTTGTTCCCATTGAAGCCATAAGGAAAAATCTCCCTTGATTTCACAAGAGTCAGATGAAGACTCAAGACTTTTCAAAGCTCTTAATGGTATAGAGATGCAAAACCTCACTGAAACAAAATAAGCCTAGAAAAACTGAAAACTCTCAAAAAAATTCTTCAAGTCAAAAATTTTGTAGTTTGCAGGTATTTCACATCAAAGCTGTAACAGATGTGAAAACCAAAAGGAGCAAGAGTTAATTGAGATCCATGACTTCTCTGTTTCTTAAATGCATGACTCTTCTGTTCCTTAAATCCAGGCACAATGCAGAATGACTGAGTCTTAACCTTGCCCTGAAGTATAATACACAACAGTACAGTGTTTCTCAAAGAAGAAGGATCTGTCTTGTGGCAGTAGCACGTCCAATTTAAATTATATTAGTATTTAAGGAGATATTAATAGGTACCTTAGATAAAAGATGTGCCATGAAAATAGCACCATGTACATATTTTAAATCCCTTAACTGAAAGGGTAGTACAGCACTTGCAGGAAGTAACTTTTACTTTCATAAAAGAGTCTAGAACACATTCAGAGCTGCCATCAAAAGAGCAAAGGTTTAGCTGTGGACCACAGTTCTCAGGACAAACCCAACATCTTCAAGAAATCCCAGTTTGTTTCAGAAGTATCTTCCATCCCATCCCCAGCACCCAGAGGTTTAGGTACACCCAGGGAGACAGAGCCCAAAAACCCAAAAATCCCCTCCAGCACTTCCAAGAGCTGAAATCAGCAGCTGCAATTCCCATGGAACCAACAGAACTTCAGTGTCCTCAAGGCAAAGGTAACACTTACAGATCTCTAGTAAATAATTGTTACTAAAATAACTCCTACAGAGGTATCAGGTAAATCAGGGGCTCTTAAAAAGCAGAGAGGCTTTTGCTGATTCAGGTATTTTTCAGGTATAGATATTTGGGTGCAAATCCCTCAAGCCAAATTGCAGGTAAGGGAACAGCCCAACCTGCCAGGCAGGACACCAGAGACCTCACACAGCAGCTCCCCCCTCAGAATAAATGGTTCAATGTTGAGTTAGAAACCTCCAGAAATAGAACTTTGAGATTATCATTTTCACATTCCCTTGGCTAAAGTGTTGCTCTAAAAAGAAACTGCTGAAAAGAGAGATCTATCACTGAATTAAAAATTCAGGGCAGGTAAGTTCCATGTGGAATGTCTATGTATTTAAGTAATCCATTTATCCCATGCATTTATATTTCTCCCTGAGCTTCCTTTTCATGAAATTGTATTTAGAATTAATAGGATTTCAAATTATATTTAGAATTACACCATCAACACTGTACAGCTGTGTCCATCTTTTTAAGATGCTTTATAAATTTCCCAAATTTCCCAAAGATTTCTCAGCAATTTGAGCTAGATATGGATTTCTTTCCCCATTTTGCAATTCTACAGATATTTGGATTTTAAAAAAAGCTTAAACAAAATGAAGCTTAAAAAAGTACCTGCTAATGACAACCATTTACTTAATGGCAGTTGTTCAGCCAGTGCAGCAGGAGGCTGCTTGCAACTGCCAACAGAAACCATTTGTAAAAATTAGTCTTGTAAACCACCACACATAAATCCATGGAAAATCAATGCCCATGGTTTCTATTAGGAAGTAGCAATGAATTATTCCTTATCCAAGAAGGAAAATAAGCTGCCCTTTTCTTTCTACCTGCAAAATTCTGGAGGCCAGATCCAAATCCTTTATCAGTGAACTTCTCAGTAACTCCTGTGGGCTTCGGGTGACACCATTCGCCTGTCCTTAATCTTGTCAACAAATTCCATCATATCCTTTGGAGAAAATCCTGCCATTGTTTTAAGTATGTCTAATCCACGAGGACAAAGCTTTAATGAGTTTCTAAATTCGTATCTTAAGAAGTAAAATACAATAAAATTTAAAAAACCCCTGTGACCTAGAATCCGCTCCAAAGCACTGCTCACAGCTTTGCTCCATGGTGAGGTCTCAAGATGGGATTTATCCCACATCCAGGAGGAAAAGGAACAAAGCAGGAAGGTTTCCAGGATTCAGAGATGGTTTTCATGTCACTCACAAGATACCAAAGGAGGCATGGTCTGCATGTCCCCATCACTGGGGAAGTGCCACTGTTGTATTTGCTGGGATGCCCTGATGAAGGAGGGAATGATGCATCTGACTCCATGTTCTCAGAAGGTTAATTTCTTATTTTATGATACTATATTATATCAAAGAATACTATACTAAAGAATGCAGAAAAGCTACTTACTGAATGCTAAAAAGATGACAATGAAAACTTGTGACTCTTTCCAGAGTCCCAACACAGCTTGACCCCGATTGGCCAAAGAGTGAAAACAACTGCCAGCAGAATCCACTGGAACAATCACCTGTGGTAAACAATCTCCAAACACATTCCACATCAGCACAACACAGGAGAAGCAAATGAGATAAGAAGTGTTTTCCTTTTCTCTGAGGCTTCTCAGCTTCCCAGGAGAAAAATCCTGGGCAAAGGAATTTGTTCAGAGAATGTGAATGCCACAGACACCTCCCCTCCCTGCAAGTGTGTGTGTCTGGCAGCAGGACACCATTCCTACATGAGACACAGCAGTTTTGGTGAAAATAAGGAGTCCAATAACTGAGAGGAGAAGGAGGGCCCTGGGTGTCACTGTCTTATTTTCTGGAAAAATCCCTTCACCAGGATTTCTTCTCCTGGGAAGCTGAGAAGCCTCAGAGATAAATGAAAACAATAATTATCTGATTTGCTTCTCCTGTGTTTTGGTGCTTTGGGATGTGGTTTGGACATTGTTTACCAACTGGCCATTGTTTGATTGGTTTCATGTGAATTGTTTTGACTTAATGACCAATCACTGTCCAGCTGTGTCAGGCTCTGGAAAAAAGTCACAGCTTTTTAACTATTATCTTTTAGCCTTCTGTCTGTATCCTTCCTCTATTCTTTAGTATAGCATTCTTTAATATAATATAAGTACATAAAATAATAAATTAGCCTTCAAAACATGGAGTCAGATTCATCTTTCCTCCCCATGACAGGGGACCCTGAAAATACCACACCTGAGAACAGCAAGAGATTTCTCCATTCTCACTGTCCATCCCTCAGGTGCTTTAATAAAGGGCAGGATATTGAGCATGGCAAAATGAAAGAGATAAAATTCATAAGAACTCCTTGTGTTCCATGGAGTTTGTTTATAATTTGGCAGTTGTGTAATTTAAAAGAATTGAGCAGCACTTCCCATGCAGGCTTTATCAACCCAAGAGCAATAACATCCTTGCCTGCTACCTGGGGTTTATTACACTGCCAGCAAAATGACAGACAAAACACCAACCTTTCACCTGCTTCTAGTCAAGAATTTAAATTCCTTCAAATGACTCAAATCCATACCCTGCAGGAAGCTGCAAGGCAAAATTGTTGACTTGGTCCCTTTTAATTTAATTTTTCATTTCAATCTATTCACTTAGATAAAACAAATGAAGGCTGGTGAGGAGGTAGGGGAGTGGAAGACAAGTGAGTGTAAAAATAGATGGGGTTGTACATCCTCCACCTCTTCCTTTCTGGCTCTGTGTTAGAACCCTGGTTACTGAGAATTTCACACTTTCTGTGCTGACAGGCACTGACCCCCAAGAAAACACTGCATTTGACCTAATAAAGAAGACTTCCAACATTAAATGACAGAACCAAGAGTATGAATGTGTAGTTTGAATAGAACTAAAACATCTAAGTCCAAACAAGAAATACCACCTCACACATTTAATCCTAACCCTAAAAAAAAGATAAGACTCCACAGTCCTGTGGCTCTTTGCTCTTGATGCTGGTGCATTTGTAGGAAGGAATGCCTTTGCTCTCACTCACAGGCACTGCTGGAGGGCTCCTCCCTTGGTTCATATTTTATTTCTGCCCAACCTCTTCCCTGAGTGCTCAGCCCCACTGTGCCAGAGGTGTGTGTGTATCTTTAGAGTGCAATCTTTGTGGTGTTACATCTGCACATCCAGCCAGACAAATTTCCACTTGCAAATTCCCTCAATTATACCCATAATAAGGCAGAGTGTTTAAAATCACAGCATCCTCAGGGTGAGCTCACAGGAGCACAAGCCAAACCAGGCACACAACCTGAAGTGCACTGCAAATGCAGGCAGGGTCTGCACAGAGGGATCCCCTCCAAACAAGCACAGCTCTGTGCCTGATCTATCAAAAAATTACCAACAATTGATGGGGTAGGACTTGAGAATGAAATGAAGCTTCAGTATAAAAGGTAAGGACAGCTTTTAAAGGGTCCACTCGAGCAGATGTTGGAGCACACAGGATCTGGCATGCTGAGCTGCAGCCAGAGTGCTCTGTCACTCGTGGGTTCTTATCAGCCACTTTCAGTCTTTCTGCTATTATGAATTCCTTTAAAGTATCAAATTTTATTTATGTGTTCAAACAACATCTTCATTTCTTTCATTGCTTTTGCATTTCCTGCAACTGTATTTCATAGAGCTTCTCCAACATCTTTTTGAAGTAAAATGAAGCTTCAATCTGTCTTTTACAGTTACTCATTGTTTATATATTTTCACTTTCCCCCACCTCTCCTCAGAGATTCAAGTCTTTTCCAGTTATCCCTGACCAATTAATTCTTTTTTTGTCTCCAGGGAGGAGATGACCAGAGTTTCACTTATTATTAACAATGAAGCTTATACAAAACATATACATTTTTATTTAGGTTATATTTAGGTTAACTGATATCAAATTCCAGTGGAATTGGACTAATTTATGATATTCAAGTAAGTTGATCTCAAATAGTTTGTTTTGCTTTGGGATGCATCTTGAGTAAGTTTGTTTTCCCAGGCATGACTCACTTCTAAAGCAAACACCATCCAGAGTGTGGTTTAACTCCCAGAGACATTTGAATCTTTTGCTAAAATAGTGACAGAAGAATAAATATTTGAGAGCTCCTCTGGGAGAAACCTCTGGTCAATCACTGCTTTACCTGGGGCTTTCTTCCTGATCTCACTCACACCTGGGTTATGAATTCTGTGGATGCTCCCTTTGGTCACTTTTAAATGTCACCCTCTTCTCATGTCCCAACCATTTTTAAGGCAGATTTTCTTAGCTGCTAAAAGGGCATTTGAGAGAGCATAGCAGCAGTCTAACACTTTCAGCTCCAGTCCTGCACTGTGTCAATTCAATCTCATCACTTGCCTGAAAGTTCTTTCATTCTCCTTGCTTTGGAACCCACAGACATATGGCAGCAGTTGTCTAGAGGCAAAGTGAAGTGACATGTGACATGAGCTGTGAGCAAGCTAAGGAAAATGAGCAGGCAGAATGTGAGGCTTTCACTGGAGGTAACAGAGCTAAATATAGAACTGAAGTGTCCCAAATCCCACAGCAGCACTTTCCACGGGGCTGCACTGCAGAAATAAATACCTGGGGTTCTGATGGCACTCTCAGGTGAGGAGCAGAATCCTTCCCCAGCTGAAATGCCAGGGCTCCCCCAGTGCAGCCACAGGAGACAACAGCAGCAGCACTCAGCAGTGAGGGACCAGCAGCTCCCACTCCTCTGCAAGGTCAATACTCCAATACTTTGGTGACAGCAAAAATCACTTTCTGGGGGAACTTGCAGGCATTTATTTCCCTGCTTGCTCTCACACTGGTTCAGCAAGAGCCCAGGGAACAGGGCTGGGGACCTGCTCCTGCACTTAGTGAAGAGCAAAATGCACTGTGATGAAATTAGAGGAAAAGAGATTTAGTCCCCATAGATATGAAGGTATTTGCTTCTTTTTCTTTAATGAAATTATTCCAAACCCAGGACCACCTCACAGCCAGGGTTTATACAAGCCCACAGACCTGTTAGACATTTTCAGGTACAAATCAACTGCAGAGCAATAAAGATGCTCTTGTCAGAGGTGTTTAACCCCACGTGCATCACACCCTCACCTGTGTGAAGTTGTCACAAAACTGCTCTGCCCACCCAGACCCCCACAGAGCCCAAGCTGCAGCTGAGAGAGGGGCTCAAACAAAAGCAACATACCCAGCCCAGCAGATGTAAAATGATGGATATCCTGTTTTAATTGATGCCTCTTCATGAGACTTTACCTTCCCAGGAAATATTGAAAAATCTGTTGTCTTTGATAAGCTTTAGTTTTAAGCCTTTAAGGAACAAAAGGGAAAATTAGCAGGGTTAATGTCTGAGCACAATAAAAATAACTGCTGCTAAAAATCCCTATAAAAGTGAAATACAGCTTATTCTGCTTGCAGCCTTACATGCAGCTTGCATTTCTTCCTAGAGCTCCAGCAAAGGCCAGGAGACAGACTATTTATCAGAAAACCATCAAGCTGGAATTTCATACCAGGCTAAGAGATCCCAGCTGAGCTGTTTACTTCTAAATAAAAGAACCCATGAAGTATAGCATGGAGCTGGAATTCCTTCACTTGGAACCCCAAATGGGATTCTGAATGGTCAGACCCAGAAAACTCCCTCCAGAGTTTAATTAATCTCGTTTTTGAAGTTCTGCTGCACCTGGTAACCAGATCCACTGTGTAGAGCACAGCTTTAGCCAAATCCATACCATGAATTTCATAAAATACACTGGCTGAGCTTACCAGGTAAAATGGACTGTTTTATTAAGCAGTAAAGTCAAGGGATGGAAGGAAGATGGAAAAGAAAAACTTCTGCATCACTGGGGTGGCCACTATCCAAATCTTTGCAGCTTTCAGAAGAGCTGTCATTATTTGATGTCATGTATGAAATGCCTTGAAGATTTGAAAACGAAGCCAAATTCCCCATCAGTCAGAAGCCCTTTGCATTATGCCACCTTAAATTAGTTAAGGGTTTGGCATCTCATCTGTTCCATTTTTATTCTTCTATCTGGTGATTTGGAACACCCACACAAAGCATTTCCCATCCCCTGTGGCTGCAGGGGGCTGGTTACATGGAGTCACATTCACAAGGTCCTTTTCCAGGAAGAGAGAAGGAAAAAGAAAGGAGGGAATTAATTTCTACAGCTCTGTGGTCAGGAGTCATTTTCTTCCCTCCTCATTACAGTGTCTTTGCATTTGTTAAAACTCTTTTGGGGAGAAAAAAGAAATGTGAAAGGAACAAGATGTATTAAGATGCATAAACAGCTCAAGAAAAAAATCTCAGTATTCCAGCTGTTACTAAATGAGATTAAACCAGCTCCTGCAGTCAGACCCCACTCCTACAAAGGACAGAAGTGAAGAAATGGCTAAAAAAAGGACTGGCCTCAAGAAAAGCATCATTATTATTTCCTTTCCACTTCAAAACTTTAAACAGGTTCAGTCTTCCTTGATTTCATCAAGATGCTGCTTAGGCAAGCTGAGGGACCCCCAGCCCTCCAAGGAGGATGGGACTCCTGGATGCCTGGTGAAGGCTGGCCTGGAGCAGAGACTGGATGGAGCTGAAGAATAAAGTAGGGATTTATTAGGAAGCCTCAAATAGATCCTTGGGCAGCACAATCCCAAATGGCCACAAAATGGATGACAGGCCATGGGGTCTCACACTTTTATAAGTTTTGGTCCATTTGCACATTGGAGTTAATTGTGCAATTACAGCTTTGGGTTATCAAGTCCCATCATTCCAGTCCACCATTGTTTGTGCTCCTGGGCCTGGGATGTGGATCAGCTGTCCTTGGGTCCCCAGCTAGAGAAGGAATTGTTTTGCCTCCCTATTCTGTGGGGAGAGCTCACCATCCCCTAATATGAAGCCTAGACTTGCACACTGAAGCAGAATAGAATCTGAAGAATAGAAAAGCAAAAAGCTGAGGCATGTCCTGAGCAGAGCTGTCCTCCCCTGCCCTGACACAGAACGTGTCCCCAGGGCTGCACACTCAGCACAACCCAAAGCAGCCCTGACAGCAACTCAGGGCTCTGCTGCTCTGAACCTCCACTTTCCCTTTGAAACAGTTCCTATTTATGTGTCCTACCAGACACAAACACCCTCAGCACATTCCAGGCCTTCCTGCCTTTCTCCTCTTTTCTTGGCTCTGCTACAACACCTCCAAAACTTGACACCAAAGCTGTTTATTGTTTTAGCCACTGATGGCATTAAGTGTAAGGAATACTGCCTAGAGACCATCCAGTGCCCTTTTCCCCATCCTCCTGTCCTTCAGAGACTTCTCATTCCTGCTGACACTGCCCACCTGCAAATCCTCAGCTGGGGGAAGGATTTCAGTTTGCTTTCTCTAAGGAAAAGAATATTTTTAAAATATAAGAAAGAAATCACACCATTAAACAAATTGCCTTGCTCATTAGTCAGGCAAACATTTGGGGGTTTTGTTTCATTCATGTTCAAGAGTTTCATTTCTGTTCCCTCTGGATTAAAACCAAACCTTCCACCACAGCAGGTACAGAGGGACTACAACTTCACACACTCATGGACTTGGTTCAGATTTGTTCTGGATTCCCAATGTAAGACATTCATTCCTTCTCTACTATTTTTTTTGCCTTTTTTCTTTTGCCTTTCAACCAGGAAAAGCTAAACTGAAGCATGCAGTGCAAAGTGGGCATGTAATACCAAGTGTAATTTATCCTCAGGGAGGCATCAAATCCAAATTCTGCCCTGGGACATAAGGATAAAGCTTCTGCAAGTGTATCAGAAAGAGAAAGAGAACTTTGTCAAGATTTAATCAAGACCACAAAGCTCCAGCCATCAGAATTTCCAGAAGCAGTAGCTGGAATGATGGCTGTGGCTTTAGGAAGTACAGTCCACCTCCTTTCCTTGCTAAACTGGGCTATGAACCCTTCAGTGTTTTCTACCCCAAAGTTTTATCCTGTTTCGAGATCACCTTTCATTCCTTGCTGACAACACTCAGCTTTTTAGGAGTTTTAATTCTATTAATTAATTATATTCCAAAAAGCAGCATTTTTGATGCATATGCTGTTCTTGGCCAAAGGCTGTTTTACCCTTTTTCCTACCTTGAGGAACCATTTTTGTTTGCTAAATACCCAGGGAAGGGACACTACCAGCACTGAAACACACAGCATCTCTCTGAAATAAAAATGAAGCCCAACCTGCCAATTGTTTGATCAGTCACATCTCACATTCCTGAGCAAGAGAAGCTTGATCATCACCCACCAGGACTTTGATAGACATGGGCTCCTGTCTCAAGGACAGGAACAAACTGTGGTGTCTCTTCTGCCAGCACCCAAAAGGGATTTTAAACTTACAATGAGATTCAGAACTATGCTGATTTCCCCCACTATTCACAATAATAATAGAAAGGTTTCTCATTTCTGTTGGAAGGAAAGTGAGCACACCATGGAGACAGAAGAGAAACTGAAGCAGCATTTACAAAAGCAATCTGTAAAATGTATTTTACCACTGCAAGCAAAGCCAAGGCTGAGAAGTGCTGGAAGTTCATGCCTTGAGCACCTGGAATAAGGAGAACACCTCGAGGAGATGGGGGAAACCTCCTCCAGAGGAGCAGCAAACAGGGCTCAGTTTGGGCAGGTCTGCTCTGCCCTGCCCAGGGAGGAGCACCCAGCACCAGCCCAGCCACATCAGGAGCATTTCAGAGACCTACAAAGAACCCACAGGGGTTTGGCTGCTGTGGGAGACAAATAGAAATGGTTTTGACCTCAGATACATTTCTCCAATACAAAAAGACGTTTCCACTGTAGAAGTTTGATGATTTCACATTCCAGACATCAGTAATTTGAAAGCACTTTTCTGTGAATACCTTGAGCATAAAGCTTAGTCCTTGAAAACAAACCCATGTCTCCCACAACATATTTAATTTTTTTACAATTTTTCCAGGGGTGAAGACTGAGTGCCAACAGCCCTTTAAGGAAACTGTCTCATGGTCACAGCAGTTTGTCAGACAGCCTGGCCAGATTTAGGGATGAAAACCCAAACACAGATCATTCTGATGAATTCAAGGTGACAGATAACAAAACAGAGAGATGTAGACAGAATATGATGACTGATTTTTACCAAGCAGAATATTCCCTGGATTGCTGCACTGCAGGGCCTGGTGTCTGTAATGGAGAGAGGAGTTGTGAGCAGCTCCAAGTATGAGCAGCACAGTCACCTGATATTTATTTATTCAAAGATTAAGGCCAAAAAACTGACTTAGAGATCATAAAGTTCTTTAGCATTGAAATTTCTGAAGATGTGTAGGGAAGAATAAGGGAAACAGAATTTCCAAGAGAGAAAACAGGTCAGAGAACAGAGGTTTTTCTCCAGCATGGAATGATTCTTCTTGACATAGTCCTGCACCATGCCCACCCTCAGCAGGCATTGTTGATTATAATAAATCTATTTTATCTATCAAACCACCAGCAGAGTGGCAGGGACAAGGGGCCAAAGAGAAGATGTAAGGAGGTTGTGATAAAGAGAATAAATAGGTGCTGTGATGAGAGAAGAGAACACAAATCAGCTTCAGGACTCAAAGGAGAGGGGGATACAGGGCTGTGTTTGCTTGGGGCACAGGGCAGCACCACACAGCAACTCCTGACAAAAACTGAATGATAATTCCACCACCAATGTTTGCAGAGAGCCTTGGAAAAACTTTCAAGCTCTTGGTATTTCAAAGAGTAAGTAGAAAGAATCTCAGTTTAATATTTCAACCTTTACCCTCTATGACTGACTCAAATATAATGGTTTTTCCACCACAAGCTCACCTGTGCTCTTTCCAGAGGTTAAAAATCCAGGTAATGATCCAGACTGACCCTGCTCAGCTTTCAGGTGCTGAGAAGAGCCTTGCTTGCAAAACTACAGCTTCTTTCTTTTTAAATAAATAAAGGATTGAATGAAACACAGAGCCTTTGCTTTTGTCAGCTGAGGCAATGCTGAGCCCTTGTGTCACCCCAAACCTGCACAGGAGCCTGAGCCTAAAGGAGGATTATGAAACAACCTCTCCCAAAGCAAAGTCATCAGGGCAGGGACCAAAACTGCTCAAGGACCACGAAATTCCACCTGAGTCCAACATTTAGTTGCTGTGGAGCCTGTCAGAGCACATCTCCTCAGTCCCTGGATGTAGAAGCACAGCTGATGGTTGCAGCAGAGACAGATCAGCCCTGGAGGCTGACACTGCTGAGCTGAGCTGCTCCCTGCTCCAGCAGGACTCTGCCTGAACTCCCATCAGAGCTCAGCTTATAGACCCAACACGGCCTAAATGAGACCTCCAGGACAGACCAGAACAGAAATGGGTATTTTTACAGAGCCCTGAGTGTAAGGAACCCACTGGAGGAGCAGCACAGGTTTTTTCAAACCCCCACAGTGCCAGAGGCAGAGCCAAGGCTTGCTTGATAAATCAGATAGATTCCTCTTTAGAGAGATAAATCAGAAGAAACCCCAAAACTCTGGGTCATGGTGTGCTTGTCACAGAGACACAACCACAGCACATTTAATCATTTCCCTTGCCTCTAACACACCTCTCCCCTCTCCATCTCCTGCTGGCTGGATTCTCCTCTCAGCTTTCTGAATCCTCTGACTGAGCAGGTTTTTCTCCCCAGAAGTTAAAGGGTTAAAGCAGCTACAAGAGTGGGAGCTGACAATTCCCCTGCTGTGGGCATTTCCCAGTGCCTGGGGCTCCAAAGTGAGGGCTGGCAGCTGGGATCAGCCCAGGAGTGAGGGACCATGCCCAGGGATCATCCACACACTGCAGCTTCACTCAGTCCCTCCAGAGCTTTACAGAGGAAAACCTGGAATTTGATAGGGAACCAAATAAAGTGAGCTATAAACATCTTCTGCAGCACAAAACTGGTGCTGCATTAGGTTTGTAAAACATCTCAGGGGAAAACAGGGGTGTTCTAAAATGCACAGCCTAAAAATCTCTCATAGTTAATTTTTGAGTTTGCTTTTTTTTTGTTTTAAATTGTTTATCAATCATACAAGATTCCAAGGGATAAAAACAATGAATAATCTGCTCAAAATTAATTCTGCACATTGGTTCAACAGTTTTGAAGGTAATAAATCATCAATCACCAGCACAGGACCACAACATCTATTTTGTGCACGAAGCAGCACTTTATCATGGTAAATTTAGCTGTGTCTCATTAAACTGACTGCAGGCTCTGGCCAGCCAGTAAAACCTGAATAGGTTTTCACATTATATTCCTCAGAGCTCAAAATAAATCACAAAATCTCAGCCTCATGTATCTACATGATCTTTAGAAAATGAATTAACCATTGCCACTACTGAACAGTGTGGAGTTGTCTGAGCAGCAAAATTTCAGAATCTTTCCTCAGCCTCCATGGCTCCATAACAATCATATTAGAGATTTAAAAGCTAATTTAGTCTCCATGCAGTAAAGTAGATTTTGTTCATTTGTGGTGGTTTTTGTTTGGGTTGGGGTTTTTTGGAGTGTCAGTGAATTACTCTGTACCAAGAGGAGAGCACAGTCACAGGCAAACAAGGTGGCACATCCCATTCCTCCAGAAATCAATGGCAATATTTCTGCAAGAGGATCCAACTGTGTATGATCAATTTCTCATTCAAATTCATTTCTTCTTCCCACTAAAAATGAAATTAAAGCCAAATCTCTCTGTTCTTCCCCCTATGGCTTACTGGCCACACTTCTTCACCCCTGTTAATGCTCTAAAAGATGTTCTACATGTGGCCAACTGTGCCAAGGTTTTATTCCAACCCCACTTATTTCCTTCACTGCATTCCCACTGATTTTTCATACTTTAGTTATGGTGGGAAGCAGAGACTTAAGGAAGGTGTTGACAATTAAACATGAAACATATGTTCCTGTGGAAATAAAATCAAGATAACCATTGTGTGAATGGTTCTTTGCAGCAAGATAAATGTCCTCTCTCCCTCTGACATCCCATTTTTCATCAACATGGGGTTGAACAGGCTGGGAACTCTGCTTTGGAACTGCCCCTGTGATCTGCCAACTTGCAGCACCCCAGGTGTTGAAAGGTCACTTGTTGCTCCTGGCAATCCTAATTCTTATTCCTGCTTCAAGGGCTGCACTCCTGGCAGGAGAACAGGCTCAGCAATCCCAGCTCAGAATTTCCTTGGTTCCACTTCAAATCTCTCTCCTGCACGTGTAAGAAATAACCTTGGCTCTAAGTGTACATGGATTTTTTTCTTTTTTACAACTTTAGTGAAGGGAGTGACTGAAAAAGCACATGATGCTCTTTTCATTCAAGATATTTAAACACCAGAACATCTCATGTCAGGATCCATTCAAGAAATTATTTACCCTCAAGATTCTGGGCTTACCACTGCACCATGTTTGTTCCTGTGATGCCCACAGGAGTAATTGCAACACAGCAGAACTTCATCCAAAGGTCCCACAGTCCTGTGCTTCACCCTCTCCACAATTTATCCACCACCATGTTTCTCCATCTAGTTCCATTCTCCAGTGAAATGCTTAAGAAATTCCTCAGCTGAAGAGGCAAAAAGCTCCAAACCACACCAGAGATCACACAGTAATTGTAATTTTTAATTATCAGTGACTAAAATCTGCATTTCCTCAAGGAGAAGAGCCCTCAGCCCACCATTATCTCCTTAGCAAACACTGCTGGCCCTCAGCTGTCACCAGTGAGATGTCAAAAGGAAGCTGGCAAAACCCAATTCCAGTCTCCAGAAATGCAATCCCAGATTGTCACACAGCCTGGTGCAAGTCACACACAACTCTTTGAAGCACCAGACAGAGCCTGGTGCCCAGCAAGGAAGGCTCCCAGACTTCCATAAAATCACTTTGTGGCTGATTTCCTGCCCTCAGTACAGTAATGGATTGGCAACACTTGTATTAATTCTATTTTCTCCCTTATTGTGGCATCTCAGAGAGAATGTGCATTTGAATATTGAGGTTATTTGTACAGCTCCAGAGCAAGCTCTGTGGCACTCCCACTGCACCTTCCTGCACTGACTGTCCCCTGGATACAGACTTGGAATTTCCCACCAAGAGCTTCACATCCAAGCTGGAAGCTGTCCAGGAGCAGGGAGGGAATGGGGTGTGCTGGCTGTGAATGAATGCAGCCCACAGCTCTGGATTTCCCTGAAAAGCACTTACAACCCCACAGTGAAACTGGAAATACAAAACCCCTCCCTGATAAACATTTTGACTGTTCATAAACACTCTGGCAGTGGGATGGATGGATGGATGGATGGATGGATGGATGGATGGATAGATGGATGGATGGATGGATGGATGGATGGATGGATAGATGGAGGATGGATGGATGGATGGATGGATGGATGGATGATGGATGGATGGATGGATGGATGGATGGATGGATAGATGGAGGATGGATGGATGGATGGATGGATGGATGGATGGATGGATGGATAGATGGATGGATGGAGGATGGATGGATGGATGATGGATGGATGGAGGATGGATGGATGGATGGATGGATGGATGGATGGATGGATGGAGGATGGATGGATGGATGGATGGAGGATGGATGGATGGATGGATGGATGGATGGATAGATGGATGGATGGAGGATGGATGGATGGATGATGGATGGATGGATGGAGGATGGATGGATGGATGGATGGAGGATGGATGGATGGATGGATGGATGGATGGAGGATGGATGGATGATGGATGGAGGATGGATGGATGGATGGATGGATGGATGGATGGATGGATGGATGGAGGATGGATGGATGGAGGATGGATGGAGGATGGATGGAGGATGGATGGAGGATGGATGGAGGATGGATGGAGGATGGATGGATGGATGGATGGATGGAGGATGGATGATGGATGGATGGATGGATGGATGGATGGACGGAGGGATGGATGGATGGAGGATGGATGGAGGATGGATGGAGGATGGATGGATGGATGGATGGAGGATGGATGGATGGATGGATGGAGGATGGATGGATGAATGGATGATGGATGGATGGAGGATGGATGGATGGATGGATGGATGGATGGAGGATGGATGGATGGATGGATGGATGGATGGAGGATGGATGGATGGATGGATGGATGGATGGAGGATGGATGGATGGATGGATGGATGGATGGAGGATGGATGATGGATGGATGGATGGATGGATGGATGGATGGATGGATGGATGGATGGAGGATGGATGGATGGATGGAGGATAGATGGATGGATGGATGGATGGAGGATGGATGGATGGATGGATGGATGGATGGAGGATGGATGGAGGATGGATGGATGGATGGATGGATGGATGGATGGATGGAGGATGGATGGAGGATGGATGGATGGATGGAGGATAGATGGATGGATGGATGGATGGATGGAGGATGGATGGATGGATGGATGGAGGATGGATGGATGGAGGATGGATGCAGGATGGATGCAGGATGGATGGATGGATGGATGGAGGATGGATGGATGGATGTTCCCAAAGGCAGTTTCCTATTAACCTGTGCAATTAAAACCAAACCTATTTCTTTTCTGAGTAACTTCCAGAAAAGCTTTCCTTCCCATAGTACCTTTGATTCATGTTAAATTTATCAGAATTACTATTTAGATAAATGGAAAGATTAAAGGTAGTTCGGGTTATAGTTAGATATAGTCCTAAGGCTAAAATTAAGCATTAAAAATATTCAACAAAGCTTTCAAACCTTCTACCTTTGTAAAGCTACTTAGCTAAGCTCCTTGACAATGGTGAAAACAAAATAAAAATCCCTCAAAACTCATGTTGGATCAGAAATTTGCAGTTTAACTTGTTAGTTATAAGGTGCCTTCTACTTGTGGAACATAGGATTAAATTATTACTGAGCAATTCATGGCAGCCTTTGTAACTGAAGTTAATTCACTGCTTTTACCTTAATTAATCTGATCCCATAATAGGTGTACAGATGGATAGTCCTATTAGTGCAGCTGAGAGAGCATTTTCTGGTTGAATTAAAATGAGAGAAGTGGTCCCTGAAATGAGCTGCTCCCCTGTATGGCCACGTATCAAATGAACCATCAGATTCTTACAGATCCACTTCACCTGGGATTTTTAACCAAGCCCCAAAGCACCTGTAGGAACTTTTTAGTGCCATAAGCTTCAAACAGCTGCTAGGCAGGGATTAACAAGGAAGAATTCCTAGATCTCTCACTCTCAATAATAAATCACCCACTATCAAAAATAAATCAAGGAAAAGATCTAGAACTGTAAGTTTTAATCTCACAATTGACTTTTAGTTGATTTTCCAATGTAATTGCTTTTCCACCAGCAATAATAATCAAAGGACTCATAGTAACAACTTGCACAAATCATTAAGATTCATTTAGTAAAAGTGGATAAAAAAAATATTTTGCTTTCTCCTTTTTTAATAGGAAAGCTCAGATTCAGCAGCAGAGCTCAACCCACACAGACTATTGACTGTTCCAGTGGCAGCAGTCATTTGAAAAATTAAATACTCCATAATTTAAGATTCCTGCCTTCCAGCACAGAGGGGAAGAATCCTGCTGCACAGAGAACTCTGGGAGAGGAGAAGAGGCCACACAAAAAGAAATTCACTTTTGTGGACTATCAGCTGCCAGGACTGCCACAACCCCACTCACAGTCATGAGGAAAGGCTGGCAGGAGCTCCTGCAGGTGCTCAAACACCAAGGGGGGCTCAGAGCTGCAATGGAAACAGAAACCCTGAGCAGCCCCCGGGGGCTGGTGAGGACCAGCAGCACCACGATGGTCACTGGCCATGGCTGGCACGGTGACAAATGTCCTGTTTGCCACCTGCCAGCACAATGAGGAGGGCAGGAGACCAAACTGATCCCTGTGACTGACTGAAAACCCACAGCCATTGACAAAACCCTTCAGTTGTTGCATTCAGCACCCACAAACATGTGATATATAAGTGGTCATTACCCACAGCTTTTCTACCATTTCAAACTTGTAAATGTTGGAGCTTTGGTTATCCTGTACCCTAATTCTGCTCTCCCACAGCTTCATTTTCAGAAAGCAGGAACACTGTTCAAAAACAGGGCAAATTCAACATAATCCAACTTTAGGTAACTGGATTATGACATTTTCCCTTGCCCAGAGTCCTTTTAACATTTTTGTTTTTTCAGTCCTTCACTTTACAACCTGTGCACTCTCAGATATAACTCTGAATCTGTCTGACCTCATCCACTTTCTTCTTCTCAAAAAAACCCTCAGAAACCATTTTCTGAGCAACTCCATTGTCTGCACTCAGCAGGGTGCAACTCCAAAGCTCCAGCCTCAAACGCAGCCTGCTCTCCTTGCAGCTCCCAAAGCCACCTCCACATGTGAGAGCTGCTTCCCCAGAGATGGCAACCAGTGCTGAGCCCAGCTGCAGGAGAAGGGAGATCCTGTGCAGTCCATCCTTCTCCTGCCTTCCCACTTCCACCAATTGTGTGTTTGCTGCTCTGTCTGGGATCCCGTAGGGGGAGAGAGCTCTGCCCCCAGGCAAGGCTGGGCCAGCTCCTCCTCTCCTGGAGCTGTTCCATCCCTGCAGCTTTCCCTGGTTTGTGAAGAGCTCCAGCCTGGGCTCAGCATGCCCAAGGCAGCAGAGGGAGCCTGGCACACTGCCCCTGGAGTGCATTTCCCACTGCTGTGTGAGAAGGGTTCAGATCTGCATCATTCCTGAGATATGGATCTTAATACATTTCCAAATATGTTTGTTTAACAGGCCAATTAGCCTCTCACTAATCATCTCTCATGCTGGGTAAGAGTCTAGCAATGTAGACAAAAAATATACAGAATATTCCAGTTATTCCACTCCTCTGACTCTCCTGGCTGTGCCACACTCAGGAACATTTCCAGTCTCCCTTCATTGTGTATAGATGAATGTGCTGCTGGTTTACATTTTTAATGCATGCTCCTGACTCAGGCTTCCCATGGCTCAGCAGAAGGAGCACCATGACTTGGGAAGCCTGTTCCCCAGACTGAACACAAACAGAGATGTAGCTGGCTTCCATGTGAGGATTCTGGACACTGTATTAGAGCATTCCATGTCTACTGACTGCCAAGAGCTCAGCTTAACAACAAAATTACTGTTTTGACCCTTTCAAGATACCTGGGATTTGTTTTGACAAACTATTTTATTTACTTTATACTATTATCATTATTTCTTACTACTCTCTTTGAATTTCTGCTTGCTGCTAATTTGTCTTATTCAGGGTCCAGAGTTTAATTTCTTGACCCACATCCATGAAACGTTTGCAATTACAAAAACATGATAATCCCATTAAGTAGCTATAAAACGAGTTAAACACAGTAGGAATATTTTTACAGGAGAAAATTATATGGCTCTGCAGAAAATTTTACAAGGAAAGGTATTTAAACAAGTGCTACCTCAGAAGTAGCACCATATGTTCTGTACTTCAGCATGAAAGACAAAACGCCTGCAAAATGAAAAGCAATGACTTTTTTCCAAAAGTTACTGCCACGAGATTTTAAAAATATACACTTATTTCAAGTACCAAATAATCAGAGCAATTAAAAGACTAACAGGTTGTTAAATCCTGCTCAGGACACACAGCCTGGTGTTTGCTCTGGTTTCTAATTGAATAGCAATTCCAATTCAATTGCAGATGAGAATAGGAGCAGTATTAATGGCTCTTTAATCTCTGCCCAGGTCTGAAACCTTGGCCTGCGCTCAGAGCACATTCTGGCTGAGAGGGGCCATTAAGGAAGGACCGGCTGCCGGCACGGCAGGAGCCTGCTGGGACTGCAGGAACTTCGTGCTCCCGAGCAGGATCGGTGCTGTGTCCTGTCAGCACATCCCCCGGCAAACCCCGGGAATGTCCGGGCTGCCACCCCGGGATGGCAAACCCCGGGAATGTCCGCGCTGTCACCCCGGGATGGCAAACCCCGGGAATGTCCGCGCTGTCACCCCGGGATGGCAAACCCCGGGAATGGCCGAGCTGTCACCCCGGGATGGCAAACCCCGGCTCCCCAGCACCTGGAATGTCTGGGCTGTCACCTCGGGATGGCAAACCCAGGGAATGTCCGGGCTGTCACCCTGCGATGTCAAACCCCGGCTCCCCGGCCAGGAATGTCCGGGCTGTCACCCTGCGATGTCAAACCCCGGCGCCCCGGCCAGGAATGTCCAGGCTGTCACCCCGGGATGGCAAATCCCAGCTCCCAGGTCGGGAATGTCCGGGCTGTCACCCCGGGATGTCAGACCCCGGCTCCCCAGCACCGGGGAGCTCCGGAGCCGGCCCCGACCCCTGAGCAGGGCCAAACCCTTCCTGAAGTGCCCCTGCTGCAGTGAGCTCGCCCAGGACAGCTCCAGCTTTTGGCAGCAGGGAGAACCTTTCCCCAGCGCCCCCTTGAACGCAGCCCCGGCTCCGCAGGACTTTAGGCAAACATTTCAGCCCGCAGAGTTTGACAGAGAGCAGCAGCCACCTACCTGCCAGAGCAGAGTCTGCCGGCAGCCAGCCAGCACAGCTCCGAACCCTGAGCTCCTCCCTTCCACATCTGCCAAGGCACAGATGTTCAGCCTGAGCCTCGCCGTGGAGATTTATTTCTGCTAAGCACCACTTCCCCCTCCCTGGCACACTCACAATATGCCACACTGTTGATGGATGCTGAAGGCCAGATGACCATCTTGCCAAAATACTGTGTTCTCTCTTTTTTTAAACTCAAGAATATTCATTTTCAATTTTTATTCTGATGGAAGACAAATGTTCCTCTGGATTTTACCAGTTAGCAGCTTGAAATCCACAGCAGAGAGCTGCCCATGCCTCTGGCTGGTATCAGCACCTTCATTTCCCAAATCAAGACAACTACAGCCACACAACTACTCTATGCCAGTAAAAACAGGCCACGAGGAACAGGACAGAAAACAGAGCTTCCTCCAGTAAAGCTATCACAGCCCTTCAGGTGGGGATCCATTGTAAATCACTTTGTGTGCCAGGACACCTTTAAGCAGCCCTGTAAATGCAAAACGTAGATTAATGGCTTCTAACAGGAATGCTGCACACGCAAAAGAGAATTAAAAATAGCTTTGTTTCCCACTAGTCCAGTTCAGGAAATTCAGGAAGGAAGCATTGCCTTAAAAGTTGATTTTGAAAGGAAACACATTGAAAATGTTTGTCTCGAGCTGATTGTTCATAAAGGTGTTTTCTAGGCATGTGAGTAACTTCAGCCCCAGTTTTTACACCATGCTGAGAACAGACTAATCTAAGAATAAAGCTGTTAGAAAACTGACATGATGCAATGGCATAATCATCAGCAAAACCTCAGGAAACCTGCACTAATTGGTGGCTGATTAATCCTGTCTTGTCTTTTGTTTAGCTCATGGTTCTTAACACACAGGTGATGATGACAATATTTCTGTGGTTGGTGAATTGTTTCCAGAAGTATTGATAAGAGCTGCAAGCAGAACCAGGCACTACTGACAGGTGTGAGCATTTCCTCAGGGGAACAGCACACCCACAGCTCTCTATACACATCAAGGTCTCACCTCCACAAAGACATTTTTTCTGACTGGGCTGCCACCAGGGGAGTGTTCTCACACGTAAATCAATGTTCCACACATCACTGCTGTCCCAGCCCACACACAGGAGCTCTCCAGGGCCACAACTCCATGAGTTCATCCTGCCAAGCTCTCTGGGCAGAGCTGCTTTCCTGTCCCTCCTCACTCACACAACTCTGCTCCCAGACCCTCTGCAGGCTCAAACTCCAGTTTAAAAGTTGGAGCAAGGACAGGACTTGCCAATGGCTTTGCTCAGCAAGCAAGGGAGCAAAGGAAAACAGCAACATCCTCCTGTGCCCTGGGTGCCCCAGTCCCACCTCAGAGTCACAGACCTGCTCTGGACCTTTCAGACACTCACAGGGCTCCAGGGAACTCAGAGAGCTTCTGCAGCATGAACCAGAGCAGAAGCTCTTGGGCCTGAAAAGGACAGACATACTGCAAAGGCCATTTCCAGAAGAGACATAAATGTCAATAATCTGATGACCAATATGTTACATCACCTTTCCCTCTGATGGCAAATTCAGCACATAACACCAAAGTTGTGGGTCCAATCTCCACACAGGCCATTTACTAAAGATTGGACTCAATGATCTTTGTGGGTCCCCTCCAACTCAGAATAAGCTGTGAGTGTGTGAAATGTCACTGAGTATTTCTTTTGCTAGCTTTCAGATCTGACATACCCTTGGGTTTGGGCTTGTCAGCATTTGTCTTTGTGTTCAGAGGGAGTTGTTTTCTGCACAACACCTACATAAAAACACAAGTTCACAAAAGCAGAGCAAAAAGGGGTTCAAGGTCTGATTACCCCCATGTCTGATGAGCTCTCCCCAAAATCCCACAACTCCCCACAGCCAGCCTCTAGCCCAGTGATTGGTTTGCTATCAGAGCAATTCAGAGCAACTCTCCAGGCATGGAGAATAAACACAGATGGAGCTGGACATGGACAGACCCACAGGTGACAAGCCAGCACCATGCCAAGCCAAGGTCTACAATCTCATCCACCTCTGGTTCTCCACAGACCTGAGCTGGCTCAAGCCCTCAGTTAGAAGCTGAGTTGAGATTGCTGAAGGGATGGTGCTCAGAAACAGAACTGTACCTGCACCTGTAGGGCAAAGAGCCCCTTCTGATTTACACCATGAAACAGAGAAATCTGTGTTTGCTGAAATTCATCTCCATGTTTGTAACAGATGTCTCTGGGTGTGGCTGAACTGAGACTGTGCTCTGCTGATGAGACTTGTGGAGCAGTGAAGAAACTCCCCCAAAGAACCTTCCCACTGTGCTTGCACAGACATGATGGGACACAGGTTTGGCACTTGGGCCCCATATCAGCAGCTCCATGAGCTCAGATGCAAATCAAGCAGCTGGCTCAGGCAGCAGCCAACTCTCCTGACACCTGATGAGCAAAGCCAGACCAGAGAGCCTCAGTGTCTGCCATCAAAGTGCTCCTGCTCCCCTGGGGAACAGCATTTCCTAATAAACAAAATGCAAATTCTATCTGGATTTTTCTCATTCCAGGGAGTAAAAACCTACTAGTAACTTATGTTTCACTACAGATTCTTGCACAAGATTTTCCAGAGTCTCTTTGCTTCCTGTGCATCGTTATGGGTTTCTGACAACACTGCACAAACAAATAAATCAAAATCTAACAAAACTGGGAAGGTACTAAAAGTACTTAAAGTGTTAAATTTGAGAACAAGCATCACCTGACTGCATCTTTGCAGTCAAGAGCATGTTTCCCCTGCAACAAGGACAAGGAATATTCAAAAATTTTTAAGTGACATGCAGGATTAATATCTAACATCAACTGACTTAAAAATACATGTGCTAAGTGCAGCTCTACTGAGCACAAAGCAGACACAGCCAAGGTTTGCTACATTCCAACTATAGATCTTTTCAGTGATAAATTCAGCAGTATTTTGCTCTCAACACCAATAGAAATTGTTTCTCATTCTTCAGCAATCCTTCAAATATCCATTTTCCACAGTGACACTGGAATCAACTGTCAGGTTTTTTTAGTTAAGAAAAATGAATAAAATAAAACCACCACAAAACAGGAAAGGTGGAATAGATTAAGTTGCTCAGGAAACCGACTCCAGTGCCTGAAGGACACGGTTCAGGTGGCAGCTGATGAGTAAATACACTGGAATTTGCATTGCTGTAGAAAGTGGGTCATGCCAGTCCTTTGTGCTACATCTCCTTTTGGAGTTCCCCAGCCACCTTTGCAGGATTCCATGGATACAGCTGGCTGTGCAATATTGCAATCAATACAAGGCATCAACACTGCTCAACTCATTCTTGACAAATCCAGCATGATGGAGTGGCTTGACAGCACAAAACTCTGGGATCTGTGCTTCCAAGTCTGATCAGTCACTCCCATGCTCTAGGCCAATGCAGCAATCCAGGCTGAACAGAACATTCCAGTCCACTCAAAAGTGAACAAAACTTGGCATTTGATTATGTTCATGGAGAAATTAAAACACATAAAATCCCAATGTCTTCACACTGAAAATAGGATTTGTTTTAATAAAAACTCAGGATGTTTTCTCCAAAATACGTGCACATGCTGTGGTTGTAAGTGGTCCCAATGTAGGCCTCAGCAGTATGGGCTGGAGGACAGGCCAGGCATCAAGTTCAACAACAGGAATGAACCAAAGAGTTCTCAGCAGCTGATCCTGGAGGAGACAGATTTGGTATCTTCTGCTGCTCAGTTAACACTGAAGAGCCTTTGGTCTCAGTGGTGGGAGAGCTGGTTAGGAAAAGATCATTGCTGGAATGATTTCTTTTCATGTTTTCTTTTTGGACTTAGTGACAATGCAAAAACCTAAAATTCAAAATTTAGCTTCAGGTTACACAAATTTCTAAAATGGACCCAAACAAACAAGATGAATGACAGTGACAGACAAGTGACTTCATTCAGTGCACTGCATGAGCAGGGATATTTAAGCATCATGTTCTGTCTGGGCATCCCATTTCAGTGCAAGGAGTGAAGTGCTCAAATCCTTGGAAGGATCTGAGCCAATGTGCAGGTTCTGCCTCAGAGCAGTCATGTGGTTGTGCCTGATATATTCATCTGCCTCCAGTGGAATGTTCTCTTTGTTTCTCATAATCCAACACTATTTTTAGAGGCTCATCTTAATGTCCTCAGCAATGTTTGCTGACCACAAAAGTCATCAGATGGATTTTGAACATCATTAAAGTTTGTTCACTGCAAACCAAAGACAGGCTCAGGAGCCAGGAGGGGATGTGGGTCAGGAATCAATGCTCTTCTCAGGCTCAGCTGCACTTGGCCTAAATGGGAGCTTATCACAGAGTGGTGAATCAGCCTTGCACCCTCCATAGAAAGCACTGACATTTTCCTTTGAATCCAAGTCACAGGTACAGGCTCCATTGTTGATCAAGGCAGATTTTCACAGCTCACAGGAGCTTAGAGATGCAATGAAAGAAATCCAGTGAGTTTTGAGGCCACACATTTGAAGGAGCTATCTCACTACTGATCAGATTAGAGGTGTTTAATATTACAGGCATAAAGGCTCTGGAATAACTTATGCAACCTTGAGGAAGTACCAAAATGGAGACCTTCAGGAGACATTCCATATTGTGGCTGCCACATGCCTCACTGAGCTTTTTCAGCTCTGACACATCTTTTACTCTAGGCAGAGCTTGAACTGCTGCTTTCACTGGTCCAAATAACCACTCCATTTATTATATGGACTTCTACAAACCAGTAAAGTTCACATGAATCATGCAAATAAAAAATAAAGGGTAGAAGAAGCATGTCCTTGCTGAGCCACACAGGTCCAGAGCTGCTGCCTTCTTGACTCCCCATGAATGTTACAGAAACAATGCAAATATGCCCAAAATTTCAGAGCAGAAATGAGGAGTAGCACTGAGACTATTTGTTATTCACAGCCTTCACAGAACTGTTCATCTTTTAAGACAGCCTAGCTCAAGATAGCAGCTTTCCCATTCACAATCAATAAATTTGCACACACTTCTATGCTGCATACCAAATGCTCACGGACACAGATTACAATCCTGGCCCTCCTCTGTGTGCCTTGCAGAATTAAAAACACTTAAAAATAAATGTACAAGTCCACTAAATAAGCAGAGAGTAATATCATTACTGCTTCTTTTTCTAAAGGCAATTTTAGTTGATGCCCTTCACCCTCCATGTTCTACTTGTATAACTTGTTCCCTCTCACACAGATTATTGTACTGCCTTCTGCAATAAGAAAATGCAAAGCTGTGTTTCAGTCCTTGCTGATTCCCCTCACAGAGACCACCCTTGAACCAGTGAAGAAGCCCAGGCAGACAAGATTTACATCAAGATCATGACTTGAGGATAATTCTCAGTGCTCCCTCAGTAACCATATATCTCTGCACATGACAATATGACCCGAGATAAGCTGTGCTTCAGTTTACTAATTAAGACATAACTTACATGGACATTACTAGCTCAGAAGCCAATGAATTTTCATTGCCAGTCATTTTCTAATGTACACAAAGCTTTATTATAGCTCATTAAATACCCTGTAATTTGGAATGCCTTGCTGTCCCTTACTCCTGTCAACATCCCTGCACTGTGTGTGTGGCAGTACAAAATGTGAGCCCCACACTGCCCTGCCTGCCATGCTCATCACTAACTCTTAACCCATTCAGCTCCAACCCCTGCACAACTCTCCACTGTTAGCTTCAGAATAAAACTTAAAAATAAATAAATAAAAAACATTAATAGGTGAACAGAAGAGACAGGACATTCTGACTGGAAAGGATAATATACACTACAAGGCTGAATGTCTTAAACAAGCAGCACTCAGCAAAAATTACTGTAATATACTGACAGCATTGTAAGTGCCATAGTTCAGAGAATTTTACAATTCAATCACTAATATTTCTAAACCCATATTTTACTGTTCAAAACTCACAACAACAACTCCAAAAGCTGTGTGAAGAACTGACACACGAGGTCCTGAGCTCAGGTTAAGGGTACTCTCTGTATGCAAGGACTCAGACAAGGCTTTAATGTGAGGATTTGCCATTCTGGCACTAAAAAAAAATAGAATAACACACAAATGTGCCCACTTATTTCAGGCAGACAACACCAACAGCCGTGCAAGCTGTCTGAGGTAAAGGCAAGTGGCTCACACCTTGACCCAACCTCCATGAAAAAGAAATGAGCTCCTCTGCTGTTTCCTGTACGCACCAAAACAAACTCCCACTCACCACTCAGAAAATACATTGTTTCTCAGAAATGCCCAACGAAATAAAGAAAACAGGAGAAAGATTAATATGCCAGCTCCATGCCAGGTGTGCCACTATCACAGCCAGGGGGTGGGAGCAGGGCTGACTCAGGGCTGGCTCGCAGGGTGTTGGTGGGGACACGCTGGGATGGATCAGCCGCCCGTCCCTCCCGGAGCCCCGGGGCCAGGGACGTTCCAGGGGACACCCCAGACACGAGATGGCCACACGTCCCCAGTCACGGAGCCAGCGCGGCTCCTCCCTTCTCCCGCTCGGCAGAGACGGGCGCTGCTCCGGGGCTGCGGCAGTCACCGCACGGGGCTCGGCTGCGGGAGCAGCTCCCAAAGCCCGGGCAGCACCGAAAAACGGGGACCCTGCTCCCAGAGAGACCGGGTACACTGGACACGGCTTAAGGGAATGGCTCTGCTCATCAAAGAGTGGCTGAATTAGCATTAAGCCCTCAGAGCAAACCAGAGCCGCCTGTGTAGCAGGATATGCAGCCTCAGGGAGAAAGGAGAGGCCAATAAAACTTGGAAGCAGCGACTTCCCAGAAGGTTTAGGGTGTTCTCAGCCTCCCTGCACATCCCACTGCAGCCAGCAGTGCCACAGCACCCAATGGCAAGCTCTGCCCCCAGCACCTCGGATCAGCCTCTGAGCTGGGCAGGAATCAGTGCTGAATATCCAGACAACCTGTGGAAGCAGGCTGTAACCACGATATTTTCTGAAAAATCCTTTCCTTAGGATTTTTCCTCCTGAGAAGCTGAGAGGCCTCAGGAACAAAATGTAAACATCGATTATCTGCTGCTGTGGAATGCAGCAGGTGGGTCTGTGATTGGTCTCATGTGGTTGTTTCTAATTAATGGCCAATCACAGTCAGCTGGCTCAGACTCTCTGTCCGAGACACAAACCTTTGTTATCATTCCTTTTCTCTTTCTATTCTTAGCCAGCCTTCTGATGAAATCCTTTCTTCTATTCTTTTAGTATAGTTTTAATATAATATATATCATAAAATAATAAATCAGCCTTCTGAAACATGGAGTCAAATCCTCATCTCTTCCCTCATCCTTGGATCCCTGTGAACACCATCACACCAGGCCACTCTCCACAAGGAGAGGCATCACTCTGCCAGTAACACAGCCAGAGTTCTGCTGCAAGGATGATCCACTGCACACTAAAACATTCCCATCAAAAGGAGTTATGTCAGGGAACTTAAGGACATGGAATTGTAAACCTCTCCCAAAAGTCCTACAACGTGGCTTTCTAGTTGGTTCACTGTTTTGATACTACAAAACACATTTTCAACATGATAAATCACTCCCCAAAAAATGAGCTGGGTAAAAAATGCAGCATGCTGTAGTCACATCCATATTCACAACTCATGCCCCAGTTCTCTTACAGTGTGTAACAGCCAGAACCAATTTACAAGTCTGACATCAAACCTACAGAGCTCAATTGAAAGACTCTGATTGACAAAGCTTCAGAGCTCTACACTTCTAAATTAAATACTTGAAATAAACATGACATCACTCCATACTGTCAAGGAAAAAAATTCTACTGAGCCTGGTAGCCTTGGCTTACACTGAAAAGTAAGGAGTGCTGCCCCAGGCTCCCAGCTGTGCAGTGCTGGTGCCACCAGGACAGGTCCAATCACACCCAGAGTGTGTCCATGCCATTGATGACAGGCAGATTATTTGCATATCAGCTTAAAGAAACATGAAGTGTGAGAAAACATACATGGAAACATGACATCATGGCACTCTGGAGCCAGCAAAGGGGGCTGTTTGCACAGAGAGGGTATCAGCTAACTCAGCAACATTGTTAGGAGATTTTCCCCTCTGGAGTCACACTGCAGTTTCCCCTTTTCACTCAGTGCAGTGTTTTCTAATTTAATTTTCCTTCTCACAAATGCATTTATAAGAGAAAGAGTCCAAAATTTATGCTGAGTCTCTGTTTAGCCTCCAAACACCTTTGCTCAAGGAGAGGTGATGCTGCATTTGTTCTGTAAGAGCCCTCACACCTCCAGCAGTACAGGAGGTGTTAGTCAGCACTTTGACTTCTCTTCATTAATAACCTCAGCAGGAAGCAAGAAGCACACATGAAAGCCTTTGGATACCTTCCTTTCACACAAAAATCAAAGCTCAGAGTAAAACAAAGGACTTCTTAAAATAGAAAGTTGGAAATAAATCACTTAGATTAAAAAACCAACACTCAGACTGCAAATGCTGCAAGTAGATCAATTTATAGAAGCACTTACACCCCAGATATCTGTGTCAGAGCTAAACTGTCAAGTATTCTTCTAGGGTCTATTAATGCTCTCTTCTCAAAATGTTTTTACTGCTGGTATTTTCTCAGCTAATTTCAGCAATCTTTCTATCCCAAATACTTCTGCTCTCATTACCCAGAACATTTAGGTGTGATTACAGCAGAAGATTGTTATCATGTTTTATTTGGTTAAAACCTCTAGAATTAAATACATGTGTTTTCAATTAACAGGCACCAGGCCAAATTTAGCTCTCCCATCCCATTTTCTGTCACTCCAAAGTCTAAGGACACTCATTTCAGGAAAATATGTAGGAGAACCATGAAGCAGAGGGTATTTTTAAAGCCTTATAAATCTTATAAATGAAAGCTGACATGTCATACAAGAAAAAATACCAAGATCAAACCTTTGAGCATAGAAGATGAGAAGAATTATGAAAGGAAATGTTATCACCTCATCCTTTATTCCTCCAGCTGTGCCTGTGAGCGAGAGGCTGAGGTAACTTCCCCCATAGCTTAAAACATGCATGAAGGCCAATGACTAATGCATAAACACATCCTGCAAGCAGCTCCAGCTGCACACCTCACATTTCTGGTGGCACTGCAGTGTCACACTGCAGCCCCACTCTGAGAGGAACCTGCAAACCCTCTGACCCACCCCACACCTCTACCTACAGCCCCAGCTCTGGCAGGGTCACACCCCCTGTGGAATCCACTGCTTCCCTGTGCTCAGCAGCTGCAAATCCAGCTAAATGGGAGCTGCTGGAAACTCCCACTTCTCCAGAATAGCCAGGCTGGTCCCAAACATGCTTCCAATTAGGAACAGCAGCTCCAGGTAGAGAGAACAGCACTTTTGGAATGGGTTTGACATGCAGAGGAATAACTCCTCCTCTCAGGGCCCAGCTTAGAGGAAGGAAGATGGGACAGGCTTGTACTGACTCTGGTAAATTCTGACTACACAGTCAAAATATTTCATTTTACTCCTTTAAACATCAAAACATATTTGTCTCTGCCATTCATCATTTAGGGCAACCAGCACTTGACTCTTGCTGCTCACGTGACAGCCCACAAGAACTCCAATAAATTTAGAACTTGTGCAAACTCATGACACAGATGTGCAAACATCTGCCAGCTACAGATACTCCAAATTTGAGAACAAACTGGATTGCACCAATGAGATACAATACTGTATGTACTGTGTGACTTTGGGATCACAATCAAATATTGTCCTTTTGTGCTGCTCAGCAGAGTTTAGGGCCAGGTTTCCAGGCCATTTCCCAACTCCCATTGTCACAATTTCAGCATTCATTACAACAAGCTCAGGATTTTTATTGCCTACACTCAGCTGGCAGGGTGGGGTACACACAGAACATCCAAATTCACATTTACACATTATTTTCACAACAATAACAATTTATAATGACCAGCATTTCTAGCACTTCCTTATTAACTGTTCCTCACAACTTTACAGTAGCTGATAAAAATCAAAATATAAAATACCCAGAAGGATTCAGCCTTGCTGTGAAGACCAAGTATTTCCCTGAAGTTTAAAGCCTTTTCTTCACAGCAGAGCTGTCAAAAGTCTTACCAAGTTTGATCAAGGTCAGACAGATGTCAGAATTAAACCTCAAGCTTGCAGCAAATTATATAAATATAAAAGAAGAGAGGTTTGACAACTTTCTGGTGAGAGAAGTTGTCAAACCAAAGAGGGCTTCTCTGTAGAAGTGATTCTATAAAGCACAGGGCAGGCAAAGCTCTGATTAAAGTCAATAAAGAGGCTCCCAGAGCACCAGCTGCCCTCTCCAGCACCTTGTGGCCTGACTCCAATCTTTTGACAGCTGAAATATGCTGCACAATGCATGCCAGTCAACTCAGGAGTAAAGTAACAACTGCTTTCACTGCACTGTTAGGAAAATGGTTCTTAACAAGGCTACTTGGGGGAAAAAAAATCCCAAAAACAAACAGAAAGCCTACAGGGCTGGTAGCAGAAAACCCATATCTCCCTTCCCCTGTGAGTGAGTTTTAGAAATAAATACTTAAAACCTTGGATCACCTTCCTGCATAAACTGTGGTGGACTGATGAACTCATGGGTGCAAGAAACAAGTCATTTTTAGAAATCTGGCTCCACACTTTGTGCTACTTACAGAAGGTCAGTAGTAAACACAAAAATCTGAGTGGAGAAAAATACAGCATTTAATGGAAGTTGTGTAGGACCACTTTGAATAACTTCTGTACTGCACATCTTCACATATTTGTCCCACACTCACCTTTTTAATCATTTCCAAGCCTTCAGGAACAGGAGTCTCTACACTTACCATGTTGGGGTTGGTCAGCCCTGTCAAAAACACACATTTCACTGAAAACAACGAGGATTTGCCCTGCAGAGAGGGGGTAACTGAAGGCATTGTGCCAGTCAAGCCCAACAGGTCACTGACCAGTGTGACCAAGGCTGAGGACAGCACCCATCTCACAAGCACATCCAACAAGGGGCCACTGCCACTGATGCCAACACAGCCTCTCACAGCTGCTCATCAAATGGAAACACTTGAGCTCCATCCAAGACAATCTGCTAAGGCAAAATCATCACTTTCTGTGTAGAGCTCAATTTCAAATCTAAGTGTAAAGGTCTGAGAAAAGGGTTTTCAACTGGGACACTAATTGCCTTCATGAGAACATCCCAAAGCACGTGGAAGAAATAAAAAGTATCAGGCTACAGGAATTCTGCTATGTCTAAAATGAGTTATTTTTACAGCAGAGTAGGATGGCTGAAGTTTGTAGATTTCAAAATAACAAGATACTTACATTGTGACTCTCCTAAGACAAATAATTTATTTCCATCAGTCAGGATGCACTGCACTTAAAAACTAGGCATGTTCATTGGAAACCCTTCTAAAAGGCAGCAATAACAGCAAAGAAACCCCTTCTTGATCTTGTTAAATTTTTAATTTGTTATGATTTAAAATATGCAAACTCAAGGTTTTGAAAGGAGCTATCAGATTCATTTCTATTGAGCCTACTCTTCATCTGGGGTCTTTTCCAAACTTTATGGATAAGGATAAAAGAAGCCTTCAATCAATAAACAGGAAACTTTAAAATCTTTAAAATTACAGACAAAGCAGATTGGGAAGGTGGAAAGAAATTGGAGACACTCACCTCCACTCTGCTGACTCAGATATAAGCAGGACAAGAAACACAATGCAACTCCTCTCTTATGCAAACACAAATGCACCTAGGGACAAACAGTTTACATCTACCAACCACAGAGCAGGGTCAGGGCTGAGATCTCCTTCTTCATACCCTACACCAACACTCAAAATGCACTTTCTCCCTACTTCTTTAATCTGCCCCACACCTGCTGGATGGACAAACACATACTCTAATGAAATCACCTGCTAAAGGAATAATGGTAACACCAGACTCATTGCCTTTCATTTCACACCAAACATCATTCCTCCTGCAGAAATAGCTGGAATAACACCAAAACTACCTTAGCAATTTTCAAAGGGAGCTTTTGCTCCAAGCATTGACCCACCATTCATTCCGTTGTACAAACTCCTGTGGTGAGGGGACAGCTCATCTGTCACTTGTCTCCTGAGGGTCCCTTCTCTGCTGCCTCCGCTGAGGTGTTTGAGGTGCTCTGGGCTCCCTCCATAGTGCTGTTTGAGGTGCTCTGGGCTCGTACCCCTCACCTTGTGCAGGTGCTCTGTACTTCCACTGGGCGTGTGCTTCTGCAGGTGGTCTGGGCTGCCACCGCTGTGCTTTTGGTGCTCAGGGCTACCACCAGGCCTCTGCTTTTGAAAGTGTTCAGGACTACTACTCAAAACGTGCTTTGGGATAGTTTCTGGGCTGCTGCTGCTGTGCTTTTGTGGTTCAGGTACTTTGACAATGGTTTTGTGGTGCTCAGGGCTCGGCCCTTTCAGGTGATGATCAGGACTGCCAGAACCCCGGGGCTTCTGCAGGTGCTCGGGGCTGATACTCCTGTGTTTCTGGTGCTCAGGGCTCCCTTCCCCCCGAGGTTTCTGCAGGTGTTCTGGACTGGTGCTCGGGTGGTGTTTGTGATGGTCTGGGCTGTCAGTGCTGCCCGTGCTGGAGGTGCTGCTGCCATCCCCCACATCTCTGATGTAGGCGCTGGTGGCCGTCAGCTGGCACAGGCTGATCTGGCTGTCGATGGAGCTCCGGCTGCCTGCTCCTCCACTCTTCTCCTCATCCAGTAACACACACAACTCCTTCAGCTCCAGGTTCTCCTTAACCACTTCTTCCTGCCTCACTTCCAGCTCTTTCAGCTTCTGCAGGTACAGGGCCACCTCCTTGTGCATGACACTGGCGCTGTACCTGCCCAGGCGCTGCCACTCGCGGGACACCCTCTTGCCCTTCTGCCGGTCGTCATCCAGGAAGCAGCAGAGGTCCCTCAGCTCCTGGTTATCTTCCTGCAGCTTCTGGTTGATGTCCTTTAAAAGAAAGATCATCATGGCAGAGGGGTGTCTAAAGGAATTGATGTTAAACTGTTACTGCAGACTCGTGTTTAAGCACTCCACTGAGGCATAAATAATTCCATGTGCAGATCTGGCACGTTGGAACAGCCCCATGCTCTGAGCAAGCAAAGCTGCTGTCCAGCAAAAACTTCTCTTAGCTTGGAGCTAATTTCTAATCTCTGATACAGCAGAAAAGTTTTAGCTGCTTAATTAATTTTCATGCTAAATATCAGAGTAATTTAGCTCCCAAATTGGGCAAAGATTGTAAATGCTCTCATGATGATCTCACTCCCCTGAGAAATATTCACCTGCGAGTTACTGCTAAATAAAAGTGCAAGGTACATCACAAATTATAATCTCTCTTAAATAATTAATTATTAACATTTATACTCCCTAAAGCATAGTCACAAATAAAGATGACCATTTTAGAGAGTTTTTAAATAGAGGAGTTTGTTGGATTTTGTTTCTGACTGGCATAAAAAGCCTTGTCAGTTATCACTTAACCAGGACTGCTTCAACCACTCTGAAATGAAATAATCTCCTTAAATAGATTTTTCTTTCACCCTTAACGAAATGAAGTACATGATTCTATGCCCTGCCCTAAGTGAGGAACAGTCTGAAGCAAATGCTCTGAAGTAAAAATGTTCAGGGCATTACTACAGCAGAATAAAAGCATTTTCAGTATTTTATCCTCCTAGCTTGAACTTGTGACCATATTTATCTTTCTCCCATCATGAACATATCCATTCCTTATGTATGACATTACAGCCAGAGATCAGCCAAAGTTGTTAAAAAGTCAGTCTTATGGAAACACTATTTCAGCTTTTGTAACTTCACTGGATTTAGGTGCATGGATGCCTGTGTTTGTCTGATTTTTGCCTCAAATAACTTGGAATTTTAACAGTTCCAACCTGTACCTGACAATGGAAAAAAATCTCACTGAGGCTTTAAGGTGTCCTTAAAAACCTCTGCTAGTGAAACATGTTTGAAATGATCCCAGAGTGGAATAAAAAAAGTTGTGCAAGTGCACAATTCCTCAGTGAGGAAGCAGGAGACTCCCATCCAGCCGGGCATTCTTACTCATGGAGCAGTTATTTCACACAGGACAAAGGAGGGAGATTCCCAGACACCAACACAGGGCTCAAAAAACCTTCTCCCAGATTCTTTCTGGAAGTTCCAGCTGAGGCATCTGAACAAAAGGAGGAAGTCAAACAAGACTCGAGGAGTTTGGAGTTGAGAGAGGAATTTGTGACTCTGTCCTACCCACCTGAAGTGTGTTTGGTCAGCTATCTGGAAGCTGCAGAAATACTTTTGCACATAACTGGGAGGAAGATACTATGGCTGTAACTGAACTTACACTTAAAATATGAGCTGCAGTTTTACTCAGTGTTACCATGGGTGGGTCTTTTTTACCCTCAGACACCATCAAAGGGAGGCACATCCTTTGGAGAACACAAAAACTTGGGAGGCAGGAACTATCTTCCCCCATGAGCTATTTATTTCATGCCATGCTATTATCAAAGACACTTTCTCAATAATTCTGTCATTTAAAGCCATTCTACAAGTGAAGAACTCCCTCCTAATGCACTTTCCTGTAATAATTCAAAAGCCCACATTGCATCTCTGTCTCTTCTCTGCTTCCCTCCAACCTCACCTCACTGAAGGAATTTCCTGAAAATTCTCAAAGCAATGATCCAGAAAATGCTCTGTAGTCCTGCCTACTCAAAGGTAACTTTCTAGGTCTATAATCCACAAGCAAGGTATTGCTCTGTAAATAGCAACACTTTCTTCCCAGTCCTCAGAAGTAGAAAGGAGGCATTAGGGATTAAGCTTCTCATCCACAAGAGAGTGAAATTAAGAGAGGATAAGCCACTACAGACTTGGTCTGCCTCTGCCTGCAGCCTGCTCGAGCACACGCCTAAGAATGGTTTGATCAGAGATGTGTTACCAGATGTCTTTTCAGGCATTAGGGATTGCTTCTGACCATCCCAAACCTGAGCCCAAGGGTTTGCCATCACCTGCCACAGGCTGCACTGCATCCTGGAAAGGACCAGCTCCCTCCAGCAGCCTACAGCCTGCCTGGCAGACTAAGTCTGGCTGAAAATAGTGACAGAAAACAGCGTGAGCTACAGAAACCCTTCTGTCTGTGCACTTCAGGCAGGATCATTTAACCTCACTCACAACCAAGGAACTCTAACACAAAGCTGACAAGACTTCAGCGTTTTTATCTACCCAAAAGAAAACCAGGGCAGAGCATAAACCAGACGTGCCCCAGAGCCTGCCGAATAGCTGCTCATCCCTTAGCCGGACGCTTTGATTATGAAGCGGGACCAAACGCTTTTCGCCCCGCTCCTCATCCACTTTTCTCGGGAGCGGCTCCTCCCAGACCATGCACCTGACGAGATCGCTCCCGGCGGGAGACACCGCACAAACTTCAGGGCTCCCACCCTGCCCACCCCGCTACCTTCAAGCCGCGGATCTCGCCGAGGTGGAGCTGGAGGCGGCGGTTCACCTCGCGGATGAGGTTGCTGTGGTCCAGCATCGCGCTCATCTTCTCGGCCTCGGCGCGGCGGAGGCTGCGGATCAGCTCCTCCTTGCTCCACTTCAGCAGCTCCTCGTCCGACACCTTGGACAAGTCCTCGGCCGGGGCCGCTCCGCAACTTTCCGCCGCCACTTTGGCCATGGTGGCGGCCCGGCAGCCCGGGGCACTCGCGGAGCCTCCCCGCGCTCCCGGGGCCGCCCCGCCGCCGCCGCCGCCGGGGGAAAGGGCGAGCCCGGAGCCCGCGGGGTGCCCCCAGCTCCAGCGCTGGGCCGGGGGGAACGAGGGAGACCTCTTCTGGCCCCAGGCAGTGGATCCTGGAAAAAAGGAGGAAAAGGAGGAGGAAAGGGTGTGGAGGAAGCCGGGCCACAGGCTGGGGAGCAAACTTCCCCCGTCGAGAAGGAGGAAAAAAAAAAATTAGAAAAAAAGACCAAGACAAAAAGATCCCCGAGACAAGCCCGGCTCTTGCAACAGGTCAGCGCCAGCTGCGTGCGCCCGCTCCTCGCCGCAGCGCCAGGGATGCGCGATGGCTCTCACGGTACCCGCCGCCCCCGGGCTGCGGGATGCAGGGGAGGATGCGAAATGCCGATGCCGCGCACCATGGCGGTGGGCAGAGCGGGCCGGGCGGCGGCGGAGCGGGAAGGAGCAGCGGAATGAACGGGAAGGAGGGAGCGGAGCGGGCGCTGCCGGCGCCAGTGGCGGGCGCGGGGCCGCTCGCGGCTTTTCAGCGGGGCGCGCGCCACGTGCGGGCGGGGGCGGCGCGGGCCCCGCGCGGCTCGCGGGCGCCCCCTGCCGGCCGATCCCCGCCAGCGCGGCCGGGACCATCCCGGGCGGCCGCCGGGACGGACGGACACGCCCGAGGGACGGACACGCCCGAGGGACGCACACGCACACCTGCGGCAGCGCCCCGGCCCTCCCGGCCTGTGACGGCCGCGCCCCGGCGAATGGAGTCACAAACGCAGCCGCCGGTGCCTCCGGCAGCGCGGCTGGCGGAGGTCACACACATTACATCACCGGCGGGCAGCGCCGCCCGGCTCAGCGCGGTTCGCACCGAGCCTGGGGGCAGCTCCTGACTCCAGCTGGGGGTCGCATGTCATAAACCAAACCCCTCACAGGAATTAGGCTTGGGCTGCTTCTATACCTTCCCTAAGAATATTCAGCCGCAGTGTAGCAAGAGACTCACATTCCCCAATTTGCTTAGAGATACAAAGACTCTGCATAAATCTGCCTTGCAGATGATTTGAGAATGAAACTTGATAATCCATTCATGCTGCTTACAAAGAAAGATGAGACGGCAGATCTCAGAGGCAGAGGTGGATGAACTGAAACTATTAGATGAGTAATTGGTTGAATCCCTATTTTTCAATCACAAAGTTCCCCCTGAACAACCCCCCTGCGGGCAGAGGAGGCTGCCTCACTTAATGGGCCCTTCCTCCCTCCTGCTCTGCAATTTTAGAATTATGTAGTATTAAAGAAGATTTCTAGTTCTTGAGGGGAAAATTGAAGTAGTGAATGCCAGCACTGGCAGATCACAAGGTTGTAGCTGGCTCTGCACAGGCAGATGCAGAACCTGTCCCACATCGCTGTCCCAGCCCACTCCCTCGCCATTTTCCTCCCAATGCCAGAGGCCCAGCCCAAGGATTATTTTCTGCTCTTAGTCCTGTTTAAAAGTTGCTGCTAGAATGGTTAAATCAAACATTGTCCCTTTGTTCTTACTGCTAATCCTCTCCCTGAACTGCCAGTTGTACTTGACCACAATAAAAGTTCTCCTGCTCCTATCCACTGTGGGCTACACTGGGACTTTTCACCACTCAAATTCTCCATGTTTTCCCTTCCCAGCTGTCATGAAGAGATGTTCTTTCAGCTGATCCATTTTCCACGTGCCTCCAGCCTCCCAGGCACATGCCAGACACTCTGGTTCCACAGAAGGGTGGCTCAGCTGCAGGAGGAACCCCAAAGCCCATCACTGTCAACAAGAGCTCCAGCCAAGCACAGAGCTTTGCCAGCATGAAATCCCATTTCTTGAGCAGCACCAAGTATTGTGTGAAAATTTTATTTTCTCTGCAAACTCTATCACTCTTTTAAATCCTCTGATTTTTTTTCCACTGCAAAGAACAAAGCTTGAGATAAAAGCATCTGACCAGCCACAGCAAAAATACAGTAAGAGGCCATGAAAAGGAGCTGTCATCTTTAATGCCCAAATATATTTCATTTTAATGCAACTGAAAAAGAACAGCTTGGCAGCAATAAATAAAAGCTTTTCTTCTTCTAATTCAGCAGTGTATGAGTTGAAAGGTCCCATGATGTCGGATTTTTAAAAGTTCAAATTAATTTCCATCCATGAAATAAACAGTTAACTGAAAAATGTCCAAGAACTTTTTAATCCAAAAGCTTCAGGGAAGAGTATCCACTTGCCTGAATGTTACCAATGTTTCTCTGGAGCAGCATTTCACAGCTTTGATCAGGAGGAGCTGCGGAAAGCACGGATCTGAGATGAGCAGCTCCAGGGGACACCGTGTTCCCCACAAACACAAAGCACCCCCACATTTGTGTCCTCAGGAGGTGAAGTGTTATTGTACAGGCACCAGGGAGATAGGGGAATTCAGGGAGCAGGGACACTGAAAGTAGTTCAAACTTCAAAGGTCTGGGACAAATGTAGCTCTAATAATGAAAGCAAAAGTGTAGCAAGTGAAACTAATCTGGAACGTTTCTATAAGGAGAGGATCTAATTTCACATTCACTCACACTGGTGTAACAAGATCAAAACCAGAGTGGGAAGTGCAACATAATTACTCCCATCTCCTGGCAAGTTTAAAACTTTCCTTTTAGACAGCCCACCTCACTGCCCAAATGCCAAGAACTTCCCCACTCCTGGGCTTCACCTCAGTGGTGAGAACAACTGCCCCAAAACAAACACTCTGCTTTGCACATCAAAGCTGCATTGTTGCAATACTGCCCTGAATAATTCTCATTCCCAGCCAGAAATGGAGAGTCTGGGCAAAGGGGTTTGGAGACTGCAGAGCTGGGATTGCTGCAGCCCCTGGCCAGTGGGGATGGCAGCTCCTGTCCATCCCTGCAGCCCCTTCACACCAGGTGCCAAGTGCCAGCAGCAGTGTGGATCCACAGCCAATTAAACCTCCACAGCTCACCATGCTTTGCCAGCTCAGGAATTTTCACTGCTGTGTCCTGCTCATGCCTGGACATGCAGATACCAAGGAATTGTTGCTGGAAAATTTCTCTGGCATATCCTCAAGGACTTGTTTTTCATTGCTGTCTGCAGACCCTCCAGTGCTTTAAATCCCTGACTGCTGGGCAGTCTCTAAGGGTTATTATAACCAGTAATAATTATCTGATGATTTTAAACTCTTGGACATTTCCAATGAGGCCCTGAAGCTGTTCAATAGCTCTCTGCCAAAAATATGTCATAGCCAAGTACTTGCCTAGCAGTCATTTTACACAAAGATGGCTAAACTGTTTTTGTTCAGACCTTCCAAAAATAATTTTGAGAGGAGTTCAGACTTGAAAAATGTCATTCCCAAATTGGAAAGAAGTGGAGAGAGCTTTAAAAATGAAAAGTTCAAGTAATTTTAGTTACAGTTGCTTCTAGATGTTGTTCCCATCAGTCATGTGTCTGTAGCTGACACCCAACACAGCATCCCCATCATCAGCTGCCCTCCAGCACAGCCTGTCCATTCCCTGCTCCCTGGGCAGAGCTCCACACCTCCCCATCCCTAAGCAAGGAGAGATTTTCCCTCCCTCACCTTCCCATCCTGGCCCTACAGAGTGTCTCTCCCCTATGGAACACCCCAGCCATGCATCTCCTGCCTGCCAGCCTGGCCATTATTCCCTCATTTGTGTCACTGTCACCAGCCCCCTCTGTCCATCCCTAGGTTGAAGATCTCCCCAGCAGCTTTGCCAGCACATTGGCAAAAATGCTTTTGCCTCATTTGGCCGGGTGGATCCCACCTCAACACTTCCTAACAGTGCTTGACACCCAAAAAGGGTCCCTTGGTCACAAAAACCAGACCCTGCTGTCAGTGTCCCAGCACTTCCTGGCCACAGGATCCACTCACTGCTCCTCCAGCTCTTTCACCATCACAGGATTCACATTCCAGCCCTGCCTGCTGCTCCTGTAGGCTCTGTGCAGCATATTAAATTAGATAATGCATTTTACAGCACAATACAGATCAACTGTTCCTAATGGAGTCTCCAGCAGGGTTCAGAGTGTTGGTGCATATGAAAGTTAATAGTCTGACACCAGGCCATCCACACAGCATTTCCTACTTCACTGCATGCCCACTGCCACTGCACAAAGGATATTATGGATAATGTCATCTGGCTAAGGCTGGCCCCAAACAAAACCCCTCAGTGCAGACATCTTTGTATTCAAAGCCTCTACAGATGGAATCCTTGTCCTTTGCTCCTGACTGACCCCAGGTGAAAGCAAATGGCCAACTCTGAGCAAAGCAAAGCAGGCAACATGCAATTTTCTCATCCCAGAAATACTTTTGAGAGAGGAAAAGGTTCATATATTTCCAACTAGGAGAAAATGTAAAAGAAATCTAGGAAAAAATGTTTTCAAAGCAGTAATCTGAAGAGAGGGGGGAAGCTCAGCTTGAATTAATCACTGAGCTTTTCAAAACTTCACAAGTTGCAACTTAAACCCCTTTACTTAATTACTTGTAGTAAATAGTTTCTATTTATTCTGTAAGAAAACTAACTACATGAAAAGTTTTTTTTCTTGAAATTGTTGAGAACTTTACCTCCATATTTCAAATTTCAGAAATTCTCACAAAGCAAAGTTTTCTGTGGACTTCTTCCTGCTGCCACCTACACCTTCCTTATAGTCCAGCAGCCATGCAAGTGTGAGGTAAGCTTGATCAGCTTTGTGAGTCAATGAAAGAATAATGTTAAAATCTACAATTTATGAATAATTACTGGTTTTCCCATGGATGACTGCACTGGTCTGGCTCACAGAAGCTGTGTGGGATGCAAGGGAGGTGGAAGGAGCACACAAGGCCAAGGATGGAGATGGAGCAGGTCCATCCCCACTGACAGAACCTGCATTTGGGGCAGACTAAACACACCCTGAGTCAGGCAGCCACCAAAACATCCCAGAGGAGAGGAGGGTGAGAATGAGAATGAGAATGAGAATGAGAATGAGAATGAGAATGAGAATGAGAATGAGAATGTCCTGCTCAAGCTTAGGCAGTGCCTGTGGCCCAGCCAGACTGGCAGCTCTCTCTTGGAATGTGTAATAGAATGAAAACTCCTGGAAGGTCTCACGTAGGCACTTTGCCTTTTATTTTAGACTTGTGTGTGCCTCCTCCAGGACAAGCCCAGGATCCCCAAGTCAGGGATTACTCACAGAAGGTGAGCAAGGAAAAAACCTTTTCCTGAGCCAGGAAAAGACACTGCCACTCAAACTGACAGGGAAATTGCTTCTGCAGGTGTTGGCCCATGCTCCTGAAGCTGCCTGTTAATGTCAGTGAGGTTCATGGAAATGAACATACTTCAGAACTGCCCAAGGTTAAACAAGTGGGCTGATGGCTGATCCTCAGAGACAACATCAAATATGGGAACAGGCACCTTTCCAACTCAGCACAAAACATCCCCGAGACAATAACTTAAAGGCATCCATAGATGTTACAGGGAAATCATTAATTATAACATTTTTATAGTGCTGATTTTATCGTGGAGGGCTTGGCAACTTTTCTGCAGAGCTGACAGTTTGTTCTGGCTGGGATCCAACAGAGACACACAACCAGAGCATCTGTGGGGTTGTGTTAATTGTGCTCCCATTCTTCATTTGGGTAACACTGGGCTTTGCTTCCTGTTCATACTTGATTAGTGAGTTAATAAGGGGCCAGATGCTTCTTTCCACCATTGTTGATGAGAATAAAGTACTTGCCCATGTGGTGGGGAGTGGGACAAGGTGCATGTCCTACAGCACCATCCTTTGCTCCCCCAGCCCCAGAAGAATGGCAAGTACTGGCACAGTGTCCACAGCCATGAAGATGGAGAATTTCTGTCCTCCTCTAAGGCATCAATAGAGCTTTAAGCACTTACACCATGCTTAGTAAGCACTGGAATGAGATTAAGGCTTTACTGATACTTGTTAATAAAACCTTTTTACAAAAAGTGATTACTCACTGCATTGTTTATAAAGCTGTGTGTGCTTAAGTAAAACTAATCTACAACAGGACAGACCTCCAATGGTTTGTAACACTGTTCTTCATTTAGAATCATCTTAATTTAGCAAAAAACATTTAAATCAGCCACCTGTCCACTCACTCTGGCTGACTCATGGTTACATGATGGCCTTTTATACCCAGCTCCTTCCTTGGTAGGGCAGGATTTTGTAATTTACAACAGATCTCCCAAAATGTCAGGTTCTGCCTGCAGTATGGTGGCTCTGTTGTGAAATCATTGGTTATTTATTCACCACTTACTCTGTCACAGAGACATCAGTGCTGTGCTGCAGAAGCCAATTTCTCCCTGTCTCTTGCTGCTTCACTGACAACTTCCACAGTGCAGCTCAGTGGGACTTCCAAATTATCCAAACTTCCCATCCTAAGGTTTTCACATCTTTACTAGGATTACCTATTTACAGAAGCAAAATTAGATTCTTATGAAGATTTCCCTGGAGTCACTTTAAAAACACAAACAAAGCCATTCATCCAGCCAAGCACTGGTCCCTGAGTACAAAACTGGAAACCAAGGAACACCCAGGGGAGAGATTTGCACATCAGTCCATATCAGTCTCCTGTCCTCACTGCAAGCCCAAGTCCATCTCAGCCCTTCCCAAAGGCAGTGGCCAGGCCACAGCATCTGGAGTTCTGCTGCCCACAATGTCCCTCCTTGTCTGGGCTCCAGAGCCAGGCCAGCAGCTCAGCAGCAGCTGATTTAACCTGCAGTGCTGCCCTGCCAGCCCAGCCCAGGCTGCATCTGAGGGTGCACAGCTCTGCACAGCTCCTGCTGCAAGGAAGAATTCCAAGACAAAATCCCTTTAACTTTTAGATAATAGAAGGCAGCAGGAGTAACACAACCTCTCCAGCAGATGTGGCTGTGATAACATTAATTTCCTTTATACCAGTTGCAGCTCTGATAATTCCCATTTCCTTATCCCTATTCTTTAAAACTGGGCTGTTTTTATCCCGATCATTTTTAATTAAAAAACAAACAAACAAAAGGAAAAGAAGAGAACAAAAACCCAAGAGCAACAACAACAAAACCCTCCAAGGTTTGGGCTGCTCTGAAGTGAAGCATTCAGAGCTTATCTAGCAGAACATGGCACTTCCTATTGAGTGCATTCCTGTGCTGCTCCAGCAGTTTAGAAACCACTGCAATATTTCCTGGGGTTTATATCCCACATCTGAGCAGGCCCTGGGTCCCAGCTCACTGGCAGCTCCTCACAGGCTCTGCTGGAGCTGGGCAGTAACAGGGGTGAAGGAGCTGGCTCAGAGCCCTGTGGGCTCATGCACAAAGGCAGTGAGCACAGAGCCTGACCAGGACAGCACACACCTTTTGCCATTTTGTAATTGCTACCTACAGATTAGGTTTTCATGAGAAAAACAAGAAAAGCTGCCCATAAAAAGAGAGTTAAGGGTATGGCAGTAAAACTATCACAGTGCCTAGTGGAGTTCTCAGTTTTAGCTGGAATTAAAGCCCAGCTGGATCTAAAGTCAATGCCTTCACATCAGCTGGAAACTACAGGACTGTAGAAGGAAGCTGCCTGCTAATAGATGAACTGCTCACTTGCTCCAGCCCTGTGCAGACACCAATGGCTGCAGAAATTAATTAATTAATTATCAGCTCTGACAATAAATAAAGACTGCAGTGCATTACCCATGCTGAGCCTCACTTATTTATTTGCACTGCAATAAATGAGACCCCCAGGCATGCAGTGGGATCCCTTGGAGCTGGGGCTGTAGAACCCTAAAGGAGAGGACTGTCCTCAATCTAGTCCATATGAAGACAGCTCCCCTGGAATTTACAAGATGCACCTTTACACCTCTGGTTCCTGCAAAGAGGCAGAATTGGTTAAATCTGAGTGTGCCTTTTAATATGTGGGCATTTCTCACTGCAAAGCTGCACTCACAATAAACTAAAGAAAGAACAAACCACAGCTTTGTTGTCAGTTCAGCAAACAGTAATCACCTGAACATTTACCATTGTGTCATGCAGTGAGACTTTGAAGTTCTTCTTCTGGTTTGAGGCCACTGAGAGATGCATCTACATATCAATGTAGGAGTGCCCCTCTCAGAAGGAAGGTGCACAGTAATTGGAAAGGCAGCTCATGAGGTTATTGAGTGAACAACAATCCCCACAGATCACCTTCCTCTGCAACTTTCATCTCCAAGAACACACCCCTTAATTTTTCTGCTGATTCCTCTCAGCAGGAAAAATCCATTAAATATTTAATTAGGCTGTGTTCAATATATTAGGTAAGTGAGCCACTCTATCCAGTGCTAACTAAACATTAGATGCTGCATCATTACAACACCGTGCTGCAATGATATGCACATTATTGGAGATTTTGGTCTGAACAGGAACAGCAAAACCAAAAGGAACACCCAAATCAGGATTTCTATTCTAAGCATCCTCCTTTGAGCTATTATTACTTAATCAATTCCAGAGGAGATGCATGAACTGGGCATTGGAGTGCGGGGGTCTTGGGCTTGTTTGAGTTTTTAAGGATTTTCTTCACTGAATTCATCAGTAGGGAAATCCTTGTGTATGGCTTGCACAGCCACAGGTGTGACAGACCAGAGTGGACATTCCTAACTGAATGAAACAGCTAAAACAGAGAGAGGGCAACTTAGCAATTCCAAGAAACAAGATTTAATCTAAGTAAAGCACAAACCATTCCTTCAGAATGGCCAGCAAAATCCTGCTGACCTCAGTCACCTCCCAGCAATTTGGGATGACACACACCATGATGTTTGGAATACACAGGGAGAGGAAAGAGAATCTCATTGCTGTACATTTTGTTCCAGTTGAGGTATGAAAAATGCCAAGGGCAAGTGGTTCTGAAAAGAAACAGATAAGTTGCAGTTGAAACAATTGTTTCCAACAAGGAAATATTAGATACCAAAACCCCCAATCTTCAGAGGATGAGCATTTTCTCAGTTTGTAACACAAAGATCTTTGCACAGCAACTCCTGCAGCTCCAGCACCATGTGAATCCAAGGAGGATCTAACCCAGAACTGAGATTCCCTAGGCTGGCTCAGCCCATGCTCTTCAAGGCTACAGAACAAATTGGAACTTCCTAATCTCTGTGGACAGGGACACGGGCTCAGCCCTGAAGCACTGGGGATATGATGCTGCTATCTAAGCACCCAGAACTGACTAACAGAAAGTTGTGACTATGAAAAGAAACAAACTTCACTGGTTTCTAATAGGAATTCAGTGCTATGGAGGCAGAGACCAGTTAGATATTTTAGAATTTGTCCCAAAACTCACTGGCTCCAAAACATGGCTTTCCATTATTGGCAAGGACTCTTGGACTCATAACCTGCTCAATGACTTCTTCCCAGCCTTGGTCCTCATCTCTTTTTAAAAGCAGAATGAGATTTAGACAAAGAAAATGACAGAATCAAAATTAGAAGAGGGAAATAACTAACAAAAAAATAATTAGGGAAAAAAAAATCACATTGCCTGCTTTTTTCTCTTGTCAACCAAAATCCTCATACAGTTGCAGTAATCCAAGTGGTACTTCCTTATGTTGCCAAAAATGCAAAGATGTTAAAGAGAATTTTGCAAGTCAGCCATGTGTCAGAAAATCCCAGCTGATTGAACTTTGATAAATGCCTTTTAAAAAAGAGCAAATGTGTTTGCATTCTTTTTTCCACTATGATGCCTTTTTTATTTTGCTGGGAGATTTTTTTAACAGTGGTTCTTATAACCATTAAAATCAAAACATTTGGAAAAAATGCAGAACACAGAGCCCTGTTGCAAACAGACACGGGGAGATGTGCAGCTGAGAAATTACTTTTGGAAATAAAACAGGTTCTGGAACTAAACCATCTTCAACTTTACACAAACCCAGAACATCCCTGATCTATCACAGGGGTGGGGGGAAGCAGTTTGGACCAAATTGAAAGGAAAACTTCCCAGAGGTTTTCTTCCAAGAGGATCAGATGTTGATGCTTCCCTCAAAAGCAGTTATTTATAAATAAATAAATAAATAAGGCTGAATAGAAACTGTTATTTTCCATACAACCTTCCAAAGCTCAGACAAAATAAAGGACAAAGGCAGAGGGTTTCATCATGATTACAGACATAAAAAGAAAAGAGAACAAACTACAACCAGATCCTGTTAAAGATACCATTGCTTTAAAGGCAACTCCCCTTCTTCAAACGGTGACAGAAATGTGCTGGTCCCACAGGGAAATTAAAAATCTTCTCATCTTTGTGCTGTAATCTTCTTGTTTCTCCTCTTGCAGGGACATAAATCACTGTTCAGCCCTGTGACACATCCCTGTGCAGCAACACCATCAGCAGGCTGGGCTGAGCCTGTGCCAGGCTGGCCCCACACAAGGAGCATTTTGGGGCAGAGGGGAGCCATGGGAGCCATGGGATCAGGGCAGTGCAGGACAAACCTGGAGCATTTCTGCATCAATCTGCACAAACAAGGCAGCAGCCTGATGGGGATGGATGGGCACTGCAGCTGCTCACTGTGCCAGGATTCCAGGGACAGCCTCTGGTATGAAATCATCTTCAGCAAGTTTACATCTCAATAATCCACTTCAAATGTACAAGACCTAATGAAACTTAGTGGATAATGATAGTAACAATAGTCCATAGTAATTTCTAGCACTTTCTGTCTTCAATGCACTTTACAGGCATTAACTAATTAATGGATAACATGAATTAAAAAATCAATGCATGAGCATAGCATATGATTAGAATTAACATTTCAATTACTCTCCTTATCTGACCACTACATTTACAAAACACTTCTCACTTCTTTGCACATGTGTGTAATAATTAGAAAGGATCCTGTACAATTTATTACAAAGCAATTTTAGAGTTTCAGAGCTGTCCTGTACACTGAGAACTCACATCTGCTCTCCTATTGACCCTGAAATTCTGCCTTTTTAGCTATTTCCACAGATCCATGTTACTGTAATCCTTTATTCCTTATGCACAGGGGGTACTGTGAAGTTCCTGCAGCTACTGGAGTGCTCACACCCAGACAGAAAAGCTGCATTTGGGAACTTCCAGAGACCAAATCCCAAATCCCATTGCTTCTTCCCACAAGGCAAATACCCCCAGCAGACACCTGGTGAGTGCAGCCCTCACTGATGCACCTCCAAAATCACCTCAAGTGCTAAAAGCAGAGCAGTGCAGAGCTCTCCATGGGCCAACTGCTCTGGATCTGCTTCACAGGACATTTCCTTTAGCCAGAGCCTTCAGCAGATTAAATTAAATGCAAGTGTATCTGTGCAGGGGCCAAACGTGGATGTCTCCCACTAGGAGGAATTGAGGCTTTCAGAAACACAAAACAAAGACACATTTTGGCAACTTGTCTTCCCCTGCTGCCAATTTAAACCTTACAGTTTAGAATTACTTCCTTTCAACATCTGTTGTTTTTGTGGCAAACGAATTGACCTTTGTGAGAGGGAAAAGTTCCTTCTGGGTTTCTTTGCAGACCACTGGCCTGCAGGGATGTCAGTGTCTGGATAACTCACAGTTGTTAGATTTTTCCAACAGCTTTTGAGGGTTTTCAGGTACTAAACCCAACCCAAACTAACAATCCCCAAAGCCACGAGGACCCACACACAGCCTGCAATAAACAGAAACCTCCCACAGCTGTCAGGGTGAATGCATTTGCCTTTTCTCCAAAACACCAATTTGCAGCATTTTCCCTGCTGGTGCCTTCCTCCCACTGCCCTTTCCATCTGCAGAGACTCTCAGTTTGTCCTCCTGCTGTTCCACACACTTTTTTAATGAAAATTAATTCATGTTGCAGCATTTTCCCTGCTAGTTGTGTAGGCTGAGCCTGCCTTGCTCTGCTGTTCTCTGCAAACTGCCCAGGCAGAGTTTCCTGCAGGAATCTCCTTTTCCCACACATCCCCATCCAACTGTTGAGTGTTACATGTGTGAAGGGCCAAAAGCATTTCTCCAGCCTGACACCTCTATAAAAAGTTACCTTTGTCAAATGACTTCTCTGCTCCTGTCCAACCCTTCAGGTGGCTGTAGCCTCTCTGAGCAGCTGTTCCTGTTCCAATCCCCTTCCCTTGGTGCTGCTTCCATGTTCCCAGTCAATGCAATCAATAGCACACCTCTCATGTTTGCCTGATTACATAAAGAAATATAGATCCAGTGTTTCCAGAGCACAGGCTGAGGTGACAAAGGGGAGCACAGCAGTGAAAGCCAACAGCAATCACTCAAACCCTGCTGAATAAAGTTCTTAGGTATAATTCAATTATCAGCTTCCTTTTCCCATTTAAATTCATTAAATGCCCATAAACTTCTAACAGGAAAGGCCAGCACTGATTTTAATCTTGCTCATTACCTCTCCTGCTTCTGACTAATAGGGCTGCAAATATTCATTCTCGTGTTAATTATTTTTTTATAATGTTATTATTCTTTAAAATGGAGTCCTTCTTTAATTTACACAGAATCTGCCTGGTGAGGTCTATATCCTGAATTTTCCAGCTCATTGGATTTTACTTTCAGCCATGAAAAAACTGTGCAGCTATGAAGACAAGTTTCAATCTGATCACTCCATAAAAGTTTCTGGACACTGTGGATGAAAGAAGTGTGCTAATAAAGTTTTCTGAACCCTGAATGGAAATTCTTATTGGAATTCTCATGAACAGAGAGATCTCCTAATCCTTTAATAGTAACTGTGGGGAATATTTCACAATTTTACAACAGCAATGCTGAGGCAAACAGGTTGAAACTGGAAAAAACCTCCAGTGCCATTACTGCCACATGAGCCAGAGCTGTGAAACAGAAACATTTGGTAGCCACAATGTAGAATCAGATTCAATGACTGAATTTTCCAAGCAAACAGAAGATGGAAAGGTTCCAGGTCCTCTGACAAGGAGCCCTCCCCAGGAATGCCCCTGAATCCATCCCTGTGTGCCACCATCACCCTGTGACCCCTGAGGAGGATAATGAGGGAAAACCACCCCATTTCTACAGCACAGGAAAAGGTTTTGGAAGAACAGCAAGAGTCCCATCTTGGGAGGCTTGGGAGAGCTGGGCAGGGATATTGCTCTGAGCCTGGGAGATTATTTTAGACAAGATTCAGGCACTGGCCCAGAGCACAAGGAAATTTCCACTGCTGTTGGTACTGTACATCACTGGGATAAATAAAGGCTTTCCTAAGCTATCCCCTCCCCATTGCCTTTCAGAAGTACTGCAGTCACAAAATCCAGCAAAAACTTGAAGACTGCAGGAAATGCAAAGTATTTCTCTTCTATAAAAATATTCTGAAGCAAAGAGGTATCATATGGAGCAATGTTTCATGAGAAATTACAGCCTCATAACTCTGCTTTTTGCTTTTCCATTAGCACTCCTACCCACCTGCTCTCCCACCCACACACCCCCAGCATTATTAATGCTTCTGAAAGGGCATAAAGTTTTCATAATAAAGAAGGGTTTTGTCCATTTTCTAGAGAATAATGTGGTTCATTCAATATGCTCCCTTGGGGAAAAATAACGTTCAGGTCTGCTCTGACTAGATGCTCTTTCTTGGGACAATACAACCTGATTTCTTTTGGATTTATAAGAGTTTGGTACTGAACTGTTTGGTATTATTATAAATCCAAATCTGCCTGGAGACACTGCTTTTCACTGAGGGGGTGTCAGGTGTGCTGCTTGTTATACATCATCAACCCATACTACATGTTATTATGTGTAGAACAAGATGTATCCTTGATCCTAGAAGATGATTCTGTGGTTTTTTTATCTCATTACTGAAAATGAGATTGCTAATGCTCAGGTTTTGTACATAAAATCAACTTCAAGGATATGCTTTGTTGCCATTTATTGCTTGCTTCCAGAAAGTTCTTGATTAGCCAGAAATTTGGTGATGTCATTAAATCATACACTTGAAAAACAACCTAAATAAGCATTTGCTTGTACTAAGGTTAAGGCCAGGCTACAAATTTGAAAGTCAGTGGTGGAGCCAGGGATTTCAGCTGACAGTGCTTTAATATCTACAAGCTTAATATTATGGTAAAAAGCAGCAGGAGCAGCCCAGGCAGGAATGTTTTGGCAGAAGGGAGAAGCAGCTCTCAAGGCAGCCCAGCGCCCTCTAAATGCAAAGCAAAGTTTGGATGTGCCCCTGGCAGTGGGGTGACACTGGCACAGAACAGGGGAGCACTGGTGCAGGTGTCACACTGAGAAACTCCTGGTCACCTTCAGCAGCACCTAAAGCCTCCAAGCCCTCTGTTATTCCACTTTATGGTGACCTAGACTAGAAGAAGCCAGGCAGGAGTAACTACTTGTGTCAAGGCTTGTCAGAGCCCTCAGCAAGTATCGAGCAGAGAGGGGACAGTCCCCTAAACACTCCCCCAGCTGAAATAACCAATTCCATAGCAGCCTCATCTGTCCATGAGAAGTACTGCACGGGAAGTAGGGAAACAGCAGTGGAGTGACTTCAGCCAGCTCAGTGAACTGCATGGGTTTGTTATTTAGTGAACATCACTTGGGGATAAACAAACAAACCTATCCCTGGACCTACTCATTGAAATTTTCAAAAATAATTAATATGAGCATTAAAATTGCAGAAATTAGACATAAAGCATCAAATAAAACATAACAGTACTGAGGAGACAAGAGCTACATTTCTCTCTGGCTTTTATATAGGTAAGTCAAATACAGCTTAAATAAACTTGCTCTGTACCTGTCTGTGAAGAAATTCTGACCCAGACTTTTCTTCCTCAGCCTTTGGCACCTATCCAGATGTGCCCACACGGAGCCAGTCACTCCATGGGGTGAGTGGGATCTGAGAGGATGGCTCAGCTCTCCAGGACCCTCTGGATGCATCCCCAGCTCACAGACCCCCGGGCTGAGGGCTGCCTGCCCCAGGCCCGCTGTGCCCACAGGGCACACAGGGCAGATCCAGCCCTTTCTGGCCGTGTGCTCCCATCAGAGAGGACTGGAACAATGTGTGACTTCAGCACCACAAACCAGAGACCAAGGCTAGGAGCACTGGGAGGGCAACCCTGGGTTGGAGTAACTGCTAATGGAGAAAAGTGTGCTCCGAAAGAAATCCCTGCTGCCATTAACTCAGTCAGAGACACTGAGAGATGACCGGGCATCTCCCCTGAGGGGGAATCTCCCCACAGCGCAGAGGATGTTTCCTCTGGGCCCAGAGCTTGGCTCTCCTTTGGAAAAACTTAAAAATAAGGAGGGATAAATGTGAGTGACATGCAACACGGCATGTGGACATCGCCCACAGCTCAAAATACCTGCAGCCTGCGCGGGCGGCTCCCTCCTCAACCAAATCCCCTCACGGCTTCCTCCTCAACCAAATCCCCTCACGGCTCACCCGTGTCCCACAGAGAGCGGCGGCAAAAGGGCGGGAAAAGGCGGGAAGGGCCCTGCGGCCGGCAGGTGGCGCCCGCACACAGTGGTACCCGAGCGCACCGGCCCCAATGACATCGGCACGTATAAAATACACACAAATTATTACACACTTTACATAAATATGTACATCAGCACTCCTCCGGCCGCCTGACACTCTCCCCTGCTTGATCTCCACAGAAAAAAGGGGCTTCGCTTCAGGCCGTGCTCCTTAACGGCCTTTGGAGCATCCCACACCTCCAGCCTCCTCTCCCAGCACTGGCCAAGAGGCAATGGCACCACAGAAAGCAATTGCAGAGAAATTTCCTTTCGCCTCTCCAGAGAAAGGCCCACGTCTTTTGTGACTCTCACAAAGAGCCACTTCCACGGGTGATTCCTAAGAATTTCCTGCCATTTTACAGGGTTTCCCCTCACAGACCCCATTCTTGTGTATGGATATTGCCCATGACATTTTGTACCACTGGCCACTTTGAGGTTACCCACTGAAGGGATCCCTTAAAAAAATCCAGGATTACAGTGTTGTTTGATAGAGGAAGGAAGCTCAGGCATGGCTTACAGACAGATGTAAATCAGAGCAGAACAGGATTCCTGTCCAAGTCCGTGCTTTAGCATCATTCCCTCAGCACCACACCACGAGTCAATGCTGTCACACTGTGTCAGACAGAAATCCCTGTGAACAGGAGCTCAGCAAGAGGAGGTGAATGGTCTCAGTGACAGAGAGCCATGGCTGAGGCAGGGAAAGGACAGAAATCCTGATCCTCAACTGCTGCTCTAACCATTGGCACCATCCCTGTGAAAACTGCAACCTGATCTTCCTGCCTCGCTCTCTTCTCTTGCACACAAGTCAGGAAGGTCTGTGCAAGTCAAATCAAATCAAATCAAATCATAATAAAAACCAAAACCTGAGCAATTTGCTTTTACTGCGGTGTAGTGCACATAAAGGTGACTGTGCAGTAACTCATGGTTACAGCTCTCAAACTGTGAGGAAATAAAACCAAGGCACATTTCCCAAAAGGACCACAGTCCATCCAGCTGCAGCCCATAAGCTTGAGAGCAGCTGATAAAATAAGCACTAAGAGAGCCAGAATTTGAGTGATGTAGCCACCTCCAAAAGCATTTGTTCCTAGAAATGTGTCTGGGAAATATCTTTCTCCCCCAGTGCATTGCCTCCCTTTCAGAAAGGTAGAAGGAAACTATGCCCCACCTTAGAGTAATGTATTTTACCAAAACCAGTAGCTGGATTTCTATGGGATAGGACAATTCCCTCTCTTCAGTGATGCCATCTCACAGTCTCTGCTCAATGATCTGTGCCAGAGTTTGCTGGCAAAGGGACCTGACAGGCTTGTTCCTGCCTGTGGGGCTGGATAAGTTCATTATGCTTACAAGGAAGAACAAGCCCAAGTAAAGTGCACACATCACTGTGCCCTTCCTTAATTAATATGCATGATCACCAAACAGCTGACACCCAAAACACTGCCCACACAAAGCAGGCACACATGTCCCTCAGTTAACAATGCTGTATTTTCTGTCAAAACTTCTCAGGCAAGGTATTTTGTTGGTGGGTTTGAGATTTTGTTTTTTAGGAGGGGTATTTGCACCATGTGGAACTGAGCCACATAAGTTTCTGGATGCGTTTCAGAAAGCACTTGAAATATCAAGGTTTTCAAGATAATAATTGGAAAATATGTATAACTTTTAGTGGTTTGATGACATTTTTTGCAATCAAGATTTTGCAAAATACCATACAAGCACTGACCTTCTCTTCTGCTGTTTCCCATTTTGTAGCTGATGGCAACGTTCATGCAAATCTAAAAGATTTACACCTCAGAAAGAAATATAAACATCTAATTATACAGGTTTATTTGCAGAATGGGGAAAAAATGTCCGTCTTGTGCTGCACTTTTTAATTTTGCCAGACCTCAAGCAAGGAACATTTGCCACGGGTGTTTCAACACTGCTCTGCCCACTAAGTGTTCCAGAATATATGATCCAGGCTTTCTTCTATCAGCTAACTAATTGATTCTCAGAGAGAATCAGCTTTCCAAAGGTGAGGAAAAATTATTTATGCAATCACTTTTTCTCACAGCAAGCACAGCTTTAAAGGAAATAAAAATTTTACTTGGAATATGAAAAGAAAAAATCATTTCAGCAAGCAGGATTGAGCTGGCTCATGTCCCTTCTGAGAAGAAAAATATATGAGGTTTTTTTTTTTTTTAACTTTGTTCTATTACTTGTGATATAGAGGGTTTGGATTTAAGGTTATCTTTTTTATAGCTACTTTTATCACCAACCTTTCCAATGATCTTGTTCATTCTGGCTGCAGAAACTGGGGCACATAATATTATGCCATTTGCAACCCATTACAGAATGTTGTTCCAATGACTTGCAATCGAGTGCAATATAAAGCTGTTTATAAGGCAGTTACTTGAGTACAGAGTTTAACATAACTAAAAGATATTGAAAAGAAAGGCTCTCAGAGCCATCGTATTTTTATTTGCTCATAAAACTATTTTGGAACTTTAATACTCAAGCGTAAATTTAAGCCAAATTAAAGCGCTGAAATGTTTACTGAGAGTCGTATTTTAGGAACAAGTAACTTCAAAAGTATTAAGAAAACAAAAACTGAGATGTGAAGGCATACCTCTGCACAGGACAGCAAAACTCAAACAGGATGGTTTAGCTGGGAAACAGTGAGTTCACTCAAAGTGAGAGGTAATGAATAACCCTCTTATGAAGGTGCTTCACATGCACAAATCCCATCAAACACAAGAGGCTGAGACACACGTCCAAGTCCCCTTTGAACATCAGGAAAAACTCTAAATCAAATGTACATTCCCTTAAAAGGGGCAGGTCTTTGGGAGGTAAAAATAGTTGAGCTTTGCTAATTTAAGTCCAGGACTTGAAAGTGTTTTGCAAACAGTCCAGGCTCAGCACTGCTCCTGGGAAGTGAAGGTGTTATTGGGTCCTTTTTATAGACACACTGCAGGAAGCAGATTTTTGCTCTCATATTTTGAAACATCAGCCACGAGGTAGAAACAATTTTGAAGCACATCTGTCCTTAATGGAGTCTCAGGTCAGCTGCTGCTGCTGGAACACTGAAGCATTAGTCTGATTCAGCACAGGAAATTCTGTGTTCCCAAAATTGATGGGAGAGGGAGCAAGGGGAGCAAATTTGCTCTATCACACTGTGAGTGCTGTGAGGTTACTGACACCCCTGATCCAAAAGGAAAATCCTCTGGTCATGGACCCCTGTACGAGCAACCAGGAGCAGATGTGGAGGGGCCAGCACAGCACCTGATCCCAGGTTATTCCAGGCAGAGGCTGCCCAGGGCCAGGAGAACCATTGCCCAACTGGAGCAGCCCTTTGGGGCAGGATCAGAGCCTGGGAGGGGACAGAGATTCCCCCAGGGAGCTCTGTGGTGGCATTTGGCAGCTTCATTGCTTTCCACATCTTCTGCTGGTTTGCATTACTGCAAAAAAGGCAGCATAAAGTGGAAAAAGCACATGTTTTCAGAGTTCTGACAGTTTATACAGTGTGCCATGCAAGACAGCCCAACTATTTTCCTTTTCTGAAAAAAAGATTCCCCTGAGCAAGTCTTAATTCCCAGTTCCAAACTGACTGGCAATTAGGAGTAGATGAGCACTCCACGCTCCATCACAATACAGTTACAACTATTTAAAACCCAATTAATTTCTTTCTTATTTTCCCCTCAAGCTGTAAAGTTCCAGTTGGCAAGGATTTTTACTTTGATTTTGAATTCCTGCTTGGAAGATTAACTGAAAATGGATTTGGCTCGAACAGCTGCACCGAACATATTTTGTTTTATTTTGTTGCCATCTCAAATAACAATACTTAGCACTCTTCATCTTCAAAGCATTATACAAACATTGAGTCACATCCCCTCCCAACAATCTCGTGACATCACCTTCTGTGAATAAAATCATTCTCATTGCAAAGAGGTGGAGAAGCAAGAGCTCCACAATCTGTGCAGGGTCACAGGAAAAGCCCTTGGCTGAGGCAGATGGAGGAGCCAGGGGCTCACAGCCCCCTCCTGGTCCTCACTTTATTAACTTCCACTTCTGCAGAGGTGGGGGTTGCTTTGGGGTGGAGTTTTCTTCCCTTTTTTATTTTTGCAGCTCTGTTCATCCCAGGATAACAGCCATTTAGCCAGTTGTGCATGTAGCAGCTGGCAGGGGCTGTGCCTCTACCTGCCCTGCCACCTGAGGCTGAGCATGCCCAGCTGGGTCCAGGGCAGGGAGTTCCCTTTCCCCTCACTGAATAAATGGTATTTTGGGCATGCTCCTATGCAAGTGTGTGTCTGCCCTCGAGTCACTGAGGCCCGTGGATCTGGCTACATCCAGCAGGGAAGGAAGGTGATCTTTCTCCTGAGCCACACACTGATCTCCAGAGTTCACTGCCTGTGGGGGGAAGCAGTGCCAGGGCCAGCCCTTAACCCCTGATGCTGTTTACTCAAGGCTCACACACTGCACACGTGGCTTATGGGCCTAAATTAGGAACCTCAGGTTGCTCTGAACTCCCTGGAGGAAGTGCCTCCTTCCAGGGGGTAACTCAGAGACCATCATTTAGGTTCTGCTGACAACAGAGAGTGCCTGTGCTCCTAAATTAGACATCTAAGTCAGGAGTGTGTGCAAAGCAAAGTCGTGTGAACACATCCCTATAAATAAATACCAATTCTCTGCAGGGCCAGCTCCCATGAAGTGAGTGAACGTCAGACACGTTGAGCACAGAGCTGTCAGGGCTTCTTTTCCTGAAGAAAACTGACAAACCCACCATGCTATTTTTGGTCCTTTGCACATCTTGGTTTGTCTCCCTCCTTATTTGGCTTCTTCTTAAATATCTAAAGAGATTGGATTATTCCTTACAAAACTACAACATTACCTAGAGAGCCCCTTCCAAAGCATTCCGAGGCACAAGCGAGGGAACTGCTCCTCCTGAGCCATGACAGGTATGTGGTGATAAAATCTAGGTTTTGCTGAATTTATGCCTTTGTGAGGTCAAACACCCTTGTTTGTAGACTGGAAAGCACTGGGAAGAACTGGCACCAGGAGGCTGAATCATTCCCAGGCCACCACTCCTGCACAGCAGATTTTAACAAATTATTTCACCTTCATCCTGCTGTGAGGTACCCTCCATCTCAGTAAGCACTGATAGGTGCTCCCTCTATTAAGTCCTAGTGCCAGTTTTTGAGTGCAAACTGCTCCCAAAATTCCCAAAAGAGCTGAATTGTTACTGCCTCGAGTGCAGGAAATTGCAGACAGCAAGAGGGTCCTTCAACTAAGAAAGCTGGAGCCAGTGAACCTGAGTGCAGAAGGACTTGTGAAATTGTCCAGAATCTCACTAGAGGTGAGGGCACCCTTGCCACTCTTCTCAGCATAGATAATATTTTTCTGGTATCTCAAACTAAAAGTAAACAACCACAAATAAATCCACCAGTGACATGCAGCTTTCCAAGTAACAAGTCTGGCTGCAGAGGTGAGCACTGTGCCAGCACTGACCTAGCTCGTGTCTTCTGCAGCACTTTCTGGCATTTTAGGTTCCCCTCATGGAGCTGTTATGGCCTTTCTGACACTGGGGTAGTAGGAACACATAAAGACACCAAGAGCACATAAAGAACACACAAGGATAGAAAGAGAATGCAGCTGAAAGAATTTTTGAGAATTTCCTTTTTTCCATAACAACCCTCAATTGATGGCTTTTGTTTCATTCTGGATCTCCTTTGTTCCTTCTGAGAGTGTATTAGCAACTGCACACCCAGGGACTGAAATGAACCCATTGTACTCCTACAATGTATCAAGGGTGTAAAATAATAATTTCCTCCTGTTTATCATCCATCTCTACACATTCTGGTTGCAGAATGGCAAAGCACTGCACAATAATCCCTGCAATGGAAGAAGCAAGAACAAAATCTCGTGCTGCTCCTTCTGGACATGCTTATGTGCAGTGAATTAAATGGTACAGAAGGATGAGTTTAAAATTGATATTTCTCATTGTGCCATAACACCACTGAAGTTTACAGGGTAACAACACTGGCAGCTGAATCAGGTTCCCACTGGGATTTGAACAAGTGACATGTAAGACCTTACATGAACCACCAAGGAAGTTTCAGGCTCTGTTTCACTCCAGAACAGTGTTTTATACAAGCTGCACCTTACAGGAGCATCACTTTTTTCAGGTATGATGAAGTGATGAGCTGTGGAACAAAAAGGAAGAAAGGTAAGCAGATAGCAAAGGCCTGTATGTGTTTATTACTTCAAAGTGAAAACACAGTGCAGACTGGAAGGGGGAAAGGTTCAGTAAAAGCAGTGTCAGCAGAGGAATTTAAAATTGTTCACATATTCCTTGGAAAGAATCCATGGCACTTTCATCTGGTAAGAGTGGTGCTGTGTTAGAAGTTGTGTCATCTGCAAGAGCAAGGAAATAATGATCTAGCTAACACTTGACTCTGAACCATTCTTGACTTGTCCAAGGGCAAACAAAGCAGCATGAGAAGAACAGGAGTAAAAATACACCCTGACCAGTCCAGGGTCAAGAGGAGGTTTGGGAACTGCAACAGCACAGATCCCCTCTCCTAAGAAACAGCTGTTATTCCAAATAGCTCCTGAAAAGCACTTTTATGAAAATTCCCCTGCTAAAAAAATAAACAAGGAGGCAGAATGGCTACTATAAATATAAAAATAAAGAGCAAAAATACATGTGCATGCAACATATATATCTATATATAAATATATATATAGTCAGAGAATGAAATGTTCTCAGTTGAGTCTGAGATACTATACAAAGAAAATGTGATGTTCTTACCAACTATGAAGATAAAAAACACAGCAATTGTGGCCATTAAAGATTTATAGGAGATTCCTATAAAAAGCAAGAAGCAAAAACCCAGAAGTCACCAAAACCATTTCATTAGACAGGCAAACTTAATAAACTTGTTCCATTTGCTTCTCTTGCACGCTAGGGTGTAAATGCAGGGTGGGAAGCAGGATAGAGGTGATGGGAATGAAGCTCATTAGGAAGCAATAAAGAAGGAAGAGACACCAGAAAATGAATGTTAGTTCATTGGGAGAATTTTAAAAAATGCCATTTGTCTTCATGACACAGAGGCAGAGAGCTCAGCAGGCCCATGCACAGGGTGGCTTTGCAGGGACCTCTGGCTCCTGCTGGCCTCTGACCCCAGTGTTCAATCAAGGCAACACTGAGCTGTGCATGGGGCCACCTTGGAGTATCCAGTGAGTAGAGTCCCTAAAGGTTACAAGCCAAAGAGAGTCACAAGACACACCTAACAGACCTGCCACAGGATTCCAGCAGGCTGCAGATTACCAGTGCCAGTGCTGAGAGTTGAAAATCCAAGCTCATACCCAGCCTGGCCTCTGCCCAGCCTCACCTGACAGGGCACAGAGCTCCTTCCTACTCCATGCCTGTGTGACATGTGTGGGTATTACTCTCTGAAGGAGCATTCCATGCTTCCATGCTGGACTGGAGTTAAATGCTCTTGAGCTGGGACATTTAGCCAGGCAAAAATTTTACTTCTGCAGAGAAATTCATATCCTATGAGCAGGAATTCAGGGAAAGGCCAGCTCGCCCTTAGGAAGGGGGATCCAGACATCGAGCCAGCAGCCTTCTGGAGGAATCTCCATGAGCCACATCCCATAAATAAGTCAGGCTCAATTATTTTATATCAAAACAATATCTTGGCTTTAATGAGTGCAAGTGCCAATACAGAGAGCCCTGTGTTATGAATTGCTATTTTCTCCTTCCCAGCACTTTCTAATTTCCTGCTAAGGAGGCAGTGGAATGGGGTCATTAATCTGAATTAGGAATACCCTGACCTGCTCTGCACTTTATCTGCTAACATTTTCTGGCACAGCAGTATCAGATGGGATTCTGTATGTGAGACAACAGGGGGAGGTGAGAAATGTAGGTCCTGATTTTAAATAACCTCAGGAGAGGTGTATTTTCACTAGCAAACTCTTAAACATAAAAGCAGCACAGGGTTCTCTGTCTGAAGCATCACAGGAAATGTGTTGAGCAGATAATATGTTCTTTAAATGAGCTAGCATGAGGACTTTTCCACTTCACCTTCAAATTAAATATTGGAATATTATTGCAAATACACTGATTAATGAGATCACAAAACAAATATAAATATAAGGTATTAAATAGAAAAAGAGCACAATTAATAAAAACGCTCATAAAATTAATGAAAACACTGCTCCCTTTGTCCCTCACCTGGGAGCCCAAAGGTCCTGACAAAAGACAGGTCACGCTGGGTTTGTGCTTCTCAAGCAGAATTGCACAAAGACACAAACATGATGTAGCCCAAGGGGTCTAATATCTGAAAACACCTATGCACTCAAGCCTTGCTTTCTTTTTTATGATTATTTTTATGGGACTAAAACAGAAAGTGCAAGCTGTAGTCACTGAGTGCATTCCCATTGTGTGTGGCACAGGACAGACTCAGACCAACAAAAACCCACGGCCAGGACTGAGACCTCAGCACTGCCCAGACCCACTGCCAGCTGCCCCACAAAGGAATGCACCTCCCTCCAAATAACTTTCCACAAATGGATAATCCCTGCACAGTCAGTGGGAGTTTTCCACAGGATTTAAACTGCTCATGGAAAGGAGAATTTCCAGCAATCAGCCCAAGGCCCTGATGACATCCTAAGTGAGGTCTCCTGAGTTTCCAGGGCTCCTCTAGCAGGACTGGGCCTGATTCAGAGAGAGCTTCACAAAGGCCATGCCTGGAATGGTGAATATTCATCACCTGGGACTCAGCATCCTCACCAGCAGCAGCAGCACAGAAAGCTTTGGCTGAAGACATGGAAGGAATGCTGCACACACATCTAACACAGCAGAACATGGCCAATTCTCACTACAAATTACTCAGTAATTATTCTCCAGTCCCTCTATGTATTTGAGAAGCCAAGAAAAAGACAGTAGTAAAACTTTCCCCTCCCACATATTTCTTTGGTAAAATCCTACTTTTTCCTGCCTATGGCTGTTTCACTAAGCCAAAATCCCTTCAGCATTTAGTCTTACTGAGAACTAAGTGATCTTACCTCTGGCTCCCAGGGTGGCACATCTATTATCAGGCTTGGATAACAGGATAAGCACTTGTATCTCATAGGGCAAACATTTTTCAGCTCTGTGAACCTCATTGCTAAATGTGTACCTGGGCAGACTAGAACTTACAGCCAAGGAAGTTTATTAAGGCAGAACACAAAGCTTGTCAGGTGTTCATATTTCTGTGCTTGTTATTTGTTGGCTGTGCCTCGATTTTTCTCAAGAGTGAGACCATCAGCTCATTTCAGCCTCTCCTCAGCCTGCTGACATGACAGAGAAGAGGCAGAAAAGCCAATGCTGTGCTCCTGAAGCTGACAGGTATCAAGAAATAGGTTTGGAAGTTTGAGGCTAGGATCCCTCCAATTTTTGTACAACAGATTCTTCTCCAAATGAGCAGTGCTGTGGTGTCCCCCTCCCTCATCCTTGCACAACACACAGCAAAGAGCATGAGATGAAAAGTTTGTGCTGGAAACAAGATCAGCATTGACAGGTGAGCTGATTTCTTCCCTTATTTGAGGTAAAAAGTTTTACAGGAACATCAGAGTTTTCTCTTCCATGCAAACAGATTACAAAAAATGCAACATACAGGCTACAGAACCAACTTTTTTCTACTTCTGTTAACATGTGACACACACAAGAAACGGGACAGAGCTGGAGAAATTTAGAACTGGCTATATAGCTTCCTACCATGCAGAGTCCTGCTAACTTTGTCCCTTTCTTGTTACCAGGACTCAGGAATTCCCATATATGAGATAACTCCCCGGCTTAAAAAGACATTTTGTGCTGGAAAAAAAAGATTACAGAGGGCAAAGGGCTAGGAGCTCCTGTCTTGATTGATTTAATTTATCCTTTAAATACACATGCTGGTATATGAGCTAAAAAGAGCACGGTAGCCTTTTAAAGTGTGGGTGTACCCAGAAGGAACCTCTCTGCTGCTTCTTCAGCTCTGACTTCCTTTTATTTCAGAGAAAGAGCTGCAAACTGTGGAGCTGCTGACCTGAGGTTTGACAACTGCTTTAGCAACCACTTGCTCTGCACTGGACAGGCGCTGATTCACTTTACTTTTTTTTTTTTTTCCTATTTCAACCTTTGACTATAAAAAAAATTTATTACATTTTGGCAACCAGTTAAGAGTGCAGGAATTGCTGGTCAGCAGTCCTGCTGCCTCAGCATCCTGCCCTTGCCAGCAGCTTTCAGGAAAGCCATCACTTTTTCAGGCAAACTCTGCCCTGTCCCCAGGGCCCACCCAGGCTCTCCCTGGTGGTTGTGCCCCCATGGTTCAGCACATCCAACAGCCCTTCCTTAATTTAATATTATTTTATTTAAAAAATTCACACTGAAGCAAAGTCAACTCCATTTCATTACAACCAAGAATATAAAATAAATGCAATGAACTCATAGCTTAGTTTTAACTGTCATTGCAAGAGTGACATCAGGACAACTTAAAGGCAGTAAACTCTCAACTCTAGAATGAGAAACAAGTATTTGTTAGCTCTGAAGGTGCTCCATTAGCTTCCTTTCCTGCACACTACCAATCTTTGAGGAATGGCATTGTTTCTCAATGAAAACCTCATGATTTTTCACTGACATTCCACCCCTGAGCAGTCCTACAGGTGGAATACATTAAAAATAATTAATTCAATCCCCAAATTAATTTCTTGTCCCGTTTGAGTTGTGACACAAACAGGTAAATCCTAAACTCTATTTCCAAATCCCAGTAAAGCTGAAACATTCTAACACTTTTTTTTTCTCTCCTTCCACTGCTCTCCAGTTTTTCCAAAGGAAACAGAGCAGCTCTTTTCATGAGCTTTTTGAGAATTTTAGAGGCTGACACTCAGCCATGCAGCAATTCCTAGAAAAAGGAAAGCAGAACAACTGAACATTTGAACTCCCACAAATAACCTCCACGATGATTTTCCACATGACCCAGAAGAATTATTTTTAGCACCAGAAAAGTAGCTTTATTCTCTATTTCCATTTAGTCCCTGCACTGTTGGAAAGGACATTCAGTAAGGATGAGTATTATTATTTCTCCATGATGTGGATTCCCTTGGAAAAGCAGCAATTCCTAGAAGTACCAGCCATGATGAAGACAGGCTGTTCTAAGCACGGTGTAATTCATGGTGAGAGCTTCTCCCTGCTGAGGATTTTCAACCAAAGCAGGCAAAACAGAGCAAACCAAAGATGAGGAGTTTGTTTTGGAGGCTGGGGATCTCCCCTGCCCCCGTTTTGCTGCAGTTTTGTGTGAGATGGGACAAGTAACAACCCCTCTACACTTTATATTTCTAGGCAGAAATGCTTCCACTACCTTGCCATGAATTGAGGGGTCTTGGCAAAACCTCCAAACTGCCCTTTTCCACCTCAGACCCAAGAGGAAACTTCCCTCCATCCCTGATTTCTGCTTTTCACTCTCCAGGGCCTGGGGGCACCAGGTGCCACTGGATTGTCACAGAAGCTCAGTGGTGCAAACCAGACCATCCCATTTTGGCATCCCCACGGCTTCACAGCCCACAGAAAGTTATTTCCACAGCATCCCTGCTCCCCTCCTTCCTCAGTGAATACATCTTGTCCAAAAATCCAGCAAATGCAAAATGCTCCTGTCCACCTGGCAGGACCCCACAAGATCCTGGCTCCCACTGACCCCTCAGTGAGTGCAGCCCTGAGGGGAGGGACAGGAGGTGACATTTCCCACACAAATGTACCTGTCTGATTTGCCAATCTCTCACTTATTTCTACAGCCTGAGGGCAAGCAGCAGCCAATGCCAAATGCTGCCTAAGCAGATTTTTCTGTATGAATTACACAGAACTTCCATTTGCATGGCACAGGAAATGAAGCCATAAATTCTATTTCCTGTAAAATCCCATTACATACACCATATTACAGACTAACACAAACTCTGATGAACTCAACCAAAATGCATCTCAGCAAATGGTTGTGGAGGGGCTGAGCTCTGGTAGAAATCCATGAAAATTAAGGAGATGCATCACTTGGTTAAAATACATTTGGGATTCAGCACAGGTGAAAACCAGGACCTGATTCATGTCCAGTTTCTTCCTCAATATTAAAAGTCCATCAAAGCCTCCCATAGCATTTATATCCCTATTTGTCAAATTAAACTGGTGCATGCAGAAGTTTTTGTGCTGTGCAATGCTGCAGATAAAATGCTTGGCTTAGGAAATGCCTCTGTTCCAAGCTTTCCCAATGCAGTGTCTCTGTTTTGCAATATCCAAATGAGGCATCAATGACAACATGGATATAAGTTCAGACTGAAAACTGGAGTGATTTTTAAGGTAAAAAAAATTTCCATGACAATAATCCCTTTTAAGGAACCACTGAAAAGCTGCTGTGAGAACCATGCAATTTATAGTGAATCAAAAGAAGAAATTTCATTTACAGAATTTATAATTCAAGAATTTTGTACACTGATTTGTATTTTGTGGTCTCACAGAAACTCTTGAAATTTTGTATTTGTTATTTATCAATCTGTGACATACTATGCTACCTATTTTAAGGAAGTTGTATTAATTTGCATGTTTTTGAGAGGCTATCTTGGTTTTATCCACATTTTATGGATAGGAAGAGTTAAATAACAGATTATAGGAATATCACAGGAGGTATCTATGCAGGAATGTCACAGGAGGTATCTGTGCCTCCCTCCCTATGTGCAGGACACAGCCCATGCTCCAGGCTGATACAAAAATCCATTTAGTGTGAAAACAAACCCAGGAATATTCCCAAAACAGATAAGGCAGAGCTGCCTTACTGGCCCTTCCTCTTTTGGCCCTGTTCTGGAGAGGAGATGAGTTCTCCCAGAACGTGTAAAGGTTGCTGGGCTTTATCCCTGCTGGGATAAACACAACCCCCCAGGTTCTGTTCCTTTTTGTCCCTCAATGAATGAAACCTCTGATGCTGCAGAGGCCAGGAGGAATTCAGGCATAATTCAAACAATCTCACCCCATCCCCACGAGTGTGCAGGGTCAGGGTGCCAGGTTTTGTTTGCTCAGGGGCCTCCCATCCTTATCTGATTTCTCTCCCTCCGTGGGTCATGGCTGTGCTGAGAACCACCTTCCATTTCTGCAAATAGCACTTCAGCTCTGTAATTAAAATGCAGCATAATCACAAACAATTGAACAGCCATCAATGAGCACAAGGCAGAACAGCTTGTCACACACAAGCCACAGAATTAAGGCTGGAGACAATTTTCATTTGTTTCCTTATTAAGGAACATGAATGAAGCCTTATATTATTTGAGGATGCTTAGAGAATATAGGTATGAGCACTTGGTGGGTTAATCACTTCCAGACAGAAGACTATTGGTAATTTCTTTAATTACAGTACAACTAATCAAACACAGAAAACTCTAAAGAATTGGCTGGTTCCTATGGATTAGACTGCAGGGGTCCCATCTAATTTCAGCGACTTAAGCCACGATTTCCAGTGATGTATTTCTACTCCAACTCCAGAACAAAAACCAAAGCTGCAGAGCAGATGGTGAGGTTACCACACCAGTTTCTGTATTTTTATTTAATACAGCCACAGCTGAGGTTTGATGGGAAGAGAACATTAACAATCAAGTGAACTGATCGAATGCAGCCCTTGCTATAGGGTCAGGATAATCAGATTAAATTTGGTGCAAAAAGCTAAGTTCATAAACCCATAAAAGTCACCTAATTGCAACCTTGGTTCAAAAGAGCAAATACAAGTGTATAAACTGCTGCCTTTGTCTACTTTAGTGTTTAAGACTGGAATTTTTCTTTATATTGCAACTTCATTACATTTATTTAAGGGGTTTCAATGTATTAAATAATTTGCTGCCATTACCTTAATATTTTCCTGAATTGCCTAACTTTCTATTTATTTTTAATATGCATTTTTCTTAAAAGCCTTTTATAAAATTAAGATGTTTATATTTGGTTGATTCTGATATAAAAATAGAATGAGCCCAGTGAGTCAGAAATCAGCTCTTGCTAGAGAAGATTTAAAGAATCCTAAATTTATTCACGGTGACACATGGAATAATAATTATTTTTACATGGGCTGTGATGGAGAAGGTAATAGAGTGCATTACAATGCATGAAAATAATAACCTGTCTTTAATCCAACATATGGTTTTCATGAAAGATGAACTTTAACTACAGACTAAGCAGAGGGGAAAAAAAGGAAGGTCAGTGAGTTAACACAGGGACAGACAATTTACTACCTTAATATTAATAAAGAAGGGAAAATATCTTACTGGCAGAGTCTATTCACACAAGAATGAGAAGATAAATTTCAGGGAAATTCCCTCCATCAAATACAGCAGTTGGAAAGAATGTAAGTGCAATCCTTTCTTCCCCATCATAAAACAGAAAGGGATTGCCCAAAGAGTTTGAGACACCTCTGGGTTTTCACAGCTGATTTGTAATATGCACTTCTGCATCTTGATTCTCCAGAGAACTTGGTATTCTCCTGCTAAATCTCATTTATAGTCCAGCCAATTCTCACCTTGAATTTTCTAGAAGCCTTCTGACCCCAGGTGCACACAGTTAATTCTTCCTCGTAATTTATCTCATCCTTCTTTCCAGCTAATTCAATTACTGCTTGATTAGTGACACAAGACAAAGGAGAAAATAAACCTTAATGAACAGAGCCAGGGAATTCACCTGCAGCTTTCCATGAGAGGGCTCTCCAGCAGGGCACAGTGACATGAGCAATGACCAGGGGTCCCTGTGCCACCCCCAGAGTGGCCCTGAGGCCACAGGATGGATCACACACACTGTGGGCACTGGAGCTGGTCCTGCTCAGCACTGAGTCAGGGCTATGGGATCCAGGCTCCTTCCTCTCTGGAGATCTGGGCAATTCCCCTGAATTCAGTACCCAAGTTAAAAGATAGTAAGGATTTTTAATTTATTATCTGGATAGGAAAATAAAACCTCCAGTGCCTCAGGGAAGGATAGGAGTGCTGTAAGTCACAGAGCTGACACTAACTGGGAAATCTCCTTATCCCAGAAATGCTGGTTTGGAGTTACCCAGGGAAAGATGCAGCAAAGCCCAGAAGTAAAGAATGATTTGCTGCACGTGCCTCCACCAGGAGCTTTGCTGACTACAGGAAGCTTTAATCAAGTACCCTGAGGGTTCCCCAAATGCTTGAGCAGATATTCCAGCACACTGCTCCTCCTCCTACCTGCTCACTGAGCAGCATTTGCTCCCTGTGCTCTGAAAACACTTTCCTCTGCTCTGGCTGCAGCCAGAGAGGATATGAGAGGGAAGTGGAAGGCAAATTCTGCTGCTCCCAGAGCTGCAGAGAGTCCTCCTGCTGCAGTTTGTTAAATGACACTGTAAACAGCCCAGCTTTAACAGCCCCTGCTCCAGAGCTGCTCTCAAGTCTGCCCAGATGGGAAAATATTTTCCTCCTTGCCATCTCCTCCAGCTGGAAGAGGATTTCTCCTCTAGTAAACCCCACCAAGTGACAGAACCATGCACTGCTCAGCACCAGGGAGGTGACACTGCACCTTGTGAGGGAGAACTGCACCTGCTGGGCAGGGTTAATGGGCTGCTGTGGAGTTCTACTGAGATAAATGGAGTTTGGCCACACAAAACAGGGTATGGAGAATATTTAAAAAGGCATCATTTCCCACCATGTCAAATTGCTGCCCAAAAGCAAAGTTTTTAGCATTCATCTAAGTGGCCTTTTAACAGCATAAATAGAATATTGTTATCTCCAGAGCAATGCTCCAAAAGGTGATCTCAGATAAAGAGTAGCAGGGAAAGCTGAGGAGCCTGACAAAAATAACCATTCTCTGAAGATAAAGATGTTTCTGCTAGCACAGATGGGTTACAGCAAAAACCACTTACAGCCAGAACAGAGATTCATCAAAATTATTTCACTGGGTTTGCCACATGGCACCACAGCAGCCTCAGACATTTCAGGGATCTAAAAAGTGTCACCTGGGCTCATATAAATACTCTGCTGGTATAAAACTCAAGAACCAGATAAATATTATCCCTTGAGGAGACTTGAGCTCCAGAGCATGTTTTAAATGTAAAATTTTACACCCTGTCTCAGGAAACTCAAGCAGCAATTCAGGATATTCTGAGTTCTCCAGAACCACTGCAGCTCCACCATTTCATTCTCCAGTGTTAACATATGCTTGGCTTGAAAACAGGCACTGCTTTAATCAAGGCTTATTTGGCTATTGTAATTCTGGAATTATGAGATCATCAAAGGACCCAGCTTAGGATAATGACAGTGAATAGAATGACTTTGGCTTAACAGGGAAGTATAAATTATGTCTAAAGAGGATACCTCCACCTTGTGCCAACTGCTTCAGCAGTGCTCCCACAGATGTTTCATCCAGATGAACTTCTCAAATCCAATCTTTTCATTAAAAAAATGCCCATAGAAATTCAGATGCTCAGCTGAAGATGCTTCACACAGTGCAAAAGACTTTTTTTTTCTTATTTCATTTAAGCTTTTGAAGCATGGTTTGGGGCTGTGCCCCCTTTGGTGAGCACACTGGAGCTGATCCTGCAATATTTACACAGTGAGTGTTGGATGGAGCAAACCAGAGTTAGGGCAGTGGGTGTTGAGCTGTGACTGCCACGTCCTTGCTGGGTGCAGGAGGTAAAACCACAACCAAAAAAATTTCTTTATTTTCCATTGATCCACAGGAAGAGGAAGCTTTTCCAGGGGGCCCACAGCCAGTGCCAGACTGTTCAGGGCAGCCAGGGAGCCACAGGATTTGGGACAGCCCTGACACCCCCTGTGCTGCTGGGCAGGGATGCCCCACCCAGAACACCCCATGACCCATCCCTGCCCTCCAGGGTGCTGTGCATGCCCTGCAAACCCTCTGGCACCTCCCAGAGCCAGGATGCTGTGCATGCCCTGCAGCCCCTCTGGCACCTCCCAGAGCCAGGGTGCTGTGCATGCCCTGCAGCCCCTCTGGCACCTCCCAGAGCCAGGATGCTGTGCATGCCCTGCAGCCCCTCTGGCACCTCCCAGAGCCAGGGTGCTGTGCATGCCCTGCAGCCCCTCTGGCACCTCCAGGGCCACAGCCAGGGTGCTGTGCATGCCCTGCAGCCCCTCTGGCACCTCCAGGGCCACAGCCAGGGTGCTGTGCATGCCCTGCAGCCCCTCTGGCACCTCCAGGGCCACAGCCAGGGTGCTGTGCATGCCCTGCAGCCCCTCTGGCACCTCCAGGGCCACAGCCAGGGTGCTGTGCATGCCCTGCAGCCCCTCTGGCACCTCCAGGGCCACAGCCAGGGTGCTGTGCATGCCCTGCAGCCCCTCTGGCACCTCCAGGGCCACAGCCAGGGTGCTGTGCATGCCCTGCAGCCCCTGTGGCACCTCCCAGAGCCAGGGTGCTGTGCATGCCCTGCAGCCCCTCTGCAGGGATGGCACCTCCCAGAGCCAGGAGCTCAGGCAGCACAGTGAGGAAATTTGTTGAAGGTGCAGCATTTCCGAGCAAACTCACATTCATGCTCTCCCTGGAACAAGGCTCCCAGTATAGCTGTGGTCAGAAGCTGCTCCAAGGGAAGCTGTGCTTATTTATATTCTGGAGACACATTTGAGCCCTCAGTATCTTGTTTTCCATACTCATTTTAACAAAGCATGCCTTCTCCAAGGCTTGCTAATGAGCCTAGCATACTTAGGGAAAAAATGTAAAATATACAAACAAACTCACTGTCAGATGGGTTTTTCCAAGACCTGGCCTGAAGCTCAGAGAAATAAGAAATAAATGTTATGTCCCTCCAAATATCTTACAAACTCTGATGAAGAAAAAAACCCCAACCTTGATTTTTCAGCCAAATCTCCCAGCTGCTTTTGCAATTCATAACAGGTCTGGCTGAAGAGTTGGTTCATTTTTATAAATCCAGTTCCTTTTCACAAAAAATGTTATTTTAATAGCATCCAAATCCTGATTATTTCATGCTTAAAACCAAACTTTGTTAAAAGACAGTGCCTTTTCCTGCAATGCACTTTCACCCAACATACTTAAAAGCACTCCTAAATTTCTTTTGGAAAGAGTGTGCCCCTTCCAGAACCAATGCTGTTACTCAGGAATTAGGATCGTGAATTTGAGAAGAAAAATCAGAAATCAAGATAAAAAGATAGCATCTAAAATCCTGGAGATCAGTAAACCATCAAAACATGCATGGCACTAAATCTTCAAAAACCACACATGTTCAAACTGCAACTAATTGGTGAACAATCAGTGCAAGTTCCAAACTGACAACATCACTCTGAACACCAGGATCCCAAATGTCAGGTTTTGAAGGATATATTTCACTGGATTTCCTTGATTTCCTCAATGCTGATCAGCACTGGGCTCTCAAGGATTCTTCTCCTTTCTTGCTGGTGTAACATTTTCAAGGATCCCTTTGCTACCTCACTGCTCTGATTTCCTTAGAAACTCAGGAGTGATGTGTGTTTTGTGTAAGAAGACATCAGAAAACATTTTTGCCCTACATGCACACATTGCTCATGGAATTGTGTGCAAATACATCTGTGAGTTGTCATCTCCCTCACCTGAGCAAGCTCTCCTCTCCTCCACAGGAGCTCTGTCCTGACAAATGACACAAAAATAACCCCCTAGGAACCAAATGTGGTTCTCAGAAATGCATCTGCCAGCCCTGCCACAAAGCCTTTTTCCACCTCCATCACCCAAAATAGCTCTGAAGGATTTCCAAAAGGCCATCAAGACACAAAGAAACTTTTACATGTGGCTTGGAGCCTCTTGTTTCTCACCTACTTCATGACAGAGGGGGGTCTGGGGAGGTTTGGACCTGATTAAGCCTTTGCCCCACACATGTACCAGAAATCTCTACAGAGCTGCATCCCATAATGTGCTTGGTACCAGACTCACAGCAGTGAATATTGTCATTTCTGATGTCTGATGAGCCTTTCCTGAAGGACAGCAGAACAGATCTTGGTCAAGGGCCAAGCACACAGGAAACACTGTTATCCCTCAAATAAATCATTCATAGAATTTTGCTTAATGAAAATTTAAGAAGCAAAAAATCACACCAGCATTAGCAAGTTGTCCTTTGAAGAATTTGCAGTCACCTGAAAAGGGATCAACCAGCCAGAGATTCAGATGGAAACTCAGCTTTCTCAGATCAGGTTCTCCAGCTGGTTTTGGTGTGGAGGGAAGCATTTCTTGCTGTGCCCACTGTGCTGCTGAGCACCAGCCACAGGCACTGTGCTCTTCCCTTTCACAGACATGAGCCCAGCTCAGCAACCAAATCTGCAGAAACTCAAGGGAAACCAAAGCCAGCCCAGGCTCTGCCATACAAACCTTGCAAATGCCACCCCAGGGGATGATTTGGTGCCACCAAGAACTCACAGGCACCCAAAGAGTGACACAGCAGCAACCTGGAGCTCAAGTGTCCTTTCCTCAAAAGTCAGTCCTGTAGGAATTCAGGGAGCAGGGCTCCAAACCCCAACAGGGATTTTGAGAATTTGAGTTTGCTGCTCCAAAAACACAAAGTTTGACCAGTCTGCTGTCAGACCAATTCCTACTAAAACAAACATTTAACATGTGCAAATACTAAAAGATGAATTTCCTGTTTGAACAGTCAGCACAACAGAACATTGCCAAAGGAATCATTGCAACATCTGTCAACGTAACCAACCAACTTCCAGCCAGAAAACAGGACAACCATCATCTGTCACCAGAGACAGAACCAATGCCCCAGCACAGCCTCCCTGCACCAAATTCCACATGGACACAACAGATGAGCAGGGTGGGTGCAAGGAAGGGTTCCTGTGATCTCTTACCCTTCCCTTCCTGTCCAAATAAGCCAATGCCCAGCTCAGGAGTGGAAGCCCCGTTGGTAATTAGCAAAGGAAGCACCTCCAGGCAGTGACAACTTGCAGACAGCTCTGTTCTCCCCAGAAAATCAGCTGCTTATGGCCATGGAGCTGCTTCCCTCAGACATGTCATTGACAGAGTTACCAGCCTGGCCAAACCCCCCAGCAGACATGTACAGGCATTGCAGTGATAGCAATGACAATATTAATGTTCACAAGAAATTCTGCTTTTTTAATAAGTATTTCCAAGGTCTTTACTCATTTTCTAAGCGGTCACACATTCCTGGTCACTCACAGGGAATCACTGATACCACAAAGGTTTCATTTCAGTTCTAAGGGAAAAGGTGCTGCTGCTGACAGCCCATTGCACAGGTGTGTCCCTGTCCTCAGCATTTCCCTCCTGCAGGGACTCACTGAAAGCTGTTTGTTGTGCAGGGGGACACTGCCATCCATGGCAGATGTCACTTTATCAGTGGAAATGATGCTGATGTGGCTGTGGGGGTTTTAACCTTTTTCAGGAGCCAGAAATTCCTTTATAGCCTGAGTGTCTGAAAAGTTATTACACTTGTGTGCAGAAAAAGTAAATGTTAGCAGTTTTGCTTTTAAAATTATGCAGAAAAAGCAGAGGAAGACAAATTAATGCAGTTGGATTTGCCCAGGTGGTTAAAGAATCCTCCAGTGCCAAGGAGGTGGTTTCTGGCCACAAGTGGCCAGGGGAAAATTTCTTTTGTGAACTTGCTGCCAGTGGAAAGGTGGTGGAGACTTTCCTGAGCCACTTCTTACTATTGTGGCACACAGAACAAGCCAGGGAAAAAGAAAAGAAAAAAGAAAGAAAAAAGGAGTGCAGCAGAGCAGTTTCTGCTATCTCAGAAGAAGATGCTACAGAAAAGCTGCAGGAGCAGCACAGCTGATTTCCCAGGGTTCCCTCCCAGGGAGAAAGGAGCTGCTGCCATCAGTGAGCTCCATGCCTGGGATTTGGAAATGTGAACAGGGCCCTTGACTTCCAAAGCCCTTCTTCCTGTTTCTATTTTAAACTAAAAGGAGCCACTCAGAACTTGCAGGAGAAGGCACAGCCCTAAAGCTCTCCAGGCCAGGGGCATCTAAAGCAACCACAGAAAATGTTCTGCTTGCAAATTGTTGCTGCTGCTCTTTGCAATTCTGTTAACAAAATTTGTAATTTTGTTTTCAAATACAAAAAGTGGAAGTGGAGGAAGGAGGAAAAAGGGACAATTGGCACAGCTTAAGTCAGGCATCCAAGCCAATGCATCAAACATTTCCAGTGCAAGGCTGTTTCCAGCTCACTTCCATACATTGTGGATGGGAGTTCCCTGGTTTCCTTTGGGATACCACCCCCAGACATAATCCAGCTCATTATCAAGAAGCTTTTCTCAATATCCAAGCTCAGTATTCTTTTCTCACTACTTTTATCTTACCAGCCTTGATCATGCTTTCCCCCCATTCTAAATCACTCCTTTATCACTTGGATATATTAATGCTCTCCCTCTCAGTGATAATCAATGGAGCAGTTGCATCCAGAAAAACTCAAGATGAACTCAATTAATAAGAAAAATGTGTAAATCACTGTAATACTCTCTAATTAGCCACTTCCCACTCCTGCACAACAGCAAACCGTGTCTTGAGAGTTTGCACTCAATTATTTGACCCAAAGTTTGGAGGATGAAGACCCAAATGCATCTTTAAACACACAGAGCAGTTTCCTGAAGTGAGGCCACGCAGTTTGAAGCAGTTAAATCCAGCTGGCTGCACGATCCATACAGCTGTGGCTTCCCTCAGCTCTTAAATAAAATATTAGGGTGTGTTTCTATTGTTTGTTGGCTGTCATCAGCCCATCCTTCAGCTGACGGGGGTTAAAGGCTATGTAGATTCCTGGGACAGCTGTTTGGTAATTGTCACAGGCAGTTACTTGGTAACCCAGGAAAGGCAATCTCAGGAGGTGGATTCTTGGTTGCTAAGCGATAAATTCAGGTAAAATAACCTTTTCCTGGATTTTATTGCAGCTACAGGCTCCAACTGTACAGTCCTGTGTTTTGTTTTTTTTTTTTTTTCTTCCGAGGGATAGGATTTAAAATTATTGCTGAATAACTTTTCTGGGATCTCATGTAGCATTCAGCACAGGTTAAATGAGGTGGCACAATATTCTACTGCTATTTAAAAGGATAAATCCACAAGGCTTCTACAGCACATTGCAGCACGTGCTGTTTATTTGCTGGGTGCAGAGGAGTGATTCACACAACAACAAGCTGAGCAAAACAGAGAAAGGGACAGGTGCTGCTCCAAAAAGGACTTGCTGTTCCTATTTCTCTTTTTGGGGGTAGGAATTATTTTTATTCACTTATTTTTAAGAAACTGTAACATGCAGGTTTGAGCTGAGCCAGATGCTTTTGTGCCTGAGGCTCGCTGAGCAAAGCACTGCAGCCCCCTGCCCTTGGCAGCATCGTAGGGGTCAAACTCCCACATGGACACAAAGTCCTTCAGCAGTTTCCCTCTGTGTGTGTCACAAGCAGGAGCTCAAACAGAATCTCAGCTCTCAGTGCTCTGTAATTTCTTCACCTATGAAACAGACACTGGCAAGAATTATTTTTCTGCATGGCATCCTTATTTATGAAAGCCTTAGAGGGTGAAATCCTCAATCTTCATTTCCAACAAAGGTATTTTTATTGGTTGCTACCTTATCATTATTGAGTAATTCTCATGTCCATTTTCAAGGAAATGACAATGAATCAACACCTGCCTCCCTCCAGAAGAGATGTGCAAACAGAATTTGGCTGAGTTGGCTGCACTGACCCCATCGTGCTGTTGCAGAGCAGGACAGGGTCAGGATGGATGGATGGAGGGTCCAGCATTGGCTCCAGGCTGGGAGCCAGGTGGAGCTTCCCAAAGGATCAGTGCAGCCACCCCTGTGTGTCAGCCAGCAGCAGCACCCACCAAGGGCAGGCACCAGCCCAGTTCCCTTTTTAGGGGCCTCTGACCAGCACAAAGAAAATTCCATCCCAATTCCTCTAACATCCCACCTTGTTCTCCCTGTGCATCTGAAGGAGGATGTTGGCCCTGCCCCAGGACCAGGCTGCCTGTGTCACTTCACTTCCCACACACCACAAGGACTTTGCAGAATTCTCTCACGTTCCTTCCAAGAGGAAGAAATCAAAGGTGTCTCAGTGCCCAGACTCTGGTACCATAACCTGTGACCTGGGAACAGCCACGCTCTAAAGAGCTGCTGAGCTGACATCAGGAACCTGCAGGGAGGATTTCTGCAGCCAGCTCTACAAAATCCCACTCAGCAAGACCAATTCTGCCTCACTGACAGGAACTTCACCTTATTCCCTTGACAGGAAGAAGTGAACTCCTCGAGCCACACAGAGAACCTAAGGACATCCCAGCTGGCCAAGGAACCCTCCTGGTTACTGATAAATGTTAAAGGAGTGAACTGGAACCAGAGAATTGGTTTGAATGACAAACACATTGACATGTACCAAACCCTTTTGTCACAAAGATCACAGAACTGTTCCCCTTTTAATCACTACAAAAATTACTGTGGAGGAGAAGGAAGAACTGGGCTGTGCATATACAAAACCAGGAAAAAATTATGGTTTCCAGTGAGACAAAAAGCACATTTTTCAGAGGCTTCATTTCTGGTGAAGGAGGAAGCCCATTTGCTGATGATTGCCCTCACACCTAAGGAAGATGGATGAGCCAAGGATTGAGCCAAGGTTTGGCTCCAGGATGAGCCAAGGTTTGAGCCAAGGTGTGGCTCCAGGATGAGCCAAGGTTTGAGCCAAGGTGTGGCTCCAGGATGAGCCAAGGTTTGAGCCAAGGTGTGGCTCCAGAATGAGCCAAGGTTTGATCCTTGCAGGCTGCTCAGGGAAAAGCTGATGGATTGGTCAAGTGCTGGTTCTCCACTGAAGGGCCAGTGCAAGTTGTGTTTCCCACTCCTTTGTGTGCCATATGGCAAGTAGAGGAGTCTGGCTGGGATTTCTTATTGATGATTTTAGCTTGATGTTCAATTTCTACAGCCCCAGGAACACCCAAGCTCTAAAGCTGCATTGCTGTTCAAGGTATTAGGTTTGCATGCAGGCACAGAGAAAATACCACCTGCTCTAGAAGTCAGGTAAAGTGACACACAGAGTCAATATCCAGTGAAAGACTGGGGTCTAACCAGGGAAGGATGGGCAGTGGCTTTCAAACACACAGAAAAGCACAGGAAAGTTACAAAATCCAGTAACTGGGAATGGCACAGGGAAGGGATGGGTCACATTTCACACTACAGATAGTTTAAGAAATAAATATTTCAATATATCTTATTTAAAGGTATGAAAATCAGATCAGAATAAATATAGTAATATTCTATACCCACCTGTAAACCACCCATCCTAACCCAATTCACTGCTTCTTCCAACCAGGGGAAAGCAACTGCATCCAAATAAAGAGGCACAAAAATATCTGTTTCTGTGTGATCTGAGGCTGATCCAGCACCTACAGAGTCAATGAAAACATTCCTGTTGACTCCAGTGTGGTTTGGATCAGGCTCCTTGTAAGAGAGAATCTTATACCAGGGAATTCTCTATGGCAGAAGGAGAACATCTCAGATTCTGTCTCAGAATTTTCTTTCTGTTCCTCAAAAATACTTTTTTGAGGAAATAAGGTGCCATCTTTTGTGAGATGTTTTCAGGCAGCTTTGAATGCTGAGCAAAATTACTTTGATACAGAAATCTCACTGATAATTGGTTATTAAACATGTTTTAAATGCTACAAAGACCTGTCTCAAGAATTAAGCACAATATTATATCTGTGTTATGCAGAAAGGAAACAAATGTTCCTTTTTCACAGCATATATATCATCCTGGACCCGGGAGTCATTTCTTCCCTTAAAATTGCATTATTTTCATTAAATTCTTTATATTTTTTTTAATGTTTCAGGTGATAATTAAACTTTTAATAATTAAGCAATGCCTTCCTGAGAAGGGCCAGGCCCTGTTTCTGTTTCCTTATTCCCTTGCTGCTTAGGCAGTATCCCTACCTAGAGCAGCAGGGATTAAACAAGCCACGACTTTTTGGGACCCAGGCAAACAGAGAGTAGAACAGAGAAGGCAAAGATTTTTTAACTCACACAAACCTTAAAACAGCACCCTCCTTGCTTGTCATTTTTGTCCCTTGACAAGATCTCCAGTAAAAAAAAGAAAAATTTTTGCATTTTCAGTCTCACAAAAACCATGGGTTCTCCAGCAACGAGGCAACGGAAAAAATCAATACTTGCCATGTACCATGTAACCAATAGAATAAGGGCAATGATTTATGTATGGATGGATGCAGACTGAATCAGCTGGGGCCTCAAACACAGGCACACAGAGAAGGAGCCAGAGAGAAAGAGAGGTGTGGGGGTGAGCTGGACTGCAGTGATTATTCCTCCACTCTGGGCAGATTTTTTTTTCCTGCAGCAATAATCCCCCTCGCTGGCGCTGCAGGATGTGGAGGAAGGACTGGCAATGTGTGGAATATATGCTGGACCAGCTTTTCTCTTTTTGCCTCAGAATAATGATGCTGTGTTGAATATTGAGGTACAGTAAAAAAGGAAGAACGATACACGGGCTGCAGTCCTTCAGGCTTCCAGCTACCTCCACCCTAATAAAGAGCAGCCCACTGGGGCAACGAGAAATAGTTTAAAGAGAGTCAAATTATCAACAGGATAAAAATGTACCATCACTGCTTCATGCCAAGGAAAAGCAGGAAGGGCTCACTGAAGAGAACTACTTATACCCCAGGAGTTTCTGCTGAGAATAGAGTTTTGTAAATTGGATTACCAGGGACACAGCACCATAAGGTATTTAATGACTGTGCTAACTTTTAGGATATCTAATACTGCTGCTGCTTTAGAAACAAAAGCATCATGCTAAAGATTTACTTGTCTGTTTGTGTGATGTAGGCTAGCAATAAACACTTATCCAAACTAAATTCAATGCTTTATTGCTGTACTGTTAATAAATAGCTCGTGGATGACTTTAAAGTGAGAGTGATTTGCTGCAGAAATGTTGTAGTATTTTATTAAAAATGCCTCCTGTGTAGTTTGTGCCAAGTGTAAAATAACCCGTAAGCATTCCTGCGACTGCTCGGATCCAGCTGCATTTACATTTTGCAGAATCAGATGTTGGTTCAGGACTTTCAATGTCTTAGTTTGCCATGAAGTAATTTGCTATAATTCATATTTCTGCCACAATTACCACTGAATCAATTCTCTTTTCTTTTTATAATGTTTAGACAACATTTAGACCTTGGTATTTTCAGTCTTTCTCTTGAAAGGTAAAATATTTCAGATAATGCTACAGAACAATAGGAGGCCACCAGTTACATACACCAGAGAGGCAAGGTTAGATCAATTAAAGCTTTAAGAATTGGGGGATGTTTGAAAGCCTTGAATTTTATAGATGTCTGGGAATTTATCAGGTCAGAACAGAACAGAAATCATTTCCATTCTGCCTTCCCACACCATGTTATGACAATCTGCTGGCAAGATTTATCACCAGCTCCCAAACAATTGTGTTTTATGGTGAAAATATCAATGAATATGGGGACAAATTTTAGTTTAAGTATAAATAGATTTTTGTTTTCTAAAGAATGTGGTTGCATGTCGCCAGGCTTTGCACTTGAATGATAAAAATTCAGAGTATTTTGCTTTGCTATTACCTACCTATACTGTGCTTAGCATAACAGAGCATACACCTGTATGGGCATAGTAAAAAAGCAGGAAAATAAACCTCTGAAAACTGAGTTGGTGTTTGATTTCCCAGTCAGCTGACAATGGCAAACAACAGTAAATTTCAGAGAATGAAAGTATGAAACATGTTGTAAAGCAGAGTAAGTATAAACAGCTCATTGTTAATTCAGTTAGAAAATCCTTCTGGTGGCAAACACTCAACAGCAGTAACAACTATCTGCTCCTCATTCCTCTCTTTTTATTCATCCCACAGATTAAAATCTTGCTAAATTTAAACCTTTTAGAGTTATGTTAGGATACAATGGACAAAGATGCAGCTCATGGGCCAAACAAAGCACAACAGAACACAATCCACAAGAGAAGACACCTCAGAAGCAACTTCTGCTGTAGAAATGAAATGTGCACAATTCAAGGGGATTTTCCCAACTGCCCAAAGTCCTGGAACAGAACAGGGCATGGAGAGTCTTACCTTGGAGCAATAATTGTAATTCTCCTCCTGCTTTCTCTCTCTCAATAAACAGAACAGAAACTCCACAGAGGATGCTGGACCTGCTTGAGTTTAGTTTAGCTGCAGCCATAAGGCCATGGAGGCTTTGGAGGAGCAGAGGGAAGAAGGGAAGAGCCAGAGGAACAGGCACAGCTCTGCACAGCACCAGGGCCAGGTGAGTCACACAAACAAAGCCTTGGAGGCAGGGATGGGGGAATTGGGGTTGAAAATGAATGCCAGCATTTCCTTTCTGCTGGCCCTGCACTGCTTTGATGAGTTAAGCACAGGGTGCTGCAGTTAAAGCACCTGAGCAAAGCCTGGTCTGGGTTTGGACAGAGCTGCAGAGTTCATGTTAAAGCAACCACAGCCAGGTTCCCATTCAGAAACAAAAGGAGAGCAGCACTGTCACTGCTGCAGCCCTGCACTGCTCCCTCACCTCACAGCTTCTGACTGCCAAAGAACTTCAGAAATTGAAGCAGAGTGTTATAATTAGGAAAAGATTACAGAAATTACTGAATCTGCCATACAGAAAATTATCCTAATGTTTCACATGTACCAATAAATGTCTGTTTCTATCCAGCACATGATGCTCTCTTTGCAAATCATCATTTGAAAATACACTGAAGTTGGAGAGAATGTGGTGAAATCCACAGCAGAATTTTTAAAAGCTGACATATAAAATACTAGAGGAAAAAAAATCTTATTTATCATTTTTAAATGAAAATATTTTAATCTGATGTTTACTGCAATTCATTTCCTTAGCATGATTTCCAGCTTTTATTAGAGAAATACACAATTAGGCTTGTTCCCATTTACACTGCTGGTGAGATTATAAGTAAAATTGAATTATTCTTGTTCATATCTTCTTAGCATTTTTAATATTTGTGCTTTGGAAACAACTAAAAAAAAGGAAGTGGGTGTGTGACTTTAATAAATGTCTAGTTTTAAATTCACTTTTTATACCAGGAAATGAATGGCTACAATTATGTGTTAATTTGTTTTCAAACGAACGTGCAGGAATTTCTCATTTCTCTAAAAGCAGCAGGATAATTTAAAATTATTTAGGGACACATCTATAGAAGCACATTTACAATTTTTTCTGACATTAAAGTATTGTAGTTTGTCTCATGAATAAGGAAATGTCACAGATTGAAGTGCCTTATCATGCTGTAAAAACTGGGATACTGTGGAGCAGCAACATCTGGATTTTTGATGCCTTCATAATTTTTTGCCCTGGTGTGGTCAAGGGATATCAATATTTGTTGGAAACTGCTAAAGTACTTCTGCAAAGAGCAGCACTAAACTAAAGGCAGTTCTGGGGAAATGAACAGCCCAAGATCCTGCCTAACACAATGCAGAGGGAATTTAACAGAAATGCAATGTCTGCAAGGTGTCAAATTTAATCCACAGTAAAAGGGGGAAAAATCAACCTAAAAGCATTGTAGGCCCTGATTTTGGAAGTGCTTGGGAAAAAAAAGCAGCACTCACTCTGAAAACAACCCAGTGTTCTCCAGGCATGGCCTCAGCTCTGGGAAAAAAACCTGAGGGGGAAACTGAGCCCTGATATTTGGCACATAACAAACCCCAAAAATTGGTGTATCAGTGCCCCCTGAGCACTGGAGAGCTGGCAGTGATCAGTTGCAATCTCTGTAATTGCATTCATTCCTTGCTATCATCTCCCCTACTTACAGTGCACAACATCTGATTCTTTATCTCATGCAAACCACCCCAGCTCTGTCAACAGCTCCTGAATTTTTAAACAGGTACCTTTCCCTCCTCTCTTTTATTCTGCCTGAAATTTTCTGACCCCACATCCTCAGCTAGAGCAACTTCCATGGATTAAACAGTTCTATAGTAGTCACCTAATAAAACACTATTAATTGTAATAGATTTTTGTTTCTTCTTCCAATGATATTTCCATGGCAACATTTTCAGGTTCTATTGTTGAGGGTGTTCTTCATTCCCAGAGCAGGTTAACCACAGGGCAGGAAGGGCAGGCTGTTGGTCAGCTTTTATTTTCTCTGGTCCTTCAGCAAAGGTTAGTTGGGGTCACCAGAAGCCAAAGGGTAATTACTTTTCCTCAACAGGGTTAAAGTCACACAGATTGCTATTGAGACAACTGTATGCACGACCTTCAGGATTTTCTGTTCAATCTTCCTTTCTTTCAGCAGAGCAAATGTTAATAAGGAAGCAGAGAGGGTAAGAGCCTGGTTAGCTGGACACTCTGCAGCTCCACACTCTGCAGTTCTGCTCCTGACTGGTTGAGCAGTTTGGAGAAAAAATGCCCTTAGGTGAGCCCAGACCACAGAAGGTTGCCCAGTGATTAAGTGTGAAAGCTATCAATAGCCAAAAAGGACCTTCTCCAGTCAATTAACAATATTCCAACTCAAATAAGAAATTTTTAGAAGAGCCAGCACCCCCATGATCTGTTTCAGTGGCCTCCATTTCATCAATAATGCCACCTCCTTCCACTCAAAAGAATGAGCTGGAATTGCAGGTTTTAAATAGAAAGATTTTAGTGCTCAGTGTCCCAGGCCTGGCTCCTTCTTTCAGCTTCCCATGGAACTGCCAGCAAGGCAGGAGCCTGGTGGGGCTGGAGGAGAGACTGACCTGACCTGCAGGGAAAGCCAGGCAGAGGGTTTGGGTAAATGAGGGGTTAATGTGGATTTGGGGGAAGGAAATGGGCTGGTAGCACACCAGCATGGTACACAAAGTGGAAATGCACTCACACTGGGAACCTGCCAACAGCAGAGACCAGTCCATAGAAAACCCCCCTGTGGGAGTGCAAACCCAGCTGGATCTCAGGCTGTGGCACCTGGAGCTCTGGGAGTCCCTGCTCACAGCACTCACAGCCAGGCACTGCTCTGCTCCTTTCCCTGCCACAAACTGAACTTCCCCTGTGGCTCCCCAGGCTCTCATTTCCAAAATTAACAGCCCTGGGTTACTTTTTGTGCTACACCTGAAAGTAAATATTGCAGCAGTGAAAGTCAATAATGCAAAACAAGGGGGAAAAGAAGGGGAGGGGGTTGTCTTTCTCAACCTTAATTTCAGTTTTCTGTTGTGTGGCTTCTCAAGCTCAATGTTGACAAAATAAAATAAATAAATAGCACAAATAAATAAATAATATAAAATAAATAAATAATACAAGGATCAGGTCCTGATCATTAAAATATCCATTATGAGTCAGGGAAGTGCAACTCAACTTCTTGATTGATGCATTACAGTGTAAGCTCAGCACGAGTTATAAATAATCCCAATGCTGATAGATGACAAATGGAAGATTTGGTAATCAATCAATTCAAATGGGGCTAAATGGAAGAATAATGCATCATTTATACTTGGCTGTGTTGTACAGTATGTAAATTATTGAGCACTTGCTGTAGTACTGTCACATCAAAGGGCTGGTGGACAAACATGCTCATCAAATGAAATTATCAGGCTCTGTTTAAGCACGTGTGGGACACAGCCAAAGGGCCACAGAAACTTTCTTTTCTCCAGCCTGAACTTCAGAAATTGAACCAGAGTGTTATGATTAGGAAAAGATTACAGAAATTAGGGAATCTGCAATACAGAAAATTATCCTAATGTTTCACATGTACCAATAAATATCCAGCACGTGATGCCCTCTTTGCAAATTTAAAAATACCATTTAAAAATACCCTGAAGTTGAAGAGAACATGGTGAAATTCACAGGTGAATTTTTAAAAGCTGACATATAAAATACTAGAACTTCAGCAATTGAACCAGAGTGTTATAATTAGGAAAAGATTACAGAAATTTGTGAATATGCAACACAGAAACTTTTCCTATTGAACAGGGGAGATCTGTTTGCTCAGAAGTTTCCCTGCTCAGAAGTTTCCCTTTTCCCAGGGACAGCAGCTGCTGTCTCAGAGTTCAAATACCAATTCCCAAACAGAAATCCTGTTACCCAGCCTTGCAGACAAGATCAAATTTAGGGTAAGGGCATTGGGACCACCCCCTAAGAAAGAGCTCCAAACACAGCAAGCCAAGAGCTGCAGTTTCAGTTTCATCTGCAACATGTGAGGGAATCAAACACACCGTGCTAGGAAAAGCTGCTTTAAAGGCTCTCAAACCTAATTTCATTGTGAAATGACCCCATACAGAAACCACACAGTTAGAGTTTGTTCTGAACTTGCAGTCTTACACATCACTAAATTAATTAATTGAGATGCTCCATTTGGAAAGAGAACTTTCACTAGAAGTGTGTCAGCCCCAGGCAGCAAAAAGCACAGAAATTCCCAGGGGCCACTGACACCACATTGCTCCTACCTGAACCACAGGATCAGGGAATGATTTGATGGGAGGGATCTTAAAGCAGATCCAGTTTCACTCACTGTCAAGAGTGGAACCAGTGTAATAGCAGAAGTCCTTCTGTGCCACCTATTTTGGGAAAATTTGGGCTTCCAGGAGAACTTACAAACATCCAGGGTGAGACTAAAAGGTCCAAGGAAGCCCCAAGGAAATTCAGACAGCTGTCCTGGATTAACCTGCTTCCTTTGGACTTGTAAACAATGACAAGAGCCACAGAGGGCTGATATTGGCAGCTCAGAGGAACATTTAGGAACATTTATCCACTGTTTCTCATCATATTTAGAATATAGTTCATCCCATTTCACCCCCATAACATTCTTAGTGCCAATTGCAGGCTTTCTGCTTGTCACTGAATCATTAAAAGCCACAGTGATATGATACACCTCACAAGCATTTTATAGATTTAAAAGCCAGAAATAGCAAACTCTAGGACTAAAATATAAATTTTAACTTGAGTAAATCTATAGCAGGGGACCCCAATTACTAATGATTTGTAAATGGGTCATTTGGACACACTTTGCATCTACAAACCCTGACTGAAAATGGCACAGACTTGCAGAAGTCCAACTGCACAGGAGTTTGGCTGCTTTGGAATCTTCCTCTTGGGTTCCTTTTGTTGTTTTGTAATGAACAGACCCTGCAAAACAGACTCTGGAAACCACCAAGGTTTCAAAATCATGCTCATATCTCCAAAGTTCAGCCTGCCTTGGTCACTCTGTACTCATGGAGCTCCAAAATTACATGGGGTTTAGGTGAAGAGAACAATTGGAAACCCAAAGATATTGAAGCTGTTTCCTGATGGTTTATCCACTTCCTTTTGTTTTCTCAGAATTCCTGGTCTCAGGATTAGCCATACAGAGAAGCATTTTCCACCTGCAGTGTAGAGCTGATGTTTTTAAGCTGAGCTTTTAAAAGTGCAATTAATGATGCTCGAAGCAAAAGAGACATTTTAGATATCAGAGTTTGTAACCAGAAAAACACAGCTCCACCTGCACACACCTTTCCAGGAGATCACCATTAGCACAGGGGGAAAAAACCACTAGGAAACCTATCCTGGAGCTGGCAGAAAACCTGCAGCACCCCAAGTATCACAAAGGAAAAGTAAAGAGGTTTCCCCAATGATAAAACTGGAAAATGTGCAAATACAGCAAGCTGACAAGTCCACTTTATCTCATAATTGCACAGTCTTGCCTAATTTCCCATTTCATGGTAAGACAGGCAAGAGGATAAACATCAATCCCACCACATCCCTTCAAGCATGTCCCTTAAGCCAGGTGAGAGCTGGGATGTCCAGGCTGGGTAACTCTCTCCTAAAAGAAAGACACCAGTGTTACTGTAAATCACCTTTGCCACTTCACCCCTTGTGCCATAAGGGCAGGTGGCAAGTGGGCTGTGGGATCAGTGTTTCCTTGGATGTCACACATGGGAAAAGCACATCCCTGGCACAGCATTTATCTCTTCACCTGTGACAAGTCCTCCCTTCCATGCTACAACCCTCTGCATCTTGATTTCCTGTCAGCTTTTAAAGCCCAGCTAATTAGAAGATTCACTACTCCTTATGATTCCTGACTTTCACAGTTTCTAATTAGTCTCTGTAGCAGTCTGTTACCTAAATGAATTGTGATATTCCACTTGGTGTGTTAAATGAGAATCACCAACAAACATTACATTTTCTCCTTAGCATTATTTACCTCACAGTAATTTAGCTCTGAGGACAGCAGGTTTTAACTTCAACATTCAAATGAAGAAAGGTGGAAGGAAAAAAAAACCAAAAAAAAAGCAGGTTGAACATTAACTCCAATTCCCTTTTCCAAAACAATCCCTCAGATTAGGAGCCCTAATGGGAAGATCTGTTCCCAGAGATAGGGCTGAAGGTCTGCACAGAGACAGGCCCAGCCAGGCCGGGCGTGAGGCAGCCCCGGAGCGCAGAGCTCGGCTCCGGCCCGCGGCGGCTGAGGGGCGCCCAGCACAGCACCCTGAGGGAAGAGATGAACGAGGGTTATCCCCAAACTCAGGAGATCCCTCAGAGCACCCAGAGGGAAGAGATGAACGAGGCTTATCCCCAAACTCAGGAGATCCCTCAGAGCACCCAGAGGTAAGAGATGAACGAGGGTTATCCCCAAACTCAGGAGATCCCTCCAGAGGGAGTTGGGCTGTGAGCTGCAGGATGCTGAGGGTTGGTTTCTGAGCACTGTGCAGCCTCCAGGGCCTGAGCTGATCAATAGCCCAGGGTTGTGAGGCAGCTCTGATGTATCAGTGACTCTGGAGCTGGTCAGACTGCAATGCTGGATCTGACAGAGGCTTTGAACAGGATCTGCTTTGCAAAAAACCCACAAGTTCTGTCTGTTGTTCCCACTGACCCTTCTGGGAAAGAGAGCACCAACAGCTTGGACAGGGTGATGTTCTTTAGCAACAGAAATTTGAGCAGGAAATCATAAATATTATTTACCTCCATCTTCATCCAGTACAGCAGAAAGGCTGAGCTTGGTTTGCAATTTCCAATTTTAAGATGAACTAACTAAGTTTCAACCTCTTTGTGCCATTTATTGCATTATAAAAACTCCTTTCAATCTCATGCAGGTTGCAACTGTGCACTCTCACACCTCCTCTTTTTGGGGCACGAGAGTAAAAAGCCTTCACTGGCTGCTGCACCAACACCTGTAGAGAGAGGTTTTTAAAAAGCCCAAATTCTCTGTAAAATCAGACAGTCACCAGTCTGAAGATGCAGAAGACTCTAAAACAAGTATTTATAAGAGTTTCTTCTTGCTGCTATTGTTATTAGAATATTCTGCTGGGATCAGTAATTTTAGGCAAGACCTAACAACTAAATCCATGTCAGAGTGTCTGAAGTGTCTCACTGAATTTGCTCAGGGCAGTTCACACCACCCAGACTCAGAGGACTGAATCCAGCTCAGCTCTTTGTGCTGTGGTTTCTGTATTTCTGCCCACAAAAGGCACCTCTGCAAACCCAGCAGGTTTATCTGAACATTTCAGCACCACACACACCCAAAATGGCCTTTCCAGGGACACCTGAGCATTCAAAAGCTGCTTGAACTGCACTACAACTTTAATGGTGTTTTGTGGAAATCTCTTGTTATGTATATTTATAATGAGGCAGATTTGTCCTAATATCCACTACCAACCACTTGTCAAATCACTTTTTTAGGAAAGCAAACTAGCAAAATGTAAAAGAACAACAGAAACAAATTTCTCAATTGAAATTAATTTCAGAGAGGCATAAAAAGACTTTTATACTTTTTGCCTGCCACTTTTTATTCGTTACTAACTAGATATTACTGTGCTACAGTTGCTGCCCTTGCCCACAAAAATAGAAGAATCAGAAAATTAGTTATGATCCTCATCCTGTGGATCCCAAAACGTTCCTATCCCTGCAGAAAAAGTAATTTGCAGATTCCATGGAGCTGGAAAGAACCTTGCCTATTTCAGTGTCCATCAGATTTCCATCAGCACTGAACATTTTACAGATTTAAAGATTTCCCAAACAACATTTCCCATGTGCAGGATGAAGTGATTGTATTTAATAACTGCTTTAACAAAAGCTTCCCCTGCTCCATTAATTTAGTTTCCAGGCTGTGCTGCAGCAGCAGACAAAGAGTTAATGTCAAAATACATCTTCTGATACCCCGATTGCCTTTCCCCATCCATTGTTTTCAAACTTCCTTTGAATGGTCAGAAATTTTCTGCCTGAATAAACTCTCAACAAAAAAAAAAAGAACTGGAGCAAACAGAAAAATGAATAAAATAAAACCAAACTCTGTGGGCAATATAGAAAGGAGACCTGGTTATAAAATCACAAATTTCTAGCACCAGCATTTATTGTGAAAGTAAGATCCTTTAAAAATGCAAATTTTACTCCTTGGAGGAGAATGATATAACATTCTGTTATATAGATAGTGACAACATTCTGAACACTATCATAAACCTTGTAAATTTATCTTTGGATGATTTGATACTCAGAGCAGGAATTAACTCTCCCCAACTCTTTGGAGAAGATTTATAAAAATTACCTTTAAAATAACAAATCCCTGGTTTCCTGCTGCTGTTCATGTCCAAGCTTTCCTTTAGACTAAAATGTGGGTGAATACTACTAAAAGTTATTGTCACTAATACACAAGAGCTTCCAATTCCAACTGTTTTGCTCACTCTTAGCATTCTCATTTTACTGTCAGAAGCAAAAACTCTATTCTTATAAAAACCAGGAGCTGCATTTCAGTTATGGTTATCTATTGATTCAGTTACACTTGAATTGATCTCAAATTGTTTCAAGCAACTGTTCTGCACCCAAAACACCACATGAACCACAGAAACCAGATCAATAGATCTCAAGTGAAATAATTGTTTTCCTTTGTAAGAGCCCATTACTCCTTGAATGCAGAAGTGTTTGATTGAGCTCCAGGAAAGCAGCAGATGTGAACAACCCGAGCACCTCGGGCCTTATCGCTTCAGGAGAGGCCTTGGAAATGCAGGGAGGGCAGGGAACGTGCTCAGAGCTCTGGGAAAGGCACAGCTGGAAAAGCAGCAAACCTGCCCTGCACTTGATAAGGGCACAGCAGTGGGACTCCCAGGGAAAGAACAGATTTGGGGAGTTACTCACTGTGAAAAACGCCAATCGCTTGTTTTTAAATTTTTAAAAGTTTAATAGTAATAAAATGGTTATAAAAATAGTAATATAATTAGAGTAATAATAATTTGGATAATTGGGTTAGGACAATATGAGACAATAGAGACAAAGAGTTATGGTCAGCCTGGGTACCTTTTTCTGGGCAAAATAAGCCAAAAAAAGGACCCACATTAACAGAGGATTAACCCTTAAAAGCAACAGCCTGTTGCATATTCATACACCTCATCCATGATGCATAAATTCTATTCGAACACAGGATTCTGTATGATCATCATCAACTTGTGCCTCTGAGTCCTAACAGTGCCTTTGAGGCAGGAAGAAGTTCATTTCTTCTGATAATGGGGCAATAAATTCCCTTTCTCTGCAAGATTCAGGTGTCCTGTGGCTGCTATCCCAGTGCAAGTCCTTTTTTTAAAGAAAGTATCCTACATAGCATAGTTTCTATTTTAACATTTTGTTATAACCTAAAACTATATTTACCACACTACTTAAGAGAATTAATACAGCATTACTTTCTAACACAACACATATAATATTCATTTTAATGTTTGGAAAAAGCCAAACATAAAATATGCATTTTTCACACTCAGTCATGAATAGACAGAAAAATATTTCACTAGTTAAGGGAATAATTCAAGGATTCTCCAGTGACTGGCTTGATTTACACAGTGTTGGTATTAGTGAGGTTTTGGTCCTGTTTTGTGAAATTTCACACCACAGTGACACTGAAGTAATTTTTTCCCAGTTCCTTACTAAATAAGTGTAAGGCTTTGTGAGGGCAGTCATTTCCAGATTAGCAATTTTCAATGCAGCAGCTGAGGAAATCAGGGGCACCACATGAATTCCACTGGCAGGAGAAGATTTATACCAGATTAACAATTCAGTGGAGTGCCTGAAGTGACATTTTATTTCTTTTAATAAGAATAATACTGAAAACAAACTAAATGCTGACATTAGAGCTTAGAATGGTTTTGTAAGGAATATTGGTTGGCTCCTTGCACACATTAGACCGGGTCTGAGCTTTACTCTTTTACGAGTGCAATTAACTGCAAACACCTTGTCATAAACACTGCAAAAGGTCAAAGAGATTGCAACAATTTTGCTAAAGAGATAAATGGTCAAATAAAACATTGAATTGTTAATTCCCAAGTGACAAAAAGCTGCACGAATCAGATCAATAGAAAGACATACAGAACGAATTCTGGGATAAAGGGCAGGTCAACCTTGAAGTGTTATTAACTGGCTCCTGTTGTTTTGCTGGGGCACATCCTGTGCTCCAGCAGGTAACAGGGCTCCCAACAGCAAATTGATGCTCACACAACTAAAGCTGGGCAGCAGAGATTGGTGAAACAAAAAGTTCTGCAAGGATTCAGCTCTATTAACTTTGTTTTTATTAAATATTGTCAGACACATACAGCCTCTCGTTCCATCTTATCCCTAAATTCCAGCAGGAGTGTGTAAGTGACAGGTTTGTCACTGAAACTGCATTTTGAATGACTGCAGTCCCTTATTTACCAGTGAGGCAGAATGGGCTCCTATTTTCTGCTTATTTTTAGACTATTAGGAAGAATTTCAGGCTGTTGGGAGGGCACCACCTGAAGAAGTCCCTCACAAGATTGAAATTTATATGCAAATAAAATTATCTCAGCATTATTTAATTAGGGACATTTACAAGGAAAAGAGAGACTAAGCTACTCATGGAACAGAAAGCATCAAAAATTGTAAAATGCTATCACAAATCAGCAACTCTAATATGCAGTGGAAAATATCTACCAGTATCCATAGGAAGGAACTGAGGAACTCCAACTGTTCCAAAGTGTTAAATATAAAACACAGACAGCAATGCCTATCATGATCCCATTGGACACTTGAAAATGAACATTTCAAAGGTCAGGAATTTTACTTCTGTCAAATTGGATGCCAATAATTTGCATAAGACTGAAAGTCAAATATCAGTGTAAATTCCCCCAGTCATATGCAAATGTAATCACCCCGTGCTCTAACAGCAGTTTTATGTCAGCCAGCATGAAAAATGTCCAGGAATCCCATCAAGCACCTTGGGCTCAGGGATGTAAGTACCACAAGACACTACATGACAAACATCTGTGCTGTGCAGATGCCATGAAAACATATTTTACTCTGACAGCAAATTTTAAGGTGCTGTTAACTACTCATTCAATGGTTTTTATAAATGAAAAAATGCCCTTTCTTAGCAGTGCATTTCAGAAATATTTATATTTACACAAAACTCGTGGCAACGTTGAGGTGTAATTTTAGCTTTGAGAAGAGGAAGGCACATTTGTGTTTTTTTCCTGAAAAAATATTTTCATTCTGCATTTTCTAAGAACATCACTTGATATCTATAGCACAAAGCCTCAGGGCTCACTAAATTAATGGCAGTTATGCCTCTAGAATTAATGGCTCTGGGATTAGGACTGACTTAGGTTTTCCTACAGTATTTAAAATTTAAAGAGAAGCCTAAGAGTCTCCCACAATTCTAATAGAACAGTAATAAATAATACCCACTAAATGGGTCTGTGCCAAACCAGTCATTTCAGCCAGGAAGTTTATGAAGCAAAAGGGGTAGAAAGTTTTTTTCATGTAACAAAGGAGAGAATAAGCTGGTGTAAAACCCCTGTCTATTTGTTCATTTTCAGTTAGTTCAGATAAGATGTTAGACATGATAGCATTTGTATCACCTGAGATATAACACAGAATAAAATTATTCTGTGTTCTGAACATCCTCCTTTTTACCACCACAAGGCATTGATTTAAATAACTATTTTACATTAAAGAGAGGAAAATAAGCAGCACTTCATGCATATCTCCATCACCAGCAGTGATGCTGATGGAACAGAAATGTTATTTTATTAAAGTGAATGGCACTTCCTAAATATCCATAAAGTACCAGATATCCTGGAGTGACTGCTGCACTGTCTAAATGCTTCAAAGGGCTCTCACAATTTGTTACAAATTGAATAATGTGACATCCACAAAGTCCAGCAGTTTAACCACAAAAGCCCTTCAGATTCACACATGGAGCCTGGCAAGATGAAGTGCAACTAATTCTCGTGGAGTTTTATTAATTATATCCAAAGGATGCGATTTGACCTCACAACTGTGATCTTTTCAAGAAGAGAGAGACAACTGCTGTGAAAGTGCACATCTGATGCACTCGCAGCTTTCCTTGTTCCATTAAACAGCTCCGCTCCCCTCGCGGGACCCCAGCGGCGCAGACACGAACAGCAGAGCGCAGCGGGGGCGTGCTCAGAGCAGGTGCTCCCGTTCGGCCTCTTTGTGCAGCCTGTGGGGCTGGGCAGAGCGGGCTGGGCTGTTCCTGGGAGCGGGGATTTACCTGTGAGTGCTGGAAATGGGGATGTACCTGTGAGTGCTGGAAGCAGGGATGTACCCGTGAGTGCTGGAAGCAGGGATGTACCCGTGAGTGCTGGGCTGTCCTGGAAGCAGGGATGTACCTGTGAGTGCTGGAAATGGGGATGTACCTGTGAGTGCTGTGCTGTGCTCCCCTGGAAATGGGGATGTACCTGTGAGTGCTGTGCTCCCCTGGGAGCAGGGATGTGCCTGTGAGTGCTGTGCTCCCCCTGATAGCAGGGATGTACCTGTGAGTGCTGTGCTCCCCCTGATAGCAGGGATGTACCTGTGAGTGCTGGGCTGTTTCTGGGAGCAGGGATGTGCCTGTAAGTGCTGGAAGCAGGGATGTACCTGTGAGTGCTGTGCTCCCCTGATAGCAGGGATGTGCCTGTGAGTGCTGTGCTCCCCTGGAAGCAGGGATGTGCCTGTGAGTGCTGTGCTCCCCTGATAGCAGGGATGTGCCTGTGAGTGCTGTGCTCCCCTGATAGCAGGGATGTGCCTGTGAGTGCTGTGCTCCCCTGATAGCAGGGATGTGCCTGTGAGTGCTGGGCTCCCCTGGAAGCAGGGATGTACCTGTGAGTGCTGTGCTCCCCTGGAAGCAGGGATGTACCTGTGAGTGCTGTGCTCTCCTGGAAATGGGGATGTACCTGTGAGTGCTGTGCTCCCCTGATAGCAGGGATGTACCTGTGAGTGCTGTGCTCCCCTGATAGCAGGGATGTGCCTGTGAGTGCTGGGCTCCCCTGGAAATGAGGATGTACCTGTGAGTGCTGTGCTCCCCTGGAAGCAGGGATGTACCTGTGAGTGCTGGGCTGTCCCTGATAGGAGGGATGTACCTGTGAGTGCTGGGCTGTCCCTGATAGCAGGGATGTACCTGTGAGTGCTGTGTGCCCCTGGAAATGGGGATGTACCTGTGAGTGCTGGGCTGTCCCTGATAGCAGGGATGTGCCTGTGAGTGCTGTGTGCCCCTGGAAATGGGGATGTACCTGTGAGTGCTGGGCTGTCCCTGATAGCAGGGATGTACCTGTGAGTGCTGGGCTGTCCCTGATAGCAGGGATGTACCTGTGAGTGCTGTGCTCCCCTGGAAGCAGGGATGCACCTCCCAGGGCTCTGCTGCCCTCCCTGGACTGGGGCAGGCTCTGCCCCTGCACACCTAACACAGGCAGGCTCCCTCTGGAACAGACCTACAATCCAGAATCTAGCAGTATATCAAAGATATTCAACCCCAAAAGAAGCACGTGGATTTAAATGTTGCTCAGTAGGACATTGAACAGAATAAGGGGTCACAGAACCACCCTCTATGGCAGCAAGACAGTGAGAAACAAACCCTTTACACTGCCTGCAAAAATTACAGATTATTAGTGAGAGAGCAATTAAAAATACCAGCTTTCACTGGGCAGTTTTGGGTTTTTGGTTCTCTTTCCTGCCATCTTTTCTGCCTCCCTTGCACCCTGCCTGCAGGGCCTGAAGCCCCTCAGGAAGAGCTTCCCACTGAGCAGCTCTCCCTGCACCAGGGACAAAGAGCTCAGCTCTGCTTTCACCCTGCCCATTGCCACAGCAAACAGGCAGGGAGGGTGAAAAGGACAATATGCACTGGACATACCATGGCCTCCTAATACAGGGTCAGTCACTACATCACCTTTTGTTCAAATCCTCAAAGACAACAACCACAGGTACAACTGCCCACGAAGAAGTCTTTAAAGCCATTTCTTCATGCAAATTGCTTCTGCCACACACCACAAGTTTTGTAACCACCTGCTTGTGCCCAAATTGTACATTTTAATACCTCTGCTCACAAGAAGAGACAAAGAAAACACCAGGTTCTGAATCTCACTGATTCCCTCCCACCTGCATTAGCAGCACAAGTGCTTGCATGTATTAAGCAAAATTGCATGAGTATAAAATTGCAAGGAGACCAGAGCTGCTCATTAAAACCACACTGCTGACCTTTCATAATGGCAATATAGATTGCTGTGACAAAAAGAAACAATAAAATTGCGTTGGAACTTTTTCAATCTGCGCTCACAGTTAGCCACAGATCTCTTCTGTTAAATTAACACAAATTGAAATGATGTGATGCAACTCAGCAGAGGTAGAATGTGATACAGTAAAAGGAGACCTAAGTATGCTGGTAAAGATAATTAAGAATTTCTGCATTCTAGAATTTGGACCTTGAACAAAATTTCATGTACAATTATACCCTGAATTTCTGTGGTTACTTACAATCATTTCAAGTGAAACCTGAGCACTGCTGACACAAATGTCCAGGTGGAATCACAAACCCAGTAGTAAAGGCTAAACATTTCCTTCAGTTTATGAAGCTGGGGGAGAAAAGACAGGAAAGGCACTAAATGTCCCCCAAGGAGCAGCTGTGACACCCAGGGCTGTGTTACTGGTGTGGAGCTAACCCTGCTGACACTGCAGTGCCCAACACAAAACAGCTCAGTCCCTGCAAAACACAGGATGGTGCACAACAAAAATCCATGGCTTGAAAGAATTCTCCAATTCTTTATTCCAAGTATTAGCAACTGCTGAGGTTCTTGGGACTTGCTTCTCAAACAGCCACCTGTGCAGGCAGCAGAAGAGAAAACCTGGCTGCACCTTGCAGAGCAACACAGGTGACTGCAGATACATCATCCCACACAGCCCTCAGCCCTGGAAAATCAGACACTGCCTTTGTTATTTTCTCATTTCCACCTGTGTTACAATAACTCCAAACCCCTCTGTTAGCAACATGCTAAAGAGAAAAACTCATTTGTGTCTCTAAAGTCCCAGCAAACTTTGACAGAGTACAGAACAGGTGCTAATTTAGGGCTGAATATAAACTAATGAGACATAAAAATGTCCCTTTGGTAATTCTCTTCCAATGCAGCAGGGGGGCATTTCTTCTCTGCCAGTTCCTCTTATTAAATGTCCATCAATGGGAAATTTGGAGTATCCTTTCAAAGTGTTCCTTTAGGAAAACAGCTGAAACCTCTGAACTGTGCATCACTTCAAACTCCTGCTAATACCACAGTTCACATAAACTCATTTTTTAAAATCATCTGCTCAGTTTGGGGGCTCAGATTTTCTCCCCACTTACCAAGGCATACATCTTACATACTTGTTTTTAAAAACTTTAGGAACACAGAATAATCTGTTCTCCTGCCCAGTGCCTCCTGAGTTTTTTGCAAACAGCAGGATTTCTTTAATGCTTCTGATTGAATTTCCCTACTTTCTCATTTAAGGGTAGGAAAGCAACTTCTATTCCACACCCCTCTTAGCAGATTGTGGCAAAAGAGGAGAGAGGGGGGAAAAAAACCCCCTCACTAAAGCTCTGACAGATGGTACCCAGCGTTTGACTCATGCTGGGCTCAGCAGGACCTATAGTTTAGAAGGTTAGGACTGTCAAAAAGACTCTGCTTATCAAGTGAATAACAAAGTGTGGACTGCCAGGCTGTTTCCTATAGAAAACTTGTCTTTTCCTTGTAATTCTCAGCTATCTCTCTGGTGCTTCTGAAACTTGTGGAGGAGCAGATGCTTCAGTGTTAGAGCAGGGAGCTGCCATGGCGGGAGCGGGGCAGGCCTGGCTGGGGGAGCTGCGGCAGCGCCGCGCTTTGGGGAGCTCACAGGGGATTTGAGAGCACGGACAGAACTCTTCCTCCTCTCCCCTCGCCTCCCTTTGCAGTCAGGGACAAACTCATCTGCTCTTAGATTACTGCCCCAGCCTGAGGAATCGCTGGAGCAAAGTAATTGTGGCAAACTGGGAGCAAAGGCAGCGCTCACCAGGCTTTTGTTGTAAAGTGATTTTGTGAGACCGAGCTCCCATCAGGCAGCATCCATCCCAGCACAGGGTGTCTGGAGTGGCTGCAAATGTTAGTGAGCAGCACTGGAGTCTGCAGAAACACAGCTGAAAGGTGAACAGCTTGTAGCCATGTTCTCTGGTGAGTATGGACTTTTAAATTCAGGGTGGGGGGAGCTGGTAAATAACTCCTGTTGTTAATCAGTGCTATAGCTCTGTAAATATTCCTAATGCTTTCTTCCTGAAAATAATGTCAATTCATTTGTTGAACAAGACCATTGGTTTAGTCATAAAGTAAATTGGTACCAACAGTCAGCAGCTGCTCTTCAACAGTTAGAATTAATGAGATAGTAATTATACAGCAAAATACAATCTTATTATTGCCAACACTCAAGCCTCTGTCATTGCCTCGTTTGCTTTTTGTTCAGAACTATGAAAAATGAAACGACTTAACTGAGTTCTGAAGTTCACAGAATATAATTAATTCAATGTGGGTTCATTGCTGTGTCTGGAATCCAAGTTGCTTTATAACAGACTTAAAACTAGTTTGGTACCAAGGAGGGCAGGGGGAGGAATCAGGGCTGCTTTACAGAGCACCAGAGTGGGGTGACTGCACACAGATGATCAGCCTGAGTTACTGTGCTGCCAGCAAACCTCCAGCAGAACAAGTGTGTGGGCAAAAACTATATAATAATTATTTATTATTTGATATCACATCAGTCTCAAGGAATAGCCATAACCAGTGTGATGCTCCTGAAGAACACAGCTCAGGGCATGCATGAGGCAGGCTGTGTATCAGAAAGGTTTTACCTGGTTTGTGGATTAAAAAATTAAGATAATGCTGACATTCAAGTCTGAAAAGTGGCTAATTTATTTAAAGCTGTTCCCTTCAAAAAAGGGAGGGGGAATAGGCTGAGTGTACAACCTGTTGCTTTTCTCCCTCCTTTTCTTGCCTCAGCTCAGTTTCCCTTTCCCAATTCAAGTATCTTCTAACAGATCATGTAGAGATCACAACAGGAAATGGATCTGTCCAAAAACTGGTTTTGATTTCATTTTCATGCAGTCAGTCACGAGCCCAAGCAAAGGAAGCCACCCATCAATATAGCTCTGAAACACGTGTGAAAAATGAGCAATGTTCTCACCCATGATGTATCCCTGCAGAAGGAGGCATTCCCACAGCCCTGCCCAGCACCAAGCCAGCCCCACACAGCCATCTCAGGGAACAGACACTTGTCCTTGTCACCTGGGCTCAGTGCAGACAGCTACTGAGCTCCCACAGCTCCCAGCAAAGTCTCCTGCATGTGCTGCCTAAAAATCCCTTGGGATTTGGCACATCCCTGGCCCAGGAGCCATTTTCCTGCTCTTTCTGCTGTTCCAAGGCAGGGCCCAGAGAGGGACTTGGCCAGGCAGGGCTCAGGGCAGGGACACAGTGTCCAGTCCTGTGGTCACTTTGCAGCCTGACCTCTGGGTGCATCCATGGGTAACTGATGGTGATCCTTGCTGCCATGGGACTGAGCAGCCCATAAAAACCAGGGGCTGTAGCAGTGATGGGATGTGGAACAGAGGGAAGAGAAGCAAAGCACTGATGGACAGATACAGGAGGCAACTTGCTTTAAGCTTCCATATGAAACAAGCTTGCAACCAAGTCACACTGGTCACTGATCCATACAGGAATGCCCATTTCTCAGAGAAAAACTTTACAATCTGTAGAATCACTCTTAGAAGATGCACAGTGATATTCACAGGTGCATTTCAGCCATGATATCACTTATTTGCATTCTTCTCATGACATAACTCAGTCACCAGTGGGCTTTAATCCTTCCTTGTTTGGATCTGTTGCAAATCTTTGGGAAAAGCTCAGCTGTGAGGGGCAGAAACTTTGTCCTCACCCTCTCCACATCTGCCTGGGCTCCAGCTCAGGCCCAGGGGTATCTAAGCTACAAATGAGGTATGTGCTCTGTAACAAAGGCAGCAGATGGGCCAGCCCAGCAACACCTACCAGGGCTGTACCTTTGAGAAAACCCTATCTCCAAAATGTGCCATTAAACAAATTCCATGAAGGAAGGCTCTGAATACTTGCATTGTTCTCCAGATAACAAAAAATATAAAAATAATTATTAACCACGATCCTGAGGGCTTGAACCTGCCACTGGCTGAGAGTAAATTTCAGGAAAACTGGGACAGTTTCTCATCCAAGCTTGGGGAGCTTTGTTTTGTGCCTAGTTCAGAGCACACTATAAAATCAGGTTACACAGCCAGCACCTTGTTCAAAACAAGACTTCCTCTACCAGTGCAACAGAAAAGCTTCAGAATGCCTAAAAAAAGGATAGATCAGCTTTAACTGCCTCCTCACTCTTTCCAGAAAGATGAAACCTTTTATTACAAGCTTCCCAGCATGTCACTGAAACATTATCTTTATTTATACCTCTAAGTAAACATACAAACAGCCACTATAAATTTTATCAAACAGACAGGAGAGGGAGCTCTCTCTTCATCCCACTCGATTAGGAATGGATTTTGCTAAATTTATTAAAATCTAACCACATTTTTACTCTGTGTCACATGGTACTTGCCCCTCTTTTGTCCTGGGACTGTCTCCCCTTAGCAAACTATCCTAGCTCAAACATTCCTGGGTATCACAGAAAAATGTTTATAAATTCAATACATACATCTGTTAGGCACATTTAATTTTAGTACAGTAAAAAAATGAAGATATAATTCCTACTGATGAAATTCTGCTTCCCTATGTACTGACACACACATAAATGCATGTGTGTCTGTATTGTTGGTATACTTTCATATTTTTCAACTTAAAATACCAAGCAAGTTATTTTTTCATGGTTACCATCCTTTCCATATTCACAGATAATTTTATATTAATCCTGAGATTTATCAACCTAAAAATTCTGGTAGATCCAAGTGCATTTTAAAGCTAAATCCCTGAAATATCAAATTCACCAAAAATACATCCAGGCAAAGAAACCACAGCTGACAAAACCCCAGGACAAAAGAAAGTCACAGTAATCTTAATGTCTGCATGTTCTCACTGGTTTTATTTGAAATCTTATTGGAATGGGGTCTTGATTCCCATTCCCAAGACACAATTTTGACAGCAGAAATGCTTGTATCAGCATCTGGATAAAATGCTAAAAATCAAACTGTGAGTTACGTCTGTCTCGCAAAGGCTGGATAATAAGATTTACTTAATCCATTTGAAAGAAAAAAAAATGGTTTTGTCCCCCAATTTGTTGCAACATCTGAAAGTTCACGAGGTTATGACCCCTCTTTAAGAAAGCATCTTCTACCACCTGCAAATACCCCAGGAAAGCAGTTGGAAACAATAAAACACGTGCTAGTTAACCGTTTCCAGGGAAACAGTTATGCTCCAGCAATGGGAGGTTTCAGCCCCACAGTGGCTTTGTCTAAAGAAGACATGGCCCAGCTGTTACTGAATAACCATTGTTGTAGATCATTGGGAAATAACAGTCAGGGCACCAGAGAAGCCCTGTGGAAGTTTTATTTTCCTTGCTGCAAGAGGTACATGGGAGTGAAATGACAGAAGAGCAACATAAACCAAAATACAGGGACAGGAAAGATACCAAACCCAGCTCCTGCTTAAATCCACACAAATGTGTTGCCTTGTGCATTTTTAGGATGGAGATTTTTCTAATGCAACATCCCCTCAGGTCACTAGTGGCAAATATTAACATGAGTAATTAACTATAAAAGAGTTAGTTAGAAACTCACAAAGTTTCAGAGCCTGAGGATGGAGTTACTCTTTGTGCTTAGGAGTGAATCAGCACACACAGCCCATTTTTTGTTCCTTACATCAAAGGGATGCAGCAACAGATTGGTCTCTGCTCATTATAGGGTTTTCCAGAGCCACACAATAGTTAATTTCATTGTCTGGAAACACAGCATCAGAGTTTGCAGTGCAAATTTTCATTCCCTTGAACAAGGAATTTGGCTGGCTACACTCATTAATTAGCAGAACAGAGTACATCATTTAGCAAGGGTGTTCTGCAGGGTTTGTTTGAAACAGGGAGAGTCAAACCCTCGATCCCAGCAGCCAGGGCAGAGCTCTCAGGAACAGCAGCAAGGTTTCTGTATTTAGGAGAGTTTTTTCCTCGTTTATTTATCAATTTGCTCACCCTACAAGGATTATTGCTGGCTGTGTTGAAGGCTGCTGTGCAGAAAGGGAGCATGCAGAAGGTGCAGCACAGCTCCATTAATGGTGCAGCCCCTTCCCAACACAGGCAGGAGGAGGTGACTGATGGGCTGAGCACAAGAAACACACAGAAGCCACAGAAACTGAGATATTCCATACCCTAAATTTCTCCTAAACACAAGCTGATTCCTCTGGTGCTGCAGGGTGTGGTGAGGGGAAAATGTGGCTCTGGGTGTTCATTTCCCCTTCCCTTGTGCTCCATGAGAATTACAAAAAATGACGAGAATGAGTTGTTCTCTAGAAAGAACCTTTTCAACCTCTCCTGATAATCTGCTTAGCAAGGACACAAGCTGTTTCTCATTTGTTTATACTGTACAAGCAGTCACAGTGAGTCACATCTCAGGGAGACTTTTTCAAGAATTTGCTACAAAACATCCTTTCACTTCCAAAAGACAAAGGGAAACAAATAGTGGGATTTAGTTCCCTTCTAAAGCACATTAAAGATTTCTTCACAGTAAAAGACATTAAAGATTTGTTCCTCATCCTTCAAATTCTTTGGATCACTTAGTGTTGGCAAAAACAAATCTCTTACAATGAAAGCTCCACACCAGAACTGAGTAAATTAATCTGAGGCTTTTATAGCCTCCTTTGCTGCTCACAAAAAGAGTATTAAAGTAGGTTAAAGTAGGGTATTTTTTCCTTTCTTTATTTCCTGTACTTACTGTTTGGAATTAGAAGAAGGCTAGAACCTCTACATTCATTTGTAATTTTTCCCCTTTTTTAAAGCTCTGCACAGTACAAGTCTATTCACAACCTGTGCCTCAAAGAATGCCCAATTTAAATTAAAAATGCACAACAAGACATAACAAGTGGGAGAGTCATAAACGAGGTGAGAATTCCATGGATGGAAGGAGGGAGGTTTGTACCAGAGAAACTGCTCGTGGCTGCAGCCAAAGGGATGGTGGTGGCCCCTGGAGAACACTTCAATTTTCTCTCCTTTCTTTCCCAACACCAACAATTAGACAAAAAAAGGGACAGAGAGGAGAGGTTATAGAAAATAGATCATTGCCACTTGATTACAAATAGAATCTGTGTTGAGAAGGGGAGAATTACAGGTGTTCCTGTAGAGACCAAACAAGAGTAAGGGAGCTGGGCAAGAAGTACCCAGGCACAGAAATTCAGAGGAAAGGTGCTGCTGTCAGTCCCAGCTGGTTGGGAGGCATCCAAAATGCAGCCTCTGGAGGCCAGGGTGCCACTGGGAATGCAGTGTCAGATCCAAACAGCATGGAAATTATCAATATTATTGCCTAGTTTTCTTTGAGTTATAGCTGATCTTTCAAAGACAGAATCTTCTTCAACTTCTTACTCAAAATTCCATTTAAAATATTACACAGAATAGCAGAAAGGAAACATTTCTCTCTCTTCTTCAACCTGGATAGAAGTCACAGACTGGGAAATCTCTGCAGGCAAGTGTGATGTGTTTATAGCAATCTCACAATTACCTGTAGAGATTCTACAATCTGGCATCTTTGTGCACATTAATTATAAACTATTCACTTCTTCAGCCTCTGCACCTCTGCTGAGTTGAGCTGAATTCCATCCAAATTGCCCAAGCAGCATGGAGCTGACCACAAGCTTTTTGCTTCATAATTTTCATGAGTCAAAAATTGAAAAAAAAGCATCAAACCTACATAAATTAACCAACTGGACACTGGAAAAAATACTAAAGGACAAAGTTATTATAGGCTATTTTTCAACTATGAGGGTTTAATATTCCATTACTAGGTTACACCTCCTGTTAACTGAGCTGAATCACAGCTGGGTTTTCATGGGTGACCAGCTCATGCAGAGTTCAGCTTTTTAAAAATCATGATGCTCTGAAGAACTGCTCAGCTGATGAACATTCTCAACACAGAGGAAGCAAGAATAAGCCACTTTGAAAGAAGAGAATACCCAGCAATGCAAGCCTTCATGGGAAGAATAAAGTAACTTTTCTTTTTGTAATTAAAAACGTTCCTAGAACTGATATTCATGAAGTTTTAGCTCATCCTACTGCAATGATATAGAACAAATTAATTGGACAAATATTTATCAGGGCTCAGAAAGATGTTTGTGAGACATCCAGGCCTCCATCCTGCTCAGAAATGCATTCCAGGCCAGCTCCCAGTCCCTGCACTAGAGCCTGTGCCTACACACTGCAGGAAACTCACTCCACCTGCCCAACCCTTGCACAAATTTTGGCTGGAAGGACAATTTGCCATGAAAGGACACCCATGGTGATGCTGAGCTTTCTGTGCAAGAAGACAGAGGAAGCAGCATCCCAATTTCACCAAGCTGCAAGTGACAGACCTGGACCTTCTCAGTTCCTGCTCTGCTGGAGGACTCTCAGACAACACCTGGCCCTGTGAGGAGCCCTCATATCCACTTGCTCCCTGCTGAGAAGTCAAAGAGCATCAAATATCAGCCAAATATCATCAAATATCAGTCCAATATCAGCCCAATATCACATTTTCATCTCCCTGGGATGAAAAGCTGCCACTCAGGCTGTGCCTCAGCTCCTGCAGGCACGGGGGAAGAAGCCAAGCTGCCAATTCCTCAGGGCTGCAGCTCTGCAGAAGGGGTGGGTGTTTTCCAGTGCAGGAGTGTTATTCCAGGGGGAGGAAAACACAGAAATCTCCTTCTCCTTGGGTACAACAGGCAGGACCTCTTGGAAGGGTTTGGGCTCTCATTACAAAACTCCACAAAATCCAGCAGCTGTGCTCCACCCCTTACTGTAAAGGATCAGTGATTTCCACACTTTTTATTACTTCCTCGTTTTACATCTCCTCTGTTCTCCCTGTTTACAAGAAATATATCCTTAGTCTGAACACCCTTGCTACATTCCCAATTTCCCAGCACTTGCCAGCAAACCACTACTCCTCCAGAAGAGTCACCACCTTTATTCTAGATTGGAATGTACATAAAGGCTGAAATAGGGCCATGAATTTAATCTGTTCTTCTCAAACAAGTGTTAATTGACAAATGATGAGGGCAAGCATTTGCAATACCATGATTACAGCTGATAATTGTGCATGTGGGTACAATTGACTTGGCAGCATCTGCAAATAAAACCTGTGGTGACATCCCAGAATAACTCCAAACAATGGCAAAGCCCCACTCATTTCAGTACCAAGTTTGTTTCAACATAAGCTTTATGTATTAGTTCTGGACTGGAGGCAAAAGTGCAGTTGAACAAATGCATTGTCCCCAATCAGATCCTTACAATTTATCCTTGTTTTTATTGAGCCAACTTGTTCTTGTCTACTGAGTCTTCACTGCTTGAGTAGGTCATAAATGCTGTGCAATAAGATCATCAGTTACCTTGCAGGATTTTTAAAAATTTATCTGATGACTCCACTCAAATATTTTCAATCCCTCTTCAATTATCCAGCCAGCCCAAGCCCTGCAGGGACATCAACAGAGTGCCACACATTCCCAAAGTGCTGCTGGGAATGAGATGGAACCTGTCCTTCCATTTGGATTGATAAAAAATGCCCCAAAAAGAAGCTGTGCTGGCAAATCCAGTCCTGACAAAGAAAGCAAAGCTTCATTCCAAGCACTGACTCAAATCAGAGCTAGAATCACTCCAGGCTAATCTCAAATTTTAATCCCTTGATTATTTTATATGATTTTCTGCTTATAATTGTTCTGGTTAAGAAGCTCTTTTGATTCATCTTGTATGCTTTAAGTTTCTGACACCATTTTCAATCCTCCTTCTCTTCATCCTGCCAGAATTACCTTTCACACCTTCACCTTCAGAATGCTGCCATTGCATTAACCAAAACAAAAGAGAATAAGAGAAAAACAAATTTTTTCAGCAAGTTTCAAAAAACTGTAGTAATTACACCAATGACAATAATGTGCACTTATTATTTGCTGGATAAAATCTTGCCTCAGTGAAATCAAGACAAGTTTTTGTATTATCTTCCATGGGATTATTCCAGAAGCCTTTCATCCTTCCTCTAATGACTTCTTTCCATCTCCCTATTTACGAGCAAATCTTTTTAAACAAGACATACAAATGAGCACTAAAGCTAGGGAACTAGTTGGAACCCATCATGCTGCAAGAGTGGAAAATTAAATAGCACAGACTAAAAAAAAAAAAAAAAAAAAACTTTTTGCAGAAGAGAAAGAAAATTCTTAAACACTTTCCACCAGTAAGGAGAGTGTGCAAATTGGTAACACAAATCTGAGGCTGCAGCAAGTCACCAGAGAATGGAGAGCTCTTCTCCTGGAGAGCTGCCCAGGTTTCAGACATTGATTATCTCTTAATTACTGATTTAAATTTTAAAAAAAATCAGATTCTTTACTTTTAGCAACATGTAGAGCTGGAGCACCACCTCCTATTTATCCAATTCCAAATGTAAGCAAAACCTTCATTATGGCTGAACTTTTCATTGAAGGTTTGCACTAAAAATTACAGTACCAAGAAAAAAAAAAGGATTGAAGATTCATAATTTGATCTTTGAGCTGAAAGTTCTAAATTCTCTTTGAATCAATCTTGCACTCACTCCATAATCTTATTATATGCATGTAAAATAAAAGAAAAAAGCAAAAGCAGTGCACTTGTGTCCATCAAGCAATTCAGAGTTCAAGTGCCAGGGCTGAGGTTGCCTGGGTGCCATTGCTGTGTCCCCTCTGTGGCTCTGCAGAGTGAGGCAGAGTTCAAATGACAGGATTACAGGTGTTAGAGCAAGATTAACATTCTTTTACCACAAGGCTTTTATGCACCAGAGATAAGGGCAAGGACAGCCCAGCCCTTCAGGAACTTGGAGCACCTTCCCACTCACAGGGAAGCTCTGAGGCAGAAAAACATCTGACCTGTGCAGGGACCTTCTGTGCTATTAATCCACATCTATTCACCACTTGTCTAAATTCCTGTCTAGAAATGGTCTCCTCCTACTCCTTTGGAGCCTCTGCTTCCACAGAAGTTCCACAAGCACACATTTGGAGGCCTGAATTTGCAGAAATCCTAATCTGAGAGCATTCTCCACCTACAGCAAACTGACTGCTTTCAGTGCTGTCCCAAAATGGCATTTTCCTGAGAGCCAGCACTGCAGGCAGGGCTGGCAGCAAGGAAAGGGCACTGGCAAAAAACACCAGACAAGAAGGGCAGCTACAGGAACTGACCCCCACAGCTGTAACTTTTTGTCACCAATGGAAAGCAACTGAAGCACTACAAAAGAGACACAGAGAAATCAGAATTCCCCCCACTGCAGTGTTTTGTAGCCTGCCACACATGAACCAGCAGAAATTATGCATCTCCTGCTCCTTGTGCCTTCTCCTTTTCCTTCACCTTCCCAGATCTGCAACAGATGAGGAAGTCTGGTCATGTCTGTGTTCATCTGGAGCTTTGTTCAGGACTTTCTGTACCACCTGATGCCTTCTTTTGTCTGCCAAATACTGTGGAAGTGGCTGAGCAAACATAATGAGCCCACCTGCCAGGCCTGCCCCTGGTTTGTTCCAGCAGCAGCAGCTCGGGGTTCTGAGGATTTTCTGAGCAGCTCCCCCTCCAAGGCTGTGGGATTGATTGCAGAGAGGATCCAGCAGCTCCCAGCAGTGATGGGCAGGGCTGTGCTCTGTGGCTTTAGTGGCAAGGTAAGGAGAGCAGCTGCACAAACCCTGATCCCAGCACATGCCCTGGTGTTTGCTGGAGGGCTCAGGCAGGGCAAGGATTTCCCTGGAATTGCCTGTGGGCCCACAGCTGCCCCTCCAGCAGCCAGAGGCTTCCTGCAGGGAATGAACTGTTGGTTCTCCTGGCTTCAGTGTGCTGTGCTTGCAGCAAAGCACGATGAAACACACAGGGAAGGATCTCTTTTATTGTGTCCTGCAGGGAAACACCTCTAGGAAACAACTTGATGCTTTACTTCATCTCCCAGAAAACTTTTGTACAGCTTTTGTCCACAACAACCCCTCAATACTTGCTTTTTTCCTAGTTTTATCAGATGTCTCCAGTACAGCCAACTTTTTTGATTCTTTTCTTGTTTGCAGTTCTGGCACTTTATCCCTAAACAGAGACTGAGTGCCCAGCAGGAAAGCAGGGTTTGGTTAGAGCTCCCTACCCAGGTGTGCCACCCTGGCTTGAGGGTGCTGCTCTGCAGAGCTCCAGGAGCAGTGAAGGAGGTAAGTGAAGGAGCTGAAGAAACAGGCACATCATTTTCAGATGTTTTACATAAATGGTTTTTGTTCAGAAGTCAGAGAATGGGTATTTTATTGTATTCCTTATTATTCAAGGGGAGCCAAATAAGCTGAACCAGAAAGAACAAGTCTGCTTTATCAGTTCCCACCCAGACTGGAGCATGCCAAAGATCACCAAATAAACCAGGGTTATTCAGCAAGTTGCTTAATAATAGTTCTCTCAGAAAAGATGCAGAGAGAACCTAAATGTTTTAATGACAGATATCCACAGCACCAGGTGTTGTCTGTGGAATTTTGCCATTTTTTCCTGTGTAGGACATTCAGGGAAGAAATTTAGCTGACATGAACCCACTTGCAGGCCTAACCTGGATGGCTGTGAGTTGGCTTAATCTCAGCTGGCAACTGTGAGCAGTTCATAACTCTCTCACAGTTGTAGCTGGGATTATGCTAAACACAGCAATTTCTTGGCTCTGATGGATTAGCAGACCTGCATGGCACTTTCAGTTCAGACCCCAGGGACAGTTCTGCAGTGCACAGACCCCAAACACACACAGGATGAACCTCATGGCTTTATCCAGGCCATGCAACAACCTCCAGGCTTTGCCTTGCTACCTCCTGCCTTCCCAGCCTCCCTGCAGCAGCAGAACAATCCCTTCACTAACTGTGTTCTCACCTCTTGCTGAAGTCCCATCTCATTTTGCCCACCCTGAAACTGTTACTTGTCAAAATATCTCCTGAAGCCTCTGATTTAGCCCTGAACCATAGGGCTGGCAATGACTTTTCTCTGTTCAATCCTTTGCATCTGCAATTTTTTTAGGATACACACAGTTCTGTGTCCAGACTTTTCACCAGTTCAAAGGCTGTTGTTCCACCAGAACCACCCTCTGTGTTGAATTTTCCATTACCCAAAACAATTACAATCCATTTTCCCCATGTTTATGACCTTGGTAACATCCCAACTCAAACCAGTCAGGATTCTTGCAACTTGCCTGCAGTTGAAGATTCCCTGTTCAAGAGGAACAATCCAAAGATGCAGAAATCAATACAAGATTCCCATTAACATTAGATGGCTCTAGTCAGCCTATGGATACACAGCAGAAAAAAATATTATATACAGCCAGAGCACATAAAATATATTTATTACACCCCAGTTTTGTGGCTGAAAGCTCCAGATGGCCAATCCTTAGAGATACATCCCTAAGTTTTATTTATGTGTGAGATTCCAGGGAGCATCTGCAGCCTGCCAGAAAATATTCCTGTTTTATACCAGGGATCAAAGGAACCTGCTAAAAAATGGCTCACTCTGATGTACAGAAGTTGATGCTCAACAAGACCAGGTACGACCTAAGTTCTTTTTAGTCCTGCAGAATTTTAGAAGAAAATTGTCCTGAGATAAAATTCCCTGTCTGAAACAGCCCTGGTGAAGGGACAGCACTGCTGCCTCAGGAACTGCTAACAGAAGAACTCCTGATGTAAAAGTGTAGCTTGTGCAGAACATTTCTATGGATTTAGTTCTCATTCTCATTAGTCACCTGACACTCCCCTGTACACTGTAATTATCTGTCTTCCATACCCAAAGCTGAAGTTAGTGAAAATATCCAGAGTATTTTAGGACAGACCATGTGTGCCACAAAAGCAGTAACAGAACAAGTTACCAGCTAAACACAACCAGGGCACCCCTGTGGGAAGAGCAGCTTCACTAAATCAGTCTGACACATTTCAGATTGTTTTTAGGCCTGAAACAGAAATACAAACCCCAACTGTCTCCAAAATCATGGACTTTCAAACAGAAGTGGGCAGAAGCAGAAGTGCTGATGTCTGAGGGTGTGATGACCATTTGCTGCTTGAGTGGGGTGTGCAATTTGCTCTCAGTACAGCCAGACCTACAGCCAATGGACACACAGCCCTGGCACACAGCCACCCAGAGGGCACAGCAGGACTACCAAGGCTCAGGTCTGGCAGCAGATGATTCCTTCCCAAGGCAGTGTTTTCTCCAGACCAGCACAAGGGTGAGAAATGGGACAGTAACATTTGGTCTGCAGTTCTCAGTGCCAAGGGCTGCATTTGCAAGCCCACCCACGCTGGCACTGGGCTGGAGCTTCCTCTGAATCTCACAGCTCACACACAGTGAATCTGCAGACTCGCCCTGCTGCAGGCCTGCATCATTTCCTGCCCTTTTGAGAAGCAGAACACACTTGCTGACTAATTCCTGCTCAACTATTCAGCCACCAAACAACAGGTATGAAGTGCTAAAATGTAAAACTGGCACAAGATGTATAATGCTCTCCAGCAGTGCTACCCAGAGTCATTCTCAGTAATATTTATTCTTAGCATTTCTTAGATAAAAGGTATCAATTTCCTTAAAAAACTGAGCAGTGTAATTAAGTTAAAGTTTTTTTCTTCCAAGTACACTGACCTTGCTAAGATATAATTTCAAGTTTAAAATTAAAAAATGGCAGGCAAAACCACAGCAGAGTTTTTGATGTCGCAGATACTGCATCAGGAACTGATTGGATAATAATCACTCACCATCAGTTCCTAATGCATTGCCTTCAGCATCTAAACAAGCATCCAGGAGCTCCTCCAGGAGCAGCTGCAATATTCTGATGGTGACACAGGAGCCAAATGTCATCCACCAAAACCTTGACAGCTCTCCTGCAAAACCACAGATTTACCTCAAGGGGGAAATGTAAAGGTACTGGTGCTGTTGAGTGGCACAGCTCACTCCTTCCCAGAGCAGGGTGCTGCCAGACCTGGAACCAGATTGGGAGGGAAATAATGGAAGGAAAAGAGTTCTGTCCTTTCCTCAGGTGGTTACCTCAACAATGTATTCTCTTTATACAAGACATACCTAAAATTTAAAGTTAGTGATAATGGCAAGAGTCAATTCTGTCCAAAGGATTTCCAAATTATTTAAAATTATTTCAAAGTATTACAAAATTATTTACAATCTGCTTTGTATTATTATAATACATGGACAAAAATACACCTATGGATTTGTATGTGTTTGCATGAGACAAATGAAAAAGCAGAGAGGAAGCCTGTGTTTGCTGATGGAGCAGAAGCCACATGGAACTGGAGCACAGCAAAGGGCAGTGTGGAACATTAACATGCACCAATTCCCTCAGGGGCTGAACAAAGCTATCCCATTTCAATGGGGTGAGACACCTGGGCAACTGGAAAATATTAATTTGACAAACCTTTATGGCTCTTTGGTTTCATGTGTCTCCAAAAGAAATCTGAGCCTCACCTGCAGAGCACAGCCCTCACCAACACAGTTTCTATTCACAGCACAATTTTCCAGCTAAGAGTGGCTCAGAGCACAGCCCCTGGACTCTCCAGTACATCCAGGGATATGTTGGAGGTTTTGTGTCTCCATTCTGAGCATCCCAGCCCACATGAATTTGTGACCTTGAAGCTGAAGGAGGCAGCAAGATATCAACTCTATCACAGAACCTGCTGCTATCAACTGCTCCAAAAGACAACCTGGCAAATCCTACCTGTGTCTGACAGACAGAACATCACCTGCACAGCTCTCTGAGGGGTAAGGGGATGCCTTAGAACATAATTAGCACATAGCAAAGACATTGTTTTATTCATTATTCCTATTCAGACCTGAAGCTCAAATACTAAATGCAACCTCCTGGCTATCTCCACGTGAGTTTTACCCATTTCTTCTACACAGAGATGAGTCTGGCCACAAGCTTTGAATAAGAATGAGGATCTGGAACTCATCTCCATCCCACAAATTGTCAGCATTTTTTAACCAAAGGCATGTTTCATTATGTTCCATTGGTAGGAAGTTAAATGGGTATTCAGATCCTCAATCCCTGTATTTGGAGATGAGAAGTGCTGGCACAGGTGCACAGGTTAAATCCTCACAGTGAACCATTCCCAGAGAGAGGAATTTGCATATCCCAAGGTGTCTGGAGGTGCCTCTGAACGTGCAGAGACATGGAGCACCCTCCAGAGCAGGAAACATGGCTGGGGGCAAGAGGAATTCCAGGAGTGAGACAAGGAGCCTGAGTAAGCAGATATTGTCTGCAAGGATGGAGAGGTAAGTGCCAGTCACAGCACTGCAGCTCAGCAGTGACTCTGAACTCATTCCAGCCCCTCTGGAGAATCCACACCTTGCTTTGTCTGGGAGCACATGGAACTGGGACCTACAACACCCTCACAGAACCTGGATCCCTGCACATGGAGATCCACATTGTCTCCAGCTGGCACTGAGGCTCCAAAGGAAATCAAAGTTTAGCCCCTTTTTTTCTCCTTCCTGGGAAAATAATTCAAAGTTACCAAGACTTAGAAACACTGGTCTTTCACTAATTTTTTTCCCTGCTATTGCCTATCATTTTTAAACAGCTGTATTAAAGGGGAAATGCACCAAACATTCTTATTTATTGCTTTAGTTATTTTGACCTTTACTACTGCCAAAATTGCATCCAGCACATCATTCATGAGTGAATGGCATCATTGCACAGACCAAGCACACACAAAGTGTGAGGAATAACTGCTGTAGAAAGGACCTAGCAGTCCAAAGGACCTAGCAGTCCAATTCCAAAGGATTGAAAAACCTCATTACTCCTTGTAGGTTTTATGTAAATTTACAAGACTGGAAGGTCACTACATCACTTGACAGTAGTTCTGAAGTGCTCTGAATTTTGGCCTGTTAGAGAAATGCAGTTACCTGTGTGGTTCAATGTGAAGCTCTCCATACTCCTGAGTTGTGGGGAGTGGGACTGGCAGCTCTGACCTTTTGGACACAAAAGAATTAGCATTTTATTATGGATATCTTCAGATGCAGATCAGCCTAAGCAGAAATGCCGTGAGAAAGCCAATGGGTGGGAAGACTGAAGGGAGCTGATGTCATGGAGTTCATACTGTAATCTAACTCTAGATTGTTTAGGCCTCCCATCTCTCAGGCTCTTCTTCTCTTCCTGTTTCTAGGAAAGCAAAGAGCCTCCACCCTGCTAATGATCCCCCAGGGGAGGCAGTGTCAGGAGGCAGCACTTGCTGCAGCACAGAGGAGCCACGGCTGCTGCAGCACACGGCAGGGGCTGAGAGCAGCCACAGCCCAACGAGATCAGCCCGGGGCAGGGGGAGGAAGGAGCCTCCCCCCGGGGGAATGCAGCTGATTCAGGGAGGGAGGGAAAACAAACCATGAGCTTCTCAGAACCCCAATAATGGCCATGCATTCTCCAGGGAGAGTTTGCAGAAAGATGGGAAGAAACATAAACAGAAAGATGTGTGGTTGGAAACACCACTTGAAAATGACATTTCACAGAGAAATGTCAGGGCAGAGTGGTGCAGAAGGTGATGGGGTCCTCACATTTGGTTTTTCCACAACTGTTTTGCCTCCCTCCTCCCTGCTGAGTGCTCATGGCCAGCTTAAGAGCTCCCTCACTGAAGCCTCTATGGGAAAAAGGATAGAGGCAAAAAAGCCTAACAATTTACTCCTTCATATTTTTTCCTCCCCTTTCACACTTCTATCCCAGTTCAGCTACTGCAGTGAGAGCCATAAGAAAACGGTATTAACTTATTAACTCTATTTCTCCTTATTTCCCTTATTCTCACTGCCAAGAGAGCATTCAGCAGTCCTTGCCCTGGGACTCCTTTGCCACCCCAGAAGGAAAGGAACCTTTCCATCCCTTGCTGCCACTCCCTGGTTCAGGCTCTGCCAGAGCACAGTGTGCAAATGAGATGCTGCACTTTAACCACAGAGCACCACATCCACTTCCAGCAGGACAACCTGGGAGGAAAATGAAGAGAGAACAAGGAGGAAGCATTTGAAAAGGCATTAATTAAATACTAATGTGTTTCATCTCCCCCTCTGCTCTCACTGCTTTTGAAGCAATAGGAACCAGACTGGTATTTCCTAGGAATCTCTATACAAACAAAAAATTATGTGAGGTAGGCATTCCCTACAACAAAACTCCTCTTAATGATAACAGACCAAAGATCCAACTAATTCACCTGGCAGCAACTAAAACAAGGTACAAGGTAAAATCAGAGGTATTTCCCCAAATGCTCTCCAAGAATTTGCAGCCCATGAACTCCTTAGGACATATGTTGCCATGCATTTAGCATTCCTAAAAAATTGGTTTTTCACAAACCTGTCCAATATTTCCTCAAACCCCCCTAATTTGCAGCATCCATAAAGCCTGAGGCAAGGAGTTCTACAGATTCACTACATGTAGTAATGGAGATTCACTTCTTTTTGTACCTCTGTTCAGTAGGGGTTCCTTCAAGCTCTACCTTTGTTGAAAAGCTATGAAAAAAAGCTGAGTGTGCATATGAAAAATAGTAATTCCTCCCAAAAATCATGTACATTTCACCACACTATTCCACAATTCCTGCTTGAAATGGGAAAAATAACACAGACACAACAAAACATTGGTGAAGGAGGATACCTTGGCAATGAGGAAAGAAATAAGGTGACTGTGGTGAAACAGGTTATGGAATAAAAGGAGAGAATCTGTAATTCCTCCTTTAAGGACCCAAAGAAGACTTCCAGACAACTTTACACATGCTCTGAATTTTGGCTCAAGTATCTCAGCAAGTAAAGGATGTTCTAAATGACAGCCCCCCTGTCCCCTGACTGCATGCTTGGAAATGTTCAGATGTCACATTTATCCCATCAGGCTCATTATTCAATCAGTCCCACCCAAAGCTGTGCTCCAGAGATGCCCAGTGCAGGCTGCAGGCTCTGAGTAAGGAGCACAGAGGCCCACGGGCTCCCAGCTTTGGTTAATGCACCTCCCACTTGTCCATTGCTCAGCACAGACAGGGAAGAGCACAGAGCTGTCCACCCTCTTGGATGACTCCACAGTCCTGATGGAGCAACAGCTCAGGGCACACACTGCAGCTTAGCCACCCACACACATAGGTTAATGCACTTTTTGATGATTCATAAACCCAGATCTAAGAGCAGAATCAAGGCTTTTGTTCATTATTTTGGAATGAAACATCAACTAACATTTTTTACAGATGACTGTCAAGGCAAAATCCTGGACTGCAGAGTCCTGCTTATCTGAAATTGTATTCAGCTACGCCCTTCAAGGCAAAGCCATATCTATTAAAAGAAATACAGAAAATCCCAAAATCACAGTCCTGGAACATTCAGCTGTGTACTGTACTCCATGCAGTTCACTGTGTTCAGATTTTGCAAGGATCCTCCATACAGAAAATGCTATTCCTGTGCTACATAATCCCTACTCACTAAGGACTTGTTAAGGATGGATTTGTAAAGTCTTAACTGCAAATTCTTCTGCTTTGGGGTGTCCTTGCTGAGTCTTTAATAACAAAGCTTTGAAGTTTAATTGCTCTCTTAGCAGCTGCAACCATTGTACTGGAGATATATATACAAGGTGAGTAATAAGGTTGTAAAGTAGGAGTTAACTTTAAACAAAAAGGGAAAACATGAGGAAAGCTTTATTCATCAATGGCTTTGACAAAATTAACTTCAGAGTCACACACATCAAGGCAAACTTCCAAATCAGCAGAATCTGCCCTGTTGCTCCTTCCAGCAAATTCTATTCAATGCCTAAATACGAGAGGCAGAGTCAAGGTGGGGGCAGGGTGCAAGAAAATTCACAAGTGCCAGTTCACTTTGCTACTAATATAATGGAAAAAACATGTGCAGAGCAGGCACCCAGAAGAGGAGCTGCCCACAACATCCTGAAGGAAGAGTTACATCAGCAGGGACAACGCCACACTGGCACAGCTCCTGTGCTGTGCAGAGCCACAGTGAGACACCCTGGCCACAGAAAACTGCTCTGACATAAAGATATATTGCCACACTCCCTTCTTCAGGGAAAGGGGAATGATTAACAACCCATGTGTCAGCTACCAAGGGAAGCATTTCCAGAATATTTTCTATGATTGATCAGCTTCTTTGACCTCCCCACCGTACTGAGATACCCTCGGAGCAAAACTGCTCGTGTTTGCAAAGGGAACACAAAGGAAGGCACTGGAAATGCAGACCCAACTAGAAATCTCCTTTTCCATCATTACTGCTCTTTGCCTGATGACACAGACACAGTTTTGGGTGGTAATGTACAGAGACATAAGTAATATCCCATCTGGATAAATTTTTCTTACTCTGCTTATTCGGTATATACATCATATAAATACCAAATACAAACTTATTTTTTCCTCCTGCCATTTCCCAATCTATTGTGGCAGCCACGTTATTTTTAAATATATATCACATATTCTACTGGTTCTCATCAATGTATATTATAGATGAACATTCACATTTATAACTACACCCCTAAAAACAATGCTGAAAGAATGTTAAAGTTGCAAAGTCCAGGCTCCAAATGTCATGAAGTAGCAAGATTCAACTTGTACATTTTACACAATTAGGAAAAAAGTTGTTTCTACCTCAATGGTGTCTACAGAACATGAAGGGGAAAGACATCAAGGTTATTTAGAACTCTTTGATCCAAATAGCTGGTGCAATATAATGCCCACTATCCATTAAAAGAAAAAAAAAGTTCAGCACTTTTATATTTTTTTTTCTAACAAAATCTCCTAATGTCAGATATTTTGAGAAAACTAGAGTGTTTTTTCTTGCTCAGTGCAGTACCTACAGTTGATAGGATATTTGTAAATTCTGAGAGACAAAACATGATGGTAAGACATGGTTTTAGCCAATTTACCCTGACTTTATAAAACTAAAATCCCCCCTCTTTACCATCTAAATACATCATGTCTGGTGTCTCATCAGAGGAAAAACTAACAGAATGTAGAAACTGTCATCTAAATATTTCTGTAGAAAAATCCCCAAAATCATATTCTTATTATTTGATAACTTGACTTTACTTCCAATCTCCCTCCACATCAAAATACTACAGAGAGTTTTCCAAACTCACTGATTGAGAGGCAGAATTTATCATCTCCCCAAATCATTCATTTTAGGCTCCAATAAAAGAACAGGATCATCAGTGATGTGCTAGGTTATATCCCATCCCTGAAGCTGCTAAATCAACAGGAGGGACATGCTCCAATCACCCTGGCCAGAGAGCAGCAGGTTTGGGAGCTGTGCTGAGAACCCATCAGCACCGAGGGGCTCCAGGAGCTGCCTGTGCACTGTGCTGGCTGCAGCTGCAGCCAACGACGGCCCCGGCTGCCCGTGCCAAAGCCCTTACGCAGATGCACAACTGGAACTTGTAAATTACATGGAGAAACAGCTAAGGCTCATGAAACTCCAAAACATTTCTGCTTCGACCAGTGTGGTCAGCAGGGCTGTAATTTCTGTGAATCCAGTATCTGGGCTTCTTGGAATTTACCAGCCCTGCTGGCAGAGCAGTCACGTCTTGTAACTTCCACGTGGGCAGGAATGAGGCTCGAGGAACTTCCAAGCTCCCCAGGGCAGCCGGAGGAATTGGCAAATTCACTTCGACAGATACCTGGTGTTCGTGGGGATCTGCCAAGGCCGTCAGGAAACAGCTCCCGGTTCCTGCTGCCCGCAGCTCTGCGCTGCTGGAGCGGCAGGGAGCTCCGCCGCAGGGGTTACAGTGCCCCTGGGGCAGGAGAGGGAACGGCCGGGCTGGAAGCAAAGTGATGCTCTTGGCTCTGTGGCTGCAGGGCAGCAGAACTTCCTGAGAGATCCAACCGCTCTGCCTGAAGGATCCAACCACTCTGCTGCAGTGTGGTTCTCAAGCAAATTAACCTCCGCAGGTAGTCTGGGAACATCCGTGACACAGATTGTATCTCACACAAAATAAAACAGACACCAGAGGAGCCGGCAGTTACTTCACATTCCAGCCTCAGAGCGGTTCTGCAAGGCTTGATGAAAGGTGAAGATGCCCTAAGCACAGAGCAGTTGTTGCTCCTCTGTTGAGTGTTCTTCTGTCTGAGATATCCCACACTACCAGCTGAACTAAAATCTAAATGAGAAGCACTGAACCAAAGTAACACAGGGATAGCCCTGGAGAGCCAGGTAGGGTTTGGGGGATGGGACCAGCAAGGAAAACAACACCTACTCCTGAATATGCTGTACTGTGTGATGTGGGACAAAATATCCCACATAAAAGGACAGATGTAACAAAATATTCAGGAAAACAACACCTACCCCTGGATATGCTGTACTGTGTGATGTGGGACAAAATATCCCACATAAAGGGACAGATGTAACAAAATATTAACAAATTACTGTTTCACTGTTGTTTCATATGTATCAGCTTCAGCTGTTGTGTGTTTCAGTCTAATCCTCTGTGCTCAGAAGTCTGATAAGGTTTAAAGCCTGAGGCTGTCATTATAAGAATATTACATGTACATCAGTGTGGTGGATTATGAGTTAACATCTATATTCATTAACAAATGTATGAATTGACATGATATTTCACTCCCTGCCCATAACTGGATATCTGGACTTAGTTATCCCTGGAAGTTTCCCTGGAAGTATCCCTGGAACTGGACTTAGTTATCCTGGAAGTTTCCATCCAACTTGCCTCCTATCAATTTGATAGATTAGTCTATAAAATCACTAAGCAGCTTCTGCAGAGCATCTGCATCTCTCTCTACATCAAAAACCAGCATCAGACACTACAGTAAGCCTCTGAATTCAACCTGATTCAGGACAGACCAAGGAATACCCTGACCAATGGAACTGAGCCACAATGTCTAATCTTACCTTCACAGAAGGGAGTATTCCTTGCTGGGGAACAGCCATGGAGTCAAACATCAGCCCATCAAGGAAAAGACTTTGCCTCATTCACAGCAACTTAGAGAAGGCCAGGATTTTCTGGAGTGATGTCTCTGACTGGGGACTCCAGCACCATGCTCTGAGTTGCTGGTTCATGTTCAGAGGGGCTCCTCCTACCTCCTAATCCCAGAGATAACCTGCAGCACCTGCTTTGTGCAGCTGACAGAGAAGGCTCTGCAGAAGCCATGGAAGCAGAGCAGGTGCCACCAGAAAGGCCCTCACACGGCTGCAATGGCTCTGTGTGTGTGTGTGTGTGTGTGTGTGTGTGCAGGTATGTGTGTGTGTGTGTGTGTGTGTTTGTGTGTGTGTGTTTGTGTGTGTGTGTGTGCAGGTATGTGTGTGTTCACAGGTCTGCCCACACTTCCAGGGCTTCTGCACCCACCAGAACTGATTCTTGTCTTCCAAGCAGAAGCGCTTTCACTAAGAGCAGAACAAAACAGACTGCAGGAAACGTGAGCAGGAAGGAGATGTGCCCCATAAGCATGGATAAAGGGAAGTTGGATTCATCAGTGCTCCTTAGACTCTGCCTCTCACACTGACTTCCCCAGCAGAAGTCCAACCTCTCATTTGGGTCTTTGAAGACTCTGCACAGACAACAAACGTAGATGAAAACTCTTAGCCAACAATGTTATCTTTACTTCTCCTTTTATCTGCACTGATATTAATACACACAAAGAAACTTTTCAACAAGAGCCTTTCAAACCCTTGCCCTCTGGATCTCACCCTTTCCCCTCACACATACCCATTGCCATCTCAAGACACACACTGGAGTAACACAGCCCCTCCCAGAGTCCCTTGTGGGGCACTCTGGGAATCTGGAACACTCTGGTATTCCCAGAACCTGAACCTTAAGACAAGTGGTTGTATTTAGGATTGTTAGTCTTGCCAGACTCAGATTCTTTACTTGAATTTGTCTTACACAACTTTAACCAAATGGAAACAGAAACCATATTTTGCACAGAAGATGAAGATAGAGCAGCAGCCTCAGAAACACCACACCAGGAGAGAAATGTTTAACCCTCACTAAGCAGCCCTCCTGCTGCTAAGATGCCAAGGAAAGCCACCTCTGTAGGCATTCCCTAACATTGTGCCTCCTGTGCTTTCCCTAATATCAGAGAGGGACTGGTAATTGCTTTGGGAAGGCAGCTGCTGCAGCCTCACACAGGCCACAACGTTTGTAGGTAGCAGCTTGCTACATGACTTACATAACTCACTCTTTTCTCTTTCAAGCCATGTTAAAGAGGCAAACTGACTTAAGGGGTGTGGAGGGGAGTTATTGCCACAGTTTAAGCAAGAGGAAAATTAGTTTAATTGCCTATGTTAGACTCTGCTGGCACTCTCCACAAAGACATTATCCCCCTTTTTAAGGTGAGTCTGCTCAGACGATTCATAATTTTAGCCCATTCCATCCATGAACTCCTTCCTTCATGAACTAGAGCAGAAGACTTTGCAAACTTCAAGTGAAGAGATTCATGCAGCATGGAGGGAAGAGTTCCTTGCTCTGGCTGAGAATATCCTTGGACAAACCACCAATTCAGCAGCTCCAGACCAGGGCAAGTTGGGCTGTGGCTCACATCCCCTCTTCTCGACCGCTGCCCTGACATTTGAGCTGTAACTACCCAGTCCTTTCGGAAATATTTGCACGTTTGTTTGCCCTCCAGCCAACATCCTGCGAGCACTGGAGACAGACCCGCTCAGGGCGCCACTGGAGGGCAGCACCACATTTCCAGATCCTTTTCCTTCTCTCCCAGAGGAATGAGTTTCATCCCGTTCCAACACAATGGATCCACAATTTACCACTTCGACTCAAGACTGTCATAAAAGCCTTCTTTGTTTTACAGCAAAGCACGGTGATACCGTTTAATTCCCCACTTCGCTGTGCATTTTTCTTTGAGAAGTTTGGAGTATCCCTTCGAGCAGGGTTCAGAGGGAACTCAGCTGAGCTTTTTAATGGGGCTCCATTGAGGAAACTTCTCTTTATTTTGCCAGGGTGCTGTTTGTTTCCATGGTGCATTCCCAATCTCACAGGCTTATGGTATTTTCTGCTGCCTGTAAGTGTATATGCAACAATAGCAAATCATCTAAACTCACGATTTTAAAGGTCAGCATTCTTTTAATGTGCACGTTTACTTAAAACCACAAATCTAAGTTAAGCAATTTTCACCCGAAAATAACTGGATGGCTCAAATTTCCTCGTTTTTTTCTTCTTTTCCATTTTCCTGCTATCAACTCCCCTATCATTAGGATAAATCTCCACCAGTGTTAGACGTGAACATTTGCATTTAGATTTGCTCGTTTGCACGTTCTTCCTGCCTGCTGCCAGGGGGGAGCACAGTCCCACTCACCACATCCTCGGTGCCATTCCCAGACAAGGGTCCAGGGACGGCAGCTCCACAGTGCCCTCACACACGGCTGGAAGTGCAATTTCCACGGGGGATTAGCCACACATGTGCACGGGCAGAGCCCAAAACATCCACACAGAGGTTTTGCCTCCCCACCTTTTCTGCTGAAATGACTAAACAGACAATGCATCACTTACCACATCTCTCACTCAGCTCATCTGATAAATTCCCCTAATTCTGGTCTCTGATTTCTCAGAAAGCTCTGCTAGGCTGCAAGGATTACCAGGGCTCCAAGGCCAGCTGTTAGCATTATGGCACCACAGTCTTGGGAAGCATGGATTGAATTTCCAGCCTCACTCAGGGACCTGGTCCCACTTCTGTCCCCATGCACACCCACCTCACACAACTGCATGGCACTTGGTGCAAGGCAAGAGGGAATTTTTTTTCTGGCATTGCCATATTAAATTTCTATGAGAACAACCCACTAATAAAAACAATATGTTGTACAAGTTCCTTTTCCTATTAGAAGCCCTACAAGTCAAGCCCCATAACTAAATACTTGTACTGGAAATCTTCCAACCATGACTGGAAAAACACGCTGACACCAAAGTTTATTTTATAAGACACCAGAGGGGTCACTTCCAGATTAGACCAGATTGAATTCTCCTCACATTTTGTGAAACTCTTCAGGAGATTTGTTGTGGCATTCCACAGTTCTCCAGGAAAAAAAAAAAAAAAAAAAAAAAAAAAAGAAAAAGAAAAAAAAAACCCAAGCATACTGTATAGAGGCTGCAGATGCAAGAGCTGAACACTTCTTTTTAGAAAATACCAACCTACAATAACAAATAATTTTGTTATTCACAAGAGAATCATTGAGTATTGCAAAACTTGATAATTACTGATTCATGACAGATTTAGGAAAAACATCAGCTTAAGTAATCAGGTCAGGGCACTGCTGTTGACCACAGTGTTGGCAAAAGAAACAGTTTCTGTCTTCATATCTTTCATCAAAGTTTAACATTTTACAGTATTTAGCTTTTAGCACTTCATTGGTCCAGACCAATAAACAACTGATAGCTTGAGAAGCAGAAGTTCAATTGTGAGCAAACATCTCTAGTTAGTATTATCTTGCAATTCACTTACACCATTCACACACTTTTAGATTCAGGCTAGTAAAATCATTGAGGATCCCTGAGAGCTCTAATTTATTACTGTTGTTAATTAATTCACCAGATGATTAATCCCTTTTGCAGCCTGTCACCAAAGGTATGCTTTGTCCCACACTGCCAACTGAGAAAAAGGATTTCATTCAGATCTCAAGGTGGACAAAAAAACAACCCTACCTTTTTGTGAAGGAAATGTGTGTGGACTTCATTTCCTCCTGGGAAATTAGGAGTTTTTCTCTAATAAAGATTTCAGCAAATAAGTCCATTCCACTTTCTTCCATGCCTCCATGATATTTTTGCCTGACACTGAAAAGGCAGCAGTGCAGTGCAAGAAGGCCTCCTGACTCTAAAGGAAGTATTGTAACAGCACTTCTTCCCCTTCCTGAGATTCACACTAAAAACCCCAAATTTCTAACAATGAGAAACTGTTAATCCACACCAGGTAAAGATGTGTTTTGCAGTGGAGAGGATCCTGTCCCTCCCCTTCACCTACCAATGCTAAATGAACTTCTAGCACTTGAAACCCATTTTGAAGAGCACAGCTTGCCACACTTCAGGCCTTCCTCACAGGTCCATTCCCTGCACTGGAGAACTTTAACTAAATCACGACAGCCCTGCTGGAGGTGAAAGTCAATTGAATGAGGAATCTGGGGAAATTCTATCCAAAAAATGCCACTGACATTCTCTACATGGAAGTGTTTTGTATACATGGCACATGACTGTTAACTTTGAATCATTATTAGCTCTAAAGGAATGCTGCACACCCCCTCAATCCTCTACCTTCAGAAAAACAAAATTGTATTTCTCTTTGTGTTTTTAGCTAATGTCCTTTTGAATCCACTGAAGGAAAGCATGGGAAAAACATGGAAAGGCCCTTCTTAATAAGTGCAGTGCCACAATCCTGAGGGCAAAGCCACCTCCTCTGGTTTTGTGCAATTCCTTTTAAAGCAGCAAGGAGGAATTCAGCAGCAACTACAGGACCTGTCCCCAAAAGCCACATGCACAGCTACCCACAGAAATGGAACAGGCTCCCAACCCACTGCAGTCAGACCACACAAGTTTTGATGCATCTCCAGTGCAAGGCAGAGAAAGAATCTGACCCTTGGTCCTACAGCAGCAAGTGCCAAAAAAGCTATTTTACAATCACACAATCTAACAATCTGCTTCAACAGACTTAAATCATCCATCTTCAGGATGACATATTTCTGTGTGTCCACAGCTTCCTCAGAAATACCAGTCAGGAGCTCCAGTAACATGTAGAGATTTGTATATTAAAGGCCTTCCTGAAAGATTTACAGATTCCAGGTACTTACAAATTGAGACAGATAATTAATAACTCAGCCACAATTTGCTGACAAAATGTTGAACCAAGGGCTCTCCTTTGATTTAAGCTCAATCAATTCTGCTGTTTCTGCTCCAGTGTTTTCTTGCAGAAGTGGAATTTCTATGGTAAAAGCTCTATTAAGAGGTCTGCATCTCAAAAATGAAGGATGAACGTGAGCAGAAATGACCAAGCCCTAAAACTCTGACACATTTTAAGTATTGCCTCTAGAAGTCAAAAATTTTTTCAACCACAGCTCACTGTTTAAAGTGCTGTCAAACATTACAGTGAGAAAGGCATTTTTTTCCAAGAGTAAATGAGCTGAAAATCAAAAACCTTTTCTACATAAAATGGGATAAAAAGTAATAAATAGGAAGTCTGGAAGTAAAAACAGTGAGTAGGTAAATGCACTCTTCACTCCCCTCCTCTGCACTGATGCAAGTGGTTTTTGCCACATGCCTCTTGCTCTTTTAGTTGGGATTTTATAAATGCATGAAACCACGGGACAGAGCAGTGCTCCTGCACAAAGCATCCAGTGCTTTTCTCCAAGCATCTCCATCTCCTTTGCTTGATGTTCACTGAATTCCTGCTCAGCAAACCCTGGCACCAACCTGGTGGAGCCTTCTGCAGGAAGTGGGAGCCTGGAGCAGCAAACACTGCCTGGCTGGCAGAGGAAGTGCAAACCACAGCACTGCTGAGGACAAATCCCCATGGGGAGCTCTGGGTGTGTGCTCCATGCAGCACCTGCCAGCCCTGGGGGCCACCAGGGGACACAAGGCATCACCTCAGGCCCTGCTGTGCTGGGCAGCCCCCAGAGAGGCACATTGGAATATCTGAATTCCAGAAGTGCATTTAGGAGCTGCAGCTGTGGTGCCACAGAGCCCCTGACACACTGAGAGCATTGCTGGGCAAAGGGAGCTCCAGGGGGGACACAGGAGAGGGAACTGCACTGCTCTGCACTGGGGTGGAGAGGGGGATTGGGGATTTTTGTATCCATCAGGTTATTTTGGGCCTTTATCACTTCCAAATGACAACAGTTCAAGCACAGTAATGGGTGAATGAGCAGGAAATAATTTGCCAGGGCTTTGGGCTTCCAGAGAATAAGAACTTGAACCAATTAATGAAAAGAAGAATCCCTGTGTTACACATGACTTAAAATGAATATACAGTGAGTGATGTGTTCATGTATGACACAAATGACATGCTGGGGTTGTTCTGCAGCCTCTCCACCTCAATGACTTGGAGATGTGCTGTTCCCACTGCCTCACTCCCAAAACTGAATTGTTCTCTGATGTGGGTAAACTCCTACAGAGCATATTGTGGGAGCACACAGGGTTATGGGCATTTCTGTGCCAGCTTTTTGTGGTATCATCCTCCAGCCTTTTCCAGAATTTTGATCCCTTTCAACCACAGGTATCTGCAAAGAGGGGTGAGAGGATAACCCCATCAATCTCAGAGAGAGGAAAATCCCCACTGGCATTTGGATTCTGCTTTCTGTGTGACAGCCTAAAGACAAGCACTAAGCTTAATATTCCAGGGAATTCAAATGCTCTGATATACATCCTGTAGTATTAACATGCAGATATTGAGCAGAAAAGTTGTGTCTCTGGACAATAATTAATAGGTTAACTAGGCAGGTTGTTTGCCAAGTTCACCCCCACACAATATAAACAAGAAATATTCCTGCTTTTCCCCTATGACTAACTTTTTTCTCAAAAGAGAAATAAAAGAAAATTCAGAAAGTTCAGAAGATGCTTATGGAACCAAATTATGGTTTAATATATCTACTGATTCTGATGTTCCTGAATTGTAAAAAGCAAAGTGGTCCTTAGCAAGAGCTCTGCCTCACAAATCTGCTCCTCTAAGGCTCTCCTCCACCACAGCATTTCTGAGAGGTCTCATTTTGCTTGTGCTGAAAGATCACAGCACTGTCACACTCAGGTTTAGGCCCACGAGGCTCTGCAGAAAGTTTTGTTAAGGGTTTCAAATATGAATGTCTGCCTTGAAGGCCTTCAGCACTTTCTGACCATCAGGAATACTCTAAATCCTCTTAAGAAAGGTTAAACTACTCACATTAATTCCCAAAATCTGGAGCTAAATACAATGCTGGGAAATTGCAAAAATGAAAATTAGGGCTTGAACAGCTGCTGGAGTTGAGCTGCCAGTCAGAAACCCATGCTGGCCACACAAAGGTGCTCCACTCACATCAACCCACACTTACCCTTCCCACAACTGACAGAGGAAGGGAAATGGATCCCTGCATGGAGGGAGGATAAAGAGAGGGCACAGAGCTTCCTCTCATCCACAGCCATGAATGCTGCAGTGGATGAGCTCTGCCTGATGCTCCTTTCAGCTGAGGGGATGCTGAGGTGCCCACAGCCTCACAGACAAACACCCAAACTCCTGGACTTGGAATGGGATCTGAGCATCCAAGACAATGTCTTTAGAAATCCTGGACAGGCAGGTGAATGCACCCACTCCACCTCCCTGGGCAAGAGTCACAGTGACATCTTTTCCTCATCTCTTCCTCATTTCAGAGAGAGTGCACCAAGAAATTGATGAAATTATTAGCACAAAGCTTGACAGGAAGGCTAAAGTAGAGTTGAAAGCTGTCTCCAACATATTCTGGGTGATGCTGGATTTGAATTCTGGCATTTCTATGTTGCCTCTTAGCCAGAGCAAGGAACTGCACTGACACAGCTGAATCAGACAGCAGTATATATTCAAGCTAGGATTTTGAGTATCAGAAAGGCTGTCTGCTCCTCAGCTGGGTTATATTTCTGGGAAAAAGTTCTCATTTTAACCAAATTGGTTGAAACCTAGTACAGATCAGACTTCAACTCCTATGTGCAGCAATGCTGGTTTTCCAGAAGAAAAAGGAGAAGAAATGACAACTCCAGTGTTATAAAAACCACACATCAACACTGATGAATGCTCTCTGGGCTGCTGTTCCCCTTATCTGGCATGAGAAAGACAAAAAAAAAAGAGAAAGAGAAAGAAAATCACTCCTAGAGAATGGAAAAGAGTTAAAAATGCACAGTATAAAAATGGAAGAAATCAGAAATTCAAGCTAAAGAGAGGAGGAATATTTAAATTGCAGATCATCACAGTACAATTTAAGCTCCAGGCCAGATTTGCCATATCTGAAATTCTTACCACATCAAAGGGTCTTTACCTGTATGGTTAATCCATAAAAACAGATATTCTGGGGTTGTGAGTAAACTTGTGTAAGATGGACCTCAAAGTGATAGCCTTGAAAACACTGGGAAAACACCCATTAAGCATATCACAGGAGTATCACCAGGAGAGGTCCTGGAAAATCCTCATTCCCTGAGATGCAAGAGGTGATGAACCACACATGGAAAGTGAAATGGGCTCATCCTTCCCACACACCACCACCCCCTCACTTCTTGTGTTGTTTTCAGCTGGATCTGCAAATCACTCATCCTTCCAAAGCCCTTCAATTCCCAATTTATCTGGGCTGCATAACTGCACCAACAAAAAAGATGGAAAACCTCTGGGAAATGCCTTTCCCACTCACTCACTTTCTCCCTCTTGTTTCTTTTACTGACAAAGGACTCCAGTGGGAATAGTCACCACCTTATCTGGGCATCCAGATTTCTGCTGGAGTCCACAGAAACACACAAAACACAGGATCACATCCCCATAAAATGCAGCAGACAAGCAAATTGCATGCTTGACAAATTGTATGCAGACCACAGGCTTGATCTTTAGCAAAAATCAAAATAAAAAATGGCAACAACATTATACTTTAATATCCTCAGAGCATTGTTAGACATTTAAAAATGAAAGCACTGGTTTGACCAAGTTAGCCAGAGGCCTCAGCATAACAAAACTCATGCAAGATCTCTCATACAGGAGAAAACTTGAAGAAAGTAAAGGCTGGAATTCTACTACTACCTTTTTCTAATCCAACTCTTGTATTTTTATTCTGTCAGTTTTCTCTAATTCTGTGTTTGCATCATCTGTCACCTATGACAGATTGCAAAGCAATAAACAAAGAACAACAATAAATATATGTTTAGATTGAATGGGAGGATTAAGCAGAAGGAGAGAATTTGTTCTCTGTCCCTTGCTACTGACATTTTGGTCCTTATTAAATTTTTGTCATTTCAACACCTGTGATAAGAAACTAATCTGGTGAATTTTTGCCATATGAAAAGTGAGAGTAATTTCCTAACACAGACCTTCTTTCAAATCAAGTTTAGAGTTCAGTAACACTTCATGGCACATACAATACATTCAGGATACCTCCCTTGAAGATAAATAAACTTGTAAAATATTACCTCAAATAAAAGCTTAACATTTGTCATGTTTAATCAGCAATAAAAAATCAGACACCTAATTTTTCACAGTTTATCCTTCACCAACATTATGTCACTTCCAAGCTGAAACATGGAAAACAATTTGACATTTGCAGGCAGCGTGGCAGAAAGGCAGCCTGCCATGTTATCAAAATAATTTATGTTCTAAAATTCCTGTGAGTCCAACATGAAAATAGCATCTCCAGCACTCCAGCTCTGAGTTTAGACAACTCCAGGGTCACACAATGTGACACACTCAGGGACAGAAACCTCTTAAATTGACACTGATGGTCCCCTGAGCTGACAAACACGAGTTGCTTCAATTCTCCATGTGCTTCATTTTCTGTTCTAGGGAGGGATGTTTGAAACAGGAAAAGGGGGTCAGATCTGGGAGTAGAAGAGATTAAACTGCAATTTTGTTTTCCTCCTTTTTGGGCTAGCCTCTAGTATCAATCTCAGCCTGTTCTAAATTATGTCCAGCTGTCTGCTGCCCCCAGGGACAGTTCTAGCAGCCAGAATGAGTTGGGAGTGCAGTGACATTTTAACCACACACAGCCTCCCTTCAGCCTACCTATCCTTGGGTTTCTGAGGACAATGGGGGGTGGCAGCACATCCTGCCAGGAAGAAAAAATGTGAACATTGAAGTCGTAAACACATTGGAGCTGAAGAATTTATGAAAACTGTGGGGTTTAAAGAAAGCAAAAACTGAGATGTGACAGAGTTCACTAAAACAGTAGGGAATAGAGTGCACAATTTTCAGAAGGAGCCAAAAGTAAGGCAAAATAGGAAAATTAGTGACCAGCCTGGCAGAGCTTCTTCAATTGTTGCAGGGCTTGGCCTCAGCAGTGCCAAGCTGCTCGTGGTCAGCATGGAAGGAGGGAGGTTTGACCACAGGGACATCCTCAGACACCCCAGATTTGTAAATAAGTTGTCCTTCAGCTCCTTCACATACCTCACACTCCCATCAGCCTTTCCAAGTTCTGCTCTCCCACTCCAGGCACGTTTCCAGTTGTCTCAGCAGGGAATATCTGAACTACCAAACCATGGACTGAGTCTCCCACCTCCATCTGAAGGACTGACAGCCATCCTTGGCAGGACAGGGCATTTCAGCTCATGTGTGACACTGGCTGAAGCCAAGGGAAGGGGGTCCCTGCTCAGCCAGCCCTCAGACACCCTCCAAAATGATGCTCCTGCTCTCCTCTGCTCAGCAGAACATCTTTCCAGAGGGAAAAAAACCAACTGCAGTCCTGTAATACAGGCAGTGGTTTCCTATGTGGTAGTTTCAGACAAGACTTTTTAAAATTTTTAATTAATTCAGAACCCAGAAACTTAAATTTTGCTCTCTTTGGATGGCATGGATGACAATGTCACTATTCAAATGGCAATTCAATACTCACCAAGTAGTGTTGCCAAGTAGATAAAAGCAATTATGATGTTATTTGCATTCATTAGATTATCAGAAATACCTGCATTTCTTTCTATAAGCAAGAAACAGTAAAGTTTGAAATATATGAAGCACCACATCACAAATAGGAATCCAATTTACACCAACAGAAGTGAACAACTCAGAGTCAGTCTAACACTGTGAGGCCATATTCCTAAATAATGGAATGTAGGCTTTAAAGGAATCATTTTGGAGCAGGAGAACACATGCCAAAAGACAGCCTGTTAAATATGAAATGAATTTACACACAAAAGTACATGCAAAATGTCCTATAATGCAGTCAACTTACATTTTCTCTATTCCACCATGTTGTTGCTTTATTTATCAGTGAGGTGTGTGGATTTTAAGTACATTTTCAGGAGTTCCACTTACCTGTAAGCACAGAAATGGCAATGAGGGAGGGAAAATCCTACCTTCTCTCACCTAAAAAATAAAAGGCAACATATGGTTGCAGCTCCAAGTATTCTAAAACTACCAGCCTGGCTGATTCTAGAACAGATAAGAAGTGATTTGATTCAGAGACAAAATTAATGAGCACTGGATGGCTATCCAAAAAAGAACTCATGCTTTATTTAAGATCAACTATAACTGAATGTTAAGAATTATGGGGTTGTATAGGAAAGCCATTCTCTAGGCCAGCACTGTAAAACATTTTTTTAGATTTCCAGTTCTTCAGGCCCTTCAAGGTCTACATTAAGGAGGCAAAAACTTATTTTAAAACTATAGACCTCCTGTTGAACTATAGGAAGAGAACAGAGGTGCTCTACTGTGCCACAGGGCCCCCAGAAGCAAAACTGGAGAATTAAATAGAGATCCAATGTGTGTGTGTTCCTGGGCACCTTCTCCTCACTCAAACCCTCCAAAGCTTCTAAACCCCTGCAAAGCCTCCTCATCCTTCCTTCTGTCCATGAGCTTTCCCCCTGGGTGGGGAAATATCAGCATTTCATAGCCTGGAAAGATTTTTAGAAGTGATGACTGCTGAACTTTGGTGGTGTCTGAGGAACAGACATTGCCCTGTGGAGGGCTCCCCATGGCTTTTAACTACTGAGTTTTTAAAGCCACAACACACCAACAGTCGTGATATTTCAATTTTCCAGGGGAGCTTTAGAGTAAATATTACCAAAAAAAAAAAATCAAGGAAAGAGTTGCAAAGCAGTGAAAGGGACTGCCCAAAGCAGCAGTGGAGTCACCATCCATGGAAATGTTCAAAAATGTGTGGATGTGGGACGTGAGGGCAAGAATATTGGAAGTAAGTTCTGTCTGCAACCAAGTGAAGAGTAAGAGATCTAAAGGCCTTTTTGTGAGTTATTTTCTTTTAGATCTGCTTGTGTTCAGTGGTCTGCTTTCATAATGCATGTCATGGAAGGAGAGGAAATTACACAGGCTTGACTGGGGAAAAACCCAGTTTTCCATTCTCATTTCCACATCTGGTCACGGTTGCAATTAGCGATGGCCCGATAGCCTCAAAACTCTTTTTTCCCCAACCTTAAGGATTCTACAGTTCCATGACTCACGACAGACACCAAAACGATGGCCGTGCTGCGCTTCCTCGAAGATCCCAACCGGGACACGGCTGGGGCACCGGAGCGGCGTCAGGGAGCGGCTCCCGGGGCTGAGGGAGCGGTTGCCGGGGCTGGGGTACCCGAGGGCCGTGAGGGAGCAGCTCCAGGGCCTGGGGCACCCGAGGGGCGTGAGGGAGCGGCTCCCGCGGCTGGGGTACCGGAGCTTCGTGAGGGAGCGGCTCCCGGGGCCGCGGCCGCCCTCCCCTCACGGCTTCCCGCGCTCCCGCTGCCCGCGCCCGGGGCTGCCCTCACGGCCCCAACATGGCGGCAGGGCCGCACCTGCCCCGCGCGCTCCCACGGCGCCGGCAGGGGGCGCGCGCGGCGCCGGCGGGACAGGCGCCCGTTCTATTTAGCCCGGGGCCGGCACCGGGCACGCACCGACAGCGGCGGGGGAACCGCGGCCGCCGGGCACGGACGGACAGACAGCGTCTGACGGCAGCGGGAGAACGAGCATCGCCGGCCGCCGGCGCCGCACGGCACCGGGGGAAGGATAGTGAGCGGCCGCCGGCACCGCACCGACGCCGCGGGAAACGAACGAGCGGCCGCCGGCACCGCACCGGTACCGCACGGGCAGCGGGGAAAGGGAACGAGCGGCCGCCGGCAGCGCAGCGGCAGCGGGGCAAGGGGAGCGAGCGGCCGCCGGCAGCGCAGCGGGGGCGGTGCACGGGAGCAGAGACCGGCGCTCGCCCGGTCCCGCAGGTAGGAGCGGGCACCGCGGGCGGCTCCGTGCTCGCCGGCCCCCGGGCACGGCTCTGCCCCAGCGGGTCCCTGGCAGAGCCCAGCAGGTGGGGGGTGTCCCCCACGCCTCGCTTTGACCGAAAAATGACTTTTCCGCCCCAAAGCGTGCTCCGGGCGGGCAGTGCGGCTGCCCGCGCCTCGTCCGGCGCTGCTGCCCGTGAGCGCTGGGGTGTTTTAAACTCCATGGACTGGTTATTTCCGCCCCTCGCTCCCAGCTGGATAAAATCCCCGGGCTGGGAAGCGCGGCCAAGCCTCACCCTCTCCTTGCGGGAGCGAGCGGGCGGCGCGGGCCGCCTGTCCCAGGTAGGGCTGGGCGGGCTCCCCCGGCAGGACGCGGTCCCAGGGGTGCTGCAGCCTCTCCCAGCAAAGCAGAGCGCTAAAAGCATTCCTGCTTGATTTGTTTTTCCTTTCTTTCAAGGTTCACGATGTTGACAGCTATGTTCTTGGCTGCGCTCGTTCTTACTACAGTACATTCGCAGGAAAATGAGGAAACCATAACGTACACGGTAAGGTTTAATAGACTCGGAGATAATTACTGCTTTGCGGGGATTCTTTGCTAAATGACCCTTAAGAAAAACCGAATTTCTTGCCAATGTATAGCATGTGCTACAGAGGTCGCTGAGTTTGAATGTTAACCATAAAATAAGCTGTTCCTGCGCTCAAATAGTGTTTAAAAGTTCAAGTTGACAAGATTGAGCAAAATGCATTACAACTGCTTGTTTGGAAAAGTTTATCTGTGTACTCAGTTTGAGGGAGTGAACAAAATTAGGAGGTTTTAATATATTTTTTAATCCGTTTTAATAAAGGCAGGGTTCCTAGGACTTTCATTTGAAATATATGGAGTTTGACAGATAATTAGGTCAAACATTCTTTTGTGTTTTCTTATGGATGTTTCAAGCTGTTTTTAACAAAATGTAAGTACTTCCAAATTTGGGGCTCTTAATGAAGCATCTGAATCCTGGAGTGATCATGGGACTGTTCTTTTCTGAGCTGGATTTGAGCAGTGGCTTTGCATGGCTTGATAAAATTGTTCAAGAATACTGGAAATAGGTTCTGCTTGCAAGCAAGTGGCAGGCTAAGAGATTTAAAGGTCTTTTTGTCAGGCTTTTTCTTTTCAATCTGCTTGTGTTCAGTGCTTGGCTTGCATAATGCATGTCATGGAAGGAGTGGCAATTACCCCAGCTTGGGCTGGGGAAAAACCCACATTTTCACATCTGATTACAGCTGTAATCCCTGCAACTTGCTTCATATGGGTGGACCTCTGGATATGTGCACACACATCAGCCCAATGCCACACAAGCAGAAAATTCTGCACACATGCAAAAAGTTAGAGAACCACAGCCAAAGCCCAGGATTGTGTCTTATACAAGTAATCCCACTGAAGTCAGTGGGATGGCTCAAGCAAGTAAATATTGCAGAGTTGGACCTTCTTGTAGAAGTCAGGGCTTAAAGAAGCCTCAAGTGAGCATCAGGAAGCCAGTAATAAAATACTTTAAGACTGGGCTTTAGAAGCATTAGGGTTCTGAAGGCCAGGAGTAGTTTTATTTAGAGGCTTCTGTGATTTACTTTTGTTTTAAAGTTGCTGTATATAAGTGGAAACTGAAGATGTAAGTACCTTTTGAAAATCTGGACTAAACAGGGATCCCACCCTCCTCCTTTCCCACAGTTATTATATGGGGGGGGAGTAGTTTTGCAACATTTCACATAACTCTGGTTATACCAATTGAACATTTCTAGTAAGCCTATGTGACTTGGGCACCTGTGCTCCCTTTTCAAGGAGGTCTTAGCCTTTAGGTGCTTCACTGATGGTGAAATGCTGATCATGTAAAATGAAACAAAAAAAACCCCAGCTTTGGGAGATTTTGCTCGTGGGATGCTACTGTTTCTCATGCACACATTGTATCCAAATCCTTTGCTATTGTAAAAGCCTTTGGCTGCAGTAATAGATGGACTTGGCTCCTTGCAGTTAAACAGACAGTACTTCTGTTGTGCATTAACAGGAATTGGGTGATTCAGTAAATGCATGAATTAGCTGTTTTCCTTTGGGTTTGCCTTTTCATAGCTACAGTAACTTTGGAGTTGTCAACTCAGCATGTAGTCAATCCTTTAGAGAGTGTCCACTTACCCCTTGGGGAGAAAAACCCTTCCAAGCTACAACTCGCTGCCACATTTGACAAATCACTGGTGTCACCTGCAAGAGAAGAAAATATTTTCAATCCTCCTGCTGAGTCAGAGTCTGTCAGTAACGAGTCCCTTAAAATAACTCGAGGATAGGGCCTGCAACAAGTGGATCTTGGCATCAGAAAGTCAAGTTTGCCACTAGTAAGTCCCTCAGCAGCAGAGGAGTTGCAATAAGATTTAGCTTGCTTGACTGTGACTAATTACATTAGGCAACTCCATTCCTTTTTTGTATGGGGCCATTAAAGTAATACCCTGAGCAGCCCAAGATGCACCTACACAGCACAGTCTGGTTGATTCAATGATATTTTAATATTTAAAATGTCCCTGCTGCAGTTGGTAGCACCATGATCCTTTGCTAATCAGTCTCTGTAACTGTGACCTGCGATTAAAGCGACTGCCCTCTGGATAAATTAATGTTTTTGGGCAGAGGAATAATGAAGATACAGAGCAGACTACAGAAAATCTTTCCTGAACTTGCTGGTGTGCATTGATATGAATAGCTGCTGAGTATAGCCTTGTTTGAATTCTGCAAAGTCCTGTATAAATAAGTAGTCCTGCTGTTATAAACTCTAACCGTTTATTGTGTGTCTCACAATATAAATTGTCCTTCCTAGACTGCAGTTCCTGGAGTCATATGATTAAAAAGCATGTGAATGAATTTCCAGCTGCCATGGGATCCTTCCCCATTGCTAGAGTGCTAATGGGAGAGAGGATGAAGTCCAGGGGCACAGAGTCCTCTTGGTCCCTCTGGCAAACAGAGCCTGAATATGAAAGAGGTTCACCTGTTGGAAGGCAGAGAATGAGATCCAAATTCAGAAAAACTTGTTCCTTTTCATAAAAAGGTTTTCATTCCGGTCAGCTTGGTCACTCCAAAGATCATCCAAGGATTCAGCCAAGGAGAGATGGTGTAACACAGGGTACAGGAACAAGGGAAGGAGAAAGCAATGATTTTCTCACTCTGCTCCGCAACCTGCTCACAACAAACAATATTTTGGGAACTTCCCTAGACAGAGGCACTCTCTGTGTGTCATAGAGCATTCTGAGTGGGAATGCTCCAGGAGCATTCTTGTGGGAAGGGACCCACAGGTTCTACTGCTCCTGCCCAGCAGTGATGTACCAATTGCCATTTTTCTAGCCTACCAAGGTATTGCATTTCCCTTTGCATCACACTTTGAGCACACTGAATACACTCGACTGTTTTTCCAAAACAAAGAATCCCGAGTAACCAAATTATTATTATTTTTTTCTCCACAGCAATGCACAGATGGCTATGAATGGGATCCTGTTAGGCAACGGTGCAAAGGTACAGTAAATAATTTTCAAAGACAGACTTGTCACTGGTATTCTTTAAGTATTCTCACTGCACACCCCTGTTTTGGACACGGAGGTGTGCGTGCATGTCTCGTCGTGTTCTTTGTGTTAATGGCTGTTGCAGAAGGTTCGACTGTTAAAAGCATGACTTGTGTTGTTGCTAACCACAGATATTGATGAATGTGAAATAGTCCCAGATGCATGTAAAGGTGGGATGAAATGTGTTAACCACTATGGAGGATACCTCTGTCTACCCAGAACAGCGCAAATTATTGTAAATGAGCGAGAAGAAGCAGCAGCTGAATCCACAAGTGGTCGGAACAGCGTCATTCGCCGGACCCCGGCCGACCCCCAGCGCGCCACTCCCAACCCAAGTCACCAAATCCAGTGTGCAGCTGGGTATGAGCAAAGTGACCACAACGTGTGCCAAGGTAAGCCAGGCCTGTTACCTCCCTGTGCTCCAGGGCAGCTGCAGTGGGGGTGACCACAGAGCCAGGGGACGCCAGCCTGCAGCCCTTGTGCTGACTGGAAGGGGCTGGTGCTCCATGAACACCTTTAAAGATACAAAAATAAAACACAGAAATGTCACTGTTGTTGTTCAAGGCACCAGAATGTGCAGTTTGTTGCAACCTTGACAGTCTGTTCCATCTGCTTTTGGGCTAAAAAGTTGAATTAATTCTGTTGTCTGCAGCTCCTAAAAAAAGTCTTAAAACTACTCTAGTGGAGCATTTTGTGTTGTGTTAAGTATGTCCAGGAAAGAAAGTGCTCTGAAATGAGTGGGCAATGCAGCAAGGCATAAGCAATTTGGAAAGGTTTGCAGAACTCTGTATTTTTCAGTAAGTGAATGCTGAATGAACAAAAAATAACCACAGGATGAACTTTTGCTTAGAGCAGGCTGCAGTGCAGAAGGGTCCTGTATTTTTACTGTGGATAAGGAATATTCCTTGAGCAGTAGGAACCCAAATTCTGAGCAGCCTGTGCTCTTGTGATCTCTGTGGAAGTAGCCCTAGGCAGACCCTGCCAGTTTACTCCCAGACCCAGCCTTGCCACTCTTTGAAACTATGGCAATGAAGAGCTTTCATCTGAGTGTACATACACCACACACAGTGCCAAAAATTCTCAGGGCATTAGCAATGTTAATTGTATGCATTCAGGAACCAGCCTCACAAGCACTTCTGTAAACTAAGACTGTTTCATTTATTATTTTATATAAACAATTTACTCTTCTACTTGCTGAAGTAACAAATGTTTTGGCCATTGTTTTGTTTTCTTTCATAGAAATATATTCTACCCCTTGCTCACAAACTTGCTTTTCAAGCACATTGGAGGGACAACCCGTGCAAAGAGAGGGCAAAACTTGACCCCATGGTTCATCTTTTCCACTTTGTGGCCTGTAGCAGTATAATCACATAAAATAGTACTTTAGGGACTGTAATCAGGGCAGGCTGTAATACACAGTGGTAGTTTCCTTCTCCCTGGTATTCATGTACACAGGACATTATTTATCACTAGTAAGTAAATTCCCTGTCATTCTGGACCACAGTAATCATCATGGAGGCTGGAGGAGTTATTTTTGTAGGCAAAGCCTCAGAGTTGCATTTCTGGCTTATCTGCTCATGTCCAACATTTCTGTCACTCTGATTCAAGAATGTCAAGTACAGAACCTACCACAGGAGGTCAGATCTCTGATCGTTCACTGGGGGTCATCAGGGGAAAATCTAAATTTTCCTTAGATGGAAAATTGACTTTTTCCTTAGTTTAACTTGGCAAAGCAGCAGCAAAACCAGGAGCAGAACTGCTGGGTTTGGCCTGGTACTCCCTCCTTCAGGTGATGCTGCTGGCACTGCTCTTCACTGGTGAACTGTAATAAACTGTTCCAACTTCAGCACATAACATTTTTATTTTGATAAAAAATGCAAGTCATGCTAGAAAATGTCAAAACATGACTATCCCTTTTGTTATGCTGGCTTTAGGTGTGTAAATTTGGGATACAGTAGGGCAGTTTGACAGCATTTAGTACCCATAGTTTGTGCTCCAAACAAAGGTTGAGGTTTAACTGAGAGACTGACAACTGGTTAAGGTTCCTGTTTTGTTGAGGAGAAATTGGTGGTGATGGATTACTATTACTTTACTCCATGCTCTGGCTTCCTGGAACTTGCAACTAAATATTTCTATTCCATTCCCAAATCTTTGGTTAATTTATAACAACAACAAAGTGTTGTTACAGTACCAGAAGATTTAACCAGCAGGCACACAAGCTATGGTGAAATCTTGGGCCTGGCTGCAGCAAGCTACTCATTTCCTCATGCCAGCATTTCAATCTCAATGCAGAAAGCATGGAAATATTACTGTTTAAAAGCTGAAATGTATTGGATTGAATGCATTCCAGCTGGAAAAAGGGTAGTGGACAGTGTGCTTGAAATGAAGGATAAAAGAGTTTTGGAGCACTTAAAGCATGCATTCAGCTTCATGATCTTCATGCTTTTCACTGCTGAAAATATCTTATAAAAGATAATCTTGATCAGCAATGGTCCCGCTGCGGATTTATTTAATTATGGTTAAAAGACTTTGCTATGATAACTGCTCGAGGCTCCTAGGGAGTGTAACTTACAGATATAGTCACACTTAAGCTTGTTTTATTGTTTAGTAAATCAAATATGAAGTCCAGCTCCTTCTAATTGTTTGCAGATGTATGACATTTTCCTTCCAGTCCAGCAGCACTAAGTATTTTATAACCAATGTGAAAGTGTGGAGACCTCTGTTTCAAACAATAACATGCTCCAAGGAGCTGAATTACTGACATCATGCTGCAGTGTGAGGGGCCTTCTGTTTTAACACAAGTGTCCACTCCCTTTTCAAGCATGGAACAGTGTGGGAATGACAGGCCAAACACACTCCTGGGCTTCCTGTGCTTGGAATAAATGCCCATAAACGACCTGGTCCTGGAGGACTTCACTCCAGTGATGTGCTGATGCACATTTTTATAACTACTAGTGAGCAGAAACATGTTCTAGTGTGTTAGAAATGGGGGTAGCAAACATTTCCTGGGACATTTTTAAGATACTCTTCATGAGCAGTGATGCCAGGAACCCCCAAAGTGAAGCAAAGATGAGGGAGGTTATTCTGGAGAAAAGTCTCTGATGTGGAAAAAGTTGTGCTTCAACATAAACACTTGAAGTGTGCTTTAAATTCTGAGTTTCTGACCTTACCTAATCCCCTCCATCCCAATCAGTTTCTACTTCACTGTCACTCCTAAATTTGGTCCCTAAGGGAGATTCCCATATGAGGCACCTGGTCACACTTTCAGGAAGTCACTTGAATGTTCAGCCCTGTCCCTCTGAGGGTATCACTGTAATGGGGAAGAGCAAAAAACAGAGTAAGAAATAATTTGAAACAAATTACTGAGCTAACTCAGGTTCCCAGACATTTTTCCCTGATAAAAACCATGAATAGCTGCACTCTGTGCCTGCACTCAGGCCTGAGTTTTATTTTACTTTGTTGTTAGGCTCTCTGTGATTTGAGTCTGCTCCTATTGAATTCAAAAGAAAATCACCCAATTAATTCAATTTTGTCAAACCTAGTCTGCAAGAAAATACTGGCTTCTCCTAGAATGTTAATGACATTTGAATGCAAAAAGGGACCAAAAAAGGTACCAAATAACTTGTAAACTTGAGAAGGAAAAAGAACTCATTTTCCTTAATTCCTGTCATGTTGGCAATACAAGCAATAAAGTAAGCAAATGTTTTTGCTCCTGAGCTAGATTAGCTTTTGCTATTTCCCCAGCCTGTTTGTAACCCTTTGTGCTGCTGCAATGTCAAGTACAGGAGGGAGACAGATTGCAATGTGAGAGAGCAGTGCTTGCTCCTGTGGGACAATGACATTTTTTCAGAGTTCTGTCCAGATTTGGTAGAGATTGGTTGCTCTTTTCCTCCTCTGTGGAAGGAGGAAAAAAATGGATTTGTCTTCTGTGCTGTGGTTATTCTTTCCCCCTGCAAAATCACTTCAGGTATCCTTACACTGGTAGAGGTTAAGGCGTTTTTTATTTTGTTTTTTGGTACTTTTCAAAGTAACTTATCATATTCAAGCTATGCTTTGACTCAAGAAGTTAATTGTGAGTAAGTCAAATAAGGCTAAATTTTGCATCTGTAGAACCCTTTTTGTTGTTGTCCTGTTAAGGAGGGAGGGACAAGGGGGAGCAGTTCATGATGTTTGCCATAGAAAAATCACTTAATATTATATATATTTACATATGTCAGGGATGTGCAGCTGGCATATAAAGAACATTAAAGGTGTGTGAGTGCAGGTGCTCTTGGCTGCCCTTGGCAGAGCCTGGCTGTGCCCTGGCAGGAGGCTCCTCCTGGCATTTTGGCTGGGGCACTGCAGCTCCTAATGAGCTCCACTCACTGTGCTTTGATTCCCCTCCCTGAGAGCTCCTGGAACGTGCAGCCACGTCCAGCCCAGCTGAAACTCAACCTGAAATGCACCCCAGGGGTGCCACTAATGTGCCACCAGCACTAATGAGCACTCAGCCCTCAGGGCCAGGCTCCAGGGAGCCTCAGAAGTGCATGGACTGGGATTTTGGAGCCTCTGCACAAAGCTGGGATCTGCTCCTATGGGCTCAAGCCATTTTCTGATACAGACACAGCCTAAATACAGCCATAGGTGTTCCTTAGCCATGGAAATGGTGTTGAGAGCTTTTTGTAAAATATTGTACCATCCCAAGTTTTCCCCCTTCCTGTAGGTAGGAAGTACTTTTAAAAATGCTTCAGGGCTCCTTGTGGCTGCCCCATCCCTGGAAATGTCCAGGGCCAGGCTGGGTGGGGCTTGGAGCAACCTGGGACAGTGGAAAGGGAAAGGGGTGGAACAAGATGATCCTCAAGGTCCCCTTCCAACCCAAACTATTCTGTGACACCACTAGGCCTGCTGAGTTTGAGGACAGGGTGAGGACAGAGCCTATGGCAGGAGAAATAAGGCCTGGTTAGGGGGTTTAGGATGGCAGAAGCTCCAAGGGCTCCCTCAGGCTGTGTGTTTGCAGCACTCCAGTGAGTGGGGAGCACTTGTTGCCAGCTGTAGCCACTCAGACTGACCTGGCTACATGTGCCACTCCAATGCTCATTACTGGGACAAGCCATAGGAATTCTGCAGTCTAAGAAGATCCACAGAAGGACACAAGCTGACACTTTCACAGCTCTTTGTTCATAGCTTCCAATTAATTCCTTGTACATTTGGATACATCGTGCAGAGATCATCTTTCATCAGCCCATCCCCAACCAACTGTTCAAGCTGTTAATCTGTGAAACTGCTGCACTCTGCTGCAAAGCAGCATCTCTTTAGCAGCCCTCAGGGTCCACAGGGGCGTTCACAAAAACCCATCTTGTTCTGAGGGCCTGGTTTTGGGCATTTTTGAAATCAAGCCACTCTGAATCATCTTCCCATCTGTGCTATTTGCACAGCTGTGGGTGTCAAGTCAAGACCTTGGAGAGATATTCTCTGTTCTGTCTGACCATTTTACTGTGAACATCCATCACAAGCATAAATACTAGCAGCTGCTTTCTTTTCCTGACTCAGTTACTGCTTTCCCATTGTCCTGACCCCTGCAGGAATACACTCAGTGAGTTACAGTTAAAGATTCCTCCCATTTGTTCATCGTGCTAAGTGTGCTAGAGGCAAGCAAACTTCCCCAAATTGTATTTACCTTAGCTTCCTGAATTGGGATTATGCAGGCAAGCACTGGACTTCGAGTTGAAGTAAACTCATTAGCAGTTCTCAGGGCTTCCTGCAGCAGGAGAATGGGATCACACAGTAGTCACCTCAGCTGTCATCCTTGTGGGCTGCATTTGTTGATTTTAAAGCCTGTTGCCTTAGTAGCTCGGAGGAGGTTCATGTTTTGACAGACAAAACACAGCAAATGGATTCAGGAGGCACATGGCCTGAAGAAAGTCCAAACTCCAGCCATCTGTCTTCCTTCAGAATTCCTCTCTCTAAGCCGGAGGTCTTTTTCACAATGCAATCAGGAATAACACCAGATAGCAAAGGGGAAGAATGTGCTCATGCCTGGTCCTGGCTTGGCACCCAGAGTACTTGGCACCCCTTTAAACAGCTCAGAGCTCTTTTTTCTCTCTTGAGGAATTCCCTGTACCTGTTGCAGACACTGAGATCTGTGCATCCCACAAGTCAGGAAAGCCACACCAGGAGTGAGGGCTGGCACCTGCTGCAGCAGAGGGCACAGAACAGGACTTGGGGCAGCACAGGCTGTGCTCCCTGTGCCAAAACCTGCTCTCAAAGGAATGCATTCCACAGCATCAAAACCTGCTCTCAAAGGAATGCATTCCACAGCATCACAGTGACACAGGCACTTCCAGTGCCCAGGCACCCTGGCAGCTGCTTGTAGCACCTCTCTCAGGTAATTTGATGGTGACACTGTTGCCACTGGGATGTTGTCACTGTGCTTGCTCTGAGCAGTTCTTTCCTCCCAGCCTCCTGAGAAAGGCTCTGTGCTCCTCCTCTCCCCAGTTTTTTGCTCAGGATGATTTTCTCTCAACCACCACTTTTTTCCTCCATTTTCAAACTTGATTTCTACTTTAGATTAATTAGTGTATAAAGGAAGTGCTCTTACCTGGGTTTTATTTTCACTCTTGTACTCTGGCTTACTGAGTCACATTTGCTAGAACATTTCTGAAGGATCTCAGCATTGCAGATACATTTTTCAAAGGTCCAAGATTTTTCTTGAGCATCCCTAGTGATGGAACACAAATTTAGGAAGCTGGAAAACTAGTTCAAGAGCTGAAATCTGAAACTTATTTTCCTCATTTTATTCTCTTTCCAAGTGCTATCTCCCTTCCCATGCTGGCCAGGGAAGATGATAGCTGCTGTTTCTGTGTGCCAAAACAGCCCTGCAGGAAGAACAAAGCTTCCTGCAAAGGCAGCAGAGGCCTGTTTCATTGCTCCCTGCACCACCCAGGGATGCCTGTGCTGCTCTCCCTGTCCTTTGCTAGGGAATCCCATCTGCTGCCCTACAGCCAAGCCCAGCAGCCTCCAGAACTGCAGGAATTCATTCAGGGTGGTCAGACTTGCTGGTTTGCCATTTTCTACTGTCAAAACCAGTGGGAGTGTTACAGGACTCCCTCCTAGTGAGATATTTTTGGTCTGGTAGAAACCACAAGGCGAGTGTAATTTTTGAGTTCACCTACCAGGTTGCATCTTAAACATTCCACATTTTTTGTGGTGTAGTCAGCTCCTCTTGTGCAGCACTTTGTCATGGCAACCCCTTTGTGCTGTGTCTGTGTTAACTGGGATTAATGGAAGCTGAGCTTGACCAGCTCCTTTCATTGTACTTAAAGAATATTTATCCTTTTCTTTCCTCTCTGTGATACTTTTTGAGCTGCATTTTCTGGGCTATCATCATTTATGCATGGTCTAGAATAAGTCATGTGAAATGTAAGCCTCCTTTGGGCTAAAGGCTTCTTATCAAAGGGAATTTTGCCACGTACCTGTCAAAGGGTTTAGATGCTTCTGTCCACAAGGTTGAAGATCTGAACTGGGCTTGTAAGATCTCTGTTCTCTCTATGTAAGATCTCTGTATGGCAAGAACACATGGAATAGGTAATGAGACATATGAAGTTCATGAGTAAAAAGTACAAAATTTCACAAAGAAATATTTGTTTCATCTCTAATTTGCTAAATTTTGTTTTCATAGTAGCAGCCAGATGGTAACAGTTTTGGAGAGAAAGTTATTTGCCATAATTCAATAGACAGCAAAATGTAACCTGAAAAAAAATCCTATACTAAATATACAGGAATGCTGTGTGTACCTTCTTTCATCTACCTTTTAACTTTACTAAAAATACAAGAGGGACTTGCAAATTACAGAGCTCTGAACTATTTTAGCACACACATAGTTATTATAAAATACCTTTAATGCTCATTCCCATTTGTGTCTCATTTGTTAATCTGAAACCATGTTAAAGGTTGGGCCTGTTGTAAGCAGAGTAGAGAAATGTCTAGTTTTTTGTTAGGTATAATTATATGATCAAAGCTGAAAAAAGTGACTAAGAAAAAGTTTGTTACACACACTTTTATAAGCTATGGTGCTAAGAAAAAGTCCTTGAGGCTCAGAAATTAATTAGAGCTTTCCTGGCAAAATACATCCCAAGCTCTTAATTAAGCATTTTTAAAATTAGATATTCAGTAGCCCCTTGTCTGTTGCTGTTGCTGAATGGCTTAAATAAATAACTCCAAAGGGAAATTCTTCAATGGAATGACAAAGGATGCAGTGTGTGAAGGTCTGTCTCCTGGGAAGAGATGTTTACTTTGGGAAACTCTCAATCTGGCTTTATTAACTCCTGATTTAAAAAATTCATGCCTTTGAGTGGACATTAATTAATTAAGGCTGTTTTGATGAGCTCTGAGCAGGAGATATTGCTGAGCCTTCCTTTACGAGCTGGATTTAACCAGAAGGAAACTCCTGGTCTGGTGCATGAGCCAGTGTGAGATGATTTAAGCAAATCTGACCCTGCACTTGAGCATCTTATGGGATATAAACCCCCAGAATTCCAGAAAAGCAGTGATTTGGACAATAAATTCCTGAATATCTTGCAGCTTTATAAATTTAGAAAGAAATCCTTATCAATACTGTAACAGCTGATTGTTGTCAGAAGTACTTAGAATTGGGAAATAGGAGGGCTTTTGACAGGTAACAATGTTCTGTGTGGTTTTAAAGAGGTTGCCAGCAAGTTAACATTTAATAACAATCTTACACACAGCAAAGGAATCAAACAAGGCAAAGTGAGCAGAAATTTAAGTGTGATTTTAGCTGATGTGACCTATCTTATAAAAATAAAATCCAGGACAAACAATTTCTCTCCTGTCTAAACTTACTCTGGAGAGAATTTTAAACGTCTGAGATACAGAGTAGGTAGAATTAAAAACACTTTTAGAAGCAACAAATACTTGCTTGTAGTTTTTAAAGCACTTTCTTCATAAATGAATTTGCTCTCAAGGGACTTTCTTATCAGGAGCCAGTTCTCCACAGAACTTGGAGATGACAAAACAAGGACTGGGTAAAACAAGGACTTGTGTGTCACTCCTTGGATGAGTTAAACAGAAATATAGGAATATTTCACAGGGCAGTGAGCACACAATCACATCAGAAATAAGCAGGGCTTTGGAGCAACCCCTGCTCTGCCCCTGTGGGCTGTGGATGACACCTGACTTCATTCCTCCCAGAAGTTGTTAGAGACTAAATCAGGAAAGAGAGCAGAATCCAAAAGTCATTCCCACTTCCCCAGGGGAAAGAAAAATCGTGTTCTTCCCTGACATCATCCTGCCTGTATGTACTCTGCATCCAGACCTTCCTCACTCTTATCTGGCTTAACTTGAAGCATCAAGACAGATTTTCTTTCCCACTCTCTCCTTATGTGTTACTGGAGTAGAAAATAATTTGGGGATTGTTGCAATACCCAAAGATATTGCTGATATTTCCAGCACTTTTCCCTGGAGCAGAAAGAACTGTACAAGCAGATAAGAATTATAGACTTAACACCACTGAGCACCTCTTGGCTTTCTGGTGTTTGCAGGAGCAGCAGAACTTCCCAGCTTGAATTAACCTGAGGTGGAAGAGAGTTAGAACAAACTCCTGAGAGCATTTGTGCAGTAAAATTTGGGTGCAGGAAAATTTGGCTGAAGGAAAAACACCCACCCATTTTCCCCATTGCAAACACTGACCATTATTTAACAATCCAGAAACTGTATTCATAGATATTAATCTATGAATCAGCATATGAAAAAGGATGATTTTGGGGAAGGGAAAACTTTTTGGTGTGTGTTCCAAGACAAAGTATTCCTCTGTTAGAAACTGTGGCTCTCTATGCCTATAAAAAAGGAAAATTCGCCATTTCTAGACAAGACATTTTTACCAAAAAGTTGCTTCATTATGTATTTAAATCCAAACATTCTCTCCATTCTGGTTACACTCAGAGTTCAGTATCCACTGTGAGGAGAATTTCTTCCTTACTATGTATGCAGATTTATAAGGCTCCAGGCACCTTTGAAATAAATTGAAAGCACAGCCATGTAATAGAGCCAAACCCCAAAAGCAGCCAAGGAGATCCACCCAGCAACACCCTCGAACACCCTCAGCTCTTCCCCTGAGCACAGCTTCAGAGTGCTGGGCTTGATCTTGTCTCTGCTTTCTCCGCCCTCCTAAAAGCTTCCTGGGGGATTCCCCAGCTCCAGAGCCATGCAGGGGCTGTTTGGGATGCAGGAATAATTCACTTGCTTGGTTTCCTTCTCTCTCAAACAGCTCAGGAGCAGGGCAGCTGTTTGCAGAGCCTGGGACAGGGGGATACTGAAAAACAGGAGCAGCAGGAGAGAGCAGCAGCTTGGGCATGAAGAGAGGTTTTAACAGTAGATCAAAGTGTAGCAAAATCATACAGACATAATCAAGGCAGGTTTGTAGCTGCTTTTTCCCACTTTGAAATTCACAGTTTGAGTATTTGTGATGCTGGAAGGTGGCATGGTTGGAGAAGGAAATGCTTCCCAAAATCTCTGCCATGGGATAGGAGTGAGGCCAACAGTTTAGGAACTTGATCAAACAAAGGTCTGTACATTTTATACAGTGAGAGCAGAGGTTCAAAAGCAGCAACTTTTAAAAAGGTCAACAAACCTAATTTATGCTTAGGGCAGTCCTCAATTCCTAATGAATGTCAGGATGAAGTTGATTGTTGAGGAGCAAATATCTGGTGATATCTGTACTTTTCTGAGGTGTGTCCCAGTGCCCACTTTGAGAATGCAGAGTCAGCATGTTTTCCATCTCTCTGGATTTGGTGGCTGTTATCTGTGGGATGAGCACCAAGCCAATTCCCCAAAGCTCTAGATAATCAGTGTGGTGGACATCAGATGTTCAGTCCCATAATGGAACCACTCCTGGCCCTACAGGCTGCAGAAGGTTGAGTCTTTTTTTGGAAGAGCACAGACCAGTGTAGTTTTGTTAAAAATTAAAATCATTGGGAAACTCAGACAAAAATTTCTGTAATTCTGACAAAGTGATGTGTAAATAATCCTATTGTTGGCTGTCAAATGCAATTTCGATATCAAAAAGAAATCAGGTATTGATATCAGAACACTGTCATCACAGGAATCAGGGTTTGTTATTGTGGGGCAGAGCAAGCAATACTGAAATTCAGTGACACTGAGTACTGGCACAGCTTCCAGGGCCCTCCAAGGGCCCATTCTCCTGAACACCATGTGCATGGAGAAGGAACTGTCCTGCACTAAAAGCAGCCTCATGGGGCATGCACCTCCTACCTTAAGGGCTGGACTTGATGATCCCTTTTAACTCAGAGTGTTCTGTGATGTGTGACTTAGCCAGCACATCACACCCCACAGTTGCTGTGTTCAGTGGTGCATTTGGGACAAAAGCAGGAGTGGTTTATATCATTCCTTGCATTTGATTCTCTGGTTTAGTATCTGTCACATACAAGCCAGCCAAAAAGTGGCCTCAGCACATTCTGGCTGGTGAGGCTGAGGGAGCCCCGGGGGCTCCATTCACACTCCTCATGTGTGACCAGGCAGGGGCTGAGGAGCCTCTGCACAGCCTGGTCCTCAGGGTGGGGTCCCACTCCTGCCACAGCCCCCAGCAGGAAGCTGGAAGCAAAGCATTAAAGACACCAAAGGGACTGGTTGGGATTTTCACATACTCAATGGCCATTGGGGGTTTCAGCCAGCAAGAAAAACCCCAAGTGTGTAAGAAGAGGAAAAACAGCAAAAAGGCAGCAGGAACCAAAAGTGGTTTTTCATCTGGCTGTAACACTGAGAGCAGGACAGCCGTGGGATGTGGCTGGATGGAGCCCATCCCCATGGAATGCACCATCACACACATGGCTGTTCCAGAGCTGCCTCTGTCACACACAGCCAGCTTCAGACAGCATTACTGTCCCGTTGGGATGCACTTGGGATGGGCTGCACACACAACAGCCCTTAAAAACTGGAATGATAATATGCAGGTTTTTCCATTCCTATCATTTGTCCTTAATTGAAAAATTAAATGCTTATGTCCCATTGTTAACTATTCTTAGCACTAATTTCACAGTTTAGCCCAGTGGTGACCAACTGGTTTCCTTACAGTTCTCTTAATTCACAGCTGGGCTGAACTTCCTTGGTTTGAACTTACTTAGTTAGGTTGCATTAAAAAAAAAAGAAGTTGTGTGAGAGTCTCCACATGATTTAATCAGAAACCTCACTGCACTCAATTCCTGCCTGAAGAGCACTATAAAAAGTCAGAGGAAAGAAAGGTAGCAAAGTTCTCCATTCTGGTTAATAGCTTAGAGTATGTTCACAGCAGCCCAGTTCAGGTGAGAAGGAGCCTTGGAAGGTCTCCAGCCTGACATCCTGCTCTGCTCTGAGATCAGACCTGGGAGATTTACCCAGTTAGGGTTTGAAAAAACCCATGGAAGTAGAGCACAGAATTTTTCAGGGCACCTGTTCCACACCTTGACTGCCCTAATGGTGAAAAAGTTTTCCCTGTACCTAGAATCCCTCCTTACAATTCACCCTGGATTGACACACACAAAAGAGATGTGCTAAAATTGCAGACTTGGGGGGAAAACACTTTTGTTTTCTTACAAATGTGTAAGTGAAAAAGTGTTCTCCATAAGGGGAGGTAAAAATTGGCCAGCCCTTGGTTTGAATGAAAACATTTTCCTGAGGAGCAGACTGGCTGAATGTCATTCCCAACCTCCCATGACCCAACTCCCACTACAAGTGAATCTCTGCAGCTTTTTAATTTCCAGTTAAAAACAACAAAAAAAATAATAATATCAATGTGTATCCACAAACAAGGAAAGAAGGGAAGATTCACTGATCCATGACTGTGCTTACTTGAACTCTGAATAACTGCAGATATTTTCATAGCTAGTGCCCACCAAGCTTCTCAAAGTACTGAGAGAATATCAAGACTGATTTTAATAAACAAAACCACTGTTTGTACTTTGAAGTGTCACATTAAGACACCTTCAGTTGCATTCCAGCATTTAAAGCACACGTTCAGATCCCAGTATTTTCCCTGACACCTTTGCACATGCCTCAGTTTACACAACTGCTCACTGCTGGCCTCAGTCAGGTTGTTGCTAGGAACTTTTATTTTAAAACCCCTCACTAAACTTGCCAGAGCAAGCCTGCAATACCAGGCACACGCTGATCCTACTGATGGGTGGGTAGGAAATGCTTGAGAGTATGGGAGGGAGTAGCCTTGATCTGGAGGAATTGCCTGTTTACTCAGCTTGCAGCTCCATTGCTGGGACACTTTTCAGATCCCTCTGCTGAATATCCCAGCTTGTCCCACATCTACCAATGCTGCCCCTTTTAGATACCCTTCAATTCTTGTTTCTCTTCAATTCCTTACTCTCCCCTCCTCTTTTCTTTATTAAACTCTTGGCAACAAGGGCCAAAACCTGACTGAAAACAGCAATTCACACTGTGGTCCTGGATAAATTATGGTACAATTAGCAACGTCACTTTCAAAAAGTTAATGAAATAAAGCTGCTCCTTTAGGAAACCAGATCCTTTACAGCTGATGATTTATGGTGACTCAAACAGGACTGTGAATTTGCAGTGCCAGATGAGGCCATGCTGTCACTTTTACTCACTAAATACCTCGTGCCACTTCTCTAGGAAATGAGGCCTGGCCTGGTTACAAGAACCAGCTCCTCAGTATCTTCTCTGTAAAATCTTATCCCTTCTGGAAGTTGAATTTCCAGCTTGTTGGTGATCTGCAAACCAGCTCAGTTTTGTCCCTGCTGAGGAGCAGATGGATGCAGGGGCTGGTTTGGGACAGAGTGACACGTAACTGTGCATCCCCAGAGATCTTTCCAGGAACCTCTCAGATTGCTTTTCTGGCTCAAGGGGCCTTGCTCTCCACCACTGGACATCTTGGGCAAGTACATGTACATGTAATAAGTGTGGAGCCTTGTGAGGTAAATAAAAATTCCTGCACAAATAAGGGGAATAATAAATCAAGCCCAAGAGTTTAAAGGCGATATGAAAAATTAACCTGTTTGCTGAACCTTCTCTAGATAAGAGGTCATTGTTCTTTGCTTTGAAAAGATTTTTGTTTTTAATATGTATTTAGCCTTACTTATCTATTATACTTTGCTTCCTTTATATTTTCCTTTCATTGAAAACAAGACCTAACTCCTTAAAAATTGTTTGGACTTGATCCTAAAACACAGTGAACACTTCCCAGTCTAGAAAATAACAGGGTAAAAGGACCTTCATGACTTGGATTTCATTTGTCAGAGGTGTTTTTGAACCTCTGAAATCCTTCAGAAGACCCTCTGGTTATTGGCTAAGACATTATTTCTTTTCTTTCGTGCTGATTTTTTGCCTGTCCATGAAATCTCCAAAGCAAACTACCAGTCTGTTAGATCCTAAATAAATTTAGATACAGATCTCACTACAGAGGATGTTCAATTAACTGCTAGAAACCAATCTTGTAATTAGTCTTCCACTGGTGTTTTGCATATTTATTGGTAGCATCTGATTAATTAAACCCAGCCTCTAAATCAGGACAGTTGGTTAAATGCTATCTATGAAAGTTTTCAAGCTACTGAAGCCCACATGTTTTCAGTCTGCTAGAAAACTTCCTCTCCTCTTCAGTAGTCCCTGTTATAAAACCTTATATCTTGAAAAAGCTGCTAAAAACCCAAAAATCTTTACAACCCACAACTTTCATTACCTGGTTCTTGTTGTCCCCTGAAATGTCCCCCTCTGTCCTCTCTGTTTGCTTCTTGAACATCATCCCGGGTTTTGGTTCAGGGTTTGGGTTCAGGGTTTGGAGCAACACAACAAGGGAATCCTTCTCCACAGCCAGAGCTTCTGAAAGCCAAGAGCAGAGAGAAATCCAGGCTGGACCTCCCAAACTCACACAATGAATTTGAGGTTGATTAGCTTGGGAGAAGGCTTAATACTGCACACACTGGTTTGGGTTATTCCAGCTAACAACTATAATTGCATTAATAATAGGATTAGTAAGTTACTTTTAAAAATTACTTTAAAACACTCCACCTTTAGTATTTTAAGCAATCCCCCCTTTATCTTATAGGTAAGAAACGAATGTGCTCATAGATCATTTATTCTTTCTCCACTATGAGCAGACTATCATCCTAATACTCAGCTACATCTCTCCTTCCTTCACCTTTTCATTCTATTCCTTGCTCTTGGCATTAATTACTTGGATGTAATTAACCTCCCCTAGATTCATCTTTTGCCAGTTCACCTCTTGCCTCCTCAGTTCCTGGAAGGCAGCACTCAGGAGGAAAGAGCCACCAGTCAATTTTGTTGCCATCCAATTGCAGCTCAGTGAGGACAGCACGGACCTGCCCTTACCTGCTGCACCACAGAGCTGAGTGGGCAATCAATGCACTGGAATGAAATCCATCTGGAGGGCATTTGAGGCAGGCAGGCATCTCTGGGAGCCCTAAGTGTCATTGAGTACTTTTTCCAATAGCTTTGATGGAAGTTTAAATTGAGAAATCTCTTCTCCCATCTTGCCAGAATTTATGAGCAGAATTTCTTTTGACCATCCACCACTGGCCTGTGTTCAGCAGCATCTGAGGCCCTCATGTTTCCCTGTGGATCCTGCCCAGCCATGAACCTCTGCAGTGGATTTTAATCACACATTCATGGCTGTCTGCTTAGAGCTCCAGCCAGCCAGGCAGTGCCAAATAATGTACTGACAATGTCCTGGGCATCCCTCAGACGTGCCAGGATGCAGACAGGCATCCCTGGCACTTGGCTCATACATTCCATTTGCAAGAGCATGAAGATCTGGGATCTCATGCCTTTTAAAGAGGGGAATAAAACACACAAAGAACCAAGCACATCCTTTGGGGAAAGAAAAAAAAGGACTAAAAAGGTCCTCAATGCTTTTTGAGGAAGGATGGCTACAAGAAAGATGGAGAGAAAATTTTTGCAATTAATTTCTTAGCATTGAGAGAGTAGGTTTACATCAGATATCAGGAAAAAAATTCTTGTGGACAGATTCACTTGGACAGATTGTCCAGAGAAGTTGTGGCTGCCCCATCCCTGGAAGTGTCCAAGGCCAGGTTGGACAGGGCTTGGAGCAAGGTGGGACAGTGGAAGGTGTCCCTGCCTGTGACATGGGGTTGGAATTGGATGAGCTTTAAGGCTCCTTCCAACCCCAGCCATTCTATGATTCTAAAGCTTCCCACTCATCTTTCTTCCTGGGGCCAGAAGCAAGAGAAGCATCTCAAGCCACAAAATATTAAAAAACTCGTCCAGTGACTCTGTCAAGGCTTGTTCCTTCCCTTCCCCCTGGTAGCTGCAAAGCCAAATCCTTTTATTCCTGCTGTTCTCTGGAGGCAAAATCTCGGTTTGGACGGGCACCAGTGCTAATGACTGTCCCACAGATCTTCTCCCTGTGTCCTGGATCTGTGCTGCTGGAGCTTTCCAAGCCCTGCCAGAGACCCAGGGCTCTCCTGAGGTGGAGCAATGGCCCAGGCCAATGTTCCTTCCTTGGGCTTGTTCTTGGCTCTGCTGCTCACGGAGCATCAACACGTTCTGGGGAGCACCCACACTTGGTCACAACCACAAATGGCTCCAAAAGCAACAATTTTCTTTAATTTGGTTCTAAAGTGCTCTTTCAGGAATTTCATCAACTTACAGGGACTAGCAGGGATTGTTGGAGGAGCTGCTTTTCCTCTCATGACCACCTTGAAAAAGCTGATTTTCTCACCGGGCTGTGTCCTGACAAAGCCTGGTTGTCTCTCCACGCTCCCTTACCTGTGCTCTGTACATTTTAAGATCATCTGGAGACTTGCACAGGGCTGTATCTATTTTAGAGTGTTTTTATTGGCAGCTGGTGCATACTACCATGCACCCACGTGAACAAAATTACAGAGCCCGGACAACTTTTGTACAGAATTCCTTTGGCCACGGTTTCTCTGTGGGTTTCATTTGGCAGAAATGATATCAAGCAGAAGTCTTTCCCTCAGCTTCTGATGTCAACTAAAATGCACCTTATAAATAGAAAACACAGGCATTAGGAGCAGTGCCTTTGGGCAATCAGCCACCTTTGGGCTATGGGAAAAATTCAGTTAGATATGATTCATAAATATAATGAATAGGGTGCCATAAACTCGCCTTGCTCTTCACAAACAAAGGCACATCCTCTGCCTTGAAAAATTACAAGGGCAGAACCCAAAAGAACAGGGAAAGAAAAACAGAAGAGTGGGGGATTTAAGGGGGAGAAGGAAAGTATAATTTTGAAGCCCACCAAACAATGTGTGGAGAAAAACTCCACTGCATCCCCCCATGCCCACCTCCTGCTGAGCTCCAGGCTGGCTTTCCAGAGCTCACCATGGAAGACATTTCAAAAGGCACTCAGTTTGTTCTTCAGCCTCTGCTGTAGCTGAAGGCTCCTATTGATTACAGCTGGAGCTGGATCAAGCTGGGGCTGCCTGTGTTCTGCTGGCAGCCTCTGCTTTGTAAATACCTTTCATCTCATCCAGCAGTGATGATGATGTGCTGGGATGATGTGGCAGCAATTATTTATCTGCTGCCTTGGGTTTTCTCCTCCACGCTTGCCAAGAGCCCTGAAGTCAGGCCATACAGAGGGATGCTGACATCTTTACATTTCCATTAAATCTTCCTGCTCCTCCTGAAGGAATTCTAACAGCTCTATTGTCATTTCAGCAGTCATTTCTTTCCTCACTCTCACACTGATAGATTTGGAAGCACTGAACCTATCCCACCAGATTTAGCAAGTTTAAACTTGTCACAAATAACCTTGTTATCTGATAGCACTCCCCAAAGAAAACCCCTCCAAGCCTCCCTTCTCCCAGGTTTCTGAGCATCCTGTCCATACCCAAAGATGAAGCAGGAAAAGCAGGCAGGGTAGGCCTTGGTTACCCTCTGAATGGGTTCACACACTTGCTTAATACCATGTAAATACTGACAAATAAAGCATGGATCTTGTCAAACTTAAGAACTTCACAAATAAGGAGCATTAGAAACAGCAAATAGAGCTGAAGGATCTACTGCCAAGTCAGTGAGAGATCCCACGTCCTGCCTGGCAATCACTCTAAATACATCCTTTCTCCCACTTCATGTGACCTTTCCAGGTCAGCAATGTTGTGTGTTAGTTTAATATTTTAAAACTGGAACTTTACTGGTATTTGGCCTACTTTTTGCTATTTATTTTCTAAACAAATGATAGCCACTCCCTTCTCAAGCTAACCTTTTAAGCTTCGCCAGGAGTCTCTGAAGATCACAAGGTATTTAAAAAAAAAAGAAAAAGAAAAAAAATCACATGCTCAGGCAAACAAAGCAGGTTGCTGCACTTCCCCCTCCCTCCAGCCCTGCAGCTGGATGTTCAGAATGCTTCAGGAGTTCTCCACTTACTCTAGGAAACACTGCTGAAATCTCATTTGCAGTGAAAAGTGCCAGGATTATGGTAGCACAGCATCTATTCTGAGGCAAACCCATGCAACTTCCCAGCCAAACACCAGGGGAAAAAAAAATAAAAGAAAGAAAGGAGCAAAGCTGTCCCAGTTGCTACTTCTACTTGATTGCTTAAAGGCAGCTGGGAAGGCAGATCCTCAGCCTGAGAGCAGAGCACATCCCAATTTTAAGGCAAAGGAAATTTGGAAGAAAAAATAGCTCTCTCTTCCCAAGGAAACTTCTGGTTTTTAGAATGTTCATTTTTATTTATTACTGACTCATTGAAAGAACAAAGTATTTTTTGGTGTCTTTTTTTTTTTTCTTTTTAATTTTGTTCCCAAACACAGAAAATAAATGTGGCTAAGCCCCAGAAAAATCTTAGAGTGGGGCCAAAAATAATAATAATTTTCAGTTTTCAGAATTTTTTTGTCAGGTTTTTGAAAGAACAACAAATACTTCCCAAGCACTGCTGTAACTTACTAACTCCAGTGGACTGCACACCCTCAGTTTATTTCAGTTACCCCTCTCATCCATCTCCCCTTTTCCAAAACCTCTCCTGGGCTCCTGTCTTGCTTTTCCCATGTTCATTTTCCTTCCTTCATTAGTATTCATATTGCTTTTTCCTTTTTTAAATTTTTTTAATTTTTATTTTACCTTCAAAGGATTGATTTCTTTTCCCCTGGTGCCTCTGCCTCACTTTTGATCCTGCCTGGCTTTGCCTCTTGTATCTATTCTCTTGCAAACAAAGAATTTTTAAAACTTCAAACTCAATTTTAAGTACTCTTCATGAGAAGAATTACAAGGAAAATTGAATTTTCCACTTAAGTTCTAAGGAAGAGGCAGTTAATAAGAGTTCTTAGGGAAAAACAGACAAACAAAAATTTATAAGATCCAGTTCCTGATGGTTTTGTTAGATCAGAACTGTTTAACACTCCTTGGTTTTGGCATAGTCAAATTTAGATTGCCACAGAAACCTTAACCTCTGCACCCCCTTTCACTGCACTTGAACTGTGCAACCTGAACATTGTGTTTTTCTATCCCAGCTCTTCCAGTCCCCTCCCATCCCCAGAGTATATCTTGGACCAAACCAACTGATGTGTCTTTTTTTAAGTACTATTTCCATAGTTTGCTTTTACTCTTCTATCATTCAGAAGCTGTAGGAGGTGTCAAAGTGAGAATTTCTTTTAACCATTTCTATTTCACAGCCCAGTGCCTGCCAATAACACTTTAAATAGGTTTTAGATACATTTCTTCAAAACAAGGCATCTGTGGGTACATCCAGCCACGTGCTACAAGTATCACATAACCACACAGGAAAAATTCAGAACTAAATAATGCCTTCAAAGGCATTTCTGAAGCTGGAACAGCATCAGGAATCTGCTTATTTATGTGGGGAGCTGTGGAGATTGCAGCATGTTGGTACTGCCAACAGATAGGATGATTAGTGCTAAAAACAAAATCATCATTTAGATAAGCCCTCTCCTTTGGAGAGCTGCTATTGAACTCAGCTTGAACTTCAATGTTCTCAGCTTGGAAACTGGAATTCCTAAAAAGGCTCATTCAGCCTGCAAAAGCTGAAGGGGAAGGAGATGATATTGATAAAATGGGGCTCGTATCAAATATTCTAAGTCACTTGTCCTACATCTGAAGTTCCTTCTAAAGGTCCCTTGTTTCTTGTGACAGCAACACATCCACTACTAAAAAACCCCCAAAATCAGGTTCTGTACTTCTGCCTGGGACTAAACCAGTGGAAGGCATGCCAGCATACAAGATAGCCAACATTTTTTGCAGGAGCTGTTTTCTGAGCTAAGTCAGAATGAAAGCTGATTTTTTGAAGTGTGCCCTGAACTCACTTTTTGGGTAGATATTTCTATTTTCCTCTGCAGGGATCCAGCAGCTGCCAGTGTAAGTGCTGTGAAAATGCTTGCAAAGCTTTAATGAGCTTCAACTTCCTAATTAAAAACCACAATGAGCTTTCAGGCCTTGATTTCCCCAATATTACAGGTTGTAGCAGTGATATTTTGTTCAGTCAAGCCTAGCTAAAGGAAAATGCTTACGAGGTTTCCAAGGAGAGAAATAAACAAAATGGAAATGAAGAGGGGAACTTGGAACTTTCAAGTGTACGTAATTAAGAAAAAAATACATCCTTCAGATAATTCTGGAAAGTATTAGGAGATATTCATAATTCATAAGCAGTTGTTTGGTTTTCTTTCAAGCAAGGGGGCAGCTTTACATCAAACACTGACTAGCTTTTCCATTAACTTAAGTAAACAAACCAGTATGTTTCAAGTTAACTGAACATCCTTTTTCATTTTTTACATTTTTTAATAACTGTGTGAATTAGAAACAAGAACAAGACATTTACTTTCAAATAGGAAATTAGTTTGCATGCTATTTCTTCATGTTAAAAATACTTTGGAACGCTCACAAAAACAACGTTAAGCTGAATTTATGGAAGTGTTCCATATCAGTTTTGAAGATGATATGCCAGATGTCGGGGAGAACTCTTTCATCTGCAATAATGGAATAGTTTCATCCACCCTTGTTGTTTTTGAGCACAGTCCAAGTGTATTGGTCATCATGGGTGGGTGATCCCCACTTGGGCAGGCATGAACCAAAAAGCACAAGTTGTTAGACCTCTAGCATAAAATCACAAGAAAGCAACAGCAGGAAATACTCTACTGAGAGTAAAAATAAGCTATTGCAAAATGTAAATCAAAAAGTTTACCATCATGACAGCTCATGTTTTGAAGCACTCAGAGAATCACAGATACATTGCTGTGAATTAGTGGATTGTAATGACTCCATTTATGGCTCCAGCAAAAATAAAGCCAATAATACAAATTTTAAATGAATCTAGATCCATCAAAAGCATGGAATACTTTTGTTTTTGATGAGTGGGAAGACTAATGATTAACAATGTGGTCTTCTAATGGGGGATTAAAGTGCTCTTCCCTTTGAGAAACTTTAAACACAAGGACACATCATTGTCCATGTTCTTATTTTAACAATACACATTGGAGTAACATTGGATAGGAAATCCTTTTTGGGAACAGTTTGTGGCCTTGTCCTCAGAGTAACACCATATCAGGCACTCCACTCTCACTTGCAGTAATCATTTTAATGTGTTACCAATGTTTTATGTGTCACATTAATTCACTGGCTGTGGTTAGATAATGAGATATCCATCTAATTCCAAAGGATCTTGGAATTAGGAGCCATTCCCCATGTGCAATGCACCTCCCAGAGTGCTTGGTGTGTGCTGGAGAGGGCAGGAGCATCTCACACAGAGGGAAAGAGCAGGAGAAAGGAAGAAAAGCATTTTAGCATTTTCAAATGCATCAGTTGAAAGCTTCATTCATTTTTTCCTCCCTTCTCAGCTGCCTGCCTCTCAGAAGCATGTGGGAGATGTTCTAGTGCTGAAAGCCACGGCTCCCTCCTTTATTGAGCTGTTCTGGGTGATAAGTCAATTTGCTTTGGACATACCAGAGACAATAGATAATTGTGACAGAAAACTGCAGGGCAGGCTCACTTGGGGCAGCTTGTTAACTCTGGCCTGTTCACAGAAGGATGCTTTTCCTGTACCTTCCTATTCCTGGAATCTCTGGGCTTCAGTAACTTGCCCAAATCCACAGAGCTTGCTCTGGACACTTTTGCAGTTTTTCCAAATACAATCACACAATGAATTGCAGTGCATTCAATTCTCTTTTTGCACATTTACCACATCAATTTACCAGATTTACCACATCAAGCTTTGCTTTGCTTCTCTTGTGTTCTGCCATGACCCCCAGGAGCAGGAGGAGATGAATCCACAAGGAACTTGCTTTGCTGCACTCTCAGATGGGAGAGAGGAAATGTTTCAGCACACCAAATGGAGTGCAGTTTTTCAGGAAAATCTCATTAATTTAAACATTCTACCTCACCTATTTGCTTTAAATGTAGGTCTTGGCTCTCACATCTCTTTTTCCTGTGCAAACAAGTATTTGTGCAGGTTACCTTCGCTCAACTGTGAAAACTTGTTACCAGGGCAATCGGGCCAATATACCTCACATGAAAGGGCCAAGGAAAATTTAAAAGGGAAAAACCAGCAAAAAAGGGGGAGGTTCTGGGCTGCTGCAGAGCTGTGCAGAATTAGAGAGGGTCCCCCATGACACCACTGGAAAGTGACAGCACTTGCAGTGCAGGTCTCTGCATTAGCAGGTTTTGCCACTCCAGGAATGGGAAATTTCTCAAGATATTTCATCTCCTGCTGCCTCCTGCCCTGATGTTATGTAACAGATCCTGTGCTGGGCTCTACCACCACAAAGCACAACCTCCCAACACCAATGGGTTAAAAGCTGTCTGGGCATCCAGCCCAGATGAATAACATTGCAAATGTTGAAGGAAGTAGCAAGGGAAATAGAAAAGCCTTTGACAGAAATTGTTGATAGCTTGCGAAGGCTGGGGAGGGAACCAGGGAATTTGGAGGTTGCTAATGTTGTTCCTATGTGTAAGAAAGGATCAGGGAGGATCCAGGAAACTACATAGCAGTGAGCCTGGCTTCAGTTGCAAGAACAATGTAAGGAATATAAATAAGGGACAGAATACTTAATTTGGTCAAATAAAATAAGCCCATACTCATGGATGAACTGTAGAGGTCTAATTTCTCCAAGTGTGTTATCTTCAGGTGGTTCTCTCTGAAAGATGCCAGCATGAAGCATCTTACAGACAGAAGAGAAGTTAATGAAGTGGTCAGAAAGGGAAAGCTTTGACAGAAGCCTGAGGTTAAGTAAATTGTCAGTGATGCTGCAGCCCCGTGCAGATCACTGTGTGCCTGGTATCAGACTGTCTGGTGCCATTGCTGACGTGGGAGCTGATGTTTGCTCTTCAGATGAATCCATTGGAAAAATAGACCAATGGACCAATTTTCTGGCCTCACTCACACTGAGAACTCAAAAAATTTAAACCCATTAAGTAAAATATTTATGGTTTATATTCAAAACAAATTGAGAACAGGTTCACTGCAGCCCATGACAAGTGCAACACTGACATTGGTGGGACCAGCATGGATTTGGATTTCTAGGAATCATACAGGAGCTGCTCTACTGATGCTCCTCAGTGGGGACAGAAATAAGAATTTCAACCCCATAAAGTATTTTAAGAGCCTTCTTTTTTCATGTGGTGGAATATTAAGGTTGCTATGGACCAGGATTGAGAAAAGCAACCTGGAAACATTTTGTTTAGACAGAGGAGGATGTACACAGAGAGCAAGAAGATGCTGTAATATATTGCAATATTTTGAGAGCCAGCAAGAAGCTGAACACTTCAGTCACAGGAGCAAGACACACTTGAGTTAGTTAAGAAAACATTTCTCCAGCTCTGAGCACAACATACAGGTATGTGCTGGAAAGGAGGAGAACAGCTTCAAGTGGCCTAAATAAGATGAAGGTGGATGTGTAAAGCATTTCTTCTCTAAAAGTCCAAAGCCCTGGTGAAATGCATCTCCTGGTTTTATGTGCTGCTTCTAATGATACGAAGCAAATTGCAGAGATTAAGCTGTTGCATAAGTGAGTGAGCAGCATGAGTCAGGGGGTTTGGGAAAAGTGACTCACAGCGGGAAGGGAACGGAGCCAGGGCTGGAGCTGAGAAAGAGACACTAGCAAGAAAATTTTAAGGATCTAGATAAGAGCCTGAGGGAATGGAGTGCAGGAGAGAAGCAGAAAAACTATCTCTAAAAGAGGGAGCCATACATAGGGAAAGCTATGGCTAAAAAGCCATACATAGGGAAAGCTATAGCTAAAAAGCAGGTCAAGCAAAATTTTTGTACACAACTGTGGTTGAAATCCACAGCAGGCTGCCAAAGTCAGCAGTGGAGGGACAGAAAAGTGCAAATCACTTCAAGAGGCAGTGTGGGCACATTTTTGGAAAATGAGGGAATCACTGGGTATAGCCATTAGTGAGGCTTGTGGAATTAAAACTATGAAATGCAAGTTGATTTATATTTTGAAGGAATACAGGAGGGAGCTCTGCTGCCCTCCATGGCTCTCACACCATGGCTGTAGCACCCTGCAGACCTCAGACACTTGCCTGGGCAACTCAGGGCACTCTCTTAACTCACAGAGTTATGGATGGCACAGACTTCCAAAAGGAGCTTTCTAGAACAGCCCTGGGAATTGCTGCAAAGGCTGTATTTCCATCAGGCTGAGTCACTGGGGTCCTATAGGGTCTGAAGGCCCTATTGACCACAGCACAGCTGAGGATTTACACTCACATTTCTGGAGGAGCAGTGGAGCTCACACATCACTTAATTGAGACATGGTGTCCCTAATTGTTGTGTTTCTGCCCCACTTCTCCTTAGGCTCTGGCCTTGACTTTAATTCAAAGATTTTATACAGCAACTTGATAAAGGCCCACACCACCCAACCCATCCTGGGCATAGCAAGGTTTGCCCAAGCACAGGGCTGCAGGAAAAACAGAGTGAGATCACAGACTCTGGTATGGTGCTTTACGGATCTGAACTCAAGGTGTTCAGAGAACCTGAATTCTGTGCTTTGAAAATCCTCAACTTTGGAGCTGTCACATCCTTCCAGTGCAGTATTCTGGATGCAACACTTGCAAGCAACTGCCAGAAATTAAAGTGTTCAATCTGAACCCATTTTGCAAATAGTTTTTCTAACCAAAGTACAAATAAATTCCTTAAGTTTGATTTTGGGTGGCCTAATGAAATACTACATAATTCCCCTCAGTACAGTTATTAAATGATCAAGACATTGAAGGTAACCCAGCTTCATTTTTAAGTAAGATTGATCTGCAAAAGGATTGTTAAAGACACCCAGACTATTTCAAAGAAGTTTTTCCACCTACCCAGGATGTAACTGTCCAGAAGAAAACTGGGAATAAAAATCTGAGAACCTCATCAATCAGACTCAGAGATACAGTGAGTTTAAGAACTAACTGTATTTCACAGGTTGCATGCATCAATAATCAAATACCATTCAGGTTTTTTAACTAACTAATACAAACTTACAGCCCTTGTTTATGTGTAGTGAACAGCACAACCTTTAGAAATGTTAGTGAGATTAGTAAACATAAAAAAAAGAAAGAGCAGATCACTTCCATTACTAGTTACTGGTGTAATGTATGTGGCTTACATAGTCAAACAAATGCTTGTACAACATCTAGAAAAGAAATTTACACAAAGTTGATGAGGAATGATTTAGGAGTGTTTTCAGGTGTTTTCTTATCAGGCAAGATATTTGCTTCAGGCAGAAGCCTCAGCTGTGGAATGAGATGCTGAAACAGTTCTGGAGATGAACTTTATCATGATGACACTGAATTTGGAAAAGAGGATGTAGAGGAAAGATGCTCAAGAATGAGCTTGTAAAAGCCCCATATTTTCTTTCTAGATCTGTTTCTTATACTGCACTCATCACTGTGGTATCTTGAGTGCTTTCCAGTAGTGCATTAAGCAACATGACAAACATCTGTCACATGTTTGTTCTCTCACCCTCTCCCCAGAGGGACAAGTGTGTGCAGTGGAGAGCCTTGTTTTAATTTTTTTTAATTATTATAAATACACATGCACGTAACACATTGTTAAACATTCATGCTAGAGAGGAAAGGTCAGATAATTTTATCTTGCTCTCAGGATTAGAGCTGGTGAGCTCTGTGATGTTCCTGTATCACACCCTTGCCCCACATTGCAGTGTCTTCTCAGAAACCAAATCATGGCCATGGGGTCTGCACCAGGCAGAAACCAACAGTTTGGATTCCCAAAGCCTCATTTACTGTTCCCACTCAAGACCAGGGATTCTGTCAAGAAACAACAAATGGAATGAGGTAGTAGAATTTAGGGAAGATTGTCTCATTCCCATCAGGATTTGATGGAGCCTCAAAATCACTGTCAGGTCAGAGGGCACTGTGAGAGTTATGGTAAATCTAGGAATTTCATGGATTGGAAAAGTCTGATTTCAACAATGGAATGAAGACCTGGGAATGAATGATTTCTCTACGGGGGGTCATAACTGGGAAAACAATCTGGAAACTTGAGTTTGGTCAGACCCTGAAGAACTGCAGATACACAACCTAACCACTCACGAGCCACAAACAAATTGTGGGAATCCCAAATGAATCCCCAGTGCCCAGTGTGGGATGGTGCCATTTCCCATGGGCAGAGAAGTGCATTGGTGAACAAATAACTCTACCTCTACCCCCTCAGAGAGAAATGGAGCTGCTCTGCCAATGCCAAGGAAACTCCAGTATTGCTGCTGCTTCCCTCTGATGACTCCCACACCTCTGTTTCTCCAGTAACTCTCTGGACAGTTGGAAACAGACTATTTCTGTAATGGACAGTGATCTGGGTCACACTGAGTGCCAAGAGCTGGAGCCTCCTCTCTGGCCTCGCTCACAGGCAGAGCTGCAGCATCACTGCTAAATCCACCAGAGCTCCTTCCCATACTGCATGAGGGCTGGGCTGCTCTGGGATTGCACCAACACAATCCACACTTGGCTCTGCTTTCAGCACAGAAATCCTCACTCACTTCCTCACCCCTGTGTCAGTCACAGCAGCAGGACGCATCTGTAAACTACTGCAATACTGGAGATGCCAGCAGTGAACCCTTCCCAGGTGTTCTCCTCCCACCCTGTTTCCCTCAAACACAACCTCTAGGCCACCAGCCTTGCTCTGCCAGCACGGATTTCCCTGCTCAGGTGGGAGCAGACCCACTCCAAGCATGGCAACCTTACCACCTTCCCTGGGGAAGGCAGGAGGCTGCCTCACTCCCCACACCTTCTACAAACCCACATCTTGGCCAGAACATCAAAACCCTCCAAGGGTTTCCACATGGGGAAGCAGCAAGCAGGCAATAATTGTTTTTCTGCCATGCTGAACTTACCATCAGGAACAGCCAAAAACCATGAGTTCAGAAGTAAATTTATGAATCATGTTAGCTTGAGTAGCTTATTATTCAATGCATTTTAACTAATCCATCTTAAAAGGCAACTTCATGTTTACTCATATATGAAGCTCCTAAAGATCAAATAAACCTCCTTTCTTCCAGCACAGTCTACAACAAAAAGGACTGGAATTGTACAGGGATTTTATTTCCAGCTTTTGTAGGAACCAGGAGCACAAAGCTCATGAGGTCCCTGCAAAGACTTGCCCTGAGCTGCCTGGTGTTGGAGTGGCAGGAGGTAGCCAGACCCAAAAGTCTTCTTCACACCTGGGAATGTGCTTTGCAGTGTCAGACACAACAGTGAGCTCAGCAAATCCTGCACCAGCACAGCAGCTTCAGGACTGACACTGGGCAGAAATGCAAAGAGCAGCCTAACTTCCATGTAGAGTAAAGGGAAGATGTATGTAAAATATTTGGACTTTTGGGGAGAGGGTAAACGTTGAGAATTAATTCAAACTGTTCATGGTTTATTTTTTATTGAATCTTGTGGTTGAAATTGTTTTCATTTGTTATGAGAAAGAATCCATCATTTTTTCCAAAGCACCACCCAGAATCTGCCACTGGTGATGTTCTAACATCCCCAGTGCCTATACAAATAGAGAGGTCAGCTGAGATTTGTAAACTAGAGATCATAAGTTTTAAGGAATTTGTTTATTCAGCCTAGAGTCTCCAAATTGTGTACAATGCCAAAATTAAAAAGTCATCTCACTGTACTGTGTCATGTTACAATAAAAAGCTCTCCAACATTTTGGATGTTCAGATGAGAAAGCAAATTGTAATTCATTTGTCAGCACATGCAGTTTAATTATAATTAAGTACCTCCAGCAGTCATAATGAGCAGGCAAAATGAAAATGCTGTTTTTATACTTGTAGAAACCTGCATTGAGTGCAAACTAAAAGCTGCCTGAATTACTCTGAAAAGCATCGGGCTAGAACTTGCAGTTTTAGCTGTACTGAGCAAATACAAACACACAAAACTGTTTCCAGAGTCTTGAACAGATTGACTGAATTAGGAGAATTTTCATGGGAATGACAAGAGGCAGATCTCTTCCTGATGAGAAGGCCACCACAGACCCGGTTCCAAGTCCCTGTCCAAAGCATGGAGCACGGGAACCATGCAAGAGAGCAGCAGAGTCCCTTTAGTACCAGCAAAACAACATATTTCTGACTCCTCTCCTCCTTGAGAAAGAGCTGAACTACGTTTGCTGAAATTTTCTGGAGTAATTCAGCATGAAACATCCAACCAGCGTGGGAAAAAAACCAAAGCAAAACAAAACAGGCAAATGATTCAAATATGATGAAGCTGCAAGAAGTTCACAGAAAATTCTAGACTGACAAGTGCAAAATATTAATGGTATTTGACAAACAAATGTTTAAAATAACCATATCTGAAAATATCTACAAAGGCAGTGTATGAGAATTAAAACATTACCAGATTTCTGATAGCTGCAAGTGTTGAGATGACATCTTGGGAGTGCATCTGAACTTTTCTGCCTGCACTCATAGGTAGCTTGAAGATGTGTAAAGTATTTAGCCTGTGGAAATACTTTAAGTAAATGTAATGACTAATATTGCTCTTGTTTTCTTTTTTATAAAGATATAGATGAATGTGCAACTGGAACCCACACTTGCAGAGCTGACCAAGTGTGTGTCAATTTAAGAGGCTCTTTCAGCTGCCAGTGCCTTCCAGGCTACCAGAAACGAGGGGAGCAGTGTGTTGGTAAGTGCTGCTTTCCCTTCAATGGTTTTCTTTCATTACCCACAGTTACAAACTTCATACTGGTCATAAAGCAGTGGGTATGTGTGGTGTGAAACAGCTGTCTCACTTTGGAATGCAATGCAAGAGTCACTTCACCACAGTAATTAATCACTAAAACGTGGGATGAGGAGCTATTTTAAGGAAAATCAACACTTGGAGTTCACAAGCCGAGTTCTGCTAATAGTTCCCATTGTGTGATTGTTTGTGCTGGGCACTGCCCGGTGTCCCAGAGGCTGCCACGAGTCCCTGAGGGCAGCAAAGCACCTTCCCCTGAGACTCAGCTCCAGGTCCATGGTACAGCACCCCCTGCCCCAGCCCTGCTCCAGGACTCGGCTTCCTGAGCACAAATGAGAGATGGAAACTCTGGATGCAGGTACAGGAGAGCTGCAGCCTCTAAAACCCACCAGGCTTTATTGTCCATGCCAAGATGAGCTGTTGGCACCCTTGGGAGCCATGGGAGCATGGCATGGAATTAAATCCAAGTGCAGGGCAAGCACCACATCTCTCCTCACATCACCAACCTCAGGTGGGGACATCACACCAAAGTGCCATCCCCCTGTTCCTGCATTTGACACCTCTTTAATCACCATTTCAATGATGAAATACTTCTAGAACCACTCCAGCCATAAGCCTGGGTTTGTCAGATAATAAAAACAACTGTGAAGGAAGAAAGTCACAGCTACACATCAGGAGGTGAAATTCAAGACAGCCTCCTCTAATACACTGCCTTGGTTTTATGCAGCTTAGGAGAAAAGCATTTGGGGTTGGGGTTTTTTCCTCTTTCAGGCATTTCAAAGTGTATAAGAATTCTAAAATTTTTATTCTTAATTTTTTTTTTTTTATTTTTATTCTTAATCTCTCCTCTTCTTACTAAGGCCACAGGTAAGAAACTGATTTTAGCAAGAAAGGATTTTAGTACACACCTAGAATAACTTCAGTTTCTGGGCATGGCCCTTCCTTCAGGATTCCAATTCAAGGGCTGTAGAAATAATAAGAATAAAAATTCTTATCTCTTTCCTAAGAGACATAGATCAGGTCTCAAACTGTCAGATTGGTGTAAACACAGGTGTATATGATTTCTCTCAGTTCTCTGCAGGAGTAGGATGACTAATTTGGAATGTAGGTAGATTAATAGTTTTGGAAGGTCATGCATTTATTTTTTTTAATATCTGGGGTTTATTTAGATTTTTTAATATGGCAGGTAAATTATATTACTGCCATGCAAGAGCACTTCTGATATCAAGACCCATGGTCCCAAATGAAAGTCAGGAAACAGGACTGAAAGAAATGGGAGAAGTGAGAAGAAATGGGACTGATAGACCTTTATACTTAAATGTGAACACATTTATGCATCTAAATCTATCCATGAAGAGGTCTGGAAAGTGAAATTTCCCTTCTCCTATTTAGGTCAAAACCGAGAGTAACACCTGTGTTACATATTACACACTGACCTAAATTACAAGTACATCCCAACAGTTAGTACTGTCAGCATTTCAGAATAAAGCCTGTCTTTAGGGATTTTGTAACAGCTTAGCCAGAAAATGTTCTTGGGGCCAGATCTTGATAGAGGTTCTCCATATGGGAGGAAATGTTTCTCAAATTTGAAAGAAATTTTTCCAGACTATTTTGGCTTGAAGGTAGAAGGAGAAAAAGAGACATTTTTAACAATTGGTTGATTTTAATCTAAATTCACTAAAAATTTCTGACTTTTTTTTCTATTTTTTTTTAATTTGCTTGTTCACATATTGCCAAATGAGTCTTTTCTGAAATGCATGACTGCAGGGAGAATGAATTGTTTTCCAGCATCACTTCAAACAGATTTGGCCCAATTGATCAGATCAATCTCAGCCCTTAGATTTGCCCAGAGCTGATGTGCCTAATCCCACAAGGAAAATTCCCACTGAATAAGAGCCAGATCCTGAAAGCATTTATGTGTACAAATGTACCAATGCATTGCTCATATGGATAATCCTATTTTTTTTAAGTTACTTATAAGAGCTCAGTCCTGTAAAAGTCAAGGATGGAAATCTTCTATGCCTTCTTAATTTATTCCATTACCACTTCCAAATTTCTCTCTGCAACAAGAGTTACAGTGACAATTGCTACTGTATGGATAGCCAGGAATTTTCCAGCAGAAGCCTTTTCATTCAGAATCATCCAAAACATTCCACTAAGTTCAGCCCTAAATTTGACAAAGCAAGGGTTAACTTGTAAATATTATTTTTTAACTTGATATTAAAACAAACACTTTCCTCATTATATTTAAAAAAAAAAATGTCTTGGCCTCTTTTTAAACACATCTATGGTGGAAACAGCTGGAGGTAGGAAATGCAAGATCTGGCATGGATGTGGGAAGTGCCTTTCTTTGTTCCAGTGAATACTGCTCAGATTTGTGTGAGTGTTGATCCTTTGAAATGTCCCATTGTGTACAAGCCCAGAGCACAGCCTTGGGTTTCTTCACTGAGCTCCAGCCACCACAGCTCAAGGCAGCCACTGCACACACACACACACACACACGATAATGGAATACTAAAACATGTTTTCCAGACAAAGCCAGAGCCACTGTCTCCTCCAGAAGCCTTTTAAAATGCAGAGGGGTAAGGGAATGGGGTGAAGGCAGGTGCAAGCCCTGCTCTGATGCACAGCAGGAATGCTGACTCTTGGAAAGACAGACTGCTCCACCTCAAAAGCAGGGCTGACCTGCAAGGAGAGGCTGTGGAAGGCTCTCAGTGCCTGAGATGCACAGCCAGGTGTGCTGCTGCTGGGTGGGAAGGGATCCAGGACAGGCAGCCAGGGGAATGGGAGCAGTGGGAAACCCTTGGAGAGCAAGGCAAGGTCTGGGGATCCCTGTGGAAGCACAACCACCTGTTTCCTTTTCAGGCCCATTAACTCTCTATCCTTGCCATTCCCCTGTACTTATACAGAAAATCTGGACTGTTCCTAATGGAGCTGAAAAGATTTAGTACGTGCCAGGAGTGCTGCATGTGAGTTTTTGGGAAAATGAGCTCCAAGCCACACTGGCTGTGTTGGTCAGCACCGTGTCTGATCCTGAGGGATCAGGGAAAGCTGAACAATATACTGAGTTTTACCTACACAAAATAAACCAGACCAAGCACTGCTGCAGGACTGAGTCAATAAAATAAAGTTGGAATGCACACTGAAGACAAGGAGCATAAAAACTTGTTACAAAACACTCACAGGAAAAGTTCAAGTGTATCTTGTATCATCCAAGGAAGCAGTGCCCAGCTCACATAAACTTTCCTCCTGCTTTTAACCTAGTGCAATTAACTTTCCTCAGCCACGAGAACAGCAGGGAGGTGCTGTGCTGCCATGTGAACTAACTGGTGTTTTTGGTGCCCCAGACATCGACGAGTGCACCCTGCCCCCGTACTGCCACCACCGCTGCGTGAACACGCCCGGCTCCTACTACTGCCAGTGCAACGCTGGCTTCCAGCTGGCAGCCAACAACCACACCTGCGTGGGTAAGCACTGCTGAGGGCCCCCCAACAGCCCCCAGACACACAGACAGCAGCACACACCTGCCATGCACACACTGGAATGAAATCAACACCAACCAGGAAAACACTGCACTGAGAGGCTCCTCTGCGAATAAGCGAGGAGTTGTAGAAGGGTTGGAGAATAACAGACATTCAAGAAAGCTCTAAAATTTTTTGTTGGCATAGCAGATTTCCAAGGAACATCTAAAGCCTTATATTTAGTATTTAATCCTAGATTGATTGTTCTTTCAGTTCTGCTTTATTATTTCCTGATATTATTCCCAGTTCACACAACACAGGCCAGAACTGGGAATCAAAGCAATCAATACTCTACCTCTGCAGTTCAGGGTAATTGTCACAGATACATTTTATGAAAAGTCCTTTCCCTAAGATTTTTTCTTCTGAGAAGCCGAGAGACCTCAGAAACAAAATGTAAACAATAATTATCTGCTGCTGTGGAATGCAACAGGTGGATCTGGGATTGGCTCATGTTGGTTGTTGCTAATTAATGACCAATCACAGTCCAGCTGGCTCAGACTCTCAGTCAGTCACAAGCCTTTGTTATCATTCCTATTCTATTCTTAGCTGGCCTTCTGATGAAATGCTTTCTTCTATTCTTTTAGTATAGTTTTAATAGAATATATATCATAAAATAATAAATCAAGCCTTCTGAAACAGAGACAACATTTTTGTCTCTTCCTTCATCCTCAGACCCCTGCAAACACCATCACAGGTAGCTACCCTCAGCACGTGGTAAACAAAGTCTTTAGGTCACATTTGAATATCTAGAAAAAGTTAAAAATTGAAACTAGTGTTGCTAAGAGTGACCTTTCTGCTGTGATGTTGCCCTTAGAAATAATACATTAAGGGAAGCTGCACAGTAAAACTTGAAGACTGATGTCCAGTTTGAAATCACAATATCTGTTCTAGAAGGATGAGAGTGATAATAAAAGGTAACTCTGTCTGCAGAAGCACAGAGAGAATGGCTATAAAATCAAGAAACTGATGATGGAGATGGTCAGCTCTTTATAGGTGTAATTTGTGTATATAAAATCTATATTATATACACAGAAAAATCAGGCTGTGTTTTCCAGCTTCCACCATCCCTTCCAAGCATTGCCAGCCCTCACCAAGCACCCTGGCACACTGCACAGCTCTGCACTGAGACAGGAATTGCTTTTTTGGTTCTCACCAAATCACAGGATTTGAAAAATTGCCCATGGACACAACAGAACCAGGTGGCAAAAGTCACTGCTTGTCCCTTTCCATGGCTCAAATGGAAGGTGGATTCTCTCAGCACTTCACCAAACCCCCCTTTCCTGGCTTTCCAGCCTCATCAGGCACATTTCTACCAGGTAAAGGGGAGGAAAGCTTAAGGAGAAGGTTTATGAATGGATGATTGCTGCATCAAGACAAACTCTCCCATCTGCCCCAGCAGCACTTGGCAGCTGTAGCTGTTACATTTGTGTCACAACTTGTGCCTCTATTGAAAATGGATCAATATTTCTTGGGAAATGAACAGAACTGGGGCTTTGGCCACCAAATTTATTCCTCCTGGTAATATTGGAGGAGGAATGATGTACATCCTTTGTACTGCTGCCAGAAATGAACTCAGAGGGGAAAAAAAGACTTTGTGATGAGTTTTCCCTGTTATCATTCATTTTCAGGACTAGGAGGTTGATTATGCAGAGAATTCATATCCTCTTCATTGGTTTCAGTTTTCTGAGTGCCTCATCTTTGTCAGTTTTTAGGTGGATCTGTAAATTTACAGTGTTGCTGACATTTATAAGCCATGAACTCAAAGGTTTTTCTCCAAGCACAGCTCTCTGCTCATGGAGATATCTGATAAACACAAACATGAATTGAAAACACACAGGATGGAACTACAAGGGAAAACTCTAAAATCCAGACTGACAGGAGCAGCAGTTAATCAACAGTCTGTGCCAAACAAGGGCTATAGATTCCAGAGGTGATTAGACTTATATAAACTTCCCATTAAAAATTGCTTCTCTTCTCATACCAGTGTCCTCACAATGTTCTTGGGATGGACAACACCATGGAAAATGTAGCACAGAAAAATACCTTCCCCCAATATGGTCTAGGCCTTAGAGCTCTGCAGAACTCTACTGGCCTCAAAGGCTCATGTTATAATTGCAATGGAATTTAAAAGAACAAATTTTCAGAGAAATAAATAGCTCAAATAAATCTTAACCACTGCATGCTGAGAGGTCTTATCAGTATGTGTTCCTTATATCAATTATTTATAGAGACTTGGCATTTCATACCTGAAAAAAAGGCACTGGAATGTGGAGCTTAATAGCCACATTAAACATTTTTGGGAGAATTCATCACACATTAGAATAACTCTCATTCCTGGAAAAATACTGGTTTTTACATGGAATGTAAAGCACAGATCTAACATTGCTCCAGTGTCTGCAGATCTACCTTGGTAGAGCCAACTGAGCTTCTGCTGAGCAACAGGCCCAGCCTAGGGATTAATCCACCAAGCCCAATTACCACCTACACAAGAAAAATATCTCCTTTTTCCTTTCAGACATAAATGAATGTGATGCCAACAATCCATGTGCACAGCAGTGCTACAATATCCTGGGTTCTTTCATTTGCCAGTGTAATCCAGGCTTTGAGCTAAGCAGTGACAGAATCAACTGTGAAGGTGAGACTTATTTTTGTCTTGGAAAAGCAATTTTTTTGTTGTTTTTGTTTGTACTGAAGCCCTTCTGTGAACTGAGGGACAGAATAGAAGTGGAGACACTCTGTGGGTAGAGTTTGTAGCCAAAACCCTTAAGATATTTATTTTTTATGATACAAAGGAGGCTAATTCACACCTGAGTAGCTGCAGCTGCGTTCAGGTACAGGTAGGAATGGGTCTCTCCATAGCAAGTGCAAAACAGGACAGAGATTGCTGCACTTCAGATCCCAAGTGGGAAGAAGGAGGTTTCTGAACCCTGATTGCACAAATTCCCTGGAATTGTGGGTGGTCTAATGCTGATGATCATTAAATGAATTGGAAAGGAATGCACAGCACAAACAAGGGCAATTTTGTGTGTTGTTAGGCTCCTCTGAAAACAAAACCTCCAATTCCTGATTTTAAGGGGGCCACAAGTGTGCTTTTGAGGTGCTTTGCAGCCTGTGTACACAAACAGCATGCCTCCTGTACAATTACACAATCAACACTTTATTTCCTCTGCCAGAGGCTCCACAGGGGTGCCCTAATCTCCTTTTGGACACACGATGACCTCAGCCCTAGAGCCCACATCCTTTCTACCAGCCTCGAAGGCAGAGAGGTCCCTGCTCCAGCACTGCCCTCCCCAGTGAGCTGGGAGAGCTGTTACAGATGCTCCCTCTGCTGAACCTAATCTTAGGTTAATAATTATCATCATCATAATAATGATAGGTTAACCAAGCTGCTTAACCTAATCCCATTTGAACAGAGCAGGCAACAGCAAGCATGCAGCCTCCAAGGACACCCTGAGCCCAGCCCAAGAGCTGGGCTCAGCTCAGAGGCAGGAGGAGGGAGCTCTGTGCTTCCCAAGCCAAGTCCTCCTCTTGATGGGTTTAAACTCATTTCCTGTTGATGGCATGCACTGTTCAGTTCTGTTTCACACCAGGCCTCCCTCACGAGGGACTGATGGACACACAAGGATAAAGAAGCAGAAGAATGGTATCCACTGATTATTATTAGAAGGCAAAAAAAAAAAAAAAATTAAAAATCATTCTCTCTTTCCCAGAGAGCTACTCCATGAGTGTAGGGCACAAGTACAAAGGCAACATTTTTGCCTTACTAACTAATCTCGCAGCTGTGGGTTTTTTCCTCAAAGTCATCACATTTTGGAATACTGCAAGTACACACAATTTCAAGAGTTATTTTCCCAAACCTGTTCTGAAGTCTAATTTAGCTTCTGCTTCCTCAAATCCAAACTTCTCCTTTTGGAGGATTACCTACCAAATCCCAGCAGAGCTCACCCTTCCATTCTCAAGGTATTAAGCAGCACATTTCAGGTTTGGGATAGCTCTTTTTAGATATTTTTTCCCCAAGCATTTAGTTATTATATTTACTTCTGTAACAAGGCACATTTCAAAAGCCAATAACACAAAGCTCTTTTGCTCTCTGCAGACACTGACGAATGCAGAACCTCAAGTTACTTATGTCAGTACCAGTGTGTCAACGAGCCAGGGAAGTTCTCCTGCGTGTGCCCTGAAGGGTACCAGGTAGTAGGAGGCAGGACATGCCAAGGTAAGTGCCCTCCCCTTGGCAGGCTCAGCCCTGCCTTATTTACACCACTCCAGGCTAAAGGTGATTGCTGGCTAATGGTTGTATTGCATGACAGGATTACTGTGCTGATAGCAGAAGATATGTTGATAAAGCACTTGATGATTCATTAAATATCTTTTAATCTCATTTGAATCCTTCAGCTCAAACTCCAAGTCCTTTGGATTCCTAAGACAAAATTTCAGTTTTTGCAGCCCTCAGGTAAAACTTGTCTTGAATGTCAAGGTAGTGGCTCTAAATTTGAGATCAATGTCTCTGAATAAATCCAGTCATTTTTTACAGACATGAAACATGGCTTTATATCATGTTTCTTTTCAGAGAGATTCCTAAATCCAGTCACAGTAAAAATTAAAGATATGTTTCTTCTGATAAAGGAGAAAAAAATGCAAGCCTTCAGCAGCTTAGATAATTCGTGTGTAGAAAAATAAATGTTCTGGCCAGGTGCCACCAAATGCCAGGATTTTCATTTTGTGGGTTTTTCTCAGTGATGCGAAAAGTCTCTGCATCTTATTAGAGAGAATTGCAGAACAATAGATTAAGTGCCAGAACTATTGCTTCTGTAATGCAGAACCAGATTGAACAGAATGTATTTTTAGAAATCAAGAGGTGTGATAATTAGGGCCAGAAAACATGAGAAAATAACTGTTCTTTATCAGTATTTTGTCTTTCAAAATCCTGATTAACCTCTTTCCCTTCTGAAGAACAGCAGCTGACACTGAACATTGCAGGATGGTTGATTTAAGCATCTAAAAACCTGTTTGTGCCTTCCAAGAGGTTACATTTGGATAAAGCCTTTCTGTGTCTGTATGAAATTTAGGAGACCCTGTGGGTAGACAGTGGGGCTCTGGCACTGGCAGGAAATAGAGCATTAATACAGTGCAAGGCTCAGTCTCCAACTCCCTTCAGGGCTCTTTTCTCAAGCAAAAGAAACTCTACTTTGCACAATAAATGAGTTTTCACTATTCCTTCTAAAGCTATTTGGGTGAAAATGTAGCCATTAATGAAGCACTTTAGATCATGAAACCCAGGTTATAACAACTGAGAAACCACAAAAGGCAGGTAATCACAATTCTTCCTTGAGACCTTTCTCCTCTGTCTCCAGGACACCTTTGGCTGTAAAATCATTCTTTGCTAATTATAAACTTGACAGCACTGCCACAGTTGCATTATATATGATTAATGTGCATCTCCAGTCAGCTAAAAACATTCAGTCTTGCTTAACAGCCAATAAGCAAGTTTATTCCACTTCTGCACAGAGAAACCCTTATAGTTAGGTCCTAGAAATCTAGACAAGGACATGGAAAGCTGATGGGTTTCAACAGACAAGCAGGTTTTCTGTAGAACCTTTGTAGCAACCCCGTTTCCATCTGCTTTGACACAGCATCTCCTTCCTCCTAGATATAAATGAGTGTGAGACCACTAATGAATGCAGAGAGGATGAAATCTGCTGGAACTACCACGGAGGTTTCCGTTGTTACCCCAGAAATCCTTGCCAAGAGCCCTACATCCTTACCTCGGAGAAGTAAGTGAAAATGAAATCTTGTGTTTTAGGCTCATCCTGAAGAAGGGGCACGATGCAATGAAGAGAACAGTGTGTTTAATGCCTTTTGCTGTGCTCTCCCCTGTCTGTGTGGCAGCCGCTGCGTGTGCCCGGTGTCCAACGCCATTTGCCGGGAGCTGCCCTACTCGGTGGTGTACAAGTACATGAGCATCCGCTCCGACAGGACCGTGCCCTCCGACATCTTCCAGATCCAGGCCACCAGCATCTACCCCAATACCATCAACACCTTCAGGATCAAGTCTGGCAATGAGAACGGAGAGTTCTACCTGAGGGTGAGTACTGGGGGCACTCAGACCCTGCCTCCACAGTGCCCTGTCCATGTGACAACCCCAAAGGTCCCCAGAAGGCTTCCACAACACCCCCAAAGTTCAGCAGTTTTTGGTGTTTCCTTACCAAGTGTGCTTGGTTTTCAGTTTTCAACAAGCCTTTTACTCTCCTACCTGAAAACCCTAAACTGTGACTCCAACTCTCAGGAATATTTAGCAATCCTGGGACAGCAATATCAGATTCACACAAAATAACTGCCTGCCTTCCTCTCTCTGTACCAACACCTCAGATAAATCTGTTTAGGACACAGTTATAGAAAGATTCATTGTACAATTACATTAATTACATTTCTCATTTTGCAAAAGAAGACATCAATAGCATTCTACCAATCTGTGCCCCATCCCAAGCTAAGCTCAGGCCAACTTACAGAGGTGTTGAGACGTAATTAAACCTTCATTTCTCATAGGAAAAAACTAAGGAAGTTCAAAATACTTGGGATAGCAGTATTTCCTATTAGTGGGGTACATTCAAGTAGATACACACGAATAGGAATGTCTAGAACATCTGCTTTTTAAGCAGATGGTTTTTGGGAAGAAATCTAATTTTCTTGAACCCCTATAATATTTACAAATTCCTGGGAAATCCTTCCTTCATATATGGCTTTACAGTCAGTAAAACAGATTCAGCATAAAAGCCTTCTATCAGAAATACAGTAATTGGGAGGTTTTCATGTTTGATTATTTTCCTTCAAATCAGGAGATTATGGGCTTCTGATTGTACAACAAGTGTACCAAGCTGTGGTATTGCCATTTACACCATGTTTTACCCAAGGTGGGAACAGGGAACTACTCATCCATACATCATTTGTTGTGACACAACAAATCCAGGGGAAAACTGGATTACAGGTTACACATCAAAACCCCCTAACTACCCCCAAAACAAAAACAGCTACTTGCTTAAAATAAAAACAAGATCACTGCAGGTCCCACTTGGGTTAGACCCCAGTGTGGCCCTCAGACTGACCCTTGGAGTAACAATTCCCACCTCCTGTTGCCACCCAACAAGAAATCACAGACCTTAAATAAGGAAGCACATGTTTATTCCTGCCAGGGGACTGTGGTAAACAAAAGCTTACTTGGAAGTTACTCCTACTGTTGTAGTAAAATGCTGAGCTGGCTCCTGGATGCAGCAGATGGGTTGGATTCATCTGTGCACCCAACTCATGTGACACGGGGAGAAAATATTTGTAGTAGGCAAAGGAAGAGATGGAGTTGACCCTTTTATCATCATCTGGAAAAGGCAAAGCTGTTTGACAAACCAGCAGCATAACCCCAGATTGGGAAAAGAGCTTTCAAGCAAAACAAGATGGGGGTAGCAGTAGGCACACACCAGTAACAAAAATTCCCAGTGTTTAGAAGGACAGCACAACTTCTGGAGCGTGAGCCACAATACATTTTGAGTTTCCCTCCACTGAACAAACCACCTCACTGCTAAAGACATTAGGGCTCTTGTTTCACTTGTTCTCTCTCTATTTTAAAACCTACTAGATGGGGTTAAAACAAAAACCATCTTGGGATAGATTACCACTTCCCACGTCCTCTGGGGGAGTCAGCATAACCAGGAACAGATTTTGCAACACAATTTATTCCTGTGGGCCTCAGTCAGGTGGAGTTTTCCCTGCAGCACAGCCAGGTGTGAGATTAGCCGTGGCCCTTTGGAAGTGTTTAAAAGTGCCCCGGCCTGGTGCAGGCCTGTGCTGAGGCGGAGCAGTGAGGGGGACACGGGGCAGGGAGCGAGGGGGACACGGGGCAGGGAGAGTGAGGGGGACACGGGGCAGCGAGAGCGAGGGGGACACGGGGCAGCGAGAGCGAGGGGGACACGGGGCAGCGAGAGCGAGGGGGACACGGGGCAGCGAGAGCGAGGGGGACACGGGGCAGCGAGAGCGAGGGGGACACGGGGCAGCGAAACAGCAGCAGGGAGTTTTTGTGGGCTGGGCTGTGCTGCCGGGTGCAGGCCTGTGCTGAGGCAGAGCAGTGAGACACAGCAGTGACAGCAGCAGGAGTTGCTGTGGGCTGGGCTGAGCCGGGCTGTGCTGTTGTTATTGTTGCAGCAAACCAGCACGGTGAGCGCCATGCTGGTGCTGGTGAAGTCGCTGTCGGGCCCCAGGGAGCACATCGTGGACCTGGAGATGCTGACAGTGAACAGCCTGAACTACCGCACGAGCTCGGTGCTGCGGCTAACCATCATCGTGGGCCCCTACGCCTTCTAGCGCCCGCAGCAGCCCCGCCGCCAAAGAATAGTACCCAAAACAAAGCACTTACTATTTTTATTTATAGATTTTTGCTCTCTTTTTTAAAAGAATTTGTTTAGTAAGTTGATCTCTCTTATTCGCACGTTACACCTGTAATTCCGAATTAGTAGATGTGTTCCATAGTATAACATGGGCATTGTCACTTTCTGTATAAAGATTTAAATCTTTTTTTTATTACCTTCCTTGGACTAGATACATACTATGCTTTTATATGAGAACTGTATGTTCATACTATCCTGTAAAGCTTCACACACCCTTCCTAGCCAAATAGGTCATGCAATTTAAAAGTGATCTTCTGTTTTGTTTTTATTTTAAATTCTAATGCAGCTACACTGAATCTCAAAAAAGAAAAAAATTATGTAGTACGAATGATACACAAAGTAACGGTTATCTGAGAATCTAAAATATATTTCTTATTTTTAACTACTTTGTAACAAAAGGTAACAGTAAATAAAAATCTATTTCTATAGACATTTATGCGCTATCACAGTTGGTTTTTCTAATCTGGGTTGGAGGTAAAGTGACATTGTGAGAAATGCTTTGCATCAGGTTTTTATATGCAGATTGTGTTAACCATACCATGGAATAACATTACGCTCTCTCCAAGAAAAATAGACCATAGGAAGAAAATGTCTCCAATAAAGAAAGAAACTCCAAGTGGGAAATCACCAGGCAGGGCACAAATGTCCATGAGAACACTGTTGGTAGTTACTGCTCAGAGGGAGGCAGCACTTTCAGACTGAAGTTAACATACTATTTTTCAAAAATATTATGTTATATACTAAGAATTGAGTGCATTTTCTTATTAAGTTATATCATTTTCAGGCACTCGGTCCTGTTCTTGCTCTTACAACTCAGATGTATCATGTACAGTGTTCATAAAATTTATTTCTAATTCAAGAACTAATAACATCTTTTGTAATATGTAAAATCTTATTTCTTGTTTAAAATGTAGTAGTTAATCCTTTGATGTACAAAATTTTTAATAAAGATCTCTTACCATATTGTATTTGGTCTCTTTTGAGGTAATTTGTTACTTCTGCTGTTATTGTCACGTACTGTGGGAGTTGGCAAAGCCATGTTGAGGTCTGAACAGTCAGAAGGATCCAGATCTCAGCCTGTACAGGATGAGTTCTTGGAAGACTCACAACACAATTCCTTTGTAGAAGAACAAGCCTGCTGCCTACTGAGATTTAGTATTACTGACAGAACAAAACTTCGAGCAGGCCACAACCACTGTGGCTGAGGGCAACACATCCCCCTGCCCAGGCAGACTGCAGAGCAGGACCCCATTATCCAATGATCATTCCTTCAGGAAGTCATTTGTGGCTTTAAACAAACACTTCATCTGCCAAAAGGCTCAGAGCACGTGGCTGCAGCATAGGCCAGGAAATGGTGCTGGGTCACGTTCTCTGCCTGGGGCCCAAAGCATGGGGTGAGACCCCCAGCACTCCTCATCCCTCCCAGCAGAGGAGCTCCCCAGGACAAGTCCAGTTGCTCTGCAGTGGGATTTAACTGGGGTTTGCCATGGTGAAAAGTCTCTGCTACAGAGTTTGGTTTGTAGGGAGCTCCTTCTTCCCCACTCATGGCTATAAATCCACTCAGTCTGAAAGGCAGCTCCTCATTCCACACAAACACTGAGCAAGATGCCTCCAGCCTCCTGCTCCTCCATGCAACTCCCATGGCACATGCTCACCTCTACAGGTCCTTTAATTAACTTTGTCTCTCCATGTAGGCTGTCCTCATGAGCTGTGCTGCCCCTCAGACATCCCTCTCCACCCCCAACATCAGCACTGTTCTTTTACACCAACTTTTAACTTCCAAATTGTGCAATTCAGCATTGCCCACTCCAAGAAAATCAGTTTTGGTACTTTTATGGGCAGTTCTCTTGAGAGGTGCCCAGAGGAGGCTCAAGTGGCTTTGCCTCCTTAGGACCCCAGACTTGAAGGGCACCAGGCTGGTCTCTGGAGCAAATTAAGGAACCACAAATCATCCCTGAAGTCTCCAAGCTGCCAAGCTCTGCCCAAAGGATTTACTCAACCAGTTTTTAATATCAGTTTTACCAACAGCCCTTTTAAGCCTTCCTTTTAAAACTCTGCTCATCTGACAGTAACTCAAAATTGATCACTATATATAAAAATATTTCTGCACCTCTCAAAGGGCAGAAGCAGCAGAGGCAGTTGCACCTCACACAGGTGCCCAAGTCATGCCCAGCCTGCACAGTGTTGCACACCTCACAGTGCAGGATTCTTGGCTCAATCCACTTTATTTACACACAACTGCCCTGCTCCCTGTCTGTTTGCCATGTCCAGGTGTCCAGCAGACCACTGAGAGCCCAAAGTGGCCGAGTCAGAGGTTGTCACAGCTCAGGAGTGCAGATGCAGCCATGTGTCACTGCTCTGAGGCTGGTTGAGCCTGAAGGTGGTCACTGGGTGTGGGCAGCACTTCCATGAGAGCCAGGAGCTGGAATAACAGCAGCCCCTCCAAAGCAAAACAGGAGCAGAGCTGAGCTGAGCAGAAACTGGCAGGGGGTGGCTGGTTTTGTTTTGGGTAGGGGTGGGGTACATGACTGAGCCTGAAAGGAGCCCACAGTCAGAATGAGAAGATGGTTCAGAGCCTGAACAAGGAGAGCTTTTGTACATCAAAAATCCTGCATGTTTTTAGGTGGGAAACCTACAGGCCCTCCAGTTCTCCAGGCAAGCAGAGCTTCACCTGTTCCCTGCAATTTGTAGGGAAGTGCAGCAAACATGCAACAAGAGTTTGAAAAGCTACTTAGATTACAAAGGACACTAAAATCCCAAAAAATTATATGAGAGTAGAGTGTTTGCTCAGCCTTCTCTGTATCCCACTGCCATGACCATTACCAACAGCACACTCCAGGAAGGATTCTCATATAAATCTGTCAATGTTGGAGAAGAGTCTAAATCAGGATCACATGCAAAGTTTAGTATCTTCTCAGAAACAGAAAACAGGGAGAAAAGAGAGGGGAAAAGTGGGACTGAGTAAACAGAACTTAAGGAAATCAAAATGCAAGTTCATTCACTTCCCCAGGACCACCTGAACACAGTGCAGTGGGATTATTTTGCTTGGAAGGCTCACAAATGCAAGTTTGTTGTTGAACCCCGTTTCCATGGCTGCAAAGAGTTGCTTGTGTTTTGAATGATCATCCGTGTTTCTAACTTTATAAGTCTCCTAATAAAATATAGAACAGCTGCTGCCCCAGTCAGCTGTTGAGCATATGGAGCCCACCAGGGACAAAGCCCACTGTTAACACAGAGAATTATTTTTAACGCCCTCACATATCTAAACCTCCCCATCATCTCAGCAAAATGGCACAATTCCACACTTCCCAGCTGGGGGAACACCTGCGTCATGCAAAGCTGAACTGGGCTGCATCTGCTACAAAACCCAACTTTATTTCATCTGGCCAGCAGAAAAAAGTGATCAGCCTCAGTGAATAGGGCAAAAAGTTAACTGTGCTCTATATCTGGGGAAAAGCAGATGTCTAGTTAAGATGTTTATACAGCAAACATTTCTGTATATATTAGGAGGAAAGAGAGCTGTTTAATAAAACAGGGTTGGGTTAGAGTTGCCAAAGCAAATTTGAAGGGCAGTACAACAGCTTTTGTAATTTTTGCATGGGAAAAGATATGAAATCCTGTTTTATATTGATATTGACTATGTGCATTGAACAAGTAATTTTTTTAAGTGACCTCAAAATTAACGCCTTAAAGTCTCATACTTACTGTGTATATTTGTTCAGCAGAAAAAACTGCAAATACAATGTCACAGAAACATGACAAGGTAGCATTGAAGGCACCCCCTGATTTATTCTCTGCTATCTCAGCAATCACCTTGATACTGGCTGAGGGACCAAGACACACAGCAATACTTCCTGCAGACCAAAATACTGGAACCAGGTGAGCTCCAGGTTTTGTTTGCAAACACCTTCACTGTGTCAGCCACATGCTTTCTCATGAGATAAATTATTTTGCTTTCTGCTCCAGAATCCCAGTGGTCCCAGAAGCAACATCAGCACTCTGCATCCCTGCTCCCTCACAGGAATGCATCTAGATAATTAGTATTTTTTAATGTTAATAATATTTTTGTAACTTCTACCTAACCACAAAGTACATTTATATTCAAATAGGATAAACATTCAAAAGGTGCAGCTCTCAGCTAAGCACTCCAGCAGCCCCTGCCCTGCAAACACACTCTGCTGCACTTCATTGCATTGCTGTAATAAAACATTCTTTTTTTTTCTCTCCCCCCAGTCCCTAAAACACCCCCTAAAGCTTCTGCAGGTCCACAAAAACTCGCAAAGCAAAGACATGGCCCATCCCCATGCATACACCTGAACAAGCACACAGAAAGGCTTTCAGATGGAGCAGCCTGCCAGCTGGGTTGACAAAAGCAACATATTTATGCTGTTAAACTCTGAAACCACAGCCATGGAAGTTACACAGGCACCTCAATGTTTAAATCCTACCAGTGCCACTCCAGAAACATCTGAACCTGTGATCACCTCCTCTGGAGGGTCACATTTTCCTCTTGCACTGGAGTGTTTCTGGAGTATCTCTGTGCAACATACAGGAATGTTTCCTATACAGAATATATACAACAAACACCCATGTGGGAAGTCAAAAGAGCAGAATTCCTGCAGGCGGCATGGAAACTAGGAAAACAAACAAATTTTGGAAGCTCGGAGCAAGGGCTGCAGAGGGGAAGCCAACATACCAAAACAGCAGGGTAAAAGGCATTATTAAAATCAATAAGTCATTCTCTGAGAAGCTGAGGCTGTACATGAACACGGCAAATGGAAATGTTCCTGAGCTCTGCAGGGTCAGGGGTGAAAACAAACACGGCAGGCCAAAGGAGCAGCTTGCAAATGCCTGCACTGGCAAATCACAACTCTCCCAATCACAGCAAAAGCAACATCCCAGGAGGCTGATGGGGCCACACATCAGGGAGACAAGCAAAAATAATAATGCCATGGCAAAAAAATGAAGTGAAACTTTCTGTTGCATGCCTGGAAGAAGGATTTGGCACAACAGCACTGTGCCAGAGCTGCTCTTACAGGCAATGTATCAAAGGACCTGCCCTGGAGTAAGAAGCGGATAAAAGAAGGGGAACAGAACATTTTGCTAATGATATCCAGTTGTTCAGGTAAAGATGAGCATCCTCTGGAAAACAGAGCCCTTACAGTGCTCTGAGTATTGAGCAGGAAATGCCAAATAAAACCAAAAGGGATAAATGCAAAGTGATGCACATGCAGGAAGTTATCCCAGCTTTATTTGAACAGCAAAGGCCTCTGGACTGACCATCACCTCCCAGGAGAGTTTCAGGGTTATGGCAGACCATGCAAAGAGGAAACCACAACTCCACAAAGCTAATCCAGCATCAGGAGTAACTGGGGATCAGAGCAGGGAATGAAGTTGAACCATTGCACACTTGTTCAAATGCACTACAGCATAAACACAGCTTGGAGCTTGGGTCCTGTCCCCTTCTTACAGCAGGATGCTGGGAATGTTAAAGGCCAGAGCAGGCTGAGATTTAAGTGCACACATCCACAGCAAAGCCTCCCAAGAGCCATTAAGTACGTGGCTGTCCTGGACAGGAGCCTTTCCCCTGACAGGGAAGCATTTCCAGTTTGCCATCGGCAGCTCCAGAGCTGCTGCACGCCCTTGCCAGGAGCTCTGCTGTCAGCACCAGCCCTTAGGATGCCAAATGCCCAAAACCTGGAAATGTCACCAAAAGAAGAGGGGAGCAGCCTGCACAGAGCACTGGGGCTGCCTCCACAGCCTGCATTAGTGAGGGTTTTGTGTAGCTGCTGCCAGCACCGGGTTTGGTGCCCAAATATCACACCCAGCTCAGCAGTGGCCACAACTGCATCAAAGCCAACTCAGCCAGCAGCAAATGTTTGCAAAAAAAGTCACCTTCAAGGGAGAAAAATTTCACTTCTGCTCAGCTTAAAGGCACTGCCTGGGGGAAGGCAGCAGGAACCAGAGCACTGCAGACAATGGTGCTTCCAGGAAAGCTGTTTCTGCACACACTAATTAGGCATGAATTGATCCTTGGAGTGATTAAAACAGAGATTTGCATTTGCTGCTTTCTCTCCCCAAAGTAAACCTGGTTTCAGACAATTTTGCAACCCAGGATCAGTGCAGAGACTGCACCCCAATATTTAGTAGGGCTGTTTTGTCTCAGGAGAGCTCTACAAGCTGGCAGAGGTAGGTAGGCAGAGGAACATGAACCAACATGCCAAGAACTCTCTGCAAGGCCTGTGATTCTGTACTAAAAACCGAATCACAAGGATCAAAATAGTAACATGAAACTTTAATGGGGTCAGGAGATTTCTGCCTCTGCTCTGGTATGCTGAGAAGGAAAGATTTGAATTGTACAGTGAACATGTCCAATAAAGCACTGACATTCCATGGACAATCAACCATACCAGGCTGAAAGCTACTCAGTTCTAACACAAGCAAACATTTTGCAGGAATGTTTCCTTACTTTAATTTTTTTTTACCTGCATTCTCTGGGGTGACAGAACTTAACAGGCCACAATGGCATTCCTGTGAAGCTTCACTTTGTGCTCTGCACAACAGCTGTTTGCATATGAGTGTAAAGCAAAGCTGGAGAGGTACCACACTCACATCACAGCAATCAAAGATGCAGATAAAGCTCTCCTGAAGGATTACTCACATACCTGCTACAGGTGTAGGATACTGAAAGAAATGAAAATCCACTCAGTACCAACATCCCACCCAAATCCACCTGCCTGCAGGTACCCAGATAATGGAAACACATCTCTAAGCTGGCAGCTTGTTGGCACAAAAGAAAGCACTTAAGTCACTACTCATCTTGTCATAATTTGATGCTTGTACCTAGGCCAAAATCCCTAAATCAGGCTATTTGCAAATGTTAAGTCCAGTAGCTTGGTATGTTTCTCTTCCCCAGGCTGGGATAAGCATTAACCAGCTCAGGAAAAAAAAATAAAACATACTCATAAAATGTCCAGATTCTGGTTTTTAGCCTCTATTACTGAATTTACAAGATTATTTTGAATTTGAGCACTGAGTGCTCAAGCACGTTTTGGAGAAGGGTGGAACACCCCCAGCCCTTCTTTACTCTGCCTCTTCAATGGGCTTTGGGCAGCAGCACAACACATCCTCCACCACAGCATATTCTTATTTGAATTTAACCCTTCCACTGCTGTTATTCTGCTGCAGGGATATTTTTCAGCTCTGCACAGCAGAATATTTCTTCGCCCCTGGGATCACCCAGATTTTCACACATTCAGACACTTGGGAGTGGCTTTTGTTCTGTTTGCTCCTGACCCTCATCACCCAAAACAAAAATAATGTGCTTCGGGGGGGGAAAATATTTTCTGGAAATTTAGAATTATCAGCCAGGCCTTGATAAAATTACACAGTGCTTTCAAGCAGTGGAAGGTATTTGGTGATGAGGGGGTGCTGCCTCACACCACAGGCCCCAAACCCCTTGTGACCAGCTATTTAACCTGGGGTATCTCAACAGCTGTCCTGGGCAGAAGCTTGCTGAGGCTGCCTGGAGTCCCCAAAAGGATGTAAAATATTTGCAGTGATTCCCTGAACAAGCCCAAGAGGCTTCCTCGAAGCAGAGCCCTCAGCTCTGTTGACTTGCTTTTTTAAAAGGTAATATAAATTCCACTTACGCTGGTTTGTTTTGATGTTGAAAATTGGTCTCCATAGACATGGTTGAAATCATGCCCTGCAGCACCGAGGCTGGAGCCAACAACCACACAGCCCTTCGCCAGTGCAGAGCTCAGGAGGCTTCAGAGGTGTAAATGCCATCCCACCCAGCACAGCAGCACCAGGGGAGCGCAGGGAAAGGGACAGGGTGCCCCATCCCACAGCTGTGGCCACCCAGGCACTGGGAGAAGTCTGTGGGGTTCCCCCTGCATCACCCTTGACTCATTGCTCGCACATTTCCTTCACCAGGCACTGACAAGCCTTAAGGAGCACGTGGGAAGCCTAAAATATTAATTTTTGTTAATTTTTAAAGCCTCGTTGCCCTGTAGGAGCTCCCTTGAAGGCTGACTTGCAGCTTAGGACCACAGCAGGGTCTGCCAAGCAGAAAGAGCAATAAAAAGAAATCAGGGTGAGACAATCAGGGGGAATATATGGAGAAATGACAAGTCGAGGTTTTTATATGGAAATTTATATCGAGGGTAGCATTCCTGTCTAACACAAGCATTTTAATACTTCCGGATGCAAGCCCCAAGCCAAAATCCAGTGAGGTCTGATGTTACGATAGTGTTTAAGCTCAGGGATGCTGAACGTTTTGCAAGAGCTACAGGTTTTCCCAGTGCCAAAAACCATGCAGAAGAACAACAAAAAAGCTTTTAATTCTGCCCCAATGACCCCTCACACTATCCCAGCACAGAGCAGAAACGAGTCCTGAGGCACCAAACCGCCCAAGCGGATTTGAACACAGAGGTGCTGCTGAGCCTGCCCACCCCATCCCTAAAAAAGGGGATGGTCTATATTTGGGAAAGGCAGGGAATGGCCTATAATATTTGGGAAAGCATTATTTCCATGGCACTGTTTTCCTCCCTTCTCTGAAGCAGCTCTAAGCCTGCTTCAGCCACCCCCTGCACCACCCCGGGGCCGTTTCACAGCACTCCCTGGGGCCGTTTCACAGCACTCCCCAGCACCACAGATCCCAGCAGTGAGCAGGAATTCCCTGGAAAGCTGGCTCAGGCTGGGATGAGGCACAGGATGGCCTGGGTGAGGGGATATCAGGCAGAGATCAAAGCAGGAGACGCTGCCCAGGTCAGCAGTGCAGCGAGCGTGAGCCCACGAGCGATAAAGTGTTCAGAACAGCTTGTCCCGGAGCTGCTGCTCTGCGCCTGCCAAGGCCCATTTCTGCTTGGTTTATGCACCATGCCAATTCCTCCCCTATAAGATTAAGCTGCCTCCAGGCAATTTCAACTTACACATCTGATATTTGGAGCATTTGCTATGCTCTGCAGCTCAGGAGCAGGCACAGCCCCAGTGCTGCCACTTCCCCTCTTCACCTCATGTCACCTTTGCAGAGGCACTTGCTCCCATTTAAGGGCTCACACCTTTTCTGTGATTTTCAGACATCAAGGGAATAACATTTTTCTGAAGAGCAGGACAGAACCATCAGTGCCATAGGGATCAACATTTCAGGGGCATCAACCTGACAGTAAAGTGTACAGAACCTGTTCACTTGGATATATCCATCATCCTGGAGAAGAGTTTCCCCCTCTTAAGATTGCTCAGAGCTCATGAAATCCACTAATTAACCACAAATACCCAACCTAGAAACAAATAAATGCTGTTTGAAGCCTAAAAGCTTGGTTTCAAGACCATTCTGAGTGGTTCCAAGTTAAAAAGGCAGATACCAAATTAAAAATATCCAATAATCTTGAAAGTCTCCAAATTCCTTATTTGTTTATTTATCCAACTACACATGAATAATTTTAGTCTAGCACAGGCCTGTTTGGGTGCCAGATCATGTTTGCAAGTCTGCCCTGTGAAAGGCAAATGTACAGCTGAACTTGGATGCTATGCAAATATCAGCCAGCTATTAGCAGTGATTGCTAAACAATTTTTCCAAAAATTAGATCAAACAAAGCTCAATGCCTGTGGTTGTTGCTGGTTACCTCTGTGAGGAAAACTGTTACTAATACACAACTGGTTGGGTTCAAATGATAAATATAATTAAAAGACTGTAAACAGTAATTCTACTTTATATAGAATTTTTTTTCCAGCATTTAATCCAATTCCTGCACACAGTAACAAGATGGACAGACCTAAAGGGACACTTGTGTGCACAGGAACCACGATCACCTTGATTCAGCTCACAAAACACCAGAACATTTTGCAGATGCACCTCCAAAACCATTGGTTAAACCACTCAGATGAAACAGTTGTGTAACAGAGTTATACAGAAGACCATGGAAAAGCAGAAGAGGAAAGAAACTTCCTGAGGGTTTGGCATTGTTACTATTAGTGATGGCTGAATTTTGCCTCATTACCAATGCAGTCAGATCTTCAAATAAAACTTGAACACCATCTGTTTGCCTGATCCAGAGACAACAAGGGTTGGAGACCAGGAGCCATGATGATGGCAATAGTTATACACAGGTTTTGCCTACAGATCCAGCCTGGGACCTGTGAGAAAGGCTCTACCTGGAACAAGGGAAAAAGTTTCCTCTAAATGCAAACCCATTTCTAACTGAATCAGCATTGGATGTGTGGAAAGAATATATTTACAAGGGAAAAGATTTTACAAGAAAATTTTGCAAATGTAATCAATTCCTGCATGGAAAGAGTCTCTGGAACAGCAGGGCAGAAAGCACTGGCTTTACAGCAACTGGGCAAGAATGGTTTGTAAAACCTCTGCACCTCAATCTGTGCTATAATTATACAGCTCATTAGTTTAATCACTAACAACTCCAGACTCTTCATGCTGAAATCAAAAGTGTTGCTTTTCTGATCTGGGAAGCTCTCAGAAATAATTTTTTTTAAGCTGTTTTTTTTAGAAGGATGACAAAACCAGGAACATTAAAATTCTATATATTCAGGCACTGAAGTAAATCAACAGTAAATAAACATCCAAAAAAGGCACCAAGAAAAGCCCTAGAGCAAACTTAATTGTGATAACTGAGTTTAATGATGTTAAATGGCAAAGCTCATCATAAAAAAATTACAACTGAAACTTCCCCCCAGTATTACTCAGGGCAGGTTTCACTCCACTTAACTCGGACAACAGGAACAGGATTCACAATTCATTTAGTCAAGGAAAACCTGTGGGGAGCAGGAGGGCTGAGGAAACAAATCCATAATTAACTCCATTTGGAGGCACAGTTATGATATGAGTGTGCACTAATCCTTCATTTTCCTTCCCTCAAATATTTGTGCTCCTAAATACGCAGCCAAGATTTGCACATTTCCCTGAATGAGAATAAATCTGTGCAAGGCTTTGCTCTGACATTTGCTTGGTGTTGACCCCACTCTGTCCCAGGCAAAAGCAGCTCAAGTTGGCACACAGGGTGTCCCAGCCCTCCCCTCTGCCAGCAGGCAGGGGACACAGGCAGGCTCCTCAGGGATTCAGGGATGGCAGCACAGCCATGCCAAGCTCCAAGGGTCAGCCCAGGAGGTGCCATGGGCAGGTTATAGAAGGGAAACCCCTTCAGGAAGTGTTGGGGAAGATGAAACAGGAAAGCCTTATAAATATGATTGTCTGGCAAAAGATTTTGAGAATATACAAACTATAAGTGAGATTGAAATGAAAGCAAGCTTTGAGATCCCTCAGTTACTGAACAACTGGAAAACAATGGTGTGGCTGGCTGAAAATAATCCCCTTGGGATGAAACAACACCCTCTGCCTGCAGGCAGCTCCAAGGGTCAGAGCAGACCCTACCAGCTTAGCAAAAGGGGTCCAAAGAGGAGCTTTTAGGGTTTAAAATGTAACCCAGTATGGTAATGTAATGATTCTTATAGGCTGTATGGAAATGCTATAGGATTTGTACCTGGTACTAGATTGGTTAGTGAGAATTAGAATATTCAACACAGAAGAAGATTCATTGCATTGTAATGGGAACCTCATCTCTTACCCCTCCTCTCCTCTCTGCTCTGAGCTGTGGTTGGCAGCTCCCAGCAGACCCTGCCCTCAGGCCCCTGGCAATGAACCCCAAGTTCCACGACCTGGCTGCAGAGATCTCTCATCCCTGTCCATCCCACCCCCCTGTGCTCCCACAGGGAAGCCTCCATTACCTCCCACCAGTTAAAGGCAGGTGCTGAACAGCCCCCAGACTGCACAAAAGCACCCTCAGCAGTGCTGTACTGCAATCCTCAAAAGCATTTTCCCTCTTGCATGGAACCAAAGCCTTGTGCTCAGGGCCAGCCCTGGCCAGGGATCCCAATGCAGAAGCCAACAAACCCCAAACCTTGCAGAGTCAGCCAAGAAATTGGGTTTTATTCCAGAAGCTCACAAACCTCAGAGGCTCCCAAACCTCAGAGGCTTCAAATTCCTCCCAGGGTTAAAAAATCAGCCCTGGCCTCAAAATTTTGTGGCATGGCAAGTGAAGAGAGGATTTTCTTGGCATTGCTTTTTTTTTTTTTTTTTTTGCACAGCCTTCTTAGAGGTTGTGAGTTTGCTGGTGCCCATCAGCATCATGCACTGTACCCCCACTATAGCAGAAATTTCTGTGCAAGTCCAGCCATGTGCCACTGGTCTCAAAAGTATCAGGGTCAGGAAGAAAAGACAAGATTTACAGATGAGAGATTTTTTTCTCTGCCGATGGCAGGCACAGAATTACATCTGCCTGAGGATTTCACAAGTAGAAACTACTTAACAATTGCTTGGAATTGGAAAATAGGTACAATCCTAAAGGAAAAAAGTCACTGAGAGAAGATTCAGCAAAGAGCTCAGAGTCAATGATACCCTGGATATTGCTGCCCTGGCTTTGTGTTTCCATTTGCCTGTACACACAACCATTTTTAATATCCTGAAAACACCAATAACAATTAAAAATCATTTATTAAATGGTGGGGTTTTTTTCAGAACTGTGTTGGAACCCCTGAAGGCAGAAGGAGAGAGTATCACCTGTCCTGGGAATAATATCAGGAGTTGTTGATAAAGATCATTCCAGTGACACAGCTGAAGACCAGGGAGTACCACTGAGAAACTCCTGGTCTCCTTCAGATGCTCTTTCCACCCACCACACAAACACTTACAAACAGCTTAGAAAGATCAGGTTGGGGATGCTCTGAAGACAACACCTGAAACAAGATCAAGGCCAAACACACAGTATGAAGTTATGAGACAATAAAATAAATCAAAGGTTGCAGCTGAATCACTGAACTGTTACCAGCTGTGGAGCAAATACCTGTTACTGGGAGCAGCTGCTACTGCCCTATAAAACTTTTACATGTTCTGCACATTTCAGACCCCAAACCAGGGCTGACTCTAGTTTTAAAAGGCAGACACCCCTATTAATATAAACAATTACCACTCTTCTCCTGCTTTTATGAACACTGGCATTTTTCAAGCCAGTTGTAACTTGTGCAGCTAACTGTGTGAATTAAATACCACACTCTGAATTCTTTACTAACTTTTCTTTCAACAAGGTAGCAACATGTAAGTATAGCTATACTAAGTGCTGATGAGATTTATAACTGGGTCCTGACTATAAATCATATTTTTATCATCTCCAGAAACTTTTTATTGCTGTTTTCATCCTTCATTTTATAGGTCATATCTCCTCTCATCAGTAGGACCTATATCAAGGTGTTGCTCTTACTTCATACCCCAAAAAATAATACAGATTTTTTCCCCAAAGGAAAGAAAAAAAATCAATGCAAACATTTAGGGATTCCAAGGAATCCTTTTGAGGAAATAAGTATTTGTATTCATGGTAAAATTCCAAACCTCCACACTAAGAGCTTGACCCAGCCCTGGTGAAGCCAGCGACATTTGTCACAGCAAGAGGATGGAGCCAAACACGCTGGAAATGGACCAAGGACATGGCATGGCTTGACAAACTGCTTCATCACTGGCTCTTAATTTAGAGCTTCATCACTGGCTCTTAATTTAAGCTTAGACCTCCTTTACAAGGCAAGTGGGTGAGAACAGCAAAAAAAAAACCCAAATCAATCACCACATCCACACGGTTCCCAACTCCTATTTATAGTTTTGCTTTGAAATTGAGGACAAAAATGCAAAGCACCATGCCAAAGGGGAACAGCCACGATCCACAGGACTCTGAGGCTGCTGCTTTATTTCAAGTGTGCTGTCCACCACACTCTGCACTGCTGCAAGTTCAGACCTCATCAACGTCCAACTTCTAACAAGATTTCAAAGGCTTTCCCTGGAGTTTCTCAGACAGCAAAGAAAAAAGGGATTCAGTGGTTAAAATGCTTTAACAATGGACAAGTTGTGGTCAAAAATCTCTCCTGTTTTTCTCCACTATCTGGACCCTGCTGCTTGGCACCTCCAGCAGCTTGGAGGTTTCCAGAGCTTTGTTCTTTTTAGAGAGGCTCTGTGAATCATTGTCTTGCTTTTGCTTCTCTTACTTGAAAACGCCTATTAAAATGAACACACTAAGATTTTAATGCTTTAAGTAACCATTATATAGCTATTGCAAAATGTCACATCCACAGGTAAATAATCACAGCTTTTAACTTGGGGTTTGAAGAGCTCCAAATTCACCTTTTTGGACTGACTTTGTGCCATCACCCAACACACACCACAGACCAATCATAGTTTGCCCTTCACTCACTCAAGGAATTCAGGGCCTTGGGTCATTCCAGACCTCCTTGTATTCCTTGGTATGTACCATAATTCCCATCAGATGCATTCAATATTAGAGCTTTGGCTCTTCACAGCCAGCAAAGATCTGCAGAGCCACTCAGGGTGACACAGAGAGGAGCCCTCAGCAGTGCTGAGCCCTCTAATGGGATTTTTGGAGTGTTTTCTAGACTACAAATCATTTCAACTTGGGCACCCAAAAACTGACTTGACAGAGAGCAAGCACAAATATCAGGAAGCTTTGTGCATGATGTTCACACACGAGGTTCACTTACATTTTTTATGCTACAGGTCAAAGTAATTTCTAGTGTTAGAAGTGCACACATATCAGGAAGCTTTATGCATTACACATGATGTTCACTCACATTTTTTACACTACAGGTCAAAGTAATTTCTAGTGTTAGAAGTGCACACATATCACATAACATTTGTGCATTACACATGATGTTCACTTACATTTTTTACACTACAGGTCAAAGTCATTGTAGTGAGTAGTACACAAGTAGTGTTAGAAGTGGTGCTAATTCAGTTTACAATTCAGGAATCTGAACATCACTCCCCACATGCAGAGTGCTCTTGCATTTAGCTTTGCTCAACTCCTTTGTTAAAGACAGGACTGAATGATCAGAGCTCACAGAAAAGCCTGAAAAGGCTTTACAATTGCACCTCTAGGTGCTCCTCCTTAATCCATGAATTTAGGGTCTCTTCAGCTCCTCTCCACTCCCATTGCACACAAAAAGGGAAGAGCACCATCCCTAGCATATTCTGTAATATTTACTAATTCTGTAGCTCTATCTCTTCGCTTCAAATAAGAAAAATCCTTTCTGTGCCAATCACTCACCCATGCAAATTAAGAACTGACACGAAAACCAATCCGTTGTTTTCTATTACTCCATAAATACTCAGGGAACCTCGGAAGTTCCCAAGCGAGGCACGGAGGGGTTGCGTGGGCAGGAGCTGCACCCTGCAGGCACCGCCAGGGAACAGGCGGAACGGAGCCCGGCCCGCGCCGTGCCCAGCTCGCCAGTGCCACCGTATGGCGGAGGATTATTTTCAATAAATACACACCAAATCGCGCATTTTTGGGTTTTACTCTGTTCAGAGAGCTTCTTGTCAACGTGGGCACGGTATTCTCAATTTCTGTACTGCAGAAAAGCCAGGCATGGTGAAGACCCCCCGAGAAAATGGGGCAATTAAAATGTGATGCTTCACACTGCCTTGAACACTTGCTATTCAGTGAAATGGCTAAAAATTACAAAGTAACTCTGACTGTGTTTGCTCATCCCTCTGATTTCCTGGTGCAGCCAGTGTTCCAGGCCCATCTGCTAATTTCTTCCCTCTGTCCAATGGCAGGAGCAGCCCCCAGCACACACCTGACCCCCAGCTCAACACCCACTGCCAAAATATATTAACCACTTCAAAAAAAGCACATTTACTTCAAAACCACACTGCAAATAAAAAAAACACTTGCAGAATCTCACATACCACAACAAACAGGTCTCTGTATTTAATAAGTAAATATATACAAGCAGAACCTCCACGTGGTACCTGTCCCACTCACCTAGAATATTCCTGGTTCCTGGGGAGGTGGTGAAAGAGAAAGCAGCTCAATAAAGAGGTACAAAATACAAAGGTAACACCTTTAAAAGCACAGAGTTTGTTAGAGAAAAGAGTTTTCCTTTCATTAGATAAAAATACACATTAATACAATGCACATCAATATTTCAGCACAATCCAGACTGAACAAGGGAATTCAAGTGGTTTTAAGCATCAAAGGACCCAAATCCAAAGCTCCCAGAAAGCAGAGTACCTGCTCAAGGACATTGAAAACTCCTGGAGGGAAGAACAACAGAGAGGCTCTGTGTCTGAGCAATATGGAGAGGTTTCACTCAGAGTATTCAACCACTGCCCAGCACCCTGCAGAACTGCCCCTGCCAGCTCACAGAACAGGTCTGAGTCCAATCCCCAGCACAGCCACAAGGTCCCTGCAGCTGGACACACAAGTTTCCACTCCAGCCCCTCAGTTTCAGGGGCTGCTCCCACCCTTTGCTGAGCCTGTTTTGACCTGCCAGAAGTTGCAATCGCCCAGGTCTGAACTTTTCCTTCATGTGAACCACCTAAGAGCTGGCATTACATCCCATACACCTGCAGGAAGGCTTGGTTGAACCCAGCTTATTGATTCATAAGATGCTTTAACTCTCAAGATAATAAATAAGACAAAAGAGAGGTCAAGAAATCATGAAGGAGTTGACTCCTCTAGTTCAAGTAAGGAGCTCCTATTTTTTTTAGTGTTATTCTTCTGTTGTCTCCTACCACAATGAGGGGGGAAAAAAAGCAACAGTTTTCCTGAAGTCCTTCACAAAGTTTAGGTTGCACAACAATAAAAATTAGGAATCAAATGGCTTCAAAGTTTGCTGCTGAAAAGTAAAAAAGACAATACCTTATGTATCTATTACATTGTGGGCATAACACACAGGCTTTATATACACTTGCATTTTGACTACTGACACATCCAAACAAATCTTCTGGAAAATAAAAGTTTGTTCTGACAATTATTCAACCTTCTGCCTTACTTGCTTTATAGAGTGCAAAAAAAACCTGTAAAAAAACCCCTCAAAACTCAACACAGCCAGTTCACTTTAGAAACCACAGCACTGGTTTGGGGAAGGGGATTTGCATTTTTAACTCTTTCTGGTGTGTTTAAGTAGTCCCATAAAAAAATGGTTGTAGAAATTTCCAACTTACTTGGCAGGACAGCACAGCTTCAGTTTACTCACCCACACCTTCTTCTTCTTCCTTGCCAGGGAAGAGCACAGGCCTCAGTTTACTCACCCAGACCTTCTGCTTGAATCCACCTTCCATTCCCAGGGCACAGGGAATGCTGCAACTTCTCACCTGCTCAGGAAGCAGAGCAGCACAGAGCCCTCAGGAACCTGGAGGAGGAAGGAAGGAGGGGTGGTGCTGCCCTAAAATAGGATGAGACACAGGTGCCCCAACAAGATCCAGGAGGCAGATGAGCAATTTGTTAAATGCAATCAGCCCCCCTTTTTATTTCACTCAAATCAAAGATTACACCCACCTGCCACAGCCATTGTGATTGCAAAGTTCATCCACAGAAGAGCCCTGAGCCCCTGGAGTTACAGCAGCTAAGGAAATCCAGGGGCATCTGAAAGCCATCCCAAGAGATACAGCAGGAAATTCAATTAAAGTAGAGCTAAACAGGACAGGAATGAGGAGAGAAAACCGAGTGAAAATAAGTTGGTTTAAAGTCATGCAATTTCAATGGATTCTCCCAAAGCAACTTTAGAAAGTTAGCATGAGAGATCTGCATCCTGCTAAAACAAATTTATCATTCACAAGAAGTTACTTGCTCAGGTGCAGCATCCCAGGGCTCCCAGGACTATTTATGATGCCATAATTGCTCTTCACAGTTTGCAATAAAGCCAGAAGAGGATGCCCCACCTGAGCATGGTGGAATGGCTGGAGCACTACTGGGAATCTTTCCTGGAACAACTGCAGGTACAATTTCTTATCAGCAATGATGGAAAAAAGGGTGAAATAAATCGTTGTCAGGCTGTTTGTTTGTTGGGTTTGGTTTTAAGTTTTATATTGAGCTGCTTTTGTAGAGTTAGGTCTGTACAATGGGTTCTTCTTTAAAATAAAATTATAATAAATAAAATAATAAGTGTGTAGGGCTTTATGCCAGAACTATGGAAGTGGTTCAATTTAATCTTGTTTGACATAAAAACTTGAGCCCAGAAAAAAATAGAGCCTTAAGAAACCATCCAGAGGAGAAGTGTATGGAAAATGGTCACAGCCTCTTCCTAGGGCAGTTGTTTGCATGTTTACCATCCCTTAAAATAGCCACACAACATTTTTTACAAGTGTCTGATGCTTTACAAGTGTCTGTCTCTCACTCAAAGTAGAGATTTACTGAGCTGTAGGATGAAGATGGAGAGAATTGGGTATCAAACAAACCAGAGAAAATTTAATGAAGAAGGAAATGAACTACAAATCTCTCTTAATAGATGAACCATAGTTTTGCTTTCTTTCATTATGTTAAATATCAACTTTGTTTGCTGCCTAGAATCTTGAATGAAATCCAAGCTCTGGTATCCTTTTCCTACGACAGTGGTTCTATGGCCATAGTCTGTTAGTCCATGAGAGCAATGAAATATTCATTTATCATCTTGGTGAGTGTGAGAATATCTATTGCAATGATTACATTAAAATATTCCAAACAATTGTCTGTTTGTCATTCAGTTTGAATGTGAATTCAAAAGAATGTGAGGAACATTTCTGCTTTGTCACCTAATACATCCTTGTAACAAACAAAACTGTACCAATAAATTGTAAATCTGGATAAAATTAACAGCCCTTTTGCCCAGGCCAAATCCCAAGTTTCTGATCATTTTACTTCTCTCTTTTGCGTCTTGCCAAAAAGATAAGAAACATGTTGGCACAAAAGAAAAATTATTGCTTGGACTGTTCTCCCAGACTTGAATCTGTTTCCTATAAAAGCAGCTTGGACAGAAAACTCCACTTAAGGAAACAAGCAACATCAAAATAGCTTTAGAAATAAAATAGTAGAAAATTATTAGGATTTTTAACAATTACCTGCCAAATTTAAATTGTTAAATGCAGATGGCAGATGAGTTCAAGGTGATGTGTGACAGATACATGTAGGCTTAAATGAATATAAACTATCTCTGTTGGTGTGATCAGATCTCCACAATCACATTATTGTTCACTCACCTCAGAGACATAACTAATGCTAATTACTAATCTATTTTGCATTACACTGAGGAATAATTAATAAATTAACAAAACCACTGTCCCCTGAGTGACATTCCGATGCACTCTGAGCATGCAAGAGCACAAGAAGTTTGTGAAAAGCAATATCATTGTTCTGTTCTTCTTGCACATTGCAGATTATTTTAGTGTTTTTCGCTTAAAAGTATGTTTTGGTCGGATTTAGGTGATTTTGGGGGGGGGGGGGTAGGAGGGGCTGTTTTGTTTTGGTTGTTTTTTGAGGGTCCTTGGTGGGATTCTTTTGGGGGGGGTGTTTGTTTCTCTATTTTAGGGGTGGTTTTGTTGGTTTTGATGTTGTTTTGGTTTTTTGTGGGGTTTTTTTTGGGGGGGAGGTGGGTGAGTACATTTTTCTCGTTTTTCGGTTCTGTTGTTGGAGGTTTGTTTGGTTTTGGGGTTTTTTTGGTGGATGTATTACAGAACAAGGCCTTTGGAGTAAATTAATCCCAAAGGCGGGTATTTTTCCCCTCACGAATTCAAGCCGGCGGTGGGGCTGCCCCTCAGGCGGTGCCGTTACCAACCCTCCGCGACCTCTGAGGCGGCAGCCCGGTGCCGGTGTCCTCTTCCTCGCTCCGATCCCCCGTTCGAGCGGCTTTTCCTCAGATTCCAGCCCGAGGTGGCTCCAAGGCCGCCTCAGGCGCCGCATCGGGGCTTTTTCTGCCTTTTTTTAACCTCAGGATTCGGGACTAGCAGAGCGGCCGTACTCGCGCGCCCTGCGCTACCTGACCCTCCTCAGCCGCTGTAGCGCCCGTACGGAACCGAAAGCGGCGCGGTGGCGCCTCGGCCAATCCGCTCCGCTCTCACTGCGCGGCGCCGCTGCCCCCAGCCAATCGCGCGGCCGTCCTTTCCTGCCGGGGGCGCTATGGCGGCCGCCACGAGCTGCGGCCGCGCCGCGCTGGGCGCGCTGGCCCGGGATGGCGGCGGGGCTGCCGCGCGGTGGCGGCGGCTCCTGCCCCCGGGCCGGCCCGCCCTGCCCTGGGTGTGTGCCCGCGGCGCCGCGGCGGGGCCCAAACCCGGGCGGGCCGTGACGGTGGAGGTGGGCGGCAGGTGAGGGGTGTGGGGGCAGCAGGGCAGAGCGCTGGCCCGGCTGGAGAGTAACGCAAAAGTGAGGGGAGACTGGTGCAAAATGCGGGATGTGTCCAGGTTATCTGAGGTTATAACTGAGGTTATCCTCAGTCGGGACGTTCTTTGATTTCCGATCTTGGTGTCCTGGCAAGCCTGATCAGCAAGAAGGGAGCCGGGAGCAGTGGGATCAGCCCTGTCATGGCTGAGTCAGGAACTGAGGAGCCCTAAGGATGTAATAAATGAAGATGTTGATGGATGTCGATGTGTACATAGCCAATTTAGCAAAACATTCCAGGCCACCAAGTTGATCAGAGGGGTGGAGACCTTTCTGGTCAGGAAATGCTGAGAGAATTGGGATTGTTCAGCCTGGAGAAGAAAAGCTTTGGGGTGATCTAATTGTGGCCTTCCAGGAGCTGCCTGGAAAGGTGCAGAGACTCTTGGTGAGAGTGTGCAGTGACAGGACAAGGGAGAACGGGTTAAAATTTTAAGACAGTAAGTTTAGATGGGATGTTAGGGGAAGAATGTTCCCTGTGAGGTCTTGGCACAGAGAAGCTGTGGCTGCCCCATCCCTGGATGTGTTTAAAGCCAGGTTGGATGGAGCTTGGAGCAACCTGGGATAGTGGAGGGGTGGAACTCGGTGATCTTCAGAGTCCCTTCCCACCCAAACCATCCTGTGACTCTATAGCTGAATTATGTTCATTATAACAATTAAAATCACACCTACAGGTCATAAGGACCTTGCCCAGGTGCTCCCTGAGCATGTGAACAATTCACCTGGGATAACCTCTATAAAAATTACTGACTAGTCATAATAGAGGGGCTGTGCTTGGGAAGGGGCCACCTCTGGATTTCTGTGTATAAATAATGGCATGGAAAGTCAGGAGGGTGTGCTGGCCTTGTGCAGTAGCACCCAGCACAAGCCTGGAAAAAATAATCCATATTTTTATATATTGCTCTTGAGTGTGTCCTCATTGCCTTGTTGCTCTCCATTCTCTGCCACAAAGGAGGGAATGTTCTGCAGCTGTGCTGGGAAGTGTGCAAGCAGCTCCCCTCAGCCTTGAGGGTGTTTCCCACTGGCTAAACCCCAGCTGGAACAGGTGATGAGCCACCTTTCTAACTCCTAGGGATAGTTAAAAGGCTTTGCTTCAAGGTAAAGGAAGTAGGACACTTGAAACTTAGGTGGATTTGGTCACTTTTGCTCAAAGAGTTTCAATTTTTATGTCTAAGGAGGATTTTTGTATTTCCTGTGAAGCACAGCCTTTATTCTGTGCAGTTGAGGCTACAGAGGAATGCAGAAATTGCTGGGAAATGTGCATGAATTCACTATAAATTCAAGTAACAGATTCTTTCTTTCCTTTAGAAAGATGGAGCTGTCTTCTGGAAAACTTGCAAAGTTTGCAGATGGATCTGCTGTTGTTCAGGTAAAAACAAAAAATAGTCAAAATTTGTTCAGCTTCAAAATTCCTGTCTCTTAAAAGTCATTGTCTGGGCATCAGAGCCTGTGAGATATAGGGCTTCAAGGGGCAACTTCATCCCTAACAAAGGGAAGGAAAAATTTATAGGAAAAAATTATGTTTGAAAAGCAAAAACAGGACATGAGCTGTGGATTTATGTGGTGGCTTTCTGCAGAGTATCATTCTTAAGAATAACTGGTTTGTAAATAAATTTAGAACATTGGGAATGATTTTCTTTTCAGGTAACTTCAGTTTTTACCTATTTTTCTTAACCCAGCTAGGTGACACAGCAGTGATGGTCACAGCAGTCAGCAAAACCAAGCCCTCTCCATCTCAGTTTATGCCATTAGTGGTAAGTACTGATGATTAGTTAAGTAAGCACTAAGAATTAGTTTTGTGCTAATCAATGATGAACTTAGCAGCCATAGTCCTTAAACAGTGGAGTTCAGGATGCTGGGGGGAGTGAGGAATGTAAACAGGAGATGGCAGAGCCTGGACTTAAGAATTGCAGTTGTTGATAAAATAAAATGATAAAAAGGATCCCTGTTGAGCCCTGGATGTTGCCTGCCTTGGCTTTTGTCTCTTCCAAGCCCTTGAGGACTTTGCCAGACCATCCAAGCTCAGGTGTTGGGGTTTGCTTGTGTGGAAAATGGGTGGGATTGTGAGGCTCAAAGGGCTGGGATTGTTAAGGGTGAGAAGTTGATAATTGGGGTTGGAACTGGATGATCCCAAGGGTCCCTTGTGAGGGTTTCTGTGGCTCTGCAGTAAATAATCAGGTGTCATTAACCACGCCTGAATTTTCTTTGGAAGGTTGACTACAGGCAGAAAGCTGCTGCAGCAGGAAGAATTCCCACAAACTATCTAAGAAGAGAGCTTGGTTCCACTGATAAGGAAATTCTTACAAGTAGGGTAATAGGTAGGCTGAAACCTTTTTTTTACAATGTACTTGAAAAATGTCATTTTCTTGTGAGTATTTGAAAATACCATTTATAATGCTGTCAGAAAACAAACATGTCATTTATTTATCAGTATGATTGAAATTTTAAGATTGTATATATCATGCTAAATACATTTCTGAGTTCTTTAGCTTTTGTCTCTTTTTTCGTTTAAAAACCCCATTTTGTCAGTTTCTTGTGGGGTCGTTGCAGGACAAACTGAATATTAACTACTGAAACCCAACTTCCTGTGAATTCCTGTGAATTCCTGTGAATTCCTGTGAATTCCTGTGAATTCCTATGAATTCCTATGAATTCCTGTTTGATTATTTCCTTTGCAGATCGCTCAATCAGACCTCTCTTCCCAGCAGGCTACTTTTATGATACACAGGTAGGTCATGCTACCTTCAAAATGGAAAACTTGGATATGGCCAAGGAAAATTTCATTATACAGGCCCTGTTTTAAGAAAAACTTATTTTTGTTAACATCAAGAAGGAGTTTGCACTTCATAAACAAGTGTAATGTTGCTTTTTAGTCTGTCATGTCCTTGTCTTAAATTATTTATTATTACATCCTGCTTTCCAAATTTTGTTGTTAAGGTGCAGGAACAAAAATTTTTGTACAAGATGCTAATAGTAAATATTTTATATGTGATGAGATACAATATTACCCATCAATGGGGCTTTATTGTCAGCTTTCTATTTTAAATAACTGAAAAAATTTCCATGTGAAACATAGACTTGTGTAGATACCTGGGTTTTTTACTGTCCTTAGCTTTGTATTGACAGCTAATAAAAATGTATAGGTCAAAATGATTCATTGTCTTTTATCTTATGCCAGATCCTTTGTAATCTTTTAGCAGTAGATGGTGTCAATGATCCTGATATTCTGGCAATTAATGGAGGTAAGAAGGCTGTGAGAAATTGCTGCTTTGGTGGGATTTAATGAGATCAGGTTTTTCCTAATCCAGATTTTTGTCTTCCTTTCAGCTTCTGCAGCACTTGCCTTATCTGACATCCCCTGGAATGGTCCTATTGGTAAGTAAATATTTTTAAATTATGGGTGATTTTAATGGAATGGAAGATTTAGATCACAGGTGCCACTTTGTTTTTTTAAGTAGAAGCTGAATCTAAACATGAAATTTCAAGCATTGTAAATAATTTTACAATGGATAGTATTATTGCACTTCAAGGGATTATTTTTTCTGGATTAAATGCAGTTTTGAGAGGAAATAAAATACAGAAATAATGTACTATAGAGACCAATAAATTAATTTTCTCTTAAGAGAAACATATCCATTGAAACGCATTGTTTGGGAAATAGCTGCTTCAGAATACTTTTCCTCAAGGAATTCAAAAAGATATTTATTTCATTGTGAGTATTTTCTGGGAAGAGAAAAGATCTACCCAAGAACAAATATTGAACAAGTGTCTTCCTTTCAGCTGCCTTCTTTTTTCCCCTAGAAAACATGTACTGAAATAACAAAAAACTTCCAGTACACTCACAGCACTGTGTGTCATACTGGCATTATTTGCCCTACCCAGTAATAGTACTCAAAATAAAAACAGAATAGGTAATTTTGTCTTCTGGATTTGTTCTTAATATCCAGTCAACATGCTGATATTTTTAAATTAGTGTGTAGCTTTAATTACTGTTATTACCTGTGTAACTTTCTACGTACAGTGAGGCCTTAAAGAACTTAATTATTATAATAATAAATGACTTTCTGGAGTTTCTTTGCAGGTGCAGTGAGGGTGGGGCTGGTGGATGGAGAGACTGTTATCAATCCAACTAGGAAAGAGATGGCCTCTAGTACTCTAAATTTAGTTGTTGCTGGAGCTGCACAAAATCAAGTTGGTAAGTGAATTGTTGTCTGTTGAGGGCTTGGAAATCTTTGCAGATGTTTTCCTTATCTTTGAAATGTGGATTTTTAAACAACAGTGATAGTAACTCTTGGTTAAGTAGATTCCTTCATATTTATGCAGTTTAATGTTAGATTGCTGTTGAACAATAAAACAAGAATTCACTGAATTTTTCTCTTTCCATTGCCAGTTATGTTGGAGGCAACTGCTGAGAACATCTTGCAGCAGGATTTCTGCCATGCCATCAAAGTGGGGGTGAAGCAGACCCAGCACATCATCCAGGGCATTCAGCAGCTGGTGAAGGAGAGGGGTGTGCTCAAGAGAACTGTCCAGAAGTTATTTATTGCTCCTGAAGAGATTGTGGAGCTTGCCAAGAAGTAAGTTCAGAACAAATAATGCAGATGGAGGGATGTTTGTGAGTCTGGTACTTTCACTAGATTGGTATTTCACTAGATAATTTTCAAATATTTAATCCTTAAAAAAAACCCTGTAATTATAGAAGTGTTTAAGCTGTGTTTTCAAAAATTCTTCCTTTTCTCCCTAAAGACTTGCTTCTAACAAGATCTATGCAGTGTTCACAGATTCAAGCCATGATAAAGTAAGTAATCAATTGTGATATAATTATTTTTTGAATTAATACCATAATGAAACTAGGAGGATTGAGCTCTTTAAGCTTTAAGCTCTGTCCCAGGACAGACTGGATGTGCCATGGTCTCGTTGACAATGTGGTGATCATAGGTTGGATTTGATGATTTCAGGGGCTTTTTCCAACCTCTGTGCTACTGAAATTTGTTTGTCTCCTTCCCTGCATCTATTTGTAATAATAATAATTAATTTTTCTCCAAATTCTTAACCTGCCCAGAATATTTGCTTGTATTATGTGGAGGTGGAGACTCCCTTTTCCCAAGGAGTCACATGGAAAGGAAGAGGGGAAATGGGTGCAGGTTACTCCTGAAAGGTTCTGGTTGGGCACAAGAGCAATGTTCTGCTTGGGAAAAATTATCAGTCACTGGGGTATCTCCCCAGGGAAGAGGTGGATTGCCCAGAGTGGGACATTTTTAGGGTTCAGATGGGGAGGGTGCTGGGCCAGCTTGTCTGGACTGCTCTTGCCAAGAAAGGTTGGACCACACAACCCTTGAGGTCTTTTCCAACCTCATTATTGATTTTTAAATTTGTGTGACAGTTCTGTTCCTTATTCCTTAAATTTTTGGAGATCTTTAAACCAAACAGCCCCAAAGCTCTGTTGTTGTGCCCTGTAGAGTTAACTGGTTGCAAATCCTCTGTTCTAGATTTCGAGAGATGAAGCAATCAACAAAATAAGGCTTGAAACAGAAGAACAGCTGAAAGGTATTATTTTTTGTTAATATTTTGAGAATGCTTCAATGGAGGTAGCACTGCTTGGGAGTTAAGAGTATCCTCTTTGTTGGAAGCTATTTTAGTAAAAGTTCTATAAAATTAATTTCCCAACAATTTCTTTTCCATACCCAGAAAAATTTCCGGAGGCTGAGCCTTACGAAATCATGGAATCTTTCAATGTGGTTTCAAAGGACATTTTTAGAAATCTTGTGTTAAATGAATATAGAAGGTGGGTGTGTCAAACTCCTACTGATAATATTTCTGTCAGCTTTTAGTCCAAGATTATGGTTGAACTGATCTCTTCATCTGTCACTTCAGGTGTGATGGGAGAGATTTGACTTCCCTCAGAGACATTAAATGTGAAGTGAACATGTTCAAAATGCTTCATGGATCAGCCTTGTTTCAAAGAGGTCAAACACAGGTAGTGTCACTTAAACATCAGAAATTATCAATGAATTATCCAAAGCTGAGAGATTTGGATCTTTCATTTAAATGCCAGGCTCCCTTGTTCTTCACATTTAAATAGCAATAAGCAGAAGTGGTGTGTGGGTTGGGAAGTACATTGGTGTGCAGGGCAATGCTAAATTGGGCACATCATGAGAAATCTTTTAAAAGCAGCTTCATCCTCAAGCTGAGCCAAATAGGGAAATTTTACCCAAAAATTGCAATAATTAGAGGATTTTTTTTCCCTTCTTTGCCAAAAGTGTCAGCTGTTGGGTGGATTGAATTAAGATCGTATTCAAGATTTGATCTTCTGTACTTTTATAGCTCTCTTTGCTAGAGAACTGTCAGCCATTAATCTAACTTCTTACTGCACTGATTTAGGGTGGCAGTTCAGTGATTTACTCCTCAGTGTTGTCCCCTCTTATCCCACTAAAAATAACACCACTGCAGGTCCATGTGGGAAACAGGCACAAACAACATTGTGCCTACAGCTGGCCCTGTCTCTTACATGTTTCTTAGGGAGCAAACTGCTCTTGGCTCCTACTTAAGCAGCATTAAATTAGTATTTTTAAATGGGGCTGCTTCTAAGGATGTGTGGTCTTTACAGACCAGGAGTAAGTTTGTGTGATGGAGAGAAAAAGGTTCTGTAAGTGGTAGCTGATGGCATCTCATGTGCTGCTGAGCTTGTTCTCTTTGATTCTTCATGAACAGTGCCATTTGTGAAGGCTGGAAGGGTTTTAGAGGGGTTTGTTTTTTATTTTAGCTCATTTTCATTTTAGGTTCTGTGTACAGTTACATTTGACTCTCTAGAATCCAGTGTAAAGTCAGATGTTATCTCCACAGCAGTGAGGTATGTATGTCTTGGTGCTTTGGCAGTAGTAACAAGAGGGTGAACATTTAAGCACGTTTGATAAAATCCCCTTGAGCTTCCACATAGATTCTTTCCTAGGACTGAAAAATGTGTAAAATTAGACTTTGAAGTTTCCAGAGATCGTGGTATGGGTTTGTGTTAGGGTGACATTAATTCCATAGCCACATTTGAAACTGGACAGTGTTAAAGGGAACATCCAGTCTGGTTTATGTATTTAAAATATTTGTGGAAAGTTTAACTTGGGGTGTAGCAAGCTGGTCCTTGTGCTTTGAACACTTCATTGCTGAAGTGAAATTGGTTCCCTTTAGAGCCACACTGCAGTGATGTCAGCCCAGTGATTTCATCCCAGTGTGGGAGCTTTTACATTTTAATGTCTCAGCTTTACTGTAGTTAAATCTTTGTTCCCTGCAAGAGTTTGTAATGTTCTCTAATTTTGGTAGCTGTGGGTGATCAGCAATGTATTGATTTGTTGGTTTTGGCTGGGTCCATTTGTAATTAGTTTGAATTACCTGTTGTGTGTAACGCATGTTTGGTTGCTCCTGTTGTGATATGGTCTTGTTTTTAATTAATAGTGGAATTAAAGATAAAAACTTCATGCTGCATTATGAGGTGAGACTTCTCCTGTGTTACTTTCTGCATGATTCACAGAAGGGCTTCATGTCTTGCTTGTAAAGGTGCAGTTGATCACTTCCAAGGTTATAAATTAGCTCTAGATTTGCTAAAATGTATTTATGCTAATTCATGCATGAATTTATATGAGCAGAAGTGCTGGTTTCCTGAAAAGCAGTAGGTGATTTGTAAATTGCCAGTTTATACAGGCTTTTACTGCCATAACATTAGGTGAACTCCTTCAGAGCAGGTTCTTACTGAAAGCAGGATTAACCTGTGCTATTATTTTTAGTAAACTCTATTAATATGTTCAGCTGATGTGGCACAGCAATAGTAAATAAATGCTTTTACATCTTGGATCTCTCTCAGCCTTTGGAGCTTGCCCAAAGTATTTCCTGCAGGCAACAGGCAGATCTTGTTCCATTATCTCTGACAGAAATAACATTTCTGCTGGGTTGTTTGACAGGTTCCTTTGGAGGAAGCTTCTTGTGTTCTCTCTTACCTTGCTACTGCTTTACTCTCTTTTGTCTTGTGGAAGTAAAACATTTACTAAACATTACCTAAACTGGTCCTGGCTTGCAAACTGAGTGACTGATAGAAGTCATGTGGTGGTTTGATTATTTTATTTTTAATGTATATTTACTTTGAGATGCACCAAAACTTCAAAGATGTTTTTTTCTAAGTGTATGTTTTAAAATGGAAAAGAAAAGCAGGTTAATTTTGTGTGTACACATTTTTTTGTTTCATAGTTTCCACCGTATGCAACCAATGAGATTGGCAAAGTTACTGTGATGAACAGAAGGGAGCTTGGACATGGTAAGTCCAGACTAGAGAAATGCCATGCTGAAAGTTCCAATATTTTATCTGATTTTTATTTAAGGATCACTTAGTGGTTATTTTGTTTTGTATTTTGTTGGGTTTTTTTTTCTTTAAACAGGTGCACTGGCAGAACGAGCTTTGAAACCAGTGATACCCCAGGATTTCCCATTCACAATCAGAGTTACTTCTGAAGTGTTAGAATCCAATGGTATTCAGATTTTCTTGTTTCTAACTTAGTGCTGGAGACTGAATTTGGTTCTTAACAAGCTTTGTTTTGTCAAACTTGATTTATAGGCATGCTAAATTATAGATTTCAGCTTAAATACTCTTAAAACTATTACCTGAAATATTTTAAAATAAAAAGCACATTCATGAAGAATGGAGCTTTCAAAATGGTATTTGGGGGCATTTTTATGCTACAGGATGAGGAAAATAACTCTGACTTGTATTGAGACCCATTTTTCAGTGTTTAATCCCTGGTTTTTTCCTGTATTCCAACTCCAGGCTCCTCCTCAATGGCTTCTGCGTGTGGTGGAAGTTTAGCATTAATGGATGCAGGTACAAAATGAGGCATTTAAAAGGATAAACCACATGTGATAATGTGCTACAGGATCTGGACATGACCTAAGGCTTCAAAAATGTATTTTTTTGCCATTCCTAGGAGTTCCAGTGTCAAATGCAGTGGCAGGTGTAGCCATAGGCCTCGTTACCAAGTGCAGCCAGGGCAAGGGGGACATTGAGGATTATCGTTTGCTGACAGACATCCTGGTGAGTGCTCCTCACATCCTACTGCTGCTGCTCACTGACAAATACCTCCTGGGGCTGCTTCTGGAACCTTCCACCCTGTCAATTCCTGAACATCACTCCTTGTCACAGACATATTGTAAGAAAAATCCTCTTGATGGGATTTTTCTCCTGAGATGCTGAGAGGCCTCAGAAATGAGATGTAAACAATGGTTATCTGTTGCTGGGGATAAAAGGTGCATCTTTGATTGATTGGTCTCATGTGGTTGTTTTTAATTAATGACCAATCAAAGGTTCAGCTGGATCAGGACTCTGGTCAGTCACAAGATTTTATTATCATTCTTTCCTATTCCTTTGTGATGAAATCCTTTCTTCTATTCTTTTAGTATAGTTCTAATATATTGTTTTCTTTTAATATAATATTTATCATAAAATAATAAATCAGCCTTCTGAAACATGGAGTCAAGATTCTCATCTCTCCCCTCATCCTGGGACCCCTGCAAACACCACCACAACTCCTGGAGAAATTAGTTTCATCTTTTGTTTCATCTCGCAATTCCTCCCTCATTTTGAAACATTTCTGTGGAGTGTCCAGTCATGTTTCTTATTTTTCATGTTTTAGTTATTTAAGCATTCATAAGCTTTCTCCTTCCAATTAGTTTTGTCTTTGCTCATGGGAGAAAAAGATGAATAACTTACCAAAGGACACTGCATATTGGGTGGAGAATGAGCACTTGGAAGAGGGGCTGGGGAGGAAAATGTGCAGCCACAAAGATCAGCTGTGGATCAGAAACTTGTCCACAAAAACTTGATTTCCAAGGAGAGAAAGGAGCAGTGTTAATCCTGAACAGGGAAATAAAGCTAAAGAAAACTTAGGAGTATCAAAAGTAATTCCTTTTTTTGGTATAGTGGGATGAAATGACTCCAGCTTGGTTTTGTCTGTGTGTGCTGGCAGGGAATTGAAGATTACTATGGAGATATGGATTTCAAGATGGCAGGCACCAATAAAGGGATTACAGCACTGCAGGTATTGTCAGATGGAGTTTTCCTCAAGTGAAACTCTGGGAGAATATTAAAAGAGCTTTCCTGACATTTAATTCTTCTCATGTCAGGTTGATCTGAAGCTGCCAGGAATACCAATCAAAATTGTGGTGGAAGCTATTCAGCAAGCTACAGGTAGGTCTGTTCTTGCATTTACACCCATTTCCTTATATTAAATTATAAATAGAATTAAGTTTATGAAACTAAACAATTAACTATTCATTTTTTCTTCTCATTGTGGAAAAAAAACAAGCTCCTGTCTTTATGAAATGGGTTTGGCTTAATCAGTAAGCTCCAAACCAGCTTCAAAGTGACTTCAGCCATTGCATGATTTGGACTAGCACACGTTGCATGACTTTGTTTAAATTCAACAGGATAATGTTATAAAAATAACACCAAACTTCCTCTCATTTCACATAAATTCAGCTATATTTACCAGTGAAACTTGCTGCCATCTGTATTCTGACATGTGCAGCTAAAATATTCTTGAAGCACATGAGAAAGTGAAGCTGTGTGGTTTAATAAGGATTTAATGAGTTGGAAAACTTTCAGCCTGACATTCTCCAGCTAGGCAGGAGACAGGTTTTGACAAGGGATGTTTTTCTACTGTATAACAAAAACTTCATGTATTTATTTTAATCATATGTAAAATTATTGATTTTTGTTGTTATTATTCCCTCTAGCTGCAAAGAGGGAAATTTTACAAATTATGAACCAAACACTGGCAAAACCCAGACCTAACAGAAAAGAAAGTGGACCCGTTGTAGGTAATGTTATTGTGTAAATTTATAACCTTCATAATTACCTTTTTATCAATAAACTGCTTAAAATACCTTTTTTAAATGATTTATTGTTATATATTTTTGCTCTTGTCCTGTGGGTATAATTTGTGGAGGGGTTTTGGTTAGTTTTGGTTATTTTGGGGGGATTGTTATTGCCACATGGGGCAGCACTCCTATTTCAGTGAACACCAGAAAAACAATTTAAGTGAAGTTATGTGAAGCTCTGACAAAATCAGCATTGATGTAGATGAGAATATCAGTATGACTTAAGGTAATTTACAGTCATCAGATTTATTCTGTGTCTTCATTAATTTCAGTTCTTACCTGTAATTACCTCCCTGTTCAGCAGACAGCACAGGTAGCTGTAAGAGATGAAAAGCTCCAGGAATGTGCCCTTTTGTGTGATAGCTTTCAAGATGATTAATTTAGCACTTCAAAGGATTTCTAAATGTTCTTTCAGAAACCATCCACGTTCCATTATCAAAAAGATTAAGATTCGTTGGTCCTGGGGCTTACAATCTGAAAAAGCTTCAAGCACAGACTGGTGAGACATTTTTGATTCCTGTGATGATTTATCCTCACGTGTTTCCCTTTGTTTCAGACCTGTATGTTGAGCTGTTTCAGTGCTCAGTACAACCTGAAAATGAAAAAATTCTGGGAGATGCTCTGTTTTGGACCTGAAACCCTTAATGCTGTGGTGAACTTGATTAATGATTCTTAGGGGATTGGGGTGGAGAAAAAGAGAAAAAATCCTATTTCCCTTTCCTAGAAGGGCAAAGAATTCTGACTCCAAAACACTTTCATTTCCCTCAGCTATTAATATAAATATTATTAAAAATCTCTGGGAAATTGATTCATAACCCTCAACATTTATTCAGGATTTTTTTTTGCAGCCCTTTATGTTCTTTTATGGCCCACAAGTTTATAAAGATATTTGCAAGGAGGTGGGTTGTTCAATGCCTAAATTGAACAAGATTAAATCATGATAGAAGAAGTTAATAATTAAAAATTAAATAATGTTAGAATTCTGCAGTCTTAATGAGTGTGCAACACCCTTTTGCTCTGAGCAAGTGTTTTCTGAGTGGGATTGTCTGCAGTGTGCCCCTGATGTGTCCCCAATCCCTTTTTCAGGTGTGACTGTCAGCCAGCTGGATGAGGAGACCTATTCAGTGTTTGCCCCCACGCCAGGGGCAATGCACGAAGCCAGGGAGTTCATTGGGGAGATCTGCAAGGATGATGTGAGCTCCCACTTCTGCCTTCAGCTCCACAGTTTGCTCTTTGTGCCTTTGTCTTACTGGATTCTTTTTTATTCTTCTACAGCAAGAAGTTAATTTGGAATTTGGGGCAATTTATACAGCCACAATTACTGAAATAAGGTATAAAACCTTAACTGCAATAAGGTATAAAAAGTGCTTTGGAGTTGAAATTAAGTTATTTGCATAGCTATATTATAATATATATATTATATGTTATATATTATATAATACATAGTATATATTATGTATATATTATATTATACATATTATAATTATATAATACATTATATATATTATATATAATGTATTATATATATACATTATATATACATTATATATATTATGTTATATATATTAGGTATGTACACATACCTAATTATGATGTAAAATAATCATTGTTTTTTTAAGAGTGCCAAATTTATGCTGGCAGTATTGCCACCTGCATCATTTCTGATACTTTTTCTGAGGAAAATATTTTGTTTCCTAATAAAGCTGGGGTTTTTGCTGTTTGTTTCATTTGTATAATGTCTCGTTAAGGCCTTTTTTATCTTTGAATCTGAAAGGGATGGTATGAATTTGCTTTCCACTTTTCATCACAATATTTGTCTTGTAAAAATTAGATTTTGGGTGGGACCTATGACTGAAATACTGCCCTGAAATAAGAAATTCTCATCCATTTTCAGTTAAAGAAAAATGAGTGGATATATTATGGTGGATAAAAGATTTTTAAAAAGGGATGAGTAAAATTTTGTTTATGAGAAGTTTGCAAGTGCTTGCTTTGGGGACAATATGAGAGTGAAATGTGGACTTTTCTTGAAGCCCTGTAAAATAACTGTGCTGTTCCTGCTGCAGAGATTCTGGAGTGATGGTCAAACTGTACCCAAACATGACCCCAGTATTACTGCATAATTCACAGCTGGATCAAAGAAAGGTAAGCCATCCTTAAACAGGTACAAAATGGGCAAGTAGATTTATTTTACCCAGTTGGCATGGCTGTAACACACTTACTGTTGTTCCACAGTCCATTTCCAGGTTAAAAGCTGTTAATTTGCAGCACTTTTTAATTCTAATTCTTCCTGCCCTGTACTTAAAGCTGCAAAGAATCAACTGGGTGACTGCTGCAGTTGTTTTTACCCCAAGTGCTTTGGCTCTGCAATGCCCTTTTCCATTAATATTCAGAAACCTGTTGTTCCTTTGGTAGTGCTGAGCCACTGGGCTCAAGTGTAGCATGAAGAACCCCTGAATAAAAGGATTTTTATAACAAACTCTGATAATTTTATTTCTGAAAAACTGTGTTCTAGATTAAACACCCTAGTGCCCTGGGATTAGAAGTTGGACAAGAAATTCAGGTAATTATTTTTTTAACATTAAAATGGTAATAAAGTGCTGCTTGTATTTTAAATGTTTGGGTTTTTTTCTAATTATTAATTTAGTGTTTATAAAGAAAATATTTTTCCATATTGGATTCCAATTCTGTGCTAATTAAAGGCCTGATCATTCAAGTTATGTTTATTTAATGTGGTCCTATTGCTGTCTAGGCACCACAGTATTTGACAGCAATATAGGCTAAAGGATGCTTATTTATTGCATTTCTAGCATTAAACTGATAAAAATTAATAAAAATTTGAACCCCACCCCCCATCTTTGAAGGAAGATGCTCAGTGTGAGGTTGCTGTGTTCCCTTCCCAGGTGAAATACTTTGGCCGTGACCCCACGGACGGCAGGATGAGGCTGTCCCGGAAGATCCTGCAGTCCCCAGCCAGCAGCAGCCTGAAAACCCTGACAGATAAAAACAGCATTGTCCTGGGAGGGGCTGTGCCACACACATCCTCCTCATCCCAGTGACAGGTAAGGCCAGCAGAGCAGCTCAGCTGACTCAGGGCTGCAGTGCCAGCTCTGCTGAACAACTCTGCCAGTCTGGGTTTGTAGTGAGCACTCACCCCTCAGTTGTAGCTGTAGGAAATTTGATGTTATAAAATTGGTTCAAATGGCCTTCACAGTCTCAAGCAGTCTAGACAGCCCCTTCTGTCCAAAACAAACTTACTTTATCTCCAACACCCTTTTTCTCTGCCTTTTAAAGAAAAAAACCCAAGGAGGGTATTGGAAGAGAACAAAAAATTAGCTGCTTTCTTAAGTTAACAGTGGAGAAGATTTCAGTTAATTAATGAAATGGCCAAAGCTCTTCCTTAGAAGAAGTTTTCCAGCATGTGTTTGACTGTCAGAAGGCTCATGCCTCAACTTTCCCCAAAATTTCTGTGGGTTTTCTTGTTCTTGGAAAGCTGCTGGATCAGGAAGGTGTCTGATGTTAAAATCAGGAGCAGTTACACAGCAAGATTGGCACATGCCCAGGGCACCAGTGGGAGCTCAAGGCAGTCTCTGACAGCCTTCTAGGAATGATTGGCAGCACAAAAAGAAGGGAAATTCACTGAAGAAATCTTGGTTTAAGGAACATTTTTGAATCTCATACCTTGATATAATGAGTTGGTTACAAAGTGTTTTCTCTCTTTCAGGAAAAAAGGTGTGATAGTTGGTGAAAATACAAGTGACCTTTGCTAGAACCTTCTCAAGAATCTGCAGGTGGATGGGAGTGAATCATATTTATAAAATAGACACTATTTATGCTTAAAGGTGATGTAGAAATTCAAAGCCTTCAAATTGATTAAAAACTTTAAAATAAAACAAGGAACAAGCAATGCCCTCATCTTGTGTAGCAAGGTTGAGATGGGAATACAAGAACATGGAATTCTGTGGACTGAGAAGATATTTCCATGCTAAAGGTTATTCTCTTTTGAGTATCCACTCAAAATAAAACTGTGAATATGAGAAGTAAGAGCTGAACAACTCTTTTGTGAGACAAAGAATTATCCTGTATGCTTGGTCAAGAGTCACACTTGGCCAAAGTTTTAGTGGCTTTTCAGTGTACAAGAATGTTGAGCAAGACATAAAGACTTGGAAGTATCACCTTTAACATGATGGATGCTGGTTTAGATTAATACATCACTCTCAAAATGTTCAAGCCTGCTACAATATCTGAGCAGAACTTGGTTGAAACATCACCCCTTATCACCTGGGTTCATTAGCACTGACTTTTAAAATGCATAATTAAAACATTAAAATTAAAATACTTTCTTGGAATGAACAATTGATGTGATAAATCTTTCCTTAAAACACTCTGATTAGGAGTGTCTTAATCCTTCTATTAATTATGTTGCATCAGTGAGTTCACTGATCTCTTTTAGACTTCAAAACATTTCCCAGGGGCTCATGAGAATGACTCGTTTTTCTACTGTGAGGTACAGACTTTGAAAATCAAACAGGGTCCTTCTGATGTTCAACAATTTGTATGCAGGACTAATAAGAAAATCAACTTCCTACCTGGTGGCAGGTGGGCTCTGAACCACCTGAAAGAAAAAACAAAGCACTGGGGAGAGGAGAAGTGGGAATGTACAGTAAAAATTACTCCTTTTTTATTCTAAGTTAAAGTATTAAAGAAGAAAGAAATGACTGGTATGGTGTAGTTGTCTCTTTCATCATGCAAGATTGAAAAACTGAAAAAAAGTTTGGAAAGATTTCCTTGGCAATCTTTTCCTCCTCTTTGAGGGCTGTGTCTTATTGTTTCTCAGTAAGAATTCAGATGTCACTTCTTTCTGTGACAGCTGACTGATACATGATTGTTACACATGAATAGTATTAATAAAATTATGTAGGTCAGTGTTGAAGTCCCTGAGCAGAAACTCACATGTTGCCATTTCTGGTAACTCTTCCTCGAAATGGACCTCCAAGGTTGATCTCTTTATTGTACACTAATTTCTGAGGCTCTCAGTGAAGCAGCTCCTGCAGTGCTGGGGCATTGTCTGTTTGGTGGATGATGATAGAGGAGCTGAGTTACTTTCATGTTGCTGTGGCAGAACCTGTACAGGCAGCCTGACTTGGTGCATCTGGAACCAGCTCCAGGCCCTGTGGGAAGGGGTGGGGAAGAGCACACTGGGAAGTGGCTGGGAGGAGCAGAAAGCAGCTCTCACCTGGAGAGACAGCAGCTCCATGGCAGCCCAGAGTTGAGCAAGTGCTGCTGCTCTGACCCTTCCTGGAGGGAGGGACAGCCCGGGCTGGAGGAGCTCAGCCATGATCAGAAACCAGGTGGGTGCAGAGTGCTGCAGAGAACAAGCTCAGTCCTTTTGCAGCAGGTGGTTTGTTGTGTTTGAAATAGTGATTTATTTCTTCTTTCTTACTGCTCAGCATAATTAGCTCCTGTAATGACCTGTCTTAAATGCAGCCATTGAAAGGAATTGCCTTGGAGAGTGGAGCTGGGCAGGTGCAGCATTGCAGCAGCTCAGCAGGGCCAGAAATGCCTTTATTTGACAAGTCTGAAGTTTTCATGCAGGTGCAAAGAGCTGGGGTATCTTTAAATGCCAGCAATAAATATTACAAGTGCTATCATAAAAGTATAAGAGCTGGCCTAATTGTACTTCTGGGATTACCTGCCAGAGGGAATGATACAGTCTCTTAATTTCACTCCAAGAAATTTCAAGTGATTTTGGAATGAGTTGCTTGTCTTGCTTGGGAAAACAAAAAAAGGAGCTCTCTGCTGCTCATGTAGTGACACTTGTGAATTGCTCTGTCTGCTGTCTACCCTCTGAAATCCTTTGCTTTGGTGAAGAACAGAGAATCCTCAACACTGATAACTTGATGGGGTAATGGGGAAGGATGAGCTGCTGGCAGGTGCAACACCACCATGGAAGACATTGCTTTACTTTCTGTGTGTCCTAAAGAGCAGAGACTGCTGCTTTCCTGGGCTTAGCCTGGTTTAAATCCAGTATGTGACATTTGTTGGGGCAAGTGTTGTGTGTCTTGTCCAGGCAAAGCCCCCAGAATTGACTTGCTGGTTGTGGGTACTGATGGCAGCAGGGTCGTGCTGGGCTTTGTAAACCCCTGGATGCTGTTTGGGGCAAGGAGAAGCCCCACATCTGAGTGACTGCAGTCCCACTGTGTTCTGGAGTGATATTTTTCCACAGAGGTCATTGAGTTCATGCCTGGAGAGATCATGGATTTATTTCACAGCTGAAGCATAAGAAATAGTTTTTTCTGCCAGTTCTAATTAATATATCTCCTTTGTGTAGCTATTCACCATAAGAATTTGCTCCAAAACACTCTGCTGTGGTTTCTTGCTGTTTTATTTATCCTGAGAAGTGCTGCATTTAATCATGAGTACAAGTCATGCTTTTATTTCTGTGTGTTTGGTTTGAAGAGCCCAAAAGCACACAGAGAAGTAGTGCAGAGGGGAGAGTTCATAAACAGCAGATGTCCTGAGGCAGAAATATGCTGTGGCCATTGGGGTTTGTGTTCCTTTTTGTGTGTTTGCTTTTTATTGAGCTTTGTCTAAGGTAGAAGTATGCTCAGTTTGTAATACCTGGTGAGGAAAGGCCACTGAAACACAGCAGGGAAGGCTTGTTTGGAACCTGACTGTAAACTGGTTCATGTGACTCTCAGTCCAGGGTTTTGAAACCACTTAACATGGTCTTTTTATAGTTACTGACTCACTATTATCCATAATGATGCACATGTCCCAAGGTGTGCTCCTATACAGCTAAATAGAAGAGCATAGGATAATTCTCAGACGTGTATCTTGTATTTTCTTGGTGACTGAATCTCAAAGGCCTGCTACAATGAATATCAGAGCAAAAGCTGAAACTTGAATGTTACTTTGATATTAAAGTTTTCTAAATCTGCCCAGAGAGTGTTTGGATAAGTTGCACATAGTTACTTTGAGTGGCATAGTTTGTTGGAAACACTTTCTTTCCCTTCCTGAGAGCAGAGAAATGCCAGCCGTGTGAATAGGAGCCCTACCGGTGTAACTGCTTGCACCGTGAGGCAAGAGCCAGGAAAGTCTGGCTTTGTCTGGGAACGGGGCACACCCTGGCCTCAGGAGAACTTGTCCTCCCTCCTTCCTTCCCCTTCAGAGCCCCAAAAATTGGGTTTGGAGACACAGTCAGCCTTCTCCTCGTCCCCAGTTTCCCACTGTTGCACACAGCTTTACTCCCTGAACACTTTTAGGTCTTTTTCCCTATTCCCACCCAAGCATGGAGGTGTAATTATTTTTTATCTGTAGTACAGAGGAAACGTGTAGATGCTATTTAGCGTTGACAACTTAAGATATAAAGACTTCGCGATGCTTGGCAAGTGGTTTGTCTTAAATTGTAAACTGTGTGTAAGGGCTAATTAAGCACGTTTCTCTCTGTCTTGAAGCTTCACCTTGAGTTTAGCTTTCGAGCCTTGTGTGGAGATGTACAAAGCAAGCACAGACGGCGTGTTACAGTATGGCTGCTGCTGTGAGGAGATGCCGCTCACTAACCTTTCTGCCGTTTTGTGATGCAGGGGACACCTTTTCTTCTTAAAAATTGAAACTGTTTCAGTTGCGTGCGCTGTTTCAATTTACCCTGGCCGGGGTGTGGAGCTCGCCCGTCGTTTTGTGTGGCGGGGGTGGGTGGCAATTTCTGTGGCGTGAGGGGGAGAGGCGCGCGTTTCGTCAGCGGCGGCACCAACTTGTAGACAGACTTAGAAAGAAAAAAAAAGAAAACGAAAAGGAAAAAAGAAAATTAAGGTTTTTTTCGGGGGAACATGCGAGCCCTTTAGGCGCCTCGGGCGTTCGAATGTAGCGCTGCGCCCACACCCCGCTGTGGGTGAGGGCAGCCGCCATTTTGTCACCCCCTCCCCGTTCCCGCCTCGGCGCCGTGAGGGAGCGCGCGCGGGCCCCGCCCCGCGGCCCCGCCCCTGTGGCCGCCGTCCCGTCGGCGGCGCGGCGGCAGCGGGCGGCCGCCGTAGCCCCTGCGAGGGGAGCCCGTGCCCGGGCGGGGAGGAAGAGAAAGGCGGCCCGAGCCGGGTTACAAGATGGCGGCGGCGCTGTAGTAGCTGCTGAGGCGGAGCGGCGCCAGCGAGGCCCGGGCCGGGGCGCGGCGGCGCTGACTCGCCATGGGAAGCGGCGCGTTAAAGGCCCCGCGGTGCCCCTGAGCGGCCCGGCGGCCCCGCTTGCTCCCCGGCGCCCTCGCTCCATCGCCCCCGCGGAGGCGGAGCGGGCCCGGGGCTGCACCATGTCGGACACCCGTCGGCGGGTGAAGGTCTACACGCTCAACGAGGATCGGCAATGGGACGACAGGGGCACCGGGCACGTCTCCTCCAGCTACGTGGAGCGGCTGAAGGGGATGTCTCTGCTGGTGCGCGCCGAGTCGGACGGTGAGAGCGTGGCCGGGGCTGCCCAGGCCGCTTCCCCTCGCCCCACGCCCGGCTCCGGGCCCCGACCGCCGGGGCCGCCCCCCACCATCGCCGGGCTCGGCTGATGGTGCCTTCCCTTGGGACACCCCAGAGGATTATTGTTGTTATTATTTCTACTCTCCGTGCCTTCCCTTGTCTTGCGGATCGTGTGAAGTTTCCTTACCGCACAAGCCACAGCAGCGTTTGCTACCGTGGTCTTAGACTTTCCCCCTCCCAGTTGATAGAATTATGGAATATGCTGAGCTGGAGGGGACCCATCGGGATCATCAAAGTTCATCTCCTGGCCCTGCACGGAGCTCCCAACAATCCCACCGTGTCCCTGAGAGCGTTGTCCAGGCGCTCCTGCAGCTCTGGCAGCCTCGGGACCATTTCCTGGGGAGCCTGGGCAGTGCCCGACCACCCTGTGGGGGAGAGCCTTTCCCTGATATCCATCCTAAACCTCCCCTGACCCAGCTCCACGCTGTTAGCCCAGCCAGCTGCAGCTCCCCGGCCTGAGCAGAGCTGAAGCCGTGACATGTGAGGACATTTTGTTCTCTTTCACAGCAATATCCTTTGCTTTTCAGGTGCGCTTTTCCACCCTTCCTTACTGCTGTGAAAAAAGTTGTTTGTTGCTCTTTTTCTCCTCAGGAATTCCCTGCTTGTGTTCCAGTCCGGTGACATCCCTTGTGATTTATTGCACTTTAAAATCACCTTAAAGGGTCTTTTTTAGAGGGGGGAGGTACTTGCTCCCCACTTTGTCAGCCGACAGGTGCTAATGTGCTAAATAAACCACCTAAGACTGGTATAAATTGCTCCGGAGTTGTTGCCAGGAGACATACACTACTTGCATACACAAGATGAAGTGCCTGCGTTTATAGTAGCTGGATGATTCACTTCTGAAGGGCAGCTGAAGGGAATCAAAGCAAGTGGCCCACGTGCCTTCTCTGGACAAAAACATTTTTATGCTGGGCAGCACATTACCTGCTGGCATTTCTATAGTTGGCCTAGAAGACCGCTAAAAAAGCTGGTTCTTGCACCAAATTTCAGGCGAAAAGAGTGCTACAGTGGATTTTGGACTAAAATAAAGGAGAAAAATGTATTTTAATAGGGTTATTCCTGTTGAATTTTGTCTTACCTGGCTTATTTTAGGAAATTATATTTAAAGGAGGCGGTTCTTGTGGATTTTCTGTGAGATTTGGATTAAGCTGAGAGTCTGTTGGCTGGCACGTGGGCAGTGGTGTGAGTTGTGTGGAGATGTTTGTTTTGTTGGATTCAGTAAATCTCTCTTCATGCCTTTTTCAGGTTCACTACTGTTAGAATCGAAGATAAATCCAAATACTGCATATCAAAAACAGCAGGCAAGTATTATTGCTAGGATTTACTTTCTCTGGTTGCTGGTGCTGAGGAATTGTTTTGTGCTTGGAGTAATTGCATTTTTTCAGGAAAAAAGGAAAAGCAGGAGGACATGCAGTTATTGATGGTGGGTTTTATGGGTGAAATAATTTATAGGTGCTTTTTAGAGGTGAAAAAATTGCTTAGAAGAGTGTGGGTGCTGAACACTTCACATTCTAGAAATTAATATGTGAGTCTTCTAGAAAAATACATTTTGGACTTCAGGCTTTGAAGGTAATATATGCAATTTGGAGAAATATTGAAATCATTGCAGGAAGGATAGTTGGAAACGTGTATGTGTAATTTTTGTCTCCCATGCCAGGCCGTCTGAAATAATTCCAAAATTAGGGAGGCAAAACTTAGACCAGCTCTGTTAAGTGTATTTATTTATTTATTGAGTTCTTTTCCTGGAAATAGCATGAAGGAATTTGTCTTTATGGGACTCCTTTCTTTGTTGTTGCTGTTTAGTTTTTATTTTTAGCCCTGAAAGCTCCGGTTGTCCTAGGTAAGGCCACAAGCCATGGTGAGAGTTACCTTTCCTAGGGGTAAACCTCCTGCAAGACAAAGTAAAACAGCTGGGAGCTGTGTTAATAGGTTATTTTTGTTTCATCCACTGAAAAAAATCAGCTTACTGAATCTCTTCTGCTTTTATTGTTTTCCCTTTTTCAGCGTGCATTTTTGATGCCTCTGCCTGCATTGTTCTCATGGGTTTTCTGGAGTTTTTTCTCTCAGTTCCTTTGTTCTACAGTAGAGTCTCTGTTCCTTCAGTGGCTGATACTTGTTCTTTATCATCCTGGTATCCAGGAGTGTTGCAGCAGTGTAGAAAACAGTAATTTTGTTCTTCCTAAGTCACAGAGGGACACATCTATAACATCTTTGAGGATTCTGTTATAGTGACGAGTTACAATGTGAGAATTTGAGAAAGAGACTTTGTTATCTTGTGGACGTTGGTTGGCTGGGTTTAGGTTAGGAGTGAGGTGGAGTTTTGGGCCAGCCTTTCCAGGGAGCTGTTTGCTGTGCTTTCTGCTCTTCACTTGTTAGGGGTTGGTGGCTGGAGGCTTTCCTTGGGGGGCCATGCTGAGCAAGGAGCTCTGCAGAGCTCCAGAAGCCAAGAGTCTTGAACTGCTTCCTGTTTACTGCAGGAAACCTATACACAGTGAGATACAAATGCAGATTTTGTTGCTGTAAAGTTTTAAAATGCTTCCCTTCACACCCTGTTTCCTGAAACTACAACTGATTAATTGTAGGGCTTTTTACTTAACTGGTAGCAAAGTTTCAAGTGACTTAAGTAACTTTTGTTACCATTTTTCTTGTGGAAAGGCAGATCATAGTTTAGAAACACTCAAGCTGAGGTTTATTTTGGCTGGGTTTATTTCTGGTACTAATGCTTTTGTGTCCATGTGACAGAAAGCTTTTTCTTCACTGTTTGCTCCTCAAAGTTTGTACGACCTCGTGCAGCTTTTTGTTGACCCAAAGCATTGTCCTCGAGTTGATGTTCTTGGATTTGGGGAAAGCTGAGGGTGGTGCAGCTGGATGGAAAAGAAGCATGCCCTGCCCACACATCTGTCCTCATGTAAATGACTTGACTGGACTCAGAGGGTACTTAACGCTTCATTGTGGTTTGCATAACAGCGTCCTGTGAAAAAAGGAAACCAGCACTGATTTTTCGGTGCTGTGCATCAGTCTGTGACTTCCAGTATTGCACTGTTAGTGCTGCAGCTATTGACTAACCCCAAACAGGACAGGCCTGTTACCTCCCTGCTCCAGTCGAGTCTGTGGTTCCTGGGGAATTCATTCTGCCAGGTGTTGGGCACAATGTCATCACGACTTTCCCTTTCTCTAGGGAAACTGGGCTTGGATGGGTCAGACAGGTGCCAATCTGCTCAGCATACAATGGAAATTACCTCTAGTTAGATGAATGCAAAGAATGTGAGAGCCTGGAGAGCTTTAGGTGCCCCTGGATTTTGGGGCATAGGCTTTGGGAGTTACACACCTCTGCTGGACACCCCACGTTAGCCAGAGGGCAGGGTTGGATGTGTTCTGGAGGCTCTGGCAGGAGTGGTTTTAAGGGTTCCACCACACCCATTTGATGTTTCAGCCTCTGCTTGAGGTTACTGTTCCCTGGCAGAGCTGGCAGGAGAGCGAGTCCATGGCTGAGAGAGATGGAGCTGCTGCAGAAATGCTTACAGGGAGTGCTGCCTTCTGCTGTTAGCTTTGCTTTGGGGGTGCTCTGTTTGCAGCTCGAGTGCAGATCCTGTCTTTTGCCCAGAGTTGCCATCACTGTGTGATAACAGAACGCTTTGCTCGAGGCAGAGTAGGAGTTCCTGGTGGCCAGGCTTGAACACATTTGCAGGGGTGCTGTTAAAGCCAAGCCCAGCAGTTGCCAGAGGGTTTTTCTTCACTCCTGTTTCATCCAGGGGCAGGTTAGATGTGTGACTGAGTCAGTTGAAACATGTCTTCCTGCTGGATTCATTTTCTCCCCACGTGTTCCCCATCTGCTTCCCTGTGCAGCACACTGCTGCTGGCATGGGGATGTGGTGCAGGAGGCAAGGTGGAATAGCAGGCACTGTGCACACCAGCTCTGGAGAAGGGTTTGAACTGCTCTGAGCTGGGGTTTCTGTTCAGAATTCATCTTTTTTGTCTTTATGGTGCTTGAGTGAATTAAGGAACGTTGCTGGTGGATGGAGCAGCATGGCCTCTGAGCAGGTGGGAGTGGTGGAGCCTGGCCTGGAAGGTGTCTGTCTGTCTGTCTGTCTGCTCTTCGTGGGTTGTCTGAGGTCATGCAGGAAGTGTGTGCCAGATGAGTACGTCTTCTATTGGTTTTGGACAATTATTTTCTGTTGAAACCATCTTTCAGTCTTTCTGAAATATTTTTGGAAAAGCTTATATAACTTCTGCTTTGTGTGGGCAGTACAGATTGTAACAAGTACCATTCAGTAACTGGAGATTTTTCACAAATTTTTGACTGCAGTCCCTGGGTGCCTGGAGTCATTTTGAGTTACTGCATTAATTCTCTTACTTGAATTATCCTGGGCTATGAATAGGGCTGCTGAATGTGTGTGTGTCCTTCTTTGTTCAGTGAAGCACCTCTGAGGCTCAGCTTACCTGCAGTGCATTGATTTTGAGTGTCAGGGCATCAGTGCTTGCACAGAATGTTTCAAGGTAAACATTTCAGATTTGGAATTCTGTAGCAGCCATCAAATTGTACTTAAGAGTTATTTTTTTATTAATCTCTGAACAAGAACCAGATCAGGGAGCTGATGAGGCTTTTCAGTGCATGCAATTGACAATTATTATTTTTCCCTTGAAGCCCAGTTGAGTTGTTGACTCTGAAATGGCACAAGGTAAATACAGAGATCCAGAGGTCCTGAGCTGGAGACGAGGGGGGACAGCTGGGAGTGAAAACCATGTCAGCTCCAAGAACTTGGACCAGTTGTGAGTGAAGCCTTACAGCAGAGAGGCTCCCTATTAATATTTCTCTGTAGGAGAAAAGCCAATGAAATATAGGACACTGTAATATAAATAAGCAACTCACAACAGTGCTGAAACCACGGTGAACTCTGTTCACTCATTGAATTCTCTTCTTCCCACAACAGGGAAACTTCATTTCTCTAAAGAAATGTGTAAGAATTAGTAAGAAAGGAAGAAAATTGTCTGTGCAAATTCCATTGTTTTTAGTGTGGCCTGTGATTATTTTAGGAGAAGGAAATGGATCTGTTGGTAGACATTTGTCAATGGTAATGTTATTCTTAACTGTATTTTCGAAATAAAAAAGGGCAAACCTAAAACCCCCAAGATATACAGCTCCCCATGGATATTGAGGAATTAGGATTGCTGTAGAAATGAAGAATTAATGCTGTGTCTGTGCTGGGGATGTTCATTGATGTTCCAGTGGTAGCTGTGGCAGCTGGAAGTTGTGTTTGTTGGGACATGAGTGTGTTTGTTGTGTGTGTTCCACATAACTGCTGATGGAGAGGACCCTGCTGTCCCCTGCCAGCAGTCCTTCCCAGATGTCAGTCCCCTCTCACCTGGGAGTGGAAAGTGTTCCCTGACCTGTGTCAGCCCAGAAAACTGCATTTACAAAGGTCTGTTTAAAACTTACTGCCCCTGAAGCTTCCCAAGGAATGTCATCAGGTGTTTCTTTGGGTTTCCTTGCTGAGCTTAAAGATACCACTCTTAATGTTTTGTGTTCACTAACCAGCCTTGATGAGGTGTGTGGTGAATATTGAATGTTGTAAATGTGGGAATTACCTTACTGACCATGAAGCAAGTGTTTAAAAACACTTCAATATTTAAAAATCTGTGGTAACAGTTTAGGAAGTCAAACTTGGAATGCTGAACAGTTTTGCTGGAGCTCATCAAATATTCTGCAGAGTTAGCAGAGAGCTGCTCAGTTTGGGTATTTTTATGTGAAGATGAGTTTGCTGTAGGATGGGGAACTGTTCTCCTGCTTTTGTCTGGGACAGTTAATGTCCATGCCAGCAGCTGGTGCAGTGCTGTGGTTGGATTTAGGGTACAGTGACACTGACAGCACAGGGATGGTGTAGTTGGTGCTGAGCAGTGCTTCCCTTCAGTCAAGCCCTGCTGAGTTCCCCGTGCTCTGGCAGTGAGGAGCTGCCCAGGGAGCTGGGAGGGACCTGGCCAGGACAGCTGACCTGGCCAGAGGGATGTTCCATGCTGGGATAACAGGGACAGGGATAAACTGGGGGGGTGGCCAGGAGGGGCCAATCACTGCTCAGGTGCTGCTGAGCATCACTTACCTGTCAGGGTTTATTCCTTTCTTCCCCTTCCTTTTTTGGCTGTGACTATTATAATTGCTCATTATATTTTACTTTATTTCATTTTTGAAACAGTTCTTACCTCAAGAACAGAACTTTCCCCTTGTTCTGATTCTCCTTCCCATCCCAGTGGTGGGAGGAAGTGAGTGAGCAGCTGTGTGGGACTTCCTTGGCAGCTGGGTTAAACCACAACCACTCTGTATTGTCTGGAATATCTGTTCAACTGAATGTTGAAGTACAGCCTTGCATTCCTTACAGGACAGCAGCAAGTGTCCTAATAAAGCCTCTTCCAAAAACCTTTTAGCCTGTTCAGAAATTCCATCAAAACTTCCAGCTCTGCTGTGCAAGTGCACAAATTGAATTGATGGAGGCAGTAGTAACAGGGAAGAAAAACCTGGCTCAAATAAAAATAACTGGCAAGATGGTTGTAACTTCAGTAAGAACTTGGGAGTTTTGTAGTATTTGGGGTGTATGGCTTTTAGTTCAGAAAGGAATATCTGAATATTAGCTAGGCATTATATCTCATTAGCTAGGGCTGTCTTAAATGCTTTCTGAGGGGAAAACTGAAATCTTAGGGGATTTGTTTCTATCTTGCTAAATATGAAAATGCTTAACCTGTTATACTGTAGGTTTTCTTAATCTAGTGTGTACATTCCCATTTCCAGACTGTTGGCTCAAAAATGTATCTTGCAGAAAAATGCCATCATAACTGGCTTGGATTTGAAAAATAATATCTTTAAATGTGCTTTGTGTAAGGTAGTGGTCATAAAATAGCAAGAAAGAAAGTTGATGTATAGCAGAACAGATGATATAATATTTCAGTGTTTTATGCTTTTTTTGACAAGTGTAACTTTAATTAAAATTATTTATTCTGTAGACATTGCCTTTAAAGGAATAGAGGTTAATATGTACTGCAGACCTGCTTCAGAAACAATTACTTTCTTGATTTTATCTCAAACAGGACACTCTGATTGTTTGGTCAGAAGCAGAGAACTATGATTTAGCACTGAGTTTTCAAGAAAAAGCTGGCTGTGATGAAATTTGGGAAAAAATCTGCCAGGTACAGTAAATTGCAACATGCTGTTTTTTCCAGGTGTTTTAGTGTCTTCTGTGACTTGATGGATTTGTGCATCCTTTTTAAACCTGCTTGTAAAGCAAGCAAATATTTGTTCTTTTCTGTGCAAGGTCTTAAATTGCCCCTGCTTAGAGCACCAGTTGTTGTTCTCATGATTGAATGTCAGCCTTTGAAAAATCCCTGTCATGGTGAGACTCAGGTGGTCGCTGTTCTGGGGAGTTGGTGTGATTGTGTTTATTAGAAAGGGACTGCCAGAGTTCCAGGCTTTAATTCTCCTCCTCCCAGCTGGCCTCAGGAAGCAGCTCTCACTTGTTGGAGTGCACTGAGCTGCCCAAGTGCTGTAAGGAGCAGAGAGCTCAGATCCCATTGCAGCTGGGATGTGTTGTTACTTTGGGCACTGACCTGCTCATTTTTGGGATCACACAGTAACTGTGTGCACTCTTCCCTTAGGTTCAGGGGAAGGATCCTTCAGTGGAAGTCACCCAGGACCTGATTGAGTCAGAAGAGGAACACATCGAGGAAATGCCTGAAACCAGTCCTCTGATTGACCTTCCTACTTGTGAACTCAACAAACTTGAAGAGATTGCTGACCTAGTTACCTCTGTTCTTTCCTCACCCATCCGTAGGGAAAAGCTGGCCCTGGCCTTGGAGAACGAAGGCTACATTAAAAAACTGCTGCAGCTTTTCCAAGTGTGTGAGAATTTAGAGAACACCGAAGGTTTGCATCATTTGTATGAAATCATTCGAGGGATTTTGTTCCTCAACAAAGCAACTCTGTTTGAGGTGATGTTCTCTGACGAGTGTATTATGGATGTGGTGGGATGCCTCGAGTATGATCCTTCTTTGGCTCAGCCAAAACGGCACAGGGAGTTCTTGACCAAAACAGCAAAATTTAAGGAGGTTATTCCTATTACAGACTCTGAACTCAGGCAAAAAATCCACCAGACTTACAGGGTACAGTATATTCAGGACATCATCTTGCCGACACCATCTGTTTTTGAAGAGAATTTTCTTTCTACCCTCACTTCCTTTATTTTCTTCAACAAAGTTGAGATTGTCAGTATGTTGCAGGTAAGTGGTTCTTCATATGGTCTGGATGGCTTGTTTGTAGATACCTGTAGCTGTAGTTTCAAAATGGTTTGCAGTTAATCACACATGTCATTTGCACAATGTTTTGAATGCTTACCCTGCTCTCTGATACCTTTGATTTTGTATTTTGAAGAGGTACATTTCAGGTGAGTATAATCATATTTTTTAATGGGTTGTGAAGCCGAAGATTTTTCTCCTTGATTCCCAAGCAACATACAATTTTTGATAAAGTTTGTGTAGGTATTTAGAGAGCAGGCAACTTGTATTCTGTATTAGGGACATTGTGCTGGTTTTGTGACAAATTCTGGATCTGTGATTCAAAAGAGCATGTTCAGAACCATTGTGTTACACTGCTGTTACATCATGGTGCTAATTTCAAATGTTCCTCTTGTCTTAAACATTAAGTAACTGGTTGCTGGGGTTTTTTTCATATAGATATCCAGAAGTATTAATTAATAAATAACCTAGCTGTTACTTTATGGAAAACTGTCCTGCACACTTTGTAGTCAGAAGAGGCTCCAAGGTGGTTGGGACCCTGGAAGGGACCTCAGTGAAGATCTGTGTGAATTCATGGCATTGTGGGGTTTTCAGTTGGTGCTGTGTTGTACAAACTCATGGGCACCCAAGTGGCTTTATTCTGTTTATCTGTGTTCAAAGATGGTCCATTTGTGTAGGATACATCACATACTCACCCCATCCTCCTGGGGTGGGTGTGGAGAGCCTCTCTGAAGCACCAAGAGTTGAGGAAAACAGGAAAAGAGTAAAAGTGGTGGAAAGAAAGGGGCACTGGAGAGATAACATATCCATGTGGAATATGCTGATGAGTTCAGATATGGGTGAAATGTGGTAAAGAGTTTAACAGAGGACTGGAAGATAAAACTGAGTAATTGCAGAGAATTGCATGAGTATGCTATTTGGCTTCTCTCTGCTGTCTTTGTGGCTTAATAGCAGAAAGAAACAAAAAATTAAATCCCTGTTGCAAAATTATTAGCTTTGTGTTAAATAAAGATTTTCCTTTAAATTCTTTTGCATATATTTTCAAAAACTAAAAATAAATTCAGTATTATGCTCCTGAGGCCACAGTCCTGTTTGCATTTAAGAGATTTTTAATAGAATATAAAAATCTATAGAATTTATAGAATTCTATAGATTCTGTAGAATTTATAGAATTCTACAGAATTCTTTTTTTTTTTCATTGGGACTCTACAGAATATTTAATTGTGCAGTAACAGAAAACTCAGATTTGCTGTTACCTGGAGTACTCCTTGCAGAAGGTTCTGAAATTCTCTGACAGTTCCTTGCTGGGTTTGCCATCATGGATGGAGTGTGTGCACACAGGTTTACCTGCTGATTCTGTAGCCTGTACATGAGATGGGTGGTGATTCACAGATAATGTTGATCCTTGAGAATTACAGGTTGAGAAGAAAGCACACATGGAAAAGATGTTACAGCACACTTGAGGAAAATTCTCACTTGAGGTCATGGGGACCTGAGATCCAGGATTGCTTTCACAGGCCCGTGGTGTAAATCAGCTTGTTGGGCACAAGAACTCCAAAGCTCCTTTGGGTTTGGGGAACACATGGGACATCCTGTTACCCTAAATACCCTGGCAAAGCTCCCTGGGAGGAGGCAGTTTAGAGGAGCAGCAGCAGATTGTGCTTGCCAGGCAGCAAAGCTCCTTTGTACGTGCACAGAGCACTGGAGCCCAGTGCTGCTGCTGGGGCAGCCACGTGGGAAAGGAGCCTCCATCCATCCATCCATCCATCCATCCATCCATCCATCCATCCATCCATCCATCCATCCCCTGCTTCAGGACACAGGATGGGCTGAGCAGCAGCCCTAGACAAGCAGGAGATGTTTCTGTGCTCAGCTGTTCTGCTGTTGGTTGTAGTGTGCTTTGGGGTTTTTTTTGTACCAGGCTTAATTAAGCTGTTTAAGCCAGCAAAGCTTAAAATAAACTACTAAATCTGTGTAATGTGGCACTCCCTGTGATGTTGATTCCAGGTATCATTTGTTTGTAAAGCATTTCTATCCCCACATCTGAAAATTGTCAGGAAAAGGTTTGCCACTCTTTGGTTGGCATTGCTGTAACTGTAAAAATTCTGTATTGTTACTGTAATAAAGCAGACAGATTTTAGTGACAGCACACAGCAAAATAGAGAGGTAAGCACACTCTGTGTAATGCAATGTCAAGTTCATGTATATTTATTGGAATGCTGCTGTTCTGTTCATTTTTGTTCAATGCACAAGTTTGAGTTGAATTGGTACAGTGTTGCAAAATTTTGTAAAGCTGTAGTATGTTACTGTTTGCTGTCAGATTTATATTGTCTTTAAAAGGTAACAAACATTTGAATTTGAGAGAATGCAAACACTATTTTCAATGTGAAAGAGTGCATAATAATCAAAGGGCAGAAAGTGTCTGAACCCTTGAGAGATGCTGATGTTCACCCTGGGTTTTGGGTACCTCTTGATCTCATGGGGTAACTGAAAAGCTTTGTAAGCAGTGAGGTGTTCCTGTGTATACTTAAATATCTCTTGGTAACAGAGCATGTGAATGTGAAAAGCCAATAATAGTCCATAAAGTTTCCCAGCTTGGCAAAGCAGATCACATGCAAGTGGGAGATGTTTTATTGTCAGTAAGGTACTGGGGACATGGCTAAAGCTGTCCCTTGGCTGGCACTTTGCAGTTGCAGTTTTAGGGACCCTCACTGAGCTCAGCTTCACCTGGCTCTGCTCTCCTGGAGCTGCTGCTGCTGCTCAGAGGGGAAGCAATGCCCTGGGAGAGATCCCATGGATGTGTGCTCTGGCATTTGTCTCTTTGGGATAAATTGGATGGAGAGCTGGACTTGCTGCAGGGTTGGCTCCTGTAGGGGTGGAAGTTGTTTTCCAGAGGCTCTGTGTAAGAGGTGTTCCCTTTGTGTGTTACACAGGAAGATGAGAAGTTTTTATCAGAAGTTTTTGCACAATTGACAGACGAAGCTACAGACGATGACAAACGGTGTGAACTGGTGAGTGCCAGCCCCCTGTGCTGCCTCCAGGGCTCTGGGTCAGTTCTGTACCATCAGCCAGCACATAAACTCTGCCACAAAATGGAACTGTTTCATCCTTTCACAGAGTTTGCTGACCCAAATGCTCTGATTCCTTTTCCCTGCGTGACAGGTGAACTTCTTCAAGGAATTCTGCGCCTTTTCTCAGACGTTACAACCTCAGAACAGAGATGCGTTTTTCAAAACTTTGGCAAAGTTGGGAATTCTTCCAGCTCTTGAAATTGTAATGGTGAGTGAAACTTCAAGCTGATTTTAACCAAGTAGAAGAGCTACAGCCACTGAGGCAGTTTTGGCTCTGCTGAGCCCCTCTGTGTCAGTTTTGCAGTTGATTGGAGCATTCCCAGTGCAGAGGCTGCTCCAGCTCTGAAGTGCCTGACCTGGCTGCTCTGGGCATTTTCACTCTGTGGTCAGCACAGTCCTTGGGACAAGGGGGTGTAAAAACTGGCAGAGGCTCTTTATGGAGCTGGATTGTTGTTGTGGTTGTTGCTGGCCCAGGGCCCGAGAAGTATTTTTAGATAATCTTGAACTGTTGGCTGGTTCCTCCCAAAAGATCCTGTAATCCTGTCGTTAGCAGATTAATCTGTCCTAATCAGCAGTGGGAAAACAGAATTTCTTTCACTCCTGTGGTTGGAGCAGCTGTTGCTGCCTGAACATTGCAATTCATTTTGCTGGTTTATTGTTGTTTTTCTGCAACCCTATTACTGTGCTTCTCATAGAAACTCTGGTAATGAGATGTTCCCAAAACTTAAAACTACCTATTACTTTCAGCTTTACTTGATAATAAATACCAGCTTAATTTGTTCTTGCTAATCAATTTCTCTCTCTATTAGGGAATGGATGATCTGCAAGTTAGATCTGCTGCTACAGATATATTTTCTTATCTAGTAGAATTTAGCCCATCCATGGTCCGAGAATTTGTGATGCAAGAGGCCCAGCAGAGTGATGATGTAAGTCACAGTGGTTTGCAGTTTGTTGAGTCTTTGGGCAAGGAGGAAACAAAACAGCAAAACAAACCTCTAGAAGTACAGGAAAGAGTAGGTTTAATATACAAACATCTCTGAGCATGTTTGTGTTGTATGAGTTTGCAGTTTTGGAAATCTGACTAAACAAGGGTTGTAGGTGTGGAGGGTTGTGCTTGCCAGAATTTCTGTATCCAAATGCAACTCTCAATTCTTCAGTTTCATTTAAAATTGTCTTCAAAAAATTACAGAGACTATGGGAGTGACTTTCCACTCTTGAAACTGTGTCTAACAGTTGGGTGGTGTGTTTGTTTGGGATTTTCCTGCAGGACATCCTCCTCATCAACGTGGTCATTGAGCAGATGATCTGCGACACGGATCCGGAGCTCGGGGGAGCTGTGCAGTTAATGGGGCTGCTGAGAACTCTGATTGACCCAGAGAATATGCTGGCCACAGCCAATGTAAGGAGGTGTGGGGGGTTCAGATGCTGCACTGTGTCAGCAGAGCTGAAAACCTGACATTCTCTGTGTTTGCTCTGATACTGAATTTAAACAAGCCAAAAATAAGCTTAATGGTTCCATTTTGGGCCATTGTGCAGGTGTTTATTAGCAAAAGTTTTGTCAAGCTTTTTGAGTTGTTGATGTTTTTTCAGTAGATGTTTGCATGGTGGGGAGTTTTGGTGATGGTGAGCTTGGTTAGTTCCTCCAAAATGCAAAAACTGATCTTCCTTGAGCAAACACAGTCCTGCAGGCCCAACAAATATACAGGCAGACCTGAAGGAGCCACTAGAATTCTGTAGGGACTGTTTCCTGTGTTACTGTTATTTCTTCTTTAAAATACTGTGTATAAATCCCAGTGTTTAATAGTGTTATTTATCCCAGTGTTTGATAGAGTTATTTTTGTTTTAGAAAACAGAAAAGAGTGAATTTCTCAATTTCTTCTACAACCATTGTATGCACGTTCTCACTGCTCCACTTCTGGCCAATACATCAGAGGATAAATGTGAAAAAGGTACTGAATCTTTCCATTTTCTTTTTCTTCCTTTCAGGCCTATAGTGTTTGGCAGTGACTGACAGTGCTGGTGCCAGGGATCAGCCTGAGATGCCAGCTGGGAATGTGCTTGTGGAAAAGTGCTGCTCCCCCAGGAACAGGGTTGTGTGGGCAGCAGCTCTCAGCTCTTCCCTGCAGCTCTGGATGCTGCTGTGCTTTGTGCAACATGCACTTCCTTGATCTTAATCATGCTAATATACAATTATTAATTGCATTTAAAAAGTACTTCTGTAAAGCAGAGAGTGTCTGTAATTCAAATGCAGAATCTGTAAATTAAAGTGCACTCATTTTAATGCAGTATTTGAAAAATTTAGAATTGGTGCTTTTATTCTGTGTCATATTTTCAAGGTTTAGGTTATACATTTTCACCCAGATGGATTTAAAACTATTAAATACAGAAATCTCACCTGGCTGCCTTCCTGCTGTGTGTTTATGTCCCTGTAGCTCACAAAAGTTCAATCTGATGAAAAATCTGGCCACTTGGTAGAATTGATTGTTTTTCCTGATCTTTTAAATCTTGACAGTGCTTTGAAACTTTGAAAATCTTTTTCTGAATTTTGTTTTTGTTTTCTCTTTATCAGATGCAGTAGTTGGATCCACTAAGAGTAATACAATTTGTCCTGGTAAGTCTGAATTGACTTTGAGTTTTGAAATTTGTCTTGTGTGCTGTGTACAGTATTCTATTTAAAAAAAAGTTAGGCATGCCCATATTTTATTCCTTTTAATACTTTTTACTGAAGTAGATGCAGGAGCTTTAATTCAGTTGAAATGACTGGAAGCTGAAGGAACATTTTCACCTGTTTTTAAGTTAGTGGGTTTTATTTTTTCTGGTCAACCTTGCTGCTGAAAGTTGAAATTGTTCCTTTTTCTTGCAGATAATTACCAAACAGCACAACTACTTGCCTTAATTTTGGAGCTGCTTACTTTCTGTGTGGAACACCACACATATCACATCAAGAATTACATTATGAACAAAGATTTGCTAAGAAGAGTCCTGGTATTGATGAATTCAAAACACACATTTCTGGCCTTGTGTGAGTATGCAGCTGTTGTGATTTCCTTTTTCCAGGCACAGTGGGGCTGTGTGGAAGGTGTTCAGTGTACACTTGGGATTTGTGTTAATGGGTGTGGGTGGGATTGTGATGCTCTGGGTTTGGGGGCCTGTGGTGGTGTTCACAGGGGTCCCAGAATGAGAGAAGAGATGAGAATATTGACTCCATGTTTCAGAATGCTGATTTATTGTTTTATGATATATATTATATTAAAAGTAAATGATATATTAAAACTATGCTAAAAGAATAGAAGAAAGTATTTCATCAGAAGGCTTGAAAGGAAAAGAAAAGAATTGGAATGATAATAAAATCTTGTGACTGACCAGAGAGTCTGAGACAGCTGGACTGTGATTGGACATTAATTAAAAACAACCACATGAGACCAATCCCAAATTTACCTGTTGCATTCCACAGCAGCAGATAATCATTGTTTGCATTTTGTTCCTGAGGCCTCTCAGCTTCTCAGGAGAAAAAATCCTGGCAAAGGGATTTTTCATAAACTGTCTGTGACAGGAGCCCATCTTCCTGGGTAACATGAGGGGTTTCAGTTCTTTCCATAAGCCCTGTGGTTATTAACTCCTTGAATTTTTCTTCCCCCAGGTGCTCTTCGCTTTATGAGGAGGATAATTGGGCTGAAGGATGAATTCTACAACCGCTACATCACCAAGGGAAACCTCTTTGAGCCCGTGATCAACGCCCTGCTGGACAACGGCACCCGCTACAACCTGCTCAACTCCGCTGTCATCGAGCTCTTCGAGTTCATCCGGGTGGTGAGTGCAGCTGCAGCCCTCAGGGAGCACCCAGCCCCTGGGGAAAGGACAGTGCTCACAGCAGCACCCAGCCCCTGGGGAAAGGACAGTGCTCACAGGAGCACCCAGCCCATTTGGGAAAGGACAGTGCTCACAGGAGCACCCAGCCCCTGGGAAAGCACAGTGCTCACAGCAGCACCCAGCCCCTGGGAAAGGACAGTGCTCACAGCAGCACCCAGCCCCTGGGAAAGGACAGTGCTCACAGCAGCACCCAGCCCCTGGGGAAAGGACAGTGCTCACAGCAGCACCCAGCCCCTGGGGAAAGCACAGTGCTCACAGCAGCACCCAGCCCCTGGGGAAAGGACAGTGCTCACAGCAGCACCCAGCCCCTGGGAAAGGACAGTGCTCACAGCAGCACCCAGCCCCTGGGGAAAGGACTTGCAGCAGCTCCTGAGCCACTGCTGCCAGTGCCTTCATGTGTGGGAATCTTTGTGGTCTGTGAAAGTGAAGGGTGGTTTTTAGTTGTAGGATATGGTAGCTGCTGTCTTTCCCAGCAAGAAGAACGTTAGGAATTGTAGGATTTGCCTGATAGGGCGAGAGACTGACCAAAAGGTTCCTGGTCCCACATGAGCTGCTGTAGGTGCTGAGGACTGGGGAGAGCTGGAGCCTGTGGGGAGGACAGGGCACAGCTCTCCTACATAAAAGATCTTTGTTTAACAGAAGTGTCACAAATACAGTTGGGACACTGCTGGCTCCATTGTCTGTTTCTATGGGAAACCTAATAATTATTTCTCAATCTCATCTCTTTTATTAAGGATAAATCTGATTTCATGCTTCACATTTGTATAATGTTGTACAATAATGCTTTGGCTCTGGGCAAGAAATCAGTCACTTTCAAAGCAAACTCAAAAGCTTCCTGAACTTCTGCTTGTGCCCATTTGAGGCTGAAACCCTGTTTTGTTCTTCTGCAGGAAGATATTAAGTCCCTTATTGCACATATAGTTGAAAACTTCTACAATGCACTTGAATCGATTGAGTATGTTCAGACCTTCAAGGGACTGAAGACAAAATATGAGCAGGAAAAGGACCGACAAAGCCAGAAGCTGAACAGGTAGGCCCCAGTTTCTGTGCCCTGAGCCTGGCAGGGGCTGCTGCTCTGCTCTGCTCCTTGCTTTTCTCTTTCCCAGAGGGCAGCAGGAGGCTGGGAGTGGGGTTGGGTTTCATTCTTGGTGAAAACCTCTCAGATTAGAGGAAAGCCCCATCTGCCTTTCCTTGTGGCCAAGTGTAGCAGAGCTGATGTTGGCCAGTGGACTAAATGTTATGTTCAGAAAAGTCTCTAAGAGAAGAGAGTGAACTCTCTAAGAGAAGAGCCAAATGTTGCTCTGTCACTCTGATTTGGGATTCAGTCAGGCTCATCATCAGCTGGGGTGTTGGTGAGTCTTGGGGTGAGGGCAGAACCAGAGCTGGAGCTGCATTGCTCTCTCAAATGCACTGAATTCCTCTAAAGCTCTGGAGGCATTTCTGATCCTGAAGCAGCAGCCAAGCTGGGATCCCTGTGTGTCTCTTACAGTGTCCCATCCATATTGCGTAGCAATAGATTCCGTAGGGATGCCAGAGCCTTGGAGGAGGATGAAGAAATGTGGTTCAATGAAGATGAAGAGGAAGAAGGCGAAGCTGTTGTACCTCCAGTTGAGAAGTCAAAACAGGAGGATGATTTTCCAGATAGCTATGAGAAATTTATGGAGACTAAAAAAGGTATTTACTCTGTTTGAGCTTGTTGGCACTGGAAGTGCTCCATGGCAGTATCACCCAAACTAACCCGTGGTTGTGCTCTGTACCTCGAGCAGCAGCACAGGGTGTTCCATGTAATTGAGTCTTGGCATCCCAAATGTGTCTTCACAAGCCAGTTTAGGATTAAATAACGAGTTTAAATGGTATCCAAAAGCAGGACTCTGAATGTGCCTGTGTGCTCCAGGTGAGCCACGTCCCCGTGCCCTCAGCATCCAGGCCCTGCTCAGTTTGCTGCTGGTGGGCTCAGGATGGGCTTGGTTGGGGAACTGAGAATTGCAGCAGAATTGGAACCAAAGTACCTCAAAATACCTGCTGGCTGTCTCCTGCGATTGCACTGTGATGTGGATTGTACTCCTTGGTGTGCAGCTGATACCTAAGTGTGACAATGTTTGTCCCTCAGCTAAGGAGAGTGAAGACAAAGAGAATCTTCCAAAAAGGACTTCAGCTGGGGGATTCAAATTCACTTTTTCCCACTCAGCCAGCACAGCCAACGGTGCGAACAGCGCAAACAGCAAATCCGTGGCAGCTCAGACATCACCAGCCAGCTCCAACGGCTCCTCTTCCAAGAGCACGGCCCTGAGCCCGGCAGTGCCAGCCCCCAAGGTGGGAGAACTCGTGTGGGGCTGTCCAGGGGAACAGCAGCACCTCCCTGGGGGGATAAATTCACCCTGGGCCCTGCAGTGAATCCCCCACTGCTGCAGGGAGGTCTCAGTGGGGCTGGGCTCTGTTGGTGCAGTCTCATCCCACATGCTCTGCATCGTTCCTGCTTCTTGCTCCTGCTCACTTGCTGCTCTGTGTATCTGATGGACACGGGAAATTGGGGGTTGTGGGAGCTCTGTTAGTGCCCCCTGGCTGGGGAATTGCCCGGTGGTTCAGGGGAGGCAAATGCAGTGAGTGAGCCCTGGGTGGTGCCTGACTGAGCTGGGCATTATTGGAATCCTCAGGCTTGGAGCTCCTGAGCACTGCAGGACAGTGCAGCAGGGAGGGATTGCCCCCCTAAGGCTGAGCACCAAAGGGATGTCAGCTGCACGCTGGAGTTTGTGTCTGTCCCAATGAGCTGGAAGTGGTTTGTAAGCAATTCCCAATCCAGACCCAGAGCAGTGAGGAAGCTCCAGGACATTTTGCAGTTTGAGGTTCAAATCCATTTTCCAGACAAATGGGACTTGGAATGCCAAAGGCTAGAGTGCCCTGGATGGGTTGGCTGGAGGTTTTGTTCAAAATTTGCACCTTTCTAGGTATTTCTTCAATATAAAAACTTCCTTTTTCCTTTTTCTAATTGGCAGGGAAGTCTAGTAGGGCTAGTGGATTATCCTGATGATGAAGACGATGATGAAGAGGAGGAGACATCTCCAAGGAAAAGACCTCGTCTGGGTTCATAAAAGAAACCAAAACTTTGGAATAAGAACTTTTATTATGGGGTTTCAAATGCTGCAACTGTTTTAAGAGCTAAAAAGAATCTGAATCAGAAAGCTTTCTCCCATGAGTATTTAAGATAATACACGGAGTAGCAAAAGAAACTCGGTGTATCAGCTAGAAAGGGTTAGTTCTGTAAACACAAATCTTCCAAGGAACTTAATGTCTTTCTAGAAAGTAAGGAGTCTGCCATTCAGGCTGTCTAAAAAAGAGAAAAATTTTAAAAAAAGGTGGGTTAGTATTCTCAGAACCTGGATGATGGCTTCTCAGCAAGGAAAGTCTCAGGTGTCGGGAGGGAAAGGGGGAGGGAAAGGTATGTTAACACTTTTTTAAAAATATTGCAGGGTTTCCCCATTGTTTAACAGAACTAGGAAAAAAAAAATTCAAGCTTAAATTTTGAACCCAGTAATCTTAATTTTGTAATGGTGCTGTCAGTTGTGTTCTTTTAGCAATGCCTCTTTTAAAAAAAAATTAAGGGAAAACTAACTCTGTTTGCATAAGAACAATCCATATTTTGGGACCATTTATTACCAACTAAACTGCATTTCTCATGATTGGAGGGAGGGACGCTGCAGTTATAGTGCATGTTGAGTTGTTTAAAACAGTTAAAATAAGTTTTAATTTGTATTTTCCAAGAGGAGAGAATGGAGGCTGGATTCAAAACGGAAGGTTTTGCTTGTTTTGTCAGTGAGACATCCAGAAATATCTATGGCAAGGAGCAGAGGCTGCCCAAGGGCCTGCAGGAGCTGCTGGTGTCATGGTGGGGCTGCACCCAGCACATCCCTCAGCTCTTGGCTTCAGCTTGGGCAGAGCCTGAATTCCAACGTGCTCCACGTGTCCCAAGGGCTGCCTCCTCTTGGAGCAGCTCTTTCCCTGCTTGGGAGCTGCGTGCTTGAGGTGGGAGCAAGAAACACTCCCAGGTTTTTCATAGTGATGGACTGAGCAGCATTTTAACACCAAAGGCAGTTTGGACCAAGACAGGATTATTGCCAGGAGAACACCTTGAGGGCTTGGAGATGGAATCCACAAGCAGCACCTGAACCTGGGGTAGTACAAAGGCTGCTTTTTTAAAACACAAAAGCACATTCCACATAGGTGAGTGAACTGTGACAGGAATAGGGGAGTTCATGGCAAGGTGACAGAGGCAAACAGTCCAGGTTTTATTTTCAAGAGCAGCACATGAACTGTAAATATTTTAATGTTAGTTTGCCCATATGTGATCTGAGATCATGACTGAGTGAGAGGAGATTTCCCAGCGACTCCGTCAGAGATTCAAGATGGAACCAGCTGCAATCCACCACATAGATCACTCTTGTAATACGTGTTATGGGTCCATTTCTCCTGGAATAGTTTAAACTGAAGCAGTTTCTCTGTTTTGGAGATTTTTGTAGTTAGTTTTAATTTAGCTCTTGTTTGGAAAAGATGGGCTGTCTGTGTAGATATGAAGTATAGTTTTTTCCATAAAACAGAAGTTTATTTTGTATTAAAGATACCACTGTACTTGTTTTACACCATTTGTATACATGTGGTGATATTAATGCTGAACTGTAAAATTCAGGAATTAAAATGTGACCCTGTAATTCCATAATTACTGCTTTTGTTTGGTTTGTTACACATGGTAAGTGAACTCAGACTTTTCAATGTGGCTGTTGTAGGATATTGTTTAAGGTTTCAGCAGTAACTCCGTACCACTGGATGGAATCCCAGAGGGAATGGGTGAGCTCTTCCCAAGGTGTGAGCAAGACACAGGTGCTCTGATGGGCCTGGGGACAGTGGTGGTGTCCCCAGAGAGCTGCAGGCCACCCAGCACAGGACTCTGAGGGAGCAGTCATCAGCTCAGAGCCAAGAAGTGTTTGCTGCAGCACCATCCTCGTGTGCTCACTCTGGAGCTGCTTTGCTTCCCAGAGGGTTCTGTCTCCATCAGTAAAGAAGATTCCCAGGCCATGAAAGCAGCAGGCACCTGGGATGTGCCTTCACTCACCCGAGGAGCAGGAGAGACATCAGCTGGAGCATGGACCCCTGTTCCTGACTCTTCAGAGCCTCCCAAGCCGAGTTCTCCCCAGGACTCCCAAGGAGTTCAGTCCTTGCTCTGCTCCTCATGGCACCAACACTGCTGCAGTGCAGCAGGAGCTTTAACAACACTCACACAAACAGGAGCTGGCTTCACAGCAGAACCAAGAATGGCATGAATGTTTACAGTTCTAGGAAAGGACTGGCTGCAGTGCAGGAGCTATCCTGTTAAACACCAGCCTGCACTCCCAGCAGAAGGTGAGACCCAGCTCTCTCTGGCTTTTCCCTGGGGCTGTCACCCCTCGGTGCTGGTTCCCAGTCTGCCCTCGTGGGCACCACGTTTGTTCTCCTGCCTGGGCCCTTGCACTGCCACTTTTGGGGAAAGAACAGAACATCTGCCAACGTGTACCAGTTATAAATGCTATTTTAATAAAAATTCCATGAAACTAGAAGGGGTGGGTTTGTCTCTTTGCTGTGAGTAGCTGTGGCCTGTCATGGCCAAGGGTGACCTCTCCTGGCTTCTTTTTGAGTCTGTGAAAGCCAAACCAGTAAAGGACTTTAAAAGATTTCTGCTACTCTGGCAGTGAATTGCTGGGAACAGTCTCAGCTTTGCACTAAGCAACTCCTTTTATTTAAAGTTGCATTTATTGCAAACTGGGGCTTGGGAAACTGCCCCAAAAGCCTGTAAACCTCTGTAACCTGGAGTTAATTTGTGAATGTACTGACCCCCAAGGTACATTGGCTTTCTCACAAATGAGGTGGTCGAGGGTGCACTTCCTTGTGAAACCAGACTTTATTACACTGCACAGCTGAGAAAGAGCCATTTGTTTATAATGGGCTGGTGAAAGGAACCACCTTCTGCACTGCTGAAATGAAAAAGTTCCAATGTTGAGCTCGGAGCTGTTGCCACAGGAATTCCTTTCCCAGCTCTCCAGTGGTGGCTCAGGGCTGGAGCAGGGCTGTGCTCTGCAGTGCTGGCACAGCCTTGGACAGTCAGGGAATTTCCAGCACTCTGGAAAACGAGTGTTCCTGGTGTGGTTCAGTGGCATTTGCAATAGGGAGTTACCAGGTACTGAGCTGCTTGTCTGAGACTTCTATAAATCCCAGTTCAATATTGGAAATCCCTTCACTTACTGATAATTTATTCTAAACCATCCCTCTGTTCTTGGGGTCAGCAATGAGCCTCTCAAAACTACCGTTTATTAATGACTTCTTCCTTCAGCTTTTCTGCAAGCATCTTCCTCTTCTGGAGCAGCCTCTGCTTCTCTTCTGATATTTCCTGAAAGCAGAGTGAAAACAACACTGCAGTAAGAACCAGCAGCCCCACCACGGAGCAGAGGGGTGGTGAGGGGGCTCCTCCACCACCCTGCCCTCTCCCACTGCCCTGATCTGTGCTTTGGGAGCCCCAAGTTCAGCTCCTGCTCAGCAACTGTCCTGAAGGCTCCCCAGGCACCTTCTGAGCATAATAAAATGCACAGCAACTCTGAAAAATATTTGAGGCAACAGAAAGACTTTAGACTTTAGTTCACAGCCTTAGGTACTGGCTCTATAAAGGACAGTAGTGATTTTGTGTTAGAAACAGAATAGTTACTACATTGTTTTGTAATGTAAGAGGGCTTTAAGGTCTTCTAGTATTTTCCTCTTTTTTCAGGGAGTTTTCAAGCATTTGCAAAAGAAAAGGAAAATCCCTGAGATTTGAGGAGCCCAAACAGTAGGTCAGGGACTAGGAGCAAACTGGCATTTTATCCATTCATGAACTGAAGTTAATCAGCAGGGTTGATGATGCTGAAGCCAAGCAATGCCAACTCCATCTCTGAAACTTCTGCAAAACCAGTAAGTTGGAAATATTTCCCCCTTGTTCTTTGTTCTTTTTAACCCATTCCCACTCTGCAGCAGCACAGACACTTGCAGTGAAAGCCTGTGGGTTTCTGTGAAAGTGCTTCACCTCTTTGGGAGGGGATTCCTCCTCTTTCTGATCAGAGTTGGGTGCTGGTGCATTATTTTTTGAGTCTTTCTTCGTAGCCAGCAGCAGGTCTCGTTTTTTCTTTAGGTAATCCTCACGTTGCTTCAGCTGCTGCTTTTCAGTTTCTGATAAATCCTGGGGGGGAAATTTTTAAATTTTGAAATTAATTATTTTGTATCAATGTGTTGTGCAAGAAGAGCACATTTATATCCTATTTGCTTCCAAAATTACCAGGTGAAAACAAATCCAAGTTGAAAGTTCAAATCAGAGCTGTCTCCTAAGAAATTACCAAAGAACTGAATGCTGAATTCTACTCTGACACCAGAAATCATGAGCTGAATTTGTGCTAATTAAACTGTGAATAACATGAAAGAGTGTTTACATATTTGTTTTTTTAAAAAAACCCAAAATAACCCAAATCTATTTGATTACAATAACAGAAATACTGTATTTAAATATAATACTATTTTAAATATATATTCTACATATAATCCTCTCTTTTTGCATTCTAGTTCTATGTTTGGCTTTTTTTAAAATTTGTTTTTAACTTACAGGTCCTTTCACCCCAGCATTTTGCACTGTGCTCTCTGAACCTTTCCCAGCAGATCTTTTCTTAGTGTCTTCTTTCCCCTTGGTACAAGAGGGCTGGGGTAAGTTTTCAGTTCCTTTTTGTACTGGGCAAACTGGTTTGGGGTCTTCTTTTGTAGATTTATGAGATCCCTCTAAGTAATTTTACACAGAAAACAATTAGAAAGAACAGAAATACATGAGATAACAATAATCAATCAGAACAGAACATCATGAAATAGTAAAACATCCCATGTTGGAAGGCATTCCTGCAGGGCAAATACACTTTACTCACAGCCTTATCCAGCCAAGTTCTTAAAATCTTGATCCAAATGGACTCTTGAATCATTTAAAAGCAGCTTCATGTTGCCCACTCAGCACTGCACTCCCCCCAAAGTTACCTAATGGGCATTTTGGACTTCCTTCAGAATCCTCAGCTCCCTCAGTGGATTCCTTAACTTTTACAGCTTCTCTTGAATCTCCTGGAAATTGGTGGGCAACATCTGGAGCTCTGTGTTTAGCACGTGCCTGGAATTAGAAAACAAAGCCAAGAGTGACATTTCCTGGCACTGCACCCCAGGTACTGAACTGTCCACACAAAGGAATCTCCCACAAGAAGTTCCAATTAAAACTCCATTGTTCACACCACAGACAATCCAACCCTCCCCTCAGAATTTCTGCCTAGAAATTGTCTGTGCTGTTGATCAACCATGGCATTCATTAAAATATGAAATTATTTTGTGTTAAACATTCTTTTAACAAAGACCATATCACTGAACACTATCACCTTCTCTGGCAGGTGAACTTGACTGGGGGCTCTGCACTCTGGCTTGTTTATCAAGAATATTGCTATTCTTGGTGGTCTGTAGAGATGTGGATAACACCTGCCTGTTTTCCCAGTCAAGGGGGGTTTATTGCCATGATTGCACAGTTTGGACAGTCCCCATTCCCATTCAGTTTCCTTTCCCTGTGGTTTACTCTGATGGACACCCAGGGATGGTCTCTGGAGAGGATTTCTGGGTGCTGCTGATTAGTTCTGTCTTGTGAACATTCAGTGAATAACTGCACTGTCTGTCAAGTGATCCTGAAGGGAATTCCTGTGGGATTAGGAGTGCTGCCATCTGCAAGCAGCTTACACTTTGAAGGCTCTTTGATCCTGACAATATCAGCAATTCAGCTGCTCCCTGGATCTGGGAGGATTTCAGGGTTCAGGTGCTGAGCAGGGAATGTGCTGCTTGGGGACACTGCAGGGATGGAAGGGCTCTGGGACAGGCAGGACAGAGAATCAGGGCATGCCTGAATCATCCCCAGAACTCACACACAGAGGTGAGACACTCACTTCTTCAGTCCTCTTTCTCTCTTGCTCTATTTCATATTCTTCCTTAGATTGTCTGTAACAATAAACATGAGGAAATACTCAAAACTCACTTAGTGGTAGTGATTTTCAGGGAAATTTAAATATTTGAGGACTATCAAAGCAATTACAAGATAATGTAAATTTATCAGTGTCCAAAATATTTCCATACTTAAGTCTTAATAGAAATAAATAACTGGGATAAACACACAAGAGCCCACTGTCCTCAACTACCTTGGTGCTAAAATAATTGTGTAAGAATTTCCAGGACTTACCTATCTCTTTATTTCATTTGCTAATTTAAAGACAGGAAGGGAAGTATTCCCAGAATCCAAGGGGAAAACAGCATTATCTAAAATAACCTGGATGATTGTATTAGATAATGGTTATATATGGTATATATATTTTATATATATAGCCATATATGTATATATGGCTATATATGTTGGTGTATATATATATATATATGTAATGGTTACATATATTATATTAAATAATGGTTATATATATTATCTATTATTTGTTTCTGTGTCTGTGAACTGGGAGTGGGGGAGAATCTGCAGGAGTTGCACTGGTCTCACACATCTCAGATCACAGCCACAGTTCTCCCTCACCATTTCAATATTGCTGAGCACACCCACTGCCCAGCACCACCCATTTTCCCTCAGGCTGGATGCTGACAAGAATATTCCTGTTGTCTGTAAGATGAAGGCAGTTTCCTGCAAAAGGCTGGAAGAGTTAGGTCCTACAGACCTGTATTTTAAAATAACAAAGTGGGATTGATTGATTTCTTACCTTAGAACCTCCCTGAGTATTTTCATTTCTTCCTGTTCAATTTCACTGAATACATCAGAACCCTCTGTCAAACACTCAGGCACTACACCTGGAAGAAAACAAGATTTATGCATTATTCTGAGGAAAATGATTTTGTGCTCCAGTTGGCAGATAAGAAGATTTTTTTAAAAACCCTAACAAAAGAAAATCACATTCACAAACCCAAAGCCATGTAATTCTTCCTCTGAAACTGTCTCCACAAAGGTCCTAGATCCTAGAGGAAAAGGTCCTAAATCCTGTTAGGAAAAAGGCAAAGATTTCTGGCAATGAAAGTTCTGACATTAAAGGTTAAGGCAAACTCTGCACTGACATTTGTGGCATTTCCTGTTGCAATTCAGCCACCTGAACCACTCCCAGATGTAGCTGAAATCTAAAAATTATTCTCTGAAGAACACTCATACAGGAAGAAGTAAAACAAAAGACATGGAAGGAAGGAGTGGGACTAAAATCCTTGCAGAACCATCAACAAATTTGGGTGTGGATTATTTTCTCTTCCTTCTTTCTCATGCAGGTATGAGGATGATGGAGGCCTTAACTTGTGCTCCATGGATGGGTTTTCCAGTGTGAATTGCACAGCAGACACTACAGTTCCCTTGCCATGCAGGGAGCAGAACTCCAGCTGTTGATATTGCTCCTTTTGAGGACCTGCTCTGACTGCCCTAACTCAGAAATGCCACCAAAACTCTGCAGCAGAAAACTCAATCAAGTTTCACAGAGAAATTCAGAGAAACAGACCTGAAAAATCTGAAAAATCTGTTCCCCTGACAGTACAGACAGCTGTCACTGAGAGTGCAAGCCAGGACTAAGCAATAAAATCCCAGTACCATCAACTGGGTGTTCTCCTGTGACTGGAGCAGAGCCAGCATTCCACACTCATCTATGAATGGTTTAAAGAGTCAGCAAGAGAACTCAGAAAATCCTCCAGAGAACCCCCACGTTCAGCACTGCTCACCATTTCTTTCTTTGATGATTCGAATTGCTTGCAGTTGCATTTCAATATTTTTCTGTACCATCATTTTTTTAAATAGCCTAAAATCTTCTGCTGCCAACACTGTTTGCAGAATGGCCTGTGGGAGGAAAGATATGCACAAAATTAAACCCCCACAGAAACCCCAACCAGCTCAGTCTGTTTGAAATTAGCTTGATTTTTCAATTTCTGGGGAGCATGTTTTCAATAATTATATTTCATTCTCCTATCTGTCTGTTTTTCCAGATATCCAAGAAGAGCTCATGGCCAGGAAAATAACTTGGTGGGTTATGTCTTTAGATCAACATGCCTGCAGTAACATTCTGACAGTATTAGAATATTATGACAAAATTGGGTTTCCCAGTGTCAGTTTACAGCTGCAGTTCAATTGAAAATTACAATTTCACCATGAAAACTTCTCCAAGTTTCATCTCCTGCCAGCTGTGTTAGGGAAAACATCAAGCTAAGAATGAAATCCATCCACTGCTTAATGAAGGCAAATACCTGGGAGGTGTGGGTCTTTGCCAGAGGAGAAGAAAAAGCTTCTTGAAATTTCTCCTCATTAATTCCAACTTCTTTAAGGTAGTCCTCTAGTAATCTCTCCACCTGGAAGAAAGTACAAAGTTATACTTTACCTTCTAAGTTTTTTCCCTGAGAATCAGAGGGATTTTTGTCATTATTGTCTATTCTTTTCTGCTGATGTGGGTTATAAACTCAAAGGAAAATCACTACACTAGCAGAACTGATTTTTCTGATTTCAAGCTTTATTTGCTTTCATGAACTGTTCCAAATGAGCATTTTTATTGCTAAATTTGATGACTCTTTACCATATTTTCTCCAATTTCCAGGACTCTCACCCATGTCCCTTTTCCCCAGACTCCTGGCTATTATTCCTCATGGCTTTTTGATAAAAGTAAAAGGCTTTTTGCCAGTCTGTGCCTAAAGCCTTTAGGGTCAGAGCAGAAATGAATCCTGGTTTGTATTCATTCAGTCAAAGCTTTTTAATATCATTTAATATTTTAATATCATTTAATATTTTAATATGTATTTCCCAGCCTCATTACAGAAAGTGTAAAAACCTGCATGTACTATTTTATAGGTATTTAAGCTGCAAAAATCTCCTGTAGTTTTTTCTGATAATTGAAAGATAATTCAAAAGATTTCCCAGATTCATTAGTGAACAAAATCCGAGTTGTGAGTGTTCTGCTGCTTGTCATTTTCACTTGACAGAAAATAACATTATCAAGCTTATAAATACAACCTTGAAGGTAGTGGATATGTTAATTTTAATGATGAATATGTAAAGCAGCCTGAGAGCTGTGACTGTGTCACAGTTTCTTTTCTGTGTACCTGGTCTTCAGGCATATAAATGCATTTGACAACTGCAGCTCACAGGATTTCTAAATAACACGTGGAAAAATACTGAATAACAACAATAACCCATTCAGAAGTTCATCTAAATACTCATTTAACACTTTAAATCCTTTTGCTTAGAAATTTACCACAGACAGTGAATAATGCTCACCAGAGCTTGGTACTCCTGATAAATTTCTGTGTAAGACAACTTGCTTTCTTCTTCATCATCAAAAACTGAGGAGGGGGAAGAAGAAACATTTTGCAGTCAGTGTACAAACCACCACCAATTAACTTACACCCTAAGCAGCAAGATTAACCTTTACAGGGTAATATATTTAACTAATTAAAATATAGGCCATGATTTATAAAAGTCCTGTGGTTTTCCACACACTCAGGCTAAGGGTGTGCTTTTTATAATTGAAAGTAATTAAGCTGCATTATTTAATATTGGGAAAATGTATCTTCATAAATGACTTGTAAGCAAGCTGAGGATTCAGCAGATCCATTCACTAAAAATTAAGTTTTAATATAAGAACTGCTCCATGATTCTGTGTAAGGTTGTTCTATGACACATCAAGCAGGAAATTTCTCACTCTCCATGTATTTACATGGAAGATGTATTTATTAATGACTTACAGCATTTTTTAAATGTCATTCACACAGTGAGAAGCCAAGGTGATGCAGGAAAATGAGTCCCTGCCTGCACCAGCAGATAAACCCAAAGAGGAAATGTGGTGCAGTTAAGTTTTTATTTTTTTAAGTTATTATTTTAATTATATCTATCCTGATGCAGGGAAAATGGACATTCCTGTACTATAGGCCATATTAATCATATTCATGTAAATTCATATTAAAATCCCTGACTGGAGCTACTCAAGCTCATGATCTCTGTGCTGCAGAATATGTGGAAGAAGCAGAAAATAAGAACTGAAAACTAAGGTATGGAGGAGGGGTTAATTTACATTTTTTTCATGCCAACAACTAAGAGAGGTAATGTAAAACCTGGCAATTAAAGCAGAGGCTTAGAAATAAATCTGCCTCAATCCCCTCCAAGATTAGGCACTTGGACAAGCCAGGAACATCCTTTGAAGTCATCTGAAGAATGGGAATGTGCTTCAGTTGCTGTGATTTATCCTTCATGTCCGTGTGACACCTCTGATGGTGCTGGTGCCTGTGCAGCCTTCACACAAACCCAGAGGGACTTTCTGAGGGCATCCAACATCTGTGCCAGCTGTGCCAGCCCTGGGGCCACATCCCTGCACACCTGGGACAGCCTGAGCTGAGGTGGCACTTCCTAAAGCAGCATCACTTTCTAACACAGAAGTGCAATGACAGAAATTCAGTCACACATTTCAGGTCCCCCAAAAGCAGAGGAAAATCTGATTTTTAATCATACTTTGGAAAACCAGCATTGCTTGTGGGTTTTGCACAGTGCAAAATTTTTAATGAAGAAATTAAAAGACTTACAAATATCTAGGATTAAATTCAAATGGTAGGGGAGGTATTATAGATACCAGTTCTATGCAACCACCATGTGAAAAACACATATTTTATGATTGGCTTTTTGCAAAATATTAAAATGAATATTATATGTGTTGTGTTAGGAAGTAATGCTGTATTAATTGTCTTAAGTACTGTGATAAATATAGTTTTAGGTTATAACAAAATGTTAAAATAGAAACTATGCTATGTAGGATACTTTTTTTAAAGAAAGGACTTGCACTGGGATAGCAGCCACAGGACACCTGAATCTTTCAGAGAAAGAGAATTTATTGCTCCATTATCAGGAGAAATGAACTTCTTCCTGCCTTGAAGGCACTGTCAGGATTCAGAGGAAGAAGCTGACACTGACCAGACAGAATCCTGTGTTTGAATGGAATTTATGCATCATGTGTGAGGTGTATGAATATGCAACAGGCTGTTGTTTTTAAGGGTTGATCCTCTTCACACGTGGGTCCTTTTTTGTGGGTCCTTTTTCGGGCTTATGCTGCCCAGAAAGAGGTACCTGGACATCTGTAACTCTTTGTTTCTATTGTCTCATATTGTCCTAACCCCAATTGTCCAAATTATTAATACTCTAATTATACTACTATTCTTATAACCATTTTATTACTATTACACTTTTAACAAGTTAAAAACAAGTGACTGGCATTTTTCACCATTATATTACCAAACTCAGGACAGTGAAGACACTTGACAGCCTCTGTTGTCTCCCCCTGCCTGGGGATCACTCCCAGCCCTTGCAGACCCCAACTTTCACCTTTTTCCAACTGTGCCCTTTTCCCCCACCCTTCCTGCCCTGGCCATCCCAAGCAGGGGTGACACAGGGATGTCACCACTCGGTGACAGTTCCCTGGCACTGCCAAGGGGCTGTTCCTCTGCAGAGCAGAGTGGGAGGCTGCCACAGCCCGTGCTCTGTCCCCAGGCTGGGGACAAAGGGATGAGGTTCAGTGCCAAGTAAAGCAAGCTGCAGTCAGCATCTCCTCTCAGCTAAGTGGCTTTAAGGACTACTTGGAACAGAGACCTTGGATTTTCTTGAGTCAGGGCTTCTGAATCACGTCGTCACTATTGCTCATGGTTTTGGTGGCCCAACAGGAATAAAGATCTGAAAACCACAGAATGTGGTTCATAGGTATATCCCCACAGTATGAAGACAAGCCAGGGGACAGAGATGTCCTCATTATCTTCTTGTTAAAACTGAAATCTTGGCTCAAATGGGATACACACCCCTCTATTTAATTCCAGTTTGATGTAAAAGGAAATTAATCAAGCTGTAAAAAATTAATCAGATTCCCAGAAAGAAGGAGAGAGAGAAAGCAGACACTTACTAACAGACAGAAAACCATTACAATAAGTTTACAAGTTGAAGTGCAAGGACTTGGCCAAAGTAACTACAGTTCTAAAATGAATTCCTCACATACTAATTACCAAAATCCAAATTGTATTTTCTAGGAGTCACAAATTATTGTCAGCTAATCAGAGTGTTGCTAATTTGCTTGTCCAGCCCAAAGATCAAATGTTTTGGGAGTGCAAAGGACTCTGTCCTGTCACAGTATGTCAGCACCAAGCCAGCAGTGGAACGAGCACAGCAGGCAGTGACCATCACAAGCCTGCCTCACGCTAGGTGGAAATTTACAGCGGTTCCACAAATCTTCTTACTGTCAGTAAATTCCCCTCAACCTTCTAAGGAGAAGGGATCATTGCTCCTGAGAGGGATAAATCAATTCCCTCGATAGCTAAACCCAGACCCTTTGCAAGATAACCAGAGCATTTAGCCCACCCCAAGTTTAGGCAGATTTCCCAGGACAAAGCTTCCAGCCTCGGTTTCTCTAACCCTTCCTAGCTGTGAAGGCTCCAGGAGCTTTCCCTTCCTCTTTTCCCAGTTTTAACAGGGAAAGACATACAGACTCATTGCAATCGTGCCTCATGCAAAGTTTGGGGAGCTAGAAACTATTCAGGAAGAAACTGAGAAGCAATTTTTTTTCAAGAATCACAAACAAAAGCTGCCTTTGTTTTTCCAAAGGGCTTAGGCACTGCTTTCAGACTTGCCCAAATTGTCATTACTTTGCTACTGTAAGGATCCAGGTGTTTTTTGGCAGCAGCAGTTGTTCTGTAAGCAGGAGTAACTTAGCCAAATCTCTGCATCAGAAAGTCTATTTCCTCCTTCCCCCTCTGCAGATACAAACCTGCACAGGCCTCCCCTGGCCACGGGCAATCCTGGCCCCTCCTCACTGCCTCTACTTCCACTTCACCCTGGTTGCTCCCCAAATTACGCCTGGATGGTCTCAAGAAGACAAAGGAAGAAATGGAAGTTTGAACTGGAGTTGTTTCCGAGCTAAACTCACACACAGGATCACCTCCAGAACATCGCCGGTAACCAGTGCTGACAGTGCTGACTGTCATTTCTGCGAGGCACTAAAACTCGGGGATTTTCACGTCTTTAACTGACACCATTCACATGATTGCAGGAATTTCACTTTGGGCCTTCTCCTCAGTGTCGCACTGACCGCACGGCGCTTTCGGTTATCCGGACCAGTTTCCTAAGGAAAACTCGCGGCTCTGGGAGAGCTTTGGAGGCCGTGCCGGGGTCCGGGGCGCCGCAGGGTGCAGCGCTCGCTCGGTGTCAGCCGTGAGCTCACGCCATAATCCCGGGACGAGCTCATGGATACGAACGGCACCTCCTGACCCACGGCTCGCCCGGGGGACACGGCGGGTCCCGGGCAGTGCCCGCGGGGAGCGCGGCCCGCGGGGCCGAGTGCGCGCCCCCGCTCAGAGAGCCCCGGGAGCCGCGGGGACACCGCACCGGGACAGGCCCGGCCGCGGCCTCGGGACACCCGCCCCGCCCCGCCCGGCGCCCCGCTCACCCTCGCAGTTGTGCTCCATGAACTCCAGGATGGGGATGGACCAGGCGGGCCCCCGCAGGAAGCCGGCGATGGTGTCCACCACCCACTCCACGTCGTCCTCCTCCCCGGCCGCCATGGCCAGCGGCGCGGCCGCTATGGCAACCGGCGTCACGGGGCGGGACCGCGGGCCGGGAGCCGCCCGCCCTCATGGCATTCCCGGGAATGCCGCGCGGCGGGAAACGCGGCTGAGGGGAGAGCAGCGGGGCTGAGGGGGGAGCAGCCGGGCTGAGGGGGAGCAGCGGGGCTGAGGGGGGAGCAGCGGGGCTGAGGGGGAGCAGCGGGGCTGAGGGGGGAGCAGCGGGGCTGAGGGGGAGCAGCGGGGCTGAGGGGGGAGCAGCGGGGCTGAGGGGGAGCAGCGGGGCTGAGGGGGAGCAGCGGGGCTGAGGGGGAGCAGCGGGGCTGAGGGGGAGCAGCGGGGCTGAGGGGGAGCAGCCGCAGCATCCCCGGCCTCCTGACGAGCGGGTCCTGCACAGAAATGGAAAGGGAAGAAATGAGTGCCTTGCGGTGATGGTTGGTCGCTGGTGCTGAGGGAAATGGAGCCCGGGAACAGGGGGTTCAGCCAGGCTTCCCTGTGCCCGGAGATGGCCGGGGTATGAGGGACACTGCCCGGAGCCCTCCGGAGAGCCCCAGCTGCTCTAACGCCTCCCTCGCCCGCACTTAGACAGCACAGTCCAGGCTGTGCTTATATATTTAAATGTTATGAAAGAATTATGCCAGATGATGGAAAATTCCTGTTACCCCCTATTTTACCATGTGAGCAAACAATAACATGTTCCTTGTTAGCTGTTGAAGGTGGTGCTCTAATTCTAGTGTTAATAGCTCATCAGGCCTTCATAAGAGCACGGATAATTTGTAACTTAGTAATACTGCAAAAACCTAAAAGTGCTGGAATTAGGAAATTATTTACAAGGTAAAGGGTAAGAAGGTTTACATTGATGCTTAATCACTTGGGTATTTTTTAGGGCTGGTGGTTGTGGTATATTCATTTTCTCCACTAACATTAAGGTAATTTCTCTCACTGTCCTCATCTCTTGCATTGCTGTCAAACTGACAAGTTCTTCCCAATGTTTAAATATATGTTCTTCCTAATATTGGATGATTGCTTGCCTTACTGGTGCTTGTCACTGGTAAGTAAAAACAAAAACAAAAAAACCCTACCCAAAATAACCTCTTGATCCTTTTTGAAAGATTTAATGACCACAAGCAGTGGCAGTTCCAGTTACATCAGATCGGGCTTGGTCTTTCTCAAGAACTCTTGTAGCCATTTATGAGATTTTACCTGCACAAAGTTTCTATGCTGGGTGAAGGCTAATTTATTTTCTCACTATTTTTTCTCGAAGGTAACAATTGTATGCCCTCAGAACTGCAGAGAAGTACATGATCATCATTTAAATAAGAATCTGCACTGGGAAAACTTCAAATTATCCTTTTGCAGGCCACTTTCTTTCACCATCAGCACTTCCATTTCTACAGCCAGTTTTGTGGTCTGAGAGCATCACCAGTATGGCAGGATATTCATTTCCTATTTGTTGCATAAAAATTTAAAGCATTTCATCACAGTTACAAGAAAAATTGCTGCAGTAATGAGTATGGGGAAATTCTGTCCTCTGGAATCAAATGCATTTTGTCACCTCACAGGAAACTGCCTGATGTGATCATGTTCTGTCCATAGATGCCAGGGGAAAGCCTGGAGTTGGTGGTTTTGTATTATTGTTAATAATACAAAAGATGGAGCAGGAAATGCTCCCTTGTCTGAGTCACAAAAACCATTTATTGCTTAATTTTCTGTCTTCTCTGAGCAAGTTGCTACTTCAGAGATTTTGACACACATGTCTATCTATATCTATATCTATATCTATATCTATATCTATATCTATATCTATATCTATATCATCTATATCTATATTTATATTTATATTTATGCACTCACACACTGACAGGCAAATTTGGTCAAGGCTTTCCAGTCTCTGTGTTCCACTGAATTCTTTATGTCAGCACCCAGCTCTTTTCACATCCAGTGGGTTCTACTCACAAGCACAATAATAAAGTTTGAAATCCCAGAATCTTGAGAATATCTGACTTTTTTTTGCTGACTGCTGGTTTTGATCTGTTGCTGAATTTATAAATTTCTTTATCTATTTATAAATAAAGAGAGAGGCAGATGAGCTTCTTAGCTATTGACAGAGGTGTTTTTACATCTCTTCTAATTTCTTCAATGTGGATAATTTTGTAGCTTTTGAGCAATTTAAAGGATACTGGCAAAAGTGTAATTATTAGATTAACAGACAATATTATTTTTAATTACTCTTTTGTTTTATTTTTAATTACTCTTTTGTTTACTCTTTAATTCTCCCATCCATCTAGTTTGTAATAGTCTTACTACTGCAACAGTTATAAATATTTTTACCTTAGTAAACTTAATGCAACTTTTCCAGTTTGTTTTTATAAATTTTCGTTTGGGGGGGATATTTTTTAAATAAATCTGACCTCAAAGAGAACACTGAGCTCAAGCTTCTGAAAGCCTGTGTGCAAAGGCCTTTTCTTTCAGTCCAGTAGACAGAATTAATTAAATATGACTTCTGTATAAAAGGTTGGAAATTAAAACTCTAATCACTTTGGGCTTATTGGCAACAATTTATTGTGGAGATTTTTGGTTAAATATGTTGTACTTCAGGGACTCCACTGCACTTTAGTCAAAGCTGAACTAGGAGAGAAATTGGTTCTGAGCAATGCAGACACACTGAAGAAGTGCCTGAAGTCAAGTAAGGAATTGTGAGTTATCTTCATTTTCCTGCCCTCTGGGATATTGAGCTCCTGCAGGAACTTCTAAAGCTCTTCCTATTTAGGTCATTTTCTTTCATTTTCTAGAGCTGTTCTTTTCTCTTGTGACTCGAAGGTTTTGTACAAATGTAAGGCTGTTTCACAGATCCATTCTGCCTGAGAGGCCACTCCTAACATAATTATCTCATAACAAGCATATGCTTTTCCTATAATAATGCTTCTTAGCTAAATTATCTAATCTTAAAAGCATCTCAAGTGTCCAACTCTAAGGCTTTCTCTTTGTAGCTTGTGAAAAAAAGAGACACTAGATCTACAAGAATATTATTTCTTCTCTTTTTTAGATTTCTTTTCATTTATATACTTGCCACAAACCATGCACATTTTACCCACACATTTGCCTGATTATATATATTTTCCTGAAGCAAATTTTGTTGTTTATTTAGCAACAATAGGATTCATTCCCATGTACACTTTTCATAGGGATTTTCTCCACACACATTGCCTTGGTGTTTTAGTAATTGCTGCAGTGCTTTTGCCATTGTTTTTTCTGTGGTGTCTGCACCTCTTGAATTCCAAAAAGCCTTGTAACATTTTAGATTTTTCTGTCCCATTTCAGCTGATTGTTATTGATGGAAGATGAACTACAGCAAGGTGAAGCCTGTGGTTTGATCTGAAGCCTGTGAGCTTTGTTATTCTAATCTCTTCTGGCATGGAGTTCTGCAGCTGTGAGCAGGTTAAAAAAGGAAAAAGGAAAAGCCCTGTGAGCTTTCTTTGGAAGTGGAGTTTCACTGAAGCAGGAAAGGTGGCATCTGAAGAGGATGAAATGGTATCAATAAGGGTATGAGATGGTTAGAAACAGTAAAATAATAAATTGCCAGATGCATGGGCATTTTAGTCATTGCAGAGTAAGAGTGGGAGAAAGGTCAGGGAACCTCATTGCCACAAATCCATGATAATAATAGGTAAATATATATATATATATAAGCCTCAGTTGTGTATTTGGGGAAAGACCTTTATTTCTGACCTTAGGAGACTTTCTACACAAGTCCAGCCTCTAACACCTTCAGCCAAGAGCCATGAAAGCTCTGCAGAAAGACTTCTACACACAAAATTGTTTCATTTTCTCTTCAGTTTTTAGCACTGTGAGAATTATGCATTTTTAATTTCTTTGTAGAACTTCCTGAAAAGGGACTCCTCAATATTAGGATTACTGAAGTGTTACCTGGGGCTGTGTGGGGAGTGGGACTGGAAGAGGTCTGAAGGCTGCCCAGCCTTGGAGTTTCCTTGACTGCACAGTGCAAGAGAGAATTTATTTGAGGCTTGAGTTTGGTTTGAGTAATTTAGTGTTACCTCAGGGCTTGGCTTTCAAGGAGGCATTTACAGACAAAGTGCTGGTTCTGGGGGCTCTGGGGAAGAACTGGAGTTTGCATTTCTCAGTTTTATTACCCTCATGTTTCAGCTGCCCCCAAGAACTTTGGCTAATTGCATTGTATTGTTGATTATAAAAGCCAAAGAAAAACCCCAAGGAAAACAATGCACTGGAGTGCCTCACAGAAACTGTGCTTTCTACTGCTGAACCAGAAAAATCAATTGGGTGTACAAGAAAGGAATACTTCCACAGAGATACAGATGGAAGTGCTTTGGACAGAACCTCATCAGTCCTGTTTCATGGATTTCAGATGTACATGACTTGTAGCAAGTGGGATATTGGAAGAATTACTCAAAGGAGGAGAGCAGAGTGCATGTGCTGGAGAGCAGCATTTGTCCCATGCTCCAGGGGTGCTCTCTGGCTCCCAGGTGCAGAAGGGACCCCACGCTCTCAGCTCACTGAGCTGATGGAGCCCCGTGGCCAGGGTGGCACAGGAGTGCCAGGGTGACTCGTTCTGAGGTCTGAGCAGAGCCCAGGAATTCCAGACCCCTCCCTCCACCCCATTAACTCTCCTCACTGCTGCAGTTGGCCTTCCAGCAACCTGCAGGTTTGGGGGGCACTGATCAATAAGGGGTTTTGCCACCCCAGCCAGCAGTGGGGAGAATAGAGATGCTGCTGTGGTGCTATTTCCTTTTCATTTCTAAGGTGCTGTCCCAGGTTACAATATTAAGATATATTCTATTCCCACCCTCAGGAGCTGCTGAAAGCAGGAGGGGAATTGTTTCCTCCTTATCTCCTGTTGATGAGCCCACCAGTGCCTTTCTGTGACTCAGAGATAACTCCCTGCAGGAGCCATTTCTGTTTAATGGATGTAAATGTCACCACATGGCTCACAGAATGGTAACAGCCCACTGTGATCTGCTCCACCCAGGGGGAGGAGCTAAGCATCCCCACCTGGATATAATCTGGGATTTGGGACACAACAGGCAGTCTGTCCATTGGATTCCCAGAGGAATGGCTGTCTTTTCTACTGGCTCCTCACAGGAAGCCCACACTCTTTCTACAGGATCCCTGCTCCAACAGAACCACATCTGCCACTCCAGGAGGGCTGCAGCCACCAATCCACCTGGACTGCTACCAACAGGGTGTCAGGTTGTATTCTGACTTTGTCAGTGGTTTTTTTTTTATATTATTACATGTATTTTGGTTTTGTTTTCCTAATAAATTGTATTTCTGACTTGGAGCCTCTCACTGGTTTTGCTTTCAAAGCAGAACAGGTGCCATCTACTTAGGCACATAGCAGAGGCTCTGTCTGGAACAAAGAGCTGGGGTGTGCTGGACATGGCCAGGAGATGCTGAGCTCTGTCTCTCTGTATATCTGGATACAGCTGCCACACCAGCAGGTGTGACTCAGGAAGGCATAAAAACCAGAGCTGTGAGACAAAGAGTGGAGTTTTCACAGCTCCATGGACAGGTTAAATGACAGCAGCACAAGCAGGGCTGCTCCTGTTCCTACTTGGAGGACACACTGTAGGATTCCAGTGTATGCATGGTTTTCATTAAACTCTGTAACTTTCAATAGATGATTTTTATGACAGCACCATGAGTTATTTATTAAGTAGTTTGTATTTGTGGACTATGGGATTTTTACATGTGCTTTAATGTTATGCTTTTAAAAAAAACAAGTTGGCAACTATGCTTGTATAACATTTTCATTAGCAAATGATGCTGTGAGTAACTGTGGGTTATTTTGTGACTGAATCATGGATTACCTCACAGTGGAGCTCAGAGATGTGGGCTGTGCTGTCATTTCAGAGGACTTATTTCACCCTCCATGTCTTGCTCATGCTTTTTAACCTTAAAAAACTTGCCAAGTGTATCAAGTGTGTGAAACTCGACACCAGTCTTTACAAAGGTGTGAACAAACAGGCTAGTTAGATTTTGTAGGAAACAAAGACCAGGAATGAGGTGAAATGGGCAGTACAAAAAAATTGAGATTTCAAATTAGTTTGACAATGGAAGGTGGACAGCAGGAAGTTACCACTGCACAAAGCTTTTTGTCCTGGCTTTTTCTGTCCAGTCCTAATTCTACTTTCTGGAGAGGAGTTAAAGCCTCCTGTGCTGAAGGGATCAGAAGTCAGCCATGAACTTTTTTTTCAATAGCCTACAGGGAGAATGGTTTATCTCCAAGGCTGTCCAGTCAGCCTCTGTCCCTAAAATGAAGGAGCTTTGGGCATCTTGGCAGACCAGGATTATCACTCCTTGTTTGTTGGTGGTTAGGGCCCTTGGAGTTTTATTGTCTTGGGCTGGGGGGTGATTGTGATGTTTTCCTAGCCAGTTGCTGGTACTGGTTCCTCAGAGCTCAGAGTCTGTTCAGAAGAGTTTGCCCTGATATTTCTCTGGGAGGTTTTCTGGAGCTCTGCTGGTTTGCATGTGCCTGTGGTGGGCTGGCAAGCGGGGCTCTGAGGCTCACGGGGTGAAGCTAATCCGTGCTTCTGCACTCTTGGCAGAAATCCTGGCAGGACTTTAGGCCATGAGGGAAGTTGGATGGAGGACAAGGGTCGGGGGGAGGTTGGAAATTGCATTTAAGGCTCTGCTGGGAGTCTTAATACTGGTAATGTGTTCACTGAGATAAAGTAGGAAAAGTGCTGGTTGGGAAAGCTGACAAGAGCCCAGCCAGATCCATTTTGGAGCTAGGGATCAGAAGGCTCCTTCCTGACACTTTGCTTGGCTGGACAGGCTTAGTTTACTATTTTAGAGCAAACAACAAAGCAGCTCTGCATTGTGGTGCCAGAGTAGTAATAGAGCACTTCCTGTACTTGAAATTCAATTTTACATTCCCTGCAGAAATACACATGGTTTTCACTGAACTAAATAGAGTTTAGCATGTTTGGTATTAATATTACTGGCTCCTTGCTGTTTGTATGCATTTTTGTGCCAGAATGCTTTTATATGAGAAAAATATGTCCTGAAAGCTTTTGTAGGGATGAAACACCATACTCTGTACTTGGAAAATGCCTCCAGAAGGTCTCATGTGGTGTTGTGTATTAATCTGTAATAGGATGGAGTGATTTGAACTGACCTTCACAAAGTGTTTAGCTGAGTGAACACTTTCTGTGGCAGGGTTTTCATTTGTAAATCCAGGATGCCAGAGGGAATAAGGGATGGGAAAAAGAACTTCCAGAGCGGCAAACTCTGAAGCAGAACCAACATGAAAGAATGAGATAAGGGAGTTGTTGAGCAAAAGGTACAAGTGAATTAAGTGGGTTTTTCTGCCAGGCCTTCACTGTTCACCACAGAATACGTGAGTGAGGAGCTCTGACACTAAGGGCAGGGAGCTTGGAAAGAGAAGGTGACAGTTCCTGACAGGCTGTGGTGCTTGGGCTGGTTAGGAGCAGCTGACTGGAGATACACAGGGCAAGGGTTATTATTTCTCAGGTGCAAAGTGAGTGAAATGTAAAGCTGATGGCATATAGCCACAAGATAATCACCAACATCTCAACTGCAGGTCTGCATCTTTGGGTGGGCTCAGGAGTTGAGAGCTGGCAGATAAAAGAGCTGAGAGATTTGTTATCAGGGCCCACTCCAGCACTGGCTGCTCCTCAGGGCTCAGGCAGTCCCTGGCATGAAGCTCTTTGAGTCTAATGCCACTGCTGTGAGCACAAAGGACATGGAGGCTCCAAGGGACACAGCAGATCTCAGAGCAAGGGCTGCTGAGCAGGCAGGCTGGGTGGGACAGCAGCAGGAGGAGTGCAGAGCACAGCTCTGGGGCACGGGTATCACGGGCAGTGCCAGCTCACTGCCCCTCACAGCAGCTGTGTGGCACCGTGCCACTCGCTGCCCGCGTCCTGCGGCTGCAGATCGCTCCGATCAGCAGTGACCCAGCTCCGTACAATTAATTCGTTCCATTCCCCTGTGTGGGCACACCCTGGAACAGAAGCAACTCTTTGATTTTCAAATCAGCAGTTCTCTTATGAGATTTTATATGTTACACTTTCAGAATTTCTCATATGCTGTTCCTCTTGTACTATTTTCTGTGTCAGGGAAGTTTTGTTTTAACGTGCTTTTGCCTTTTCCGCTCATAATGTGGCGTATCATAATAAATCTTGTTTAATTCTCAAACCTTTCTTACCTGCTATTATTTCTGAGGATTTTTTCCCCATTTTCAACCTTTGAATCAAAGCCTTTTTATGTTTGTCTTTCCTGCAAACCAGCAGTGTTATTTTTGGTAAGATTTGGTAGATTTTTTTATTGCTTTGAGGAGGTGGGCATTTCAATTACGTAGTCTTAGGATTAGCCAAAATTACAGAGAGGTTTGGAAGGAACAAGACCTCTTTGGATCCACATCAGCCTAATAAAAAAAAAATCTGTAGAAATACCATTTCCAACTTTCTGGGCCTCATTTGTAGGAAAAAGTACCAAGTTTAATTTCTAATTTTAATTTTAGTCACCCTCAAGCTGTCTACTCCTATGCATACATTTATACATAAAAATCCTCACGGGGGCACTCTTGCTTTAAGCACAATGTAGAGGAGGTGCAGTTTCATCTTGATTTTCCTTTGTAGTAGACTGACAAAAAAGCTTAAGGAGCTCCTAGGATGACTTTCAAGTCACAGTTAAAAATAAGCTAAAATAAATGTTACATAAGGCAAAGGAGCTTCAATTCTGTAATTCTGGTATAAAGCAAATCTAGTTATATAATCTCTACTGCCAGAATTTTGACTTTTACTTAAAATAGGGTCATAGTGGGAATGAAAGGTCATTATTTAGAAATTTGGCATTTAGTTGACTTACCTGTCTCATTGTTTTTCTTATTTCTTTTGCAAACATTACTTTTTTGTATGTAAAAGAAGGGGGGAAGTAAAGTTCCTGTATGTGATGTTGTGGCTTTCCTGCTGTTACAGGTTATGATTAGTTCATATATTTTAATAGATACATAACCCACAGTGGCAGGGAAATCCAAGATAGCTATGGGAAGAATTTATTTGGTCATTTGGAGGAAGCTTCCTGCTTGTGTCCACTTCTCAAGCCCACAATAATTGAACTGAAATTATTTCTGAATTTGTATGCTGTTAAGCTTCTTGACCAGCTGGAGTTCTTTGTTATCATTATTAACAAGCAAAATTATTAGTTGTTCAAAGAGCAGACATATTATTGATCAAAAAAATGTCATCACCAAACAGCCCAAGAAAAATTAGGGGAAAAGGAAAAAAATTACATTAAACACCTATTTTTGCTTTTTTTGTCTTGCTGCAAGAACATTTAGTAGGTGAAACTGGACTGTGTCATGGGCTCTTGAGTGAGGAATTCCTTGAAGAAACAAGCCTTGTATTCTTCACAAGAAGGATTAGCAGTCCCTAAATGCCTGACTAATTTCTTAAACACAGTCCATGTCTGCTGGTACAAAGGGAGCTCCAGAACTCCCAATACTTCACTGCTCCCTGCTTCCACTTAACTGCATCAGGACAGAAGCAGGAAAAGAAAGAACCAGACAGGGCAGAAGATCTGGGCTCGAGCAGTCATGAAGTCAAGTCAGTCTGAATCATTTGCAATGTGTATTTCCACTCAGGGCAAAAGGATCAGCTCTGAGATGTTCTAAAAAAGCCTCCCAAGCTGGAAGTGTGTCAGTCATCTTTGTAAGGGAAGTGTGGATGAGCTGGGGGAAGTGTGCAGGGAGCAGAGGGGGCCCGTTGGAGTCAGGGGTTTCTCGTGGGCTGTTCCCACTGTGGGTGCACAAAGCCTGTGCTCCACAGGCAGCCAGGCTGGAGCTGCAGGGAGCTCAGCAGAGGCAGGAGACCTCCCTGTGCCTTGGGATAATCGTTGTCATCACTGCCAACACCCCTTTTGGGTGACTGTCAGCTTCAGCTACAGCACAAAATTGGCTGTCCTCGTTTGTTAATTAATTTTGTTTGTAAAATACTCCTCTGAGGGAGAGGGAATAAATGTTACCATTAAGGACTTAAATAGGCTTTCAGATGAAATGCCATAACCAGCTGCAGGTCAGCAACAAACCATTCTTTGTTAAGGTGTTTTCCTTTTGCAGAGATACAGCCTGAATAAGCTGAATAATCTCATCCTTTTAAGGCAGACTGTTAAGGTGGACTAATTCTATGATGAAAAATATTGTATAGATCATTATAGCAGGAAGAAATAAATTTAAAACTGTTCATTATTTTAGTAGAGCATTTTCTGTGTGAAAAGGGCTACAATCTTCTGCTTTGTATATTAACTATATCTATTGTATTTTAATACTTTATATATTTTTGACCTGGTACTAATATTTAAAAGTAATAACCTTAAGAGGAATTAAACCTTCTCTGGCCCACAAGAATTATCAAGTGCTGAAATCAAGACTGATATATATATAAATCAGAATTCTAATCTTATCCAGGTTATTTTTAAAAAATTAAACAAATCATAGACTCTTTTAGATTGAAAAAGGTCCTTGAGTCCAACCATTCCCCCAGGCCTGCCAAGGCCACCACATCACCACATCCTCCAGTGCCACATCTGCATGGCTTAAATCCCTCCAGGGATGGGGACTCCACCACTCCCTTGGACACCCTCTTTCAGTAGTAATTTTAGCTAACTGCTTATTAATTTTAGCATTAAAAATAAGGAGTGTGTTAAATTGCTTCATAATAGATTTTACAAGGCCCACACAACTGACATCTCAGGATAAGGCTGGAATTAGAAGGAAATTTAGTATTTTGCTGAACCATCCTTTGACCTTTCAGCCATTGCATACTGTACCCTTAATTCAGAAGTTGTTTTACAGAAGGTAATATAAAAATAAGGAAGAACTTCAATATGGTATGACCACCTTAGGGAAAAATAAAGCATTCTGTAGATACATAAAGCTGGCAAGAAGAATCCACAGAGGGAGATATTTAGGCACTGGAATGGGATAGGCAGGAAATAGCTGTTGATGACAGTGGTTTGCAAAAGCCTAAATAAATTGACCAAATGTATCACTGTGGGTTTTTGCAGAAGAAATTAGCTGTTGTAGAAAAATGCTTCAATAAGAAATTTTAAAGGGTGGTAGGTTTGGATTTAAAAATGGCATATGAGATGAACATAGGTAAGAACTCCAATTTTGTGTTCATCTCCAATTAAATTGACAATTCAGCTGGTGTCACAGTGAATTGAACCCTCTGGATTAATGCAAGCTAAGGGGTCATGCAGTTTGCAGTGGTGTCTGAAAGAGGTGTGTGAGAAGGCTGTTCCCAGTTCCAGGTAACCCAGGAATGCACCTTCTTTCAAGAATCTTCATCAGGAATGCTATCTACTAAGTCTAATTACTATTTTTTAATCCAGCATTAATTACTTTTTAATGACCTGTAGTTTTTTCTGTTAATTAGTTCATATATTTTAATATCCATCTTTTTTAATGCTGTAAATAACTTGTGTTTTCTTGTTCTATAAGCTTGTCAAATTCTTTTCCCAAAGGCAAAATAGGGATGTCTTAAAAGCTTTTAATTGTTTCCCCAGTATTTCATGGAGAGAAAAGCTGTTTTCAGATGTAGATAATTGGACAAATAACCAGGGGTAAAATCAGCCATGAAAATGAACAGGATAATCCTGAGGGAGGGAGCTCAGAAGAGCAGAGGCTTGGACAGAAGTGACTCTACTGGAGCTGCATTCTTTGTGCTGTGCATTTGTTCATAACTAAGTCCACTTACAGAAATGGAAATGTCAAGGACAGAAATGTTCTCCACCCAGTTCATTATTTCCTGACCTTGGGAAGAGCCACCTCCAGCTGGTGAGGAATGCCTCTCTAATGAGACAGGCTAACATCAAAGGTGATGCAGGGCTCTGGAACTGAATAACCTCTCCTGAGCTCAGAAATCTGGGCCTGATGGCAGCACTGCCCAAGCTCCTGGGGTCAAGAAGTGACATCCAGACTGCAAAACGTGGGTGAAAGGAGGGAGGCACCAGCAAGAGTCCATGGCAAAGGACAGGAGCCAATTACCAGAGATGTGGTGTTGTGTGAAGGAATCTTAATACCATAAGAAAGTAAAACTGAGGCAAATTGAGTTTAAGAGGTAACAAAAGTCTTTCCCAGGCATAAAAAACCCCTTCTGTTTTGTGAAGCTGAATGGGGAGAGTGCTCCACGCTGAAGGTAAACACCAGAGAAGAAAAGCAGCTCAGCATTTCTGTACATCAGGAATCCAAGATGATGACTACAGGCCCAGTGCTGTAGGTACAATTCCAGGGTCTTCCTTTCCCCAGATCCACGGGCAGCTGTGGCTGCTGACAATGAGCAGCCTGGGCTGCACTTTGCTCCTCAGCAGAGGAGCTCTGTAATTCATCTTTCTGACCCAGTTCATAAGAAACACCACTTGCCCTGGCAGGGTCTCCTCTGACAGAAGGGATGTCAGCAAGAGCTTTTGCTCAGTCTCACTCCACTGGCCACAGCACAAGTGAGTACCAGAGCTATTGTCCTGGTAACTGCTGCTCCTGTTGTAATGCTCAACACTCTGAGGAAAAGAACAATCTATTTCCTTTATCTACAGCAAAGAACCTGGGGAATTCACAAACAGCATGATTAGACAGTCTTGTAGTTCACAGATGGCAGCTGGAAACAGATAAATGTTTTATTGGCTAAGCAGGAAAAGGAGCTGAATTGCAATACTAAGTTCAAATTTTCTTTGAAAGGGAGTATTTCTCTGACACCCTTTTAAGAGTTTAAGCTATGGAAAATCTTAGGAATGGCTATTAAATTTAAAAATCAAGATAAATACTTGGTTTTTTTTCTGATCACGTCAGTTGGCCTGCCACAGTAACATTCTTCCTGTCCAATTGATTGAAGAGTAACAAGAAGCTGTAGGCTCCTCCCTCCTCAGGTGAATCCCAGTATAAAATGGGACCCTTCTACCAAATTTTTCACCTTTTAAGTAGTGTCCATGTAGCCCTCAAAGGAAAGTGTGGATATGTTAGGTAGGCCTGGCTAGAAATGGCCAATAGCTGTTCTTGCAATGAACATTGTGCCTGACAGGAAATTCTGATGCATTTCACACTGGTTCCCATACAGGACATCCTTTGTCTGCTGTCTCTGTGCTAATTTCTTGCTATTTGCCACAACATCTGGGATCTGTAAAAAATCTTAAATGGACAACACCAACTTTCCCCAAGTTCCTACTGTTTTCTTCTTAATTTTTCTCTCGAAATACCCTAATTTTGAGGTTACTTACCATTTTCTCAGGAAGTTCCCTTAAAGTTGATGGGGAATTTTGGTCATGTCAGAGCAGACACTGCAGCAGGGAAGAGAGCTTCAAGAATTGTTGTGGAATTTTCAGTTCTTTATTAATGTTCTAGAGGGATTCCCCCTTCTGTTCCACTCCTGGGGAACAAAAAGTAACTTTTGGTCTGCTGTATTTGCAGCACCTTTAGGAATTCATAGCCATACTTTAAAAGGCTCAGCCCCTCAGTGCTCCTTCTCTTTATTGACCCATCTTGATAGGGAATGGGGTTTGATAGGGAAATGGGATTCTCTGGGAGCAAACAGGACAGAGAAGGTGTCTGTCCTTGTCATTAGTTTGCAGTTTCCACCACACACTGTCCTATCAAGCCAACCCATAACAAGAACATTCCAGTTTTGGCTGTGGTTTCATAACCCTGCTGTGGATCCCAACATCCACACTTTTCCCTGTGTTTCCCTGTTCTGAGGTCCCTCAGGCACAGGCTGTTAACCCAGCAGTGCTGGCTGGGAGGCAGAGCCAGCAGCGTCACCTCTTCCCTTTGCTCTGTGTGAGAGGAAGAGAAAACCACTGCATCTTGCATCAGCCAGAAAGGGAAGCTTGGTTGTCATCTACTCCCCAAACTGTCCCCTCCCTTGGCTCGCTGCGGGCAGGGCTGACCAGAAATGATTTGACAAACCCTCACCAGGTAAGTGGGGCTCTACATGGTCACTTTCCTGCTGTCTGCAGATTCAAGGCATCAGGTTTTTTCTGGATGTTCTTTTTCAGTTTTTATTTTGCAATAGCAGGTACAGGAAATGATGCCACGAGCAAAAAAAAGTTCACTGAGAAGATGAAGTAACTCTGTAATTTGCAGATCTGGGACCTAGTCACAGATCATTTATAATTTCCATGTCTTCTGTGTAGAGTCTTTGTGGTACATGGAAGATGTAGAAGGAAGGAGATGGGAGTGCTTTACCTGTACAAGAACAAACATGGCTCTTCTAACAACAAGGTAATCTCTAAATCTGTTTGTTCAGAAGCAGTAGGTCACACCCTGTATTAAATACTGACAGTGCTGTTCCAGAAAATGAGATGTGAAAGAACTAGATTGTCCTCTATGCATTTTCTCAAATTATAAAATGGATATTTTTCTTAGTTCCAAAATATTCCTGAATGCACATTCTTAGAATAGTTAGAACTATTAAAACTTCAGTTTTATAATAATGTTTCTTATCTGTTTCTGGGTCAGCAAACTTCAGTTGTCAACTTTTTCAGCTTCTGGGATTGCCCACTGTAAGTGCAGTCATCAAACTTTCTTTTAGGAGCCTTCCCAGGTAAGAAGTGCTAAACCAATGCAGCCAAATATATCACAAGCTACAGGTTACAGTAATGCAGTCCTGTAGAGCTGTGACTTCTAAGTATTTCCTAGAACAATACTCCTGGGACTCCTGACAGCTCCACTGAAAATGAAAGCCTTCCGTATTCAGCTCAAGATCAGAGAAATAACTCGAAAGACAAACATTTAAATTCATTTTAAGGGTTGTCTGTCAAACAAGGGCTGAGCAATCAAAGGCTGACAGCTTCCTGTCCTAGGGCAAGCTGTCTCACCTCGCTGAGGTGGCTGCAGTCCAGGTTCTTCTGGCTCTGATTCCAGTGCAAACATCTGCCCTGGCAGTGGTTCATCCTGGCCCGTGGCTGTGTGTACCTGAGAGGAGGTAAATGTTCTCACACTGGCTGGGACAAAGTGGGAGCTACTTGGAAGAAACTTTGGAGTTTCTTCACAGGTTTTCAGGGCTCTTAGTCTTGGGGAGAAAAAAAAAAAAAGAAAACAAAACCCAAACCAAAACTGAAAACAAAACTTCTCTGACTGCGTCTGGATGGCTTCTCTGAAATTTTATCTTGTACTAATCTCCAGTTCAAATAGAGAACTGTAAATCATTCGAGGTAAAACAGCTGACAGTACATTTCATAGCTAAAATGTAGCACTCCTTCTGCAGGAGCAGTGATCAACAGCAATGCTGAGCACACAGGCCAACTGCATGATGTGGATGGAAGCAAAAACATCTAAAACCATTTAATTCAATTTTTAATGCTAGGGAATCTCAGTATAAAATGGTTTCTGTGAGCCAGCTGTTGTTACTACTACATGGGCTATCAACTTCTACTGGCTGGGCTCTAATTCCTAGAAATTGCTTGATGCCAAAGTCATTACTGCCTAATTAGAGCCCAGAAGAAACAAGGGGACGAGGCAGGGAAGTTCCATGGCACTGTGGGCACCGTCGCATGTTTACAGACTGCTGCCAGCCCGGCGAGCGCAGCGCTTGGCTGGGCAGGCTTGTACAAAAATGCTTTTGTGGCTGCCTTTAAGGGCTGGGAATTTATTGGCAGTCATTTCACCCATGGATCACCAGGTTCTTATTCAGAACCAAGACTGCAGAGTTTTCCTTCGCCCTTCCTTATTTTTTTGTTTCAGAAGAGGGCTGAGTTCACTCTAGGGATCTGTGAGAATCAAAGTAATTTAACTATGCAACACTGTCTAAATTTAAAAAAAAATCCTTAGAATGCAAAATACAGGCTAATATTACAAGGTCCATAATTTATTTTTCTAATCTGTTACTTAGGCATTCTGGGAAACAAGTCACGATTGGAATTGGGTTTTTTCCCAATCTTGGACATTAGGAAAAATGTATACCTGGTATTTGGGTTAAAAGAAAACCTTATCGGTTTAGCTGTTACTTGATTTTTTTCAAAAGCACTTAATTTCAGTCATTTCTATTGCAATGTTTTGTGGGATTTGTTTTTTGTTGTTTTTTTTTTTTTAATTGGGTGTGCAAAATGAAAGGTATTTGAAAAAATGCTGCTGCAATTTAATTTATACCACACAGAAGAGAAGCTGGATTTAGTTTGAGATTTTGAAAAATGCTTTGCCAATGAACCACATAATGTATTAAGCAGATATATCCATGCATATTAATGCAGGACTGAATACTGAAAGCACAAGAAGCAGGAGAAGGCTCAGGGAAGGGACAATGATCAGGCCAGCACACTCCTTGTCATCCTCTGATTCCCCACAAAACCTTTCCTTTCAGAAAGTCGGATTGCACCTTAACATGGGTGTGTCTGGATTCCACCTTCTGAGGAGAAAACCTGTCCTGCTTCTGGATTCCACTTCCTGAGGGTAAGAGTTTTTCTCCTAACAGGCACCTTTATTCTCAAAAAGGAAAATGGAAGAACATCTCAGTCCTGCACTGACCTTTTCCCTCATGGGCCCTTTTTTTCCCCAAAGGAGAATGAAAGAGCATCTTTTCCTCCCACACTTTTCCCCTCACGGATACCTTTGCTCCCTAAACGTGCAATGGAAAGTTATCTCTCCCCCACACCGAGCTTTTCCCTCAAGGCTTTATTCCCCGAGAGGGGAATGGAAGAGCATCTCCTTCCCACCCTCCTCCCCTCACGGGCATCTTTATTCCACATGAAGTGAATGCAAGAGGATCTTCCTCCCTCCCGTGCTGAGTTTTCCCCTTACGGGCACCTTTATTCCCCCAGGGAGAATGGAAGAGCTTCTCCCTTCCTCCCTCTCTCCCTCCCGTGCATTTTTCCCCACGGACACCTTATTGCTCCTAAAGGAAATGGAGAATATCCCTCCCGTGCCAAGTTTTTTTCCCCACCGGCACCTTTATTCCCTAAGGGGGGAATGGAAGAGCATTTCTCTCCATCACACGCTTTGCCCTCACAGGTACCTTCATTTCCTAAAGGGGAAAGGAAGAGCATCTCCTTCCCGCCCTTCTCCCCTCACGAGCACCTTCGTTCTCCAAGAGGTGACTGGAAGAGTCTCTCCCTCCTGTGCTTTTTCCTTCCCTCAATGGGAATGGGGGAGCCTCTCCCTCCCTCCCTCCCTCCCTCCCTTTTCACTTTACGGGCCCGTTTATTCTCCTAAGGGAAATGGAGAATTCCTCCTGCGCTGAGTTTTCCCCTCACGGCCACCTTTATTCCCTAGGGGAGGAATGGAAGAGCACCTGCCTCTCGCACACGCTTTCCCCCCACGGGTACCCTCACCAAAGGGAAGAGCATCTCCTTCCCGCCCTTTTCCCCTCACAGGCACCTTCGGTGATTGGAAGAGCCTCTCTCTCCCTCTCTCACGTGCTTTTTCCCTTACGGGCACTTTTATTCTTCTGGGTTGAGATTTCCCCTCGCGGGCATCTTTATTCCTCAAAGGAGAATGAAAGAACATCTTTCCCTCCTACACTTTTTGCCTCACGGGCACCTTTATTCTCCTAAGGGAAATGGAGAATATTCCCTCCCGCGCTGAGTTTTCCCCTCACGGGCATCTTTAACCCACAAGAGAGGAATGGTAGAGCATCTCCCTCACGGGCACCTCTATTCCCCCAAAAGGGGGAATGGAAGAGCTTTAACATCCCTCAGGGGCACCTTTATTCCCGGAGCGGGGAAGGGACGAGGCTCCCTCTCCCTCTCGCCGCACCGAGGGCTCAGCGGTGCCCGCAGCCGCATCGCGCGCGCGCGCGCCGGGCGCGAGTCCTGCAGCGGTTTGGCCGCGGCCCCGCCCCTTTCTAATCGCGCCGCCATCCCCGAGCGGCGGCGGAGGGATATCTCGGGCTCAGGGCGGAGGGATCCGCTCGCTGGAGCCGGCGGCCGGGCAGGGAGGGCGGGAGGCAGGCAGGGAGGGAAGGAGGACGAGGACGAGGCGAGCGATGCGGCGCGGCCGCGCTGGCTGAGGCGAGGTGGCCCCGCAGTTCGGGAGGACGGGGGGTGGGGAGCGGAGCGGAGCTGGTGCCGCGGGAGCGGCGGCGGAGCGGCTGGAGAACAGCTGGGGAGGGGTCGGGGGGCGCTCCGGGAGCGGCGAGGGGAGAGCGGAGCCTGAGGGGAGCGGCCAGCGCGGGGGAAGGGCGAGGCTGCGGGGCCGGGCGGCGTGTGCCGGTCCAGCCGCTCTCTGGCGCCGTAGTTGAGTGGAAAAGGGAAGGGATAGAAAAGGGAACTGATTTAAAATAGCCCCCGATCACTCCGGGGGCCGGTTCCCTGTCGGTACCATTGCGGGGGGGCAGCGGGGCTCTGGTGCAGCCGCAGCCCGGGGGGCTTGGCTGCGAGAGGGGCGGGGGGCGCTGCCCTCGCTGCTCCCCTCGCCCGGGCTCGGGGCTTTTTTTGTGGGGAAGGGGCAGGATGAGCTCCCGGAGTTTCGCTGGAATTTCTCCTTCCTTTCTGAGGCGCTGCCGCTGCTGAAGCAGATTTTTCCTTCCTCTCTTTTTTTTTTTTTTTTTTGTCTGATGCAGAATCCCAGTAGCTAGGCAGCCTCCCTCTTTTCTTTCCTTCCTTCCTTCCACCTCTTCGCTATGTAGGAAGGGAGAGGCATCAATGGAAGGGCTGAAATACGCGTAGATGGACTTTCGGATGCATTTTTTCTTGAAAGAAGAGGATAAATCCCGCTTGCCAGTGCACTGACTTTTGTTGGTGTTGCATCGCTTGGTAAAAATGGGGTTCACTCACTCCAGCTGAATCCTTGGAGCATTCCAGAGAGTTGCTGCAGTGAAGGACTTATCTTGATTTTCTGCATCAGAGGAGCTGCATTGATGTTAACCATTTTTTTGTAAAATGGAGAACGAGATCTTCACACCCCTTCTGGAGCAGTTCATGTCGAGCCCTCTTGTCACCTGGGTAAGCGTTCATTTTCCCCTCACACGTTCCTGGTTTGATTTGCTCATTGTTTGAGAAGAGCCTTGCGGCAGGGAGCGAGGTGGACTCGGTGTCACGGTGCTGCTGCTGCTTCTGTTCCAGGTGAAGACGTTCGGACCGCTGGCTGGAGGAAATGGGACCAACCTGGAGGAATATGTGGCGCTGGTGGACGGAGTGTATCTGAACGAAGTCATGCTGCAAATGTGAGTATGGGCAAGCGCTGCCTTGGGGTAATTTTTTGCTGGTTTGTTTCTCTTGTATTTTTTTTTTGCTGCCTTATGAAAAATCCTTTTCCCCCTCTCCCCTTATTGACCTTGGTAAATTACTTTCATTTGTGCGTGACCCGGTCATGTGGTGAGTTAAGAGGAGACTTGGGATCGTGGCAGATCCCAGCTCCACACAGCTGAATGTCCGAGCAATGTATTTGCAGGATGTATAGTGTGATACAGGCTGAATCATCATTGTAGAACTTACTGGAAAATGGGATGACTGTAAATAGTTTCCCACATTTCCACTGAGAGGCATAAAAAAGGTTCATCCTGCTGTAAGTCGTGCTCATAAAGAAAATTTTGAATAAATTTGCTTGGCTAATAAGGTTCTAATCCATATCTTGGTGCACGTGACGTGCAACTTAAGGATGGCGTGCAGCTCACACAGGGCTGTTCATGAGCAAGAGGACTGCCCTTCAACTCCTTCCTCTTCATTTTCCACACTTCCTAATTAGACTAGATAGCAGCTGAGCAGTAAAGCTGATCCTTTAATTGTGAGTGTAGAGTGTTTTCTGGCTATAGCCAACAGAAGAAATGTTTTTACATGGGGTTGTAAACTGTTTATTGAAAAGTCTGCTTGTCAGAAAATATCCTTTACAGTGGCTCTCTGTTAATCATAATTTTGACTGGAATGTTGCCCACTACTGTCATGCTGGAGAGTAACACTTGTGAGGTGTCTAGTGATATAATCATAAAAGTGTTACTAGTGCAAAAATTTCTGCATACCTTTTTTTTTCTTTTGATATTTTGAGTCTCTGCAGAGAAATCCATCCATTTTCTGTATAGGTATGAAAAGCTGTGGGCTCATGGCTGGCTGGGTGCATCCATCAGTGTGTGAGCAGCTTGTGCTGGCAGCTGTTCCTCAGGAACACTGCTCAGGGATGGGCATCCTCCTGCTCTGTTCATAGCTTTTATTCATATTTAGTGCTTTAAAAGTTATTACCCTTGGTGTTCAGCTTGTGTAACTAGTCTGTGTCAAAAGAGCAACACTTCACATTTAAGTGTGAATTTACAGCCTTTTGAAACTGGTATTTCCTTTGTCACCTATTTCTCTACAACTAAGACTCCCAAGTATTCACTTCTAATATTCACTCTAATGTTGAAAAACATGGAAAACTTGGTGGAATGGAACTCTCTTTGAAAAAAAAATAAATTCTGAGTGGAATCTGGCACACTTTAATAAGAATTTGAAGTGATGCATTTCACTGAAGAATAGGATTTTTATTTTATGACTTCTTTCTTATTTTCTTGGATTGCATAGAGTAAGTAGATTGTCAGCTGTGGCCATGCATTTGATATGTAGAACTTGTATGGGATAGAAAAGTTTGACAGCTGGAAGGCAAATTTAGCACTGGAACAATGAGATTTTGAAGAATATGGTCTTAAACTTTTTCCAGTCAGTTTTTCAGTACTGAGTATAAGTTGATGCATGTATGTAAAATGGAAAACTGTGGAGAAGGAACATTGCCATGCCTGAGGCACTGTGTGTTGGGTTTGGCTGTGACTTTGTGCATCCTTGAGCCCATGCCATGATTACTGTGCTTAGGGAGCATTGGGTGTGTGTGTGTAAAAAATACACATTGGAGATGTTCATTAAAAAAAAAAATAGGTTGGTATTCAGAACAGTGAAAACGGTGAAATGTGGAAAAGCATTGGTGTACAAATAAAATAATTTTAGAAATATGTCACTACACTGGAAGGTCTTGTGGGAGCTGAGATGTAGCATGGCTGGTTACTGCTTAGAATTGCCTCTTAGAACTCTGCTCATATTTTGGGAAAGTTCAGTTTGTTTTGGGTTTTGTGCCAGGATTGAAAGAGGGGAAAAATTGTTTCATGTTTTGCAGTGTGGTCCTGTCTGTGGTGAAGTCACTGTGGAAACCTGAGTTAACTTTTAGCCCTGTACATTTTAAATATCCACCTATTAAGCAAGTGTCTTCATTTGCAAAAACATGTCCAAGTTGCAGCTCTTAACTAATCATCAATACAGATTATTAACAGTTTTTATTTCTCTTTTAGTTTCCTTTTATTCTTTACTAACATATGTTGGGGAAATGTGGCAGAAAAATTTGTGTCATGTGACTTCAAAGGAAGGGTGTTTTTTGTCAATGTTTGGCTTGGGGAAGTTTTTTTGGTTTGGGTTGTTTGGGTTTTTTTTAAAGCTCAGTGACTTCAGTTGAGAACCAGAGGTTTGTGGTTAGGAACTATGGCAGTGGGGGCTGTTAGAGGTGCTGTGGTCCTGCTGTATATATACTTTAATTCTTACTTTTTTCTTGCCAAATGTTGAAAAAACAAATTCTGTGACCATAAAAGTGAGTGTTAATATTGGATTAGGCATGGTTTATAAACAGTTACACAGTCAAAAAAAAAAAAGTGGCTTTGTTAGTTAGAGAAGGTTTTTTGTTCAGTTAGAGAAGAGTTAATCCAGCCCTTCATCATCTTCCAGTGAGAATCCAGCATTTGGTTCTCCTTGTGCTTGTCTGGATCAACTTTATTTTCAACAATTGGAATGGTTGGGACAGGGAAGAGAGGTGTCAGCATTGGAATTGTTGCAGGATGCTGCTGGTGCTGAGATTTGTCAGCACCAGGTTTATTGGTACCTCATCCATGAGAGAATTCACTGCATTCCTTGTGTGATTTTTACCTTTGGATGTTTTGGGACATGTGAAAAATTGCCCAGATTCTGTTCAGTGACCACTTTCATCTGAAGGGCTCTTTGTTGCTGGAGATGCTACAGGCCAATTGATAGTATTTTTTTAATTCTTTTTTTAATTAAGGAGATTCCCAGTGTTTATAATATTAGCTCCTAACTTGAGAGAATGTCTCTAATTTCCTGTTTAAATTTAGGTCCCGTGCTTCAGAAGTATCCGGTTACTTACCTTCTGCTGGGATCACTCAGTATCTGATTCTTGTGCATAGAAACCCATCTGTCTTTCTAAATCTGAGCCTTTATCTTTGTGCTCTTTGATACAAAAAAGGGGTCATGCATCTTGGAAATAAATCAGAGCACCAGAGATGGCTGCCCTGGTGTTCTGCCATGGCAGGGGGGTGCAGGAGCATGCCAGGAATGCTCCATACCTTCCCTGCACCTCTGTCCCAGTGCTTCTAATTTATATTTACAAAGTGCTCCAGGCTGGAGTGGAGTCTGTTGTGTGTGGTACTGGAATCACAGAACCAGTGTCACTCAGTGGATTAGTCACCTGTTGCACACCCAATTACAATTGCAGTAAAATAATACTCAGTTGTCCTGGAGATATTTTTCCAGATCCTGATTAACTTCACCTCAGGTTTTTTTAATTGTCTTAGCACTGTACTGTATATAAACTCCTCTGATACAAAAACCCCACAGTGTTTTTACACAAACACTCATTTTTTGCATGGTATTTATTTCCATTTTTGATAGGTCTTGTTCTCTGATACTTGTTAACTGAATTCCAATAGGGTTGGGTAAGAAACGATGAAAGTCTTTGAGTATGAGCTGTGGTTCCCAAACTGACAAGAGTCTTGCTGGGTCCTTTGAATAAAAAGAGACAGCTGCAAGTACTTACAAGATTGGGGCTTTCAGTACATTCACCACCACCATTAATATTTGGTCAAGCAACAAAGACTTGAAACAGTATTTTAGCTTTAATTGTTTTACATTACTGTGCTTTGTATTTGTGGAAATAAATCTGGTTTAAAGGAACTATTGGACCCAGACTGTATGCAGGGCTGGTAATGTACAGAACCAAACTCTGGAACTGAATTAATTTAATCCACTGTCTGGAAAACCTGGCTGCTTTCATCCATCCCAGAGTGCCTTTTATAACTTTGGTCTTCATTACATAAATTAAGTGATACTTTCCATATCAGTCTTTGCATCCAGACATGCTGAAAACTACTTCAAAGATGCAGTCTTTCATTCTTCTCCTGGGTTTTTCCCCTTTTACCATTCTTCCACTTGCAGGCCTTTCACAGCATCAGATTTTCCAGGTGGACTGGCTGCCTGGTGGTGTGTGCCTAGAATGTGGACAGCTTCCTTGGCTGCTGTTTGCAGCTCTCAGCCCTCACTGGTGTGCTTTTTTCCAAGCCCTTCAGCTTGCCAGCCCACACTCCTGGCTTGCCTATATCCCCCTGAAAACTGGACTCTGTCTCCAGAGCTGGAGCCAGCTGCCAGGCTCTGTGAAAGAGTGCAGCCACTCAATCCATTAACTCCTTCTTGGGAGGAGCACTTCAGCCAGGCCCTGCCTGCCTGGGGAAATGGAAAAGAGCTTTGAGGAAAAGGAAATCAGTGACTTTGGCAGCAGAAGTAGGAATGTGGATTTTAGAAAAAGGTCAGATGTTATTAACAGATAATGTTGTTATCCACACCTTTATCACTTCATGGTGTAGATTGGCACTTCCCACATGTGCTCTGTCAGGTTTTGCACAGGTGCAAGGTGTCACTTGGACTTTGTGAGAGTTGCTGCTCCCAAGAGTAGTTCTGCAGCAGCAGGGCTGAGATTTTTCTTCAGGAAAGCTGAATTTGTAACAGTCCCTTTTTTTGTACAGAAGCAAATTCTTTAATAAGTGGTCCAGCACATTGTGCACCAGGACTGTTGAAATTAAACCCTTTTGGTTAGAGAAGAGGAGATGTAGTTCTTGGTGTAATGATGAATGATTTCAGGTGGGACCATCAGCCTGCAGTGAGCCCTGAACTGGGCAGGTGAGGTGGGCAAGGGCTGACCCCTGCCCCTGTGGGTGTTGGGTTTTGATAGACAGAGGGGAAAATGCATGGGATGAACATGGAATGCTTGAAGTGCTTGGTCTTGGCTTGTCTTTGTTTTAGTAATTTTTCTTATGCTTTTGTACCCTTGTCCACAGCTGATGTCCACTTGCCTTCATCCTGGCTACCCTGGTTTATTTCTGAGCAGGAAACTACTCTGTGGTTCACTCTTGTTCTGTGCAAAGTTTTCAATATTAGGAATTAAATCATCTCACTTTCCTTTATACATCCACTTCTGTCCTCTCTCCTTCATGCCATCTTGATTATCTTTCTTTGACTCTGTCTCCTTATTTCTTTTGGTAGCTTGCTACTGACCCCATCTTTACTCTAGGCTAGTACCTTGGGCCAGGGAATAAAAACTGAATTTAAAACTATTTTTTAATACATACAGAGAATTCTGTTAAGCCTGTCAACCCATTCCATAAATAGCCATGTTAGATGTAATATCAAAATAACTTGTCTCAGCATTGGAAGCATTCTGGCAAGGAAAGAACATGCATTCACTATGGCTTTGCAGTTCCTTTTTCAGAGAATTTTGCATTTCCCATTCTACATGGTGTTTCAAAGCACTCCATGAGAATAAGAGCAGCAGTAAAATCCAGTTTTAAGTTAGGTACAGACCCCTGGGAGATCAGCTGGTACCCGTCAGTGGCCAGGCTGTGCTGCTTCAGCTTTCATGGGGATGCTGGTTTCATGCTCTGGGGATCTCTCCACCACAAACCTTTGCTGTGCTCTGATCTTCCTCTTGAGAACTAACCTAGCTAACTGAACTTGGGTGCTAAATCAAGCTCATCTTCTCTTACACCAAATTTGAGATTTACTTCTAGATTTTCCTCATTTGTTTCTTCTGTTGAGAAGGCACTTTTGAGTTTTGTGTTTGTTCATATGTTCTTATTTTTGTTTCCTCCTTTTTCCCTAAGCTAAATAGCAATTTGTTGCTTTCCTTGTCTTTTGTAATGCACCACTTTTCCCTAGGTAGTAATTATTTAGGGCTCAAGACATTTTTCCAAGATGCTGCTTTGTTAGAGCACGTGACCTCAGTGGTCAAAGATATTTGGGAATAACTGTGGGAGAGTGGCTGTGTTTGTTTGCTTTGTTTGTTTGCTTTGTTTCAGAGTCCAGCCTTTATCCTGAAGATGCTCCAGAGGCAGTTGTTGTTGAGCACTGTTTGCAAAATGCTTCTCTTTTGTTTAATGGGATTCACTGAAGCAAGGCTACTGCTTGACCCAAGCAAAAATTGCCAGCTGTTGTATTTTGGGATGGGAAATTGTAAGGGATGGACCCATCAATGGTGTCTGTTGTACTCCTGGCCACTGAGTGCAGCTTTGTGTGGCACATTTAGAGACACTCCAATACTTGCTTTCTTTCCTGTAGTGACAGAGGACAGTCCACTTAGGTTTATTACAGAATTTTAGCTTGGTTTAAGCTTCAGGGAAATATTTGCTCTAGTTTTTCTCTGTGTGGTATCTTTGTTTTTCTTAAATAAGCCCCTGAGCAAAAAGTGTCTGCTGGAATTTCCTGGTAGCTTGGGAATACACTTGCTGTACATTTGGAGTATTGTGTGTGCTGGGCAAAACCAGAATAAAAATACTGGGAGTTGTATTAGAGAATGCAGGCAAATGTCACATTGTCACTAGTCTAACAGTGGGTGTAGAGAAAGATGAAAATATGTATTTTATTATTAATCAAAATATGTGTTTTGTTATTAATCAGTTACTTATGGAGGGTTTATTTCCCTTCACAAGAAAGGAATTTATCTACAGTCATGGTGTTCCAACCAAAAGTATTTTGTGGAAATCTTTGTGGTGCTGTTGTTACAAATGAAGATCTTTCTGGTCACTAAAACTGCAATATTTGTGTAGTTTTGGTGCTATCACACATCAGAATTTCCTGTAGTTATTTGTGCTGGGTACTGAGGTGTTTACCTGTGGTCAGACTATTTGTGACACTGAAGTGAGAATTAATTTTTTTGAGAATTTGAAGCTTCAGCCAAGTTTAAAGTCAAGAGTAAAATGAGTGAACGTTTTTCCAAGTCTTTCAAAGGAGAAATAATTTTTGGTGGTGCTGTGATTATCAAATAAAGCAAAGTACATACTGCTGTGGTGCTGTTAGTTAGGATCCAAGGAAATAAACTTGTCCTTGCAAACTCCTCTTAGAAAGTTTTTTTTTCAGTTTAAGTAGACTGCAGAAATGTGTATTGCTTTTAAACCCCACATAGGAATTCTCCCTTATGTTGATATTTTAAATGTGGCAGTGTTTGTGTGTGAAGCTGCTGTTACAGCTCTCCCAGCATCGCTGGGGATGGGATGTTTGGGTGTTTGCAGAGCTCCCATCATCAGTTGCTTTGAGGTGTTAATCACAAAGCCAAGTAGTTGTCAGCTGCTCTGGTTTTTGGTGCTGAACTGAATAGGTCTTGAAAATTTGGACTCATTTCAGAAGTCAAAAATGTTGGCTCTGAGAGGGAAAATAACACACAGTGCTTGGAGTAGAAGTCAGAACTTCAGACTTCAATATCCTCAGTATTTTGCTTCTGGGGCATGTCAGTCTTGTTGCCTTCCTGACCTTTGCCCTGTGTGCTCTTGCAGCTTTGGGCACTTTTTGGGTTTAGTTTAATTTGGAAAATTGTGTGGTGCAAGTACTACAGCAGTTTAATTCTCCCTTTTCAAATGATATTTCCTGCTAAACCTTCTGTAGTTAAAAAAACCCTTCAAAACCAACCAAGCAAACCAACAAGATGTTCCTTGAAAGATATTCAGATTTGTGGGGTAGAGTGTGTTTGTCAGACTTTCTGGTTCTAGTATGTTTTTCCTCACTGAAAAAAAATTTGTTTGTTGATGTTTCTTCTGGGAATTCTCAAGTTTTTAATACCTAGGTGTGTTTATTTTGTGTGTTAAGTGTTCTGTGCCCCTCTGAATACTTTTAGATTTTCCTTATTTTCTGTGTTAAGTGTTCTGTGCCTCTCTGAATACTTTTAGATTTTCCTTATTTTGTGTGTTAAGTGTTCTGTGCTGCTCTGAATACTTTTAGATTTTCTTTCCTGTGAGTGACACTTGTTAATTTGGTGGCAGCCAGGTTACCTTTTGCCAGCTGTGCCATTCATTGATTTGTTGTGAGCTCACCCAGGTTACTTGATGTGGTCAGCAGTGACTTACCAGGTTAAACTTTTGGCAGAAAGCTTTATTTTTTTTCATACTACCTTTTAGTGTGACAGGAAAAGAATAGTCAAGGTGAAACAATAGTAATGAAGTTATTTCATACTATTTGATGAAATATCTCATGAAAGGAGCAGTTCAGAGCATGGATGGCCTTAAAGACAGTGGAAAGTTGGAACTGAAGGTCTGTCACAGATATCTTTTATGAAAAATCCTTTCCTTAGGATTTTTCCTCCTGAGAAGCTGAGAGGCCTCAGGAACAAAATGTAAACATTGATTATCTGCTGCTGTGGAATGCAACAGGTGCATCTGGGATTGGTCTCATGTGGTTGTTTCTAATTAATGGCCAATCACAGTCAGCTGGCTCAGACTCTCTGTCCAAGACACAAGCCTCTGTTATCCATTCTTTCTTTTTCTATTCTTAGCCAGCCTTCTGATGAAATCCTTTCTTCTATTCTTTTAGCATAGTTCTAATATAATATATATCATAAAGTAATAAATCAGCCTTCTGAAACATGGAGTCAGATCCTCATCTCCTCCCTCACCCTCAGACCCCTGTGAACGCTGTCACAAGGGTCCAAGGTTTTGTCTTTCCCACAAGAGTTTGCTTAGTCCCAGATGTGTTTAGTCAAACAGCTGAACTGTTTTACCTCCTTTCTTGTTTTCTCACACATTTTTCTCACCTGCATACATCATCTTCTGCAGTTAGGGGAAAGAGGACAAAAATAAATCTGGGCTGTTCTGGACTTTGTTTAACTCTGGGAAGAAGAAATGGAAGCTCAGTCAGCAGAGCTGTGAGTGCCCTGTGGTTCAGCCTGGCTGTTGGCACATTGCCGTGTCCCTGGCAGTGTCAGGGATGTCCCTTCACGCTGCTGGGCACCAGGCAGTGGCTGTGATGTGCAGCAGGTCCCCATCCCTGGGGCAGGGAGACACAGGCAGGACCCAGCTGCAGCTTTTCCTGCAGCTGGAGCAGCTGAGGCCCTGGGATGCTGAGCCGTGTGCGTGTGCTCAGCGTGCCCGGATCTGTTCCTGGCGGTGCTCCCGTGCTCCCGCCGGCCGCTCTGTGAGGGTCAGGCCGCTCGCTCGTGGTTTGGATGTTTTTTATTTCTCAGTAGGCACAGGGCTTCAGCCTCCTGACAGTTTATGATGTTGGACATAATCCTAGGAAGTGGGGTTTTGTGCAGGGGCCAAAAGACTTTTGATGTTAGGCCTGCTTCCTAAAGCCCACAGGATCACGAGGCAGAAAACGTTGGATGCAGCTGTTGGGCTCCTGGCACTCACAGGCAGCCCTTGCTGAGTGCAGAGTTAGCACGGTGCCCTTAAATGGAGGGGTTAATATTGATTTTGTGGCAAAGTGTGTCTATCTCAGTGTTTGGGGTATCTTCAGATGTTTGAGCAGATGATCATTTCCACACTGTATTCATTGGTTGCTGCTCTGGCAGTATCGTCTCAAGGAGAGAAATACAGTGTTTTATAACTAAAAGGTAAATTGTAAAATGTTAAGCATTTTGAAGATTATCCATTATTCTCTAGTGAAAGCCCCATGGTTATTTTTACTTTTTTATTGTTTTGTCAGTAAAAGGCCACTTCTGTATTAAGTCTCTTTGTAAAACACGTTCTGAGCATGCTTATTATTTTTGTGCCAGTAGTAAATAATGAAGGTGCTGCTTTATTAGTTGAAGTCTATCCCAAAATTCTGTTATCAGTAATTACTGAAATATTTGACAGATACCTCAGCGTTCCAATTAAAAGGACTTTGCAGAAAATGAACTTTATTAGGTATGCAGCATTTATTCGTACAAGTGAAGGTGCTCCTTTTTTAGTTGAAGTCTATCCCAAAATTCTGTTATTATTTATTACTGAAACATTTGACAGATACCAAGAGTGAACCTCAGCATTCCAGTTAAAAGGACTTGGCAGAAGATAAACTTTATTAGGCGTGCAGCATTTATTTGTACAAGTGAATGCTGTGCTGCTGTAAGCTGAACCACAGGGTAGCATTTCACTGAACTCACCAAACACATTCAAACAATGGTATATTTCAAATTAGGGAGCGTTATGATACCAGACTTAATCATTAAGTACCATCAAGGAACAGATGGCAAGGGAGGACACAACTGGTTTGCAGTCTGCATAGATTTAAGCATGAGGCCATTAAGCTATCACATTCCCATTTCTGATAGATTTTGGTCAATGAAAAATTAAAGACACATAATCCCTGATTATATGAAGTCTCAATCTGTGATTCATGACACTGGTAGTATTTCAAAAATCACTGAAGTTCCCTGTGTAATCAGGAGTTTTAAACTAATGCATTATTGGGATAGATGCTCCTGTCTGCTTTTATTGCTATTGAAATTAATGTATCTTGTCATAAGTAGGTTGCTCTTAAATGTAAAATTGCTTCAGGGGATCTTTTACTGCTCTGCTTCCTATTGACTTCTAGACAGATTTGCCCTATTTTGCTGGGCTGTTTGCCACTGGAGCAGCTCAGTGTCCCCACCTCAGAAAAGGAGCAGTTCAGAGCTGGGATGGCCTTTAAAATGTTTATAGTAGCCACCAGAATCTGAGGGTTTTAAAAAGCTGCTTTTTAAAGCTGTGTCTTAAACTGGCAGCATAGACCTTTTTATCTTCAAAATTATTTAATTTGTGTCCTGCATTTCCATCAGTTTATTTCAGTGCCACTAGGCCTATTTACTATTATATACTATTACTATTATATACTATACTATATACTATTATATACTATTCTAGTAAACAGAATTGTTCTGCACTAATAAAAATATAAACCTTATACTGGTCATAGAAATTCAGCAGTTCAACTTATAAGTGTAAGTTTAAATTAAAATCTTTAACAAATTAGTTTTCCAGAACTGTAAATGAGTTAAGAGTTGCTCTTAAAAGGTTCTGGAAGTTCGTGTTTAGGATTTTATCTTTTTGTATGAAAAGTAGTTGCACATCAGACTTTGTTTTTAGTAAAAAGTATTGGTAGGCCATGACTTGGACCAGCCTGAAAAATACAGTTCTACAAACAACATAAAATGGGAATGTGCAGCCAGCATCCTGCTATATTGCTTCCTCTTCAAGAGAGACAAATTAAGATATCAATGCTTGAGATTATGAACTGTATTGACTAAATAAATAATATTTAAAATGCTGTTTAGTGGATTAAGGAGAGTGCTGAGCATTCAGGTTGGAGTCTTTGGGACCTGGTTATCAGTATTGGAAGGGAAGGTGGGTTTAGTTGTTTGGGTTTTTTTAAATAAGGAATTTCCTGTTCAAGGACCATGATTAGAACCTTTGATAACACTGGTGTGAGGAGGGACCTGTCAGCTCTGTGCTTGGCTGTTCATACACAAACCTGACAGTTCTAACACAACCTGAAAGGTAGAAATAAATCAGGGCCTGAAGATGAGGGAGCTCTGCTGAACACCAGCACAGAGGCTGCTGGGGGGAATCCCTCAGTTTTCAACATTCACTTTTCAGGACAGGATCATTTTAGCATGTAGCCTATAAACAGTCTGTGTTTATAACATTTCATGGCATAATGTGGTTAGAAAAATCTCAATTACTGCAGCACAGAGGTGAAGTCCTGTTTGCCCTGGAAGGTGCTGGGAGCAGGATTGCACTCTGGCAAGCAAGGGAAACAATTTTTTGTCCAAGTCACTCATCCTAGTCATGGCTAACATGCACTAATTGAGAGTGTCAAAGACAACTGACCTCCCATGGTTGAAGAATAATGAGCCAAGAGGACATTAATTACCAAAAAACCAGAAAAAGGAATCTGCTACCAATAGTGAGTTACTGAGGGTATATATTTAATTGAATTTAAAATGACTGGTACAGAGTAGTACTGATATCTCACTACCTTGCTTTTATTGAACCTTAAAACCAGTGAGTTCAACTTCTTGTTCCCACTAGCTGCTTTTAAATTCTGCTGAAAAATGTTAAGGGAACTTGGAGTTTGGTGTTTCTGTTGGACCCTTTGCCATAATCTTTTGGAAAAGTTTAAAATTACTAAACTACTATTTTTCTGTGCACCAGGTTGTCCCAAGGCTGACATTCTGATTTTAGCTGCTGGTCATTTGCTCTAGCAGAGCATCCTGAAATTGGACAGTGGAGTTTTTCCCTGTGGTAAAAATCTCCAGCTCCAGAGCACGTCTGCAGCCCAAGTTTTCCCAGCAAAAATTCACAATCTCAGTAAACTGCTTCCTGCAATTTAAGCCAACAACAAAAAAACCAAACCAAAACAAAAAACCCTCCAAATTCTGTTTTAAGCTGCAGGAATGAATCATTTTGGCACTAAGCTTGTCATGGAGGGAGCTGAGGCTGTTAAAGCAACCCTTCCCTGGTGGTGTCATGAAGATCCAGTGCTCTGCAAATATTGAAGGTTTTGTTCATCCAGGATCAATCTCAATATCCTAATGCAGCTTTGGGAATGAGAAAATGGAAATCCTGAGCTTTTATGACGTTTGTGTTTTGAGTTCTTGTGGTTGCACACTAATTTTGGCATTGATGCTAAAACAGGAGCTGGCACAACATCCAGGAAACCCCTGTGCCCTGTTTTGAGTGCTCTAAAGGGAGAGGGTGGCTGTGGAAATGCTGCTGAAGATGATGAAAAAGCCAGAGATAATCCCATGGTCATTAAGATTAAAGATGAAGATTAAGGGCCCAAATCGGCCTTTTGGAGATCTGCATGTAGAAATAGGAGACTTCAGCTGATCTCTGTAGGTCAGCAGGATTTATTGTGGATTTTCTCTCCTGATTTTAACAAATTTGAATGAATTCTGTGTGGAAAGGAGTCAGTTCTGTGCTTCTGCAAAGCATAATTATTTTTAGCCCATTTGGTTGCTTTTACAGCTCCAGGTTGGCTGATCTAATAAAGCCAAGGTCACATCTTGGTCACATGGTTTGGCTAATATGTTCTAAAATGTATTTTAATTGTTTATAATATTTTTAGGAACATGATGATGAGGCAATTACCCATGTCCTAATTTTCCTAGATTTATAATAATAAATACAGAAAAAAGATACTGTGCTCACTGCTGTTCTTTTAGAAATGTCAGTGTGTTGGAGGTGCATTTTTATATGACCTGACTTCCTTTCCCAGCAGTGGTTTTTCTCTTATTTCTATTTGTGTTTATAAGCCAGGAAATGCTGATAGCAATAAACTGAAGAAAAGACATAAATATTTATCGTTTTAAAAAATCTAATATTCTAAATTTAAGCTAGCTGTAAAAGGCAAATAAAATTTGTGTAGGTAACTTTTATATAAATGAAAAATATGTAATTTTTGTACAGAGAGTATGTGAAACTACCAATCAAAGGGATAAATTGCATCAGAGTAAGTCATGATACCACAATATTCAGGTCATTTTTGTTTTATAGCAAATAACTCCTCTTTCTGCATTTGATTCTGCCTCTAATCCTCTGCCTGTGCCTGAGTTATTGAATTCCATTATTTTGCACATCACCAGGATCATTCTCCATTGCCATAGTATTTTTTGAAGGTTGCTCTTTGGGATTTTTTTCTGTTAAAGTTTGCCAGTGGCTGTTCTGGAAAGTGTATTCTGTATTCCATTGTTTGAATCATTAATGACAATGTAGAATAAAACCAGAGCCAGCAGACACATCTCCCTGCTGGGAGCCCTGCTTTGACAGGGGAAATTGGTAATTTGTTTTTGAGTGCAGCATCCCAGCCAGCTCTCCTTTATCTGATCATTATAATTTCATTAAACAATACAATTATACCATTAAATATCAAAAGTTGCATCATCAAGAATCTGTAAAAGTGAGAAACTTCACACTGGCCATCCCTTAGGAGTTCTCCAAACATTTCAGGAGTGTTGTGGGCTGTGCTTTGGTTCTGCATGGTTTTCCATGGGAAATCCAGTCAGTGGTTGTCCTGCTGTCCAGTGTGTTCCAAGGTTTGAAAAGGGGTGACTCATCTGCCTTTCCTCACATCCTTTCTGCTTTGTGAAGGAAGCAGTGATTGATTTCCTCCCTGGAGCCAAGACAGACCAGAGAAAAATCTGGTAGTACACGATAGTACATGACAAAAACTGCAATTAATAATCCCTTTGTTGTCACATTCCAGCAATCTGTAAATACATTAAAAACAGTTCTGTGAGTGTTAGCACGACCTGCTTCATATTCATCATCATTCTAAAGTTAAAAATTCCATTTTGTTCCTAGTAAATACCATCACAGAGCCACAGAAACCTTCCTGTGAGAGCCATTCCCTGGGAGCTGTGGTGGGTGCTCCCAGTTTCAGGCTGCAGTGGCAGCAATCAGGAACGTGAGGCTGCCTGGCTCTGTCAGAGACACTTCTCAAGCTCCTTCCATCTTCCACAGCTCCTCATTGATTTGTGGAGGGAAGAACAAGGCTGGTTATCAGGACAAGGAGTGGCTGTGCTGGCACATTGACTACACCATTTGTTTTATAGAAAAAGCTTTAAAGATGAATGGTCAGTGTGTTTAATGTGTTCTTTTTTCTGTTCTTTTTTGCAGCAATCCAAAGTCTGCTAATCAGAGGATAAACAAAAAAGTAAACAATGATGCATCATTAAGGATTCAAAATTTGTCTATTTTGGTGAAGCAAATAAAAACTTACTATCAGGTCAGTAACTGTTTGTTGTGTTATGTTTTGCCTGGAATTATTTCTAAATTTTCTTCTGTAGTTATGGCTTTAAGGGTAACAGGAGTAAGATGAATAAGAGATGATTGTTCAGATATCTGGTCAAATTTCTTACCACTGTTTACAGGTATAAAGGTGGTGTTAATGCACTTTTGTATGAATAATGACCTGCTTACAGAACAGATACTTTGTGTGCAATTACTGCTGTGGTTGGTATTTTCTGAGTTGAAGCAAGTTTTGTGCCAGTGAGAGAGATTATTACATGTGCATTTAGTCTTGTAAATGGAATTTTTGTTAGAAAAAAGTGATGGAATTTACTGAGCTTGGAATTAATTGGGGAATTTGTAGTAAATGCAGTGAGGATCCAGGAGATGTACAAGAGCCACTGAGGTTTGATGCAGTGGTAGGAGCTGCTCCTGTGCCTGGATGGATGCTGAGCTGGACAGGGTGCTGTGCTCAGGGACACACCACAGCTGGGCACTGCTGCTGTCACCAGCGTCCCTTTAGTGTGGCTGTAGTGCCCTTCCCCACTCTGCTCCTTCCTGCAGGAGAGCCCAGAGCTGGGGGAAATCCTTTGCTCTGCCCTCCTGGCCTGGAGTCTGCTGCTCCTCCTGTGTCCTCACACAGAGTGTGCTTCCCAAAACTCTGAGTGCAGTGAGGATTCCAGCTGTCACTGCTTCCCAAAACTCTGAGTGCAGTGAGGATTCCAGCTGTCACTGCTTCCCAAAACTCTGAGTGCAGTGAGGATTCCCAGCTGTCAGTGCTTCCCTGAGTGCAGTGAGGATTCCCAGCTGTCAGTGCTTCCCTGAGTGCAGTGAGGATTCCCAGCTGTCACTGCTTCCCTGAGTGCAGTGCAATTCCCAGCTATTACTGCTTCCCAAAATTCTGAGTGCAGTGAGGATTCCAGCTGTCACTGCTTCCCAAAGCTGGGAATGCAGTGAGGATTCCCAGCTGTCACTGCCCTGACCAGCCATGGAACATTTCCCAGCACTTCCACCCTTCTCTCCTGCACATGGATTTATGTGCTGCCTGCTAAGGTCCATATATTTTCCCTTTTCCTGGAGGAAGCCATTTTCCACCAGGCATTATTGTTCCACAACTGGTGCAGCAGGAGGCACAAACACTGACAGGATTGATCTTTCTTGGAACTCAAAGCATTCCCCATCCTGCACTGGCCTTATGGTATCACCAGTCCAGGTGCTCCAGGACCAGAAAGAATTGCTGGCATTTGGGTACCTTTGGATGGTTCAGGATTGCAGATTTTGCTCCAAACCTTTGTGATGGAAACAAGTTTATTAGAGCTTTTTTAAAATTAAAAAAAAATTTTTAAGAAACAGTTAAACCAGTCACCATGCCTGTAGTGGTCCAAGCTATATTGAACTGCACTTTTTAAATTGTTTTATACACTTTTCCCCTCTTTCCCTCCCCAGTCTTTCAGGGTTTTGGTCCCCATGCAAACATGTGCTGGTGTTTCTAGCAGGAGTGAAGGCTGGAGAGCTCCTTGCAATCTAAAATTGCTTTTTGCACGTGTAGATATTGACTCCCTACAGTGCCTGCAGGGAGCTTTGTGCTCTGTGGTAGCTGAATTTTAAAGGATGGGCTGTTTCACAGAGGGGTCACTCGAGTTCCTGTCCCCTGTGAAATTCCCCAAGGCAGGAACGCTGGGGCTTGGTGGATGCCTTGGGATCCAAGTGAGAGCCTCCCTTAGGCTGGGGTGGGGCAGGAGCCTCCCAGCCCGGTGCTCCTGGGAGCTGAGAGAGCAGGAACCTGCCTGGGGCTGTCCTGGGAGCCCAGCAGGGGACAGGACACCATTCACTCACTGAGACAGGGTTTGACTCAGGGCTGCCAGCAGACACTGATCAATGTGGGAATTTGGGGTTTTTAGCACTGTGTTAACCTAACTCTTAACACTTCTCATTGTGAGCTTGTCCATGCTGGTTTGTTCCTTGTGGTTTTGTAACATCTGTGGAAAACCTTCCCTCAGTGCAGTGAAAAATGACATTGGTGCTGTGGATGTACTTGTCAAAAACCTGCACTGGTAGGATGGAACATTCAAAATTAAGGTGTTATGTTACATTAGTCCATTTTTTTTTTCCTTCCTGTATCATCTTTGTTATTCTCTGGAATTACAGTTCTGGTCCTGAAGCAGTAATTGGAGTGTGTACATTCCTTGGCAGTGTAAGAGCATGGAACTGTTCTCAGCAGTCAGTTCAAGATAAATGGTTCTAAATTTTTTGTGGGCTCCAGAGGTTTAATCCAGTGAGCATCCATGACTCTCAGCAGATTTGACTGAGGAGGTGAAAATCTTCAGTAAAAGAAATGCTAGAGAGCTGTGCAAGTTTGTGCAAGCAAAGCCAGTGCTGAGGTTAACAGCAAGAGACAGAAAAGGTGTCAGACATCTCTGGGGCAAGGCAGAGGTGTTGTAAGGAAACAGGTGATGGTGTCTGTTCAGGACACATGTTCTGGTTACTGCTGCTCATCCTCTGCTTTTTGATAGCATCATGGGATTATTTGAAATACTACCAAAAACCACCCCCAAAAAGCAACAAAAGCAAACAACAAAAAGCTGCTCTAAAAATGTGATTTTCTTTCATGGTAGCTGTTGACACTCATTAAATTCTTTATATTTTATCTGTTTTATACTGGTTTAAAAACAATCCTGTGGTGCACTTCATGTCTTATTTTTATTTGAAAATAGTCTTTATCAAAGTCTTGAAAGTACAGGTGTCACAGTTGGTTAAATTTCATGATATTGCAGGAGGCCAAAGCTGTTTTCTGCCTCCTTATAATTTGTCTTAGGCTTGTCCAGAGGAAATGTATATTTTGCAGTCTGCTATTCATCAATTCAGGTATAATGTTGATGTTGTATATGAACTGGTGGGATAGCTGTAGCTAATAATTTCTACTGGTATTTTTCAAGAAATATTGGGTTTTTTTCAATTTGACCTAAAGCAGGTGGACCTGTGCTAGGTTGTTGCTTACAGTGACACCTGATGTGTGCCCTGGGCTCTTCTGGAATTTATTGTTTTGAGTAGGAGCATTTTCCATAGTAATGGATCTGTCACTGTGGAAAAACAAAAAGCCTGACCTATAGGATGGCATCTGCTGGGAATAAATATCTGGGAACAGGAGAGAGACCACTCTGCTTCAGGAGAATTAGGCTCTGTCTAGACTGGGGATTTGGGCTGATTACAGCCATTACAGGACTGCAGTGATGGAATCCATGGCACAGACTGGCAGAGCTGCTCCTGGTGTGTGCCACTTCCAGCTGAAATTCCATGGCATTGTGCACACAGGGGTTTGTGCCTTTATATTCACAGCTGGCCCAGTGTCACTGCAGCAAAAACCTCTGGGATTTTCACATCCACCTTTTGGTGAGGCTAAAGAAATAAAGGAAATGGATTTTTTTGCAGTAGAAATGCACCTTAGAGGCAATAAAACAAATATGTATCAATAGGTTAGTCAGGGGAACATGAACATAATAAATTTAAAGGGTTTTGCTGCATTCTGAGACTTGGGATCTCGTTGGCTTAAGATCCCTAAGCCAGCTCATTGCCACGAGAGGATTTTGCTGTGTGGGATGATTGTGCAAACCAGTAAAACAAAGCTTCTGTAGAAGTAATTCATATTTGTTAGTTGTTTTTTAATTAGAATGCAAATAAGTATTATATGAATTGTATGCATGAAGTCCTGAAAAATATTAAAACTGTTTAATTAATACTGATTTCTCTTTAATGGCTGTTGGCATTTGATGTTTGTTTTCATTCAGTACATACGATGTAAATAATGTTTTAATTAACTTTTATAGGAGACTTTGCAGCAGTTGATCATGATGTCTTTGCCAAATGTGCTAATAATTGGCAAAAATCCTTTTTCTGGTAAGTTTATTTTTGACTAAGATAAAAATGTATACTGGTGTGATCATTTCTATTCCTTCACTGGAAATAAAATTCCTGTAGGATTGAGCCTTTCAACAGAAGATTGTTTAAATACTTTATCAACTAAGTGGTTTAACAATGATGAGTAATGATATAATAATGATTTTCTTTGTCCACACACTAAAAAACGTGTTCTGTCACAGCCTCACCCTGGCTTTCACCAGGATTTATACTGAGCCCAGTGCATTTCCCAGCAACCAGTGAACCACTGATGGCACAAAGTTAAAGTTTCATGTACTCCCAGCTACTGCACCTTCAACTTCCTTTACCTGTGTCACTGCTGAGGGAATTGGCAGTTCAGTGCATCTCACTTGATCCAGCTCCTGATCCTTGTTTCTCCTTCCCCCAAACTCTCCTGCTTCTCTTGCATCCATACCTGAAAAATATTGCAGTTACCTTCTTGTTTTCTCCCTGAACTGACACTGTCTTCTCCATGCTCCCACCTTCTCTGCTTCCAGCTCTGAGAGTTGCAATTTTCAGACAAGACAATTAGCCAGTGTGGATCCAGCTGCCTGTCCCAGCCACCTGGGGATCTGTGCACCCTGCTGTCAGCTCCACAGCACGGAGCAGACACACCTGGCCTGCACGGAGCCGCTGTGGATTGGGCAGGATTTATTTCCCCAGGTGTCCTGTGCCCCAGGTGTTGTCCTGCTGACGTTCTGCCACCTCAGCAGAGAGGTCAGGAACTGCTCTACCAGGCTGTGTGGCTTCCCCTGGCTGCTTTGATTTCTTTGGGATGTCTCCTCTGCTGCTGTGTCTGTGGGCCAGGGGGTTCCTCATGAGCCAGAAGAACCATCTGTGTTTCCTCACTTCCCAGTCCCAGGGCTCATAGCATTGGTATTTTCCATATCCCATCTGCACATATCCCATCTCTGTAGGTATCTTGCTTTAATTCTTTTGGGTTTTACTTTCTGCTTTTGAGCATTGCTGCTTTTGCTTCCGAGGTCACAGCTTTTTCAGTTTTTATATGTGCAGCTGCTGTCATATGCACCAAGAAGTGTGAATGTGGTCTCCTCCTTTCCAAGAGAACAGAATGCATCGTGCTTTTTTAATTTTGATTCCAGACTTTTTTAAGGTTTTTGAAAGACTCCATGGATTTGCCTAGAAAGCAGATTTACTGGAAAAACAGATTTTAAAAACCCCAGCTCCTAGGATTGTTTTGTAGTGACATTTTTTATTCTGTTCAAGATACTGAGAGAAAATGTTTTAATAATACTGTGTAGTGTAAGATGACATTTCACTGAAAATGCACTATCAAACCCCACAGAGATAATACTGCATTCAGTTGTATACATCCAATTTTATGGTTTGGTCATTTTTAAAGAATTGTCTTTGTGTTTTGGGATCTGTGGTTTGGCAGCTCTGCTGGTGTGTGCTTTGCTCTTCTGTGGGGATTTTGTTGGATTTGTGAGAAAATTTGGACTTTTCTGTCGTGTAGCAGTCACATTTTTTAAAAATGGTTATGCTTGGACAACACTCTTGAAGGTGTTTCAACTCCCTGCTGGAGTTCTGCCACAGAGTTTGGTCTGAAGCAGAATATTGACCTGTTCTTCTGGCTTCTGGCCAGAACCTTTCCCCTTTGAGAGTGAGGGCTGCTCTTGCTGTGTCACTTGGAAGGGAATCTCATCCCTGCATTGGATTTTAAAGCTTTTCTGGGGCAGGTGCAGGGAAATGAACCCTCAGGGATCTTTGGAAACACTTGCTTGTAAATCTGGTTGCATCAAGGCAAGCCTTGGAGTAAAAGTCAATTCCCTGATGAAGACTTGAATTTAGTCCACTAAAACTGGGGCTGGAGGGGTGATTTTTCACAGGGATGTTTCCCAGTTTGTCCCCTGTGCACTTAGGGAATTATTTATTAGTAGAGAAATCCCAAGAGATGCCAAATTGCAGATGGCAGGAGCAGCTACCACAGGCAGTTGGCTGATGGAGGAAAATGCAGGGAGAAGGCTGGAGGTGAGGTTTGGTTAAACAGGTCAGCAGGGATTTTATCAGGAAATATTTCTTGAGCTGATTGGCATTGAAAGCCCTGACTTTCCCCTTTGAGAGTGAGGGCTGCTCTTGCTGTGTCACTTGGAATAGGATTTCATCCCTACATTGAATTTTAAAGCTTTTCTGGGGCAGATGCAGGGAAATGAACCCTCAGGGATCTTTGGAGACACTTGCTGTGTAAATCTGGTTGCATTGAGGCAAGCCTCAGAGTAAAAGTCAATTCCCTGATAAAGACTTGGATTTGGTCCACTAAAACTGAGGCTGGAGGGGTGATTTTTCACAGGGATGTTTTCCAGTGTTTCCCCTTTGCACTTAGGGAATTATTTATTAGTAGAGAAATCCCAGGAGATGCCAAATTGCAGAGGCAGTTGGCTGATGGAGGAAAGTGCAGGGAGAAGGCTGGAGGTGAGGTTTGGTAAAACAGGTCAGCAGGGATTTTATCAGGAAATATTTCCTGAGCTGATTGGCATTGAAAGCCCTAACTTTCCCCTTTGAGAGTGAGGGCTGCTCTTGCTGTGTCACTTGGAAGGGAATCTCATCCCTGCATGGATTTTAAAGCTTTTCTGGGGCAGGTGCAGGGAAATGAACCCTCAGGGATCTTTGGAGACACTTGCTGTGTAAATCTGGTTGCATCAAGGCAAGCCTTGGAGTAAAAGTCAATTCCCTGATAAAGACTTGAATTTAGTCCACTAAAACTGAGGCTGGAGGGGTGATTTTTCACAGGGATGTTTCCCAGTTTGTCCCCTTTGCTCTTAGGGAATTATTTATTAGTAGAGAAATCCCAAGAGATTCTAAATTGCAGATGGCAGGAGCAGCTACCACAGGCAGTTGGCTGATGGAGGAACATGCAGGGAGAAGGCTGGAGGTGAGTTTTGGTTAAACAGGTCAGCAGGGATTTTATCAGGAAATACTTCCTGAGCTATAGGCAGGAAGGCAGTTGGAGGAGAAAACTGGAGGAGAGCTACAGCCTGTGACTGTAAATGTTAAATTAAATTACAGAGGGATAATGATGGGGCACAGGGGAAGGTGAAAGAGGAAAGTTCCTATTCCTCAGGGAGCAGGGCAGGGAGGATGGAATCCTGCAGAGGGTGTGAGAGTCAGGAATGGGGTGAGCACAGGGAAGATCAAACAGGAGCACAGGGTGAGGACAAAGTTCAGCAGCAGGTTGAAGAGAGTAAAACAGAATCATCTCTTTCTGTGTTTCTGATGGAGGAGAAGGAAGAAAAACAGAAGATGAGGGAAGCTGAGGTGGTTCAGTATTTTGCTCTGTTCCTTTGGGGAATGTGGGGGAGAGACAAGGAATCAATATTCAGGCAGGTGTTTGAAAGGCAGTCAGGAGATGAAGAGTGAAGAGGAGCTTGGGGATTGCTTAAAAATTAAGAAAATGTGATTAATTTATTGGGGTAAGTGAATGCAGGCTTTGAGCTGTTGGATTCTCCTGTTGCACTGCTCTGTTAACCTTTATTGATCAGACAAAGCCAGCTGGAATTCCCCTTCTTCAGCTGAAGCAGCTTCTGGTGAAACACTTTCCTTGGTGGTTTTTCTATTTCTCCATAAAAGACTTCACAGCTTGAGCCTTTGGGATACAAGAAGCCTGAATAAATGACTGAAATAGCCCATTTGAGTCTGTTTTTTGTAATGTATTTATCTACCTGACCAACCTCCTAAAAATTGCAATATTCCATGATCATTGGGATTATACACATTATATAGCTCCCTCCAAAAGCAGCAGCTTGAGTCAATGCCTAAACTGTTTTGTCATCCTTGAAGCATTTGCTTCATGGCATTTATATTCTAGATTTAGAATATATTTCTATATTTAGTAGCAAGATGAGGACATTGTCAACGTAAAAAATAAGAAACATTTTTATTAATCTGTAAACAGAGTTCTTTAACTTAAGCTTCTTTAGGAGATTAAGATGCTTAAGGCCAGATTTGGAAATACATTTTGATTTTTTGGATGTGCAGATGAATGTCTAATACAGCTTTGTAAGGAATTTAAATGAACTTGTCACCTAAACTCTTCCAATTTGGGAATGACAGATAATTTGAGCACTTTTGTAACTATCTTGAGAGACCTGAGATTACCTTTGGAAACTTGATTGTAGGTCTCCAAAGCACTTCTAAAAATGTCACTCTGAAGTTTTGCTTTTTGAAGGGCTGATTTTTTTTCCATTTGAAATTGTTATGGCTGTTCAGGTGTTTGGTTACCCTGGAAGTCAGCAGTTAAATGGCAAAAAGGACTGAGCTGAGAGCTCCTCTGGTTCTTTTCTAAACTAGGTTAACACAGATGATATGGAAATAACAAGAAAACCTCCTGTTTTCTGAGGGGTAGGGGGATAAGCTCTAATTACAATTTTACAGTCACCATTTTTTCTTGTTCTCTTCTCAGAGCCAGGTACTGAAGAAGTAAAAAAGCTCCTCCTGCTTCTGCTTGGTTGTGCAGTTCAGGTGAGTTTAATTGTGTTTGTCTCTATGAGACTTTTGAATTACTGATCTCTTTTCTTACTATTTTAATACTTGGGGTGGTGTAAAACTTCTTCCTTTGGTGGTACAACTGCATTCCTTGAAAAATGGGAATATTCAGATTTTTAATTAAATGGCTGCAACTCTACACCTGTTATTGCACAAATACTTCCAATACCACCATACTGGGTTATTAATTTCAGTAGTGTTAATTTACCTGATACTGTAAAGAAAGGCTGGAAATGGTAAAGTGCTGAAAATTAACTCACTGCACTGTTTGGTGTTTTTAATGAACTATCACAGAATTTGAGTAAGTAGCAATTTTAAGAAACTTCTTTCTTGTACCATTTCAATTTGATTTTCCTTGCATCATTTAATTAGTGTTGAAAGTTATAATTACTGTGAAATGGCATGAACTAGGGATTTACTGGTCACCAGAATTATTGGATAATAATTTAGTCATGTGGCCATTGCAATGTCAGCTTTGCAAGTTTTAGCTCTTAAGAAATGCAAAAGAAGAATGAAAGTACTTGCAATTATACATATAAATGTGTATAAAAAATGTCTCTATTTTTAGTGTCAGAAAAAAGAAGAATTCATTGAAAGAATCCAAAGTCTGGATTTTGATACCAGAGCAGCTGTTGCAGCCCATATTCAGGAGGTATTTGGGGGAGTTTTTGCTTTTAATTTTGGGGATTTTTGGAGATGGAATATTGCATTGCAGGAGGGGGAGCTGCACGTGTTCAATGGCAAGTAAATCACATATGTGATTTGCATATTGAGTGGTTGGAGTAAGCAAAAAAGGCTTTATTTTTTCACTTGATTCACAAAAAGATTTAATGATTGAGCATTTTGGGGTTTTATTTTTAGAGCAGTACCAGAAAGCAAATTTGTTGCTTCAAGGATTTCTTAGTTACATACAGCAAATTTAGTTTAGTGAAATCTTTATATGCAAATTTCTTAATAAAACATAATTCCAATCAAATGTATGTGGTAGGCAATTTATAATGTGTTTGTCACCAGGACAAGGTGCTGCTTCCAGGTAGACAAAAAAACTCTTTCTTTACGTACAATTAAATATATTTTAAATGTTTTTTCATACCTTATCCAGAAAACTTAACCTGTAGAGTTGCAGCTTTATTTTCTTTATGTTGCCTTTCTTCTCTTAAAATTCCAAGAGGATATTTTTTCCCTTTCATTTCACCCCATGTAGGTAACTCATAATCAGGAAAATGTGTTTGACCTGCAGTGGATGGATGTCATTGTGCTGACACAAGAATATGTTGAGCCTCTCCTGAAAAATATGGCATTGCATTTAAAAAGGCTTATAGATGAAAGAGATGAGCACTCAGAGGTATGGATGTGGCCTAAGAGAAATGCAAGAAATCTTCTTTTTCTGAGATAATGCAGCTCAGGATTTTTATAACTAACAGTTTAATTTTCTGCTGACCTGTTAAAGCAAGGATTCCTGACTGCCAGAACGTTGTTTCAGGAGGTTCCTCTGTGCATGTTTGTTTAATAATAAAGTAGGAATGATAAGAGGTGATCTTTTCCACATTGCCAGAGTGGGAAACAACTTCAACATTCATCAGTAGCTGAAAACAGAGACTCCAAAGCTGTATCAGCTGCATTTCCCAGGAATCAATAACCCATCAATTTGAAGGCAGTCACTGCAAGCTGTTCTGTTGCCCTGTCCTGTTGTCCAGGTTTGAGGGGGATAGAGCAGATCCCTACCAGCAGAGGAGGTTTTGCAGGCTTATCTCGAGACACTGTTGTTGTGCCATGTTAGAATCAAGGAACAGAACTGTATTTACCTCCAAGTTAGAGTTGTGAATCATCTTGGTGGTCCCAGATTTGCCCCTCAGTAGAGTGGATGTGTCAATGTTGGAATTATTCCAGATGTTCCTTTGACAGTTCTTCCAGATCCCAGCCTTGCTAGGAATAGAACAGAGGGGAGAGGATGGGGGTGATGCCTTTGTGCAAAGCAAAGTAAAAATACTTCAAACTGTGAGAGATGTTCATATTTGGCCAACACCTTTATTTGTAGGGGGAAATAGGAATATTCCTGTAGATCTGGCACATTATTCAGTTGTCAAGGCTGAAGAACACGACTTTGTTTAGAGATACATGTTTATCTTCATTTTTAAGGGGTGATGGTTTGCAAGGAATTTGCACCTTTGATTACCCAGTCCATTCTGAGCACTGGCCATTTTGTGGGCTTAAAAGTCTGAAGTGAAAAACAAAATTTAAAATAGCAAAAAAATAAAATTTAAAATAGCAGAAAAATAAAATTTAAAACAGCTGAAGGTCCTGTTCAAAAGCTGTGGGTCTTTGCTTTGGGCATAGAGCTGCAGACAGAACTTTTGATTTCCTCAATGGCCAAAACCCTTCCATCGTGGTGGTGCCATTGCAGTGTTTGCTGTGAATGACACCCAGAGGTGGCTCTGTGAGGGCCCCTGTGACTTTTCCCTTGCTCTGCCCCCCAGACCATCATCGAGCTGTCGGAGGAGCGGGACTGCCTGCGCTTCCTGCCGCACGCCTCGGCCGCGCAGTCCCCGTGCGGCTCCCCCGGCATGAAGCGCACCGAGAGCCGGCAGCACCTCAGCGTGGAGCTCGCCGACGCCAAGGCCAAGATCAGGAGGCTCAGGCAGGAGCTGTGAGTACAGTTCACACTCAAACCCTTTCCACACATCCAGTCCTCTTCTGACTAATTCACAGAATCACAGAATGATGAGATTGGAAGAGATCTCTGAGATCACTGAGTTCAACCTATGCCCTGACACCTCAGCTAGACTATGGCGCCAAGTGCCATGTCCAGTCTTCTGTTAAATCCAGAAGTGGTGATTCTACCACCTCTCTGGAAAGAGCATTCCAGTACTTTGTTATTCTTTTGGTAAAAATTTTTTTCCTAATATCCAACCTATACCTTCCCTGACACAGCTTGAGACTGTGTCCTCTTCTTGTGTCAGAGATTGACCCCTACCTGTCTACAACCTCCCTTCAGGAAGTTGTAGAGAGCAATAAGGTCACCTCTAAGCCTCCTCCAGGCTAAACAGGCCCAGCTCCCTCAAATGTTCCTCATACGGTTTGTGTTCCAAGCCCCTCACCAGCCTTGTTGCCCTCCTCATCCTGCAACCCACAGGGAATTTCCCCAGGATCTTGAACAAGTTGTTCCTGGCTTCAGCATTCACAAGACACAGTTGTTTCTGTTTATTGGTATGGCTTGGCAGTGTAGACCTTCAAAAAACTTTTGACTATTGGAAGTTTTGAAAGTCTACATGGGACATGCTCAAGCATCTCAACATCTTTCCCAAACTGAGGGGTGAGAACTGGACACAGCACTCAAGGTGTGACCTCACCAGCACCGAGTACAGGGGCAGAATGACCTCCCTGCTCCTGCTGGCCACACAATTCCTACTGCAGGAAGCCATTGGCCTTCCAGGAGCCATTTCTTGGCCACCAAGGCACTTTACTGGCTCATGTTCAACCAGCTGTCACCCAGCACCCCCAGGTTCCTTTCTGCCTGAACACTGTCCAGCCACACTGTCCCCAGCCTGTAATTCTTTGTCCTTTCAAATGGTTTTTTTTAGTTATTGCTCCCCAGGAGGGGTATTTTTATAATACAAGAAGATCTGTGGACCCATGGGACAAATACAGCATTTCATCTGTGTTTGTCTCTGTTTGTATTCATAATGATGTTTTGACCTAAATTTTATTCTCTGATGTCCCTGAAATCATGGATTAAAGGTGGAAGTCTCACAAATCTCAGCATTTTGTTCTCAAACCAGGTGATCATTAAAAGGAGATGAGGCAGGAGGGATTCCTTCTCAGCAGCATGATTTGGTGACCTGTTTCCAACAAGAAATACTCACCTATGGTTAATTCATGCTTTAAAATCATTGCAGATAGGACAAAAAATTTCCATTAGAATGCTTTCCTATCTCCCACCTCTTTGTTCCTGTGTAAAAGATTTCTTGTCTGCACAACACTTGCATCCTCCTGAAAACTGCTCCTGATCCTGTGGGTTTCTGTGGGCTCTTTGTCTTCTCAGTCAAGGAGCAGATCTGAGCAGAGTGAGGAGTTATTTAAAGAGGAGATCAATAACAGACCTGTGGAGAATCTGCTTCTCCCTGTACCAATGTGTCAGTTGTTTTAGCAGAGTGAAGTGTGTGTGTGTTCTGAATTCAAATGCTCCATCTGAAGAGATTCACTATGTGTAGAAACAGCATAAATAAAGATGTATTTTATTTTTTTTTTAAATTCATCAATAGGGAGAGGAGACAGGTAAACTAAATCACCAGCTGAAGGTAGCATAAGTCACAATTCAGAGTTTGTTGATCAGATGATTTCTAGCTGGCTGGATTAAGGATCTTGTTGATTTGCTCAGAGGATCCCCTTCCCCCACTACAGCCTGGTCCTCACGAGGAGCAGAGGACAAAAGCTGGGGCTCTTTTTCCCTGATGTCTGTATTATTGTGTGTCTCCTGCAATGAGCCCGCCCAGGATATTCTATAAACAGCTGCACCAAGAAAATTAGTGAAAAAATTGCTGTTATTAGTTTGATTGACAGTTAATAGATAGCCTAAACAGTGAACACTGGTATGTTCTGTATAATTTAGTCCAATCCTCTCCAGTCTGTAGCTGAAGCGTGCAATTAGGGCAACACTGATGGCTCAGAACAGTCCACATTTTGCACTCTTATTTGAATTCAGTTGGTAAATAATTTCCCTTTACATGTAGCAGTATCTTAAAATACCAGACTTGGATGAATTAACTTCTGTCTGCAGCATTTAGTGTTAAATGCTGCATCTATTTGATAAATTTTAAATTACATTAATTCCAGACTTGGAAATACTCAGCATAAAATTTATTTATTATCTGGTTTTGGCAGTGAACCTTCATACCTGGTTTAATATGCAGGGTAGCTGATGTAATTTCCTATAAAAGGTCTGTAAAGATTATTTTTCAGTTGGATGCAAACCAGGGAATACAGAAACTCCAAAGAAGGATTTGCACACCTCATTTTGTGAGTGTTGAGTTCTGTGTGTTCCCATGTAGAACAATAACAGGAATATGATGCTGATGGAAAAGTCACAGAAATCAGGAATAAATTTGTGTTTGTGCCTGGTTTCTGAGCACCTGGAGGGGAAAAGCTGTGACAGGGATGTGGCACTGAGCTGTGCAGAGCTGAGCCTCCTGTGCTTGTAGGCTCAGTGACCTTTTCCAGAAAGATCATTCATGGTGAAACTGGCTCATGTTTAAAAACAACTGCTCTAGTTCTGTTTAGAGCATACCTGGTTTTTGTTGGTATGATTGCTTTGAGATAGCATTTTACATTTCAGTCTATTACATTTTCTCCTTTCCCCCTTTTCTACTTTAGCTCCTTCCTTGTATTCCAGAATGTGGAATAATACAGTAGCACATTTGAATATGTAATACATCTTTTAAGAATATTCAATATTGGCAGGTTTTTCTACAGCAAATACTATTTGTTCTGAGGTGCAGTTGAATTTTGAACTTCAGGTGTTCTTTGTCTGTGAGAGAATTAAATATTTCCTTTGCACTTACTCATGGTTTAACTCATTTTTTAAGGATTGGGAAATGAGTTGGAAGTTAAGAATGAGTCATGTAAGAATTGTAGAATTCTATGTCAAATTGTTTTTATCACAGGTTTCTGAGTAGACTAAAACAGACCCTGTGTTGTTTCCATGAAGTTAAAATTCATTGTGTGTTTCATGAAATCACTGAGTTCATTAAGCAGTATCTTCTGCAGTTGAGTCAGGACACCTAAAACCTTTAAATCTGCTCTGCAAGAAAAGGGAAAATGACAGAGCTGTAAAAGTGCTCTTAAAATTGGCTTTACTTGACTGTGACAAGGGGTCAGTGTCTGGTTGTCCTGAGGAGAATTTGGACCTTTTGAAATGTGTAATGTGAAATCATTGAGTTGAGTTTTGGATGTGGATCTCCTGGTACACATTCATGTGTAGTGCCTGTGGTTTTTTACACTAAATCCCATATTGCAAAAATTCCTTATTACACCCTATTTTCTGCCCTGCATGAGTAGGAAACAACAATTTAAAGCTATGAAAAGTCCAACAAATTTAAAATATTAGATAAAGACTAAAGCCAAAAAAAAACTAAATCTTAATGGCAGCCCTAAATTTTACACTCTGCTGTCCCTGAAGTTGTGGGTTAAAGGTGGAAGCCTCACAAATCTCAGCATTTTGTTCTCAAACCTGGTGATGATTAGTAGGTTTTGTGGCCATGTTTAACTGGTTTGTGTTTTCTCCTTCAAGTGAGGAAAAGACTGAGCAGCTGCTTGACTGTAAACAAGAGCTGGAACAGATGGAAGCTGAACTGAAGAGACTTCAGCAAGAGGTGTGGGTTTAATCATTTGATTATTTTGGGGAAAGTTGCCACCAGAACAATTCACCACTCTTTTTTGATATTAAGTATGTTTTCATGGTTTTTTTTTGTTTTGTTTTGCATTCTGAACCTTAGTTTGTGTAATTCATTCCTTTATTTGGTATATTATGATGGAAAAAAATGCCCTGACTTAGAGATTTCTTCTCTAATTTCTTTTGTTTCTTCATTCAAGCAATTTGCCACCAGCGCATCCTCTGAAAGGATCTTAAAGCTGAAAGTGCTCAAATTCTGTCTGATTTTTCTTTATACTTTTTGTGATGATAATGAGTGGAAAAACCTTAAATACATCATAAATATACAATTTTTTTAAATGCCCTTAGGTTAGTATTTCTTCTCTAATTGTTTTGTTTCTTCATTCAAGCAATTTGCCACCAGTGCATCCTGTGGTAGGATCTTCTTAAACTGAAAGTGCTCCAATTCTGTCTGATTTTTCTTCATACTTTGTGTGGTGATATTTAAGGTTTTTCCCCTCACTGCATCATAAATATACAATTAAAAAGAATGCCCTAACTTAGGTTAGTATTTCTTCTCTAATTGTTTTATTTCTTCATTCAAGCAATTTGCCACCAATGCATCCTCTGAAGGGACCTTCTTAAACTGAAAGCTCTCCAATTCTGTCTGGTTTTTCTTTATACTTTGTGTAATGATAATGAGGGGAAACACCTTAAATACATCATAAATATACAATATATGGTGTGGTGGTGTGAGGGTCCCCAGGATGAGGTGAGAGATAAGAATTTGACTCCCAAGTTCTCAGAAGGCTGATTTATTATTTTATTATATGAAGTTATATTAAGTTATATTATATGAAATTATATTAAGTCATATTATATTATATGAAGTTATATTGTATTATATTATATGAAATTATTTACTAAAACTGTATTAAAGAAAAAGAAAGGAGATATCAGAAGGCTGAACAAGAATGAATAATGAAAACCCCTGACAGACCAGAGAGTCTGACACAGCTGGACTGGGCTTGGTCATTAAGTCAAAACAATTCACATTAAGTAAAAAATATCACATGCTGGGATAAACAATTCCCCAAATCACATTGCAAAGCAGCAAAACAGGGAGAAACTGAAGCTTCTCAGGAGGAAATATCCTGGCAAAGGGATTTTTCAGAAAATATAATGGCGGCACAGTATATATATATATATATATGTATTTTTATGAGTCCTTGAAAACGCCCAGCACAGTTTCCTTGGACATACAGTCTGCTCCAATCCTGTACAATCTGTTGGATTTTCCTTTGAGTTTGTCAGCATTGCCCATGCCCTGTGCACTGCTGTGTCCCTGTGTGCAGAACATGGCCCTGCTGTCGGACGCGCGCTCGGCGCGGGTGTACCGGGACGAGCTGGACGCGCTGCGGGAGAAGGCGATCCGCGTGGACAAGCTGGAGAGCGAGGTCGGCCGCTACAAGGAGAGGCTGCACGACATTGAGTTCTACAAGGCCAGGGTGGAGGTGAGCAAATCCAGGGGAAATCACCCCCAGCCACTGCAGGAGCACCGGGGGGTGGGATGGTTGGGATGGATGGAGATGAGAGATCTCTGCAGCCAGGTCGTGGAATTTGGGGTTTATTGCAGAGGGCCTGGGTGCAGGGCCCTGCTGGGAGCTGCCAGGCGCAGCTCAGAGCAGGCCTGAGAGAAGAGAGGGGGAGAGAGGATGGGAAGGTAAGGGAGTAAAAAAGGTAAGAGTGTGAGGTTCCCATTACAATACAATCAATCTTCTTCTGTGTTGAATATTCTAATTCTCACTAACCAATCTAGTACAATATACAAATCCTATAGCATTTCCATGCAGCCTATAAGAATCATTACATTACCATACTGTGTTACATTTTAAACCCTAAAAGCTCCTCTTTGGACCCCTTTTGCTAAGCTGGTAGGGTCTGCTCTGACCCTTGGAGCTGTCTGCAGGCAGAGGGAATTGTTTCATCAAGAGGGGATTACCTTCAGCCAGCCACACCATTGTTTTCCAGTTGTTCAGTAACTGAGGGATCTCAAAGCTTGCTTTCATTTCAATCTCCCTTATGGTTTCCATATTCTCAAAATCTTTTGCCAGGCAATCATATTTATAAGGCTTTTCTATTTCATCTTCCCCAACAAGCCACCATTCTTTCATGTGGCCTCTGCTGGGTTTTGGGGTATCCCTGCAGCAGGTCTGGATAGCTCAGTCCTGCTCAGCACAGCCTGTCCGAGCTCCCAGGCATTCCCATGTCAGAATTCAGGACATCCCTCTGGCTGTCCTGGAGTGCCAGGACCCCTGCCAGGGGGCTCAGAGACCCTGGCACAGAGCCCAAGGTGATTTTCATGATGACACATAGAGCAAATGACCAACCTTATATGAGGATCTGCAAGCCACAAAAGTATAAGTATAATAATAATCAGTTTGTCATGAGATAGAGAAACAGATTTTTTGGGGTTTTTAGAATGGGGGTTCAGAGGGCAAGATGGAGGAATCTGTGCACATCCAGCCTTTCTCCTTCTTCTTCTTGGCCTCCATCTTCTGCTGTGATGCTGGCACTTTTGGATTGGTTTAAGGTAGAAGCTCACTGTCTAACATAGGTGATAGGTATTGGGAAGTTACTGTAAATAATGTACAGGTAGTTTTTAGTATAAAAAGATAACATCACCCCAGGGGTGGCCAGAGTGCCTCTGTCTGTCCTGCTGAACAGACCTTGGCAGGCCAGAGAAAGAATTTTATAGATATGAAACAATAAACAACCTTGAGACCAAGAACTGAAGAGTTCTGACTCCTCCTTCAGCCACCAGGCTGGGAAAAGAGACTTTCTGATGTATCTTGGGGTCTCTGTGAGCAGCTAAAGCCCCCAGACCCCCAGGCACAGACCACCTTAGCAGGCTCAGGTGCTGTCAGCTCTGGTGATTATCAGATTATCATTTGGTGATTGCAGCTCTTTGCTTGCTGGGTGCCTTAGGCAGGCACAGGGAGAGAGGAGGAGGCTGTGGGAGGTTCCACAGGGATGTTCTTTATTGAGAGAGGAGGAGGCTGTGGGAGGTTCCACAGGGATGTTCTTTATTGAGAGAGGAGGAGGCTGTGGGAGGTTCCACAGGGATGTTCTTTATTGGATCTCCTGCAGAGGCTCTCAGGGACAGCTCTTCTGCCAGACTGGGCACAAGTAGGGGTTTTTATAGGGTACAGAGGTTTTAGGAATTGTCCAGTAGTAAGGGTTAAATGAATGTGACCATAGTCATACAGAGATAAGCCCTTTCCAAAGGTGGAAAAAGGGGATTCTAAGGTCCTGTCATCATGGCTGGGCATTCCCTGTCCTGGGCTGCTGAACGTGGGGGCATTGCAGCTCCTGGCCTGCTACAATTCTTCTCTTGGCTGGGGCTTTTCCAAAGTGTATTTGGAAACTGAAGCATTGGGATGGCAGTCAGGCTTTTGTGACAAATTCCATTTTTTTGGGAATTGTTTCTGTGTCTAATAGCACAGAAGTCAGCAGTGTTCACCAGAGCTCTAAGCTAGCAAGGCCAGTGGAAGTCTCTGTGAAAGATGGATTGAGAAACCCACAGAGGAATTAATTAAAAAAATGCTATAAATATAATCATTCCTTTTCCCTCCTGTAGGTCTCCTAAGGGAAAGCAATTTTCTAAGTCAAATGTTGAGGAAAGGAGGGCTGCTCACATAAATGAGTACAGGACAATGGCATAAAATACACTAAAAAAAGATGTACCAACACCAGGCAAGGGGAACTTGGAGTTCTGGCATGAGTTAGTAATTTAGGAGGCAAATCAACATGCAGGAATTGATCAGGCCATCTTTCTGTCTGTAAATGACAAATTTGATGGGCAAGTGCCACATGGTATAAAAATCAGTAAAGGAAAACAGATTAGTGTACAGGATTTGACAACAGTGGAAGTTACATTTTCATAGAATGTTTAAACTAATAAACCCCCTAAAAATCGTTTATGTGTTTTCATAGCTTGTAAATTATTGGATATTTCAAGCATCCTTCAGTACAGATAGATGTTAATTCATTGAGTTTGCTTCTTAATAATTATGAGTTAGTTTAATATTTGTGTAGGGAGGAGTATGAAGGGTATTTATGTGACTCTTTTTCAGAGTTTGCAGCTGACTGTGTGCTGAAGTTTGAAAAGTTTTGTCTTTATATCATGAGGAAAATTGCCAATTATGTATTTTACACATTACTTCCATCAGATGCTATTAAAAAATCCTCTAAGTACCAAAATCAAAGCTGCTCAGGCCCTTGGAGAGTGGCTGGCTGTATTTTAAGATTGTGGGTGCATTTTCAGCTTCATGGCCTGACTTTGGGCCCAGTGGCCTATAAACCTAATTTTGGGCTGTACATGCAGTGCATCTTTCCAGATCACAGCCCAAATCACTGAGATTCTGGTGGTTTGATTATAATCATCCACACCTTATTTGTTCTTAATGGCTTAGGGAGTATTTCATTTATGTCAAATTCTATTTTCACAGAAATTCTTAAGTTGCATTTATATGGAATTGTGTAATTGTGCTTTTTATAAAAGTCTGTTTCAGCTCCCAGTTTTAGTTTGGGTTTCTGAAACTGGTTGTGATTTGTATCAAGGTTTGCATGAGCAGGGGAATGCTGTTGGTTTGGGATTTATTTGTTGTTGCTGATCCATTTTTGCAGGAGTTAAAGGAAGACAATCAAGTGTTGCTGGAAACCAAGACAATGCTGGAAGATCAGTTAGAGGGGACCCGAGCTCGGTCAGATAAACTGCACGAGTTGGAAAAGGAGAATTTACAGCTGAAAGCTAAACTGCATGACATGGAGATGGTGAGTGGCAGGGCAGGGTGCCAAGGCAACTGAGACACACTGAATTTAATTCCTGTTTTTAATAAAATACTTGAAAGTAGCAGGGAAGGAAGAGAAGGATTGTGATGATAAATGCAGAGATTCAAGAGCAGTAGGTTTGATTTTTTTGATGTGAATCAGTTGTCACTTAAATATTGAGTTTACCCCATGCACTTTGCTTCCTAATATTCAGAAAGAAGTAAAATTTGGAAGAGTAGGGAGTGATTGCTGTAGGCTATGAGGAGAAGAGTTTCTTTGTAATCTTCTTTTTATTGTCCCCTCCAAAGTTCTCCCAGCTTTTCCCAGTTCCTCCCCATCTCAGTGTCTAGGCAGACCAGAAAAAGCACTTTGCCCTTCCCTGTGACAACATAATAAAGATAATATAATACAGACATCAATAGAATGTAGATAATAAAACATTTTGCAGGTATTGAGACTTTTAACATGTGAAATCATTTTCAAGGAGCGTGATATGGACAGAAAGAAGATTGAGGAGCTCATGGAGGAAAACATGACCCTGGAAATGGCTCAGAAACAAAGCATGGATGAGTCTTTGCATCTTGGCTGGGAGCTGGAGCAGATAAACAGGACTACTGAACTTTCTGAAGGTAAAAATAAGTGGCTGAAATTGAAATCTCAGAGGCTGGGTAGCATTAGGAAATTAAATGTATTTCTGAAATGCAGAGTGTGTTGTCCTCTGGAGAAATGCTGATTCCTGTGTATCCACTGAGGTACAGCCTGCATGAGGAGTCTGTCCTTGTGGTTCTTGGTCAGTTAAATAGTTAAATAGTAAACCCCATAAATACCTGGAAATTGCATTATTTGCCATTCACACTCGTGTACTCTGCAGCACAGACCATGAGTCTTCTGGCTTTTCTCCAAGTTAAGGAGATCATCTGTGGTAAAAATTTGGATTCTGCTGTATAACAGCAAATCCAAATTTGGATACAAACTGGATTCTGTGCAAAGCACTTGTGGAATTTGGAAACACATCCTGACTTGTGGGAAACAAATGTGTGCTGTGATTAGGAGAGTAGAACATATTTTAATTTCTAATATTTCTAATCCTCATCAGCTCTGGTCACCAAGAGGGCATTGGAAGGACCTTCAAAGGCTGTTAAATCCTCTAAAAATGCAGAATCTGAACAATTCTGGCTAATAAGTCAGCTTTTATTTGAATAATGGTGTTTTTCTCCTGCAGTGCCACAGAAGTCACTGGGCCATGAGGTGAATGAGCTGACATCCAGCAGGTTGCTGAAGCTGGAAATGGAAAACCAAAGTTTGCTGAAGACTGTGGAAGAGCTGCAAAGTGCAGTGGGCTCTGTGGAAGGCAGCAGCTCAAGGATTCTGAAAATGGAAAAAGAAAACCAAAGACTTAGCAAGAAGGTAAAGGTCAGGCTGTGCTTGGATGGTGTGAGAGCTGCCTCGTGTTCTTTGCTGTTTTCTTCCCAAAAGGTGATTTTATGAATTGCTTATTTTGGGAAAGGCATTACAAGGGTCTGAGTGGAGTTACAGTTGTGTAAGTTTATGGTAAAAAATAAAACCACCTCCAAGAAGTTTTTCTCTTTTTATTATGTGAGAGTGTGAGCAGTTGATTCAGAAAGGTCTTAGACCAGTGAAGGGAAAAAATACTAATATATTGGGGATATGCTGAGTAATGGAAGTGGTTAGATTAGTGAAGAGCATTAATTTTGGTAATTATGAAGCAGAAGAAAGAAGAAAGTGTGTGTGCAGAGGTGGAGAGTGAGTGATGGGTCTGTGCTGGAAACTTGGTCCTGTGTCCTCATTTTAGCAGAGGGAGGGAGAAGGTGGGTCAGGGAATTGATAAACAGCTCAGGAGGGGAGTTTGTCAGGTTTGACTGTGCTGAGCTACAGGACTGTGCTCCTCAAATTATGTGCATCAAATAGAATAATTTAGTCAGTGGTATTTATAGAGAAAAAAAATTAGAAAAAAAAATAAGCTGGGGCTAATTACAGTGGAGTAGAAATGTCTGAAGTTCCTGAAATAGCTTTGACTTCAGCTGCTATTTCAGGTGAAGGACTATTCTTAGAGTGGCTAAGAGATAATTAAAAAAAAGAAAATTAAAGAAATCCCTGCTGTATTCCATGCTTCCATAAGTTTTCTGATTCCTAAGAAGCTGCTGTTTTTTGGAGCAGCCTCTGTGCTGTGCCCAAAAGAAAAGGGAGGTACAAAAGAAAGGAATAGAAACACAGAAATACCATTCAGGGCAACTTGTTACCACTTAAATGTGGCAGAGAAATCATGCTTGGGTATTTGAAATTTTAAATAGCTTTGCTCTCTGCAAGTTGGAAACACTTGACAAAACAAACTCATCTCTTTAATTCCCAAGGAATCATCTTAATTATCTCTTGAAATAGTTAAGTAAGATCAAACAACATTCAACCTTCCTAAGTTTAAAGGGTCTTGGAGGAGCAGTATAAATCTCACTGAAATGGAATTTTAAGAGAAAAAAAAGATGCTTGAGGAAATATCCAGAGCCTGAGAAAATCTGACCCTTTTTTAACACTAAAGTACTTTATAGATACAGTGTTCTGAGCCAGGGAGAAAATTCTGGCAGGAGTAAATGTATTCCCAGAAGAAATTAATGGTTCAATTAAAGATGAGAAAATTCTGTTTAATTCTTTCCCTTAAGCTTCTTTATTCATTTCTATTAGGGTGCCTTCAACCCAACTAAGACTTGCCATTTTTAAGTACATTTTCAAACTTTTGTTTCTCTTCCCAGCTTGAAGAGCTGGAGAATGAAATTAGCCAAGAGAAACAAAGTCTTCAGAACAGTCAAAACCAGAGTAAAGATTTGCTGAAAGAAAAAGCCCAGCTGGAAAAGACTCTTGAAGCACTTCGAGAGAACTCCGAGCGACAAGTGAGTAGCACAACCCAAAGTTTTACTGCTGCTTTGTGCTCTGCTGCCCTCCTTTTGGAGGGTTTTACAGACATAAAGGGATTGGAAATGCAGAGGATTTGCCAGAAGGAGTTCCTGCAGGAAAACAGCTTTGCTGGGAGCTGCAGGCAGTGAGAGACATGACTCATTTCTGCCTGGGGCTTTCCTCGGGCTTCAGAGCTTGGTGGTGCTTTTAACGCTCCCACGGCTTTGTGGGCGTCTGCTGGAGCTGCTTAGGGGGTGCAGCTCAGCCAGGAGAGAAAATTGGGAGCTTTGGAGGGAGGCCAGACACGTCCCAGAGCAGGAGAGCAGGTCCCAGGCAGCTGGCAGTGCTTGGAGTAATGTTGGAATGATGTTGGAGGACTGATGGGAATTCCAGCAGCCCCAGGTCCAGCTCCATCGCTCTGCCCTGCACTGCCAGGGGCTCCTGCTGGGAGCACCTGCATTGATTGTGGCTGCCAAACACTGGCAATAAATCCTTGTGAAAGGGGTGCCTGAGGGACACTGGCACCTCCTGGGGTGTCTGCAGAGCAGCCACCAGGAAAAAGAGTTCTGGAATCCCCAGATTTAGGAATTGAGTCCTTCAGATTTAGAACTGTGTGACAGTGTTTGCAGGGGTCTGAGGATGAGGGAGGAGATGAGGATCTGACTCCATGTTTCAGAAGGCTGATTTATTATTTTATTATATACTTTATATGAAAACTATACTAAAAGAATAGAAGAAAGGATTTCATCAGAAGGCTGGCTAAGAATAGAAAAGGAAGGAATGATAACAAAGAATGATAACAAAGGCTTGTGACTGAGACAGTCTGAGCCAGCTGACTGTGATTGGCCATTAATTAGAAACAACCACATGAGACCAATCAAAGATGCAGCTGTTGCATTCCACAGCAGCAGATAATCATTGTTTACATTTTGTTCCTGAGGTCTCTCAGCTTCTCAGGAGAAAAAATCCTAAAGAAAAGATTTTTCAAAAAATATAACTACAGAACTGCTGTTAGCTTTTATAAATTCTGTTTATACCTCCTGATGACATGGCCATTTAGTTTAATTTCTGGGTTCTGGAAGTTTCAGGAATTCCCAGATTTAGGAATTGAGTCCTTCACAGTTAGAACTGCTGTTAGCTTTTGTAAATTCAATTTATACCTCCTGATGACATGGCCATTTAGTTTAATTTAAAGTACAGTATTCTCAGATGCAGAATATTATATTTCAGAAAATACTGAATATTTTTAAAGTCCATTAATCAGTAAATGGAATTCCAGAAGGAAGGAAAAGGGAGGTGGAAAAAAAAAGCTTGGCATGGAAGGTTTGCTTTCATTTAAAGATAAATATCTTGTTTTAGGGCTGATATTTCAGTGGGACTATTTCTGCTTAAAAATAATTTATTTAGGGGCTGATGGGTCAACAGCATCTTCCATAATCCTGTGCTGACACTTACTGGAGTTGAGTGTAGGAGTCATTTGGATGAGATCAGATTCATTTGATCTCATCCAAAATCCTGGAGGCATTTGTCAGGATTTTTTCTAGAATTGGGATTTTAGAAGCAGAATTCCTGGACATTGTTCAGTGCCATGCAGGTGCTCCAGGGCTGTGTTTTTAGGCACCTGTGAAGGAGTTTCTGGTGAATATTGCAGAGCAGTTTGTCACTGCTGGGAGCAGTGGGTCTGTAATTAATAGTTCCATTCAGATTTCACTGTGGAAGAACAGCCTGTAATTTTCTGTCTGTTTTTCATTGCAAGCAGCATTTTTGCTTTTCTCCCAAACAATTTATTGTTGAACCATCCCTTACACTGGGTTATTAGTGTACATTTAAATATTGATCCAAACAGTTTTGCTGGATTTTGCTGTCTGGTGTTACATGCCCAAAATAATTCCAAATGATTTGGAGCAGCCTAAAAAGTCAAGAAATACTAAAAATTAAGGTGTAGGTTCTGCCTTTATCCTTGAGATAGATCTGGGAAAATGTTTTCTAGGAAAATAATTCCAGTATGATTTACTTTGTCTGGAGCTGGTTTGGAACAGAATATCCAAAGGTTCTTTTTAACTCAAAAATCAGAGTAACTTTGGTGTGTTGCTTTCCAAATTGTTGTTGAATGTGATCAGGATTCCCTCATCTCCCACCCATCACCTCTCCTTTTTCCAAATGAAATAAAGAGAATTTTGTGGCTCCCACACCTCCCTCCATCTCAGGTTTGGTTCAGACCTTGCTGCAGTCCTGTTCTTCATGGACACACAGCTCTGGAAATCACAGAGTGTGAGAAAAAACAATCTCAACATGGGTAAACACAAATGAAAGTTAAATTTGCTAGGAAGTAGGTAAAGCTTCCTTTTGATTTGTGCTTTATTAGTTTTGGGTTTATGTTCATCTATTATTATTCAAGAAGAAGAGATTTGAAGATTTACTTTGTTGTCAAGCTTGAAATAATGTTTGTAATTCACATAAACATTAGCAGAGTAAGAGATTTTCTTTAACTTAAAATAAAAGGTGAATATGATATGATGAGTATCTTTTAGTTTATATATGAAAGCAATTCCTTGTTGGCACGTTGTTTATCACTTTGCCATTTTTCTACCCAAATTAGATTAAACTCTTAGAACAAGAAAATGAACACTTGAATCAAACTGTGGCTTCTCTAAGGCAGCGCTCACAAATCAGTGCTGAGGCAAGAATGAAAGAAATTGAGAAGGAAAATAAAATCCTCCATGAGTCTATCAAAGAGACCAGCAGTAAGTTAAATAAAATGGAATTTGAAAAAAAACAAGTCAGGAAAGAACTGGAACACTACAAAGAGAAAGGAGAGAGAGCAGAAGAATTAGAGAATGAGCTGCATCGTCTGGAGAAGGAAAATGAGTTATTACAGAAGAAAATCACCAACCTAAAAATCACTTGTGAGAAGATTGAGGCCTTAGAACAAGAGAACTCTGACCTGGAGACGGAGAACAGAAAGCTGAAAAAAACCTTGGATAGCCTGAAAAACCTCACTTTTCAGTTGGAATCCTTAGAAAAGGAGAATTCCCAACTGGACGAAGAAAATTTAGAGTTACGGAGGACAATTGAATCCTTGAAGTGTACAAGCATTAAAGTGGCACAGTTACAGTTAGAAAATAAGGAGCTGGAGAGTGAAAAGGAGCAGCTCAAAAAAAGCCTTGAACTGATGAAAGCCTCTTTTAAAAAGACTGAACGCTTGGAAGTCAGTTACCAAGGCCTGGACACTGAAAACCAAAGGCTACAGAAAGCCCTGGAAAACAGCAATAAGAAAATTCAGCAATTAGAGAGCGAATTACAGGATTTAGAGACTGAAAATCAAACCCTGCAAAAGAACTTGGAAGAGTTAAAAATCTCCAGTAAGCGCCTGGAGCAGTTGGAAAAGGAGAATAAGTTGTTAGAACAAGAGACTTCTCAACTGGAAAAGGATAAGAAACAGCTGGAAAAGGAAAATAAAAGGCTTCGACAGCAAGCAGAAATTAAAGATAGTACCTTAGAAGAAAATAATGTCAAAATCAGTAATCTGGAAAGGGAAAATAAATCTCTGTTTAAAGAAATAGTTGTGTATAAAGAGTCCTGTCTGCGCCTGAAAGAGCTGGAAAAGGAAAATAAAGAACTGGTGAAAAGAGCTACCATTGATAAGAAAACCCTGGTCACTCTGAGAGAGGTAAACACAGAGCAGTTTCCATTCCCATCATAATCTGTCTATAATGTACAGAAATTGTATCTGGGTGTCTGATTTGGTGGTTTTATTCTGCATTAATCTGTGTACTATTAACACCTTTATGCATTAGATAATCAACATTTCTATAATCAGTCATGGCAAGGAAGAATATCATATTGCTGGGATGTTTCCCCTTCACTGGCATGTTCCAGACCAAATTTAAAGGGAAATTGTAAAGGAAATTTTAAAGGGAAAGGAAGAGAGCACAGGGAAATCATGTTCTAGTTGCAGTGTAATGTCTGATCCAGCTGAAAGCTGGCAGCTGCAAGGAGACTTAAAGCTGAATTATTCCAGTCATGTAGAGATTAAACCACCCTTGTCTCAGCACTCCTACAGCTGAGACTACATTATTTTATTTTGCTAAAATTTTTATTTTTTATGTTATTTTATGTTTTTATTATTTTTCTATAAATACTTACTGTAGTTTTTTCTGTGCAAGGACTTGGTGAATGAGAAATTGAAGACTCAACAGATGAACAATGATCTGGAAAAACTGGCCCATGAGCTTGAGAAAATTGGCTTGAACAAGGAGCGTCTGCTGCACGATGAGCAGAGCAGTGATGACAGGTGAGAATGACAAAAAGGACAAATGAGGATCTTTTTTATTCTTAAAGTGATTTTGCAGACTGGTTCTGTGCATACTCATAGATTTTTAAGGCACATTTATAGACCCAAAAAGGAACTTGATATTTTTGGAAATTAATTAGTTGGTGTGCTGCTTTCACATTCAGCTGACTGTGACAGTGAGTTGCCACTTTTTGTTGCTAAGAGACTCATTGAAGTATGTCAGGAGATAGAGTTAATTATAATTAAAATGTTTAATGCTCTAGTCAGCAGCAGCAACAGCACCAGCAAAAGATAATTAGCTCAAAGTAGGTTTTTTTCCCTTTTTGTCTGCCTGTCTGACACAAATGGTTTTTGTAACATAGTGATTACCTTAAAGTGTCTCACTCTTTCCTTGCAACCATTTCCTTCTGATTCTTCCATCCTAAAGGAAAAGCTGCATTCCCTCTTGCCCTGGCTGGGCAGTGCCCAGTGCTTGAGTGTCTCCAGAACTTGCTGGTGGCTCCATCACTCCCCCACACCTGCACTGGGAAGCAGCTGCTGCCCTGACCTCTGTCCCCTCTGCTGCATTTTCCTCCTCTGCCTCATCCTGCAGGGATTTAGGGAAAACTGGTGGCAGGACAAAGCAGACAGTGGGGGCTTCCAGCCAGGCTTTGCTGTGCAGTTTTAGCAGTGCAGTTGTGCTCTCATGATCTGTGATTGCAGCTGATTGTCCTGAGCATGGAGATTGATCTGGGGCCTTGTGTGTGCAAAGGAACCCAAATAATTCTGGGTTTGAATCCAGCTGGGGTTTGAATCCTGCTTCCCTTTCCCAGTCTTCTGTCACAGGGTCCTGTTACCCCCTCTTGGTTTCTGCTGGTGGCTTTCACCTGCCTTCCTCAGCTCCCACATGAGTTCAGGAGAAGTTCTCAGAGCTTGAACTGGTTGGATTTGTTCTGATTGAAGCATTTGATGTGTCCTTAGGTAAATATACCAAATAAAAAACCTCAGATCTTGATCCAAGGTGAAGCTTAAACTTAGCTGAAGCCCAAATGGAGCAACATTTAATCAAGTTCTAGGTTAGAAGTGGTTGGGCTCTGCTGCTGGCTTGAGCTTCTTCTCAAGCTCCATGTGGAGCTGGAAGATCATGGAAGGGCAGTGTTTGTTTTCAGAGTGAGAGACAGGATTTGTTTGGAATTTTGCTCAGCCCATGAATATCCTGCTTTTCCATTGATCTCAACTTGGTCACTCATCCCAAAGCTACCTGGGTTGCTTTCCTTACATAACAATACATGGGTGAGTCATTGCCAGCTCTTCCATCAGGGCTGGGAAAAGCTGGGTAAAACATTGTGGGTAAAACGACTGCTCAGTGGAGTTCTTCATCTGCCTCTGTCAGTCTGCTAATGGAAATTAAAAATGTACCATTTTCCTCCTCCTGATGGGAAAGAGCTGCTTGTGCTTTTTAGGAATGAATGATCTTTGGTAGCACCTCAGAGTCTTTCTGTTGAGGTCTAGACTGGCCAGGTTTTTTGAGTTAACTTGGAAGTGTTTTCCATTTTCTCTTGCCTGCTGTCCTTGGACAAACAGATTTATGGATTTTGACTCTGAATCCAAAATAACCCAACTTGCTGTTATATTTAAAAATGTGTACCATCTTTCATTGTTCAAAGTGGGTATTGCATCTCTGCTATTATTATTTTTCCTCCTTTGTTTTCTGTAGAACTGTGCCATTTTTCAGTAGTAGGAATTACTTGTAGCCAAATCTGTGCTCCAGTCCAAGAAGGTGAAATACTGTATATTCCACTGGTCACAGGCTGCCTGTATTCCATAAATCCTTGGGAATTAGTTGTCAGATCTGGAATTCTCAGATTGCCCTGGTGCTGCATGATGCTACTGGACAGCTTTCTGCTTATTAATTCTCTTCCCATTGGTCTTCTGCTCCAGTTCCTGACTGGATCTGATGCCATTGTCCATTCAGGACTCTGCTGCTCTTTATTCCCTTCACTAAACTGATGGGTCCTTCAGCAGCCAGGATTAGAAATGGGGAATCTCAGTGTTGGGTTTATTTTATCCAGCTGTGGGGAGGAGTGGGGTGTTCTCCAGATTCTGAGCCACACACAGGGACTGAACTGCCTAGGAGTGATTAATGAGTGTGGGGTTTGGTATTTCCCATAAAGGATGTGCAGTTCTAAATCAATCCAGTTGAATCTGAGCACTTCTCTCTCAAACTGATGTTTTGAGGGGTTTTAGGTGCCCTGCAATATCATGAATGTGGTTAAAAATGGAAGCTTTGCACATCAAGGGTGGCAGCAGTCTTAAAATGCCAGCAGCTGGGCTGAGTGAGCAATTTGCACATGGATGCACCACAGGAGTGTGCACCTGCCCAGGGCTGTGCTCCATCTCCTTCCCTGGCCTCCCCTTTGGAGCTGCAGGAAATGGGAACTGATGAAAATCTTGCTCTCCAGATACTTCACATCCTAATTGAGTTCAGGTCCCCGCTGGATTGGCTGGAGTGGAGCCAGAAGGAGTGCAGGCACCACTCAGTGATGGTGCAGAGAGACCCAGCACCCCCAGGTGTGCCTCAGGGGGGCTTTTGCTGGGTCTAACACCTTTTAAAAGAAAGGAGGAGTCAAAAAATCAAAAATGGTTTTGACAACCATCTTCTGTTATTTTTGATATACAGCTTGCTGTGGATGCTGAGGTGCCTTCATATTTTTGACCACAGCACTCAGGGATTTTGGAATGTAGCTATGAATCTTTTCTAGAACATTTTAGAATGTAAATACCTCCAATAATTATTTAAAATACAGACTCTTTTTTTGTTGTTGGCCAGTAGGTACAAGCTTTTGGAGTCTAAATTGGAATCCACGCTCAAGAAGTCTCTGGAAATAAAAGAAGAAAAAATTGCTGCTTTGGAGGCTCGTTTGGAAGAATCAACAAATCTAAACCAGCAGCTGCGTCAGGAGCTGAAAACAGTAAGGAAAAGGGCATTTTTCTGGAATATTAAATGAGCTGGTGTTATTCCTACACTTTTTGGGTAAGACAGCAAAAAATGGACATCATTCAGGTCATAGAAAGCAGGACAAAGCTGTGAATGCTTTTAAGACTGTGTTGAAATCACAGGAGAAGTTGTTGAGCTTATTCACTGGCCATGAAAATGTCAGCTGGATAAATAACCTGGAGTTGATTTGATTTGGGATGTCATTTCCAGTTACATTTTCTGGCCTGCCTTGAGCAGCCTGAGTAGATTGGTTAAAAAAAGAAATTGTATCACCTTGGTTGTAGAATTTTAGTATAAAAGTTGGGGGGTACAGTTAAAAACACTGAAATAAAATATAAAATAGAGGTCTGCTGTTTGTTGGGGTTAGACTGTCAATATCCATAAAATTATTTATATTTATAAATAATTTGTACATCATCTCCCCAAACATGCAAAAATCAAATTTACAAATGCAGTAACAGCACTTCCTGTTCTTTGAGAAGGGTCATGGTCAGGTAATAAGGTAATAAATTTGAAAGTACAGAATGGAAAATTCTAAACCTGACCTAAGTTGTCCTAAATAATTCCAGGTGAAGAAGAACTATGAAGCTCTCAAGCAAAGACAAGAAGAGGAAAGGATGGTTCAGAATTCTCCTCCAAGAAGTGGAGAAGGAAATCAGTCTGTCAATAAGTGGGAGAAAGAAAATCAGGAGACTACTAGAGAATTGCTGAAAGTTAAAGATAGATTGATCGAGGTGGAGAGGAATGTAAGATGTGTTTTAAATATGGTTCTGATGGTAATCATTTGTGGTGAGCTGTTCCAGTAATGCAAATGAGGGTGCTGTGAAGACACTTTAATTTATCACCTTGTTTCCATCCCAAGCACAATCTGAATTAAATGCAGTGTCTAGCAGCTGGATTCTGCTCTGTGGGATGCCATAAAGCCCTTTACAGGCATTTTCAAAGGAAATGTGAAAACCTGAATTTACCCTTTGGCATGCACAGCTCTCTCTCTGGTCCCTGTTACATAATTCCTATTTACACCAGTCCTGGAGATTCCTCCCCTGTTCCTCCATAGGTGCAACATCTCTTCCCTGTTCTTCCAGTGAGAAATCCCCCGAAGTGCATTTGTTCTGCAGTTTTATCCCACCCTGTAAATCTCTGCATGCTCCTGCTGCTTTCTGTGGTCTGGAGAACACTTTCTGTTTTATCTTGGAGTTGTGGAGCAGCTGGGAGCTGAGGGTTTGTGTGCTTTGCACCCCCAGAACGCGACGCTGCAGGCGGAGAAGCAGGCGCTGAAAACGCAGCTCAAGCAGCTCGAGACGCAGAACAACAACCTGCAGGCCCAGATCCTGGCCCTGCAGAGACAGACTGTGTCCCTGCAGGAGCAAAACACAACTCTGCAGACTCAGAATGCCAAGCTGCAGGTAAGGCTGCCTTTGTGTGCTGTCAAAAATGAAATTAAAATGGTTTTTTCCAAAGGAAAACTTAAAATACGTTGTTATCGTTAGCTTTAAAATCACATTTGGCTTCCTGCAGAGACATGGGAAAGAAGGGGATGTGAGAATAATCTGCACTCTGCAGGCAAAAATAGTTTGTTTGCTGATGAGTAACTACATTTTTAGAAATCTGTTTTAATTCTTTGTCCAATGTAAAATCTTGACTTAGAGTAGATTCTCTTATCCATTCTTCCAAGATTGCTTGACTTCTTTATTGTATTTCTACATCTAATTTACATCAGGGAAGTAGTGTGTCCAGCCATGCTCTAATAAATTTTATCTATATTTAGAAATACTAAAAAAAAGCCCCAAAAGTAAAGCCACACCTAAGAGGAAAATCAAGATACTTCAATACAGAAAATTTTCAAAAAACCAAAAGAAAATGGAAGGCTACATAAATATGTGAAGACCTGAATTTAGATAATTGAGAGGCAGTAAAAAAGGTTATGTAGCCTTGGAAATTACAAAAAAGGACCATGGAAATTATAGAAATGGCTGTCCCCAGAGTCTTGCAGCTCTTCTGGCCAAAATTCAGATGCTGTCCTTATAGTTTAATAGAATTATTAAATATGTATCTTCTCTCTTTAAACATTAAATATTCTTGTTAATCAGTTCAATGCTTTTGGTGATCTAAGAATCAAAACTCCCTCAAGAGGGGATAAAAACCCCACAATGCAGCAGAAATAATAAAGAATGTGAGAAAGGATGGAGGGCTGATGGACATCAAGATGTCAGGGACTGTTAGATGGAACACATGATGCTTTTGGTGGGTGCCTGGAGTCTCCTCCTGGCAAGCAGAACGTTTTTGTCCCATGGATGCCCTTTGTGCTGCCACACTGGAATGCCATCAGTGCCCAGCCCTGCAGTCACACAGGCCATTGGTGCCCACCCTGTGCCACCTGTGGTTGTTGAAAACCAGTGGATGTGACATGGAAGTGTCCCATGTAACCAGCTGAGAAAGGATTGCTGGGATTCAGAGCTCTCTGAGAATTCCCTTCATCAACAAACCCCAGGAATATGTGTGTAGTTCCTTTTTTCCTCATGCCCAGCAGCACAGGCCTCTCCTCTCTGGCAAAACAATTCTCCATGAACTGCAAATCCAAATGGAAGTTGAAATATGTTCAGGAAAATCAAAGTGATGAACTGTTGGCTAAATCTGAAGTGCAGACTGAGCTGCTGTAGCTGCACTGTGCCAGAATTGTTCCTCAGCAGCTAATTCCTCTCTTCCTGCTGATACCCATAAGGAGCAGCCAAGGGAAAGGAGGTCTGAAGGGGTAACTGGGAATTCTGACCTAACCAAACTCAGGCTTCAGCCTGGGAAGTTTCCCAGCACACCCATGCCATCAGACATGACTTCATTTCCAGTGAAAGGTTCAGCTTTCTCATCTGTAACAAAGAACCCTGCAGTTGCAGCAGGAAGGGATTTGTTCCCTGGTAACAGCAGGAGCTGGAGTGAGAGATGGAATTTTTTTTTCCCTAATAGATACCCCGAGGGTATTAGAAGGCTCAGTAGTTTGTGGTTTTCATCTCTTGAACAGGAAAGAGAATGAAGCTGGTACAGGTCAGGTGACAAGCACCAGTTCTTTAAGATGTCCAAGGATTTCTCCAGAGAAACAAAAAGTGAAGTTGTTGGTTGATTGGGGCTTTTTAAAACTGTTCAAGGTTGAAGGTTAGTGTATTAATACAGATGAATAGTGTTCTGGGACAGTGGTTGGAGAACTGGTGCTGTTCCACAAAAGAGCACAGAACAGAACATGGGAACTTCCTTCCAGGTGCTGTTACTTTTCTCCCTCTCTCTGTTAAATGGATGTTCCTGTTGGAACTTTCATTGTGAAGGAATGTGTGGATACCATGAAGATTTCATGGTGACACTACAGAATTTTTTAAAACCTAAATCTCCATGCCTGAGTGAAAGTCCCTTTTATTTCAGTCATGTCACAGATTTGGCTTTTATCAGGATCACTGGTGATCCGTTTCTCTGAGGTATCTCGGTGCTAGGGGAAAACAGCTCTGTCAGCAAGAGAACATTTTAACAGATGTTGAAAGGGAAATAATCATTTGATCCATCCCAGTCGATTCAGTCACATGCTTCAGTGCTTTCTGCTAAGAAATACTCTTGGAACATTTTGAATTGGAGCTGTCTCCTGGGATGTAAGAAAAGGTTGTCTGTGGCATTCACATTCTCTGAAAAAATTCCTTCTCCCAGGATTTTTCTCCTGGGAAGTTGAGAAACCTCAGAGAAAAGGAAAACACTTCTTACTTCATTTGCTTCTCCTGTGTTGTGCTGATGTGGAATGTGTTTGGAGATTGTTTACCACAGGTGATTGTTCCATTGATTTTGCTGTGAGTTGTTTTCACTCATTGGCCAATTACAGCCAAGCTGTGTGGGAACTCTGGAAAGAGTCAGGAGTTTTCATTATTATCTTTTTTTTTCATTATTATCTTTTTTTCATTATTATCTTTTTACCATTCACTAAGTAGCTTTTCTTTATTCTTTAGTATAGTATTCTTTAATATAATACAATAATAATATAATAATAATATACAATAAGAATATTATATATTCTAATACTATTGACAATATTAATAGACTATATTAGCATTATTAATATTGTAATATTATTGTAATATGAGAATATAATTATTATAATAATATAGTAATGGAATGGAATAGAATGGAATGGAGTAGAATAGAATAGAAAATGGAATGGAATAGAATGGAATGGAATGGAATAGAATAGAATAGAATAGAATAGAATAGAATAGAATAGAATAGAATAGAATAGAATAGAATAGAATAGAATAGAATAGCCTTCTGAGAGAAGGTTAATCCATGTTCTGGGAACATGGAGTCAGATGCATCATTCCTGCCTTCATCAGGGCATTCCCTGCAATTACAGCAGTTGCCAGTGGAACAACCAGAGGGTTGAGAAGGGTTAAACCCAAGAAATCTTTGGGAGGTGGGGATACAATAACCATGAGTGCTCCGCGCTTGTGCCGCAGGTGGAGAATTCCACGCTGAACTCGCAGAGCACGTCGCTGATGAACCAGAACGCGCAGCTGCTGATCCAGCAGTCGGCCCTGGAGAGCGAGAACGAGGCGGTGCTGAAGGAGCGCGAGGACCTGAAGGGGCTCTACGAGGCCCTGCTCAAGGACCACGAGCGCCTGGAGCAGCTGCACGAGCGCCAGGCCGCCGAGTACGAGTCCCTGATCGCCAAGCACGGCAGCCTCAAGGCTGCCCACAAGAACCTGGAGGTGGAGCACAAGGACTTGGAGGATAGGTAAGGACTCAGGAAAACCACGCTGCCATTCAGGAGGAATGGCTCTCTGAGGGGTATCAGTTGTTGGTTTCTCTGGGTTTGCGTTGAAGGCACTTGAGACAGCAGTTCATGTTCAGCCCCAGGTGTTTATTATTTCTTATCAGTAAAACAGTCTCACTGCTGTGAGTTGGGCAGCTTTTCATTAGAAGGCACAAAATGGCCAACAATCTCTGTTACAAGGTCTTAAAAACTGACCCCTAGATTATTTCCATTTTGACCCAATAACTGATCCCAAAGAGCCCCCAGTGCAGACTTTTCTGCCCAATTACAAAACGTCACCCAAACCCATGGAGAAGGAGGAAGAAGAAACCCAGGATGACACCCTGTGCCCTCCATCTTGCTTCCATCCACAACATACTAAAAATCCCAAAACCTAAACTTCTCACCAAGTGACACACCTACAGTACTCTATATAATCTATTTCCACAACATACTAAAAATCCCAAAACCTAAACTTCTCACCAAGTGACACACCTACAGTACTCTCTATAATCTATTTCCACAACATACTAAAAATCCCAAAACCTAAATTTTTCACCAAGTGATACACCTACACTGCTCTCTATAATCTTATTTCACATTTTTGTGGATTCTAGTCTATCTTGAAGTCTAGGAAACTTTCTCCGTGGATGAGGGTCAAAGTCAATGCTCCCTGGGGGTCAGGGCACGCCAGAGCAGACAGAGAAATACTCCCAGTGCCCTGGGCTTCCACAGCTCTCTAATAAAATTATAGAATGAATAAAATCACCATCACTCAATCACTAGGTTATGACTTAATAGAGGCTGTTTCATCAAAATCCCTTTTTTGGTCATTCCACAAAAGGAATTGCCTTTGCAGGTACAGCCAGTTGTATTGTCTTTGCAGGTACAGTCAGTTGTATTGTCTTTGCAGGTACAACCAGCTGTATTCTCTTTGCAGGTACAATCAGTTGCTGAAACAGAAAGTGCAACTGGAAGAGCTGGAGAAGGTTCTCAAGACAGAGCAGGACAAAATGCTGCAGCAAAGTGAGAAGCATGAAACTGTGGCAGCAGAGTATAAAAAGCTTCGGGATGAAAATGAAAGGTAAAGAGAATTCTGGCACCTGAGCACACAGCCTAAACAAGTGGTGTGTTCTTCACATTTCTTTGACACCTGATGCTGCTATTCCAAGTATTCATGATCTCACAAAAATAATCATTATATCCTGAGGGGACACATGGGACAAAGAGGCATGGCAGGGCCCAGGAGGGACAAAGGGAGCCCAGGAAATGTGTAACCTCCATGATTGCCAAAGTTTGGGCCATTCCTGTTCTGTGTTGGCAGGAAATCCTGGCTGATTTGTGAGATTCTTTTATTCTGAAAAGCAGCATCTTCAAACCAGATTGACATAGAGATGCTGCTTTGTATTTAAATATACAGAGAGAGTGCTTGGCTCAAAGGCAGAACTGGGAAAATGAGGCTGAGATAACTTACAGTATGTGGCAGTAAGGAATTTTGTGTATATCTTATGGAGTAGTTGGAAATGCAATGTTTCAGAGGGAGTGTGGGTAACAAAGTCATTTCCAGCACTCCTTGATGGTGTCTTTGCATCCCAGGCTCACTCACACGTACACTCAGCTCCTGAGGGACAATGAAGTGCTCCAGACTGACCACAAGAATCTGAAAACATTGTTGAACAATTCCAAACTGGAGCAAACACGGTTGGAAGCTGAGTTTTCCAAACTCAAAGAACAGTACCAGCAACTGGATATTACATCAACAAAGCTAAATAACCAGTGTGAGGTATGTGGGAATTCTGCTGCTTGTAATGGCTGGAATCACTGGAATATTTTTATAACTGTATTTATGGCTTCATGAAATCATAAGAAGTGCTGGAGTATCAGTCATTTATAGATAATGAAGTGGATCCAAAGACTAATTAATTTGCCTGCTGTACAGGCAATACACAATCTCAGGCTCATATTAGGGAAACTGGTTTAAATTATTTAAAGCATCAAAGAGGCTTTTATCAGTTGATTCATGATTTCATTTTGGGTTGCATTTAAGAACCCCTGTGTAGATCTAAATTTACTTGGTAATCTCATTATCTGTGTGTAAAATACACTCACATATAAATGCATGGGCAATTTGCTCTGTTTTAACAGCTGCTCAGCCAACTGAAAGGAAACCTGGAGGAGGAAAACAGACACCTGCTGGATCAAATCCAGACCTTAATGCTGCAGAACAGAACATTACTGGAGCAGAACATGGAAAGCAAGGATCTCTTCCATGTAGAGCAAAGGCAGTACATGTGAGTTGTGAAAACAAGGAAGTTACTGGGATTAGGGCAGTGACACCAATACCTGCATTTTGCTAAAAAAGCTTCTGTTAAATATAGAATTTAAGACATGTGCTGCTTCTGAAATGTTTCTCTTTAAAATAAGAATTTCAGTGATAAATGTAAAACAGATAACTCAAAATATCAACATTATATTTGTAGTTCTAAAAGATCAGTGCAACTGGGTTCATTACTGATGATGGAAATAAGGAATAAAACTGATATTTATTCCTTATTCTACTACTGGCAAAGTTCAGATTTGTAATCACTGTATTTGTAGGTTGATAATATTCATACATGAGTCTACATACATTGCAGATTAATTTGTAGATTTGTAATTTAAACTTATTTAGTGGACTTGAGAGAAGAGAAAATGTGCTCATCTAAATGGTAGAACACTTTATTTTAAAAGGAGGGATGTGTAAAAAAGGCAAATGGAATTTTATTCCATTTTATATCATGAAGTCAAGCCTAAGGCTGATTGTTTGCTGTATCTCTTGCTTTTTCAATAAGAACCAAGGGTAATGTGAGAATTCCACACAAAAGATGACAATTGTCAGATAACAGATTCCCAGGGGAATGTGCTGCCCACACATCCTGTGTACGTTTTTGAAGCATAAATTATCATTAATTTCTGTTTGCAGTGACAAACTAAACGAATTGAGGCGGCAGAAGGAGAAGCTGGAGGAGAAGATAATGGATCAGTATAAATTTTATGAGCCATCCCCACCAAGAAGGTACTGCTGAACAAACATGATGTAAAATAAAGCAGCAGCTCTAAAGCACGGCAGGCCTGTTCTGTTCCCGCTGAAAATCGAGATTCCATTACAGCTGTGGGAGCAGAATCACGTCTGCCTTGCATAAAAACTAGTTGGCTTTGCAGGCCTAAGGAATGTGTTGTAAATGCAGTGACTGTGCTGTGGTTTTGATGACAGAAGGGGCAACTGGATCACCCTGAAGATGAGGAAGCTGATCAAGTCCAAGAAGGACGGGAACCGCGAGCGCCTCAAGTCGGTGACGCTGACGCCCACGCGCTCCGAGTCCAGCGAGGGATTCCTGCAGCTGCCCCACCAGGACAGCCAGGACAGCTCCTCCGTGGGCTCCAACTCCCTGGAGGATGGGCAGACCCTGGGCACCAAAAAGAGTAGCAGTGAGTACTGCAAACCGCTTCGTTCCATGAATAAACCTTGGCTAAATGTTGGAAACGACTGCGTGTTGTGGAGGATTTGTAAAGATCGTTTCTAAGTCTGTAGGAATGAAGCCTGAATTAATTTATTAAGGGCAGAACTTCTTGCAAACTCCCTGAAGTGTTTGAGCAGAGCTAGTTTTGAGCATTTCTATATCTCAAAATTCAAGTGTTAAAATACACTCACAGTGCCTGGGTAAGATGAAGCAGGCGCTGGCACTGGGTCAGGTGAGCAGGATTTGGGATAGAATGTCAGGTGTCACCACAAGGACCCTTTTTGTTTCTCCCTCTTGTCCCAGCATGACTCTTTCCCCTTGTCTTGGAAGTGTTTTCCAAGCTGTGGCTGTGCTAACATCCTTGAGTTGCTAAAAACACCTTGTGTCTGAAGGTGTTCCCCCAGCATCTCACAAAACCAACCATGAAATTTGGACATGCCACAGGAAGTGTTAATGTAGAAACACAGCCTGTTAAAAATACAGGAATTGTTTCTGATCCTGAAATTGGACTGAAGTGGTTGAGAGGGAGAATGAGGACCTACAGAAGTGTGATTAGATGGAATATTCCAGATTTGCTGACCTTGAAAGATTTGATAGCCATCCCATTAGGGTACCCCCATTAGGATATGTAAGGCCAGATTCTGTTTATTATTATTTATTATCTGTGTCTTTTGTTCTTCACTTTTGGCATGAATCATAAACTGCCCAGTTTCTCACAACTTGAGAGGTAGTTACAGCCAAGTTATCAGGATGTAATGGTTCTGCTTAATAGCTATGCACCAAAAGCATTTTGGCTGTGCATGTAAAAGCATCAGAATCCATGTGCATTAACAGTCACTTCCAGTGTTTGCACTACTACTTTTAAATTTAATGTATTGGGTTTCAAAAGACAGCAGGTCTGGGGTTTGTGCCAGCTGTGAATTATTACAGCCATTATGATGTGGTTTTTTTTTTTCTTCTGTGCTTCTTGCAGAAGCTTAGTCAAAGTAAAAAACATCCCAAAAAATGCTGTTTCAGGAAAAGTTAAAATCAGATCTGTATTTTTTTAATAACTGAAGAAAATAGTTCAAGGGTACATTTTAGCACTTTTGTTACTAACTTACCCCTTTGGGGAGCTCAGTCTTTTTCAGTGTAAGCATCAAACCCAGGTACTTTTAAACTTTTTTTTAAAAAGCAACTGTTGCTTTTACATCCAAACCGTGAGTGGTGTGGAACTGGGGAGTGACTGGAGCTGTCCTGGATGTGTGTCAGTGGGAACTGGGAGTGTGCACGCTGTGGTTCAGCCCATCTGCATCTGTGTCAGCAATGTCATGTTCTGGAAGGGCTTTTCTGTGACAGTTTTCTTTGCATGATCCTTGGGACCTTGTAGTGTGCAGTTACCCTGCTGGGGAGCCACGGCTGCACTTACGGTGGCTGAGCCTCAAAAGAGGTTTGAAGCTGTTCAGACCTCATTAATTTTCTACTCCATGGACCTTGCTCATGTTTCCCTTAATCCCAGTGTATTTATCCACAAACTGGAAGGGCTGATCTAATTCTGGATCCTGACCTTCCTCCATTACACATGTCGCCATGGAAACCAGAGTTTTGGAGAGAATTCGGATGCATTTTGTGCCAGCTCAGCTCTGAGGCAGAGATCTGAGACAATTTGTGCCTCACAAAGCAGAGAATCTCTCAGTGTGACGAGTGCTGGTGATGGTGCACATTTTGCAGTCTTCTTCTTCTGCTCCTAGAGTGACTGTAAGTCCTGAATCCTGGGATTTGGGTCCTTTCTTTTCCATGGGAAGCAGTTTGGCAGTGGCAGCTTCCACTGAAGGAGCTCTACAGGAGGGAGCAAACAGTGAGTGCAGCCTGTCTGTGCCAGTGCTCAGGTGCTGGAGCTCCCTGTGCTGGCTGAAGGCAGCTCTGGCTCTGAAGAGTTCTGTGCCACCCTGACCTCCAGCAGCTGGCAAGGAGCTGTTCCAGTGAGGTGAAATGTCCTGAGTGTCCTTGAGGAGGCAGGAGAAGGCAGCTCACCTTCCCTGGCACAAGCCAGCAGTGTTTGAGCTGGAGGACTGAGGCTCTGACACAGAGATCTCCAGGATACTCAGGGCTCACACCCCCATTCCCTGTCAGATACTGATTTCAGAAGTGTTTGCTCTGTGTGACATCTGTAGCTTTTCCCCTTTTGTGGGTGGTGATGGAGATTGTGTTTTTCCAACACAGGCCACTTTCTCATGCAAATGTTTCCAGGTGAGCTGTTATCTCCCTGGGAAAGGTGATCTTGGCACAAAAATCAGGTTACCCTGTTCTCAGAGAACACCACCTGAGGTCTCACAGGGTGGCCACAGCCTGTGTCTGATCCCTGTGGGAAGGAGGGGGTGCCTGGAGGGCTTTTGCTGTCCCAGCACAGGTGAATCCTGCAGGAAGGGTGTGCTCCTGACTGCAGGGCTTCACCTTGGCTTTTCATGCCTCCTTGTTCCCAGGTACTGCCCACAAATTGATCACCCTCAGGATCAGGTGAGTGCCATGGAGCTGACACCTGCTCTGTGCTGGGCTTCTCCTCTGGATGGGGCCATTCTGAGCTTTTCCAGACAAAACCCAGGGCAGGCAGAGGGGAGTTTTGTTTTCTGTGGAGAAGTACAGATATGCTTTACTGGCATCTACTTTAGCCATTTCATGAAACTAGTAAGTTCCCAAGGAGTTAGGGCTGTTAGTAAACTGTCATCTCTACCAGAACACCAGTAGCAGCTATGCCCTGTCACAGAGGGAATAAAAGGAGTGTTCTGGGGTCCATTTTCCAATATCTGAGGCATTTTGAAGATTTCTGCCTCATGTTTTCTTCTGTGCATGAACAAAAGCATGTCAGGATTTTAAAGCAGAATTCCCCAGAGGATTTCAGGCAAGCAGGACAGTTACAAAATGGAACATTAACTGCTCACTTGAGGAGTTCTGCAACACTCATCATTCATTCTCAGCTCAGAAAGCAAGAAGGCATTGATGGAATACTGAAAAGAAGAAGAACAGTTGATTTTTGCTGTAGCCCTGCCATCTCAGGATTAATTATTAGAATTACTGTTCCAGGACATTTTCTGAGGTGAATTCTGTGTAGATATTACTGACACAGTTTCCCCTCCAAGCATTTTGCCTTTTGGTGCAGGGTTTGCAGGACATCAGGGGAGTTTCCTGGTGGGCACAGTTGCTGAGAGCCATAAATCAGCCCTATTGCAGGGGATCTGTGTTACTGGACAGGAAGGACAGATGACTCAAATGGTCCTTGAGCATCCTCTGGTTACTTTTTCATAAGTTTTAGGAGTTTTTAGTGAAGAGGAATTAGTTATCTTCCATTAAGGATTACAGAGGGATGAGTTATTTTGTCTGTAAAGGATTAGAGAAGTTACAGAGGATTTTTTTTTCCTGTGTTGCCTTGATGACAAAGAGTAGAGACAGAGCAGAATGACCTCTGAGGTTGGATTGGTTTGTGAACCTGTTCCTGTGGGTGCAGGCATGGGAGGAGCTGATGGAGAGCAGGAATAGGGAATGTTTCAGTGCCAGGGTAGCTCATGTGCACTTGTAAATGGTATCTATGATATATATGCACTGCTCTGTACAGAACTGCTGTGTGCCAGGCTGGGGGAGCAGGGCACACCTCCCAAAAGGGGCTGCAGAGCCTGGTCTGCCAGACCTCTGCACAAAGCAGAGCTGCTGCCATCTCTGCAGAAATCACCACTCTGGGGAATTCCATCCCGTGTCCCCTTCTGGATCTTTCCATGGTGGCTCCTGTGCCTGGCATCAGCCCCCAGACTTAGCCCAGGCAGGTCAGCAGTTCCTAATGCAGAGTTCCTGACTCCAAGGACAAGATTAACTCGTGACTTCCCCCTCCTCCCTCTTTTAATACTATTTGTAATTTTAACTCTGTAATTCTCCTGGTAGAATTTAACTCGATTTTCCTTGGGCCCTCCCAAAACGTTACAGCAACACTCACGTGTGGATTTTCTTTTGCTGTTTTGGGTTTTTTTTTCCTTTGGTGTTTTTTTCAGCTAAAATACTTGCACATGTGAAGCAGATTGATTTGAGTATTTTACCAAAATAATGCCCACAAATTAAATTGATGAGAAGGCCCTTGCAGGTTTTCTATGAGACTGTAGATGACCAAAGTTTTTACTGAGCACAGAATGGAAGAACTGAAGACTGATAATAGATAGATAATAGTGTCCTCTTAGATTTGCAGGCAAAGCATTACAGAAGTTATTAACCCCCAAAAATAAGAATGTCAGCATATTTTAACATAGAAATTGTACTTAGAGTTGCTTTCATTTTCAGCTTTTTTTACTTCACATTTTTCTTTATGTTCAAAAAAAATGCTGTTTTTCACAGTAAAAGTTACATAGTGGTCAATCCCTGTAATCACTTGCAAAGAAGTTACATTTATTTTTTCAAGAGCTTCAAACTGTATTACCCTCTGCACTGTAATTTTCAGTGCATTTCTGAGTGATCTATGGAAGTTTTCTTGTTTCAGTGTACTTTCATATTTCATTATCACCCAGAATCAGGACAGTGATAGCTTTTAGCATAAGCATACCTAGCTTAAACTCAGACATTCATTTCTGTCCTTAGTTTCAACATTTAACTTCCATCTGTTCTTCTCCCTTTTTTTCTTTCATTTCCCTGTTTCCGTTTTTCCTCATGCTATGACATAAAAGTGGGTGCACTGAAAAGACTGCCCTTTTTGAGGAACAGACCGAAGGAAAAAGACAAAATGAAGGCCTTCTACCGTCGCTCCATGTGTAAGACTTTATGACAGTTCAGCTTCTTCTCAATGGCTACACTGGCTTCGTTACTAATTTTTCACTAACCTCTCCCTGGACTGCGCTCTAGATTTTTCCTCCTCTTTTGCAATGTGCAAGTCCTGCTACGGTACAAGGAGCTGGAGCTTTTTCTTTTTACTTTTTCTTCCCCCTCCCCTTTTTTTTTGTTTTTTAAAAGAACTTTGGCACTGAATACTTTATGTCTGTGCAGCTGTGCACACACACGTAGCCACACGTTGCCATGCACATGCATATAATCTATTCAGTGCCTTGTGACTGCATATATTTGTATACATAGCTGTCTATATACACATGGCCCCATGTGTATATGAATTTACAGTGCACTGTGTTAACGGAAATACTTTGAAATGACACGTTTCATAAGCCTTTTGTTCAGAAGTCACTGTAATTTTTTTTTGTTTGTTTGTTTAAAGCAAGTGTAGGAGATTGTGCAAGGCTCTCTGGTGGTCTGTCACTCTGCGAGCGTTCATCAGTTCTCGTTGCCAGAATGCTGCATTGATTTCTTTTGTTTTGTTTTTGTTTTCTAATGAGGGGTGGACAGTTTTCTCGAGTTTGGGGAAGTAAAGGTGAATATCATCAGCTGTGGTATTTTTCAGATCCTCTCTCTGTTGCTCTGTAAACCCCAGTGTGCCTGCAGTAACCTGCACTGTACAAGGATCCCGTGGCAGCGCCGGCACTCCGTTGGCTGAGCACCCGTGCCCGTTTTGTCCCCGCTCATCCCATTTGCTCACGGCAAGCGGCTGGCAGAGCCTCTAACAGCACCTGGCGCATGGCGATCCCTGCCAATCCCGTTTTGAGCACCTCCCTGGGCTCAGGAGCCCGAATCCCCTCCCTCCCTCCCTCCCTTCCCGCCGAGCCTGTTGCATGCGGTACCCGGGGTGTGGTTTTGTTCTGCCGGCTGCTGCTGCGGGCGCTTTAATGCTTAGAAAACTGTCCGACCTTTGCAATGCAAATTAACAACCCCAGCGGGTACACTGCCCACGCTGATCATTTGCTTTCATTTGCATCCCAGCCATGAATGACCTGGTGCAGTCCATGGTCCTGGCAGGAGGACAATGGACAGGTAGCTCTGAGCATCTGGAGGGTCCTGATGATATATCCACGGGTAAAAGGAGGAAGGAATTGGGAGCTATGGCCTTCTCTACTACAGCTATCAACTTTGCCACTGTCAACTCCTCCACAGGCTTCAGATCCAAGCAGTTGCTAAATAATAAAGGTATAGGTAGAAGCTTTTTGCACCCTGATGTAACTATGTAAATATTGGTTTGACTTAATGTTTTAAGTTTTTCAATCTTAACGATTGAGTTGCAGTGCTAAGATAATGAACTGGTTTAATAACTGCAATCATAAAATGTTTCAAGGTTTTTCCTACAGAATGTTTCCTAAGTAAAAATGGATTGCATTGAAAAATACTTTAATTTTTACTGTTTTACCAATGATAAGTATTTTAATAATCTTTCCACTTTATTTTATTTTACATCTTCCTTTATGTCTCTGTGTGTAGATACTACATCCTTTGAAGATGTAAGTCCACAAGGTATTAGTGATGATTCTAGTACAGGATCAAGAGTTCATGGTAAGATGTGAGCTTTCATTAAATGAATTAAGGATATATGATGTGAATGTTAATGAATTTGTGAAAATACAGTGAATGGCATCATTGCAATGAGCATGCTCTCTCTGATTTTCATATCTCTCTAATGTATTGTATCATTTCTTCAGATTCTCCTTTCTCTCTTAACTACTACATCAGACAGATGTTCTCTATCTCTGGTAGAAAGTATTTGTGAAGTGCATCTGAACAGGATCAAAACATTTTCCCTTTTAGTGGGAAAATGTTTTCACTTCCATTTGGAGTTGATAGTAAATAAAGGAAGTTACCATTTCAATCTGAAAAAATCAAGTCCAAATCTGGCCTAAGTTTTCAATGTTTGGTTTTCAGTGAATCCCAAATTTGCCATGTACTATAGTTTATAAAATCATTACATGTTCCTTCAAGCAAAGCTTTGAAGTGAAAAATAGGCTATTAATAGAAGTGGAGTTTTAACTGTACTATAAACATTTACAATGAGTACAAGCAGCAAACATTTTGGAGGCTACTAACAGTGCATTTCCCTTGTATTGGCTTAGGAGTGCAGGACTTTATCTGTGCAGATGCTCTTGCTCCTCCTGTCCGTGGCATTCCAGCCCTGTGCAGGGTTCCCTGTCAGATCTGTTGTAAGTGCCCTGACCACAGCAGCCCCTGCATGTCCCTGTCTGAGCCCTGCTTCCCCTCTCAGTTTCAATTCTAAACTCGACTCTCTCTCTTTTCCTCTCCTCTGTACCTCGCTATTCCTGTAGTGCCCTTTTCCAAAGTGTCCTCTTGGGCCGCCTGGAAATTCCTTCGCTTTCTGATCTGTAAGAAACCACTTTGTTGCCATGGGCATGTTCAGCCTGGGAGGTCGTGCATGATCCTCTGAGCATTCTGGCAGCAGAATGTGAAGGTGCAGTGTCCTCTGCTAAAATGTTGTTCATCATGGTGTCTCCTAATTTTCCATTCAGCTTCCAGACCAGCCAGCCTTGATAGTGGCAGGACATCCACTAGCAATAGCAATAACAATGCTTCACTCCATGAAGTCAAAGGTATGCTGGGGGTGAATTCACATCCGTGCTTCATTTCCATTCTTTTCTCTGTAAGATCATCTGTAGAGTTCAAAAACCCCCACAACCAAAAACCTCCCACTGCACAGCACAGCCTGTGCTTCCTTGAGTGTTTCACAGCCTTCTTTCTCCAGATTAGAAGCACAGGTATTTTATGGTTTTAGTAAATATTACAAAGGTGGTGTTAGTTTTTAAGTTACCAGCTATTTTAAATCAAAGCTAAACTGGATAACATTGTTACAATGAGAAAAATAAGAATTCTCCCCCAAATTACTTTAAAAGCTTTTTAAGCTGAGAAGTTGCTCCTTTTTTTTTTCTCCAAGCATCCTCCTGCACTGCACTGCTGCTGTGAGCTGTGTGCTGTACAACTGCACAAATGGCACATGTGATTCATGCTAGAAACCTTTATATTTTGGTTTTAATAGATTATTAGCATAGCTGGATTTTTCAGTATTCTCTAAATTTCATGTGTTAAGAACCCTGATGTATTTTTGTATCTCGTGGCTTTTTTAGCTGGGGACTGTTGTACAGAGTAGACTAGAGCACTGCCAGCTCAAGATTTCATTTAATATTCATGGCTTGCATCTCTTAAATGGTGTCTATTTGTCTGGAAATTTAGGAATGAATGCTAGCTGAATATTTGTAATAGTTTATTTTATATCTGCTGGATTGCTCACTTCTGTAAAAGATTCCTTGAGGTCCTCCTCACCCCAGTGTCTGTACAGGATCAGGCATTTTCACTGTAAACAATTTATCTTGGTTCAAACTTCATTTCATTTCTTAGGAGTGACATGAACCTGGAAATACTTGATTATCCATCAGTATTTTTTAAGCAATTCATAGTTCCTGACAAATAAAATGAACTGGTGTTGTGGAATTCATTTTGCATCTAACACCATGTGCTTCCTGCAGGTCCCAGTTGTAGCAAACTAGGAGTGACAGCAGGAATTGTTGGAGAAGCAGCATTCCTGAGTAGTTCTTGTTGGAGACAACATTTTCTTTCCACTCAATCCTTTGTATTTCCTTTAACATTTAATTACCCTGTGCCTCTCAGTGATGCTGAATAGGAGTGGAGATGTCTCTTTAACCTCTTGGAATATGTTATTATGTAGGTGGAGGCCCAAATTATAAGTGAAAGGTAGTTTTTATTTAAAATAAAAATCATGCCATGTCTGAAGAGCTGCAAAAGGTAAGTCAGGGCAGTGTAATTTTAGAGTAAAAAATAACAACTGGGCTTTTTTTTGTGTTTTAAATAGAATGAATGCTAACTGAACCTGGTGACATTGCAGGTTTCAGTGGGGTTATTCAGGTTTACAGCTTCTTGGTGTGTTTCTAATGGAATACTTCCTGCCTTCCCCCAAAGCAGGTGCAGTGAGCAGCCAGAGCAGGCCCCAGAGCCACAGCAGTGGGGAGTTCAGCCTGCTCCAGGAGCACGAGGCCTGGTCCAGCAGCAGCAGCAGCCCCATCCAGTACCTGAAGGGCCACACCAGGTCCAGCCCCGTGCTCCAGCACAGGACACCCGAGGGTCACAGCAGAGCCCCCAAAACGGGCTCCCCTGGCAGTGAAGTGGTCACCCTGCAGCAGTTCCTGGAGGAAAGCAACAAGAGTAACTCCAGTGAGGTCAGTGTGAGAGGATTTAACTACACAGTGCCCCTGGGGGGCTCAGAATTAATGCAGGGCACAGTGAGTAGAATTCATGAAAGATTGCTTGGAGCTGTTGGTCACACCTGCACTGAGAGGTCACAGGCTCTGTCTCCTGATGCACTGTCTGGATTCTCCCACAGGAAATCTGTGAAATTTTGCAGTTTGACCCTCTGTTGTCCCTGGGTAGGGTAGGAAAGTCAGCCTGTACTGACAAAGGTGTGCAGTGCATGTGCAGAGCTTGGCGTGGGTTCACTCTTCTTCCAGTCCAGCAGCAGCTGCTGTCACATCTGTCCTGTATCAAGCACAAGGAAGATGTTTGACTTCATTCCCTGAGGAGACTCCTGTCTGCTTCAGTTTCATCTTCTTAACAGTACTGGGAAACCAGAAGTGACCTTGGAGCTTATTGAAATCTGACAGGAGTGAGATGAAGGGAATGTTTCTGTAAATCAGAGACAGTTTCTAAGAAGCCTCAGATCACCTCATCTCTGCTGGAATTCTATGTTCTGCATCCCTGGTTCTTGAGCAGACCTGCCCAAACTCCTGTAGGATATCATGCTGTAGGATAAAGCCAGCCAGTCACTGTGAATGGGGCTTCTCAGGGGTGAGGATCCAGGGTTGTTTGGGGCAGGTGACAGATCTGGAGAAGATTCTGCATTTTTTGTTTAGATACTTAACATGGCTCTCACTTCTGGTGTCCCTGAGGATTTTTTGAGTTTAAGCACTAGACAATGCTCTTCTGGCAGTATGAAATAAAACACCCCACCTAAGTCATCAGGCCAGGTCTGCTGCTGTTCACAAATCCCAGAACTCCTTTCATAGCCTCACAGACCCATTCTGGGTGGAAGGGTTTCACACTTTCCAGTCTTCTACAGAGCACTTCCCTAATGCCTTTAGCTTAATTCTTCCCCGGTTGTCTCTGGTACTATTTTGAAAACAACCACTGCCTTTCTTCACTGAGTCTGAGTATTATTCACCTAAACTCTTTTTTTGTAAACTGTACAGAAGATGGCTAAGTATGTATCATAAATGTTTAATTCTGCTTTAGCTTAATTCTTCCTCAGTTGTCTCTGGTACCATTTTGAAAACAGCTACTGTCATTCTTCACTGAGTCTGAATATTATTCACCTAAACTCTTTTTTTGTAAACTGTACAGAGGACTCCTAAGTATGTATCATGTTTAATGTTGAATATGTTTATGTTTAATGTTTAATATGTTTTAAATGTTTAATACTGCTTTTAGAGATGAGAAATTTAAAAAAACCCAAATCTTTGTAGAATTGCTGATTTATGTCCACAAAATAGGAAAAGATAACAATTGCAATTTAGAAATGTCTGTCTTCTGGTTTCACAGATGAAGTCTGCAAGTGAAGAGAACCTTTTAGATGAAGTGATGAGGAGCTTGTCCGAGTCTGCGGAGCTGGCAGGGAGGGAGAAGCTGCGGAAGCAGCCGGCAGCTGGCTGTGGGATCGTGAGATCCCTGAGTGTCAGAAACACGGGGGATTTCTCAGATGGACGATCCCTCAAACCAGAGCAGCTGGTGAGGCCCAGCCTCAGGAAGGCTGAGGATCTCTACTTCAGCAGCTCTCCCATCAAATTCAGCCCCGGCGCCCAGGGGAAGCCCCGCTCCGTGAAGGAAAAGATCCAAGCGACGGTGACCCAGCGACAATCCAGGGACTGCAACCCCTACGCCACCTTACCTCGTGCCAGCAGCGTCATTTCCACGGCAGAAGGCAGCACCCGAAGGACAAGCATCCATGATTTTTTGTCTAAGGACAGTAGGCCGCCCGTGCCCGTGGATGCAGCCCCGGCTGACAGGAGTGCTCCGCCCAGCTCCAGTGAGTACTCGGCTCTGCGGGTGTCCTCTCCTTGTGTTCACTGTGTGCCTGCCAGGGGGGAGCGTGGCCCGCAGGGAGAGGCGGCTCCCACGCTCACAGCACGTCCTGTAGGAGGCAACTCTGAGCTTGCCAAGCCTTCCAGGATGGAAAGGCCAGGTGGTCGTGAGAGGACTCTGTCGAGCGCGGGCGTGTTCTGGGATAAAGCCAGCGGGTCTGGGAGTGGCAGTGCAGGGTCCTTCACTGCGCCCCAGCCCTTCTTATCCCTCAACACCGAGTTAGTCAGCAATATCAGTGGAGTGCCCCCGAGGTCCACCTCCAAAGCAGCTGACCAGGCAAGCGTGTCAGCGTTTAGGTCAGTGCTGAGGAGCCAGGAGCAGCCTTGTGCTGCTCCAAAGGCCCAGGGTGACCCACGGGCAGCTCTGACCGGGGACCCTGTCCCTGCCCCTGGCCCCGGCGAGGCCCAGTCCCCGCTGCTGGTCTCGGAAGATAACCAGACCCTGTGGTATGAGTATGGCTGTGTATGAAGGAAAGCTGTATTATTAAATATTTATGTCTAACATGCCATAAAGGTGTTCTCCATGTGCACTGGATGACAGAGGAAACTTCCCTCCAATGAAGGAATCATTGCTGGTTTACCCGCGGGGTGGTTGTTCCCTGTGGACTGTGGCATGTTTGAATGTGGAATTGTAACCCCACCAAAGTCTGCATGAAACATTAATTGCACTGTGTATATTTTGCATGCCTTTATATAATACAAGCTCTATTTTTATTTGTCATGCATTGCAAATATTTTGGTGTTTTCCTGTTGGTTACTGCTGCATGTTAAACCAAGCGCATGCCTGGGATGGCCAGGGCAGCTCCTGGGACAAGGACAGCACTGGCAGTGGAGCTCGAGCTCTCAGGGTTATCAGTAATACACTGATTATCTACCTGGAGGGAAAAAAACCTTTTTTTTCTTCTTTCAAAAATGAGGTATTAATGGAAAGAGGCATTTGGAAATATCTCGGTGTCTTCTTACCCTTTTCATTTATGCTGTGTCATGGCATAGATGCACAAGGAACAAGTGCCCAGTAATCCAAATAATTCAGTGCCTCTAGTTTGTACAGTCAATATTAATTACTGTCCATACTGAGTAGTAAGCACACAAGACCGTTCATAATCCTGAACAGAAAGGATAATTCTTACACAGAAATGATAAATAGTTGCATGATACACAGCACTTGTCATGAAAAAATGACCTTTTCCACCTTTTCCCTTTGGTCTGCTTTGTCTTTCCAGTCGTGGGTACAACTGTGGTGAAGTGTTTGGTTTTATCAGGGGTCAAATAACAGGCTCCTTGTGATGCATAGGAATAAAAAAACTGTCTTGAGTATGGTGGAAATTCATTTTTTCTTGTCAATGGAAGTACCACTGATGTAATAGAAAACAAATGGTGTAACAAAATAACAGAAAATGTTAAATTAATGCAGTTAAATAAAAGAAAAAATAACAAAGTTGCTTGTGAGGTTATGGGAGGATATGAATACTTCAGCAAATAACTCCTTAAATTCCAGACGAGCAGCTAAAGAGAAATGTTGAAAAGTAATTAGTTACTGTGCCACTGTCTCTGCACATGCTTGAAACTTCTCAATGGTAAATTCAAACAGAGTTGAAAATTGTATCAAATTTAAGTTAAAATTACACTAGGTTTTGGACATGAGCACTTCTTTGCAAGAGGATGTTGGTTATGGCAGTTATAAAAAATTGGAATGACAGTATAGCTAGAGGAAAAATAATTAAAACTGAAAATACATATTGAAAACAAGTGTCACATTCTATTTTGTACAAATGCATTCATTCTGCCAGCAGTTTTGTGGCAGTCACAGAACCACTGTGTGGGCTGAACTTTTAATTCCTTAGTGCTTAATTAGGGAGGGGCAGTGAATCCATAGCTCCCAAGGAAGAGCAGCAGCCATCCCATGTGAGAGTCTGGAAGGGCTCTGTTTTCTTTGGGGTGGGAAGCCCTGCAGTTCAGGAGCAAGGGGAGGGTGTTGAATGTCTGTGGAGAATAAAATGACTGTTGGAGGATGTGACACAGTCCTTCCCCAGGTCTGCACCACTCATTATTACTGGGCTGATAAACCTCTCACTTCTCCCAGGACTGGGCACAGTCAGTTATTGCTGTGTTCCCTCTGGAACTATCTCAGCAGCCAAATAATGAGAAATCTCAGTAATCTCAATTTCACACATATTTACTCTCACAGAGCAAGACCAGTGTTCTGTCTTGGGTCATCATTTGACACTCCATCAGTATTTGTGTTGGGATTAGGTTGGAGGTGAGGAGCACCAACATCCCAAGTGATGTGTGCACAAGGCATTTTGCAGTTGTTTAAGGAATTGCAATCCTAGAGAGCCCTTAATACAAACTCATCCTGTGCTGCCAGGATCTGCCTTTTCTCCCCTGTGCCCTGCAGAGCCACTGCTCAGCACAAGGTGTGCACCTGCTTTAGGTCAGCTCTGGCTGCAGAAGCCTCAGGTGTGGTGCTGCCTCCTCCTCTTGCTTAGGTTCTTAGACAGTCACACCTACAAAAACTTCAGTACTGTCCTCAGCTTCCCTCCTACACCCCAAGGGCTTTGGAATTGCCAGGCATGAGTGTCCTGGAGCACAGTGTCTGCAGCCTGCTGGAGTTGGAGACACTGACCTTGTCCTGCTCAAGCCGCTCTGCTCTGATTTATAAATTTGCAAGGAATTGCACTTCAGTTGTGAGGAGAATAACTTGTTTGTTCCACTGGGTTCAGCAGCAGCAGAATGTTCTGCAAGAGAGTGTTAAATGGCTCTGAATAATATCTACATTTGTTTGTTACATATGAAAAAAAGAAAATGTTGTCATGGACAGAAGGATCTTTTTTCTCCTTCACTTTTTGGATGTTTGTGGATGTCTATCTGTGTTCAAGTAGTGGAAAGTGCCATGGGATTCTTTCCATTCCCAATCCCTGCTGCTCCTCAGCCCCATGTGCATGGCAGGATGGAGCCCTTGCTCATTCCTTGGTTCCTGCTGCCTTGGGCAGTGCTGAGTTAGGGCTTTGCATGATACTGATAAACACTAAATATGTGGCTGCTGCCCAGAAAGGTTTTATTGTTCAGCTCAGCCGTTTGCTCACAGCTGAGGTTTGCCTGGCTCAGGGTTTGCTTGATGCTTTGCTTTCAGTGACTGGTGCGTTCAGATCTGCATTTTGCATGTTTGAGCTGTTGCATGCAGAGACAGTTTTGTGGTTGTGGAGCTGAATGTGAACGTTCCTGCTGGTGTGCTGCAGCAGGTCAAAACACAATGAAAGAAGTTCTTTGCTAGGGCCAGTCAGCTGTGACTGCACCTCATTATTGCTTTTTATTTCCATTCATGCAGAAATGTAGGGTTGGTGTAGCTAAGGTGACATGTATCTGACTGTGGCTTTAGGAATAACACCTGGCTGCTGTAAGTGCTGAGATGAATGTCAGTGAGTGTAGCTGAGCAGGCACTTGCAGTGAGTTTCTTCTGTCCCTCTCCTCTGTCCTTTCCTCCTAAAAACAACCAGGAAGTGTTCATGTATCCTTTTGCTCTCCTAATGAGTAGAATGTGTTTTAATGCATGAGGGTTTTTTTTTCATGTCCTGATAAACACAATGAATAACCTGAAATGCTTTTCTCTGCAGATGTGGAAGCTATCCCAGAAAGCAGAAATTCAAAAAGCAGGTCTAGGGAGCAACAAAGCTCCTAATTCTATTACCCACTACCTGAGCTGTGGGCCAAGTGGTGAGTTTCCTGCCCAGCCTGTAAATGAGATGAATTTCATTTACAACAAACTAACGGCATTCCATCCCAGCCCCAGAGCACATTGCATTAACCAGATGTAAATCCTGCTTGCTTCCCTGGCTTCTCTCGCGCTCACCCGTTAGCCCGGGGCCCGTGGCTCTCCAGAGGCAGGGAACCTCGTCCTGCTCGGCCTTTTGCCTGTGAAAATGACATTTATTTTTATTTTTCCAATCTCCTGAAGAAGAAAGTTCAAAGAAATCCCATTAAGAAATAATACTATAGTCAGTTTTTTAGACAGGGACAGGTAAATCTGAAAGAACAGTTGAACAAAACTCAGAGTATTCAGTACCCCACGGAATCTGTCTTTATAAAGCTTGGTTTTGGTGTTCTGTCCTCTTCTCGACTTCCCTGAGCCCCTTTGGTGCATGCTGTTAGTGCTGTTAGTGACTGAACTCTGTGTGTTGTGCCTCTACACTTGAAGCTTTTTCTTACACTCTTTTCTCTTTCTGCCTTTCGACTGAACACAGAGAGAAAAGTGTCCTTCAGTATCTCAGTGTGAAGCCTTTATATCTGAAGTAACAAGACAGCGACTGTAGGAATCATTAATAAAAATTAAGGGAATTTTTTACATTCTTCGTGACTAGAGCAGGCAAGAAATAAAAACCTACCTACCTACCTACCTTCCTTCCTTGAATCAAGGAGCTCTACTGGAGTCTACTGCCGAAAATGTGTAGATGGTCTTAGGAATTATTGCACATTGCACTGTTAAGATCTACTGAATAAAGGACAGTTCTCATCTCCCTAAGGACCAAGGATTTTAAGGTCTCAAGAATTACTCCAGGGGAAAAAAAAATCAAAAACAAAATAAAACTACTTTCATCTTCTGTTTTTGAAATTAGCCACTGATTTGCTTAAGCTTCTGCTAATAATTAGCCAAAACCCCCCAAAACTAGCAGTTTCTATTTACGTCTGTAAATCTAAAGGAAATGCTGTAGAATTTTGTTGAAATGGACTGTATATACAGATACAAAAACCTCACAGCTACTGGCACTTCACTGCCTTATTTGGTTAGCATAATCTGCATGAAATTGCTCTTAAGAAAGTTTATGCTGATTTTTGTTGCATACTGCAAGAGAAAAATTTGTTTACATCCATGGAAAAGCTTGGTAACTAACAGAAGTGGGAGTCATGGGATAATGGTATTATAGAGACATTGTTTGTCCTTTGTGTTTTTCACATTCCCCAGTTACTCTGCATATGTATGTTCAGATGTTTCTGACAGGAAATTGTCGGGTATGGTTTTTCTATAACTTTTATTTTAATATAAGGCTGTTTTCCACAAATGCCATTTCCAGGATAAGACTGTCTTACGATGTTTGTGTATGGACTAATTTTTTTTTTTTTTTTACTGTTTGTCTTTTGACATGAGCTGATTGTGGCTTAGGAGGTTTCTTGATGGCAAAAAGAAATGTAAATAATATCATATGCATTTTACAATCAGTTCCCTCTAAGGTTATCTTTTACTAGATACATTTTGTTCATTATTGATTTATATTAAAGTCAACAAACCTTATTGGTACATTTGGTGGTCGCATATATTTGTCTGGAAAGATTTGCAGCGAGCTCAGAGGAAGTTGATGGGAACTGAGACCCACAACGAGTTGTTCTATTTTATTAAAGCCAGTAAGCACATTCCTGTTCCTCATGTAAAGGGCTGAGTTCCCTGTGTCACCAACAGGCAGGTGCTTAATGTCACCTGCAGCTTCCTCAGAAGGTGAGCCCCACTGCTGAAGGCAGTTCAACAGATTGAAAAGCCTGAAATCTTCTCAAAAAGGGGAAAAAAGAGTCATGCACAATAAGCTTTAGAAGGGGAGATTTTCTGTTTGTTTTCTTGAAAATGAGTTTGTTCTGAAATTTTCTTTGTGATAAAATGGGCTAAAAGATCTGTACTAAGGGCACAGCAGGTATGACAGACGATTCAAAGGCCATAAAGATCAGGAAGATCTCTCCTCACTCTGAATGACAGCAGGTTCAAGCTCCTTTCAGGACTGGGTTTTCCTCACTCTCTGCTGACAGAGGACAGCTCAAACCCCCAGCCAGAGCCATTTGTCACATTACTGTTACAGAAAAATGCAGGGCTTGACCCAGGAGATGAAACTGCAGTGCCAAATGCTGCCAGGATCCCAGCTGGGTGCTGTGTCTGGGCGCTGGCACTGGCACGACTGGCACACAGTCCTGTGTGTGGAGCACTGCTGGGCAGTGCCAGTGCCCTCAGCAGAGCTGGATGTGCCCTTCCCATCACACAGGGATCCCCTCCTGCTCCCCTGACCAGCTCAGCTCCTCTCAAGCTGCTGCTTTGCTTTGCTTTGCAGAGAAGTTCCCTGGCACTGGAGCAGTCAGGTGGCTCTCTGTGCTCTGCCAGTTCCCCTTTCCTTCTTCCTTTCTTCACCTTCCCACTCTGTGCCCTTAAAGGGAAATATAGAAAACCAAATTTAACCTGGGAGCAGCTTCTCAGTTCCTGCTGCTCCCAATGCCAGGGATGCACATGGCAGCTTTGTACCCCAGGAATCCCAACCCCAGCACTGCCAGCTCCAGCTTACAGAGGAGGTTCTCATGCCATACAATGTGTATGTTCTATTTACTTTTCTGGTAGTCTCTGAGGATTTAGTAACATTCCCAACACCTATTATTATTATTATCATTATTTCTAAATTTTGTCCAGGACATGATGCAGCCTAACAAAAGGAGCTCATGTGTGATTTTTAGGGGTAGCTGATGATGTATATGTAAATAATGCTTTGATATTAATAAAACTGCCTTAAAGGAATGTACCGAGGTGTGAAACAGAACTTAAAAAGCTCTTATTTAAAACTGTAATTTCCTTTACATATTGATTTTTTTAATGTTTGCCATTGTATACATTTATTAATGATGTTATTAAAATGCCAAACCAAATAATTTTTATTCTTATTTTGTGTGTGTATATTTATACACACTTTTTTTCTGGAAACTGATGTTACTGGAAGGGTATTGGTGTCGTGGTGATGTGTGCAGTGAGTATTTCTTCTGGAAGGAAACTGATAAAACTGTAGCAGAATTTTTCTGGACCATGTGTAGTTTGTTCTGTGTGATTTGTGTAGAGCTGGGTAGCTTTTAACTGTACACTATTTTGATACTATTATTTAAAAAAAAAAAGATACTGATTTCATAAGTAAATACAAAAAGAAATCATTCTAGATTTGCCAGGTGTAGATTTTGAAGCCTGGTAGATGTTTTTGCTGAGATATGTCTCAGGATCCCTTCTGAGGATGAAGTTAAGTCACACTTTAGGCAGTGCAGATTCCAGCATTGTGCACCTCCTTCAAACAATTTGTCACATTTAAAACATTCCAGATTTAAAAACCTTGGCAAGTCAAATCTAATACTCTTTTTTTGGAAGTGATAAGGGATTTAGGGGTACCACAATAAAAAAAAACTTTTAAGGGGGAGGGAAAGTGAATGGCAGAGAGAGCAAGGTAAATATTACATTTTCATGTCCTAATGTATCAATGTGGAGCTAATTTAGTGGTGCATCTGTCAATCCAGAGCTCATTCATCTACCCAGTATTCCTAAAAACCAGATGTTCCCTTCAGTCTATAAAATGTCATGTATCTGGACATCTCTCTGGTGCTCTTCCTACAGCTGCAGCATTTTTTGGTCCCTTCTTTCCCACTGGACATGACTCCCAGGATAGATGGGGTTGGTTTGTGTGTCAGAGGTGGAGAACTGGAAGTGCTGGATGGTGAAGGGTTCTGTCACTCAGAGCTCCAAGAAAGGTGCCAGATCCTTCCAGATGAAAGAAACGTGGTAAGGCTGTGAGTGAAGGAACTTGCCTTACTGTAGGTGATGATTTTTCCTGCTCAGTTAATAGTAATTGTTCATTCACCCAAGATCACAAATGCTTTTACATGTTTTTAATTTGTGCTCCTGTAATTTTGGTTTCAGTTCATGCTGATGCTTTTTGCCCTGGAGGAATTGTTTGTACTGACATTTTCCTTGGGCTGCATCCTAAAGCCTTTACCCCCATCACCCTCAGATTCCATCCCTCACTCACTGCTCCCCTGGCTTTGGGTTTTGGGGGTGCTCATTGCCATGGGATGTTTACTGGACTTGAGGGAGTTTCTGCTGCTTCTGTCTTCAGCACACCATAATTGAAAAATGACAATCAAATGCATTTGCTGCAGTGTAGGTGAGTTGTTTTTTTAGGTGAAAATAACAAAAAGATGCCTATGTGTAGTAGGGCATAGATGGGTGCAAGGACAGTCACTCTGTCCTGGGGGCATTGACAGGTCCTACAACTTGCAGTTTGTTCTTTTTAGTGATGTCAAGTTAAAACCTTTAAGGCCAGTCCCATGCCTGGGAAATTCTAGTTTATCCATTTACTGATAAAGACTGTAGTAGTATTTAAATAATGCCTTTTCTACTTACTAGCTACTTAGTGGTAGACTGCAAAATGTCTTTTTAAGAACACTGTTAACCTTCCAATAACTTAAAGGCAGTATTTTTTCTCACCAGATTATACAATACAGACTTACATAACCGAACAAATGAAAAAGGAGTAAGCCATTTTTTTCAAGTTTTATTTGTAATGAGATTTTTCACCAGTTTTGCTCTACAAAAATCTATGAGTAGCAGTAGAAAAATGAACTTCCTCTACTTAATGTCTTCATCGAAGTGTACGATGATGGGCTCGTGGCCTGTTGATCTCACAAACTTCAGGAAGTCGTCGGGGCTTAAGCCCATGGTTGCAGAATTTGTCATTGGATGGAAATACACCTTTTCATGGCCCCCTTGGAGCAGGGCAGCGTCCAGCACCAGCCTCACATCTCCCTGGTCACAGAAGAGGGCGAGCGGCGTGGCACAGCCCTGACCCACGCGCAGCTTTTCCAGCATGGCGTTCTCGTCAGCAAATCTGAGGTTTCCGCTTCCAACGCCCAGTTTTTTACCAAGTTCGTTCAAATTGACCTGCCTGTCGTGCAGGACGGTCACCAGCCAGAACCCTTTCTTCTTTTTGTCTTTAAGAAACAGGTTTTTACTGTGAGCTCCTTTCATGTGTTGGACGTGGGGCATCATTTCCTCGACAGTGAACACCTGGAAATCAGCAGCAGTGCGGTGTCAGACTCTATATCCCATTAGACTCCCAGTCGTGTGCTGGCAGGTATCTTTTGTTAAGTATTTAGAAAATGCTGAATGTTCTACTCGGCCTAAAAGCTGTACCCTTTTATGAAGGAATTTTAACAGAACACGAATAAAATGTGACGAACTGCTCCGGCACACTTTTAGAATCGTTTCTGTCTCGTGTGTGCAGCAATGCCTCGCTCTAAAGGCAGCGCTGGGAGCGCTCCTGTTTGCAACTCCACACACGTGGAATGACGTGGCTTGTACCTGGGAGCGAGTAGAAGTTTGGAAAGCATCTTGGATGCCGCCGACTTCAGGGAAAAGAAGTGGGCGAGCCACCCCTCAGACTACCGGGAAAAGGGGGTGGATCTGCAGGCAGAGTCAAAGCGACCAAAAAACGTCCCCAACCATTCTGCCAGGCCCTGCGAGAACTTCCTCACTGATACTTCTGCTAAAGCCGCGGGGCCAGGACCTCATCCCGCCCGGTCCCGCTGGCAAGGCAGGGTTTATTCCCGGGTTTTAAGGAGGCTCCGTACCTGGGGGTGCTCGGCGGTGACGGTGGCGATGCCCAGGTCCCGCAGCCGCCGCTCCAGCGCCTCCCGCAGCTCGGCCGCCATCGCGCCCCGCCCGCCCCGCTCCGGGCCCGCCCCGCTCCGGGCCCGCCCCCGGCAGCGCCCTGCCCCAAAGAACCGGCAAATCCATTAAAATCGAGCTCGTTTTTGCTAAGGAGCACCCCCCTGGGACCAGGGCGTGGGTATAATATGTCCCCATCCCACCTGAGCCTCCCCTCCCGCATAGTTCAATACAGTTCGTGTTCATTAAAGCCATTTCCTTCCCAGATAGCGACATTAACGCATTGCTTCGGCACACATTCCGTGGGGACTGTATTTGGTTCAAGTGTTGGTTTCAAGCAGATATTTAACCTGTTAATCCTTTTGTACATGTTCTTACTCTAATTTCAGGTTCTGGCGTGCTCCTTGCCCACAGTTTTGCTGAAAACATGCTAGATAAGAAAGTTACGAAAAAAAAGCTGAAAAGAAAATCAAAATACATGATACCCCCTATAAACAAAACCTGCATAATTTGTAATTTTTTTTAAATCAACCAACAATAATCACAAATTGCAACTAAGGGACAAAGCCAAACATTAATGGCCACACAGTTGGAAAATATTTTTACAACCCAAACCATCGTCCTGACCTATGACATTGATAATTATTTGTTTCCAGTTGGCCCTTCAGAAAAACGGGCAGTCTGTAATAAGCTTTAAATTAAAACAGTATGACTCTGCAGTGAAGAGACATGTGGATAAAATATGATCCCACGCTAATTCCCAGAGCCTTACAGCCGCACACAGGAAGATTTCCAGGCAGCATCCAGTGGAAGATCAACTCAAAAAGCAGATTTGCAGTAAATTCTGACGACTGTTTCGCAGGCTAAATCTATCTTTGCATTAAAACGCTTTTCAGGTCAGTCCCAAGTTGTGTTGCCCTCGTAGTGGCCCTTGCTTCCCAGTATGTCTTCCGTGCTAGAACACTGACTGCTTTTAATGTGCTTTGCACAACTTTTGGTAGTTAATTGCTTTAATTTTTTTTTATTGTGATCTATTTTTGAGAAATACACAGCTCAGGTATGTGAAGGAAATTATGGTCATTACTTGTCACACACAATTTGCAGTGTCCGGACAGGGATCGCCACAGCATCAGGCAGACCCCCTGGGATTATCCCTGGGTTTTACAACCAGCATTAACCAGGTAACATTAAGGATTTTTCACTTGTAGAGCTTCATCTTACATTTTTGTTTTCTCTACTCCGTTATTTTAGAGAGGAGGTAAAAATCAGGGACGTTAAAGCTTTAAGCTTGCATGTGGGTGGGGAGGGCTTTGCAGAAAGGAAGCTGCTGTCTTCTGGCAGGAAGCAGTAAAACAGATTTAAGTGTGTAGGTAGAAGAATAGATGTTTTAAAAAATAAGTTTCAAAACCCTAGAATGGGCGTAAACTCAGAAAATCCCTGTCCCGTGACGGGTCCGTGTCCCGCCTCCCCTCAGGGCATTTCCCGCCTCCCGTGAGGCGAGGCCCCGCCCCTGTCCGGGCAGCCCCGGGGTCGCAGCTGCGCCTGCGCGGTTCCCTCGCACCCCCTGGTGGCGCATGCGCAGAGAGCGGCGCGCCGGGCGTGAGGCGCTGAGGGGACGCGCAGCCTTTTCCCTTCCCTCTTTTCCTCCCTCATTTCTTCCTTCATTCCTCGGGCTGTCAAGGCCGGCACCCGGGGGCTCGGAGAAAGGCGCTGCCTCCGCGGGGAGGGCGGGCTGCAGCTGACAGGTATTAACCAGGCAGAACCATGGGCAGGAGAGCGGCAGGAGCGGGAATGTCGCTGCTCCGCCCCGGGAGCCGGGAAGGGTTTTCCGCAGGCAGAGCCTGGCTGGGATTCGCTGCTGTGAGCTGGGCCAGAGGGCCTTGACCTTGTGATGTTTGTGTGTTTGTGTGTGCAGCGTCCTGTGGCAGCTCCACGCTCCCTCGGCTTTACCGATTCAGCCCCTTTGCGGTTCTCTTTAGGGTTAAAAACCCCACCAAAACCGCTCGGTTTGGTTGGTTAAGTTTGTCATGTGCTCGCTAGCTGCGGGAGTCAGGGTGCAAGGGAGGTTTTAAAGGGCCCGCAGCCATTCTGGGAGGAAGCGAGAGCGTTCCCTGTCTTTGGGGGGGTGACACAAGGACACCTGTGAGTGGGGACACGGAACGAACAGAGAGTCCATCCCCGAGCAGGACAGAATCACAGAATGGTTTGGGTTGGAAGGGACCTTAAAGACATCCTGTTCCACCCCCTGCCATGGGCAGAGAAACCTTTCACCGTCCCAGGGAGCCCCGTCCAAGCCGGCCTTGGACACTTCAGGGACGTGGCAGCCACAGCTTGCCTGGGGTCCCTGTGCCAGTGCAGAGCAGGCGGCTCCGGGCAGCAGGAGAAGCTCAGGGTGTTGTGCAGGATAATGGCAAAACGACTCAAACCAAAGTTAAGATGGTTAAAACAAGATGTGGGATGATCTGACAGAGGCTGAGCCAGGGCTTAGCCTCACTGGAGGTCTCGGAGCACATATCAGCCCTGGTGTCACTGCCATGCTGTGGTCTTTCAGTAGTGCTTTTGTCTTGAAATGCTCAGGAAAAAAGCATTTAGCAGGTGTGTTTTGCTGGCTTAGAGAGATTGGGTAATTCTGTCAGTATAGCATGAGGAGTGCAAGTGTGAGGTTTTTGTAGGATGTGTCAAAGAACATGCGATGAATTAATAGTTTATATTAGAGACCAGTGGAGAAAGATGAAAGATCTGTAAGCTCTTAGTAGATCCATGTGTCTGCAGTAGAGTAGTGGAGAAAGGTGAAGCACAGAAAGAAGTAGAAAAACTGGAACAGTTCCTAAACAGTTTAATTTTGCCAGTGTTAAAAAACCTGTTTGGAAACATAACATTTGTGCCTCCTGTTCCTGTACGTTTTCCTCACCTCCTGAGAAGGAGGATCTTTGAGCCTCGAGGCTGACCTCAGTGTGTGCTCTGTGTTTGCAGTGGGGAGATGAACCAAGGGCTGCTGCTGAGGTTTGAAAATCTGGTGCAGCTCCGTGGTGCCTGCCAGCAGCTGCGTGCCCTGTCCTCCAGGAAGGTGTGTGGAGCACGATGGAAGCCTGTGGAGCTGTCTGCGCATCCCGTGGGCTCCCTCCCTCTGCATCCACAGCTCTGGCCAAAACACAGATTAATCAGTGCTGCCTCATCACAGTGCAGACATCTAGCTACAAAGGAGGTAATTAAGGACATCCTGTAATCCCTGGGTTTGTGTGGGAAGTACAAGAGCTCAGTTTGATCATTTGAATTAAAAAAGAAAAAAAATCGCTTTATTCATGAGTATAGAGACTTGTCATAAATCTATAAGACAAAATGTACTTCATGTATCATTTTTTGCCATTCCCTCTCAAATATGACTTAAACCAGTAGCATCATGAATTTTTGCTGACACTGGAGGAAATTATTGCAAACAAAAATGGAAATTGTTTTATTGGCTTTTGTCCTTGTTCTGAAAAATTAAAAATGCAAAAAGATTAAGAGTAGCATGCTACACATTTGAAATGTTCATTATGATGTGTTAACTCATTCATTAATTGTAATTAATTTGTTTTATAGTAAAGATGTGTTTACCTCATATGGCTTGAGACCATTGTCTTTTTAATATTATTCTTGTTATATCTTAGTTTATGTTCCTGTGTTTGTGTCTAATTCCATGTAGGAGACAAAAAAGAAGAAAAAGAAGATTCCCCTGACAAAAGGTGAGGTGGAGATAAGGCAGAAGATGACTGTGGAGGAGCTGGCACAAGCTATGGGCAAAGACATAGGTGAGAGCTGCTTTGGGGTCAGAAACAGCAACATGTGGCAAAGGAAAAGGTGGCTTCAGTGGCCTGAGTGGTTGTGGATCCATCCCAGAAGAAATGTTGGGAGACACGGTGCAGACTAAAGAGAAAAGATACTGGGCCATCCAAATGAGCAGGCCAGCCATTGAAATGTGAAGAAGCCATGTCTGTCTGTCTGTCCTCTCCAGCAGAAAGGCCTCAGATCCAGGCAGGCTGCTCCTTGTGGCTGTGCTTCCCAGGGGCTCAGTTATTCCAGAAGGAAAATGCTGCACCCTGGTCTGTCAGAGCTGCACCCTGAGAGTTAAAAACTCATAACTGAAGAGCTTCAGCCCAAAATCCAGATTAGGAGTAGGAATCTTGAGTTCAGGAGCATTTTGTGTTTCATTAGAACAGTCCTTTGATTCTCTGGGAGTGGCAAGACTTGTCTGGAATTGCTCCCTGTAACAATTTTTGACTACTGTGATATGTTCTGTGTTTCTACAGCCAAAGAAAAGAGCATGTGATCAGATTTATCAAATTTCCTTCCTCCTTGAATCACTCCTTTGCTCTTTGCTTTAGATGAGTTTCAGTTGTTTTCTCTTTTGGAGTTAGAGGAAAAGTAAGCCATGAATATCTGAGTGGAAAATAAGATTCTAGCAGCTAACAGAGTAGTAATTTTCAGTAAATCTGCAAAACGTTCTTCTCTGCAAGTACCTAGATTAATGGCAACTCCTAGAAATCTAACTAAAGGAAAACTGCTTGGTGAATAGCACAAAGAAAATAATGGAGAAGTTTGATTATATGGGTTGGATTTTTTTGTCCCACATGTTTTTGTGGATATAATTGTTAAATGTGTTTATGTTTGCTGCAGATCATATTTATGAAGTGCTGCTGTATACAAACATTAACCTTGATTCAGTAGAACCAGATTCCATCTTAAGTGAAGACCACATCAAGATGATTGTTCAAAAATCGGGAATGAAGTATAAATCAGCAAAACTGAAAGAGGAAAAGGAAAGAAAAAACACAGATGCTGTCAAGAGGCAAGTTGTGAGCTGCTCTTTTTGGTTCTTTTTATTCTATTCCTTTCTGCAGGTGTTTGGGGAGGAGGCAGCCTGGATTGTGTGGCATTGAGTGCTGTGGTGGGTGTGGCCCAGTGAATTTTTTTTGGCATTTCAAGCCCTGGTTTTGCTGCAATTCCAGACCTCCTGCAGACCCAGCAGTGCTGACCCCACGGCCCCCAGTTGTCACCATCCTGGGACATGTGGATCATGGCAAAACAACCCTGCTGGACAGCCTGAGGAAAACCCAGGTGGCAGCCATGGAAGCAGGAGGCATCACACAACACATTGGAGCTTTTATTGGTATGATCCAAGTCCACCTGCTCAGCTGTAACAGTTTCCTCTCTCCATCTCACACTGCAGGCTGTGGTCATTGGGGAAAAAATGTTGCCACATAAATGGTGAGAAAGGAAACTATAACATTAAATGTCTTTTGCTGATACCTGTCCTAACTATGTACATAGAGCTTTGAAATGAATTGTCTGCACAAATTGATATTAGATTGTTTGGGGTTATGGAAGATCCCAGGACACTTTGTTGTTCCTGAGGATTTAACAGCACCTTTGACCTTCATGCCAACTATTACCTGACTTTCTAAAACCTGTCATTGTTATTGAAATGCCCCGACTGCCTAAAACCTGTCATTATTATTAAAATGCCCTCAAAGGGGTGATGCTTATCTACAACAGACCAAATGAAGCTGGCTGAAATGCTGATGTTGAGCTGTACATTTGTCACAGTGCACATGCCTTCTGGGGAGAAGATCACCTTCCTGGACACCCCTGGCCACGCAGCCTTCTCAGCCATGCGGGCCAGGGGCACCAACGTCACCGACATTGTCATTCTGGTGGTGGCAGCAGAGGATGGAGTGATGCAGCAAACCATAGAGTCCATCCAGCACGCCAAAAATGCAGGAGGTACAGAGTGGGGGGTTTGGGAACCTTGTTTTTACCTCTCAAAAAAGCCTCCTTGGACTGGGATCCTCAGAACCTGGGAAGGGACTGTCCTAGTCCCATTCATCATCCCCTGGGATGTTTGAAAATGTTCTGAATGTTGCAGTAATACAGAAAGATCCTAAAATATGAATATTTAGCAAGGCAGGGGTTCATTCTTTGGGGTTTTTTTACCTTCTCTACATGGGTAACTCCTGCAGCTTCCTCCTGGTAGCTCAGATCTCGATGGCTGCTCAGAGAAGAGGCACCAAGTGAGGTGATCTGTTCTAAATGCCCATAACTTGCTGTAATCTTTTCTAGCAGCTGTGGTGGTAGCAGCAGGTTTTGGTTAGGTTGGTGCTGAGTTTGTGTGTTCTATTTTTAGTTCCTCTTATCCTGGCCATTAATAAATGTGACAAACCTGAAGCTGATCCTGAAAGAGTAAAGAAGGAATTGCTGGCTCATGATGTGGTGTGTGAAGAGTTTGGAGGTGATGTTCAGGCTGTAAATATTTCTGCACTCAAGGTAAGATTGTGGTAGAAAAAATGATGATGTTCATGGGTGTCTAATATGTGCAGAGAAATGCATTTTTATTTGGCAGCTGGAAAATAAAATGCTTCTCTTACTGGTATTTGATCTCTTGCCATGAGGCAAGAGCCAGAATTATTTGAAACACACTGAAATGTATTTTGAGACTCAGACTTCCAGCAAGCAATATCTCATTTTTCTGCTGGTAATTCAGTCCAGCAGTTTTGTGTCTGATGTCTGGAAGTCTTGCCTGAGTGTTGAATGTCATCATATTTCAGCGGGGAAATTTGGCACCAAGGGTTGGACTTCTGATCCCACTTTGCTTGGGCACTTCCTTTATTCTGTGTGGTTTTGTGTGGTTTTATGCAGGGGGAAAACCTGATGGTTTTGGCAGAGGCAACTGTTGCTCTGGCAGAGATGTTGGAACTGAAGGCAGATGCCACAGGGCTGGTGGAGGGAACCGTCATTGAGTCTCGGAAAGACAAAGGGAAAGGGTGAGTCCAGTGCCACCTCTGCCCTTTGTGACAGCACAGACACCCTGGGCAGGGACCTGTGCCTCAGGAAGTGAAGGCAGGACACTTCCTTTGCAGTGTTCCCAGCCAAAGCCTTGAAATACTACTCTGCAGCATAAGAGGTTCTAAAGTGATGGGGCAAAATTCATCACATCCCTGAAATGAAAATCCTGGGACAGAAAATAGTTTCAAATGGTAGAACTTAAGTGTTTTTTTTGATGTATTTTAAAAAGTAGGAGTGATGGCTTCACTGTCTATACATATAAAATTCATGACTAGTTTTGTGTAACATGACGTTCTACCCTTAAGTATCTTGGTCCATTGGCAGGTTTATGAACAAGGTGTGTTCTGCCCTCTTTAAAAATGAACTGACTTCTACAAGGTTGTTGGGATTTGTTGTTTGGGGTTGGAGATTTTTGGTGGGCGTTCACTTAATATGTAAAATCACCATGTTGCTGGGTTCACAAAAGTCAGATTTTGGATTGATCTGCAGAAATGAAGAGTACAGTACAGATTTTGGGGCTTTTTAACTCACTGAAACATTTGGTGAGTGCTCTAGTAAATCATCACAGGAATATAAATCAGGAGTTTTTGGATGACACTTGGGACACTGCATTCTGCCAGGGATGGATCACAAATCCATTCTGGTTGTGTTGTGCCTACACTGGCTGTGAAGACAGGGAGAAACATCACTTGAATTTTGTCTGTTATTTTTCTCCTCTGCTCTTCACTAGTCCACTCACCACAGCCATCATCCAGAGAGGAACTCTGAGGAAAGGCTGTGTTCTGGTTGCAGGGAAGACCTGGGCTAAGGTGCGCTTCCTGTTCGATGAGAATGGCAGAGCTGTGGATGCAGCGTCACCAGGCACCCCCGTGGAAATCATGGGCTGGAAGGAAAGCCCTTCAGCAGGAGATGAAATCCTTGAAGTAGAGTCTGAGGTACACAAAGAACTCACACTGCTGCAAGGATGGGAAGGAGCTGAGTGACAAAATAAGTGAGAGTTTTAATCACCTGGATAATCCCATGAAAGGTCGAGTGTGGGGATTAAGGGACCTGAGCTGATGCTCTGGAGGAGGAATGAGGGTTTGCATTTTGCCTCTTTCTTTTCCACCCTTCCCCTGCTGGACTGTTCTCATCTGCACTGGAGCAATCCAGTGCTTGAAGAGATCAGTGTTTTAATTTGAGAAAGACATAACCTGACAAAAAGAAAATGCATAAAATACAGCTTGAGATGGGTGTTGTGAGAGCTGGAAAAACACCACATGAAAGAATGAACAATTACTCTTTTCTGCAATGCAGAGATATTATAAAAATAGGCCTTGAGTCATGTGGTAGCTCAGGGAGGAAAAGCTCTTGTCTCTGCCATCTGTGCAGCAAAACTATAGTTAAAAGTGAAGGAAAATGATGAGTCTCTACAGAGGCTGTGAAAGGATGAAATTGCAGTGTTCTGATGCAGTGCTTTAAAGGTAATGTTTGTGTCTTCCTACCCAGCAAAGGGCACAGGAAGTTGTGGCTTGGAGGACCTATGTTGAACAACAGGAGAAGATGAAGAAGGATCTGGAAGTTATTGAAGCAAAGCAAAAGGAACACAGGGTGGAATATGAGAAGCAGCAGCAGAAGCTGGCCCACCTGACCTGGAGACAGAGGAAGGCAGTGCTGTACAAGGCCAGTAAGCAACTGATGTTCTCAAGGCCCAAGGAGAGGACAGAGATGGATGAAAACACACTCTCATTAATAGTTAAAGGTGCTGTCCCTGTCTGTGTGCTGCTCTTTTGGGTCTGTGCTTCTCAAATGCTCAGTCTGAAACAGAGCTCTAAACTAAACACAGCTTCTGTTACCAAAAGTTTGATCAGTTTAAAACTTACTGAACTTCTCTCATAAGAGCAGGAGCATCAGAAAACATCCACTGGTCAGGAGGGTGTGCTGCCAGCAGGGCCAGAGCAACAGGAAAACTTCACATGCTCTATGCACTTACCCAGGGGCTCCTGAGTAAAACCCATACATATAAACCTCAATATATATACACACACATATATAAAATCCTGTACATGTAAAAAAAGTCCCAAGCTCTAAGCATTTGACATCAGCAAAATAGAGGAGAATAACAATTCTGTAATTAAGTGGGATAGGAGGAAGTTGGTTTAACCCCATTTAGTGATACTCAAGCAGTGACTGTAGTTGAAAATCTGCAAACTTGACCTGACAGTGACAGCAGATGTAGAGCCTCTGGCCCTTCTGTATTTATCCAGTTTATTTTTGGAATTAACAGACTTTTTGGATGGGTTTTAACATATTACTGAAAATATAGTAAGAATGACAGATGTCAGAAGGCTTTCTGTTGCACAGTGTGGAGTTGACATTGGTTGTGTTTCTGTGTCTTTGACTTACACAAAGCTACCAGTACTTTCATTTATCTCTGCAGGTGATGTGGATGGATCTGTTGAAGCTATTCTGAACATTCTGGACAGCTATGACTGTGAGGATGAATGCAAACTAGATATTGTCTACTTTGGAATGGGAGATATCAGTGAAAATGATATCAACCTTGCTGAAGCATTTAATGGTGGGTGTTTCAAAGTAATTTTACAATTTTGAAATTACTGACTTACTGACATGCACAGGCCTCAGCCAGGCTTTGTTTTTCCAATGATAATTAGCAGCATCAGTAAGGTAAATTTTTGTGAATGTTGAAAATGTTTCCTTCAACATCAGACCAGTGCAAAAGAGGAGGCTCCAAGTCTCACAGAAATGGAAGGACTGTGGAAAAGCTCTTGCCAGAAATTCAGTTGTTAAGGTTAAACTCTGGCTCTTTGCTCAGGCTGCTTTATGATGCTCACACTGCTTATGATGCAAAGCTAGAAAAGCAGGTTAGAAAATAATTTTCTCTTTGCTCAGGGAGGCAGCTGTACCTAGGACTGAGTCAGTTGTTGCTGTTCATACCCCATCATTCTCACCTGCTGCAGAGAGTGAGGTCACTGCACGTGCCATAGCCCACAGGTGGGCAAGAATCATTTAGAATTCACTTGAGCTTTATTTGGACAACCTTGTTGGTTTTCCAGCCCAAAAGGAGAGATCTGTGTCCTTTACATGAGCTGTGTGTATTTTCTGCTTTTTTACCTCCAGCTCTGTCACCAGGGACCTTCTGTGGGCTTTTCTGGGCCATTTATTCTGATAGGTTTGTAGCAGTCCATGAGCCATAGCAGGAGAGGCAAATGGTTCCCCCTTAAAAGAGAAGCAGGAATAAAATGTACCCTGTGCTGCAGAATTTCACTTTAACTGCTCAGAGAATCATCCCTTGCAGTCAGCACTTGACAGTTGTTTCATTTTTCAGGTGTAATATTTGGATTCAGTGTGAAAGCCAATGAAAGCATCAAAAAGCTGGCTGATAAAAAGGGAATAAAAATTAAACTTCACAACATTATCTACAAACTTATAGAAGACTTGAAGGATGAGCTGAACAGCAGGCTGCCCCCAACTTTGGTGGAGACTACAGTAGGTGAGTTTTCATTAATAACATTTTTGCCTCAAAATGTGGAAAATTCTACACTCCTAGAAAAGTACACCCTGCTTTTCTACCTTGTGCCAGTTTGTTATTCCTGTGGATTTCAACTTTACTTTTTTCTTTTAGGGGAAGCTTCTGTCCTTGACACCTTCTCTGTCACAGTAGGAAAAAACAAAATTCCAGTGGCTGGATGCAGAGTGCACAAGGGGCTGCTGGACAGAAAAATGAAGTTTAAGCTAATCCGTAACAGGGATGTTATTTGGAAAGGTGAGTGACACAAAAAGTGGATTTCTGCAAAATGCTTTTAGATACTGCCAGTTCCCTGGGAAGTTGGTGCAAAGGATCCTAGAGAAATCCTGAATTCTGTCCAGGATGGAGAGGAAAGCCACCAAATGTCAGTGGATTGTTCCCAGAGCTTTTTCCAGCCACCCAGTCTGGTGGGCAAGCAGGAGCATCACAGGATGTGCCTGCCTGAAGGGGCTGTGTCTGACTTCATTAACCACAAGCACCTCCATCCCCACATTTCCCTGCTCTCCCTGTGCAGCCACAAAGTGAAACATTAATCCTGTAGGAAGGGCAAAGCAATCCACTGCTCTGGCTCTGCTCCTGGTGGCCTCTCTTTCATGCATTTTCTCTTTGTAGGATGTTTGTCATCACTGAAGCACCATAAAGATGATGTCCAGGTAATAAAAACAGGAATGGATTGTGGATTGAGTTTGGACAAAAATCTGGAGTTCAGTATTGGAGATGAAATTATCTGTTATGAAGAAAAAGAAGTTCAACAGACAACTTCATGGGACCCAGGGTTTTAAAGACATTTTAACATGTGAACACTAAAGGACATTTATTATGATCCTGGCTGGCCTTTAAGTCTTAACATTAAATGAACTTTGAGTGATGCACAGGAGCTGTTCTTTACATCAGAGCACTTCAGATACATTTTATATCCAAAATGTTCTGCTCTTCTAGCATGTCCAGCTGCCCCCACTGGACCATGGGATAAACCACTGGAGTAACTCCAAGCACTTCAAGGGTGTAAAACCAGCACGGTAAAATATTTCTGCTGACAATCTCTTGGTTCCAAATCAGCTGAGCCATCTCCTCCCTCCCCTCCTAGTGCTGCTCTGCAGTATTTCAGTGTGTGAGCTGCATTTTGTCCCCAGGATTCCTGCTCACCCCACTCTCTAGCACTGACCCACTGTGGACCTCTGAAGTTGCTGTTTTCCACATCAGAACTGTCTCATGTTAAACAGACCACTTTTAAATTTAGCTTGGGTGTTGGTTTTCTTCCTTTCACAACTGGTACCCAATATTCTTTAAATCCAACTGCTGCTTCAGTTTTCCACTCAGTATTTCACCCTGGCTGGCTGGCAGCACCCCACAGATTTTCCTCACTGATCAGCAGAGAGGAAACGCAGCGCCACAGAAAGAAACCCTCCAGCCATACAGAAGTTCAGATTTTTATTGTCTGGTACATTTACTTGTCTTCTGGCTTATTGAAGCAGTATGTCAGACAGCACTTGCCACAGTAGTGCCTGTCAAAGTGGCTGGCCATGAAGACTCCAGCCCCACACTCCTCCGAGGGGCACTCCCGGCGCAGGCGGCTGATCTTGCCGTTCTCATCCACCTGGAAGGACAAACAGACAGTGGCTCACGTTCACTCTCCTCCTTGCAGCAACAATAATCATTTTGAGTATTCTCCATTGACATAACAGTTTTTGTAACAGCAGCTACACCAAACTTCTCAAGGTACGTGTCAGAAGTGCCAATTGCAACAGATCATGTGTCTTTTATTTAACACATGGGATATTTGCAAATTGGAGGAGTTTAAATATTAAACACACCAGAATCTCTGCAGACCAGTAACAGGCTCCACACCCTCCCTGGTGAGAGCTGAGTTTTTACCAAGTTTCCCCCCACATTAGTTCTACCTACCTTGTAGTACTTGAGCACTGCAAGCTTAACCTTCTTTCTCTTATGCTTGTTCTTCTTGGGAGTTGTGTAAGACTTCTTCTTCCTTTTCTTAGCACCACCACGAAGTCTCAGCACCAGGTGAAGGGTTGATTCCTGTTTGTAAAGCACATGAAACAGACTCAAAATGCTTTCTCAAGGCAACTGCAGCATTTAAGCAGGCCTCTTCCTTCTACCTAGAGAAACTAAATCTCGAGAGCCAGGCCCGTAGGAAAGCTCTAAAAGGGTTATTTGCTGTTAAGGTGGCATCCCAAACTCCCAGCATCAACACTACTCCAATCCCTTGGTTTGGTGGAATTTTTTAGAAACATTTCTTAATCTCAGCAGCAAATCTCAGTCAGCTCTGCCCGTACCAGCTTCTGGGTACTGCACTGCTGTGTCCTGCCCCTCCTACTCACTTTTTGAATATTGTAGTCGGACAATGTGCGTCCATCCTCCAGCTGCTTCCCAGCAAAGATCAGCCGCTGCTGATCCGGAGGGATGCCTGATGGTGACAGAAATCAGGGATAAATGAGGAATATGAGCTACAGCATGCTGTAATAAAATCAAGATTGCTGCAGGGAATTATATCTGTGTAAGACACACATCAATCCAGAAGAGCAGAAAACAGAATAATGTATATAACATACACTAATTGATATCAATATATAATTGAAAGGTGCCTTAAGAACTCACCCTCCTTATCCTGAATCTTCGCTTTCACATTTTCTATAGTATCAGAAGGTTCAACCTAGTACGAAACAGAACAACAGAATCGAAACGCGCTGCATGCTTTAATTAGCCCAGCAAGGCCGAAAAACCACGAGGTGCTCCCGGCACACGCCCGGTGCTGCCACGGCCATTCCGGGCCCCACCGCGCGGTCGGAACCGCCCGAGGCAGCGCAGGGCCGCGATTCCCCGCACATCCCGGGCTCTGCCGGTACATCCCCGCTTTCCGGAGCACCGGCAGGCACGGGCGGGGCGGCGCGGCGGCGGGGGCTCACCTCGAGGGTGATGGTTTTCCCCGTGAGGGTCTTCACGAAGATCTGCATAGTGACGCGGGCACGGGGGACGGCGGGGCCGGAGCGCGGGCTGCCCGCGCTGCTCGCGGAATGGCGGCGACGGCCCAAGAGAGCGCCGCGCCCGCACGCACGGGGTTTCCGTGCGCGCCGCAGGGGAGGCGAGCGGCGCACTGGGACTACGGCTCCCGACATGCCCCGCCAGCGGCGGCCGCGGCCGAGCCTGCTGGGATGTGTAGTCCTGGCGCGGGAGGAGTGGGCGGGAACTGCGGCTCCCACAGTGCACCGCGGTGGCAGTCGTGAGGGGAGGAGGAGTCGCCATGAGGGGAGGAGGAGGAGCTGCCGTGACGAGTGAGGCGGGGCCGCCGTGAGGGGAGAAGGAGGAGCCGCCATGGCAAGTGAGGCGGGGCCGCCATGAGGGGAGGAGGAGGAGCTGCCGTGACGAGTGAGGCGGGGCCGTCGTGAGGGGAGAAGGAGGAGCTACCGTGACGGGTGAGGCGGGGCCGCCGTGAGGGGAGAAGGCGGGGTCGCCATGAGGGAGGAGGAGGAGGAGTCGCCGTGAGGGGAGGAGGCGGAGTCGCCGTGAGGGCGGGGTTCTCCGGCGGCGTGACTCGGGTTTTTTTTGCGTTGTAGTGGCTGTCGGTGAGATTTTTGTCATTCTAGGGCTAGCAGGTTTTTGATTTACCTGCGTCTCCGTCAAGGCCGGGTTGAACACGACTCGGAGCAACCTGGTCTAGTGGGAGTTGTCCCTGCCCATAGCGGGGGATGGAACTGGGTGAGCTTTAAGGTCCTTTTCCATCCAAACATTCTGGTGTTCTGTGATTCTCTGCAGCCTAAAATCCCAGAATTCGATGCCCTGGTTCTTGAGGAGGCAGTTTAAACACGCCTCATAGACACTTTGCCACCTTCAGATTCTTCAAGTTCAATTACAGGTTTATATCTGGGCAAAGATTTTTAAAACTAGAAAAGCCGTAGGTAAATTGGGAATAAAGGAGCTCTGAGTCACGATTTAGAAATTACTTGTTAGGTGGTTTTATGCTTGTGAGTTGAATACGAGAAAAGCTAAAGCAGAATTGGATCTGCTTGAAATCAGCTGAGGCCATTTAAACAATTTCAACCCTTCAGTGTTTTGGTGAGAAAATGAGAAAGTGGGCTATGTTGGGTAAGGGCTGTCTGAGGAGTGTTACATTGTGTACAATAATGCATTTTTAAGATAACAAATAATTGTCAAATGAATGAGCACTTGACAGTATGTAAAAAGTGGTTTGCTGGGTTTTTGTCTCCAGTTGGTGTAAGCAAACTGGTTGTGACGGAAATCAAGGATTGATACATTTTCAGCTGGGTTTTCTGCTCCTGTAAACACTGCAGTGGAGTCAGGGCCAGTAGGGTTCATGCTTGAAAACCACTTTTCGTAACTTTATGGGTGTTTTGAAATTATAAAGCTGTCCTAAACCAGGAGAAAATCAACAAAACTGAGAAGACTCATGACATTTATCTCCCATGCCCTGTGCTAGCATTAGCAGCCCTTCTGTGCAAAGGTTATTGCTGAAATTCCTGAGGGATTCCTGCCTGCCTGCCCATGTCTGCCTTCTTCAGACACTGAGATGGGAAAGGCCTAGAACAAATCAAGATCCCAGGTTTTGGAGATGGATAGGAAAAAGGGATGCTGGCTCTGCTTTTAAATCTTGAGTTGGATTGGTATTTTAAGATACTAAAATGCACAGCCCCTGATCCCTGGTTCTCCACAGCTGTCAGTGCAAAGGACATTCAGTGCCCACCCAGAGAAAATAGATGGTGTTGTAGCTGGCCAAATAAGTGCTGGTTACCTTAGTTTTAAATAAAATGAAATTTTTTTCTGCATTTTCATCATCTTGAATGACATTGCTTTGCTTTTGGGGCTGTTTTTGTTGTCTTACAGCAGCACTATGAAGCTGCTCCATTATTTTCTCTATTCATTTTATTTTCCTTATTCCATACTTATTAGAGTGCTCCAGAAAGTTGTTTTCCTGTTCATTCTCTCTCTATAAATGTCATATCCAAAAATATATCAGTGGATAGTGCAGTATGTTACTGTAAGCAAGGATATCCTCACTTCAGCCAAGTGGGAATGTGAGGTGTTTATTCCCAGAATCAAGAGTGGTTAAAGGAGTGCAGTTTTTTCTTAGAGGAGATTAAAAGCTCTGGAATCTGAGTCCTCAGCTCTGTTATACTATAGGAAAAGATTATTAATTAAAATTATTTTATTTTATTTTATTTTAAATTATTTTTAAAATAGAATATATTTTAATTTAAATTATTATTATTAATATTTATGTGCAAAACATGTTAATTAAGACATTGATTATTTAATTATCTCTGGTTTCTTTCATTTGTATTTTTAAATGTTTCCATTCTTTTATTTTCATATGGCAGCTGCTAATAATCATGTATAACCTTGCTAATGTGAAAACTTGAATTTAAGTAATGCTGCAAAAGGTGTTTCATAAAAAATTATCAGCCTGAGGGGGTTTTTTTCGGTTCTTAAAAAAATATCTTCAGTTTTAAAAAATATTTTTTCATATAAATCTATTAGTTTATAAAGTTTGTGGTTGTTTGTTTGGGGGGTTTTTTATGACTATTTTTCAAAGGCTTTAATGGTTTTGACTCTGAATTTGGCTCTGACCTGAATTGATGAGATGGTCCTGGGGTTATCCTGCCCTGCCATGTTTTATATTTTGTGATGTCCCTGTGAAACGGCTGAAGAGTCACTTGGATGTTTGGAAAGGAAAGAAGTTTGTGTGCTTTAGCAGTTTGAAATCTCCCAGTTCACACATGACACTGAATGCAGCCCCTCCAGGACACGTTTTTGTGACCTTTTGGTGTTTATAAAGTGCTGCAGTGACAGCCATGCACATGGAGTCCTTTTTTATGCATTTTCACAGAGTCTTCCTTGCCCTTTCTCTAAAGGAACTGAAATTGCAGAGCTCAGCTGTTCTGTGTGTTGTGAAAACTGACAAGGAAATCTTCAATCTGTTTCTGTGTGTACAGATGAAAATGTACTGATGAAAAGCTTGAGGCTTTTCCAAAAGAATCCAAGTCCTGGAAGGAACTGGGCTTCAAATGCTGTTGAAACCCCAGTCATGGAAAGGTCTATTTCTGGGTGCTGAGATCTCATTGCTGATGTAATCCCTGGGTATCAAACCCACAAATTAGTTCATTAACTCATCTCCTATAGCCTGCTGAGTAGCTGCTGCTCAAAAATAGCTCTCTCCTGTTCCTAGCCATTGATTAATTAGATTAGTCCTTCCCAAATCACAGTTGCTATATTTTCTGTAATTTCACTTGAAAAGCAATGAATTCTAAGGACTTCCACCCCCTGAGATTTACCTGTCAGTGGTGAAATGTGCCCTTTTCTTTCTTCTATATGTTCTCTTTCTTAAACACCATTTTTAATTCTTATTTTATTTCCTGGCAATATTTCAGACCATTTTATGGGAGGATTTTCAGGTTACCATCTCTTCTAGTTTTTCTTGATATTGTCATTCTAACACATTTCTATTTACAGGAAAAAAAGTCCATTGTATCCATGTTTTCAAGTAAAATGTTAGATATTATACATGGATACATATTTGTATCCATGTTTTCAAGTAAAAGGTTGGATATTATACATGGATACATATTTGTATCCATGTTTTCAAGTAAAAGGTTGGATATTATACATGGATACATATTTGTATCCATGTTTTCAAGTAAAAGGTTGGATATTATACATGGATACATATTTGTATCCATGTTTTCAAGTAAAAGGTTGGATATTAGTGTCGCCTCCAGCATTCCCACAGTTCAGGGAAATCAGTCAAGATCGTTGTGTGGCTTTATGGCAGGGCAAGGGAGAGGTAACTATACACAAACACAGAATAATCTTGCCAGCTGGTTTTTCAGATTGCTTCTTTCTGTTGGAAAACTGTCCTAACACTGCATTAATTCACTGCTCAGTCAACTGTGGATTAGAAAATTACAATTTTCATTTATGAGGGCTGGTTTTAACCTCAAAAAGATTTTTTTTACCCAAAAGATGGGTTTGGGCTGTTGGAAGAAATTAGCAAAAAAAAAAAAGAAAACAGAACAAAATTTTAATAACAAACTTTGAAATGTGAAATTTTAACTTAGCTCTGATTCCAGCCTACAAATTACTCTGGCTCCAGTGCTCCCTTGGGCAGCTTTCCATGGAGAGAGCTCTGCAGGCACTTGGCTTCAGTGGAGCCCCTGTGAGCTGACTCCTGGACAGGCTGCAGCTGCAGCACTTGGTGCTCAGGACACACAAACAAACAGAGTGTCCTGCTTGTTCCAAGGCCTGGAAGCTTTCAGAGGGGCTTTTCCTTGCACTGCCAGCCCCAGGGACAGAAGCTCTCCAGGCAGCAGGAGCCCAGGCCAAGGGCAGACAGCTGCAACAAATCATGGGCAGCAAGTGCCAGGAACCACTCTGCAGGCAAGCTAACACATGTCTGCCTGGACTGAGCTAAAGTGCTTGAGTTTAAAGACAAAATTTCTGAAAATTAGTTTTTCTGCATCCACACATAGTCTTTTGCATCCAATGTGCTTTTTGTGTCTTGTTCCAACAAACTGCCCTTGACTCTGTGCCTGCAGCTCCTCTGTCATCCTGTTGATGTTATGGGGTTTGAATGCAAGCAGGGATTTTGGCCTTTAAACCTTTTAAACTAAAATACATGCTATTTTTCTTCTGTGTCAATAATTTCATCACCTTTATTTTTATTTTCATCTCAGTCTTTGGATTTCTAATCCACATTGAAATCAGTGAATTCTGCAGTATGCTTCATATGAATAGTAAAAAGCTTTTTAGGGCAAATGGGGTTTACTTTTCCTTAGATGCATTGCTATTCTAAATGATACCAGCAGTACTTTGTAAGGCTGGGCTGAGACAGAAGTTACTTGGGGAGAAAATAAATATGAAAAGTTATCTCAGGATGAAATTCTTGAAGATGAGAAAGATGCCAGGCTGATGGAACGTGTTTGCTGGTCACTCCTCTGCACAGCACCAGAGGGAGCACTTAGAGCAGGCAAGTGAAGAATCCTGGCTCTGGGTGAGCTGTAGGAAACTCCGAGCATCACAAACAATGCTCAGAATGCTTCTACCACCGAGTATCAGTTGTTTGTCCATGTAATAGATCTGTGTGAGAATGTCTGCATGGCTGTGTTTAACTGCAGGTGTGTTCTGTGTGCATATGTGTATTTCACTGGAGGTATGTTCTGTGTGCATGGCTGTATTTCACTGGAGGTATGTTCTGTGTGCATGGCTGTATTTAACTGGAGGTGTGTACTGTGTGCATGGCTGTATTTAACTGGAGGTGTGTTCTGTGTGCATGGCTGTATTTCACTGCAGGTATGTTCTGTGTGCATGGCTGTGTTTAACTGCAGGTATGTTCTCCATGCAGAAGAAAGCTCTGCAATGGGCTGGAAATGGAAAGGCAATGGTTTGTGCATCTGTGCTGCCAGCCTCAGTACATCAGGCCTGTCCTTGCTCTGCACAAGGGTTTGGAGTCAGTGTGAGTGAGCTGCTCCTGAGTGCTCCCTCCCAAAGGGGATGCAGGGTGGGCATGTCCCTGTGCTTGGATTTTTTGGTTTGTTCCCTGTTAGGTCCTTGCTGCAGCCATAGCACAAATGAGATTATCAAGATAATTAACAAATCCTGTCAAAACAACAAACACCTGCCTAGAACAAATGTGGGCTTTGGTCACATGGACCCACCTGCTCCTTGGGCTGCTGTGGGGATGGTCTGGGCTGTAAGAGCCAGTATGAGAGCTTGGCCAGGCTGATCCTATAGAAATGGATAATTCAGCCTTAAGGAAGGGAAGATGGCAGCTGCAGATTGCCTGGGGGCCTGCTGGCAGAGCCTCTTTGAGCTCAGCCCACAGCCAGTATCCACAGGAAGAACACTGAATGTCATTTGCTCTTGTAACTGTGGTACATGTTCCCAAATAACATTTAGCTCAGTAATTAAGCTACATGTAGCTGCTGCTGGTTTGTTTCAGTTTTAATACATTTTGGCACTCTTTAAAAGTGTATTTATTAGATGGATAAATCTGCAGAGTTAGGGCTCACAAGAGAACTGTAGTTAAATGGAGAATTACTATTTTAGAGCTATTGGAAGTATTGTGTGGATGAGGAATAGAGAAAGATATGGAAGTTCTCTTTGCAACATGTAGAGTGATGTGCCCTCAGGTATGTAACCCTTCAGAATGTAACTCAGTGTAGATCAGATTTTGACCAAAAGAGTGAAAACAGTGAATGAAAAGGTCACTCACTGACTTTGTTACTGACAGAGCTGACCATGTGAGAAAGCAGTGCAGATGTAGGTGCCACACTCCCCAGACTGACTTCATGGTTCTTGTTTAATGCTTGCAGCAGCTGAGAAGTGAAAGTGTTTGTTAAATCAAACAAGACAGTGGTGGACCAAAACACAAAGTTTTAGTCCTTTTTTTTCCCCCTCCAGTCTCAGATATTATTTTAAAGGAAAGGTAAATGGTTTCACACCAGGAGGAGCATGAGTGCTGTCTTGTCACCTCAGTGGTAAGAGAGATTCTGAAACATTTTAGATATTGGCAGTACTCATATTTATTTTTTCTTTTTTATTATTCAAACTTATCATTTTCTCAGGGCCTGACTGACTTGGATGAAACTGTCAAAATATGATAAAGTAATTGTGAGTTTCTAAAATACTTGGAGAATGAACAGAATATGCAGGTGCACAGCATCATGGTACTATGCAATTCATTACTGTGAGAAGCTGAATTTCTCCCTGTCTGTGCTTGGCTGGTGTGCTGCACTCACTCCCAAAGGTCAGCCACAGCATTAGACCTCGATTTATGCAGAAATCAGGCTGTTAACTACCAAGATCTTCCTGAATGGGACATTAAAGCTGTGGGAATGAGAGGAAATGGGAGGTCACTTCCATAGCCTAATGCCCAGCACACTTACCTGAAGGAGGAAGTCATGAGCTGTTCTTCCTGCTTCATGGAATCCTTCTGATTTAAAATTAATTCATTATTCATCTTCTGTCTTTAATTCATTATTCACTGAAAAGTACAAAACCCATCCAAGATCTGCTTCCAGCTGAGTGCCTTACCACAGAGAAGAAGGATTTCCTCCCCCTCACCAAGAAATTTCATTAGAGCTTGAGGAAGTGATAATATTACTTTTATTCAAGTCTTGTCTCTGAGGGTTTTTTTAATATTACTCTGACAGGTTTTATGGAGTGGAGAGGGGCCTAACTAAGCATTTTGCATGCTTTAAGCACAAATCTCTTATGTGATGTGAGAGTTAGGTTCTCTGAAGCCAAATAAGATTTTGTGTTACAGCTTTTACCAAATGAAAATCATGGGTAGAAGATTATCTGTATAAAAGAATTTGTGTTGACAAACAGATAAATGATAAATGTATTGATGAGGGTTTATACTGATAAGAGTCTATATGTGATATTCATGAGGACTTTTTAAGGGAAATCAGGATATTAATTTGTTTTTATGTTGTTTCTTCAAGCTCTTACCATTATTTCACTTTTTTCCTTCTACCTTCCTTGTACCCCCATGGGCAAATTATCCTTCCACTTGAAATCTCAGCATGGGAGGAGCAATCCTTCCCTGAGAGATTAATGATATCAGCATGATGACCTAATGGGGTAAATGTGGTTTATTTCCATCCCTCTGTAATCCCATGGAAATCCATGAGTCACACTAAGGGTGCTTGGCCTCTGTCCCTTGCCTTCAATGAACTCCATGACTTTTTCTGCTCTCAGAGCTGGATACAAACCCCTGGTTTGTTGAAGCCATTGGTCAGAGCCATGGAAAAGGCACCTCCAGGCTCTCCCAAGCCTAGAGACAGGAACACTTTTGACAGATGGTTTGGAAACTTCCAGAGAAATCCTGGAAGTTTTATTGCAAATGAATGGATGGATTCTGCTGTCTAGTCACAGTGCTCGAGACTTCATTAATTAAAGCTTCCCCCTGAATTTAGTAAGCCATGAATTCTGCCCTGTGCTTTGCTCCAGTGATACTCAGTCTGGCTACTCTGCTGGATAGCTGGAAATGGAAGTAGTTATCTCTGGAGAAAGCAGAGCAAAAAATGAAGGATTATCTTCTGAGGTTTTTGTGGTTGGGCTGTCAGGCTTGAACTCCAGTTGTTCTCTATTTTATGCTCTGCAAAAATAAGCATAGTCTAAAAAAAATTTTTTTAAAGTTCTATAAATATGGTGCAGGGGACAGGATTAGTGAGCATGCAGCTGCTGAGGGCACTTGGGTAGGATGGAGTAAATTAATTTTGAATGAAGCTCACATTGAAATTTTAAAGGCCAAATAATTTCCCAGTAACTCACCATTAGTGCCTGATGCAACTGGGACATGTAGCTAACTGTGCTTCTCCTTCAGGAGTAAAAATTAAATTATAGCAAAAAGAGAGTGAAGTGCCATTTAAGACGTGTCAGCACAGACTATTCCATGCTTGATGTTGCAAGTGAGAGTTGCTCAGAAGCAGGAAAACCTGCAGAACCCTCCCTTCTGGAATCACCAGGGCAGCAAGGAGTCAATTACCAACATTTTGATCAGAAACTGTCAAGGGAGGAGGAGGTAGCCCATGGAGTTTCATAAACTGTAGGAACACAAAACCATGTAAGAAGAATGCTATTAAAAAAAAAAATCCTTCCAATAAAACAATATTAGAAAAGAAATCTCTGCTGGATATCTTGCAGAGATTATTATTTCTTGCAGAGCTATAGCACCAAGGCTACATTCTCATTTCACCAGATATTGCTCAAATACCAAGAGACAGACAGCGAAGATTAAAAGAAAGCACACTACAAATATTGAAGTAGATCTGGAAAGGTCACTGATAGACACTTTGGTTCTGGTTACTTTTCTGAATTCTAAAATGCACAATGAAAAGAGCAGAGGGGGAAAGAGTATAATAATTTGAATTTTATAGATCAGAGTCTGATTCTAGAGATTAATTGCTGGTTAATTTGTACATCTGAGTTCTACTTGGATCAAAATTAAAGAGTAACAAATGTGGTTGCATTATGAATATAATCTGGGTGTCATAGATAAGCTAAACAACACTCGTTTGACAGCCTTGAGTGTTAGGTTATTTTATTCATAATTGCACACAAATATAAGATGTTTACAAAAGGCCCTGCACCTGCTAAGGTGGTTGCACCTCACTCAGCCGAGCTGCTCCTTTCCTGAGGCTGCTGCTGCCGCAGCACGGCCGGGCCGGGCCGGGCCGGGCCCCTCTCCCCGCTGCCCTCCTCAGCTGCCGTTGCTCAGGCAACGGGATCGCTCAGCAGCACAGCAACAGCAGAGGGAAGCTGTGAGGGTGGGAGGAGAGAGATTTCCCAAGGGCTGTGGGGAGGGTGGAGGAAAGAGAGGGAGATATTGGTACAGTGTCTCAGAGAAGGTACAGAACAGTGCCAGAGGCTCCTCCAAAGCGCTGCAGTTGTGCTGCTTTGGGAGTTTCCATTTGGAGCAGCTTCTTTCCCTCTCTTGGCTTTGGCAGGGGGTGAGCAGGTGGAATGAGGTGCCAGGTGCTGCAGTGTTGGTGTCTTCCTGGAAGGGTGGAATGAGGTGCCAGGTGCTGCAGTGTTGGTGCCCTCCTGGAAGGGTGGAATGAGGTGCCAGGTGCTGCAGTGTTGGTGTCCTCCTGGAAGGCCGAGCTCGAGGGTCCATGCAGTGACTTTGCCTGGTAACCTTGGCATGAGCCATGTCACCTGCTGTGCTGGGCCAGGGGCACAGATCTCTCACACAGGAGCAGTGGGACCTCGAGGAGCCATTGCCAGTGTGACCGTGTTCACAGGGGTCTGAGGATGAGGGAGGAGATGAGGATCTGACTCCATGTTTCAGAAGGCTGATTTATTATTTTATTATATATATTATATTAAAACTATGCTAAAAGAATAGAAGAAAGGATTTCATCAGAAGGCTGGCTAAGAATAGAAAAAGAAAGAATGATAACAAAGGCTTGTGTCTCAGACAGAGAGTCTGAGCCAGCTGACTGTGATTGGCCATTAATTAGAAACAACCAACATGAGGCCAATCCCAGATCCATCTGTTGCATTCCACAGCAGCAGATAACCATTGTTTACATTTTGTCCCTGAGGCCTCTCAGTGTCTCAGGAAGAAAAATCCTAAGGAAAGGATTTTTCATAAAAGGTGTCTGTGACAGCCAGCACCCAGGGCTTTCCTCCCCTTGGCTCTCAGGACACCTTGCTCTGTGTCTTGGGGCCTCAAGAATCACAACCAGAAAGCTTCTGGCAGTTGGTTTACTGTCACCCTTGAGCCAGAAATGACACAAATTCACTCAAAGGCTGGTTTGCAGGAGAAGAGTGTTTAATACAAAAAATCTTCTCTTTTATAGACAGATTCAACACTTGATTGGCTCACTAACAAAAGCATCTTTCTCACAAACAGTGCTTGAGAAGAACAGAAAAACAGAGTAGGAAAACACCACCTGCAGGCTGTTTGTGCTAACAGACTATCATCGTTTTTCTACAGCTCCCTAAAAAGTCTCACAAGTCCACTGTGAGAAAACAAAACCCGTTTGCTCACTCTCTGACCAGGCTGTTGCAGCCACAGTTTACCAAGTAGGGAAGATGGTGTCTGTAATCGTCCTCTTATAGCAGTGAGAAATTATTAAAAAGGAAAAAACCACAACCCCACACACCCCCTCACATTTCTGCATTTGGGGTATTGATCCCTTTATCAAAGCTGGTCAAAGTAAGGGCTTGTTACTGAAATTCCTTTGAATTAATGCTGATGAAAAATAACTATTTCTGCGATCTTAACATTACCTCTTCATTATAATTTGATTTAATTGCTATTACTTTCATTACATCAGTACCAGAACATGAACACTCTGTAGGCTTAATGCAGTCTGTCCTTGCAATTCTGATTTCCAGTTAATTAAAATTGATTGGCTGACCTGGCATTTATATTTATCACAACGTATGAAGGATCCACATTTTCCTTCACATAAATTTTACTGCTGTTTTCTGTTAGGTATTTTGTGCAAAAAGCTTTACATAATGTCAGATACAGATACAGTAAAAAAAAATCTTAATCTTTTGAAGTTGCATTGTACTCAAAGCTACTATCAACAACAAGATTTTTCCCCTTAATTACAAAGAATTACATTGTTTGGATCAAACTGTTTATTTTCATGGTAATTTTTTGAAAGTTTTGAAATGAATTCTTAGAGCAATGCTGACAAAATCTTGGTCATAATTGTATGATTAGCACGTCTGTTGGCCAGTACTATTATCTCATTACTTCCTTTGTAGAACATTTAAATTTGTTGTGTCTCATCTCTGACAGTAAATTCCTTGGAGCCCTGATTGTCTTTTGTTCTAAATATAATTGTCCTGCAAATGAAGTCTTGCTCATGAGCAGGGCTCTTGTGCAGGGTGGTGACAGAAATCACAACTTCCTCCTGTTCATTTTTCCATTGAAATGGGCAGTGAAGGCAGCAGCAGAGCAATGGCATTGCCAGACTTGCTCATGCTGGGCACTGCTCCCAAAGGCTGCAGGGGCTGCTGGAAATGCTTTTGCCACTGCTGCAGAACAAATATTCTGTCAAGTTTTCACACTTTGCCTCCAAGTTTGAAGTTCATTTCTTGAGAAGAACAGTTGGCTACTCTGACCATGTTCACAGGGGTCTGAGGATGAGGGAGGAGATGAGGATCTGACTCCATGTTTCAGAAGGCTGATTTATTATTTTATTATATATATTCTATTAAAACTATACTAAAAGAATAGAAGAAAGGATTTCATCAGAAAGCTGGCTAAGAATAGAAAAGGAAGAAGAATGATAACAAAGGCTTGTGGCTTGGACTGTCAGTCTGAGCCAGCTGACTGTGATTGGCCATTAATTAGAAACAACCACATGAGACCAATCACAGATGCACCTGTTGCATTCCACAGCAGCAGTTAATCAATGTTTACATTTTGTTCCTGAGGCCTCTCAGCTTCTCAGGAGGAAAAATCCTAAGGAAAGGATTTCTCATAAAAGATGGCTGTGACAGGCCACATTTGTATCCGTCCCCACAGAGGGAACTCTTTGGAATGAGATGTAGAATTTAGAGCCAATTAGAGGAATAAATAGAATTTATTAGACCAGGGAGTGGTGAGGTAAGTGGAAAGGTGTCAGAAGGGGAAGAAAAGTTAGTTAGGAGTCATATCCAAGGTAATGAGTGCTATGGAAAGAACTGGAGATAGGAGCTGGCAGAAGGGAAGGTGATTCTGTGCTGCAATCTCAGGCATTTTTGGGTATTTAATGCTTTGGGGCACAGCATCCAGGATGTCACATTGATGGGAAGCTGTGACTCTGTACCATGAATGTGTGATATTACTCCATTAAAATGTACCTGTCATATCACCAGGTACATAAATAGTTGGGTTTGTGTTGTTTCCCTTTTCATCTGTGAAAGAATTGATGGCTCCAGAACAGAGATGGGCACTGTGGTGCTGCACAGAAAGGAAAGCTGAAAGAGGAGACCTGGATGCAAGTGAGGGAGGAGGAGAGGAAAGTTTAATATTATTTATGAACTTTGAGATGGGAGAAAAACAAAACAGGGGAAAACTGCAGGAGAGGATACAGAAATTTAAGGGAGCATAGGCACTCCTTGAGCTGTGAAAATCAAATAATGCAAATGTTTCTGGGTGAACAGCAGGGAATGCTCAAGAAAACAACCATGAATTCATAAAAGAGATTGAAGGAATGTCAGAAGACAGGTATAGCTTTATTTTTCAGGTAGAAAAGACTCTCATCCAGTGGCCCTTCAGCTGGTGGCTGTGTACCTTGTATGCCTTTCCTTTCTAATTCCTCTAGGGGAGTTGTTTTGGGTTTTTGGTTTCAGGTTTTTTTAAATTATTATACAGAAAGCTCCTTTTCACTGAGCTCTTCAGTAGAAGGAGACATAGAAGCCCAAAAAATGAATGGAATTGTTTACAGTCATATCAGCAGTGCACTGAAAACTCCAAAAAGTAGAATTATTCTGATTTGGAAGGAGTATTTCTTTACAATGTGGATATTATAATCTCAGGGGAGATGGTAGTTTCTCCTTTGGGGTATTGAAACTGCCTTGGAGAGAAGCAGGGTGGGTGGTGGGTGCTGAGCACTGGGTGTGAGCACAGCAGCCCTGCAGGGTCAGGGCTGTGTGAGGAGCCAGCTCTGCTGTGCCATTTGCAGCAGGTCTGCATCTTGAATTAGACTCACAGACAAGTAATGCTGAGTGAATTTGCATCCCAGCAGTTGCATTCCAGGCTGGGATTTGAAGTGCAAACAGGAACTGGCAGCTGCTCATGGAATATTTGAATACAAGGTTATATTCAGGATTTTCCTTCAGCACTGAGTATGGGTATAAATATTCTTATGCATCAGGATTAATACATCCCTCATTAGTTGCCCATGTCTAAATCCTCTTTGCACTGAGATACTTACAGGGTGGGTTTAGTTATTCTTAGGGTTGATCCTTTGGCAAAAAAATGTATGACAGGGTTTAATAGTTGTACACTTGCTTCTGCTAAGCCCTGCTATTAAATATACTCTAATTTCCATTTGGTGAGTATGTGCAATTTGTCTTCATAGCTGTGGTTGTAGGAACAGGTTTGTATTTTTCTTTAGCTGATGTTTCCAATTTGAGTTTTGTGTCATCAGCAGAGAATTTTAAAGCTGAATTTCTTCCTCATTCTACAGCCTACATGTGGCAGGAGGTTTTTTTGAAGAGGAGCAGTTCAATGGTCTTCTCATTCCAAAATGCTTTGGGAAATTCCCTGGTTGATTCATGCACTTGTAAATTTAGATTATGTTTGTCACACACAAATAATGCCAAATTCTCTTGTGCCTCATGGGAGTATCTGACTCTTAGAGGTATTTATTCTGCTGGCTTTGGAATGACAGAGATCTGTGCAAACAGCAGTTTGTCCTCCTCAGAGCAGTGGTGTGATGCCTTTGTCTGCAGAGAGAGTCTGGGCTAGGAATAGGCACAAACTGGAGTCTGACATCCTGTGTTTGGGAGCTGCAGGGAAATAGGGATTCATGGGCTTAAGGGATTCATGGCTTTGAGCCCAGATCCTGGCACAAACCCCACTTTTATCTCTTGTCAAAGGGTGAATCAGCCTCACTGCGGGTCAGAATGACCACAAGCCTTGGAGTAATTGAGACCTACATTGTGGGGATCAGCAGCTGAGACACGGTGGGGTACCAGCAGCACAAACAGGACAGGCCACAGCAGGTTTGGGAGCTCTGCTGGGCCCTTGGGAGCTCTGCTGGGCTTTGGGCCTTGGGGAGCTCTGCTGGGCCTTGGGGAGCTCTGCTGGGCCCTTGGGAGCTCTGCTGGAGGTTTGGGAGCTCTGCTGGGCCCTTGGGAGCTCTGCTGGGCCCTTGGGAGCTCTGCTGGAGGTTTGGGAGCTCTGCGGGGCCCTTGGGAGCTCTGCTGGGCCCTTGGGAGCTCTGCGGGGCCCTTGGGAGCTCTGCTGGGCCTTGGGGAGCTCTGCTGGGCCCTTGGGAGCTCTGCTGGGCCTTGGGGAGCTCTGCTGGGCCTTGGGGAGCTCTGCTGGGCCCTTGGGAGCTCTGCTGGGCCTTGGGGAGCTCTGCTGGGCCCTTGGGAGCTCTGCTGGGCCTTGGGGAGCTCTGCTGGGCCTTGGGGAGCTCTGCTGGGCCCTTGGGAGCTCTGCTGGGCCTTGGGGAGCTCTGCTGGGCCTTGGGGAGCTCTGCTGGGCCTTGGGGAGCTCTGCGGGGCCCTTGGGAGCTCTGCGGGGCCCTTGGGAGCTCTGCTGGGCCCTTGGGAGCTCTGCTGGGCCTTGGGAGCTCTGCCGGCCGTTTCCGTAGCCCGCTCCCAGCTCTGAGGGGGAGCGCTCCAGGCAGCGCAGAGTGGCCGCGATCAGTGAGCGGCCGGCAGGTGGCGCCCCAGAACTCCGAGTGCCGCAGCCGCTCTTGGCCCGGCGTCACCCGGGGCAGCTCCCGAGGAGCTCCTGTGCGATGTGCCTGGAATTGAATCCTACAGCAACAAGTGGGGCACCAAAGGGACACCCAGCCATTGCTCCGTGTGAGAACCGAAGCTGTGTGGGGCTGCTTGCAGTGCTGGTGACAGGGACAGACAAGAACTGTGGCATTCAGAGGGTAATGGCCATAGCAGGAGGGAAATAAAATCCATCCTTCCAGATGTGGCTGCATTAAGTAGTGAGCTATCTGAAACAAATTCATGAGGCACATAAACCCCTTATAAAGCCGTGCAGAAGGCCAGGCCATTGCAAATAAATAATTGCTTGGGTGGGTGTAATAGGGATGGCATGTCAGGAATTATTTTTTTTCTTAGTCATGCTTTGCAACATGTGTTCAAATATTTCTTTGCTCTCATAACTATTGGACAGAATAAGATGGGAGCCTAGATGGTGGAGCTTTCCTCTCTTGCTCAACACTCAGGTGAAAACACAAAGGGATTAAAGATGGATTAGATAAGCATTCTTGAGGGAGTAGAGAACTCTGGGAACAGTACTGTGGCCTATTAATTGTGAAGGATGCAAAAAACTGCCTGGCCCTTTTCTGATTGGAAAAGCACAGTGTTTATATTGGGTTTTATCTGATGTACAACTTCAGTTGGTTTTGTTGGATTGGATGATTATTTTTTCTCCTGCAAATCTTTTTTTTACCTCTTTCAGGGTACCCAGAGTGTCTGCACAGTTCTGTACAGGTGTCCTTTCCCTGGTGTGTCCCATGTGCCTTAAAATGCCAGCAGGACTGAAAATAAAACTGTGACCCATAAATGAATACTAAAACTGTCATGTAATGCCATCTTGTCAAGATACAAAAATTTACTTTTAGTAAGGCAATTTATTCTCTGCAGAGTTCTCTGCCTGATTATTTCAGAACTTTTTTGTTGACTTCAGTGGGAAGGAAGCAAGGCTATGCCATGAATATACTTTGAGTGCCTATTTTGATTTAATCTTGTATATTTGCTAGATGATGGGTGTGGAGAAGAGTCAGAGCATGTAATTATGATGTGTTAATTAGTGCCCTAAAGCTATATTTAATTAAACCTTTAATAGCAACAGATTACAAATATACTTGGGAAATAAATTCCTCTTTGTGAAGCAGGGCCATTGTAGTGCAGCCCAGCTACAAACCCACAGCCTGACAGCTTGCACCATCCAGCACTGATTTTTCTGTGGGGAAAGATAAGAACAGGGGAACGAAGGGCAAAGTGTCAGTGTCACCATTTGAGCAGCTGAATCCATTCTGTCTCCTGCCAACAGCCTGTGAAACCTTTCAGCATTATGCTGTCTGTGACAGTGGGAGTTGGTCCCATTTATGCTGACAGCTTTACTGAGAGAGTGGCAGGAATACCCTTCAATAGTCCTACAGATAAAACCCCACAGAGAACATGCAACAGGAGTTGCTTTAAATGTGTTGTTTTCAGTGTACTGTAGCACGTGCTGCTGACCCAAGGATGTTTAACACACAGCCTAAATGGCATGGCACTGAAGTTCTACATGGGACTGAAAGTATGAAACTGTGGCTGTAATTTCCATTTATTCTCTGCCTTCTGTTGAACTGTTTGACCCTTTACAAGCCCCTTTGTCTCTTTTCTTCCATGTGTCCCCTTTGTAATTCTCAGTTTAGTTCAGGATGGCACAAAGAAAATGTGCCAAACTGAGCAGAAGTCTATTCCTCAGACCTGTCAAAAACATTTTCTCAGCTTTGCTGCACTTCAAAGCACTAATGTTATCCTTTCCTAAGGTTTGCTTCCTTGCTTAGCAGTAGTTCAGAAATTCAATATGCCATTTGCTTGTGCACTGTGATTTGTTTCACAGAAAAAACTACCTTTTTTTGTGGTGATACTAGTTAAGAACCCAAATTTGGTTTGGTTTCCCAAAGTACAAATACTGTTAGAGGTTTCTGAGTTATGGTACTGCTTAGAAACAGATCTCAAAGACTTTCATCCCACTCAGCTGGGACTCTGAGTTCTGTGAGATTGCAATGTGCAAGGTACTGAAGGAATGGGCAGAGCTTGAACTCCTGCTCATGGTGAGATGTCACACTGTGCTGATCCAAAATCCTAATCAAATGAAAAGGCAAAGGTGGATGTGTAACCAGTGAATATTTAGGCAGAATAAAAATAAAACTGTGGCAGTAAAAGCCCTCAGATCCTATGGAAAGTGCTGCTGCTCACTGGGCACACTTGGGAGAAAAACTTCTGAGACTTTTGGAGCCACTGGCAGAGGCCTCCCAGTCACTGCTGGAGACTGTTGGAGCATATTATGAACAAAGAGAACCCTCAGCAAGACAGACCTGTGCTCCAGATCCACAGAACAATCAAATATAAAATTTATAATTGGTAGTGAGCTGAGCAGAGAGGGAAAAGTGCCCTGATTTGCCTATGCAAATGCAGCACCTCCCTGCTGTGTACCTGCACTGTGGGAAACAGCTCAGCAAACCCACACTGGGCTTTCTCCTGTCCACACTTGTGCTGCCACGCTATGCAAATCTCTACACTCCCACTTGTTTACTCTGTGCATTTCCCTTCTCCTTAGTTACCTCCCCAAATAATTAAATAACTAAACAGCTTATTTCCTGTGCAGATCTGTTGGCCAGTAAGTTTATTTCCAACTTTGCTGTTGACCAGGGTTGTAATTACTGCAAATTGTGGTGTAAAGCAGAGTTTCTATTTCATGGTTTGGTTTTCTTACTCAGTGTTTACAAAGGTGCTGCTGCTGAATTCCCATTTTTTGGTATCTTTCTGGTTAAATGGAGTTTTCCTTTGTCAGCCTTTCAAGTCAACAGATGCTAGCAAGGCAGGCTGAGTGGTCTAAGCTAAAAGAAGATTTTGTCCCCAAAGCTGCAGTCTGGGGAAACCTCCAGTAAATTCCTGGTCCCCATATGCTGTTCCACAGAACAACATGTGGTGTCCTGCTGTCCTTCCCAGGGAAGCAGTGTTTGGGAGGGGGAGCTCTGTCTGCCACCAAGATGGATGGATTCATTTTTGCAGGGTTTTGTACACAGCTATTGGTATTACTTCCAGGCTTTGGTTTTTGTGTAGAATGAACTGATCTTGAGACTTCCAGGGGGGGAAAGCATCAGAAGAGAGAAAATCAGTCTTTCTTCCACCAGACGCTCTTTAAGGGAAGAAGATGTGCAAATGCATTTGGATTTCCCTGTGGCAGCCTGCAGTGAGAGCACACAGCACACTGTGCTGCCTGTGTCCCACTCAGCCCTTTGCTCCTTGAGGGGCTCTGCAGTAAAACCTCAGAGTATTGACAGTGCTGCCATAGTGCTTGTGTCTCACACCTGCAGCAGATTTGGCCTTCATTTTCAGAATTTCCTTATCCACTGAAGGTTTCTTCATTTGCATTTACTGAGCAGAGATCTCCCAGCTCCTCCTTAAAGCCTCTCTGCTGAGGCCCCACCATTTTCTGTTAGGTAATTGAGGTTATTGTAACACATTACTTGAGGGGCATACTAGACGAAAGACTTCATCTGATATTCCAAAATAAATGCTGACACAGTTTTTCAGTTAAAAAAAGTTTGTCAGAATATTTTAGAAACTAACAATTAGATGCTAATATTTCTAGACTAACAGGAATAGAAATCAGAATTAATGAGTTCTCTGCAGGTACATCTGTCACATATTTAATGATGTGAGTATATTTCATGCTCACAGCACTATGCCAACATTATACAACCCTTGTAATGCTCTCTGCAGTAAATACCAATCTTGCTTTGCTGCTGGGGTAAATGAAACTCAGTTCCAGCCTATGAGAGTGTCTCCCCCTGAAGTCAGTGGATACAGACTTCAGCTGGGCTGTCTATGGGCATGGGGGGTTATCCATGAGTGCACACTCCTTGTGTGAGCCCTGTGCACAGCCTGGGGCTCTGGGGGTTGTTCATGAGTGCACACTCCTTGTGTGAGCCCTGTGCACAGCCTGGGGCTCTGGGGGTTGTTCATGAGTGCACACTCCTTGTGTGAGCCCTGTGCACAGTGTGGGGCTCTGGGGGTTATTGATGAGTGCACACTCCTTGTGTGAGCCCTGTGCACAGCCTGGGGCTCTGTGTGTGAGCCCTGTGCACAGCCTGGGGCTCTGGGGGTTGTTCATGAGTGCACACTCCTTGTGTGAGCCCTGTGCACAGCCTGGGGCTCTGGGGGTTATTGATGAGTGCACACCCCTTGTGTGAGCCCTGTGCACAGTGTGGGGCTCTGGGGGTTGTTCATGAGTGCACACTCCTTGTGTGAGCCCTGTGCACAGTGTGGGGCTCTGCAGGGCCTGCCTCTCTCGGGATCTTTTGCTGCTCACTGTGACCCCCAGAGATGTTGAAATCTCTTTTCCCAGCCCGGTGGTTGAAGAATGAGTTGGAGCTCTTCATTTCTGGGTCTCAAGGTTGTTTGTTGTTTCTTATCTATAAAAAATTTTCTCCTGCCCAGCCGAGGTCTGCCCAGCAGGACAGTCCAGGCACTCTGCCTGCCCCAGGGCAGTGTTATGTCTTTATACTAAAAACCACCTGTACAATGTTTACAGTTACTTCCCAATACCGATCACCTGTGTTAGACAGTGAGCTTCTACTCTAGACCAATCCAAAAGTGCCACCATCACAGCAGGAGATGGAGGCCAAGAAGGAGAAAGGCTGGACACGCCCAGATCCCTCCATCTTGCCTCCTGAACCCCCATTCCAGAAACTCCAAAATCTGCCTTTTCACCCCGTGATACCTTCACTGTTCTACTTAAACTGTCGTGGCTTGCTGATCTTCATCTAAGGTTGGTAATTTGCTCCATGGGCCATAATCCAACCCACGGGTGTTTTGGGCTCTGTGCCAGGGTCTCTGAGCTCCCTGGCAGAGGTCTTGGATGTTCTGGGCAGCCAGAGGGATGTGCTGGGTTCCCACGTGCATCACTGGGGTGCAGCAGCTGCTGAGGCCCCAGCCACAGAGAGGCAGCTGTTTCCAAACATACCTGTTGAGCTGCTCAAGGCTTCTGGGACAGACATAAATGCTGAATAAATACATTTGGTTGCAGAACAAAGTTTAACTTGGAACAGCACTGTCAGGTTTCCAGTGGGTGGTAATTAAGGGACTGATTGGTCTCTGTTACCATTCTGCCCTGTGTAAAATTACAATAATAATTGCTCCTATCTTAGGAGAAACTGGAAGGAGAAATATTTCCCTAGCACTGAGAGAGTGTTGATCTAATAGAAATATTTCTTATTTTTTCTTATGATAGAATAAGAGTACCAAGCTACCATGCACTGCTGTCCTTGAGAGTGCACATTCACTGACAGAGGCATCCTCTTCTTTTGGCAAACTGTGTTCATTCCAAATGAACTGGGAGACACTGGGCTCTTCCAGCCTTTCCATCATTTCCAATATGGCCATAAACAAATCTGCATCATTTCACCTGAAGTTTCTAAAAGAGTCGACTCATAACTGGAAACTTGTTTCAAATTCACTGCTTTTGACTTATTTGGCTCGCTCTCATTTTTAGTCCCAAGTAGTACAACTGTTATGGCCATTTGTAGTTTTTGAGGGAAAAAAATTGAATATAAGGAACACAGGCATAACAGTTTCAACAGCTGCTGCAGTTCTACCTGAGATATTGGTGTTGGCAAGCATTGAATTCACTTCCCCAAAGCAGAAAAGCCACTCCCAATTGCTTTGAGCATGGTCCTGGGAGATGTGCATGTTTCTTTTTGAACTGCCTTATTTCAGGACAGACATTTTCAGGCACAGAGGGGTACCTAAGAGAGAAGCTTTAATTTGAATTTTAACTTCTCTCTTATCTAGGTGCTGTTTGAAGGTCTGTGGGAATCCCATTAAAAGCTTAATTTCTAAAGTTCAGTTCTAATTCTGAATTTTCCCTGGGCTAAAAACAAGGAGGATTTTTCCACCTGGATCTCTGGTATATATATTGTCTTTGACATCACTCTTGGTGGCATTGGCATAACAGAAAACCTTTCATTTTGTCCATTAAGGAAATCTCCATTTACCCTGTGTGATAAAAACTTTTCTCATGATCACAGACTGTGCCTTATAATTTTGTTCTTGAACTGTAGATGAGAAATTATTCTTTGTCCTGGGAAATGGAGACTGCACTACATGGAAATATTTGTGTTTCCAGAAGCATCTCCTGCTGCACAGGAGTTCTGAGGTTCCCTGTCACAGGGCTAACACACCTGTGTCACCTCTGTGCTAATGCTATTTTCCCTTTCTGCTGCACCACAGCATCTCTTGTTTTGTGCTTTAAGATTGGTCTCTTCCTGCAGACCAGAATCCAGCCCTAAGAACCTCTTTGCACATGGATCATCTTGGCTGCTGCCCAGGAGCTTCCCAAGAAAATATTAGTGACCAGAATCTCCCAGCAGCACCCATTATTGGTTCCTCACAAGGGCTGCTCAAGAAAATCTTCTTTTTAAGGATGTAGAAATAAGAGTTGTTGATAAGAACTGTTGATGCCTCACCACTGTTGGTGTCCCTGGACTAAAGAAACCAGTGTACTTCTGCTGATGTTCTTTTGCTTTATTATTGAGCTGTAGCATCTGGAAGGACTGCTTAAAAAAAACCCCAAAAAGTGAATCCAGAGTGATGGAATCCTGCCAGCACTGCAGGCTGAATGCATGGCTTTAACAAGTCTGCCCTGGAAATTGCAGTGTGGCCTCCAGGGATCCAACCTGACCCTGAACTGGACTGTCCAGAAAAGGGAAAATGACTCTCCTCAGGATTGCTGCAGCCAGGGGACTTCCAGCTCTCAGTCAAACAAGCTGGGCTTGCTTCAAACTAGTTTTTGTTTCTATGAATTGTGTCTCAGGCTTTAGTAAAGATCCATCCAGTTCTGGTTTTCCTACTTCAATCTAGGGAAAACACTCTGTGTGCTACAGGAAAAGCTTTGTCAGCTGAATAACAAATGCTAGGTGGGGCCAGGAATTTTTGAAAAATGTCTGTAAGGGCTGAACAAGCATCAGCAACTGGGCAAGAAAGGATGCTGAAGGGAATCATGCCTTGGGTCCATTCTCCATCTAAAAGGGATGTTCAAACTGCATCAAAGTACCAATAACTCTGCTCTGATACTACTGAAACAAATTCCTGAGAATGATGTGTGAGAAAAAAGGATGGGTTAATTATTTTGATGTAATCTGTGAAGTTTAATTAGGTATCCAGTTTTAAATCCAGTTATGTTTGCATGTGGCTTTAGTACCTCCTCTTAATTCAAGAGGCCATGTGACCATGTTATTGTCTCACAGACTGCCCTGCTAAAGGCCTGTAAAATTGAAATATTCAGAAATATTCATTACTTTTCTCTGTGACCTTCTTTATTTTACTTCTGAAAATTTGTTTACTTACAATCTACAAAATGTGAGTCAGCTTCACTTAAAAAAACAGAAAAATAGACAAACTTGAGTCAGCCAAGTTCAGTTCTTTTTGTCAGAACTGAACCTCAGGGTGGTCTCAGAAGAGGCTTCTCCTGCCTTTTACTTTACTGAAGAAATGTAGCACCTTGCATATAATTCCAATTTGTGAGAACTTAAATTGTAGAGAGAGTGAACTAAACTGTGCCATGTCCAGCCCCCTGTGCTGTTCCTGGTCCCAGTTTGTCATTTTGGGCCTCTCCAGGGTCACTTGCACACTGGTCATTGCCTCAGCTTCTCCTTGCAGGGCAGTGTGAGTGACTGAGCTGGGAGCCAGGCCTGTGAAACCCCAGGGCAGGGCTGTGTTCTCCTGCCCTGCAGTTCTTGTTTCACTCTGAGTCAGCTTCAGCAGCTGTGCAGGTAAAGGCTGCTACAGGCCTGTGCTCCTCGTGGCAAGGGAGATGGAGAGACAGAGTCTGAGAGAAATCCAGGTTGGTCAATATCAGCTGTGGTAATTTTAGCTGTATTAAAGGTTTGCAGCCTGTGCATGGCTTGGGAGCACGGTGGACAGCTGTTCCTCCAGTTTAGGTTGCTGTTGTTTTGCATGCCCACCTTTGGTTGAAAGGAATGAGTCCCTTCCAAAGTGGCAAGAGCCACGTGTGGATGTGTGGGCCTGGCCACCTCTGTTGAACTGCCTTGGATGGATGTTTGTGACGGCCCCAGCTATACCCAAACCCCCACCCACCTTTTTGATTCCACTAGGATTTGATTCTGGGAGTCACATCTGCATATCTGTGCTACAGCTCTCTGTGGCAGTCAGGTACAACACAAGCACCCACTGCACAAATTAATAGTGTGTCAGTGTTCAAGTGCAGCTTTCTCCTCTGAATTCCTCTGTCTCCTATTGACACTTCTCTGTATTATATATTTCATAATTGGGCAGCTCATGCATAAAAGATCCTTATTGATCAGCCCTGATGTGAAGAAGTGCTGTTCAGACTTGGCATGGAGTTAAGCAGAAGTCAAATCAAGGACAGGGCTGGCAAGTGTTCAGGCTCAGGCACCACAATGCTGAAATCTGCATTTATTCTAATCTGTTCAGATACGATTTCTGCAATGCAGCCAGTGGCTAAGGCTGACCTTAAATCCAAAGAATCCTTGGCTGTTGGTCTGTTTCCAAAGGCTTAATCCCTTTTGGTCTTGAATTTCTTTTGTTCCTCCTTGTGCCTCCACAGAATTTAATGGTATTTCTATGGCTGTGTTAGTTTTCCTGAAGCAATCCTGCAAATTACTTATGGATTATTGGTATTTTTGCACTTTCTTTTTGAAGTACTGATTTCCCTTAATCCTACTTCCACAGCAGTGTTTGAGCTGACATGCAAGCACACTTGGAATTGCATCAGGGCAGCTCTGTGAGTCCAGAGGCAGGACCCAGGGTGGTACAAGGCACTCCTCCAAAGAGCCTGAGCTGAGCACTCAGCCACTGCTTTCCTGCCTGTGGTCAAACTGCAGCCCTGCCACAGCACAGCTCAGCAGCTCAGTGAGTGTGGTGTGCTGTGTTACAAGTGTTATGTGGGAACAGGGTAAGACACAAGCTGTGCTGCCCCAAGCCCCCATCTGTGAGCTCTCTAGGTAACCTGGCAGTGCTTTATTTTATTGTAATAGCAGAAATCTTTAATAGGCAGAATCAGCTCTCTGTGGCTGTGCAGGCAAGAGATTTTATCCCTTTTTGCTCACTTCCTGCATAACGTCCTTGTGTCAGTCTGGAGAGAGCAGCTGCCTTCTGCTCTGGGGAGGAGGTTACCATGGGCAGGTTCCTGGGCTCATTTTCAGTGCCTTCATCTTGTGGCACCTGGTTCCAGCAGTTGGGGATCAAAGTCCTGCAGGTGGGTAATGCTGGCACTGTCTGATTACACACACAGCTGTAAAAGATGTTTGGATCTCTAGAAATTTAGGGCTTCAAATTCAAGAAACTCTACAAGGTACATCTGAGTTAGAATTCTTCTGAGGGAGGTGATGGTCCCCTTCTACTCTGTTCTTGTGAAACCCCACCTGGAATATTGTATATGGTTCTGGTGCCCCCAACATGAGAAGGAAATGGAGCTGCTGGAGAAATCCAAAGGAGGCCACAAAGTGGGGATAAGGGGACTGGAGCATCTCACCTGTGGAGAACTCCCAGCACCTTCCAGGATCTGCAGGGACCTACAAGGAAAACAGAGTGGGACTCTTCACCAGGATCTGGAGTGGCAGGATGAGGGGGAATGGCTTCAAACTGCAAGAGGGGAAATTTTACACAGAAGGAATTCCTCTCTGTGAGGGTGGAGAGGCCCTGGCACAGGTTTGCCAGAGAAGCTGTGGCTGCCCCATCCCTGGCAGTGTCCAAGGCCAGGTTGGCCAGGGCTTGGAGCAGCCTGGGATGGTGGAATGTGTCCCTGCCCATGGCAGGGGGTAGAACAAGAGGATCTCTAAGATCCCTTCCAAACCAAATCATTCTGTGATTCTCTATTATTTTAATATTTATATCTTTATTCCAGGGACACAAGATGCACCTTACCAGCTACGTGCTCTTCCAGATAACAAACAAAACAACCCAAACCCCAACCCTCTAAATACTCTAGGAATTTATTTTTTATTATCACCATGACAGTGTGTTTTCCCCTTTGACTTATTTCCTGGAAACAGCTGAATCATTTCTTGCTCAAAAGCTCGCCAAAATTTGCAGCCAGTGGCATGGAAAATTTTGACCTAGAGGTTTGTAAAAAGCTCAAGTCAGATTGTTTTAATGGGGAGTGGCAGGAATGTTCACAGTGTGGAAATCTGGGAGCCCAGAGTGTAATCCACATATATGTAAACAGAACTGTAATGGTAGATCTCCCAGGGGAATAGAAGAGGAAAAACTCTTCTTCTGTTTAAGGAATGCAAAAGATTTCAAAGCAATCATTTTTCACTACTAGTGATTGTGTTCCTAGTGATTCACTACTAGTGATTGTGGGTAAGCACGGCCAGCACATCAGATGTGCGAGTGTTCCGGAATTTGACCTTTCCTGTAAATCCGAGCACATGACTGCCTCTGGTTTCAGCCCAGGTGTAGATGTGTATCTCAGCACGGCGGCTGGAAGCTTTGCTGGCTGTGGCAGACGCTGTTTAGCACAAGCTGAGGTTCCCTATCACATGCTCAGTGAGATTCCGCAGGACAAAGGCTGTGTAAATTGAATTACAGCAACACCACCTATGGATTCGGGGCTGGTGCATTTGCATCACAAATGCCCTTACAGCGTGCATGCCCCGCACTCACCAATTAGGCTTTCTTCCCAACCCTATTGGTCCTTCAGAAAAAAAGGGAAGGTTTTTCTTTCCTGATGGAGTTGCAAAGAAAAGCTGCTAATGAAGGGCTGATGAATGGTCTGATTGTGTTGCTGTTTGTATAGTTTCACCTTCATTTGCATCAGTACCAGGCACAGATCCCAAGACTCATTTTTCACTTTTCAGTGCTCCTCTTCTTTGGCCCCTGCCTGCAGTAGGACCAACCAAACAAGCACATTTATCTTTGCCTCCTGGAACACGGACTCGGAATATTTCCCTTCGTGCATCCCAGGGGCCTACACGTGGTGGGGTGGCACCTCTCCCCAGCGCATCCGGCTTCTGTTGCAGGTTGATTTGGGAATCTGGCACCAGCTGGAGTGACACAAAATGTACTGGGAGCCGTCACTGCTTTCCCTCGGGAGCCCTTAATGCATCATCTCTGAGTGTGTCTCCATTTCCTGCTTCAAGGGATGGCTCTCCTATTGAGTATCTTTTCCCAGCAGTTCCCACAGCGTGTTTGACGCTGTAAATTCAGTCCCCACACCTCCAAGACCAGGGAAAGCGCACGGACAGTGTGTGAAATCGCTTCCACAGAGCGCCCCTAAATGATCCGATCGGAACGGAGCCCATTCTGCAAACAGCCGAGCAATCCCTCTCTTCCTGCAGGAGCACACGGGCACGCACCAGCCACGCTCTACTAGAGGCTCTTCAGTCCTGCCGTTCTTTGGTTCTTCCTATTTTTCCTGTCATTTTGAAAACATAGCAACTGCCAAAAAATAATGATTTTCTTTTTAAAGAAGGAAAAAAAAGAGAATGAAAGAATGTGGCCCTTTGTTTTCTATATCTGCTCAGGGAACAAGCTTCATTGATTGAATGCCAGGAAGGGGATAATGCAATCTCCCATTCGGCCTGTTTGCATCTTTTTCCAGGCTGACAGTTAAAGTCTGCTGGCTACAGATGGCCTTTGACAACTGACAACACTCGCTGTTATGCCAGGGCATGACTTCATCTGTGTGACACTGCATGTGACTGCAGCTTTCTTCCTCTTTGCTTGCAGGAACTATTCTCCATTTCAGGAGCACCAGAAGAACAGAGGAAGTTTCCCTTGCCAGAGCCAGAAGCCTAAAAACGCCTTCCAGGCACTGGGAAAACAATATTGTTGGAATATTGTTGTTTGCTTGGGGCTTTGACCGCCAAGTCTGAAGTTCAGAGGCCAAATTTGGTAAAGTTTCAATAGTTTTTTGAATGGACAATTTTCAGTACTGGTAAGGCCCACATGGACATTTCAGTGTCCCACACTCCAGAGTGCTTCCCAAAGGGACACCAAGCTTTGCAGCTTGTGCTGGAGGTGCAAAGGCTGCAGACCTGTGCTGGAATTTGGAGGAGTTTTTGTCTTTTGTGAATCTTGGCAAGCTCAGGGGATGCTGCAAGTTGAATGAATGAAGTCATCCATCATCCAGCAGTAACTGGAGTAGGTTGAACTCATTCCCATTTTGTCTTTTGCTTCAGAAGCAGGAAAAAATTAAGGCTTATATTCTAGACTTTTCTTTTTGCCACTTTTAAACACCAGTCACAATTTGATTTATAGTTAGTAGCTATTACTTTGTCCTAATTTTTATTATAGCTGTTTGATCTAAACTTGGTTCTCAGGCCTGTCCTAACACATGTAATTTACTACTGGCTTTTTTTGAAAAATAACAACAAAAAAAGGGAAAATACTCTTGTATTTTCTTCAACTTTTTTTTTCCTGTTTATTGCTCTAGGCAAATAGAGACCTGAGATAACAGAGTGGTGTGGTTCACATACAGGTGCTGTCAATGTAGTCCATCATGGATTGGGGATGAAATTTAGCAAATACTGGGCCTCATATCAGAAGATGGCAGCCGAAGAGTTAAATACAGAAATACTGGAAGTCATATTTTTCATCCTTTTTTAGTTGTAGTGGAACTCAGGAAGCCTCCTCTGAGCTGTATGGCACAAGCATTTCAGAGTCTTCATGTTAGTAATTCAGCTTAGCAAACAAAGTGTTTTTCAATATCTGGGGAACAATGGACATATAATGACCTCTCTTGCTTTGAAGATCATGTTTCAGTGCTCCTGTCTTCACCACGGAGCCACATTCCTGTGGAAATGCCACTGCCATGAGGCTGTGAGCCATGCTAACAAATAGGGAAATTCATGTGCTTGGCTGAAAATGTATTTTCTTTGAGTGGTTGTGTTGTTGAGTCTGTCAAAAACTGTGGGCAGCCTGGGAGGGAAATAAAAGCTGATATCCCAAAAGTTGTTTGGTGTTAGTGAGGAGAGCCCTGCATCTGCAGAGCACGAGTGAATTCCATAACAGTTTCAAAAGGCAGTTTATTACAATAAAATTTAACTGTCCCAGATAACTAAAATATCTTAATTAGAGGAGAGTTTAGGAAACAAACCAACATTCTGAGAAGCTGATTCTCTCTCTGTCTTGCAAGCAGGCCAAATAAACCCTTGTGTGTTGAATAAGTCACAGAATAGGGCTGTGACTCTTCAGAGGATCATTTCTCCAAGCACCACTGGTACAATCATGTGTTCCCCACATCCTGCTAAGAATGGATGGGACAGATGCTGCAGCTTTCACTTTGACACTTGTCCCATCTGGTCAGATGGTAATCTAAGGGGTGACAAAAGAGAGGAATGACACTGACAAAAAGAATTTCTATCCTAGTGCCTTTAGTCATGTGCTGGACATGCTGGATGAACAGTCAGGGTCACATCCAGCGTGCTGGGAATGCTGAGTTACAGTTCCTGTTCTGTGCTGAGATCCATCACCTCTCCTATCAGGCAGTGATTGATCTCTTCAAGCTGGCAGGCACGTGGCCAGCTAAATGTCACCTCTGCTGTGATGCTCCAACCACCCTCTTAGCTACCAAAATATTCATATTATTCTTACAGACTCTCCTGATGTAACACAGCTTCTACAGATCTTGGATCAAACAAATTGATTGCTCCTTCTGCCCTTGGTTCTTGGGCAGTGGATGGATCTGCTTTCTTGTTTTGGGATTTCAGAATGTGTGAATTTCCCCCTTGTTCAGGCTGATCTTTCTCTATGTGATGACATGAAGTGGAGCCCTTGGAAAGGCCAGGGAAGAGCAGCAGCAGCAGCTTGGCTCTGAGCAATCGCTTTGGCTGCCACTCTGGGAGAGAACAAGGCTGGTGACTGCAGTGATATAAATATTCAGGGCTGGATTGACAGTGTGCAGGACATGAGCCTGCTGGGAACAGTGAGATTGAGACATGACTGCTTTCCTTCCTTTGTGCTCCTTTGTGAAGGCATGAAGGGTGTCCAGCAACAAGTTTCTTTCCTTCCCCAGAATAAGCTGTTAGAGGACAAGTGGAGCTCAGCAGTGAGGAGTTGTTGGTGTTGTTTTCCACTTGGTTTCAAGTTCTGCACACAAAGCTAGAGCTGGTAAGTGAATATTGCTTAGCCTGGGTGCCTGGACCTTCCCAGAAGTGCTGAGTCTCAAGGCTGTTCTTGCTCCTCCTCAGCTGAACAGGGGCTGTGTGAATGGCAGAGAACTTGGGTGTTGGCTACACGGGGCTGTTTTATTGCTGTAGTTCACACCATTACCTTTCAGTTTGAGGCTTGATGCAAATATAATGAGTTTTGGTGACAGTGAACACACAGCTCTCAGTGGTAGTTAGGGGGCTGCATTTAAAATCTGATTAATGTGGTGACATCAGTACTGAGGAATGTTATTTGTGGTCAGAAGTGCCGAAGAGATCAATGGTTCTACTCCAAGACTAACCATTAAAAAAAAAGAAGCTTTAAATGGCTTCTAGTGTGCTTGTTTCCTGAATGTTAAACTGATCATTAGAGCCCTTTTTAACTTGTTCACTCATGGATCAGGTCAAACCAGTGTGATTATTCAGAAGCACTCATCATACCCAGGTGGGATGAATATGAGTGCTAAGCTAAAGAGCAGCAATCCTGCTAATCAACAGACCTAAAACTGCATCAGCTCTGGGATTTTTCCCAATAATGGAGCTAGGACCTTGAATATTTAACTGTATTGTGGAGTTGCATGTGAAGCAGAGCCATTTCATTTCTGGACTTACATTTATGCTCTTTATTTGCTCTCTTCCTTTTGGGCATTTTCATGTACACAGCAGGAGCACACCTGAGATGGGCTCTGAAAATTGTGTAATCTGTAGGCAAAGAGCATAGCAGGGGAAAGGCATGGAAGGAAAGCTACCAGATTGTGAAAGGGGACCAAGACTGACTTTCTGCATTGTTCTTATTGGCACATGCTGTTTCTGCTTCACATTCTTAGGTTGCTGAGAAACCCTGTCATCTGCAAACAAAACCAGCCCCTGCAGGATGGAGTGTGTGCAGAATGTAAAGAGGGAGTTGTCTGTAGGCAGCCTACAGAAGCTTGCCACGTTGCTGCCACGCACACAAAAAGTTCCTGACTTTTGGTACCAGACTCACCACCCTGACAGGCAACCTGGCTGCATTCAGGTATTTTATGTCAGGAAGTTTTTCTGAAGACTTGACTCACATATTCTTAAGCAGTAAATACAGAGCTGGTATTAAGTTATGCATTATGATCCAAAGCATTGGTCAATGCTGAATTGAAATGACAGCATGTGGAATTACAGCATGTAATTTTCACCAGGAACACCCATCTCAGGGCTTCTGGCTATTTCTCCATGGCCTTGAAAACACTGGTAATTTTAGTACTAGATTTGGTAAATTCTTGCAGAGTATCTCTGGTTCCTATTTTATTGATGATAGAATTTGATCCTGTAGTATCTTTAATCGTTTGGTCTCTGTCCATTTTTGTGTGTCCTGCCCTCTCTTTATCTCAGCATGAAATAAAGAGACTCAGTTGTGAATTCCTTTCTGAGCTGTTCCCCAGCATTTACCCACTGAGGGCCAAACCTGTCCTTGGATATTTAGAAGCATAGCTCTAACTAGGAAATGCTGAAATAAATAAAATTAAAAAAAAATAAAATGTATTCCCAGTGGTGGACCAACTGAACATTTTCTCAGGCAAAAGCTGCTTAGCCAGACAGCCTGAGAGCAAAGGCCTGGCTGCATTCAGGATCCCCACAGGAAGACCCTGCTGGTAATGAAGCTTGTCACCAGGAAGCTGGTGGCAGCAGATGGCAGTGCACAGCCTGGGCCAGGGGTCTCCTCACATTCCAGTTCCCCATTATGTCTGCACGGGGCTTCTCTCCTTAATAGGGGAGTCGGAGCTGGGCTTAATGGGCTCTGACTAATGACTAAAAAGGGGAAAAGATGAAGAATTGGCTCCTTTGTGATTTTCCTTTCTTTCTTTCACCCATCTTTGACAGGCTGTAAATGGATTTTCTGTAGCTGCTGCGTTTCACTGGGGAATGAGCAGGGTGTGTTTTAGATGATTAGTCATTATCTGCAGGGTTTGTACTCAGCCCTTGCACTGCATCCTGTGAGACCAAGGAGGCCTTTACGTTTCCAAGTGGGAATTCCTGTTGGGATGTTGATGGGGATAAAAATTGCCTAAATTCTGTTCATGCCCAGGGCAGTAACAAGACCCGTCTGACTTCATGGCTTGTGACTAAAGCAGGCTCTGGGCCAGCATGTGACTACCTGGCTCCTCTCTGGGAGCTGTGCCACTGAACGTGTGGCAGCACCGTGGGGACAGAGAGGACTCCATTGTCTCCATTGCCTCAGCCCACCCTCCTGCCTTTCAGAAGGCTTCAGATTTCCAGATAATTCTGGGTATGTTCAACAGACACATTTTGGTGGTAAGGTTAAGAAATGTAAATGTTTATCCTTCAGGTTTAGCATATAATTCCAACTTGCAGGAAAACTCAGTGGAGTAAATTCCCTGATGCCCCCTGTTTGTGCTCTGCTGGCAGAGATCTTGGCATGTGCCATGTCACAGTGTTTGTAGGAAGTGTTTGGATCAGTGTTTCACTGGTGCAGTCTTGAAAAAAGAATGAGGGTGATCCATGAACTGAGAATAACACTGTCTGTGTAGGGAAAAACCAAAACCAAATCTTTGTAATCAATCTATAATCCAACAGAAAAAAGTGCTGTCTCTATTGGTCTTAGGTGAGGCTGTAAGGCAGGGAAGGAAAAAACTTAAATTCAGGCAAGTTTTTTTCAAAGCTGAATATAATCTGGAAATATTTGGGCTTTTTTTCAAAGTACATGGAGTCCCCAGACAGATGCAACCATCAGTTTTTCCAAAAGCCCAGTATGGTTATGCCACTGCACTGTGCTGAAAGAAATTGCAGAGGTTATTTAGTGGGGATTCCCACTTGGATGTTTGTGGGAAGAAATGACCTAGTGCTGGGTCTTGGCAGCTGAAAATGTGTGAAGTACAACAGAGGCTGGAAAACAGAAACCTCTCACAGATGGGGACATGTACAGATCATTTAGGCTACAGATGTTGGCTTAGGACGCCTGAAATGTTTGAGAGAACTTTACACAGCATGTTCCTTAGAGCTGAGTGATATCCCAGTGTCTCTGGGACATTTCATATCATCTCACTTGGCACTGAGCAAGAGATCCAGTCTGAAAACAATTATTGACTTGGTTTAAGCAGGTAGCACATGGGGATAAAGGTTACATTTACAAGGGAAGGTGAGTGGCAGATACAAAATGGATTCTGCTGTTTATTACTCAGAGTAAGCCAGAAAGAACAGTAGAGCCTGTCACAGTTCAGAGGAGTGTCTTTTATGTGACTGCAAGATGAGGAAGTCAGGCCATGAAGATTTAATGTCTGTGGAATTCAGGGGCAAGATTCCCTAAGGAGTTGGGGCAATCTGGAGACTAAGGCTGGGGACAAGGTTTGCTGGCACCTCACAGGTCTGTGTCTCCTCTAGTAGTCACCAGTGAATTTTATCAGTTTCCTCAAAAATAATAATACTACTAAAAAGGTTTAAAAACCATAAAAAAGATTAGAGGGTGTTTGAAGGAAACAAGCCTAGAAAGATGGAAATAACTATATTTCTCAAAAAGAGGAAGGGAATGAGGGCAGTGTTGAGGTGAGCTGTGTCTGGCAGGAGGATGTTTGGTTTGAGAAGAGGCTGCTCCAGGCTCACTGCAGTGGCCTTTGCTCTGCTGGCATTTACAGTCAGTGCTTCTGCTCCTCCACAAGAAACAAGGGCAAGCCCAAAAACCACAGACACCTCCACGAGGCCCTTAGGCTCAGCTGGCCTCAATGACACAGGGTAATTAACATAATTAGCATCTCCTTGTTTATGGTAGCTGAGGATCTGACCAAAGTAAGTGCAGTGTGTAGCACAATTGTAACTTACCTTCAATTCACAAAAAATTTGAAACACTTGTAATTGCTGGTGTATCCTGTCAGTAACCAGGCTCAGTCATTCGTGTCTGTTTGAACTCCACTGCAAGAAGCAATAGCAGATTTTCTGACTCAGGTATGTAAAATTAAGGCTTTTTTTTTCAGCCATGAGACATTTGGATGTGGTAGATCACCCACACTTTGATAACATAAATAATGAAGTGATAAAATGCTCTTAGTACTCTACTAATTGGTTACAATGGAAGTAAATGGCCTTGGTTGAAAATTGCTTCATGGACAACTTGAGATAGGTTTCCTTTGTTTGAGAGCTTGTTTAGGTGTTTATTGTACTGTACAGATAACAGAGTTTTGGTCAAAAGATTTTAGCCTAAGTCTAAAGAACAAGATCAAAGTTCTAGAAAAAAAAAAAGCTGTTTCAAACAGGCTTTAATTGCATTTTGGAACAAGCAAAGGATAAAAATTTTCTGTCTGCTGTTGGTGGATGGAGAGAAAGAAAAGAATGATCAATAGAGCATGGAAATGAAAGAAGAATAATTGTAGACCTGTCAGTGAAAGTATTTTTTTTCAAGCAGGACTCAGTTTCAGCTGTCTCAGTTTTCCCACTGGCTGCTCCCTTCAGTACTTTCACTTTCCCTGGCAGAACTTTCACTGATCATTTCTGCAGCTGGACATTCCACATTTCTGCCTTCTCCCTGGAGATAAATACTGAATATCTTACAGCCCAGGAGATTGCTGTCTGGGCTATGAGGGGAAAGGGACACTTAGTGAATTGATTTTCTGCTCAGAATTTAGTGAAATAATTCTCTGCTTAACTTGCTTGTGATTTTTGTTATGCTTGAGCAGGATTATCTCATGCTTTTGCATGACTGCTGTGAATTAAGTCTCTACCAAAGGTTTTACACATCTGTCTGCTGTTCCTCTGTACCATAATGAATCTGCTGGAGGATCCCATTTGGAAAAGGCTGAAGTTGGGATACCTTTCAGTTCTACTGCAGCACTCCTGGATTCCTGGGATCAAACAGGGCTAATTCTGCAGTGCCTTGGGGCTGTACAGAAACAATGGGAGCAGGGACTGGGGCAAGTTCTCAGGGACAGTTCCTGAAATTCAGGTCCTCTCTTTGGGGCTAATTCTTTATGCACCTCGTGTTGCTGTTAGGCAGCACAGCCTTATTTCCTCGAGGAAAATTCACATGGGCAGGTGAGGCTTGTTGAGTATGTTTGGCTCCAGTGTAAGCATGAAACAATGTAAATCAAAGCATGCTGGATATATTTTTATTGCTGTTGCTATCTTGTTGCTTCAATACACAAGCAGTAAAATACAATTTAGAGCCAGCTAGAAATTTAAGGTTTATTGGAGTATTTACCAGTGAAAAGGCCCAAACTTGATATCTTCGTGATGGTGTAAATTACTGCAACATAATGTAAGTGTCTGCTGATGTATGAGGCCTGTAAACATTTCTGCATTTTTGAAGGCAGAGGATGGATATTTGTCATTAATTGTTTCATAAAAATTGAATGCAGGTCACAGCCTGACAGCCTGGCTTACCCTGCACCTGTTAAAGACAATTGCAGGGGGTTTGTACTGAGTGCCATCATGTTTTTGGCTGGAGTCTGCAACTTTAATACACATGAGTAATTTTATTTTTGTGAATAATTTTATTGAACTGTGTGGAAATATTTTCAATGTGGAGCCTTGGGCAGTGTAAATTCTTCAGAGAAGCAATTATTATGCCTAAATTTTGGCTCTATTGTAACAGGAATTATAATTTAAACACATATCAGAAATACATTTGTAATAACTGAGGCAGCAAATACACTTTCTGAAATGTGCTTTGAGAAAGGACAGATCACTTGCTAACCATTGAGAAGAAATTTACAGGAGTAAAAAAACATTGGGTTTATGTGGGCTGGGGGACAAAATCTAAATTTGTCAGATAGACTTTTCTGTGCCCCTGCATTTGATTTGTCATGCTACAGGGATGTGTTAAGGGAAATGGAGATTAATTTTTTAACTGACAACATGTGAAAAGAAACTTTACTGTCAGTGTTGTGGGCCAAATAAAATCTGGTCTCAGTGCTTACACTCGTGTGATTTCAGTTCAAGTGCTTATGGTAAATCAGATCTGGGCTTGACTATCAACCAAATTTAAGTCTTGCTGTGATCAAGCAAATTTCTACTGAGGTTCCAGTCATTCCAACTAATTTCAGACCATGTCACCCACTGGTCTGGTTTTTTACATAGTGGGATATTAGCATAGATTTTGGTCTTTGGATACCTGGGAACACTCAAATATATTCTGTCATTTGCTCAAAATTTTGAGCAGAGTTTTCCATGTTAAATATTTATATCTGGATGAAGTTATAAACTCAGATTAGTACTTTACACTGCTGAGTAAGTTTCACCAATTTAGTATGGAAATGTGTTAGATTGTGTAAGATTTCCTGCTGCAACACCTTTCTTACTGAAACCTTTCCTAACAGAGCAAATCTACTGACTCAGGTAAGAACACTCATTTTTTTCCCTGAACCATGGAAGTGTAACCATTCAGAGATGTGCCCCAGGTCTTGTAATTTCTATTTTCTAACTGCTGAATAACATCAAGGCCTTCAGCAGCATCTTGGTGTGCCAGGCTGGAGTTCACTTTGCGTGCCCAGCACTAGAAATGCGTGGCTGATAAGCTGATGCACTTTTTATATACTTTGGAGCCTGACTGACATCTCCAAACACTGTTGTATCTAAACAGCTTGAATATGTGACCTCATTCCTTAAATACCATCACTTGAACAGCTCTTGTTGCTAAAATAAAAGCAGTGTTGATTGTGTGTTGTGAAAACTCCCCCAGCCCCTCTGACAGGCGCAAAGCAAACCACACCTCCTTTACTATGATAAAAAGGTTCATTTGTAGCCATCCCAGGGTACCTCAGCTGCAGGGTTTGTCACTCTCTTCCTGTTAACCTGTGACTGCCACAGAAATTCAGGCACATGGAAAAGGACTGGGAGCAGTTCCCAAGGAAAATGATCCCAGAAAGGTGAAGTGGCTTCGTTTTGTTTTCTTAGGCTGACAAGAAGTTTAACTGCTCTCTAAACTGAGGGAGGATTGGAGTTGAGCCAAGCTTTCCAGAAAAAAGAGGCCAGGATCAGCTTTCCCCTTTTCTGCTGGTTTTTAATGCTCAGAAACAAGCCCTCTGCATTGCAGGCCTGTGGCAGTGCTTTGTTAAATATAACTAGAGTTTTGGAAACACAAGGTATGCTCTCCAAACACAGCCGCATGTCTCTGCAAACAGTTCTGTTAAAAAACGTTAGAATTTTCATCTTGAAGACCATTTCTGTGGGAGAGTTGAGGTGCACATCCTCTGCAAAGTAAATTTTAAAAATATATTTTTAAAATTAACATACTTATTGCTTAATCTTTAAACATATTCTTTGGTTTGGTGCTGAAAATCTCCAAAGAGAAGTCATTCCTTTTAATCTTTTCATCTGCTGATAGGAACTGCCATCAGGGTTAGTGCCTGATTGTCACCTGCTTCTTAAAGCTCAGTATTGTTTTGGTGAGGGAGGAGTGACTGAGAGTGACAGCTGTAATTTGTATTTCAATTTACAGCAACCAGATTCAATATTTACTTAGAAATAAAGGACTTCCATGTAGCTTTGGACACCAAACCTGCATTTTGGGGGAAAAAAGAGTAAAAACTCTTACATAGCTGGTGATCACAGCAGGTTGGACATGTCTGCAGGAGAAAGGCAGCCAGGGCTGCTCCCTGCCCACTGCCTGGGCACTCCTGGGACCCACTGGTGGCCCAGGGAGGCCTCAGCCAGCCCAAGTCTGGCACTTGGAAGGTGAGGGAGGCTCTGCTGTGGGGAGAGTGCTCGGTGGTGACTCCACAGGCTCCAAGGGTCAAGAGGAAGCACCTTGGGGCCAATATTGAGTGTGCCTGGCAACCAGGGTAACTAAGCCTCTGAGGGAGTTATGTGCTTACTCTGCCTGCTGCCAACAAAACTCCTGCCAACATCTTTGTGTAGCAGCAGAAGTGCATTAATTCTGCTGCATACACAGCAGCAGAGAGGGGCTGACATCGCGCTGGCCTCCATGGAACAGAGCACAGACATGAGGAAGGGCAGGCACATCCCAAAGTGGCAGGGAAGTGCATTGGCAATGTTCCCAAAAAGAAGGAGCAGCATTTCACTCCCACCAAGGCACTGGCTGGGTGCTGCTCCTGGGGCTGAGAAGGAGCACTGAGATGTTGTAAAGGGAACACAGTTTAAGGATATCTAGAGAACACAGGCGTTTTCTCTGCTCTAACTGCAATAATTTGCAGACTTCTTAACACTCTGCTTACAGAGGACTCAGGTGCACTGACAGTGCACAGAAGTGGCAGATGGAATCCTGGTAATGATTTTTAATTACATCTCTGTGATACTTGGCATATGAATGAAATTTAGGCTTCCTGATGGTTTTATTAGATCCATAAGTGAAAAATTTACAGACTGAAGGAAAGAGCTGAAAATGGGGCTGTGAGGAGATTCATAATGAGTGATTTAATGAAGTAGTTAAATCCACTGTAGAACACAAATTGTTTTTAATTGGAAACCTTAGACAGTTTAATCTTTCTATCAAATGTTCAGAGGAAATCAAATACCCTGTTGTATAAAAAGCAGCTGGGACACAGGGAGAATGACCCTTCTATCAGTGCTCTGTGAGAGGTCAATGACAATTTTAATTGATGCTATTTCAGTTCTTGTGGTATGGTGGTAACTAGAATAGAAATATCTGAACTGCTTGTTCTTAGAAATGTGTAGACTTATCCAGGAGAATTTTCAGCTTAGAATCAAGTACAAAGATTTGATGAAATCTGCAAATAGAAAAAAATGGGTGCAGTTAAAATAATTTTGTGAGTACATCCCATTCCATTAATTTCTGAAAAATACATGGGGTGGCAACATTCCCTTATTTTCAAAGACACAGTTAGCAGTGTGGCCAGATATAATTAGAAATGCATCTTGTGAAAAACCTAGTATTACAGTTCTAGAAAAAAGTTTTTAAACTATTGCTTTAAAACCTTTTTTTAAACTTTGCAAAGCCCTTTTTATGCTTCTTTCATTGTCAGCCTGAGAACACAGCATGGTCCTACTAAATCCATCTCTTTGGTGTCAGTGTTGCATACCATCCCAAATAGAAACTAAAGGAGGGGGAATATGGGCTCAAGTTGGAATAACAGCAGTATTCCCAGCTTGGTTTTGCTTTTTTCAAATACAGAGAAGAAGATTGCTGGGTCCATTAGAGACAACACCAGGAAACAGAATGTAACTGATTTTGAAGGTAGAGTATTTCTAAAGTTTATCTGTCAAGAGACCTACATTCATTCATTCATTTCAAAAAAAGAAGAAATCTCTGGTCTTTTGGTCTTTGCTATGGGCTGAAAGATGCAGTAGGGCACTGGGAGGAGGTTTTTGGTTCTGCACTAAACACCTGGAAGGTGGGATTGAGTCTGGGACACAGGGGGTTTGTATCAGACTCAGCTGCAGTGTTGCTCACCTGCTGCTCTGTGCTCTCCATGGAGCCCACGTTTCTCGTGGGGCACCCCAAACAGCCAGGGCTGAGGGGCTGCACTGCAGCAGCCTGCACCCAAACAAGCTGAGTCTCATGCAATAGCTCATTGCTGAAGCAGCTTGCATCTGGTTTTAGTGGCAGTTTACTGATAATATGAACTCTCTTGAGCTAATCTTTAGCCAGGCTGGTATGAATTAAGGGTTGCTTCCCTTTTCCCAGAAGCAAATACACCTTTGCATGGTTCCGTGCGTTTCTGGGGTTATCACTTTGGGGTTATCTTGAACGTGTTTATCAACCCTCATTAAGCTGTAAAGCTGTGCTGTGCATTCTTAGAAGGAGTTTGTTCTCCTTCCACTGCAGAGCTGTGCAGAAAAGCTCCCTCTGGAGAGGCAAGAGGGAGATGATTTCTCTGCCCTGCTTCATGCCCAGAGCGTGGTCCCTAATCCACAGCTCCAAGCACTGCAGCTTCCCATCAGTCCTCGTGGGACTCCAAACCCTTGTGAGCCCTGGGGATTGTGTCAGTGCTGGGGACTGTGTTGGGATAACACCAACTTACTGTGTGTCCTTTGTCCCCTGCTAGCTGGGCTTTGTGCTGCTTTCCCAGACCCCTGTTATTTTGGCTCACTTGGTCCCAGCAGTCCCTGGGTTTGTGGCTGAGCTGTCACTCCTGTACATGCTCAGAAGTAGAAATGCTGAGCTGAGCAGCTGCATCTCTTCAACTGTACATTTCCAGGTCTGAACACTTTTTGCTTTTTCTCCCCAGCTCCATTGTGCTTTCAAGGTTTTAGGTGTAATCCTTCCAAACAACATTAATCACATTAAAGGTTTAATCATAGTAATGGTTTTGCTTATTACTGTTATTATACATTCAAATGTCTTTTCAGCTTTTATTTGTGGGTGGGGCTTTTTGCTTAATAGATGATTGAGGTTCTTAGTCTACAAGAAATTTAATCTGAGTGATATTCATAAATGCAGAGACTCAAATCTGTCATTATTCAAAATGAATGTGTGGCTATTTCAGAGTATTGTCTCAGGGTAGCACCTTCCTATTTTGATATCTTTGTACAACTGGAACAAGCAGAATGGAAGGTCAGGCTATGAAGTCAGTGCTGGCCATACAGAGAGCAGTGTAACAACTGTCTCTTATTTTGCACCAGATTTTAGTTATCTTGCCTTCAGATACCCATTAGCAATTCCTTTTTACTGTAGTAACACTTAATACACATCCCTGAAAGAAAAATTGGTCTTCAGAAATAAATTTTGAATTAAAAGATGAGTAGGGAAAATATAGACTTAATTGTATACCTAAAATAACAGAACTGACTCAAACTGTAGATACATTCAGTGCAGCAAGGGAACCTGAAATTAGAACTTTTTTCTTTTGTTTTCTGCCTCATCGGTTTTTCTGCTTGGAATGAGGGCTTTATGCCCTTTTCTTTCTTCTGTCTTCTTTTCAAATAAAACTGAATCAAACTATTAATACATTCAGTACAGCAAGGTAACCTGAAATTACACTTTTCACTGTTTCTTTGCCTCATCTATTTTTGTGCTAGAAAAGGGGATTTCTTGTCCTTTCCCTTTTGTCTTCATCTGTTACAATTTCTGTATATTAGGCTCATGATTCATTTCACTCTTTTCTCCTAACCCTCTCATGTCTGGCCACAGGCCTCTTTTCCAAAACCCCAGGGATACAGATTCCATTTTGTTCTGCTTTCTTCTTTCTCCACCTGCTGCTGGCTGGCTCTGCTTGGCTTGTCCTCCCATCCCAAAGCTTGCTCAGAACCAGCACTGCTTCCATGTGCAGCTTCCATCCACAGCTTCCATCCAGAACTTCCATCCAGAACTTCCACCCACAGCTTCCATCTGCAGTTCCCACCTTCCCCCTTGGCCATTTCAATCTCTCTCCCATGTAACCATTGCTGGGGAGCCCCAACACTCCCAGCTCCAGCGCTGGTTGCTCTGCCCAAGAAAATGACTTTGTTCAGGCACAGGGGCAGGAACTGCCAGCCATTCTCCATGCTGGCTCTGTTAGGTGGCAGGGGTTTTGGGAGAGCAGCACACAGCTCGTGGCAGGGCCAGAGTTTCTGTGTGGCAGCACTGAGAGCACAAATACTTGCAGCAATCATGTGGGCTCCTTATCCAGGTATTGCCAAACCCCAAACCAGCCTATCCTGTCCAACCCCATGTGATGTTGCCCCGGGTGACACAGCCACAAACATCTATCCCACACATCTGTGTGCTGCCAAGGCTCAGAGAGGGGTTTAGACCAAACCAGTCCTGTGCTGACACGACACAGAACAAATGACAATGAAATTGCTCTTTGTATCGTGCCATTCACTTCATGGGCAGAACTCCTTCAGACTCCTCTCAAGTTTGCCAGTGTGGGTTCCCAGGTTGGGCAGTGCTCCCGGCTGAGTGCCTGCTCTGGCTGCCCAGTGGGGAGAAATCTGACTGGAGCCGATTTGAAAAAGCCCCTGGTGGCAGGAGGTATTTATAGCCCAGCACAGCGTCAGGGGCTGCCTTCGGCACTGCGGGCTCCTGGTGCTGCACTCGGTAAATCACAGATTATGGGGGCTTTGCCTTAGGAGCTTACAGCTGAGGAGGGCTCACAGGAGTGTGTGCCAGAGCACAGACAGTACCTGCTATGGAGCTAGCCGAGTACTATGGGATGTTATTCTGAGCTCTCTTTGATTTTCTCAATGCATGTCTACCTTTCCTTACTTGTTCTGGACCTGCCTTGCAAATCCAAGCAAATCCCATTCAAGAGAAAACAACTACCCAAGAATGGGAAGTGGAAAAGCTGACTGCTCTTTTTCCACTGACCCCTTTGGTTTGTTGTTGCCTCAGTTTTCCAAAACACCCCTACGCAGCACATCCTTCATCCACCTGTTGTATTGAGCTCTGTGAACTGTGTGTGGGAGGAATTGACTTCATAACGTGCCAATGTTGTGTAACACTGAGCCTTGGTGCTTGACTGGGGAGCCTGAGCACTCCAGAGGGTGAACTGAACCTAATTGGTGTCCAACAGCCAGCCTGATAGGTTTGGCTTTTTTGGTTCACATTTTGGATATCCATCCATCCATCCATCCATCCATCCATCCATCCATCCATCCATCCATCCATCCATCCATCCATCCATCCATCCATATGCCACACACAACTATAAATGCAAAAATACTTAGACAGAAGGAATATCTATAATTTGAACCCAAATTTCTAAGCAGAGAGGAAAAAAGTCCTTAACACAATGTGTTAATACTTACATATTAGCAGGCATGCAATAAAAATTTAAATATCATCCAGTTGCCATAAAACAATCTAAAACTGAACCAATGTATCATATTCTGTGTATTTATATGGTGGCACCTGATTTCATTGTCAAAGCAGTTTAAATAGCTCCTCTATTTCTGAAAAATATGAGTGATGACATCCCCTGCTATTTTTAGGAATAATATGTTTATCTTTATTTAGTTGCACTTAGATGGATGCTATATGGAGAAGTAAGCATTACCAGCCCTGGGCTGTTTTAGTCTGGAGGAACTGAAGTTACTGGTTTGTGATGGTGCCAGTGCTGATCTTTCTGTTCTGTGGGTCAGCAGCTGGAGGTCTGGTCCATTTTGGAATCTCTTTTTGTCTGCTCCCAGCTGTCTTCCCTCTTATCCCATAGTGGGATACATAAATTACTTTTACAGGTTCAACATTCTGGAGCAGTCATAAAAGTGGATTTTAAAGGGGGGAAAATCCTCAGATGAGGAAGAGAGGCTGATTCTCCCAAGGTAGTAGCTATCACTCATGGAAAAGGCAGGATGGGATATTACACTTACTTAATATAGAAGGCATCTCCTTTGTGTGCCTTACAATTGTTCTTTTTCTTACACTCTTGAAGAAAAAGAAAGGATACTTTGCTTCCAAGAAGAATTCAGTGGAACAATTGAAGATCAGTATGAACTATAAGAAGGGCTAAACCAGGTCAGATGAGCAGAGCATGAGGGAGGTGATGATTGGCTGCAAGGGGACTGAACCTGAGGATCCTGTGGGACGGGAGCAGAAGGTAAGTGTGACACTTCCAAAGTACTGCAAAGGCACCCCATGAGTGATCAGAGGTACATTTGACCATCACATCAGCTACATGAGCACCCTGAAGTACCAAGAAACTGCCTAAATATAATCTGGGATCACAAGTTACTGAGCAAAATGGAAGAATTTTTAGATGTAACTAATAGGGACAAGGAGGTTGTCTTCTCACCATCCCAGGAATGTATTAGAAATGACAGTCAATAATGCCTTTGTTTTGAGTCTCTGCTTTTTTACTAGGATAAAAACCTACAAAACAGTTTACTGGGATTACCTACAAGACAGTTCTACACTGTAGGAAATACAGTGTGCTAAAAGAACAAATAAAATTGGCATGAATTCAGTGGCAGCCTCAAAGGGATCACATATCTGTGTGCCTTGTTCCCCCTCCAGATGACTCCTCCTCCAGTCTAGGTAAAAAACTGCTGCTGGTGTAGTGTCCAAAAGCTGCTCAGGGAGACTGAGCTTTACAGCCCTCTGCAGAGCTGAAGAATTACATGATTGTATGATTTACATTTCCCTGGAAGTGTTCAAGGTTGCTCTTGAAACAACTTGTTCTAGAGAAAGGTATCCCTGTCTATGGAATATGGGGGCAAGGGGAGAGAAATGAAATGGTCTTGAACGTCCCTTCCAGCCCAAAGCATTTTATGATTATTATTATTATTATTCTTTTAAGCAACTGTCATTTGTAAGAATTCTGTTGAATCAATTTAGTTGCATAAGTCTTAAAGAAAGAGTGCTATTCAAAATTCTGATTTTATTTTCAAAAACTTCAAGCGAGTAAAATGGAATAAGAAACAACATAAGCTACCTTTAAAGCCAAACTGATTGAGTTTATTTTCCAATTTACCCAGGCATTTCTCCCCAGGATATGGTCAAGTTATTTCCAGGCTCATATGTTAAAACTTACACTGTTTAGCAACCTGATTCTACCTGATGGAATAAATCCAATAAATCTTAGCTAATAGCCTGTGCTGAAGTAATCATTTGAGCAGATGTTACATGTCATTCAAGTAGTTAGTTTTTGCTGAAATATGTTAGTTTTTCACAAGATACAATGAGAAGAGTATAAACTATATTTGCACTGAAAAAAAACTCATTGATAGTTTAGAGTAAGGGATACCTGCCAAACATCATGGTCTAGAAATCTGAAGAACTTTGGTTTTCTTTAGGAACTAGAGTAGCCTGTGCCACTTCTTTTCCATCTGCTGTTTTCTCAGTATCTTTTCCTTTCATTTCTGCTTTTTACAGGATATATCAGAAAGACTTTAGCCTACAGGATTTCTTTTATTCCCTTGCCAGCACTGTGGTTGCACTTAGGTATCCCTTCACCACTGGCATGACTCACCTAAAATACATCCCTATCTACCCCAGTCAGAAACTAGTTCCAAACCAGTAAAACAAGCAAATTCAAGTTTCCTATAGCCCCAGGTGTTACACTGTTTGCATCTCTATCCTGGAATATCTTCAGTCGTTCTCACACCTCTCATCCTCCTTTTTGGTTTTGTCATCTGGGTAAATGACAGACAGGCAGGCTTGTAAAAACTGCTTATGTATACACCAGTGGAATGGGGAACCACCAGCTTCTCCTGGCTCCCTCTGCTCAGCAGCTCTCTCTAATTTAGCCAGCTGCTGGTTTCTACAAAACTATCAAAACTTGGATCTTCTGCCACAGTTAACTGATATTGCCCAAAGTGTTCAAAAGCTGGAATATTTTATCTGGGGAAATGTGAGGGAGGTAAAAGACTTCAGTGTATGGCCACTGAATGGAGATGTGATACTGAGAAAGCAGGGAAGTCATGTTGGACATTTCTTAGCTGTCCTATCTTTGTCTGACCCAGATAAAAGGAAGAGCTCCCTAAATACTCTAAGAAAGAAGCCTCAGTCCTGGTGGTGTTTTCCAAAGCTGCCCTACATTCCATCCCCAGAGGTCAGAAATGCTCTGTGGCCCCAAGCACCACCAGGACCCAGCTGAAGGCTCCAGCTGCTGGAGCTGCTAAAGGCATTTGCAAGGGACAGGTTGTTAAGAAATGAGCAAAGTTCTGGAAAATAGCAGCTCTTCCTTTCAAATGTGAGTTCAGATCAGTGTGCTGCTCCCTCTGCACACTTTGCCTCTATAGTTCAGTTTCCTAATTCCAGCCTTGTCTACAGTAATGGTGAAAATGTTGCCCCCATCAATCTGTTTGTTTTTTCCTAGGACTCATTTGGCAGCCCAGGGAATAACTCTGAATTTTGGTTACCAGGCTGTTTCTTTCCTAAGTGGGTCAATATCAATGCTGAGAAAGAGCAAAAATTGATCTCTAATATAAATTATATGCACTTTTCCCTTTACAAAGCAAACCAGCATAAATTCCAATTTATTATAACTGTAATAAATCCCTAAGTTTTAAAAAAGCCTTAAAATAATGTACATAAAATGCCATGATTTCAGAGTGCTCATTCTCCCTGTTGTAAGTTCTAGCACTGAGTGAATGGATCACTAGCTCAGTACCTGGAGCCAGAATGTGGAGAAGATTCAAAATAAAAATTAGGAGGGGGAAAATGAATTAGAAAAAGTAGTTGATACTATCTGGAGGTCTTTGTTAGTAGAGAATGGATTTTTTTTGTCTAGATCCAATGGAACTGATGGTCCTTATGTTCCTCAAGAGTGAGAAGTATTATGGCCAAACTGATAAGTGAATAATTTAATTGCATTTCTTAAAAGTGTGAGAGGCTGACAAGGAGTAACATTAAACTAATATGGGGAATTACATGTACTCTGAGAATCAGAAAATTCTGGGGGTGTCAGTAACACATAAAATTAACTGTGTTGTCCTTTAAGTAAGACCTAAATGGTTCTTTCCAAGAAAAAGAGTAATCAGACCAAATTCCCATTAGCAGTGGATCCCTGTGCAGCTTTAGTGAGGTGAGTTTTTCATGTCATAGTCTCATTTGCTGGAGAGCATTGTCACTGTTTTGGTTCCCTTCAAATGTTATGTATTTTATTGATGAACAAATGTGTTCTTGTTCACTGTTGTAACATCATTTTAACAGCACTCATCAGCTTTGGTCCCTCTGAATGCCATCTTACAGAGACCAAAAAGAAATTACCTGGATGTGGAATGTAGAGCTACAGCTAAAGGCAGCTTTTCACTGCTGGCACTTGGTGTTTTTTGGAGCTGTCCTGAAGCTGCTCTGGTTCTTGCAGGTGGGTGGGCTCAGCTCCTGGCTGGGTGCTGGAAGTTCTGCAGGGTGTGTTGTGACAGGGCTGAACCAGAGTATATTGACATGGGTAGTGGGACATTTACTGTAGAAATGGATGTGTTTGATGCCACTCAAACAATTCCAGAATAAGAAGTGCCTGGAGCACTAAAGAATATAACAGGTTAGAGAAGTTCTCATCAAGAAAATGTTATTTATAGCAGAGGACAAGGAAGGCCCCATAGAAGATTCTGATAAAGGCCAGCCTGGCTCAGTTACCATCAAGAGATGGAAATCCCTTTGTTCTATTGTTTTCACACTTTTCCCCCTCCATATGCTGCATTTGTATTAATAAACTAAGCAGTGATTTTGTCACAATATGTCACTGCTGATCTTGAAAAGAAGTACAGCAGGTGTTCAAGTGAAGACAAACCTGTGAGGCAAATCTGCTTGATTCAGCACTGGCATAATCTGAAAACAAAGAATTGCAGAGTTTTATCCTTCAGAGATAAAGACATTATGTCTGAAACCTGGGAGATTGTCTTTAAAGCTTAAAAGGAGGGACAGAAATCCAGCAATTTTAAATCCATCCTTTAAAATCTCTGAGACCAAATGTGAGGCTTTTTTCTGTTGGATCCTGCTGTGAAGTGACAGTGCTGCATTTGTGCTATCACCATTATTATCTTAGTCCATGATCTGCTGTGATATCATGTTACTTCTGTGTGAGATAAAGCAGAAGGTCAGAGTGGACTGACAAAATCCCACCAGTACAGAACCACTGGCAGCACTGCTGTGGAAATTCAGAAACATCCCCACTGGGGTTTCTCTCATGGAATGCTTTCCTTCCTTTCCTTCCTTGCTATAAGAAAACAGCTCATGAAAACTAAGTTTTAAGTAAAATAAATTGCTGAATATCTGCAAAATACTCCTACTTGTTGTCAATCTTCCTAGCAGAATTGTAAAATACTTTTCTAAAGAGCCAAAACCTGGTGTGGTTTGCAATAGTTTCAGTACTACAGAGCTCTGTTTTCCCCTTGCTTGTTAATTTGGCTTGCTCAGGGAAAATGGAACTCCCTTCCTGTTTCCCCCCAAGACCTTTAGTCACTTCCTGTCTCTAAATAAAAACTCCTTTCATTTGTTCTTAATTGATGATAGATACTCTTCCAAGTATTCTGATAAAATCAGCCAAATTATATATAGATTTTTTTCCTTCTTGTAGGTGACCAAAAATCCCCCTAGTCAAATATGTCAGCACTGTGTCTATACTCAGAATTTGACAAAATTTTAAAGGTAACTTGTTGCCTTAGGTTATATTATAATGGAATTCTTAAAATCCATTTTCTTGTTTAACCAAGAGATGCAAAACATAGATTTGCTGGTGAAATTATAAAGACCTTATTCAATCAAAGTATTTTATTTGCTATGCCTCCATTCTACTGCTGCTGTAGCATCCCTTATATCACTGTAAAAGGGGCTGGCTGACTTAAAAGGGTAAATGGATAATTTGTTAATGAACACCCAAAATCTTAGGGCAAAGAATGGAATCTGAAGAACTCACAGTTTGTCAGCCTTATTCACCTGCTGGAAACATTTATCTCCATCAGAACTACAATGTTGCCCTCACTGTATTTATAAAAATACTTTGCACATTTATTTTGGTAATTTCTGGTAGTGATAAGGACATTCCTGGGGAAAAAAAAATCTCATCTGGAATTTCCTGTGCCTGATCTGAGACTGGATTGGGTGCAGGGAAAAGCTGCTTGGAGGAGCAGGGGGAAGGGTGACAGCACAGCTTCTCCAGTGTTAGCTTTGGAAAGCAAGGGCTGGGCAAAATGTATTCTTAGGAATTAAAATTCAGAGAAAATAACAATTTAAAGGCAAAAGTGGTAAGAGGATATACCTTGGCCCTGAGAAAATTAGGAGTGGAAGCTGGAAGGTCTCTTGTTATTTAGAAAAGGAGGTATCTTAGAATGGCCTTCCCAATACTAAGAGCAGCAACAAATCTCTGGGTTCAGACTGTTGGTGCAAAGAACACAAGATGTTTTCCTGAGGCAAGAGAGGGTGCAGTGCTGGGAGCCTTGGAGCCCCTGCATTCCCTTGTTGCCATCCCATTTTCCAGGCAGTGACTGCAGCTGCTGCCTGAGCCCCAGTTTCCAGCCAGAAGCTCTTCCCTCTGCAGCTGCCCCTCAGTCCCTCGGTGTGCTCAGGAGCACTGAGCTGATCCCACCTGGGAGCTTCTCCTGCTGCAGGATGGGACAGCTCAGGGAATGTCCATCCCTGATCCACTGCACCAGGAGAGCTGCTTCTTTTCCTCAACTTCTCCTGTCTCACTGAACTGGCAGCTGCTTGCTCTGAGTGTTTCCATGAACTAATCTTTTACACAGGACAATAAATCATCTGTGGGTTAAAAACCCATCATAATGTTGGAGTAGTGTTAAATATAGAATTATAAGGCCTTTTGGTCTTATTGAGGCAGCTGTGTGGGTGGAAATTGCATCCAAATAGAAGCTATTTTAGTTAAATTAAGTGTTGCCCTAAGGGCTTTGGCCAATGTTCCATCTCTGAGCAGAAAGCTGGAGACCACACCAGAATCTAACACGAGCTAGGTGCCAAGTTTTCTTCTGCTCTCCCTTTCCTCTTTCCTTACCTCTTTCCATTCCTCTTTTTTCCCCCTTTCCTCTTGCCTTAAATTTCTTCTTCCCTTTTTCTTCCCTCTTTTCTTTTTCCTCTTCCTTTTATGTTATCCTTTTTCCTTTCATTTTTCCTCTTTCCTTCCCTTTTCCTTTCATTTTTTCCTCTTTCCTTCCCTTTTCCTTTCATTTTTTCCTCTTTCCTTCATTTTCCACTTTTTCCTTTCCTCCTTTCCTCTTTCCTTTCCTCATTTCCCCCCTTTCCTCTTTCCTTTCCTTCCTTTTCCTCTTCCCTTCCTTTTCTCCTTTTTCCTTCCATTTTTCTCCTTTCATTTTTCTTTTCCTTTCCATTCTTTCCCACAGAAGTTGTACAATTTAAATTCATACTCTAAAGAGATGATGAGATCTGTTCATGGGGCTGCCTTACACTAGCACGGGTGGTTGAGCAGGTTTATCTCTTCTGACAATGTCTCCTCTCTGTTTTTTTTCAGACATGGGAAGGTTTTTGCATCATGTTTTGGTTAAAACTTCCATTCCCATCGGAGGAAGGCGCTGGCTGACTCCACTTCCCGCCCCAGGGGGATGTGCCTGCGGTGATCGGCGCGATGCCCAGGGATCGGGATCGGGACCGGGACGGCGCCTCACTCTTCCCCGACCCGCAGTGCGGCGGCGCCCGGGATGCCCCGGGATCCTTCGGTCACATCCAGGGTGAGAGAGGCCGGGCTCGGGCGGATCGGTGCCCTGCGCCATCCGTACCCGGGAGCCCAGCCATCCCCTTCTCTTTCTGGAAATCGCTGAGGGTTTCTGGCCGCTGCTTACAATAAAAGAAAAAGAGAGAATGACACTGCTCCTGGCAGAGGAGAGCGGTGAATCACGCCATGCGCTCCCAGGCTGTCTGTCACGGGGCGATGGAGGGGCCCCGGGCCGTGCCCCGTCTCCTTTGCCGCCCCACCCGCGATCTCCGCGCTGAACTTTACCCGACTTCTCAGCCCCTCTCCGCCAGCCATTGGGTCCGCCCATCTGATGCATATTCATGAGGGGCCACGCCCGAGCCCGCCCTTCATTGGCTGCTCCTCGCTCTCTCCCGCTCCCATTGGCTGGCGTTGCCGCCGCTCCGGGCGCTGGGCGGGGCGGGCGCGCCCGCGCCTCCCGGGCGGTGACTCACAGGGCGTGGAGTGCGGGTCCCGCAGCGGCGGCGGCAGCGCAGCCCGCGCCTCCCCCCGCTCCCGCACTACTCATTGTTCCGCCCGCTCCAGGCACCATGGACGAGCTGGACCAGTCGCCCCTGGTCTCCTCCTCCTCCGGGCCAGCCCGGCCGCAGCAGCCACAGTTTAACTACCAGTTCGTGCTCGACGACGAGAAGGAGGAGGAAGAAGAGGAGGAAGAGGAAGACGAGGACGAAGACTTCGACGAGCAGCTGGAGGTGATGGAGAGGAAGCCTGCCGCGGCTCCCGCCGCAGCCCCGCAGGAGCGGCCGCCACAGCTGCTGGACCTCGGCGGCCCCGCCGAGCCGCCCCGCCCCGCTGCTCCGGAACCGCCGCAGCCCGACTGGAGCCCCCGGGGAGCTGTGTCCTCTTCCTCCTCCTCTGCCACGACGCCGTCCCCCGCGCAGGAGCAGGTCCCGGCCCCCACCCGGCCCGCGCAGCCCCAGCCGCCCAAGCCCGAGCCTGCTGCTGTGCCCCGGAGCAGAGGGTCCTCCTCCGGCTCAGCTGGTGAGTGCTCCCGCCCCGGGCTCGAGGAGGGCGGCGGCCGGCCGGGGGAGCCTCCACCCGAGCCGCTCCGGTCCTCGAGCCCCGCTGCCCCGCCGGGAGGTTCCCTTTGTCTGCCGGCCCTCGGCCGCCTCCTGCGGCATCGCTCCCTCCCCTCAGCCGCGCTCGGGCGCGGCCCCGCTCCCCGCGGCCCCTCCGCAGCTCATGCTGGAGAAAAGGCTCCCCCTCCCCTTTCTTTCTTTTTTTCTTTTCTTTTTTTTTTCATTATAATTTCTTCTCTTTCCCTCCTCCTCCCCTCTGTGTTATGCTAATGGCGGGAGGGGGAAGCGCCGCCCCGGCCGCCGCCTCGCACATGGGCCGCCCGGGGGCGAGGCCGCCGCCGCCGCCTGGCAACGGCCGCGTCGCGGCGGGAGCGGGGGGCGAGCCCGGGCTACCGGCCGAGGCCAGAGACAGCGGCCGTGTCCGGCATACCGGCTGAGCCCCGCGGGGACGGCCCTGCCCGGGGTACCGGCCGAGTCCCGAGGGACCGGCCGCGGCGTCCTCGCGGCTCCGGCAGCTTCTCTCCCGGCGCAGAGCCCTCCTCCCCTCGCCGCATTGTCCCAGGCACGGTTCCCCCCGGGCGGCCCGGCACTGCGGGTTTGGGTGTGGGAGCGCGGGGGAGGAGGGAAACATAAGATACTTGTAATCTTACTCATGTTTAACACAGCGCCTGGAGGGAGGGGCGAGGCGAGGGACTGCGGAGCCGCCGGCTCCCCTCCACCTGGCCGGCACAGCCCTGCGGCCGCAGCCTGCGTGGGGACGCCGCGCCCCGGCCGCGGACTGCGGGGCTGAGCCCCCGAGAGGGAGCCGGTGACCCAGGGAGGAATGTGCGGTAGCACAAAGGGAGACCGGGCTGCTCGCTGCTCTAGGTGTGGCAGTCCTGGAGAAGAATGTCAGCCTCGCGTCCTGGATGGCCGCGGCTCAGCCACGGCTGTCACCTGGGGCTGCTCCAAGGCGTCGCCCCGTAATGTGGGGGTTCGGCGGAGCGCGGGGCTGTGGAGCGGAGGGCGTGTCACCCCCAACGATTGCTGGTGCTGCCCGATTGCCAGAGCCCTTCTCAGGTCTAATCCGGGAGCTGACCCGCATGACTAATGCCTTGCATGCGGATTGCGAGTGTGCTTTGGCTCCACTTCCCCTTAATTCAAAGTAAAAGAGCTAACTTGAGCTAAAACAGAGGAAAGGAACGAATTCAAGCGCCTTGAGATCGTCATGGTGTGTGCTTATCTTCATTGCTGTTGTGGTGTTAGTATGTTGTAAAGATGCAGGATTTCAATAATAACTAAACACCACAGTATGAGAGGCCATGATATTCAAGATCTAATTTAAAAAAAGCATTTGGAACAATAATTTTTTTAAAGGCCTGTTAAAACCCGAATTTAGCTTTTTTCAGGGGAAGTTTCACAATGCATTTTATTTGCATGTGTGATGGGACTTTATGGTTACTTGTGCTGTTGTCTTTCACGAAGCCTACTTTGTTTTGTTCTTCTGGAAGCTCTCTATGTAGCAATATGCCAAGGAGATGAATTTTGTTTTGTTTCCACCATTTGGAGGACAGATGATGACAAAAGCTTGCAACAGACTGAAGAGGAGGGATTCTATATGATGGATGAACAGAATTTTTTCTAGGCGTGTTCCCTGAGTGGAGCTCTGGGTGGTTTAAACAGAACTGAATGGAAGAAATAGGATCTACCAAATCATGTTACTTTAAAAAGGAGGGATGAAAGCATGTTTTCTGGAAGTGATTTGGTTTTTTTTTCCCTCTCTGACCCCTGAAGGATAAGGCAAAAAGAGCACAGTAATTCCTGAAATAGTTCTGTGTTAGAGACCTAACTGTGAGAATTGCGTAGTATAGCTGAGAAGTGGCATCAAGGAGTTATTTTAATTTGTCAGTGATGATTAATTTAGGGCTCTGAAGTAAGGACTGGCATCTGGGGGAGGCCTGGTTTCCAAAGACAAGGTGTTGTAACACAATGCTCATCTAATGATGAGTTGAAATATTAGAAGCTCTGTGCTTGAAACTCCTGGATGAGAGCAAACGATGTTGATAAAAGCATTGCCAGGTTATCTCACGAGTACTTTGGCCTTCTCAGATGCAGGAGCACTTAGTTTCCATCATGTTAAATATCCATTTAAACATCAAATATTTGTTAGTTTTGCATTTAGCAGTGGGTGTTAAAACCGTCTGGGTCAAGATATTTGGCTTGGTTTCAACTGAGTTCACTCTCAGTCATGCTGGGAGACTTGCAAAATGAATTTGCTGCCTGCAACTGGTGGCAGGGTGGCCATGGCAGGGACAGCCACGTGGCCCTGTGGTTTGCTCTCTGCAGAGCTGTTGTTTCACTTACTTTGAGCTCTGCTGTTTGAATTTAAGGTCTAACTGAAGAATTACAATTCACAGTCTAGAAATATTGAAAAAAAATCTCTTTATATTTGACATCTAATGCTTTCATTTATGAGAATTTGAGGCAAATAACTTTGAAATTCTGTTTCCAGGAGGAGGAGAGTATGGCCTGTAGCAGAGAATAGCAGGGCTTCTTTTATCTGCAACAATTGGCCATGGTGCTGCCTTTTGGCAGTGGAACAATAGCAAAAATGAACTGCCTGCTTGATGGCCCATTGAAACGGATTTTATGTATATATGGAGGTGTTTTTTAGAAAGAAAACCTTTGTAATTGCTTTTAGTTACACACTTAAGAGTATTCAGTATCATTGTGACATAATTATATATAATGCAAGTCCCTGACAGGGTAACAGCAGCCTACCTTCTGAAGAGCTAATGTAAATATTTGCAGGAGGAGAAAACAAGCAGGAGCTCTGCAGTCAAACTTGGGTTCTCCTGAATGATTTCTGGGGTTTTTGTACTTGCTGTTTTGTGAGTAGCAGAAACTACAGTTCTGGCATGATTACTGCATAAATCTTTTGTTTACCTGAATTTACATAGAGTGCAAAAAAAAAAAAAAAAAGTCAGAGGTAGTTATCCATGGTCCAAGTAATACCCCTCTGCCCAAAGTAAGGATAACCAGTGTACTATGATGAGTAGATGCCACTTTGCCTCTTCAAGCCCTAGATTCTGCAGCAAAAGGAGGCTCATACATCACTTTTCTGGAAGAGACTGGTGTGTTTTGGAGTTAAGCTGCTCTTACCAGAAGGCTGTACATGAAATCCACCAGACTGGCCCTAGGCCAGCATGCAGAGAGAATAAAGATGTTTCCTTGTATGTCTGTTGCTTTCAGCTGACCTGGGTTAAATACATATGCAAACGTTGTGGAGGGCCAGTTTATTAATTAGTCTTGCTTTTCCACATAATTATGTAGGATTTTTTCTTGAATTCATCCATGCTGAGGAGAGGTCTGGGGAAGCTTTGCCAGCCAGTGTCAAGCAGAGGTCAGCAGAGCTGCCTGGAGCTGTCCCTGGCCAGGCTGAGCCCAGCCGCAGGAGGTGCTGAATAAATGCAGATCTATACTTGCTCTGCTCAGCCCAGTGAGAACCTTTTACCCTGCTCATCCTGCATTTGCATTTGATCCAAATTCTAAAGCAGCGTTTTTGCCTCTCAGATTTCTTTCTGCTGTGCTGCTGTGTCTGCATGGACTCCTTCAGAGGAGTTGTGTGCATTTTAAGCCAGGATGCAGCATGACTTGGAAAAAACAGAGTTGTCCTTGGATGCTGTCACTGGTGACTTTCATTTACACCCTTCTTTTATTAAAATATGTACCCACTGATCTTCAGTGTTTCTCTGAGGTGCAAGACATTTTCTCTTCCCAAGTATAGTCAGCAAAGCTCTAAGGGAGGTGTTCACAACCTGGGTTATCTAACTTAGAATGTGATTTAAAAAACCCCAGCAATTTGACTGCTATAGTAAACCTTCATTTTCACATTTCATGTTCCCATCTTGGTGAGCTCAGCAAAGGATCATTTTATTTATTCAGTTTTGTTCATTGTCATGTGCAGTGTCCAGCACTGGGGCCTGCCTCTGTAACTGAGCTGGTGTAAGAGTTCCAGAAGCCAAGCAGCCCTGACTTCTGGTAAGTGTGCAAGGGCAGTCCTGCCGAGTTTGATGGTGTGTTTGCTTTGTGTGTGTGTCCCTGGACTCGCTTTCCAGGATAAAACCACACAGTTCCACCTACCCTATAATGATGTAGCCCTCGGGGAAGTTTTGAATTGCACTGGAGTTTTCCCCTTGGAGATGAAATCCTCCAAACCACAGTTCAGGAGGCAGTGAGGAGCTGCTGTTTGTTTGCCCTCCTTCCCCTCCTCCCAGCCTGTACTTAAGGAAGTTTCCAGCTTGGCTATGGAGTGACCACTGCCTTGTTGCATCACCACTGGTGGCCACAGAACCTCTTTCTTATCTCACAGATAACCACAAACAGCAGCACTTGTGGAAGCTGAGGGGAGTTTTCAGGATTCCCAGTCAGAGGTTTTCTCCAAGTTGCTGGGCAAGCAGATGTTGTGTTCATTTTTCTTCCTCCAGTGCCCAGGATTTTGGAGAGCACTCAGTCCAAGAGCTTGGCTGATTAGAAGGAGCCATTTAGGCATCATTCCTCTTACCCCTGGAGCCCAGTTCCCCTGCTGCTGGAATTCTGGGGGGCTCTGGTGGTGGCCACACAGTTTAGAGGGGATTTTGAGGCTGTTTGCCTGTTTCCATGTCCATCCTGCCACACCCAGCTGCTCGATGGCTCTCCTGTGATCCTGCCCTTTGTGTGCTGGGAAGAAACAAAGGGCAGGGAACCTTCAACTGGAGCTCTTGGTGTGCTGGAGTGATATTTCTTTATTTTCTGTTAATATTTTGACAAAAGCTTCTTCTTTTTATTTGTGCTGGCAGGTTTCTGTAGTAACTCTGAAACTCAGATAGCAAAATTAGCAAAGCATAGTTCAATCTGAAAATGTCTTTTGGGTACTAGTTTGGCAGCAAAGAAATAGTTCTTGGTTTTTTTATTGGCTAGAAAATGGAAAGCAACTTGGAGCTTGCAGGTAAATTATCTTAAGATATTCAGAAGTGCTTATACATGAAGTAGGAGGAAAATTGTGTAACTCTCAAGCTGCTTTAGAAATGAAAGGGAAAAAAAGAGCTATTATTGCCAAGTAAAAATAGTGAACTGTGAGACCTCAGTAGAAAAGTAATGGTTTAATGCAGTTTTAAAAAAATTTCTTTGTTTATGATCTAAAATAGAAATGGCTCCTGTGTATGCTTTGGAAACACTGCATATTTTCTACTTATTCTGCAGTGTCAGTTTTTAGGGCAGCATAGGACAGCCAGAACTGAGATCCTGCTCTCCAGACAGATGACATGCTTGGTGGATGGCTTTTTTAATTGGTCTTTCCATCAATAAGAACTATTACAACAGCAATGAAATAATGGCCTTATTAATATTCACAAGGTCTGAAAAAATCGAATTATCTCAGTAGAATGTTTTTTATCTTTCAAATGGAAATAATCAATCTGCTGCCAACTGTAGCTGTCAAAATATGAAGATTTTAAGTTAGGTTAGATTTTATGTTTTTAAATTACTGATTTTCCTCATTATTTTAATGGTTTTATCTCAATTTGTTGCTTTCTGATGAATAAAGAAAAAATACTTTTAATTTTATCTCCCCTCTCAATGTAGAAATATTGGGAACACCAGTGTAACTCTCCATGGTTTTACTGGGAGACTTGCTTTGTGTCTGAGATACTCCCAGCTTCTACTGGCAGCTTTTTAATGAGCAGGGCAATCATGTCATCAGCTCCATCAGCTAGGGAGAACATGTTAGTTAAGATGTCTTAAATGAGACACAAGACTGAGATAAATATAAACTTTCCTGTTGCCAGTTAAAATGTTCTCAGTCTGTCAAAATCCTCCTGCTTATCCAGTCAGCACTGGTTGGTGACAGTTTTCCTTGAACCCTGCTCTCCCCTCTTTTCTGACAGGAGAGAAAATTCCTTCATGCCTGTCTTGGTGTGTCCCTGTGTGTGGCAGGGAGAGCAGTGCCAAGGAAAGCAGAGCAAGGAGCTCGTGTGAGGCCTTGCAGAGCAGCTTGGGCTCAGAACAGACAGGAACAAGGGAGGAGAAAAATGGCACTGGTGGCAGAGAGGCTCCTCCTTTGTGGGCTTCAGCCAGGTCTGCTCAGAGAGATGGATTTAAAGGGCTTTAAACCCAAGGCTTCCTGTAAAGATCACACTGATAAACAAGAAAATTGGGTTTTCCCTGTGGGTTTAAAAAAAGAAATGGTTGGGCAAAATCTGTATTGACCAAAATCTATTGTAGTGCTGGTGATGCCTGATCCCCTTGGGAGTCAGGAGGGCATCAAGACTGAATCTTCACAGTGCTGTTCTCCTTTAATTAAAATATATTCCACAGACACTGATGGCTACACCAAGTCCATATTCTTACTCTCTATATCTCATCCATTGGACACCTTATGCACCTTTTTTTTTGTTTATTTTGCAGACTGTAAGCTCTTGTGTCAGAGATGGAATTAAAATGCTTTAAACCCAAGGCTTCCTTTAAAGATCACAGTGATAGACAAGAAAATTGAGGTTTCCCTGTGTTTTGTTTTAAATGACAAAAAAATGAAATGATTGAGCAAAACCTGTATTGACCAAAATCTATTGTAATGTGGTTGATACCTGATCCCCTTGGGAGTCAGGAGGACATCAAGACTCTGAATCTTCACATTGCTTTTCCCCTTTAATTAAAAGATATTCTACAGATACTGGTGGCTACACTGAGTCCATATTCTTACTCTGTCTCTCATCCATCAGACATCTTATGCACCATTTTTTTTATTTTGCAGACTGTAAGCTCTTGTGTCAGAGGCTTGTCACACAAGGTAATGTGCTGGGAAGAGATGCCAAAAGAAATCAGTAGCATCTCATCTTCATTCTTTAAAGATTATTTTAGCTAATAAATACATTCTTCTGCAATGATAAGGTTGCTCATCTAAATACTGCTTAATTTGTTTAATTGTGGGGAAAGCAGGGAAAAATCCATCTGTACAAATCAGTGAAAGGGAATCTTATGATTGGTATAATCTCTAAAATTAAATTGGATAATGTCTGCATAATGATAGGATTTGCATGGCTCTTTAGACCTCCTGCCTTTGAATAAGTTCTGATGTAATTACTCTATTTTTCTGCTTTGTGGCACTGCCAGAACTCAAATTTCTTTTTGTTATTTCAACTTATGGTTAAAGTGTCTAGCTCTTAAGGAAGAGTTACTTAGTTTTCAGTGGAATTATCTGGGTTTCTTTTGGTTACAAATGTTGCCAAAGACTGAGTACTTGGATTTAAAGCTGTGTCTAGCTGGACACGTGTGTTTGCACTTGGCTAGATTGTTTCTTTGTGCTTCTTTTTAATCAAACACATTGAAACAGTATAAATTGGTGTCTGTAAAGGCTGAATCTGGGAATGCTCATGCTTTAGATGGTTCTAAATTAAGACTTTGCTTTGTTATTAAACACATTTGATTTATATATTAAATACAGTTGTGATTGTGGAGTGGGCGTTTCAGGCCATCAGAGGTGGGCTGTTCACAGCTGGGGTTAATTGTGGCCACCTGATTTATATATTAAATACAGTTGTGATTGTGAAGTGAATATTTCAGGCCATCAGAGGGAAACTGTGAACAGCTGGGTTAATTGTGACCACCTGACTTCAGTAAAGGGAGGCTTTGCCCACCACCTGATGCTAATTTGGGTAATAAAGCAGAATTTCTGTGCTTGGAGCTGTTACCTTGCAGGGGGAAGGTGCAGCCAAGGTGTGTGGGACTGAGCTGTGCCATTTCCTCCTCCCTGAGCTTTGGGAGGAGAGCAGAGCAGGAGCAGAACAGTTTTCTCTTTGTTCCTGAGAGGTTTTCATTTCCCCGTGGTGAGCTGCTGTGGATTGCTGGGTAGGGAAAGGTATGTGCATCCTGTTTGTGGGAATTCTGTGTGCTCTTGCTGTGAGAGGAGTGAAAAGTTTCTTTGGAGCTGAACTGTGGGACTTTTTTCTCTCTTTGTTTAGTTTTGCTAACAAAAGACGTCTGATAAAATCCTGTCCCTGCTGTGAGGGGATGGGGGGTGACACTCGGTGGATGAGGGACTTTTAGCAGAAAGTGGCATTAGAGAGCCACTCTCTGAAATGCTTTGTGTCCCTCCCTGGTGTTACTGACAAAATGGTTCCAAGAGCGAGGTGAGAATGGTGCCTGTGTCTGAAGTGTTTGATGGCCTTGCAGAAACATCGTGCTGGTGGGTTCTTAATTTGGCAGCCTGGGAATTGTAACAGGGAACTCTGTGACAGAACCAGGATTAATTCTCTTCCTTGTGTCCCTCTGTCCATGCTTTGGTTGGCACTTGGGTGTTGCAGGGGAGTGGAACTGCCTTCTGTTCACTAAATAGCTGAGCAAAAGGAGAAATGCACACAGCTCACCTCTGTCCTGGTGCTTTACAGGGACTGCTCGCCTCAAGTGGAGCTGTTCTAAAAGAGGAGAAGCTGTGAAATTGGACTATGTAAAAATGATATTACAAAAAACTTACATAAACCAGTTGGATTATAGATTTCTGCTTAGACAACAAGAAAATGTTATTTGTTAGAGACCTGTTTGCAGAAACAAACTATTTAAAATGCTCATTTGAACTTGTTTTCTTCATGCACTTCAAATAGTGCAGCCCAGCTCTCCCTGCAGGTGATGCATGATTCCACTCTGCAGTAATTGCTATGAAGGGCTGGAATGACCTACAGCTGGGTTTGTTAATGATCAAAGGTCTTGGCTCCTTTGTGATCCCAGCTGTGATGCCCTCAGGGTGTCCAAAATGGAGCTCCATTTTCCCCTTTAAATCTTCAACAGCTCCTATCTTCTGTAGCAGCTTGCACACTTTCCTCCCAAGATTTCCAAATAGTTTCCTAAACTGGAAACTTCTCTTTAAAAACTTAGACCTATAACTAAAAAGAGCCAAATGAGAAAAAACTAATGATTTGCTGTGACTCTGCAGCCTGATCTAATGATGTGAAAAGGTGCTATTAATAGTTAATGTTCTTCATCTTGAATGGTTTCAATATTTGGTGAAATCCCGTATTTAGAACAATCACATCATAACAGGAGATGATTTAAATGGAGTTTGTGTAGGCAGCTACTTTTCTCAGGAAATTCTTGTGAAGTTGTGTGCCCTTGTTTTGTACTGCAGTAGGAAATTAGGCATCTGAGAACTTGAAATAATTAACTTTTAAATGGCCACATGTGTTGCTAAACAGCTTGAGATAGAAATGCTGCTGGGGCAGCCTCCACTGTGGGCACATGAGCAACTTGGTTTGCATTGAAGGAACAATTTCTCTTTCATATCTGCCCTGGAGGGGTTGCTGCAAATGGAACTTTTCCATGACTTGTGAGTCATGTCACAGATGCCATTCCTTGGAGTATTAATTTTCCTCTGTTTTCCTTTATTGTTAAATATTTATGTTAACAGGAGAGGCCTTTCACAATGTCCCACTGTGGGAGGTCTGTAAGGTAAAAGCAGTCCCTGGCTGTTGGTGTCTTGCTCATTTCCTAGGCTTGCAAAGGTGAAATGGATTCTTAGACTCCACTTTTGCCCATTTTGTTTTAAGACTAGCAGGCATTTTCCAGCAATCTAATGCAGGAAGTGGTTTTGAAGCTCTGGAGGCTGAAACTGCCACCTAATGCAGTCTCCTGCCCAAGCTGAGCTGGGCACAGGTGAGGTTTGCTCAGTGTTTCTGTGGGTTTTGTCTGTTCTGATGCTGAGCTCACACACAAATTGAGAGCAGCAGAACAATAAAAGAACAATAAAGCTGTGTGAGCACAGTTCTGCTGCTGCTGACTGGGAGGAGGCACATGGGAGCAGAGGGAAGGGTCCTTCCCTCACACAAATCCAGTGAGGAGGGACAGGAATTGTTCTGGCTCAGTTCTTATTTTCTCTGACTAGACTGAAGTCCTCTGCTTTCCTTTGGCAACTATGTTTTTTGGGAAGAAAAAAGGCTCTTTTCTCATAAATTGCTTTACTTGGAATTGTCAGTTTACTTACTTAATTTTAAACATTTTTCTCTGGAAATATTTGCACATAACTTTCATTTCGTTAGTTGTGTGAGAAATCTCCATTTATTTCTCTACTTTTTATCTGAGATTTTGGTATTTAAATGTTAAGTTTTATGCTGGTAACGTCAGCATCTTATAACATCAGCAGTTAGTGGGAAATCAGCAAAAATTAAAATGAGGGTTTAAAATTACACGTCTTTGTCACGCTGGTGTCAGGTTCTTTATTTTTAAACAACACTGAAATCTGATTCTCATTGAAGGACGTTATGTTTTAGCTGAAATCATAATGCAGTTTTAAAATATGAGACTTCATGCTAATGAAAGAAGCAACAGGGCTATTTGTGGGTGATTTGTTTTTTGGTTTTTGGGGTTTCTTTTGGGAATATTTAATTTGCAAAAATCCAAGGTAAAATTTACAGGATGTTTCTGGTTAATACCAGGCATGTAGTCAGGCTGAATCTCTTAAAGTTCTCTTTAAGAGCCATCAATTGGAGTGCTTCAGGAACTCATATAAAGTGGTGCCACTCATAAATAAGAGGTCAGCCTCTATCTTGGCTGCAATGCTGCAAGTACTTTACTAACTTGCACCATTATGGATTTTTGGCTGAAAAACTTCAGAGTAAGAACTCTTTTCATGCAGATTGTGTTCATTTTGAGGTCTCGTTCTTTAGTGTTTCATGAAAAGAAATCTGTCTTCTGATGGAAGTGTTAACTGAGCAGTTCATCTCACTGAAGGAGTTTTAGTCAGGATTTCTAAGAGGATCACTTAGATTTGTTTTCTGTATATATTTGGGTGAAGATTTTGTAGTGAAACTCACTTTGTATGTCAGTTAAGGTGTTTTGAATATCTGCTCTTGCTTGACAATATCGTTGCTCACAGCTTGATGTGTTCAGAGGTTTTTTACTTGGTTGCTTGTTTGGGTGGGTTATTTTTTTTGTCACCTAATTTCTGCCATTGAGATGCAAACAGGAGAAGCCACCGCTGGTGATGGATCCTAGAAGTGTCCTACTTACCCACAGAGCTGTGTTTCTCAGAGGTTTCTACCTCCACATGGGAGGTGGGGATGCTCCAGCAGTGTCACTGCTGGGAAAAATCCCTTTCACCACGTCACTTCAATTGCACTCTGCAGAGAGGGCTGCTCAGTCAGCCCCGCTGCTGCTGGGGACTTGTCCTGCTCCATTTTCCCTGCTTGCCTGGAGGTGTTACCCAGGGCCCACAAGGGCAGCAAAGGCCCTTCTATCTCTTTCCTTTCAGCAGGAAAATGCCTTTCTGATGTGGGTGGAGGGAGAGTGGGTGGTTCTCCTTGGCTGGTTAGGAAACACTGCTTTTATGTAATCTCCTTTCACACTCCAGCCATGTGTGGAAAATAAAGTTTGGGTGTGGACATAATATCTTTCCATTAAGAGAACCTGGGAATTCAGTGGCTGGCATAGGGATTTTATGGGACTGTGTGGGGTAAATGGAAGCCACACCTCAGGAGGAGTTTTTGCCCTGTGCTGTCTAAAGGAAACGCTGAAAAATGAGAGCCCATGCTCTTAGACCCAGTGCCCTTCCCCAGAAACTGAAACCTCTCTGAGGCTGGAAAGTGTTCAAAAGACTTTAAATGTGGAATTTTTGGTAGAGATTGTAGCTGGCCTTTGGACAGGAAGGGAGCAGCACCTTTCAGGGATGACTTGTGTGTTTTCCCCTTCACCTCCTTGCCCCTCAGTGGACTCTGCTGTGTTTGTTTGCCCTTCCTCTTGCATTTCCCTGGAAATCCCTTTTGGTTTCCCTGGAAGTCCCTTTTCTGTTGGGCTCTCAGGGTTTCTGTTCACAATCTGCTCCATCTTGCTTTTTCTGCTGCCCCAAAGCACAGATCCCTTCCAGTACACCTGGGATGATTTGAGGGAAGGAGTGTGTGGTTTCAGGGGAGGTGTGGGCTGAGGAGCAGCCTCTGCTTGTGGAAAGGAGCCTGGTGAGCCCAGAGCTGCTGGAACAAAGGGCCTGCAGTGAGTGGCACTGGGTGTAGCAGCTCTGTGACTGTGTCATGTCCCATCAGTTGTCCTCCAGTGTGGTTTTTGTCCTTTAAAGCTTTGCCACCATTGAGCTGTGACAGTGCTTTAACGTGCTCTAAATTTGGAATTGAGGTTTCTCTCTATATGGTCCTTAATCGAAAAATGTAATTTTTAGAAAACTGAGCAGAAATGCCTTTGGCCCAGCAGGAATTGAGGACCCTTCTGAATACCAAGTCCTACACCCAGCTTTATTTCTCACTCTGTTTTCTGTTGTCTTCAGGGATACTTATAATCCACAAAATACAGCAGGAGATAAATGTTCTGTGAGGCAAACCCAGTGACTGTATGGTGTGGCAGGAAATGCAGGCTGTGAGGAGACTTGATTTTTGGAACACTGCTGTTGGGATTAACTTGAATAAGCCAGACAGGTCATGAATGTCTGCAAGAGGCATCACTTCTACACAAGTCATGGTTTAATGCTAAAACACAGCTTAGCTTAATGCCCTGCCTGACTGGTTATTATATATGTGCTGCTGCAACTACCATATTTGTCACCTCTTGCCTTTCATCTTTTAAAATTGTTTCTATTATTCTTTGCTTTTGATAATAATAAAAAACCAAGCCAAAAATATCCCCACCTCTTTTTCAGTGCTTGATTTTGTCCAGGCACATAGCAAAATTAAAGATTGTTGGTGTCTGTACTGAGAATAAAATCTAAATGCTTGAATATAATTTTTTGCTCCACTAATACAATTGATGTAAATTGCAAATATTCTTTACCAGCCTCAATGTGAAAACTTTATGCACTTTTCAGAATGAAATAAATTTGCCTAAGTGGTGGTATTGTCACATCAATGTAAAGCCAACAGGCCATGGTGGACCTGGGAAAAACACTGCTGCTGGCACAGAAATGCAGAGAAGGACTGGCTTTGCTTTGCCTGTTTCCTCATGATGGCTGGTGCTGCAGCTTTGAGTGGAAATTGGAGAGCTGGATTTGTCTTGGGAGATACTGGGCTTAAAGCAAATTCAGCAAAGCTGAATATACTCCTTGGATCATGCCAAAAAAGACTTTAAAAATAACAGCTTCCTCTGGGGGCTTGTCTGTATAACACCAAAAGGAAAAGTGTCAAGCCATAAGGCAGCTAGAATGGCCCAGAATGGCTGTGCCTGAGCAGTGCTGTGTTTGTGGGGTGTTTCAGAGCTTGCTTTACTCACTGAACTTTCACCAGTGTCTGCTGGAGTTTGTTGGGGCTGCTCTCACACAAGTGTGGGGGTGTGGGGAGAGCTAAGTAAGTGTGCCCCTGGCAATGGCAGCTGTGGCTGCCCAGTGGTGTGCAAGGGAATGGAAATAAGAGCAGCTGCCAAGGTGTGTCTCACCCTATGGTTGGTCACTGGCTTGGAGGGTGGAGATCCCTCAGTAAAGATCCCATTGTGAATGGGGAAATGTGGGTGTGGGCTCTCCCAAATCACCTGGCTCTGCTGATGGTGTTCCCTGGTTCTCTTGGGTGTTGGCTGTTGGTCTGTTGGGTTTGCTGGGAACTCACTCCTTGGGTGCTTTCTCCCCTCTTCACCCTGGCCCTTCCTTCTGCTGAGGTTATTTGTTTGTTTTTCAGATGAGACCCTTTTTGCTCTTCCTGCTACACCTGCGCCTCTGATGCACTCCTCTGCAGGCAAGTTCTTTCTGCTCCCCTTTGTCTGAGTACCTCCTGCCTTTCTCACCTCACTAACCCTTTCCCACTAGTCTGCTTCTACTAAAAGTCAGCATGGGTCCAAGAATAGCCTCTGTCACATTTTTCAGTTTGGACTTTTTGGTTGATCTATTCCAGATTTTAATACGCATTCATTTGTTTACATGGTAAACTGTTTCATAAACAAGAATCCAGCCATCTGTGAATTCTTGGACCCTTGATGTAGGAGAGAGGTTGTTACTGTTAACAGGTTAATACATCAGAGCATAGTTGCTTTACTGATTTAGCAGAAAGATTTAACCTATAGTAACTTTCTGCAGTATTTTAAAGAAGTAAAATTTCCACCTGTAGTTTTGATTTAGTGGTTTTTATTAAGTACACCAGTGACAAATTTTAAAAAAGGTGTCAAAAAAAGACTTTGCTGGCACATGTTTGTGCAATATGTTTATGCCCAAGCATCCACACACCCCCTGTCTCTGTCTGCCCTTGCCACCCTCCTGTTCTGGCTTTGTTAATATTGCCCCTGTACTGTCTGACATCTTCAGCTTTACTGAGATCTTTGCACTGCATAAAGTTGCTGCTTCTTGAGCCTCTCGCTCACTTCTCTGCTAGAAGTGGAGTAGAGTAGCTTTAAGTGACAGCGTGTATTAACGGCTCATCGTATCCACGCTAGAGCTTGGAAGAGCCTTTTAGTAGCTAAAATCATGTGAACCTGTTGAAAGTTTGCACTGACTTTGAGAGCACTTGCATTCTCTAACTTTCCTTTCTATCCACGGTCACAGAAAAAGTTATGGACTTGCAGGAGCAGCCAGGTAGCACTAAGGCGCTGGGGCAAGAGGATTTTACTGCAGTCCCGCTTGATCCTGCTCCTTCTCTTCCCTCCTTCTCTCCTCTCTCAGCTGATCCCTTTAAAGAGCACGCAGCCTTTGGTACCCTCTCAGATGGATTTCCTGCAAGAGGCACTTACAAGGAGAGCTCCAGTGAGGTTTATAAAGAACCTATGAAAAATGCCACAAACCCCTTTCTTACAGAGGGAAATGATAAAGACATTTCTGAGATGAAATATTCACAATCCCCATTTGCTAAAGAAGCAGCAGCCATTTTCTCTCCAGCTAAAGAAAAAACACAGCTAGAGGGCCCTGAAGAATTACCTAACCTGGAGAAAACACCTGCAGAGCAGCTGAAAATGTCTCCAGAGTCTCCCCAAGATTTATTTGAAAGAAACGAGGAAGATCTCTTCTATAACAAAGACAAGTACAAAGGAGGTGGTGATCATGCTGAAAAAGGGCTGCTGAAAGAAGACCCTCTTAGGAGGGAAGAATATGCAGACTTCAAACCATTTGAGTCAATATGGGAAGTCAAAGGTGCTAGTCATGGACTGAGCAGCATGAGAGAGGATGTTGGGAGGAAGATAGATGCCAAGCTGGAGAGCAGTTTGGATGACAAGTATGGCGTGGGTAAGCTGACTGTGCAGAAGGATTACGAAAGAGACAGTGAAGGCAGTGCTGAAGAGCCCTCCTTCCCAAGCACCCCAGAAGCTGTAAAAGAACCTTACATCACTTGTACTAAATTTGACTCTTCTCCAAGTCCTGGTGGTAACAAAGGCAAATCTCTTTCTCCACTAGAGGAAGGCATTTCAGAAAATAGAACCGACGATGAGAAAAAAATTGCAGAGCTGAAAGCTCAGACGGGCCCAGAGCAAGGTGATTTTGCTGCTGGAGCAGGGGGGCAGGAAGGGCAGGGAGCTGAGCCTGCTAAAGCACAGGGGGTCCTGCCAGTGACACCTGACAGCACCACAAACATGCCCGAGGGTCTCACTCCTGACCTGGTGCAGGAGGCCTACGAGATGCACGATGCAGCCTGCACAAAGCTGGCCTATGAAACCAAGATTGATTTGGTGCAAACCTCGGAGGCGGCGCAGGAGACTCTGAAGCCCGCGGCGCAGATCTGCCCCTCCTTCGAGGGCTCCGAGGCCGCTCCGTCGCCCATCCTGCCCGATATCGTTATGGAAGCACCGCTGAGCACTGGCACTGCTGGGGCAGAGGCGTCTGCTGGGCAGCTGGAGGCTTCCCCACTAGAAACATTTATGCCCACTGCCAAGTATGAGAATGTCAAAGAGGCTGAAAAACCTCCTGTATACCAAGAGGCAGTGAAGGTACCGCTGACACAGGCCCAGGAAGCAAAGGAGACGTTGGCATTTAAGCAAGCTGATGATGAGAGTGGCACCACTCCTGAAGATCTGGAGACTCCTTATATATCTATTGCATGTGACTTAATTAAGGGAACAAAGGTCTCTGGTGAATCTCCTTCTCCATCTTTCACAGAGTATTCAAAGACACTGGTAACAGAAAGCATTTCTCAGGATGTGCCTGAAGACAAGGAACTGGATGGAACCCCATCTCCAGAGTTTGGAAAAGCTGGCCTGTTTAATAGCCAAATGATATCTGACTTTGCTGAGGAAGCAAGTGAAGATCCATCTCTCCTCTTAAAAAGCAAATCCACTGAGAGTATTGCAAGTGATGAAGAACATGAGGAGGAAGGACTGGTGGATTCAGTAGCTGCCACAGGCAAGCCTTATCTAGAGTCATTCCAACCCAAGCTGGACTCTTCCAAAATTGTTGCTGCTCCACCATCTGAGCCAATACCTGCAAAAATAGCCAAGGCAGATAAGATTCCTCTTCAAATGGAAGAGCTGGATGCTTTGGCTTATTCAGCTGATGTATCTGTTGCTATGGAACCAAAAACAGGAGATGACAAAGCTCTCTCACCCATGGAGTCTTCCCCAGTCTCAGTGGAAGAAGACTTTGTGATGTTAGGTCATCCTAAAGCTGTTCCTGAGTTTGTGACAGAAGCCCCTGACCGAGAAACAATGCACAAAGATGAAGGTGAAGACATCAGCAAGGTGATGCAGGGTGAGAAGCAGCTGCCTTGCCCAGAGCTGCCCTGTGATCTCTCTGTGAAGAATGTAGAAGTAAAAGCTGAGGAAGATAGCAATGCCTTGAAAAAGTCTTTGGAGGCTGTGGACAGAGAAGTGCCTGAAGTATCCACCATGCCCTTACCAGCCACAGATACCTCACCTTTATCTGCTGAAAAAGAGATAGTCAGTGTAGTAAAACCAGGAGCTTTTGAGAAGGAAGCTGAGAAAGAAGCTGCTTCTGCTAAAGAAAAGAAAAAACCTACTGCTGTATTTTCAGCAAAGCTGAATAAGTCTTCAGGTAATCTGTGTATGCTGTCTTGCAGTTTGCTGATCTGCATAATTCTTTAGCTAAACTTAAGCATGCCTTGACTTATTCTTTTTAAATCACTTTCTGTAAACTTCTCTGTAGGCCAAGGGTAACAGAAAATGTTGGTGCCTGCACTTGTACCTTTTTCATTTTCTGATTGCTTTAGTACCTTTTTTCTGTTTATCAGGGATGGACTCTGCATCTCCAGGTTTCTCCTCCAGCTCTGCTGCTCATGGTCTGTGGATGCAGCACTGCAGGCCCTTCCATGGCTGTCCCCAGGCTGGGCATGGGGTGGCCTCCCAAGCTCTGAAGCTGGGATGCTGTGTGCACATGATTTGAAGAGGCATTTCTTCCTTTTCATTAACAGTTCAGACATCAGAGTGTAAAACTCAGGAAAATACCCCTGCTGCTCCTGTGTGTGCCTGGAATCTGGAAAAGAGTCTGTGCATCTCCAGCCTGTGGTTTAAACAAAGGGTGAACATGAGGGAGCTTAGTATGCAGGTTACTGAAAAAGTGGTCATTAAGAAGTTGAGTGTTCTGCAAACACTAAAATTGGTTTCTGTACAGCACAGGTATTAATTTCTGTTTATCTTTTCAGGTGGGCTTGCACTTCAGTGTAGTTAATTTTTCTTACAGTAATGTGCAGTCATAGTACCAGGAAGTTGTAACCTTTTCTCTAAACTGAACACCTCATGAATTCCCAGCTTTTTGTAGACTAGAGGAGTACTTTGTTTTTTGATATTGCAGCACTCTGCTGCTACTTAAGCTTTGACCAGAAGCAATCACACCAAAAAAACACCTACTGCAGAAAGCACAGTGCTCTAAATAGAAAAGCAGGAGCTAGTTTGACTCAGCAGCAGTACTGTATTTATGCAGTAGCTGCAGCCTACAGTTCATAAAATAGGATTACAGAATACCCCGAGTTGGAAGGGAACAGCAGGTGCATGTTGAAGTGAACATCAGTGTTGGTGCCATTGAAATTGGTTTGGGAAATAAGGCAGAAGATGTATTTTTTTATATTTACCTTTGTCATTTCTCCTGTCTCACCTCCTCTATACGTACAGGTAAGGTAGAAAGGAGAGAGTTTTGCTTTTCCCTTGACTTGGGGTAAAACTTCATTGATAATCTGCACTGTTAAAACTCTTGGTGTGTCTGTGTGTTCTGTGAAGGCTCCTCAGGCTGCCAGCAGATAGAACTGTCTGGAGAGCAGCTGTATGTCTTGGACTTCATGTCAAGGGGTTAATTGCTTAGAGCTCAGACTACTTTAAAAAAAAGCCAAAAGCAAAACACTGCACTTAATATAAAAGCTTTTGTGTTAGTTTTTTTAAAGGGAGCCCTTTGGAAGGGTCTTTAATCATTGCACAGATGCAGCAGGCTGGGGGTGGCAGCCCCTCCCTGTGGCTCTGAGGTGACACAGCTGCTGCTCCCCTCTGTGGGAAGCTGCCCCAGAGGCTGCACAGCCCCAGCTGCCAGAGCAGAGAGGATCTGGGCAGTGCCATTGCTCTGCCATCCATGGCCCAGTGCAGGGACAGGGCCCAGCTCTGTCAGTGCTGGGAGCTGGACTGGGGAGCTGCAGCCCCTCATTATTGTTGTGTTCACTCTGGAGAGCAGCTGCACTTTGCATTTTTGACAGGCTGTGTTGTTTGGTGTAAAGCAAAAAATTTTCTTCCCAGAGGAACATTTGCTTAAAGCTAAATAGATGGGGGTACTGACTCAAAAATGGACCTTTTTTTTTCTGGATTTTTCTCCACACTCTGTTGTGTTACAAAATACAGAACTGGACTTCTGAGACAAGCCACAAACAACATCAGTTGTCTGCTTTAAATACCACACTGCTTAGGCACAATTTCAGAGTATCATTGAGGAACTAACAAGGAGGGATTGTTCATCACAAGGCCAAGTGCCTTTGTGCATGTGTTTGGCCTTCTGAGTCTACCTTTGTTCTTTGGGGTTTTTTTTCCCTGCCCATCAGTGGAACTGAAATAGATTTCACTGTGTCTTAAGACTTGTGGAATTCAGCTGGTGTGATGGTGTGACTGATGCTTGTTAAAGCTTTAATCTGAGCTGCCTTACTGGTGCACTTAAATCCAAGGTTGTGGAATGCTTACTTAACAGTGCTATTTTTTTGGAAGCTAACCTAAATGCCAGTGTGTTGTAACTTCCCACAGGCCCAGTGGGCTGTGGGGAGCTAACAGGGATTCTAAAAAGGTTGAAGATATTTTTTTAACTTATCCAGTTCACTGAAGCAAATGTGAAGCTTTGAAGAGTACCTGGGTAGAAGAAGGTTTGTTAAATGGTGCCTGGCACACCCTTGGGTCACCTGGACAGATTTGAGAAACACACAAAAGCAAAAAACCCCAAGCCCAAACAAATTCAGAACTGTATGTAAAACTGGAACAATTTTAAGGGCAAACAACCCCTGCAACACCAGCAATATCTGCTGTCTTGAATACAGTGATTTTTTTCCCCCCAGGTTTGTATTTCTCAGTAGCTGCTGTGTTTGGCTTTGAGCAAACAGCCTCGCTTCTCTGTCCCCCTCCCCACACCTCACATTCGCATTCCTGAGCTCCATCAGGGCACTGCCTGGTAAGGTGGGAGCTCCGAGGGCGGTTCCTGGGGGTTCAGGTGCTGCTGCCCAGCTCCTGCAGGAGGTGTGAGCACCAGGCATGGCAGCCGTGGATCAGGGCCAGCCTGTGGGACAGGGCTCTGATGCCATCTAGTGTTTGTCACCGCGGTGGGACCTCGGCGCCTGCCGGACGGGAAGGGATCCATCCAGGCTGGGAGAAATTCCCAACTCCTGAAATGAGTTTGAGAGGTGAAAGTTAAATATCCCCATTCCATATCCCAGCCCTTCTGTTGCACAACCTTTCTTCTCTCATACAGAGCATTAATCCTCCCCAAGCTTTCCACAAACCTGGTTCTGATTGATGGGATGTGGAGGTTTTTATATTATTGGTATTATTGAATTATAGACTCAAAACCTCTGGCCACAACAAAGTTATGTACTAAAATGGAAATTGGCAGTTTAAATCCCTCAGTGTGTCCATGTTGAGTATTACAGTAATATTTGGAAGTAACTTTGAGATCTTTACCATCAAGACACTCAGTTTCCCAGAACACCCTTGTTTCATGGTGAGTTTAACCATCATCTCTGTGGATATTCCCTTCAGATTAAACCTAACTGGTTTATTTGCTTTCATTACAGGCACTCAGAAATCCAGCTAATTAATAATATTTTACATTTCCTGGATTTTCTTGGGGGGGCAAATAGAAAGGTGAAGCCCAGGTGGGGAATGTGCTGAAAGGGTGGTACTAATGCTGAATCTTTCTTTTTCCTCCTACAACATGGGGGCAGAAACCAAATACTTCCTGTGATAGAAACCAGGTCATTGCAGCTGTGTGAATCTTAAAGGACATTAGAAGTTCTGCCTGATACCAGCTGTACCCACTTGGGGAATTTCTGTTATTTTCTGTGTTTGTGGTGAGTTAAATGGCACCACTCAGCAGATAGATGTTTGGGTTTGTTTGTTGTTTTTCACTGGAGAAAAAATGCCTTGGAAACATCTCTTGAGTTTCTTTCAGAAGCAGATTGGTAAAATTCCCTCTAATTCACCATAAGATACCTTGATTTAATTTCATCTCATTGTACTCTTAGATCCTTTGCTTGTTCAGGTCATCTTTTATGCTACCAGGTAAATAGTAATAACTGGAGAGTTCAAGAGGGGAGAGAATTTGCAGAGGAGGAGGAGGAATGATGGTGAAAACCAAACCCAATGAGTGAAATTTTTCTGAAGGAAAGACACAGAGCTGCTGTGTTTCATTAGATCTCTTGTGCCCCTGTTGAGAGGCAAAGACTTGTGCCATGAGGCTGCTGAAAGAGTAAAACCTGGGGAAGTTCCTTTAGAGTGGAGAATTAGGGAGAAAATGGAGCATTTGGGCCAAGTTCCCAACTCTGCCAGGTAGGCACCAGCACTGAGGGGAGCAGAGGGAGCTGCAGGGCTGTTCCCCGTGCCCTGCTCAGGGTGTTCAGTGTGTGAGTAGGGAGTGAGTAAAGCTCTCACCCTGCCAGGCAGGGCTCCGTGGAGCTGGGGCGTGCCATGACACGTGTCCAGAACTGATTGTGTCTGACTGCTCTGGGGGACCTGATAATGGCACCTCCTCTGTGCTCCGTGTTCAGACCTGCTCTGGGGGCAGGTGTGCAGTGTCCCTGCTGAAAACAGAGCTCCTCCTGAGCACTGGCACTGCTGGTGCCCAGGTTATGTGCAGAGTAGGGGCCCCCCTTGCCTGAAATGGGAGATGGTGTGTGCCATGGAGGGGTGAGAATGAGCACTGAGTGTGCAGAGAGGCAAGAGGAGGATCTGGAGGCCAGGGAGGCACTCCTGGGGGGCAGTGGGGACACTGGAGATGGGACAAACAGGACTGGTGGTGCAACCGCTCTGCTGTGGCCACAACAAACTCTGGTTAGAGTTGCATAAATGCACCATTTTAAGTATAAGATATAAAGAGTATAAACATAACATGAAGAAGCTTTAATTTGGTATCTTTGGAAATTTGATAATTAATGGAAAGACCTTTGAAAGCACAATGTTTTTGGTAAGTTTAGTGACAGTGCAAATATGGAGGGGGACTCAGGTTTTGGTGGTTTCCAGTTCAGCTTGAAGACAGACATGGATTCTCAGACATATTTTGTACTTTTTTTTGTACAGTGCAACTTTTCACATTTGCTTGCACTGTGATGTTTCAATCTACACTCCCTATTTCCCTCCTATTTTGGATTTGTTTGGATTTACTTGTTGAAATTGGAACTGAAATGCACATCTTTGTATAAGTAAAAAAGAGATTTAACTGGTCTTGCTGTCAAAGGAGGCCTTAAATTCATGTAGCAGTTGAAGTCAAAACCAGGGCTTTAGGGTCTCTTTGTAGTAATCTTTCTCAATGTAAGATTGTTCTAATGAAAAGTGAAACTGTCTATTTAAGCTCTGAATTAGGATCTCTAGCCCTCCTGGTCTACAGTATTTTAATGGAAATGTGGGAATGCCCTTTACTAGTTCTCAAGAAAATGGTGTACTAGATTTTTAAGAGGCTTTGGAGCAGTCGTGGGAAGATTTTAGTTTCCTGTTGTTAGCTCCAGATTTTAAGAAGAAAATCCAAACTGGAAAAGAAATTGTGGTTTTTTTTCAGCAGGGATGGAAACAAAATGACATCAGGATTCCCACAGCTCTTCTCTTTCACATTCGGAGTTGTAGTTCAAGCTCCTCTCCTGTTTGAGCAATACTTCCCAAATGTTACTTTCTATATGTTGGTACTGTAAACTGTCAGGTTCCTGTTTTTATTTAAATGAGGGGAACAGTTAATTGTCAGGTCTGCGGCTGCCACCAGAGAATACTGATGTAAAATAAAAAAGGGGAAGGTGTTTGCTGGTAGGAATTAGGTAAAGGGCTGAGTAACTTTTTCTGCAGCCTTCCTTAAGAGGAACAAATACGGCTGAGCAGCTCCTGGGGACTAAAGATACCAGCAAAAGGATTAATCGTGTTCTTCATGAGCCTCTGCTTTTGTTCCAGGCACAGAAAGGGTCCTTTTCTGTTTCCCTTCACGCTGCTTGTTGTGAAGGGAGAAGTGTTACAAAGACGTCTCTGTTAGTCCTCGCGCAGGCAGACATTAGTTTACAGAAACCCGAGGGGAAGCCATACATCTGGGAGGTTTGTAAACGCCTTCGAACCTCTGTTTGAAAAGCAATCTATTTAAAGCTCGTCTGGTGACTACTTTTAGCCGGGCGGCGAAAAGCCGCTTAGCGCGGCCGGGCTCTGCAGCCCTCGCTGCCGTCCGTGCAGCGCGGCCGCCGCGCCGGAGGAGCCGCTCCCGGGGCCGGGAGGAGCCGCTGCCGCCGTGCCAGCGCTCCGGGCCGGGAGCAGCCGATCCCCGGGGCCGGGAGCAGCCGGTGCCGCCGTGCCGGAGGAGCCGCTCCCCCCGTGCCGCCGCTCGGTGCCGCCGCTCCGGGCGCAGCGGGGCCGTGCGGTGCCAGCACTGCGTCAGCTCCACACCCCGTCAGCTGACCCGCTCCTGCAGCACCAGTGCAGCACCACTGCGGAGCCCGGGGAAGCCCATGGTTCCCTCCCTGGGCTGCAGGGCACTTCTCCCGCAGCTCTCCCCTCTTGGAATGCATAATTGATAATCCCAGCTGGAGAGATGGACAGTCAGCCGAGCAGTTGGAAGGATAAGGGTATTTATTCTTTCACCTTCTTTGCTTATTTTATTGCTTTGAGATGCCGCGGGTTGTTTTCAGCAAATGGTGTCTGTAGCATGTATTTATTTGATTGTGAAATGTAGCCGAAGGTGTGGAGTCTCTTTGTGCCACGTGCAGAATTAGAAAAGCTGCAGGTTAAAATGGGTAAATAGGAGCAATGCAGAAGAATAAATACTTTATGTAGGTGAAACGGCTCGTGTGACACTGCAGATCTTTCCCAGTCCTACAGAGCATTTTAATGAAGGGCTTGTTTTGGTATGCACGGCACAAATACCGGCGTAGTCCCAGTTTAGTCTGTGCTCCTTGGAAATTTCGAGATTATTAATAATCTAACAATACTATCCATAACTGTGAAACCCCACGGAATTTGCAGGTCATGTTTTAATATTTTTAAGAGGAGAAATTGCATGCAGACCACAGCAGGGTGGGGATATTTTCTCTAAAAATCTGTTTGAAATATACCCTTAATCCCGTTTGCTTTGGATTTTTCATAATTCTGTCAAATTCTAGGTAAAACTGTGTCTGATTTTTCAGAATTTACAGCCATAATATTAAATTGTTTTAGGTAAATAAGTAGCTGACCTTAAATTAGTGTGGTGCTGACCTTTGTTCCTGCAAGCACCAATGGGAGATCTCCGGTGTAAATCTCTGTGGATCATTACATTAGTGCTCAGTGTGTTAGAGTTTAAGCCTTATTTGAATAAGTAATCTTCATACTTTATCAACAGGACAAGCTTTAAAAAAATTAATTATCTCTGGATACTTAAATGTATTTTAAAGGGCCCTGTTGTGTTTGGTGTTTGTGACGTTTTCCTCTTTTTTTGGGAATTATTGTTCAAAATCTGGGGTTTTTTATATTCTACTTGGACAAAATTGCCAGCTCTCAGAAATCTATAGAATGCTTTTTCAGAACCTAAATGTATAGCAAAAAAAGTCCTGAAGGACTTTTTTGATCCCTTGCCTCTGCAACATCAGGCTCTTAAAGTTTAATCTTTTATTTAAGAGCTGTAAAATATCAGGAAAAATATGATGCAAAAATATGTTTAGTAATATATTGTTGTTGATATGTAATTAATTTGAATGTTCAAGGCTTCGTACGCCAGGCCTGAAATTCGTAGGGATGGAAAGAAAGAAAGGAAAGGGAAAAAAAAAGAGGTTTGAAGTCAGAAGGTTTTGGTAAAAATTGGAAGGCAAGTTCCCTTTTTTTGTCTTCAGGCCTAATTTTCAGGTTTCTTTTACACCCAGCCTGGCAGGGGTGGTGCTGATCTGAAAGCACATTTCCAACCCTGGAATCTGAGGCCTTGAGAATCATGGAGTCTGTTTTGGTTTAAAACCCCTGAATTGCCCATCCTGAGCAGAGATCAGGTCTACAAGAAAATGGAAGCAGAAATGAAGGGTTTGGGGGAAGCAGAACACCCTGGTTCCTCTCCTTTTGCAGCTGCTGTTGAAGCCTGGGTTAGAGGGGCTTTTTTTTGTTTAGAACAAGATGAAGATACTGTGTTTCACATTCTTCCTTCCTTAAGTCAGGCTCCAGTGGCATGGAAAATGATGGGTAAAGTTCAGGGACTGATTGCACTATTCATCAAGCCCCAAAATAAATATAGAAGCAAATATTGCAACATGCTTCTTTCCATGCTAAAAAATTACAAAAAAAAAATTTAAAATTCTAAAACTAGAGAAGTGCAAAAACTACAATTTGTAGTTGGACTTTGCAGCTGAAACACTACTTCCTAATGAATATAATCTTAATTTAGATTTGGTTAATGTGTTGTAGTTGAGGAACAAGCATAATGCAAATGGTACAACCTTTGGCATTGATTAATACCTGTGGTATTGATCATCTAGATAGACAGGATGAAACAGGTCTACCCTGGGAGTAGCATGATTTTAATTTTTAATGCTCTTGAAGATAGGCCCTATGGAGTAATTAGTACTAAAAAGTAACATTTATTATTTAATTTTTAATGATTTCAAGGAATTGTTAGGTTTTAATGGCTGAATATTGATATGATGGTATGGTCAACAGCACAGCTATGCTTCCAGGTTATCCCAGCATTCTTTTCTAATTAATGAGCAGAAATCTCTCGGAATTTTGGTTTAACTTCGTTAACTGATGGCAAAGATTGCATAGGCAACCTTTACCATGAATAACTGGGGCTTTGGAATGGCTTTCCCAGTTGGTACATTGTGCACATATCCACAAGTATCTGGTCAAGTAGAAATGAAAGGAAAATGTTGCTTTGGCTCGTTAGGTACTATCTGGGAATCAAATTTTATTTTTTTTTTTTTAGAATCTGGTAGTGTTTACCTTGTTGTAGCATGTACTTGTGAAGTCTGTATCACTTTTTTTGTGGGGTTGTGGTGCAGATGTGCCCAGCCTGAGCTGTGTGTGGTGCAGCCTTGTTCTGTGCCCTCTGGCACCCAGCTGGAGCCACCTGCCCATGGCTCTGCTGGATGTGCTGCTCCACAGGGATGCCTGGCCTGGGACAGGGACAGCTCTGTTGGTGGCAGTCCCACGTGCCTGGCACCACTTGCAGTCCTGCTGTCACCACCCAGTTTCTCCAGCCAGGAGCTGGTGTTGTTCCTGGCTTGCAAGGAGACACTCAAGGACCAAACTGGCTTCCCATGCATCTGATGAGGGTAAACAGAGGCTGCAATTTTGTGGCCCAGTCTCTGCTCCTGTTAGGATGTCAACCAGGGTTTTGAATAATAACCCTGATGCAGGAAACCTTGATAATAATGTCAAACCCCAGGCTGTGGTGGTGCTCGACACACCAGCCACTGGATGGTTGATGGCTTCTCCTGGGGGTGGGGTCAGCACTGGGATTCTCTGCACAGAGATCAGTAGAAACCCTGAAGATCACATCCTGCGTGAATACCAAAGTGGAAAAGGCCTCTCTGAGCAATTTGTGGTTGTGGATTTTCTGCCCAGCAGCTTTTCCTGCTCGGTGACAGATGGGACATCGTGCTGCAGCCGTGCTGAAAGCTGCCGCTTCTCAGCGCTGTGTCCCATTTCTCCATCGGCACAACGCTAAACTGAGCCACGAAAGCTCTTCCCTGAGGCCCTCGCTGTTACTGGGAGAACATAAAGGGTCCGTGCCCACCTCCACGTCACAGAAAGGTTCCACTGTAAGAACGCCAGTCAATCGCACAGTGGTTTTTTTTCCCCCCTCCCCTTTGACACAAGCAGCCTTTCTTTGGCGCTGAAGCGCGGGTTTGTGGGGCTGTGAATGCCGGCCGGAGGGGAGCTGTTGGTTGTTGATCGTGCAGCCGCATTCCCGGGGCTCAGGCGGGCGGCCATTGGCGGCGGTGGGATGGCAGCGGGCGGAGGTTGCGTAGCTCCGACCTCCGAGCGCCCTCGCAGGAAGTGGAAAGCGCCGGGAGCGGAGCCGTGCCAGGGCTGGGCGCTCGCAGCACGCTCAAGATGGATGCCAAAACGGGTTAGTTACTTTTTCCTGGTTTTCTGTGCTACACCTGAGCTCGGCTCGCTCGGAGCTCTCGCTTTTAATTGCTCTTTCTTAAAAAAATAAAAACCGAACAAAAACCCCCCAAAAAACAAGACAGGGTTGCTTGGTTCAGGGGTTTTTATAAAGAGGATTATCAGGTTGAGTATATCAGACCGCTTGTTTTTGTCATTAAAACCCGATATGACTCGCTCAGTTTTAAGTTAAATATCTGAAAGGAAAAGGCTTTAAAAAATACAGCGCCAAAGCTATCGCAGCATTTGCTTTAAAAGCAAAATGTAACTGGATGAGTTGTGCATGTAAGGCACGGATGGTACAGGACTATTTTTAGACGTGCCAAGTGACAGTTCGTGCTTACCAAATGTAGGCAGCTGTTCTTGTTTTAGAATAGGCCTGCAAGACGTGCATTAATGTTATTTATTTTATTATACTTCATACTGTATAAAATGCAGCTCAGAACAGTTTCCATAAGGAAAGATATTGCAGGGTTGTTGCTGAAAATGGGTTTGGGTTTTTTGTGTTTCTGGTTTTATTTTTAATCTGCTGTGAATATCTTGCATGTAAGTTAAAAGCAGAAAGCTGCTTCTAGTAATGCTTTTAGTCTTTTCCTTTCAAAATATATGCAAACAACTTGTTTCTGATCGATTAGAGAGTACAGATGAGTGGCTTCATCTGCTTTCTTGGACTGCAGAATTACAAAGCAGTTTTTAGTGACTTAAACACCGAATTTCCTTTGAGGAATTTACGATGATACCAGATCCATATGTCATTAAACCTCCGCTCGTTTGGTCGTTCTCCAAAAGGAGTGGAGATGAAATGAAGAAAAATGTTTTATGAGCAGCTTAACTGGTCCGGGAGCTCCTGGTGTGGGGATTTTTCTTATTGATTACCGAGAACAAAAGACTTGATGGGTCGCTAAAGGCCATTTGGCTTTTGCTGTGTGCTTTAATTCCAGCAATGCACCTTTGTTTCTGGCATTCTGGAACTGTCATGCAGATGAATTACCCTTTTTACATTCCTTATAACTGGGATAATGCATTAGTGCACGGAATCAGTGATTTCCTATGAAGAACCCACAGCTTTGAAGCTGTGCAGAGAGGAGGGAGCAGCTCGTGTACAGGAGTAAAGCTGTGTGCAGGCAGAGGAGCAGGGCTCATGCTGAGTGTGACACCTGATACAGGGGCAGCACCAAATTCGAGTGCATGGATGCTCAAATTGCAGCATTTAAAAATAAACAGTTTTAATACTTGCAGCAAAGGCTCAAAAAAAGGAGGGCTGTTTTTATTTTTTTTAAAGAATCCTTACATGATTTAAGAGCACAAAATCCACTGGTTTTGGCCAAACTGGTTGTGAAGATCTCACCCAGGTGTTGAGGCTCCTTGCAGCTCAGTTTAGGTTTGCAGGTTTACAAGGATTCTTAGGTCAATCACACAATTTTGTTGATGTTTAATGCAAGGTGTGCAGAGGCAATAACAAATTCTTTTGTGTCTGGAAGCAAAGGAAAAACCAAAACAAAAAGTTAAATTTTGGGATTGCAACCCACACAACAGCAGATCTACAACGACTTGATTTTATTTGTTAGATTTTTACAAATATTAAGGGAAGGCTGTGTTGCTTGGAGCCTGGGCTGCAGTGGCAGGAGGAGTTTGGATTGGAGGCGCTGGCAGAGCAGCAGCGTTGCCTGCGGGCAGTGCTGCTCTATCTCTGCCCCCATATGTTTGTGCAGTCACATGGTGGCAGCGCCGGGCCCTGATCTGGCTGGCTCCTGCCTGCTGGGATGGTTTTGGCACAGCACAGGCGGCCAGGCTGGAAGAAAGGAGTGGGATGGATGGTGCTGGAGGGGTGAGGCTGTTCTTTCCACAGCACTTCTGCTCTGTGATAAACTGGAGGTGTTGGTGCAGCTGGAACCTGGCTCTGTCTGTGGGGCTGCAGGAAACTTCTGCTGAAATGTGAATTAAATATTGAGGTTAGATACTTTGTGTTAGGGTGGGTTTAAGTTTCTGACCGTGGTTTTCATTTTCCTGCTGTGCACTAAGGTTTCCATGTTGGAATAACTGGGAAGAACTTCTGCTCTTCTGAAAGTGTGGGAAAACACACCCCAGCCCCAGGGGCTTTGGCATGTTGTACCTACAAAAGGGTTACATAGGCTTTGCCCTACAGAGGCTGCCAGGTGTTGGATGTTGGAGCATGACTATGTTTTCATCCTGCAAGAAACAATAGACAAATTCTACTTTTAAAAATGTTTTTACAGTCATCCAAATAATCTGTTCCAAGCTATGATATACTGTTTTACAGTTAATTTTGGTGATTAACTGTTTTACAGTTAATTTTGGTGACGTTTAGGATTACTAAATGTGCAGTGCAATAGTGATAGGTTTCTGTAATTCTTGAACTCTGTCTCTGCTAGGTTATTGCTGTTAACAGACAGATCTGCAGTGGGTGTGTTAAGCCATTACCTATTCCTTGTGCAAGGGTGTACTTTGCTCTGAACAGTGATGCTAAAAATGGCACAATATTGTGTTCTCTAATGAGGGTCACTTAAGGAAAACTAAACTTGGTTTGCAAATGAAGTCTTCTGCATTGGAGCACAGCAGATTTAGCCTGGATTGACATTTCAGGGAGAGTATTCCCTCTTGATGGCTCAGTCTGTCACCCATAATCAACATTATAAACTCCCATGGGAATGCTTCCATCAAAAGAAAACAAAATGAACTGTTAATGAGTCTTTGAGCAGTGCCTTTGCCTCTACCAGGCTTGGAAAGATGTAATGGTTTCGAGATCTGTTGGTGTCTTGTTATCTGGACTCAGAGGGAATTGGAATCAATCTCTCCAGGGAGTGACCTCCACAAAATGCCCGACAATGAGAGGAAATGAAGCACAAACTGTGGTTCTGGTGCAGAACACAGCACAGGAGCTGAAGAGATGAATTCTGACATTGCCTAAGGGCAGCATTGTTTTAAAATTTAAACAATTGCATCTGGGTAATCCTAATAACAGTAATCCCAATAATCTGAAGTCCAGAGCTGACCAGTACTAAATAATATCTCTGGTTGTGGTTTCAGCTCTGGTTTGACAGGAGTTTGCAAGCTCCACTCTTGGTGACTCTCAGCAGTCGAGTGAATAATGAAAAATTACTGCCTTGATGTGAATGCCAAAGGTGCCTTGTTCTAATTTCTGACCTCTCTTCCATTGTAGTTGTTGACCTCCTTTACTGGCGAGACATCAAGAAGACCGGGGTGGTGTTTGGGGCCAGCCTGTTCCTGCTGCTCTCATTGACAGTGTTCAGCATCGTCAGCGTCACAGCCTACATCGCCCTGGCCCTGCTCTCTGTCACCATCAGCTTTAGGATATACAAGGGAGTCATCCAGGCAATCCAGAAGTCTGATGAGGGCCACCCCTTCAGGTGAGATTTTTCTTTTCATTAAGCAGAATTGTGTTGTTTTGGAGAGCAGCAGTGCTGGTGCTGCCAGAAGCACTGGGTGACACGGGCTGTTAAGATGTTGCATAATAACAAAAATAAGACTCTGCACTGAAAAATATGTTCCCCACTTTCAGATTTTCTTAGGAGTCATAGAATAGATACAGAAAAGGGGCTGAGGGCTTGGTACAAGGGATGGAAAAATCAGAATAAATGTAGCAGGGTTTAAAGCATGACAAAAGGCTACTTTAATGTTTTTGAAACTTTCAAGACTCTAAAATGTGTGGTTTAGTTTGTAGCTGTGCTCCCCACTTGCAAGGTCAGTGACAGGGTCCAGGTACCCACTGCTGCAGAGCTGCCTGCTAAGAGAAACCAAACCTTATTAATCTGTGTTGGAGGACTTGCAGGAGTGTGTGTTTCCTGTCCCACTCTGCCCAGCCTTGCTTCTCCCTGTTATTAATGAGTGAAGTGGCTCAATCTCCTCTTGCAATTTTCAGAAAGTCCTGTTTGCCCCTCTATCTACAGCCCTCTTATTAATTTGGTGGTGTTCCCATCTGTAAAGCAAAGCAAAATGTAGGCTTCCCTCCATTCCTCCCAGACCATGTGCAGTGGCTCCTTTTCCAGTGCAAGCCAGTCTATGGGACAGAATTCTGGGGAAAAAACACCCTCCCATTAGAGTGAATATTCCCAGCTGAAATCTTGCTTCCTTCTTATTATCTAAACAACAATTTCAAGCTTTTTTCTTAGCAAGAACAAGCAGAACTTGTGCGACCTGTGCTCTTTCTGCAGTTTTTTTCTAAAAATACCGATATTCCTATGTAGCTTCCAGATGTTCTCATCCAGCATATCTGGTTCCTTACCTTTTTCTGTATAGCTTCTCCACAAGAAGGATATTTTTACTTGAAAAATCCTGTGAGAAGAATTGGATTTTTGATGCAGGTGCTGAATATCCTGTGGATGAGCTGGGGAGGGTGAGCAGATGGAAGCCAAGTGCGGATGGCAGAATGTAGCCTTGAAATGGCCACTTGCTGCAGTTACCATATGAAATATTTTCATTTGTCTTGGACTTGCCACAAGGTCATGTTTAGCTTTGCCTTAAATGACATACATGGGAGCATTGTGCAATTTTCATATTAAAAAATCCCCCAACAAAACCACCCCAAAGCAGAATCCCCTAAACAAAAGTTTAACAAGTGTGAAATGAGCTCCATTGTACAGATGTGCTGCGTTGCTCCTTCTGCCTGCAGCGTGCACATTAGATAAATAATTTATACTTTGTTTAAAGACTCCAAATTGCCACAGCCACTGCAACTGCAGATAAGTGACAGTGGAGTGGAAAGAACATATAACCAGATAGAGTTTTATATCTTTTATGTTAAAGATCTGCTCTCACTAGCTGTAAGAATTATTTCTAGCAGATGAGAAATTTAGCTCATTTTGCTGTGCTGTAGTGTGTTGCAGCTTGATGTAATTCCACAAGGGCCTTCCAGAAATGGATATTTTGCTTTTGTAGGATTTTTTCCCCTTGTTTTAGCCTGCTCCTTTTTTGCCTGGTGCAGGTGACTGAGTAAACAGCAGTGAGAAAAAACTGGCTGGCTAAGAATAACTGTGGTTGGTTCTGTTTGTCCTCACAGTGTGGGGAATGCTGAGAAGTTTGTTTGTCTACAGCACAGAAATGAGGTTCTGTGTAACACACAGAGCAGGTTTGCAGCACTCTGACCCTGAGGTTTCCTGGCTGTGTCCTGCAGGGCTTACCTGGACTCGGATGTGGCCGTGTCGGAGGAGCTCATCCAGAAGTACAGCAACGTCGTGCTGGGCCACGTCAACGGCACCGTGCGCGAGCTGCGGCGCCTCTTCCTCGTCGATGACCTGGTGGATTCCCTCAAGGTGAGCCTGCCTCTGTGAGGACACTGCTGCTGACCCAGGCTGGCACAGCCTCCTGCTCCTTGCAGGATGAGCAGTGCCTCTGCTTGAGTAAATAACCAGGTGGAGTTTGAGTTTGCTCTTGGAAGTGTTCGGCACAGGGCTGGGTATGGAGAGCTGCTGCTGTGGTGGGGTCACTGTAAAGGATGACTTGATCTACATGGAAAGCAGAAATGAGCTGTGGCTGCCTGCAGCTCCCTGTTCTGACTCCTCACTGGTGCTTCTCACAGCAGGAATCTTCTAAAAAAACAAGCCATGCTGCAGTCTGGGCATTGGGGGTGTGCCACTGATGTGTGAGTGTCCCTCTGGAAAACCTGGCTCTGGCCTGATTGTCCCAGCCTGCTTTGGAGCTGCTTTTCTGTTTGTGTTTAATGCACAGCTCCCTCTCTTTAAACACTTTCTGCTGGAATGGTGAGGACTGAGTGATGCCCTTGGGTTACTGGGAAAGTAGACACTTGTTCCAGCCCCTGGATTTGGGAGTGAAAAGTGCTGTTTTTAGTGATGACAATTACTGAAATGGGTATTGCAAATTACCCAGTGTGAGCAGTGCTGTGGAACAGCTAGAGTCCACCCATGTAGAATTTAATAGGATTTACTGAGAGTGGCAGAGCACAACTGACTGAAGAATAGTAATAAATTAAACAAAATGTAACCAAAAAAGAAAAACCAACCCCAAAAAACCCCCTCCAAAATAAAAGAATTGACTGAAATCCCTTCAGTTTTGTTCTGGGAGAATTGTATTCTCTCCTTTCAAGCTCTAATCACCTTTGTTTGTTTTTGAAACTGGTGATTCCTTTACCTAGTGCAGTGTGTTGTCCACTTCTTTTACAGTTTGTTTAATCTTCTTGAAAAAACTTGCATTTATCCTGCAGTAAATCCCTTTACTTAGTGCTTTGTAAAGTCCTTTGAGTTGTTGTGGAGTTGGGGGAGGGGTTCCTTGTGAAACTGGGGAAAGCCAGGCAGGCTGTCCAAGCCTTTGTTGTGACTGTGCAATAGAAACCCTGCAGGCAGATCTTGGAATCTTACCCAGAGTTTGCAGATCCAGTTTCTCATTGTACTCTAAGTTAAACACAGTTTGTGCCAGAAAAGCTGCACCTGATGCCCTGCAAGGCTCCTGCAGTGAGGCAGCTCCCTCTGGAAGCAGCAGGAGGGGTAAGGGGGCTCTGCTGCTCCTGGGAGGATTTCTTTTCTCAGGAGGGAGAGAGGAGGAGCAGTGTTGGCCTGGGGTTGTGCAGTGATGTCCCTGCTCCTGGAGGGCTCTGCAGGAAAAGCCTTTGAGGAGCTGGTTGTGCATTCTGTTCTGCACAACCATTTCTGGTTTTGAGACGTGATCAATAGTGCTGCTGCCAAAGTCCTGTTTGGATCTGATTATCAACAGCACAGAAAAACTGGGAACACAAGGTCAGCTGTGTTTTGTGATCCTGCCTTGGTCTGAGTTAGGAGATTTCTCCCACCATTTGTGTGGGGATCCCAACCCTTGCAGTAAAGGAGAGGGAAGCAGTGAGGAGCCAGCTGCTGTTCCAGGGAACACTGGTCTGAAAACAGGGCCTTCTGGAGGAATTGTGTTAGAAGCAGAATTAATTCCAGCCAGAATGTCTTCAAGGCACTGTAATCACTTAAAATACTACAGTCCATAGGAAAGATGTGTTTATTCAGCTGAACTAATTCATTTCCCCTCTCTCCTTCTGACATTTAAAATGTTTTATGTAGGTTAATTAGTCTAATTTATGGTAGCTGGAAACAACCCTTTATCAGAAACCAGTGAATGTCAGGACAGTTCACAAGCCCACGTTACTGATTTTGAAGTTTGTGCTCGAGGAGAACATTGGGATTCCAGGGTCTTATGTAATATAATGGCCCTGGTTTAAAAAATAAAAATATCTTGGCTTGTGTAGTTTAAACATCTTCACTCTAGGAAACCACATGTTTATGTATAATTCAAGTTACAGAGCTCTAATGTAGAAAATGTCTGCAGGTCAGTTCATTGTGTGTAATAGTTCTGACTGTAAAATCTGTCTTGTTAAGATTTTTTTTTTTCTTCTTTATTAAACAATGCTTCAGTCAGGGAAGTCTTAAAAAGGACTCTAAATATTTATGCAGCACAAGGAGAAATTCCTCACAGCTCTTGAGGAGTAACTCCAGAGAAGCCCTTGCCAGAGCCCCAGGAGAAGCTGCATTTTGTCCTGGTAAAGGCTGTGCTGGCACTGGGCACTGCTGCTCTTGCTCAGCTGAGGCTGTGAGGAGCAGAGCTCTGTGTTCTCAGTATTGTGTAGCAAAGAAGGGCACGGGGCACTTCTGGATTTGCCCATCTTGGCTGGCAAAAGTGGCTTCAGCCCATCAGCCCCACAGGCCTTTCACCTGGTCCTTGGAAGGACCTTGCAGCTCCTTGGAAGGACCAGGCTTGGATCCTGGGTTGCCTTCTGCTTTCTTTTTTTTTATCTTAGAGCTTTATTTAGAGGTGTTTCAGGGAAGGTTGTTTGTGTTTGTAAAGGTCTCTGAGGTGTGTTTCAGGTAAGCTTTGTTGTGTCTCTGAGGGTCTCTGGGTTTGCACAGTTTATAAGGAAAAGAAAATGGAGACCAGTAAGGAAATGTGGGGTTGAGATGGACTCCAGGCTGGATAATCCTGGAGAGCTGCTGAAGTGTCAGAGCAGTGCAGAGGGAGGAGCTGTGGGATCAGAGTCCCTCTCCCCTCCAGGGCTGTAAGTGTGGGGAGTTAAACCTGCACATGCAGCAGTTCCTGCCTCTGCCCTGATGCTGCCCTGGACAGACTTTGGGTGGAGAGAAGCTCTATTTGTGTAGTCAAATGTGAACTCCTGGATTTTGCTCTTTCTTGAACCATAAATTCAATGCTCACTAAAATAAATAATTGATAGTTCTGATAATTATTGGACTTTGGGATTGATTTGTGTCTTGTTACCCCCCCTGTGCTTACGTAAAGTCCCATTTTCTGCCCTGGGCAGAGTCATCAGCAATGTCCTGGCTGCTGAGCTGGCTGGGTGGTGCTGAGCTCAGGAATTGTGTCCATGGGGAGCAGGTCAGGGGTTGCTGTTGGGGTGCTGGAGAACCACTGTGAACCATCACACCCTCGGGGCTCTTTGCCCAGTGCAAGCTGGTGCTTTCCTTCCCTCTCTGGTGGGTGTGCAGGGGCTCCAACGTGGAAGTGTTTGCTCCAGCAAAACACCTGGTGCAGAGAGATCAGCTGCAGGCTCATCCTGGCATTGCAGGGCAGAACTGGGCCAAGGTTTGAATCAGTCATGAGGGAGTTCAGCAAATCTGCTTTATTCTCTTTGAGAAACTGCCACAATCCTTCAGCTGCTGGGAATGGTGCACCCTCTCTGAAGGTTACCTGGGTGCCTCTCTGAGGGTTACCTGGGTGCCTCTCTGAGGGTTACCTGGGTGCCTCTCTGAGGGTTACCTGGGTGCCTCTCTGAGGGTTACCTGGGTGCCTCTCTGAGGGTTGCCTTTGTGCTCATCCCTGGTGCTGCTGTGTCACATCTCTGAAGTGCTGACAGATGAAGAACTGCATCCCTTGCAGTTAATGCACCTGAATTTTAGAGCAGTTTTGAGTGAAGCTCTTGAAGTCAACTTGATTTTGTTGCAGGGTTCATGGAATTAAACTTGTATTGACTATCAATGCCCTTATATTGTGGCTGGCTGTTGATTTTGTTTGGTTTGGATATTTTACATCTTTTGATAAGCTAAAATTGGATGTTGGGATATGTAAGTTCAGGGTGGCTTGGCTGCAGGCCAGTTACCAGGGTCCTGGCCCACACCCACACTCCTGCAACCATGCCTTGTTTTCCTTGCCAGCACTTTGTGCCCGTCCTTTCCTTGGGTGTAGCTCCTGCTGAAGGGAGAGTTTCCATCTTGGGTTGTTCACTGTGCCCAGCTCTGCCCTCCCTGGTGCCAGTGCCAGCCCTCTCATGGTGTCTGTCCAGGGTTCTGCTGGAAAACAGCCCCACGTGCTGAGCTGGCCAGGGCTGGGGGTCTCTGCTCTCTGCAGAGCAAGGAACAAACTCTGGGGAAGCTGCTGCTCCTGGCTGCTGCTCAGCTCCTCAGCACTCCTGCAACTCTAGAAGGGCTGATTTTCCTCAGGAGGAATCCTACCCCGAAATAGAGCTGGCAGCCCTGGGTCCCCTCCCCCTGCTATAGGTCAGAGGTGTGCCTGGGACACTCCACCTGGCACTGAGTGTGGGCAGAGCTTTGTGTGGAGCTGGGACCTGTGTCCCACCAGGAGCTGGACAAATGCTGTCAGCAGGGAGGGAGAATGGGGCTGAGATAGGGAGCCAGCAGTGGTGGCAGTGTGGGGCTTTAGGGATGGCTTTGCTTCTGAGCTTGGCTCTGACCTGGAGCAAGCTTCCATGTTAGAGCACTTTTCACTCCTCTTGTTCCTAAATTTTTAACATCCTAAATGTCTTTGGGTATTTTGAAGGAGAAAAGGTAAATCACACCCACCCTACCCCGTTACCTTCCAGACAGGCTTTTCCTGCTGTGTCAGAGCATGGCTGGGCAGGTGGGTGGACACCTGGGTGGGGCACACACAGGTGTGCTCTCCTTTCTCTCTGGCTCTGTCCTGCAGCAGCCCTTTGGCCTCTCTGAGCCTGGCCTGTCCCCTCTCAGGAGGATGGGAGGAGGCAGGAGCTGTTTGCCCATCGTTCCTCCCCATGGAGCTGGCAGTGTTTGGGCCCAGGGCAGTGCTTGGGCACAGGGCAATGTTTGGGCACTGCTGGCTCGGGCTGAGTTCAGCCCCGTGACTGCTCCCAGGAGGCCCCATATCCCATTACTGCCTCCTTGAGCCCTCTCATCAGGCAGCTCTGGTTTCAGGAGCTGCACAGGGCTGAGGCAAAGAGCACTTTGGGGCTGTTTGGATGGGTGTTTGTGTGTGCATCAGATGGGATGTCCTGGGCACAGAGTGGTGCTGATGGGCTCTTTTTCCCTTGCAGTTTGCAGTGTTGATGTGGGTGTTCACTTACGTTGGTGCCTTGTTCAATGGTCTGACATTACTGATCCTGGGTAAGTGTTTGGCTCGTGTTACACACCTGGCACACCAGATAACCTTGGGGAGCCAGTGGGGTCTGGTCACTGGGAGGCTCATCCTGTAGCCTTAGGATGTTGCACTTCTAAGTTCTTTTTTTGGATAATACAACAGAACAGGTAATTTTGAGTAGTGTTGTTGAATTCCTTGAGATTGCTGATTTCCAGCCATTCCATGGTTTATAGGCAGGTTTGTTGTGCTTGTCCCTGTCAGGCTTAGCCTGCCCTGAATGTCATTGCTGTGCTGGGACTTAGGAGGAGGTGCAGGATCTGCTGTGGCCGTGTCCCACTGCAGGATTTCATTTCTTGTATCCCAGAGCAGGCTGGCTTTCAGGTGTCAGAGCCAACTGATGCCTGAGAAGCCTTTGGGAAGAATTTGCATGACCCACTGTGAAAAAGTGACCTGTGACCAGACTTAACTGTACTGTTGGTGAGACCTGGAGAACAGCTCAGGCTCTCCTTAGTAGGGATTATTGAATTTTCTGGCCAACAATTGGTGCATGGGGCTTAAATGTTCATTTTTCTTGGACCTTTTTGCAAGACATATCAAGGTGTGGAAACCAGTCCTTGTTCTGCCTGAACACCATCCCTGTTGTCAATATTTATGCATTTGATGTGCTCTTTTCCAGCTTTGATTTCGCTCTTCAGCGTTCCTGTTATTTATGAGAGACATCAGGTGAGTGCTTAATAGAATTCATTAAATGTTTCATAAAATCAGCTTGAAACAAAACCAGAAACAAATAACTAAAACGAATTTCAGTCTTCTGAAGTATTTAAAGCCTTTAAAACAGGCCTTTACCCAGGAAGCAGGGCCAAGGAACACTAGTTCAGTTTGAAGTTCAGACTGTTCATGCTTTTCCTTCTTGGTGAAGAAGAGGTTTCCCCAGCAAACAGTTCTGGAAAGGGCCTGATGAACTTGGAGGCCTTTTCTGCTGGTCCAGCTTTGGTCAGGACTGGGCATGGTGTGTTGATCCTGCTGTACCTTTTGGAGTTGGTATTCAGGATTGGCTTCCCAAAGCTCTGTGGAATTTGTAGCCCTGGCAAAAACAGGAGGTGGGAGCTGCTTGGCCCAGTCCAGGGCTGCTCTTGGGGAGGGACTCCCATGTAAAAGGAGTAGGGAGGAAGGAGCCAAAATAAAATACTTCAGATTAAATTATGGCCAGGGCTGTCTTGGGCAGGTCACTGCACAGGAGGGGGCAGCCAGCTCTGGCTTAGCCCTTGGTCTCCCCTTTCAACAGCAAGGCAGCCGTGGGGGCAGCAGCAGATGGCCGAGCCTCACGGGGTCCTGCCCAGGCTCCTCCTCCACAGGGAAGGGGCCCTGGAGCCCCAAGGCAGGAGCAGGGACAGCGTGTGGGGCTTAACCCAAGCTGCTCAATCCTCTGGCCAGGCTGCAGCCTAAGCTGGTTACCCAGCCTGGCCCAGCTAAGCAGCTTTGCTGTTCTGTGGGGCCCACAGGGGCCCAGCCCTGCACCCACAGAGTTCTGTGGGACTCAGCCAGGCTGCAGAGGAGGAGCTGGGCTGTAACTTCTTTCTGCTTCAATTCCAGGCCCAAATCGACCATTACCTGGGACTTGTGAACAAGAATGTCAAAGATGCCATGGCAAAGTGAGTTGGTTTGGGTTTATTTCTTTTCCTTAGTACTGATAACAGTTCCTGGCACATGTGGCACTCCTGTCTAGGACTAATGTGTTCTTCCATGTGCCAGGCCAAGGAGGGAAAAGGTCTCAGACTCTGGACTGGTTAGGAAATGAGCTCCTTTATTGCTGATGCTGTATTGAAATGAGCCTCTATTACTTCTCATAGAAATCAGTGTATGTGAACCCATTAGTGATGGCTGAGCCCCTCAGCAGGTGCAGTTGAGGGGGGAATGAGAAGTTCAGCAGTGTCACTGGGCTCTGAGTACAAAACTGTGTTGTGAGGGTTCTTTTCACATGTTGCTGTTTGTAAGATTCTGTTTAACCTTTCCTTTTTTGTTACTCAAACTTAGCTTTTGTCTATTTTTTTTTCCTCTTGCAGGATCCAAGCAAAGATCCCTGGGTTGAAGCGCAAAACTGAATAAAATAAACCTGAAGCAACTTATCAATAGGAAAGAAAGTTCATCTTTTAAGGGGGAAAAATACTCATTGGATTTACATGGGGAGGGTCAGGGAATAGCAAACCCCTTGACATTGCAGTGCAATTTCACAGATCTTTATTTTTTAGCAACGCAGTGTTTGAGGAAAAATAACTGTTTTGACTGCCATGTGTTTCATCATCTTTAAGTATTGTAAGCTGCTATGTATGGATCTAAAACTAATCATCTTTCCTTATCCTGTGTGCAGCACTGGCTAATACAAACGACTGAGACAGCTGTACATTTGCTTCATCAGAGGTAGTTCCTGCTGCGTGCCGGAGGTGTAGAGCAGGTGGGGCAGAGGAGAACACTTCCCAGTTTGTGCACTGTGTATGGTCTGTGTAGATTGATGCAGATTTTCTAAAATGAGATGTTTTAGAAGAATATACCAGTTTAGCAAGTTTTGAAAAATCTTGCCTTTTTGGTATGAGTATAGCTGTATTGTGATTTTGTTTTATCAATTGCCAATATATATATATATATATATATATGTGTTTCACAAAGCTTAGATCTTTCAGCTGCTCCACAGTGCTTTGTACTTCAGAGAACTGACTGAGGCCTGGACGAGCTCCAGAGCACACAAGCTTGAGAAACTAAAAAGTCTCTGTAAACACTGGCATCTGTTGGAAACAACAAAAGAGAAATGAACAAAGAACCTCCACACAGAGTAAAAGAAACTTACAGCATACACTTTGTTGCACAAACGTACAGTAGTTGATCTTGAGCAAATAATTCTCCAGCTTTCAGACTCTGATAATCTGTGGACCGAGTATCTAATGCTGCAAATGTTGTTTGGAAACTTAAAGCCCTGTCCTGTTATGCAAGAAAATGATAAGTGAAAATTTATACACTTGCAGTTTGAGCTGTACTGAACTAAGTCTGTGGAATGCATTGTGAAATGTAAAAAAAATCCCAACAAAAAAGGAAAAAAAAAACCAACCCCAAAACCCCAAGTATCAATAAAGCTTATAGACATAAAATGATACCAGTATTTGGCTTTCTTGAGGCAAGTTTAATATATTTGTGTTTATTTGAAGTTCCTTGTGATAAATTTCATTGTCCTTGGTGGTGGCAGTAGTGTCCGAGTAGAGCCTGGTGCAGGGTGGGTTTGTCACGGTCCCTTTTCTTCCTCTGCAGCCAGAAGGAGCTGCTCAGGGCCACCTCCAGTGTCCCAGGGAGCTCTGGAGGGGTGTTGGGCTCTTGGAGTTTTGAGACAGGAATGGTTGATGCTATTTTCAAGTTTGAAGGAAGTAAGTCCCAATAATTTTTCCAGGTCAACGTGTTGGTTCTGATTTAAGAGCTGAACATTGCAAACTTGTGTACAAATTTATTTGAGATGCAGATTTTAACTGGATGGCATCTTGACCATTGAAAAATAGAAATTCATGCATTAATATTTCATTTTACAGTAAAATACAGCATTACTTCTGAGCATTTTTTACAGGAAGCCAGACCATAGAAACATAGAAACCGTAGGTAAGTGTTTTCCTGACAGACACTATTGCTTGAAGATATTTCTCACATCACTGTTGATTAATTCATTCTGGCACACAACTGGTTTTATTTGGGATACAATCAACATGGAAGGAAGGCAAACATGAGTGGTTACAGGCAGAGGTGCTCACTGCTGGCACCACCTGACAGAACAGGATTTGATCCCGAAGGTTTCTTTGAAAAAAAGACTGCATAGGGACTCGTACTGTGTATCTGACAAACTGCTCTGCTGTATAGTCATATAAGGCATTAATAAATTCAATTGTAAAAAAAAAAAAAAGATGATTCTTTGAGGTTGCTGAAGCACTTTGTGTGTTAAACAGACAGGAATCCACTCCTTTAATGGGATGTTTTTGCTACTTTTCTGTGCAGTGGGCAGCAGAAACGGACTGGCAGGAAGGTTCCAGAGTTCAAAATCCTATTGTCCTGAACTGGGACTAAAGCACTATTGCTTTTCAGAGACTAAATGTAAGTCTAAATGTTTTATTTTGGCCTTTATTTCTTTTAATTAAGAAAGGTAATTTCAAAAGTATGGATGTTGTTCCATGCCCAGAATCTTGAATAGCAAAATATGTATTTAAGATATTTCTTTTTAAACTTTCTCCAGTTCCACACTCCCTTGAGTTTTTGACAAAATGTTCTAACAAATAGTGAAGGGTTTGCGTTGCCTTTTGAGAATATCTGTCCATGGTTCCCCTTTTCCACAGAGGCAGCTCTCCTTTGCTCTCAGCTGTCCCCCAGGCCAGGCCAGGGGGCTCTGTGGGGTGAGGGAGAAGCAGGGACAGGGAGAGGAGCCCAGAGTCAGCCATGATGAGCTTTTCCCAAAACAAAAAGCTGCATTTCCTGGCATTAGAGGATTTATGTTTTACTGACAAGCAGCATGGACTGGCTGGAGGGCACACAGAGCCCTGCTCTAGGGACATTCCAGGGATTCCTTTGGAGGCTTAGGACCCCCCTCCAGAACAGGAAATAGGGATTGATGGAGGCTTTCCCACCAGGCCAAGATTCTGGCTGGCCACTGCCTGTAGGAGTGTAAAGCACATTTTCCCAGAAAGGGGGAGCATGCAGGAGCACTTGGGGAATGACTCCCTCAGTCTTGATCAAATGTCTTGAACCAAGTCTGTCCAAGCCCTCTCCTCTCACTCACTGTTGGCGTTCAGCCTGCACTGCTGGCTGCAGGAGCAGCTGCCCAGGAGCTGGAATGCCTCACTTTGGCCTTCTGGCAGCACAGAAACAGTGGGGAATTCACTTGGGAAGGTATTAAAAACCCAAAGCAGAAAACAGGGATCATGTAAGTACCCAGCTGGAAAAGGTGAGAATGGTTTAGCCCTCCTCTGGGTGAGAGTCATAGCACCGTGTGTGGAAAGCAGGTGGGGGGAGGCAAGGCTGCAGCCCAAACTACTAGAAAATTATTCCAAGGCACTTCATGGATAGAAAAGTCTGCCAAATATATATATTTAAAAATAAAATGGACTTAAAAAAAAGGGATACTTTGCTCCTTCAATTAATGAAAGCTGAAGGGTTACCTCCCCCCTCCCCAGCCTGCTCATTAAATGCTCCCAGCTTTACTGAGTGCACCAAATTAAAACCCACCCACTTTTTGAACTTTGTTCAAGCCACGAATTTGGAAATTAAAGGGCCCAGCATTTTGTCAGCATTTTCTCCCTTTTCAGACATGGTTTGAACAACACAGTATTAGGCAAAAGCAGCTTTGTGAGTGAACTGTTCATCCCTTTGGGATCCCCAGGTTACCCTTCAAACCTCAGCTTCCTTCGCAAGGGTGTCGGGCATTCCAAGGCCAGCTCCCATTCCCTTTTGGTAAGTTGGGATGAGTGATCTGGAAATGTCAGCCTGCAGCAGGGCTGGGATTCCTGCAGCCAGGGGGGCGTTCCTGGCTGTCCCGGCCAGCACAGCCCTCGCTGGGGCAGGACAGCAGCAGCCAGAGGCTCCTCAGAGGCAGCGCCACACAAACACACTGGGGAGACAGGAGGGACAGCAGGGATTGGCCTTGGGACAGCCCAGTGAGACAGGAGCAGAAAATAAACACAGTGGGTGTGTGAAGTACAGACTGTGTGTGCATGTGTGTGTGTGCAGTACACACATTGGGTGTGTGATGTACAGACTGCTCTGTGCACAGTTGCTCTGTCTGCAGTCTGCAATGTGAGCACTGTGTGTTGTATGTGCACTGTGTGCACAATTTATGTGTCTGTGTGTGTGCACTCTGTGTCTGTGTCTGTCTTTGTTCTGCCTGTGCTCTGTGGGCAGTGTCTGTGCACTGTGTGTGTCTGTGTGTATGCAGTGTCTATCTTTGTGCATCTCTGTGTGTGCCATGTGTATGTGTGTGCGTGTACTCTGTGTGTGCACTGTGTCTCTGTGTGTGTGTGTGTGTGTGTGTGTGTGTGTGTGTGTGTGTGTGTCTGGGTGTATCTTTGTGCATCTCTGTGTGTGCCCTGTGTACGCGTGTGCGTGTACTCTGTGTGTCTATGTATGTGTGCCCTGCGTGTATCCATGTCTGCTGTATGGGCACACAGTGTGCCCATGTGTGTGCAGTGTATTTGTGTGTGAGATGTGTCAGTGTGGGCCATGTTAGTGTGTCTGTGTGTGCATGTGCACAGCCGTGTGGCTGTGTCCCTTTCTCTGTGTGTGTGTGGCTCTGTGTGTTCCCGTGTGTGTGAGTGCCCCAGCCAGCCCCAGTGTTACCTGCAGTCGTCCCCTCCGGTGCTCACCACGAACTTGTCGTCGTGCGAGAAGCGGATGTTGGTGACGTGCGCCGAGTGCCCAAAGTAGCGCTTGTGTTTGGCCTGTGGGACAGGAGAGAGCTCAGGGCTGGCACCAGGCAAAGCTCTGTGCCACAGCCATGCTGAGCCCAAGGCCTTTTCACTCCCTGGGAGCTGCCTAGGATGGACCCTGCTGTTGAGTGCTGTAACACCGAGTGCTGAGGGGTCTGGGAAAAGCAAAAGCTGCTGAGGTGAAAATAAAACAAGCACTTACAAATTTCTCCGTGCATGGGAAGTCGAACAGCTTGACCAGCCCAAAGTCATCTCCTGTCACTATGTTCAGGCCAGCGTGGGTCACACAGGCACAGTTGACATCGGCTTTGTCTGCATTTCGTGGCCAGATCCCAATGACTTCGTCTCCAAGAATGCTGTTCCAAAATCAAGGTAAATAAAATGCATTAGACCACAAGGCTTAACTGCTGCTGCTCTTCCACAGGGGGCTGAGCCAACACAGGTCAGTAATAAAAAAATTGCTGCATTTAAAATAAAATTGTCCCCTTAAATGATTGCCCTGAGCTCTCCATGGAGACCACCATACTAATATATCATTTTTATGTGATTCTTAAGCAATCTCTATCCATCAATCCTTAGGTTTATTTTCCATGAAACCACTGGCATCATTCTACACCAGCACCTTGTGCAGCTCTGGTCTCTATGAGCCTTCCCCCCTGGGACTCCTGACTGCACTGTTCCCTTAGCTGTGAGTTCCCAAATGAGGGAAAGCTTGGCTCTGTGTCCCCTTGTTCTCAGAAACAGGTGTTTGACCCCTGGCTCCAGCTCTCTGTAATCATTTACCCCCAGAGGCATCTGCCCCCTCCCACCAGCTGTCAAGAGTCCTCTGAAATGAGGAATTGGGAGCACTCACACAGTTTTATGCCAGCAGAGCCGTCAGAGTAGGAGGATTCTCATTTACCTTCTCCCAGCCCTGCCTGGTTGTCACCCACTGTCAGCTCTGCCTTTGGCCTGTCCCACTTCTCACAGGAAGAGCAAGAACAGCCACAGTTCTGCAATGCTGGGGGCAGATTCCTGTGTTCATCCACATCAGGAAATGCATTTTAGTGACACTCACAACTCCTCCATACAATCACTGCAGGTTTCCAGGCCTTCCATCGTGCTGGTGTTTGCTGATGTGGGCCAAGGCTGCCTGGAGTGGCCCAGAGCCGTGTGAGGGGGCAGGGATGAGTGGCAATGAGCCACTGTGGCTCTGTGACAGCCCCTGGTGTAATTAACAGCACTAATTACTACAGCCACCAAACAGCCAGAGCTGTGTGTAAAACCCCACGGGTGTCACATGGAGCTCTGGGGAAGCAGAGCCTGGGGGTGCTCTCAGGTTTGCCAGGTCCTGGGGACACCTCAGCATTTACACCCCAAACCTGAGACTGACCCCAGTGCTGCCCTTGGCTGTTACCTGGTCCAGGTGGCCCAGGTGATTTTCTCTATGACTGCAGGGTCTGTGATTTGCTTTCCCAGGGGCACCTCGTGCACTTGACGCTTGTAGGCACCTGTGGATACCTGAAAGTGGGAAAGGAAAAACCTGGAAGCTGCTATAAACACATCATTGTCCTTAAAATTCCCAACAGTCTCACCAGGTTTTATCAGCAATTAAACATCCAGGATAATATTTCTCTTTTTTCCTCATAATCTGGAATTCATCACATGCTAGATAAAGGAATAATAATGTTACAGGATGATGATGAGAGGAGATGCTCACATGCAGAGCTGGCAGATTTTCTCTCACTTCTATGCTTTACTTTATCTCAACATAATTTTACTAAATTAGAAACATTTCTGAATGAAACCCCTTCAAATTAACAATTCAATTAAAACAACTGAGCTCTCACACAGATGCCAGCCCCAGGGAGGAAGAAAAAGGCTTTTGTATGGTTATAATCCACAATTTCTCTTTCAGCATTGTCCCCCTTCCATAGACCTGGGATAAAGCTTTGCCCTCAGCACAGCTGGAGCCTGCACCTCGTTATGGGGGCTATCCCAGACATACCTGGATGTACCTGCTGTCTGCAGAGAAATCCATCTGAATGACAAAACTGGCAATGTCCTTGCAGTAGCCAATTCGGTTCAGGGTTGTGCCTTGAGTGAGATCATAAAAATCCACAGTATGTTCTTGTGAGCCCACTGCCAAAAACCTGTTATCTGGGCTGATCCTAGGCAATAAAACATGGAGTGGGGATGTCACTGGCTGTTCTGGTGCAAGGTTTGCTTCTCATGCTAATGTGACAGCAATGTTTTTTAATGAAAAAACACAAAAAACCTTCTATCAGCAGCAAGACTGAACCCAAACCAAAACTTGATGCTTAAGAGAAAAGGAAGACTCACGATATCTCTGACAGAGGACAGGGTTAGATGGAATATTGGGATGGAATTATTGCCTGTGAGGGTGGTGAGGCCCAGGGCCAGGTTCCTCAGAGAAGCTGTGGCTGCCCCATGTCTGGAAGTGTCCAAGGCCAGGCTGGATGGGGCTTGGAGCAAGCTGGGAGAGTGGAAGGTGTCCCTGCCATGGCAAGGGGTGGGACTGGATGATATTTCAAGCCCCTTCCAACCCAGACCATTCCATGACTCTATTCTATATTGTTTGTGGTTAAATGATGCTAATATTGCACTTGCATAAAGCCACAGCACAGTGTGCAGAGCGACACCAATCCTCTGGGAGTCAGCACCAGGCACTGCAGTTTAGAGAATTAATTCTCATAATTCCAGCTGTGCAGTGTGACTGGAACTGAATTAAAGCCCCACCACAGTGCCCTTCACCAGCTCACACAGCTTCCAACAAACACAGACTTACAAAACCTCTGCAAATCCCCCTGGGACCCCAGGGCCGTTCCCTCGAGGCAGGGCTGTGTGTTCTGAGCACCTCCTACCTGATGTCCTGAATTGCAGATTTCCTGTCCCGCTTCTTGCCCCAGACCTTGAGGCTGTTGACCAGCAGGAGGACGAACTCGCCGTTCCTCATGCCGATGGCCACCATCTCCCCGTCGGGGCTGTAGGCGGCGCAGCGCGCGGGGTGCCCCAGGCTCACCTTGTTCACCAGCTTCTGCAGGGACACAGCACAGGCTCACACCTCCCCAGCACGCCCAGAGCTTCCAACACAAAGTACAGAACTTGCTTAATTCAAAACAAATCCACTCTGTTTCCCTCTAAACATAAACCTGAAATGTCACACCGAGACTCACATCCCACCAGGCATATGTCGCTAAGCAGGCTTCAAAATAGGGATGTGATTTGGATGGGGGGTTCATGTTTGCATTATTTTGAAGACTGACATCAAGTTTCACACCAGAAAAAGGACTATTTAGCAGAAAAAGCTGAAAAATCTATTTCCTAATTTGTTTCAAAGGTGACTTTGATATCTTCAACAACAGCTGATTGGCACAGAGTTCTCCCATTTCATTTGGTACATGGCAATGTCCTAGAAAGATCTTGTATTTTCACCTAGTTGGTTGTATTTATAATAGATTAATTTTCCTCATTAAAAATTATCCTGTTAGCTCAGGTAACAAGCTTTTGGAAGGGTTTATGCTGGCCAAAATGAGCTGAAAACTTCCTGGTGGCTTTTTTTTTTTTAATGTTTTATTTGTTGTTTTTTAAATGGTTGTTGTTAGTTAATTTGACTTGGAAAAATCCCTGAGGCAACATGCAGAGTTCCAAAGGAAGGCTCTGAAGAAGAGGCAGCCGTGCCTGCCATGAAGGCAGAATGATGGGCAGGGCTGTGTGTGTGTGACAGCACAGTCTGTGTCACCCAGACAGGCAATGTGGGATTAAAATGCTTCCTTGATCCCCCAGCCTGCAGACTGGGATCAAATAAACAATGCCCAACAAGAGGCACTCCATGAGCAGGTGTGCTGGTGAATCCCTGCATTCCTCTGGGAGTGCTGGTGCCAAACATGACCAAAACCTGCTCAGGACAGAGGCAAAACCCTGCTCTCATTCCTGGGCTGCTCAAAAGCACAGTTGGAAAAATGGATGCTTGGATAAGTTGCTCGTTTTTAATCCCACACTTTTACATTCACAGCACTCACTTTGTCCGACAGGTCCCAGATCCTGGCTGTTCCGTCGTTGCTTGCAGAGATAAAGATGTCTTTGGAGGGGTGAGTTGCCAAGCCCCAGATTTCCCCTTCCATGTGACAGTCAATTAACAAGTTAGAAGCAGCATTTTTTTCTCCTACTTCAAGGATTTCTCCATCTTTTGTTCCTACTAAGATCTTCCCCTGTTTGTAGCCAAAGAAAAGGAGTGGTCGGTGTAACAGTAACTGCCTCGGTTTAAACTGTCAGAGCTTCCTTGGCAAATACTTGGAAAAAGCTTAAACAGATTAAGCTTGCAATTGGTTAATGGTTACTTGATTGGAAATATAAAATAACATTCCTCAATGGTGTTTTTATCAAGGAATGTGTCAAAATGAAATAGGGACTGTGCCCTGAGCACTAGGCTGGACAGGCCCCACCCTGTACAGCATCACTGCTCCTTTCTCATGCACAATTCAAACACATGCAAGAGTGACTGCAGCAGGTCAAATGCCTCCATTATTTCTACCGTGTTCCACCTCTCACAGCCTCTCAGTAACTCCCAGTGGGGGTTTTGTGGCAGCTGAGCTCTGCCCTGCCCCGTGCTCTCACCTTGCCGCGGCACACGGAGCGCACGCACTCGATGAGCTGCCCGGTCTCCAGCTGGAAGGCTCGGCACCGCTTCATCTCCTGGTCCCACAGCTTCACTGCTCCCCCCTCCTTCGTGCTGCAAGGGAGCCCTGGTGTTACCTGCTGGCTCCTTTACACATGGAAATCCCACCAGCATTCTTCTGCTTCAATCACTAAATATACATTGACCCCCCCCTCCACTCTATATCACTATTATGGTGCAATGGGAAGTAAACAATAAAAAATTCAATGCTTTCACACTTCATGTTTAAACACCAAACTGCTCTCTTGCCACGTATCTCAAATCTCTGTTTCTTGGCCAACCTGTTTCTTGTGGTAATCCCAAGACCCGCAGCATCTCCACTGGGAGAGGCTGTCTGTGGTTTGACAGAACAAACAAATGAAGAGAACTCCACTCATGGCAAGAGTTCAGGCAATAAGAGCTTATCCAGGTGTTTGGAACAATTTCAAAGAGGGTCAGAGTTCCCCTGGCACATAACGTGTGCCACTGTAACCCTCAAGTATCCCCCTTTAGTTCTTCACTTAATGAGCCCTGGGCAGGTTATGCAACATTGAAATTGCTACAGCACAGAGACCATTTATCTCTGGGCTGCTGGATAAATAACAAAACCAAAAGGGAGACAGAGGTTGGCACTTGAGGAAGATGCTGTGTCTTACGGCCTCTCCTTCCCTCCAGTGACGATGAGCCCGTCCCGCAGGGTGGTGTACATGGTGAACACCGGGCCTGTGTGAGCCTTGGCCACCAGCCTGACCAGGAAATGATCCTTCCACACGTACACATCTCCATTTATGGCACCAGTGAACGTGAGGTTATTCTGCAACACACAGCAGCAATCTCTGACACAACACACACCTCGGCATTTTTGTTCAGCTTCAAGTAAAATCCTTTAAATTAAATTTAAAAGTCCTTAACGACCACACTGGATTGTCACCATTGGTGGTATCACTGGCATGTGTCACATTAAATATGATACAGGAAATAACAGATCAAGTTTAAGCTAAACAGATAAATAACCAGCAAAGTGTAAAAAAAAGCAAAAAAACCAACAACAAAAAAAAAAAAGACCCAGGGCAGTAGGTGTGCTCAGAGCTTAATAGAAGACATTCACCCAACTGTGCTCAGGAGATTCAGGGAAGGATCTCAAGGTGCACAGGTTTTAAATCCACATTTCACTAACAAGCACTGGGTTGGATTTCAGCAAGGAAAACTGACCCTTGCAGGTTTAATACAAAGGTAATGTAAAATCCTGCAGCAGGTAATTTGAACTCACTGCTCCAAAGGCAACAGAGAGCATGGTTTGCATTTTGGCATCTTCCATGGAACCAATGACTCCTTTCTTGTAGAGCAAAGCGCTGCCAGCCAAGGTCCAGAACTTCATGTGCTTGACCCCCACGGACACGAACTGAGTGTCGGAGTCGGGGCGGAACTCCACAACGAAGATCCTCTCCAGGTGTCCTCCCCTGCTGGCAACTTTCGCCCCTGGTTTAATGAGGAAAGGATAAAAACAAAGCTGAATTCACCTGAGGAATTAAGCTCTGATATGATTTTATCAAATAAATCGAGCTGGTATTGGATTAGAGATCTGTGCCCCAGATGCTGACAGCTGCAAATCCCAACACTGCTTAGGGTATCAAACATCTTAATGCAACTCCCAACGTCCCTGGTTATTCCAGTGCATCCCACAGATTCAGGAAATGCAGATTTAAGGCCTTCATAGCACAATCTGTCTCCTGGGTCAGTGAAACAACACAGAAATGTTGGCTACCATCTGGTGAGAAATGCACAGGGACACACTCATGAGCTGAGGCACTTTTCCTCTCCCCTCCATCATTTCCAAAGATAATTCTTTCCTAGAAATCACTTCCCAAAAGCCTATCTCCATCATAGTACTTGAAGTGTTTTAGGAAAGAAAAGGAATAGTTTTCCTTAAGTTCATGTAATTTTATGTTAAGCATCATTCTTTCCTTAATTTCCACTTACAATAGGTGTTAAAAACTTATTTTCCTGTTCATATTTTTTAGCCCTTTGCTATCTTTAACTGATTAACTGGGATAGAGTGGGGAGACAAAACTCCAAAGACTTGAAAGGCAAAGCCAGTCACTGTGCCCAGCTCTGTGAGGCTGAAGGACCACGATTTCCCCTGGTCTGTACCTTCCTGCCACCTCCAGACAGTGATGGTGTGCTCTGGGTCCACCCCCACTGACACCAGCAGTTTGCCCGTGGCGCTGAAGTTCACGTAATTGACGCCTTTGGTGTGGAAGCAGCGCAGCATGGAAAGGGTTTGCTTGCTCATGGCATCCCAGATGTGAATTGTGGGGGTTGTACCTGTGGGCAGAGAGAGGCAGTGAAAGAGAATTAATTCTGGAAAGCTTCAGTGCAAACCAGGCATTTCTCAAGAACATTTAACCTGAACAGACATTAGTTAGGGGTTTGGATTTGTTTGAAGATTAGCACTACTGGGAAACAAAGAAAAATCAAAATAGCTTGCAAAACACAGGGAGGGGGAATCATGGAGTCAGACAAGTTCTAAAAGAACAACATAACATTCATGAAGAGCCTCATGCAAAAGAAATTGCCTGCAGATGTTTCACTTGTATCCATGGTTCACACAGATACAACGAGGCAACATGGAACTCAACAGGACTCTGCTAAATTCACAAGCAAATCAGCCTTACCTGGGAATTCTGTCATGTCACCTGCATTGTGAGAGCAATGGCAAATGAGGAAGCACCAAGGGAAAACAATAGGTGAAATAAGTCATGTGGCTTGTGCTGAAGTGCCAGCATCAGCACCAGAAGGAAAACAAAATTAAAAACTTGGAAATGGATATGGATTAAATCAACAAAACAAATAAGCAGGAATATTGTTGAACTTTTTTGGGTATATTGGCTTTTATACACAAATATTGCAACAATATTTAGTACTTTTAAGTTTTAAAAATGATATCTAAAAGAAATGTTAAAAGCATGCAGGTTTTAAGTATTATTAAATTCAAAAGTGAAGTGAATCTCTAGTTATACAAAGTATCAAATCAAACTCAGAAGCACAGATCTCCTGAGGCCTAGGAAAAGGACTTTAGCCCTTTCCATGTCCCAGAAATTGGTGTTTTGCACTGCTCTGGCACCACGTGCAGCTTTGGGTGCTCCCTCCACATTCCAGGTGCAGTGACCGTGCTCAGGACAGGCAGAGAGGGTTTGTGTTTGTCACTGTGCTCATCACCACTGTCCCCTGCCCCTGTTAAGTGACTCCTGTCCTCAGGTTATGGATTCCATTCTCCTTCTGGAGTGGACTGAGATGTTCTGACCCCGTTCTCCTCCATAAAGTGAATTATTTCAGCATTAGGCTGAGGGGCAGCAGATCCTTCTCAAGGCTTGGGACAACTCATCCTGCATTCCCCATGCAATGTTCACTCCTGTAGGACCCTCCATGTAAACAATAAACACACAAAACCCACATATCAGTGTTTTCTCAGCTGTCCCCTGATACATCCCCCCCTAACTTCTGCTGAGATCTCTCTCTGTTTCTACCTTTTTTGTACAGCTCCTGTATTCCTGCAGAGAAAATGATGCTCATTGTATTCTCACTGCTAAACAGTGCCTTGGACACAGGAAGGAGAGAAGGAACTCTATAAATCAGATTATTGAGATGATTGGGCAGTTTATCAAAGCTTGCCTTCTGAAATATGATTACACTCCAATTAACTCTAAAATCCAATCACTCACAATCAGAGACAGAACTGAAACAGTAAGAAAACCCTGGAGCCTGATGACTTCTTCCAAATCAAACAAGAAGTAGAATTCCCCTCAGAAAAGTCCAAACACAGCAGTGCCCTGAGAGCTGAGTGGAGCTTTGCTGGGCTGGCACGTACCGATCTGGCTGGTGGCCACCACGTTCTTGTACTTGGGGTGCTGGTTCACTGTCAGGCACAGGATGTCATCTGTGTGCTCCAGGTAGAAGCTCTGGCTACCTAAGGCCATCCAAAGAGGATTTCAGTCACCACAGCACCAAGGAAGAGCCACCACAGACTGTTTGGGCAGCTGTTAAAACTCTACAGGGGGTGAGGGGCCACTAAGGCTGCTCTGCTCCCATTCCCAGGCACCATTCCCAAATGCACTATGGACACAACCATCAACACACATAGCTGGATACAAAAGCAATATTTGGGAAATTATCTATATACCCAGGGAATCAGCCCACAGCCACCATGACTGCAAGAAACATAAAACTGCCAAAACAAAGCCCAGGCTTCCCAGGGAAATCCCAGGGAACTGAGGCAGTGAGTGGGGAAGGGAGGCAAAGCCCTCCCAAGGGAAAGGCCCAGAAAGGACAGATGGGGCCGTCCTTGTTTCCCAGCCCCCACAGGCTGTTCTAGGACTGGAGTCCCCAAAGGCCTCCCCCCCAAGTTTCCCAAATGTGGAAAAGCCATAGGAAGATAAACAGTTCAGTCTTCCCATCAAAAATATTTTCCTTATCAAGCTATTTTATCTCCAAGTGGAATTACCAGTGGAGAGGTTTTGGACAATGCCTGCTGCAGCTGTGTGGAAAATGATGTCAGCACCATCGTTCAGGTAATGGAGGTTGTTGCGACAGTCAAACCCTCGGTATCCAAACACGTGGTCCAAAGCCAGCTCCTGCTCCAGGAAAACAAAAAGAACAAGAGTGAAATGGAAGAAAAAACAAGATTTCAGAGCCTGGACCACTTAAGGACAATTCTAAATTACACAAGTACAAATATCCTGTGGAGGTAATAGAATAACAAAATAATAATTAGTTATCTCCACTCTGCTCATTTATTGAGGCATAACATTATCAGAGGCTATCAACAACCTTTAATTGGTCAACTAAAGCACTGCTCTTCTATTATTTTCTTTTTTAAATTATTCAGGGGGCTATAAATGCCCTGGTTCTGTAAATTCCCATTCCAAACAGACACAACTCACAGAACAGATTGGATTTTATTGCTCTTCCCATCACAGTTTAATATTTATATAGGGCATCAGATATTTTAAAGAAGCTATCTGCAGAGTTTTCAAAAATCATTCTCATAAAGTACCAAATTTCCACAGACCAAATCCTGACCTTAAAGTCCTCAGAGGAAGCCAGGGCAAGCTATTAGTAACTCTGTAATTAAGACATTAATCAGAGGTGTAATTGCAGCTTACAATGAGCAGTTGCCAAGGAAATTTCCTCCAGGAACCCAGCATGGTTAATGGATTGTTGGTAGAGCTGCCTTGGAGCCCTGAGGCCCAACTTAATGACTGCCCCAAACACAATCACAGCTCACTGGGAACAATCCCAATTAGCCACAGACCAAGTGCTGCAAATGGTCCACACAGGTCACAAAATATTCCTGGTTCTGTCTATTATGTGGGAATCCAAACAAGTTGTCTGGGGAGAAAGGGAAGTTCCAAAGTCAATGAGCAAACTCCATCATTCAAAATCCCACAGAGGGTTTCTCCTGGGCCAAAGTGCTGGTTCTGGATGGATTTCCCTTGGGACTGAGCAGGGGGCATGAGAATGCACAGACCCTGTGACTGTACCTGCCCTACACTGAGAGACAAACAGGGATGGATTTCACCCAGCACATGTTACTCTTAAAGAAATAGGAAAGATATGAATTCTGACCTCAACCAGTTTCTTTTTTTTGTTGACATTGTTCTTTTGCAGTTTCTCAGGCTGAGGAGCAGCTCTGCTCACAGGTGGCCTGAAAAGAACATTTCAAAAAGGAGACAATTGATATATTTGAAAGTTAAACACAACCTTCAAAACCACAGTATGTGTGAGCAGCAAATGGACAGCTGCCCCTGTATGAGCTTTTTTCAAAGTTGTACAACAAACTGATTAAAATTCTGCACTTTTTGATAGAAAGTGCAGAAACATTGATGTACACTTCACAGATGAGTGGCAGAACAAACAACCTTACACCATTCAAAAGACCCCAAACCATAATGATTTAAGTCCATGGAAAAATCCTTGAATATGAAATGATGGTAAATTGGTGCTTTCAGAAATGATCTGAAGTAATTTCTGCAGCTGGCAGTTGACCTCTGCCCAGCCTTGCTTCTTCTGAGAAACCCTATCCCAAAACCTTGACATGCCTTCAATAAAATCTTCTCAAAGTCATATTAAAGATAAAATGGTTGCATTTAAATGCACGAGTCATTCATCGAAGGGAATTTAGGAGATTGAGGCCAGCAAAGCTATTTTATATAATTACAGTTGCTAAAAGTAGATAGAGACAAATGCAGAACACAGGCTGAGACAAAATCTGATGTGTGCAAATGGTCTGTGAGGCCAGATAACCTCTGCTGCTGCTGTTGATCCTGCTGGGAAAAGAGGGACAGAGCTAAGGGGAGCACGTGGAAAGCATTCCCAGAGCTTATGATTCCAGAAAAATCTGACCTTGCTCTTACATTCCACAGGCTGTGAAATTTGTTCCTGTCCTGAGACACTAACTACCAGTAATTCCCATTTTGCAAAAAATTAATTGGAGAAGAATGAAATCCCTTTTGTGCATAGGGAGCTGCTTTTTCTGGAGCTGGATTTTTCATGGAAGGTGTTAAAGCACAGTGGGCACAGCACAGTGGGGACTGAGCCCTGGGGGAATGAGCAGCAGGACAAGCTGAGCTCAGACAGAGCAAGGCTGGAGGGAACCAGTCCAAGCCATGTCTCAAGCACAGCAAGGACCAACAAGCACATGAGCAGGTGACCCATGACACCAAGAGAGTGAAAGAGTTACCTTGATCCCCTTGGAAGCAGCAAATAAAGCCAAGCAAGAAACTTAATAGAGTTTAGGAGTCACTTGTGAGCACGAGACTCATGCACAAGCACTTTCAGAGCCAGCAGTCATTCCTGGGGCACAGCACTGCTATCCAAGCATGCCAGCAAAACTAAAACAGAAACCAGAGAGTGCACAGACCCACAAACATCACACCTGGCATCCCTGGGCAGCCTGGCAGCTAAAGGTCCTGCAGGATGGAGGGGAGAGGGGAGCTACATCCAAGCTTCCTGCACACTTTGCACCAGAGCAGAACGGGGTTCCACGGTTGGTTTATTTTCAGGAGCCTGGCAGGGAAGGAACTGCAGCAAGTTGACAGTTCCCTAGGCAGTGCTGGGAGTGCACACAATGGATGATTGTTCTCTACCCCAGCTCAGCTGCAATTTAGCCCACAATGGCTGTGAGGAGGCCAAGTCACTGCCAGGACAGCCTGTCCTGCCTTGTCCTCAGGGAACCAGTACCTTTATTTCCTCAGAGAGCGGCCACTCGAGTCCCCTGGGGTGACCCTGGGTGGAGCAGGACTGAGCAGCAGTGCTGTGACCAGCAGGGAAGGGCAGAGGAAGTTACTACAAAACTTAATTGTCTTACAAAATAAATTCATCATTTCATTTCAGCCCACATCTATGAGGGCTTCTGAACTGGCACTTAGGAAAATAATTGTTTTCTTGCATGTTCTTTTGTGTTTTAGTGTTATTTCAAACTGGATCATTTCTACATTTCTTAACCTAAGAATATCAAAGTTTATGACAAGAGCAAGCCAAAATACTTCATGAAAGCAAGAGAACACTACCACTGTGACATGCTTGATAGTCACCAGATTGTAAGCATGAGGCTTAACTTGGAGGCACACACACAGATATTTTATAGTTACCTACTCACAGCACACACAAACACAGATGTTGTGTGCATTCATATATACACAGCCATGTATATATACACACACGTGTGCATTCACTGCCTCATCACCATCTCAATCAAACAAATGGAAAGCAGCACACTGGAAACACTGTAAGAAATTATTTCACTTTTAACAAGCCTGTGACTACATCTAGTTTGTTTTGACACAGAAGGTGACACTGCCAAGACAAGAAATCTGCACTGTAGCAAATGAGAGCCCTTTGCCCTGCTGGACCTGTGCATCCTGCATGGCACATTCCAGCAACCCAGGCTCAGCTGGGCTCCCAGCAGTACTTACTTGACAATTCCCTGCCTCCAAAGGAAAGCAAGTTAAAACATAACACAAGCATTAATGGTTTCTTTGCAGCAATTTAAAACAAACGTGCTTAGATCGTGTTATGGCACAGAGGAGCTCCAGCAAAGAGAGGACACAGTCAGGGATGAGGGTTTCAGTTCTTTGGGCACTGTGAATACAGCAGAGAAGGTTTCTGTTACTCGTGGCAATCTCGAGGATGTTCTCACATGAGGACACACAGCTGCCAGTCAGGGATAGAATCCAGATCCAAACTGACAAAACCTCAGCACCTCCTTCATGCAGAAATGTGAAAATTGTGAGTGAACATTCCTTCCAGTCATGGGGGGAGAGAAGCCCAAACCAGGGATGGGATCAACAGCAGATGGACACAACAAGAGCTGGGCTGGAAAATGGGGTTTTGTAAGAGTGGAGCACCTTGAAGGAAGAGAGAGAGGTGATCTTAGAGAGCAGGGCCAAGCTATGAGGGGAAAAAGCTAGATCTGTTTAAATGGAAAAAAAGGTCAAAAGAAAAGGCAGATCAATGATAAATTCTATGGGAGGGGGTTATAACCAGCTCCTGTTTCCAGGTCACAGGCCAGAATTGCTGTCTGGTTGGAGGTGCTGACTGCAGTGAGAATAAACTGGGGAGAACACAAACATTCTGCTCCAAGGCCAACAGGAACAGCATGGAACTCCAGAAACAGCACCAGGGGAAGGGACCAACAAGGTCTGGGGCAGGGACAGACAGACAGGAGGGTCCTGCACCAAGAAGGTGACAGGCTGAGCCAGCAGCAGTGGGTGGGGAAAAGCTTCAGGCCCCAAAGGGAGACAGACATAGATTTACATGGCTGCACTGGAGAGGGAACACACCTGGATCTACACAAACATGAGCAGGACTGCTCCTGAGAAGAGAAAGCAAGGTTCAAGGAGAGGAAAGGTTGGTAGGGTTGGATTGGGCAACAGAACAAAAATCCAAGGTTTGAAAAATATACTGTTCATTTCAGAAAAAATTCAAAAGCAGCTTTTAACTGTGCCCTTCACCACTGACAGGAGGGGACTCCCAAGTGCCCCCAAACTGCTGCAAAAGTCCTCAAGCTTTTTTTAATCCCTTCCCAGAGAAGGGATTAAAAGATTTTGTAAATTCTAAACCCTTGGATTTTCCCATCCCAACACACATAGGAGTTTTACATACAACTTTTCCTGCTGTTACTTTTTTTTAACACTTTGTAGCTATCATAAGACAACAAAAAGAACAGGATTCAACATGAAAATACCCTGCTTTCAAACACAGCAGATCAAAGTAAAGCTCAAACAAAACTGGAGAGAAACATCAGTGGTAAATTGTGTTTTCAAAGGACTGAAAAATCCTTACATGGTAACAATATTTATAACTTCATATGTATGCTGATGAACCCTTTAAAATAAAAAAAAATTCAAAAACGCAAAAAAAAAAAAAAAATCACGAAGTACTGCAGGACATATGGTGGGGCCAGCTGCTGTCACAGCCTGTCAGGGCAGCTGGACACTGCAGGCCCAGGTCATTCCAGCCCAGTGAAAGGAGCACTCCAGCAATCAGTGAGGAGGCAATCACTGGGATTAAACCTGAGGGACTTTGTTCTGAGCCCCTTGGGAACAGCTCCTGTCCCACACACTGGCCCTGCTGTCCCTCACACACTGAAGGGACAGAGTCTTGTCCATTTGTTTTGTTATTCCCTGCCTAAGCTCCAGCAGGTTTTGAAGCTGTGTTGTGTAAATACAAACACTGAACCAATCACACACAGCAGATGCTCCCTCTGCATGACAGAACATGGCTTTTCCATCAGCCCTGGAGTACCTCCTGCACAACATTCCTGAGAAAAGCTGAGTATTTCCCATCACCCCAGTGCAGGGAGCACTCAGGCTCAGAGGGAGAGATGTTGGGAATGTGTGGCAACGCTGGCATCCCTCAGTTCCACTCCCCCAGGGGTCACACAAACAGAGCAGACCTTGGAGCCAGCTCTGTGCTGACCTGTGGGAGCAGTGAGATTGACTCTGAGTTCAGCTGCAGCAGGGACTGACAAATACCAGGCACAAGTGTACGAGCCTTGGGGACAACTGGGATGAAACCAGCAGGCTGTCAAATGCATTCAGGGTGCATTAACTTGACATCATGCTGTGGAGAAAGTAAAAGTGAATATTCCAAATGATGCTCCTCGTTCTCAGAGAGGGGCTTTCTGCTGGAATAAGCCCAAAGTTATTTTCTCCACTCCAAAGAAGTGTTTTTTCAGACACATATTGAACAGTCCCCACCTACACATAAATACAACACAGATTCACACTCAGAGCTGTTGCACTGCACCCACAGACGTGTGTGTGTAAAGGTGCAGGAACCAAGGCTGTAACCATATATTGAATAATTCACTTCATGGTGCAAAGGCTTGTGGGGGCTAATTGGGAAGCTTATATAAGTTAACTCATGTTGTTGTAAAGAAATCAATAATTGAAAGAGTAACATTTGAAGAGAGAAAATTCAACTTCTTTAACATTTCACCCTTATCAGGACGTATGACTACACATGAGGCAAACACCCCAACAGAGACCAGGCTCTGAGGTGGGTCATTCATGGGGAGTGAGACAAGCCAGGATGCCAAGAAAATGGAAAACCAGACAAACATGCTAATGCTGCTTCTTGTTTTCTACACATTCCACCTGCTCTGGAGGAGCTCCCATCACCAGGTACATGTGGAGTCATGCAAACTGAGCCAAAGGAGAGCTGCAGATGCAGGGGGTGTGTTAGGGGTTAGTGGGAGGCCAAATGCAAACAGGCCTTTGCCTTTGAGATTAGTAACAAACAGTCATCAGCGAGCTCGTGTTACTTCTCATGGTATCAATTCTTGGTTTGAATGGTCCCAGCCCTTTTGTGAAACAGCACAATTCTTCCGTGGCACTCAGCAGAGCTTACAACTGTCCTGGATTGTCTGGGACAGTCCCAGCAGTGGCCAGGGGGTCCCGAGGGGCGGGAGCCCCGCGCTGGGAGCGCCCCCTCCGCCAGACGGCTCCTGCTGCCCCCCTGCAGGGCACCCTGAGCCCGGGCACGGCAAGGGTGCCACCACAGGGACACACAGGGACACAGCGGGGTGGGGAGGACAGGAGGGAGGAAGAAAACAACAGGGTCGGGGAGAGGAGAGAGAAACAACAATCAATTAATGATCTGAACCAAACGCACCAATGCAACTGCAAGATGTTTTAAAACTGTGCCTCAGCAACAGCTCTGCTGTCACTTTGCCATCCTAAAGCTGTGGCTGCTGATGGAGACAGGAAATGTTAGATCCCCTCAAAAATACCAGGACATGACTTGATTCAAATCCTGCAAGTAAAATCTATCATGCAACTTCTACACTCCTCTAAGATATTTGCAGAATCGTGATTGTTTTATTTACATTTGAGTTAGGAAAAATAAATTTCACAAAGCGCTCTCATTTTCTTTTCTAAGGGAAAATGCTATTATTATTACTAAATTTGCACTAATCACTGTAAAGTTCAGCTCCCAACCCTACCCTGCAATCTTCTCAGGAGTCCCATCACTGCTCCTGAGATCAAACTTCTCCTGAACTGAACAATAAATTGTTATTTCTAGAGAAATGATGTACCTGGAGCTTTTCAGATTCACCACTTCCTATTAGAGAAGAACAGAGCCCCCTGCAAGCTCACTCCAGCAAACAGAAGGATCAAACAGATGGATGTGTCTCGTTGGTGCCACACAGCACCCTTGGAACGTGTTTGATTTCATAAGCTGGAAAGTAACTTCAGCAACAGTTTACCCTCTGAATATGACTATTAAAAGAAAAAAAACCCAGTGAGCTCCAAGTCATTGCCCCCAAGGAGCAGCTCACAGAAGCAGCCCCAGCTATTCCTACTTCTTGCTTAAACCAGAAACTTGCTTTTTCTCTTCCCCCCCCCCCCTTTCCTTAATTTAAATTGCTTAATTTTGAGTTTCTTCTCACTACACCTTCATAATTTTTCCTTTCTCAAAGCCACAATGAAAATTCAGCAAGGGGGACACTCCAAGCCCCTCACTAGATGTGTCAGTGAAGTGGGTCAGCAGTTTTCCAGTCCTTGGGATTTACTCACAGTTTCTGTTCTAAGCAGCCTCCCAGCTTGTCCCACAGTTTTGAACACATGGGCAGTGAGTGCCACTAAGTTACCAATGCCAGAATATTCAGGGCACAATCCCTGGGGTCTTCAGACAGACACATGGCACAATCACAAATGGAAAAATCTGGAATATTTTCCCTATAAAACCTTCCTCCTCAAAAGCCTGGCAGGTTTCCCCACATCCCTGCCTGGTAGAGAATGGAACACATCCTCTGGGTTCCTTCTTCAACCTGGAGGGGCTGGGGGAGCTCCTCCAGCTGTGCCTTTGGCAAAAATCTAAAGCTTTGGGAGCTGCCTCCAATGTTCCTTGCTGCCTCTTCACTCAGCCCAGTGCACAGAGATTTCAAGGCTCCACAGCCCCAAGGGCTGACTTGGCCTTAGATTTCCCTGGACATTTAGGATTTCCCTCAACACAGACTTTCCATTTCACCTGCATTGACCAGCTCTCACTACACACCCTTGCAGGTGCAAAGAAGAGTCAGGCCAGGGATTTCAGAAGTTTGTCATGGGCAGACAAACCCTTTTCCAGCTGCTGCCTTTTCTTGTGTTCTCAGAAAAGACGGAATTGGACACAGCTACAAAGCTTCCCTCATCTGATACATCTTCTGAGAGAAGCCAGCTTCAGCCTGAGGCAGTCCCAGCTGGGGGAGCCAAGGTTCTGCAGGAATTGTGCCCTCATTGTCCCCCTGTGAGCAGGAATTGCAGCCCTGCAGTGGCCAACACATGAATCCTGTGCACCCAAACCCCAGCACCCTTCACAGCTTAAGGCCCTATCCCATCACAACACCCTCAGAAAGCAGTTTGGATGACATGTAGCCATAAAGTTGCCACTTCTGATTATTTCACTATAAATTCTCACTATTTATATTAATCCCTTGAAGACAGGAAAGGGAATTGATCTTTGCTTAACAAGTGACATATGGAAATGACAAGATTTTTTTGTCAGATTGATCAAAACAGCAAATTCCAGATACCAAAGGTGTGATTGTACTGAAGCATCTGTAATTTAAAAAGGAGATAAAAATGTGTACAAGAGCTGTGACTCTCCAGCAGAAAAGATGGGAAGGACAGTGACAAGGGTTTATTTTTAACCTAGATTAAAACAAAGTACAAAACTGTTGATAACACAGCATCACCACAGCAGAATAAAACAGCTGGGCAGTACAAGGGTTTCTGGTGCAGAACATCTGTGCCAATGCCAATTATAATTCCTGTAACAATTTAGCAATTCACGCAAAATAAAATAATAATTTTCCATTTTTTTAACTCAATTTGCAAACATTTATGTTTACCAGATGATACACTATGCCTTTTTAGAGAAAGATGGAGGAACAAATTCTTTATTTGAGGAAAAGAGATATTCTTAAAAGAAATGGAAAAAGAGAAGGTTGTGGCCCAACATTTTATTGTAAAAATCACTGATCCTACTCCTGCATGGAATTGTTAAAACATTGTGATGAAAAAAATGGATACAATTTTTTTCTAATGATTCATATCCCACATTTCACACCCAATTCTCCTGTTTTGCACATTTACTGAGCAAAAATGATTAATTACTTTCTGCTCAACATGTTCAGCACTGCATTCTTTGAGAGCTTTAAAGACAGAAACTTATTTTTCCAAGGCCTACATGAGATTAGGAAGTATTATTAACTCCATTTTGACTCTTGCAATAACAGAACTAAGCTGAAATTCTTTCTGGGGATTAACCCACAGCAGTCCTTGGTGTCACTGCCCAGAGGGGAGGAAGAGCAGGGAAACTCCTGATAAAAGAATGATCATTTCCAAGCAAATACTCTATCAAAAGAGACAAAATGTATTCCCAGCTGAGTCACCAGCTGGATTCACAGGTAGGGATTTACTGCTCCAGATTTAGAAGGGGAATTATTTACTGGTTATTGATGCTCCTGTTCTGTCCCATCAGATTTTAGCACCCCCTCCTTTAGGTCTGTGTTTCACTGGACTCACCCTCTGTTCTTAGCTCTTACCTCTTTTCTTTGTTCTCCTCTCCAACACTGTTCTCCTTCCAGATAATTTTTTAGAATATTTCAGCCTAAGGCCAGTGTGTGCCATGGGAAATTCCAGCTTCAACAGTGACAACCCAACACAATTACGAGTGACTGAAAATCTTTTAATAAAAGCACCACCCAAAGCCTTACCCACAAAATATTTACAAGCTTACCACTACCACAAGTGCTCTGCTGCAGACTCACACTGGTTAGGAGAGAATATCAATGCTCATGTGAATGGCAAAAGAGAACAACACTCAGAGATGTGTCATATACATGTATTTTTCTCCTTCACATTAACATGTTGTACTGTGTGAACACCATTATAAATGTCATCTGGTGAATTCTAAAACTCCTGTCTTATTTCTAAGGACTAATTTTAGTTGAATGAAGAGAGATGTGCAAAAGGGCACACAGGGAAGCAAAAGCCTTTGTGGGACATACCTCTCTTCCACTGAAACCTCCTTCAGCTGCTGATGGGGTTTTGTGCCTTCCATTTCTCGGATGCTCACTGCATAGATCTTAGTGGTGTAGTCAATTGCTTTTTCTCTTGCAACATCACTGTCATAACCTTAGAAAAATAAAACATAGAATAAAACAAGCTGCCATAGTGGGACAGGAGAGAACAAGAAGATCTGCAACAGTGAAAGGAAGGAAACAAAACCTACCAAGCTCTCCTCACACTGAGATTCAGCAAGTTAATGCCTGTGTGAATCTCTGGTTGAGGCAAGGAAGAATTAAATCCTCTTTACCTCCATCTTCTTCTGCATCTGTGTCTGATTCTTCACTGTCCACCAGCTTGCTCTCCTGGATGCCCAGGAACTCCCTGGTCCAGATCATGAGGGCGGTGTCGGCGCCGCCCACGGTGAGGAGCACGGAGTCGTTGTGCAGCCACTGCACGTTGGTCACCTGGGCACTGTGCCCCACGTACTTCTTGAACCTGGCATGCTGGCCCTGCAGCACACAACATCCCCACGGGCAGCCTGGCACCCAGCAATCCCTCCTTCCCTTCCTCTCCCATCACTGCAATCCAGCATTTCTTACCTTCACTGGGTAGGAAAAGAGCTTCACAAAGCCAAAATCGTCCCCCGTGGCCAGCAGGGTCCTGTCCTTTGTGAGGCTGGCGGCGTTGACAACGGTGACATCGCTGTGCATGGGCCAGATCCCCTCACACGTGGGACCCAGCACACACGTCCAGGTGTCCCATTCAATCTTCTCTATCTGCAAGCAAAATTCCCCCAAAGAAGGCTGCTTACTTTAAACATACCAATTACATGCTAATTTCATGTGTATAATTTTCTGTGTTTGACATTTTTATTTTAATACTTTTAGTTCTTAAGAAACTGTGCTGTTCCAGCTTGTTAATACAAATACATTTTGATGTATCTTCATCAAAAGGCTTAACACTTTAAACATTCCCATTTTTCCAAGCAGAGCATGATTTGGATACAAATTTCCCTGAAGATTTTCTGAAGTGCTAAATATTGGCAATTTTGTAGTCATGTAGAACTACATGTCACAAAGAATCAGCTTCATGAAAAGCCAGGTCCTGCTGGTTGAAGGTGGTTTATAGCCCATGTGCAAAACCAGGCAGCTTTGAGAAGGGGATTATGGCAAATGGCTGCTAATAAATAACCAAGAATAAATTTAGAGATACAAGCAGAAACCTGCACATTCTGCCATTGGCAAATGCTAGGAAAGACACTGTGGAATTACTAAGTAATTATAATTCTAACCATCATAAATAAAGCATTACAAAATGAAAAAATACCCCATTTGAAGACAATTCTTTAAATTAATTTTCACAGCGAAAATAATCCAGCCCACAATTCATACCTCAGCAATTCTTATAATATGTCTTTTCCCCCTTGGTGCTTCAAAAAATAGTTGTTCTTTGGCACCAGAATTGACTTGCAATAACTTTCCTGGATACAAAAGGAGAGTTTGTTATGAATCTTAGTAATTATTATGACTACTAAGAACTTTCTTTTGATTGAGTGAAGAGATTTCTGGGGGTAAATTAAGAAATTGTCCTCTAGAGAGTTATTCATAGCCAAAGTAACACGGGCTTGAAGTCACTCTTGTAAGGGTCCTATACTCTGATTAATGCAGAAGTAATATTTTAAATACCATCCAATATCCTTAAGAAGTTGCTGTTGCACAGCAAATCAGTTTCTGCTGATAGGGAATATTTTGCTTGTATTTCACCATCACACTAATGGAAGTAAAAAATAAATGCATGTGCTATTAATTTTCCTAATAATTTTCCAAGGTAGCTTTGCCAAAAGTGGAACCTTTGCCAGCTCCCATCCCTTCTGCACTGCCCCACTGGGGCTCCTCTCTGAGCTGTCCTGGGATGGGAAGTTTGCTGTGCCCATGGAGATGCTGTGGTTGCTGTCACTGGCTCACACCAGGTTTTGGGGCTGGCCAAGAGCAGGGACAGAGCCCAGGCACACAGGGGGCCCACACAGATCACAGCTGCTCTGGGAAGGCTCACTGGCATGAGCTCATTAGGGATCCTGCTGGACTTAATTAGCTGGGAGCATCAGGCTCAAGCTTCTTGCAGGGATTGCCATGCAGAGCTCAGCAAGGAAAGGAAATTGGATACCAACAAATGTAATTGCACTGGATCCATGCAGTGCTCCATGGGGAGGAAGCATTTGCATCAGTGGTTGATGTCAATAACTGGAGGGGAACAGTTTCCTGCTATTCCATTTTATGGGCATTTCCAGTCTGTATCTCTGGCCAACACTTTACCTCTGGAGTCCCAGTCGATGTGGGTGATGTAGCTGGAGGCACCTTTGCAAATGCCAACCCTCTTGCTGGTGAGGACGTTGTAAATATCCACAAAGTTATCGTGGGAAGCCACAGCCAGGTACTTCCCTGATTCTGCAGGGAGGAGACACCCAGGTTATTGAAGGGTAAATTTAACTGATACTGGTGTGGTTTTCACCACTGCAGGGAATTCACCAGGCAGGGCTGGGCCTGTCCTAGTGCAGCCACATGGAATTGTGAAGTATTTAATGCACGGAGCACACACAAAGCCAATCTTCCTTTGGGACATTCAACCTTGCCTAGACAAGAGAAACAAACTGCAGGATAAACCCTCCTCTTCCACTTTATCATGTTGTTGTACCTCGTGAAAACTTTATATCCGAGATCATCTCCTTCCTGTGGTGGAAGGAGACCATGTCCTCCACGGTGTCGGCGTTCACCACCAGGAAGCTGCCGTCGTTCAGCCCGACCGCCAGGGCCTTCCCGTCCGGAGAAAAGGCGCAGCAGCGCCCGCCTGAGGAGGCACACGGAAATGAGCCTGTCAGGAAAGCTGGGGCTGAGGAAACCAACAATGAACTGCAACTGGAAGGTTTCTACAGCAAGCACGTGATTTTAAAACGGATTTGTTATCTCTTGAAAAAGATATGTTACAGAGGGGTATGATGGATGCTTCCTTACAGGGCTGACACCAATGATTTAATCCCTTTTGAAACAGGTTTATGTGCAAATATCACGTCCCAGCCACATTCTAAACACACCAATGACAGAAATAAAACAAAAAACCCACCAAAAACACATACAGAAAGGAAATCTGGATGGAAAATTCAAAGATTCATTACAGGCAGTGTATCTCTGCCTCAGCATTATTCCTGACCCATACTCTCCTACAGCTACCCTCATCCATTCCCAAGTCCACCTCTCCAAAAAATTTAACTCTGTTTTCTCCCAGCCAGTTAAGGGTTCCTGTGCTCCAGATTTGTCACTGAAAACGAACAATTTAAAATTTCCTGAGAGATATCAATGAATTAATAAACTAAGAGTGATTTTGAAAAGGCAAAATTTCAACATAGCTTATCTAATTTTATACAGAGGAGAGGAAAAGTGTTAATTTTAGAGAAGTTGGTTTAGCAGGAAAAGCTCATATTGGCAGCAAAAGATGACTGCGCTCAACATGCAGGAAATTGTACTCTTGTCTTTATAAGGAAATTCTCTAATGTCAGCAACATACTGGCCTGAAGTATTCCCAGGCAGGAAAGTGATTCTGAGGTCAACTCATTCCCCTTGAAACTGGGGAAAAAGAGACTGAGGTTCATTTTATTATTATTCATTACAATAGATTACAGTCCTTTTTCTTCCTTCCCTTTGCACTGAGCTGACACATGCCAAAGCCAATTTATTTCCTGCGCTCCCAATTTCTTAACGACCGTGTCCTCTGCCTACCCAATTAATTAAGTGCCCCGGAGGCAGGGAGGGAGCTGCTCCAGGAGCAGGGGATCCCTGGATGCCCAGGCCAAGGCAGAGTTACCTTTTTTGAGTTTCCTGACTGCCAGCATGCGGTGCTGTGCTGAGAGCTCCCAGATCCTCAGCGTTTTGTCGTCGCTCACCGTGGCGCACACGGGCAGGAGAGGATGAGCTGCCAGGCCCCACACTTCCCCCTCCATGTGGCCCTGCAGGAAAGCATCCCACACAAGAGGAAATAATGCCAGTGGGGCTGTGCAACAGGGTCTACCCTTGCCCTGCCTCATTTTGCAAGTCCCAGGCAGTAAAGCTGTGGGGTATCAGTTGTTGGTTTCTCTGGGTTTGGATTGAAGGCACTGGAGATGGTAGCTCATGTTCAGCCCCAGGTGTTTATTATTTCATACCAGTAAAACAGTCTCACTGCTGAGAGTTGGGCAGCTTTTCATAAGAAGGCACAAAGTGGCCAACAATCTCTTGGTATAAGGTCTTTTAAGACTGAACTATCCAATGAAGAACTGACACTTGGATTATTTCCCTTTTAACCCAATAACTGATCCCAAAGAGCTGCAATGAGAACTTTTCTGCCCAATTACAAAATGCCACCCAAACCCATGGAGAAGGAGGAAGAAGCTGCATGAAGAAGAAACCCAGGTTGATACCCTGTGCCCTCCATCTTGCTTCCATCCACAACATACTAAAAATCCCAAAACCTAAATTTCACAACAAGTGATACACCTACACTACTCTCTATAATCTACTTCATACTTTTGTGGATTCCAGTCTATTCTGGAGTTTAGGAAACTTTCTCCATGGATGAGGGTCAAAGTCAGTGTTCCCCTGGGGGTCAGGGCACTTCAGAGCAGACAGAGAAATATTCCCAGTGCCCTGGGTTTTCACACAAAGCCTTCACCATCTCCTCTCTCCAAAGCTTTCTGCATTCCAAAAGACCTGAACATTTGCTCTGTCCCCCCAACAAATGACTAAAACACTCTTCCATACTCCCCTCCACTATTACTGGCTGTAATTCCTGTTCTTCCAGTATTCTCCTTTCCAAACTTGAGATTAATAGGGAACAGTTACACCCCAAACAGGACTTTATCCTGAAATCCTAATATTGGCTAATCCTCAAAGTTTATGTCCTTTTTTAGATCCTTGTTTGCCCAAAATACACATAATATTTTGTCTTAATCTTCCCTCAGATTCTCAGTTTTCCAAGCTGTTAATCACTCTTCCTGCTTTTTTCCAGCTTTCCTTCAGCTTGCATACAGTTTGCTGGCACTGCATATCAAGGTTAAATAATTTCTTACTGCTCTCAATCTGCATTAGTGAATGAGTTCAATGTTTTAGAAAACACAACCTCACACATCTTGGATATGCAGTCATGCAGGCAAGACAAATTTGAAGGATTACTTCGTGTGATCAAAATTTACTGAAAAAAGAATACCAAAGAACCAGCATTTTTGTAAAAATACAGGAAATGGTTTGCTATGGGAGATCCATACAGTACCTGAACAAGCAGAGTCATAGGCCCACTTTTATCAATTTCAAGTATTTCTCCATTTTTAGTTCCTACCAGGATGTGCCCATGTCCCAGGCTGATGGCTCGGATGGAGGGGTTGTCTTCTAAAAGCAAACCTGAAGAATGCCAGATTTAAATTTTTTTTAAAAATTTCATACCCCTTGCAGTTTATGTGTTCAAAATCATGAACATGAGATAAAACTGCCTGATCAAACTGCCAGACAATCCATGGATCCCTCAGTAATGCAGAGAGGGGGGTGTGTCTGTGCTGTGGCAGTACAATGACTGACATCTCACTGCTTGAACAGTGACAGGGACTGAGGGGCTCAGAGTTCCAGCACCCCAGACCAATGCTGTGATTACATATGAAAATCCCTTTCCACACTGAGGCCTGGGGAATTTAAGAGGTCTTTCCTCATCACAGGGAATGTGGCCAGCCAAGGAAACTGGACTGACTTTGGAACTGCCAAACTAAGGCTGGGGACATTTTTCCTTAAAATAATTTCACCAATGAAAACAAAGCTCAATGTCATGAAAAAGAGGATGGAATAGCAGAACAGACTATAAATAACAAGGAATACAAGAAGTATATCTTCTATGGATCAAACCAGAACATTCCAGCACAGAGCTGTTCCCTTTGTCTCTGGTAGGATGTGACACCCAGTCCCTCCCCTTTTACTGCCATTTAGCACCCTCCCTGCACACAGTCCTTGCTGAAACACACTGGAAGCCAATACCTTTAGAACTAGCAGAGAGTGCTGCTCTTTTGATAGCATATGTCTTCAGACATCTCTCAAACATATCATCCCAAAGGGCCACAATTCCATCTTTTCCACCTGTCACAAAGCCCTGCACAACCACAGAGGAGAACACACACAAATGTCAGCACTCATGGGAGACATTCAAAAGGACATGTCCAAAGGCACAATAAAGCCTCCCCTGCTTTTTATTCATGTGTCAAACTAAAAATACTGGAGTCTGTACCTATGAGGGAACAATTCAAGTGGACAAGATGTGGAGTTGCTTTTCTAGGGTTGTAATGATTTGCAACCACACGGAGCACACACTGCTGTAAACAGGAATGCTGGACCAGGACATTTGCCTGCATGTGGGAACAGGGGATGGAAAAATGTGATTTACCCTTAGAAGAGGCAGCAGTTGGCAGTAACAGCTTCTCAAGTTATTCCAAATTCAATTGACTTACCAGATGCTTCAGCCCAAGTTCTAATAATGCATCAGGGACCAATTCTCTCATTAATTCCCTGGGCAGATTATCTGGGCCAAGTGAATGCAGAACAGCATAAATAACTAACCAACAAAAATCTAAGTGAAGAGGATGTTCAGTGCCAAGATCAAACAGAAAAATTGATAGGAAAGCTGGGAACAATCAATTAGGGCCAGAAAGGATTGAGCCACAGGGATCTTAATTGACCTTGATATATAAAAATGTTAATAGCTGACATTCTTCTCATCCTTTACTTCTATAGTTGAAAACATAACCTCAAAAGGGATATTCCATTATCAACATTATCTTCAAATTGCCAGGGGCAAAACTTTGTCCTTAGCTCATTTGTGTGATGCAAATATTTTGCCATAATTTTTTTCATAGATGTATTGATGCAACTGAAAGAGAATTCTTTTGTTATCTGGAATAGCTAACTCCAAACCCAAAACCTTTGGGTACTGAGTCTTAATCAAGACGTTATCTGATGTCTTGATTAAGACACAATGATAATATTATTAAAAGATCATGGTAATATTATTAAAAGACCACGTTTCATATTTTGGAAACTGGTAATGCACAAATGTTTTTGGGATCAGCTTGAAGAGGCAATGAGTGTTACCCATAACTCCCTGTGGTTTACACAAACATGAAAGCCACACTCCTGAGCAGAGTGAGAAATAAATTCCAAATTTCCAGAGGTCAGAAAGCTGCTGGTCAGGTACCAGCACATGGAACAGGGTGCTTACACACCCAGGTCTATCAGATAACAGAACTCATTCCTGTTGGCTTTGTTTAACTGCAAACACCTCTAAAATCCATCGGTACAACAAAAATCCGGGTGGAGGAAGGTGACAGATACCTTGTCCAAGGCATGCATGGCAAACACAGGTCCATCATGGGCCTTCACTGTCCTCAGCAGCAGGGTCTCCTTCCAGATGTAGATGTCCCCAGTGGCAGCCCCAGAGAACACCAGCTCCTCCCCACGCCCGTAGGACACGCTCATCATGGTCTCCAGCTTCCCCGCGCTGCCGAACGTGCCCCGCTTGGAGGTGAAGCCTCCACCTGCAACAGCAGCACAGACCTTGCTCTGCTTGGGCTGGAAAGGACAAATGTTTGACCCCAAGATCTCCTGGGGCTGCCTGATAATGGAAATGCAGAAGCAGCACACAAGGGAAAAGCAGAAAGAAAGTGAACCCAGCAGTGACAGCTCTGGAGCAGATCAGCCTCAGGTTTTCAGGCTGTCTGCACAAGCCAGAGATAAATTTGGTGAGGAATTGTGCAAAACCAACAACCACAATGTCTGGTGCAGTATGGAGTATGAAGTATGAATTATTTAACCTTGATATGATATTATTTAACCTTGATATTGTATTTCCTGAAAAATCCTTTCCTTAGGATTTTTTCTCCTGAGAAGCTGAGAGGCCTCAGGAACAAAGTGTAAACATTGATTATCTGCTGCTGTGGAATGCAACAGGTGCATCTGGGATTGGTTTCATGTGGTTGTTTCTAATTAATGGCCAATCACAGTCAGCTGGCTCAGACTCTCTGTCCAAGACACAAGCCTTTGTGATCATTCTTTTCTCTTTCTATTCTTAGCCAGCCTTCTGATGAAATCCTTTCTTCTATTCTTTTAGTATAGTTTTAATATAATATATATCATAAAATAATAAATCAGCCTTGTGAAACATGGAGTCAGATCCTCATCTCCTCCCTCATCCTCAGACCCCTGTGAGCACCATCACAGTCTGGCAGGATGGTTTTTGCCCACAGCAGCTCCTGCCATGCTGCAGAGGTGACCACAAGCAGGAGATTGGTTCAGCTGTCCCCTGGCACCCTGAGCTTTTGGCAGCAGTTTGCAGAATCAATGGCAGGGTCTGTTCCTCCAAAGCACCACAGCCTTGCTTTGGGGCAGAAAGCAGAAGCAGCCATGAGGCCCATGAATCAATGCTTAGGCAAAAATACACAAAAATTACAAAACATCATTTGTACAGGTGGCCTTGTGTCAAGGCACTGTGGGCTTCCCAGCTGACACCACACTAAGTCTCCATTCCTTTGAGCAAATCTGAATTTAAAAATCACCATTTTTATTGCAAAGAGACTGTTCTTGGAGTAAGATGCTGCTTAATGCACATCCCCACCATGGAATTTGGCAAACAGCAATGCAAGTCTACGTAATCACTGCAAAAATAACCTAAAGACTCAAAAAAAGCAGAAAAAAAAATTATTAATCTGAGAGCACCTGAACCACTTGAATGCTTAAACTATGGTATGAAGTGTAGGAAGCTCTTCAAATGACCTAATTTTGAGTTGTTCTGAGTATTTGTATCATGTGTACACAACTAAAAAGTCATGAAGAGCAAAAAATCCAGTCCTGAATAAAAAATATCCTCAATCAGAACCTGATTTTCTGTGAGCCAAGGATGCTTGTTTAGGAGAATACCTTAATATTATGATTAGAATTTAAACACAATTAACTGAAATTCTTACCAAGGAGGAAGGAATATTGTGACATTTGCTGACTCCGAAGTGGATTTTAACCCCTTTAATATTTTGGCAAAGTTAGTTAAAACTTTAGGAAGTTAAAACTTAAAAGTTAGTTAAAAGTTAAAAGCTTAATGAATAAAACAAATTCTTAAACAGGGAATAAGATGTTCCTGTATTAAAAATGCTCACAAATTGCCATGTTAATCAAATATAAAATATTCAAACAGTACCTGTTTGCTGCCAAAATTTGATGTGCTTCATCCCAACTGTGACTAGTCTGTCCACATGATGTGGATTACACTTCACTACAAATATTTTATCTTTATGGCCCCTGCAACAGAATTAGACATTTTAAAAGCTTGGCAAGAGATGACTTGAGATTTCAAACTAATTAAATCATTGATATAAATCATTTCCCCATATAACAAAAAGTAGAGAGCCATATTTCTAATCTGCAAGGGTTTAGTTCTGGGATTTTGCCTCATGGAGCTGGCAGGAAGAATTTGAGCACACACCATGTGGGGACTACAGAAATGTGGGGAAAAAAATCCTCTCCCACTGAATTTCAGTTCATTTAAGTCATAACAAAGGAGCAGGCAATAAAGGTCAAGGCAATTAAGAGAAGACATAAAAGTCAAGTATTGAAATGGATGAGAACTCAATAAATATTAAAAGATACTCTGACAGGAAAAATGAGGAAGTGTTTAATCTGTAGGCTTCAAGATGGAAAATAAAATCACAAATTATAAAATTGTAGCAGTTCACTCAGCCACACATTCACCTCCAGGTTTAGTTCTTGGGTAATTAAACTTCTACTTGTTGATGTATTTATGGGAATTTCCAAGCTTGGGTCTTATCAAAGGAAAAACTCTTCCCAGGTGTAAAGCATCAATTATATCATGGCAGTGTTTTATAAACCCCCAAAGCAGGAAGCAGGAGCTTTTCATCATAATCTGCAGGTTTGTGCTAGAATTAAGTCACTTTTTCCTGACAGGCTCAGCAGATGTAGAAAATCACTTGGTTCTGAAACCCCTCTGAGGGTGAGGATTCCATTTTAGTGGGAATGTCTGGATGCAAACCCGTGCTGGCCATCTTTGACATCTGCAGCACATCATTCTGCAGGGCTGAGGTGTTTGGCTCCCCCTTAGTCAACAAGGATTTTGATGGAGTTAGGAGAGCCAAGACAAGGAAACAAGCTGCATATTTAGCTCTGAAACAATTAAAGCAAATAAATAAAACTGTTCTTAATGTTGCAACAACAACAACAAAAAAAATATCCCAAAATCTGAGAAGTCATGCTGAAATAAATCAGCCCAAAAACAACATTCACAAAAAGTAAATCTAACTGCAGAATAACCATAATGAGTGTCTGTATATGGTGAACAGACACCCATTTTTCAGGTTTATATGGGTCCCTATGATTGTAAGGAGATGTTCTTTTATTCTTGTGTGCAAAAGCCACATGAGGGCTTTTGTGTATCTCTCTGTCCTCCTGTGCTCTCCAGAACAGGGGAGCTGCCTTTAGGCACTGCTAAAACCTAAACAATGGTTTAAACTGGAAGGTTTATAAGATACATTCATTTTTCTGCTCTCTGTGAGGACCTTGCATATTTTCAAGATAACAGATGAGCAATAATAGATCCATTGGGTACATGCAGCATTACCTGGTGAAAAGAGCCCAAGTGTTCCATGTTTTATCTGTCCTGGGAGCAGCAGCACCAGGTAGTGACACAGCTTATCATGATCTTGTTTTTAAAAGCTTAAAGGTCAGCGTGGGAATATATAAAGTATTTCTTTACTTGCAAGTCAAGCACAATCTGTCTGGGGACAGCAGAACTGGGATTGCAAAGCCCAGGAAAATGTCACGTTTTACAACACAGCCAGGGCTGTTGCTAAGCAAAGCCTCCAGCACAGATTTTAGACAGGATTTAAACCCTCAGAGCCTGATAAACTGGATGTCTGAGATGAAATTGTGGAGCTAACAGACTGTGGTACACACACATGGAGTAAAACACTGATCTCTTCAGTAATGGTACACTACTAACAGAGACTGCTGCCACCAGAAAACCTCATTTCTTCTGCAACATGTCACCATACAGTAATTAAAGTAAATTACCTTTCACAGGCACTTTTTTGCAGCTATGCTAACAATTTCTACTGAGCAGTGCTCCATGACATGGCTGCAGAGAGCACATGGAATTCTCTCCTTGCCTTTCTGGTCCATGCACCCACCCTCACAGGAATTCTGCTCACCCTGGTGACCAGGGCACATTTGCTTTGTCTAAGGCTGAGACAGAAAGCAGGTTCTCAGACAGTTTGATTCTCCTACACTGAACTATTGCTGCAATCCAACAGTTGAGTATAAAACAGCAAATATGTCACTTTAATCCAATTCTCTTCCCAGCATTGGTCCCCTCAGGAAAGCACAAAGGACTCTTCACTGTCAGGTCAGTAGCTGAGCTTTCCATTGGCAATTGGAAGAGCAAATGGCTCAGAAAAAGCTGGCTCAGAAGAAAGGCTGGGTCAGCAGTGATTGAAATATATATATATATATGTATGTATATATATATATATATATATATAATAGAGGGAACTCTTTTTTCCTTTTAGAAAGTGATCTGGTGATTGATGGAACCCAGCACATCATCAAGCACTTAAAGGAAATGACACCTCTGGTGACTTCTGCCCTAAGCCAGGACACAAAACTGGAAGAAAATATTAAACTTCTCTTGAAAAACCTGAAACAAACCACAGTGCCAATGTGGCTCTCCCAACAGAAAGGACAAGGAACTCCTGACAGAAATAGTTCACAGGATTTCCAAACACTGGCTGTGCATCCCCAGGTTTTTAATCTGGGTGTGTTGCTCTGAAACATCATCCTGCTTTCAGAGGGGAGTTCTGCTTTATTTCTTTGTTCATAGGAAAAATGTGAACAATGTTATTCAGAAAAGCAGCAGTCAGAGGGGATTTTAAACTGTGGGTGTCCTCACCTGGTTGTTGCCAGCTTTTCTCCCTTTTTCCAGTCCCAGAACACAATGGCATGGTTGTCATCCAGCCCCACAGATGCCAAACATTTCCCATCAGCTGCACAGAAGCAATACTGAGTGTTAAAGGTGCTGAGGCTTTAGCTGAAAATGTAACAGGCAATGAACCAACAATCACATTGCAAACTGAATTTCTAATGGGGTATTATAAATGAAGTAAAAAAAAAAACAACCCAAACTAATAGTTTGAGAAATTGGAGTTCAGACCTTTCCCCAAGGCAGACACAAAGCATTCCTATGTGCAAGTACAAGGAAAGCAGGGAAGATCAAACAAGGCAATGAAATTCAATTCATAAAGCTCAAGCACTCTAAATTCACATTGCATTTTATTTGAACTATTTCTGATAGATAATGCTTCTATTCTTTGCTTGAAATGGTGCAGAGATTTACCAGTGTATGAAATGTTCATAGGCAGGGTGATGAAACTATAAAGATAGAAAATTTTAAGGCTAAAAATAACTGCTGGCTATCTTCACTTTCACTGCAGGAAAGACACAGCAGGACTGATAATGAGAGAAAGGAAAGCCAGAAGAGAAAATCATCTATAATTCAACAGTACCCAGGCACTCTTGCCACATGTATAAAATAATGATAAACACAACCATCTCTAACAAAGTTTTAGAGACAAACTTCTGTGCTGACATTCTACAAAGTTTATAAAGCTAAGCCATGATTATTGCAGCCCATGATAAGACAATTTACAGGGTGCAGGAGGAGCTCATCACCTGCCTGGTTTTTTTAACTGCAGAAAAGTCACAGCTGGAGGAAGCAGAGCTGGGTAGAGACTGAACAGGAGCAGTGATCTGGGAAATGAATGGTGTGAGGGACTCAGCTTGGGCATGTTTGACTTCAAGAAGAAAAAGAGAGTCACTGGTGTAAATTACTCCATCAGAACTACTGCAGAGTTCCCAGGGCTGAGTAAGTTCTTACAGAGTTTAATGACTGATCTTACTAGAAGCAAGTCAAGAAGGAGAAGGGGAATTTAAGAATCAATAAGAAAGAAACAGGACCAAGTGTAAGAAGCAGAATAAGGTAGGAAGAAATGAATTTAAAATTGAGGACAATAAACCAAAACTGAGTTTATTAAATAAATCCCCAAACTACACAACAATTTAAACTTTATTCACTTGAAACAGGAGGTTTATGCACTAATCTGGACTATACCCTCCTAACAACATCCCAAGGTATAAAAGTTAAATTAGCCACCAGAGGGCACAGCCAAACGTTGCAGGAATGAGATGATGCTCAGGATCAGTGTCATGAGAAGGGCTGTACAAGGAGGACCCAGCTTGCAGAAATGGGCAGCAGCTGATGGTTTAGAGAGAGAGTGAGGGCAGAAAGAACTGGGGGAAAAAGCAGCTGCAGCAACTGCAGCCAGAAAAGGTTGGGAGCTCCAGGTTTCTACCTTGAAGCTCCACATAGTGTGATCTGAACCTGATTTTGAAAGCTCTGTTATTTAGACAAAGCAAACCCCCTACACAGGCAGTGCAGCCCCTGATCCTGCAGGGAGGAGCACATTTGCTCAGCTCTGTCCCTGCCCATGCCAAGAATCCCAACTAAAGCCAGCCAGGAATGCAGTGTGTGCATTATTCTCAGGATCAGGTCCTAAAGCAACACTGTAATGTTGAGTGGTTGCTACTTTTTAAAAGACATTCAGTATTTTTTTACAGATTTATGCCCACAGAATACTGGGCCAGTTTATTCTTTACAGGTACATGGGTTCCAGGAATTTACTTGGTGTTAAAAATGCAAACCAGAAAGAATTTTCAAATATAGGAATGTTTGTTCAATTAAGGATCTTAACAAGAAGGTTTTTGACATCTATGCACATGATCTAATACCAGTTAAATCATTCTTATCCATTTTTCTTCCTTCTGGCACTTTATCTCCTTTCAGAGTGAGCTTACAGACCACAGTGGGTCAGCAATTTCACATCTGAATTCCAGCTCTTGGATGAGCACCAGGGCTCCTCTCCTGATAATGGAATATGACTGAGTCCCACAGATTTATCTTTGTGGAAGTCAAACTTCTTTTGTATAGTCTTGTCTTACAAATGTGATCTACATCCTAATGAATTCTTACCACATTTCTGGAGAGCAGAATATGAAATAAGCCATATTTAATTGAAAAAAAAAATCAGATCAAGTGGAGGATAGTTCAGATAAAGCAGTCTCTTCATTTTTTTCATAGAGAAGGGAGAATGAATTTTCAAGCCCTTTTATGAAGATACAGAAGTATTTAAGTCCCCACCATATGGGTGATATTCTTCAGTGCTGCACACAGGAATTATCCCTTAAAAACTGAGACAGCTTAGGGCAGCCTGCTTGGGAAGACAAGTGGGAGAGACAGCAGACAACTGTTTGTCATATTTACTTCTTCTGTAAACTCACTGAAAAATGTGGCAATTGTTAGCAAATGCAAAGAGTTGGATGAGCCCAGAGGTGACATTTCCAACTCATTCATATGCTTCGAGTCACCCTCCTGCCTGCTTGAAAATTCTCACACCACCATGTAGACAGTGACCAGAATTCCAACTGCACACTTGGTATTATCTGCTAGACACCACCCAAATCAATCATTGACCAAGTGACCAAAGGCCCACGACTGACTTCACTGCACACACTGGTTTTATCCCAAGTCAGCATTTTTTCCATGTAAAATTGGTACTGGCTGCCATTTTACACCTCTTTGAATTAACATTGCATTACAAGGACTGCTTTTAAATTCATCATTTAGATAAACATAGGCTGTGGCTCACCTGAAAAATCCAGTGCACACACTCCTCTCTGGTGCTGGCCTTTGAGCAGTGACAAACATTTCAGGGTCTGGGTGTCCCAAACATGGATAGCAGCATCTCTTCCAACCTAGATCAGAGGGTTAATTGGGCTCTCTGCCCACAGAAGTTCAAAGCACACCAATAACAGTGATTAGCATTATCATATCTTTAAAACCCTACAGGGGTTTGTCATCTGCCCTATTTTATCTTTTTCAAGATTTTTTTTTCTCATTCAGAGAGATATCAGTGGATGGTCTCTAAAACTATCACTATTCATGGTATCATTTATCCTGATGTCTGAATGTGTATGTATACACTGAATACATCATATTCAGTACCAGGTATCAGCAAAGTGCCCATCAGCTTTTATCTGAGCAAGGCTGCTGAAAGCTCCTACAGTACAAAAATACTGCAACTGAGCCATGAAAGTCCAAAACCTTCTAGGAAGGAGATAAAATACAGCTCCTGAGTTTAATATGAGAGATTGAAAGTAAATATAAGACTTTTGAAGGCCACAGCACAAGACTGGCAGTGTTTATGTTATATAGGAATTGTTTCATAATCACCTCCAACAGTTTCAGCAGGGAAATAGGAAACAACACATGTGAGGAAAAAGAGAATGGCATTTTTTCTAATTCTATATAAACACATTATTGCTGTCAGTTTGAATTCCCCACCTGCCCAGTAGCCACATAGTCCTTGATGGGGTGGATGCTGAGGCTGAGGATGTCGTCGTCGTGGCCGAGGTAGAGGCGCTGCGAGTGCTGCTGCCGGTTGTAGACGACGGCCACGGCGGCGATGTGATAAACCACCTCCCCTGCCTGGGTGTAGAACAGGTTGTTCCTGCAGTCATAGCCCCTGTACCTGCAGCAGACAAACACCAAACACTGGCTGCAGGTGATGTGACAAACACCTCCACTCCTGCAGTCATAGCCCCTGTACCTGCACCAAACACCAAATAAATACCTGGCTGCAGGAGATGTGATAAACCACCTCTCTCCTGCAGTCATAGCCCCTGTACCTGCAGCAGACACCAAACAAACACCTGGCTGGAGGAGATGTGACAAACCACCTCCCCTGGGTTGTTCCTGCAGTCATAGCCCCTGTACCTGCAGCAGAAAAACACCAAACCCCTTGTGGCTGCAGGTGATGTGATAAACATCTCCACTCCTGTAGTCATAGCCCCTGTACCTGCAGCAAACACCAAATAAACACCTGGCTGCAGGAGATGTGATAAACCACCTCTCTCCTGCAGTCATAGCCCCTGTACCTGCAGCAGACACAAAACATCAAACAACTGGCTGTAGGAGAGAAACCACCTCCCTCCTGCAGTCATAGCCCCTGTACCTGCACCAAACCCCTTGTGGCTGCAGGGGTTGTGATAAACACCTCCACTCCTGCAGTCACAGCCCCTGTACCTGCAGCAGACACCAAACACTTTGTGGCTGCCCCACAGCTACAAATCATCTGTGTGTTAAAGGAAATGAGTCCTGCAGGGACAGCTCAAGCTCAGAAGTATCACAGAGACGGCTCCCACCAAGAGCAGGAATTCAGGGATCTTCTCAAAGGTTACTTTGCACTCAATTCCTAAGTCAGCACTGATTTCACATAAAGGCTGTATCTTTTACACAGATTTGTGTCCAGGTAAGCTTCACAAGGAATTGGATTGGAGCAGAAATCTATCAGGCATTTAAACAAATCACAGTTTCACAAGCAATTAACAGAGACTCCAGGAAACATCAGGTGTAGTGAGTAACAAGTACAAAATGTAATTTCATAAAACTCAACACTGATGTATTATTTATCAATGTTACAAGCTTCCCCTGCTCTTTAACAAAGAGAATCATGGGATGGAATGGGCTGGAAGGGACCTTATGGACCACCCAGCTCCACCTCCTGCCATGGGCAGAGACATCTCCCACTGCACCAGGCTGCCCAGAGCTCCACCCAGCCTGAAACAGAACTGAAAACAGAAAATCTATATCTGATAGTCTAATAATTACCACAGTAACAATGGCAAATTAATTGTGGGTAAGCACCAAAAAATGCATTGCTTATGCTCTGATAAGAGTTGTTAGAGCACCCCAGCAGTGTTAATCAATCAGAAATAACAAATATTATTTGATGTTACTCTACCCATGTATAAACTGCAGCTTCAAGCTGTCCTCAGGTGCTCTCTCTCTCTTAAGGAAGGGCACAGAATGGTTTTTCTCTTTACTTTGCTGTTTCAGCTGAGGTAGGTCTTCTTTGTAAACCTAAAAAGAATTGCTAAAGTTAACTGCACGTCTCTGGTTTCTGAATATTTGTGTATGTGAGTGAAAGTGACTTTAAGCATGAAATGTAATATATGCTAATGTGATGCAGAGTGCTACAATGCAGAGTCAGGCACTATTGTCCCCAGCTTCAGATGATAATAAATGTTTCCTGAACAATGAATTCTCCTGGTCTGAGTGGCCCAGAACAGCAATCTGCAGCAGCAGAGTGGACTCTTTCTAGAAGATTCCAGTGCCACTTAGTGAAAAGCAATGCAAATGGTGACTGGGAGTCTCCAGGTGTTTTTTAATTTCATCTGTGCTGCAGGGTCCAAGCTCAAAGCTGAGCATGAGCTGCTTCTATCTCAGGATTATGGTGAAATACACAGGAACCAAAAGCACTTCAGTGATCTGCCAACATGGCCACAACCTCAAAGTATAATTACAGATCTATAAATACACAAAATATTTTCCATTTAAACACTTTAGAAATGCTAAAACTCTGTGGAGATACTAAAGATGTTTGAAGCATCCCCAAACAAATCCATCTCAATGCTGAAATGTAGCTTTAGTGTCTGTTTTCTGTGCCTATATTTCTTGGACAAATGGACAATGAAATTGCCACTCCCACAGAAATCCACCTGACTTCCAAGAAGCAACACTGGATTTTTAGAAGAAGGGAAAAGACAGAAACAAACTCAGTGAAACAAAATACTGAAGCATCATGTTCTGATGCATCTCAAAATGTAGAATCCTCTCTGCTGCTTCAGCCACAATATTAAAAAGAAAAAAACCCAAACCAAACCCCAATTCTCAAAATAAGATGAATGTTTTTATTTCCCCGTGCTTTTGTCAATTATTTCCTTTAACAAAATGCCAAATGCAGCTTCTGCTTGGGGCTGTCTCCCATTTCCCAAGAGAGATGGTATTTTAAAAATGCTCCTGGTTTTCCATGCATCAACCTGCTTGGAATATTGCTCTTGACCTGCCTGCAATGATATTGTCACTTGTAGTTTTTAAACCCAGATGTCCTTTTTGACACACAGACAGTGTGGAGGAGGATGATGACTGATTTGAATACAGATGGAAAATCAGGAGGAGGAGGGGAGGAGGACAATGACCAGCACTCCAGTGAAACTAGGAGTGAATGGAAGGGAGAGAATTTGGCAAAATCTCTTTCATTTGTCAATTGTGATTGATCTCTGTAATAAACAGGTGAGAGAAGCTGTTGGCAGAAGGGCCTGTGCAATTTATTGGAGTCTAGAAAGTGAGGTGAAAAGATAAAGGATGCCCTTGCTTCAAGCCTGGAATATCAGAGGTGAACTGCCCACATCCAGAAAGCAGCCCCACACCAGCCATTAAACCCCTTAAATCAACATGAACCAACTTATTCTGTAATTTCCCCCTTAATACAAGATCCCAGTCCTGCTCTGAGGAATTTCTGACCTTTCCCATTGCAGCTGAGAGCTCACTGGGCACAGCCAACACTCAGCACTCAATGAAACAGCTCCTGGAACCAGGTTCAAGTGACTTTGGTACACAGAGTCCAAATCCCAGGGTGGTTTGGCTCAGGAGGGACCTTAAAGATCACCTGCCAATCCCCAAAACACTTGGAAATTCTTCTCTCCAAACCCTTTCAAACTCTCCTCTCCAGCTCAAGGGTTTATGTAGATTGGTTGCATAATCAGCTGAATTCCATCAAAATAACTGAGAGCAGTCCATGAGTCAGCAGCAAACTTCCTCTCTGTGCTGAGCACTGATGGGAACTTGCCAGGTAATTGGCCCTGGGAGTTTTTCACACTCACCTGGCGATCATAGTTGATTTGAGCTTCCTGCTCAATGTCAGAATCCAGCTCTGGCACGTCAGATAAATCTGAATCTGATTCCTCACTGTAGGAATCAACACCACCCTCTGCTTGAAAAAAAATAATTAAAAATCTATATATTGAACGCATAAAATCACAGGGAAATAGAATGTGACATTTTTATATAATTTAGACTATGGGCAAAGCAGTATTCAAGAAATCTGGAAGCTCAAGCAGCTTGTAAAAGTCACAGGGGCTGACTGAATGTGTCAGGCTTCATTTCTGTCTCTCCTGTTTCCCTGCCCGGGGCAGGAAGGTGGCAGAAAGAAGCAAAATCACTGAGCAGCTACTGGTACAGTTCCAGCATCAGAGAATTCTGCTTTCAAAACAGGGTCTGGAGAGCAGACACAAGAAATGACAAATAAAAGCTTTCACTGATCATTCTTTGTGCTTAAAATATTTGCTGTAATTTAGATAATTTACCAAATTGGGCATGTACAGAGTGAAATTTTGCCCTTCTGCTGCAGGGAATCCCAATTTTAGCAACCACCATGACACAGTTCATATGGCCTTGGTAGGATATTGTAAAGATCATGACTATAACAAGAAGAATATCCAAAGTACAGCTACTGAATAAATATGAGACATTTGTTGTGAGATATGTGAGATTGCATTGAAAACTAAAATTAAACAATTAAATGTGTAGTATGACTTCTGAATCCAATTTAGATGGCTAAGGTTGAAAATTTAATTATGCAGTCCCTCTGAATGTCTTCTTTCACACACTTTGAGGAATGCTGCTCATGTATTCCCAAACACAAATATTGCAGACTGCAGCAGCTTTTAATGTGTCCCAAACCAAGGCTTGTCTTTGACAGCTTCAGTGTCCCAAACATGCTGAGTATATGCAATTCCAAAGAATGATGATTTTTTTTTCCTGTTAAATCAATAAGAGCTCTTCCAGCAGTGCTGCATTCTGTGCTGATTTAATTTAACAAATACTTGAGCAGAGATGATGTTTACCTTGTGGGGAGGCTTCCAGGATGCCATTGGTGATCCCTTCTGGAACAAACCTCCACTGAAACACGGAGTGATCGGCACCTCCCGTGCTCAGAACCCACTGGAAATCGTGGGACCAGCGCACGTTGGTGACATGGGCTGAGTGACCAACGTATTTCCTGAACTTAGCTCCTGAAAACAACAGGAGAACTGCTGGTATGGAAGGGAAAAATTAACCTTATACTAATGAAGTTAGGTTCCTAATAGAAACATATATTTGTGAAAGCTGAAAAGCAAAAATACTCAAATGCTTCATTTGATATGGTGATACAAAAGTAATTGTGATATAAAAATACTATGGACAATATCTTCAGTTGTCAGAAAAGTACTTCAATCTTGGCAGGAAGTACCAGACACACACGTGGTTTAATTTTCACCTTTCTGGCCATGAGTGCCAGTGGGAACTCAACACATGCATTACATTTTTCCTAAAACACAAATTTTGAAAATACACTGAGACGTGATATCAAATTAAACACTGAAGCTCACAGAAAGGCAAAAGGTTGTTTGGTTTGGATTGCTGGCTTTATGCTTGGCACACTGCAAATCCTGAGGAAGCAGCCACACAGAGAGGGTTAAAGTCTGCTCTCTGCATCCATTAATACTCACAGGAATTGTGCACACACTAATTGGAATTTTACACCAGAATGAAAAGCCATGATTAGAAAATACACTGATACAGTGTTGAGGTAAATCTTGCATTTTTCAGCCATACAAAATTCCATCTTACCTTTCTTTAGGCACGGAAATCTGAATAATTTCACCAGGCCAAAGTCATCACCAGTCACCAGCACGGAGCTGTTGTAATTCCCATCCACAGAGTTGACATCTGTGATGTTTGTGTATTTTGGCCAAATTCCACTCACTTCAGCTCCTATCACACAGGTCCACGAGGCCCAGTGAATCCCTTTGATCTCATCTTTGCTCGTTAGATGTTTCCCAGCTGAAAATGTGCAGGTGAATAACCAATTTCATCATTTGCTTTTTAGAAACTCTGTTTCTTTTCATCATATTTATCTGTGTATTCTAGCTGTAATTAATTTTTAACCTCAATTAAGAAGAGTCACAATCTTCCTTTAAATTACTATAATCTCTCATTTGTGGTGTTTGAGGCCAGCACACATCTGAGGAGTTCTAATGCAGCTGCATTAGAAATAATTAGAATACTAATGAGAATGACTATGCTAATTAGGATAGGCATGATAAAAACATACAAAAGTGGAGAAAACTTCATAATTCCAAATCCACCAAAGAAATGCCTTCAGTACTGTGTATAGCAAGAGATCCTAGAACACTTTCAAGTGCTAGAAGGTTAATAATGCACAATTTTAATCATGCTCATATGCTAATAGGAGTTTTTAATCCACATTAAGTCCTGAAATGTGACTATTTGGTCAGTCAGCCATTCTGTGGTATTTTTCACTTACAGGGGCTGTTTTAGTTGATTGAAGGCTGACAAACTAGCTCAAAAGAGCCCAAATCTTTATTTCTAAAGTTCTCTTCTGCAAAAGTTTCCTCTAAATATTAGAAAGCATTCTCAAATAAGAGTGAGAATAAATAAACTAGTTATCAGAGTTTTTTCTACCAACGAGCTTTTACATTGAGAACATCAGCAATTTGAGCTGACTCAAACAGTTCTCCTATTTTTAGTTACAATCTTAAAAATATTCTGATCACTAACAGGAATCATTCATCAAGGAAGGACAATAGGGACAGAGGGGCTTTGGTAGTTACCTAAGAGTGAGTCAAGCTGTAAAATTTGCTATGAAAAAATATGTAATTTACACAGCAAAGACAGCTTTTCCTTGAAGCTGAAGATATTGAAAAAAACAAGCAGTGGGTATTTCTTAATGTTCCAGCCAGGAAACTCCACTTTCACCTGAAATATTTGTACCACATTTGTGGCATTCTCTTCAAACCAAAATCAAAATTTAATTGTTCATAACATGAGCCCCTTGTCAACTTACAGGGCATCTTGTAGAAGAGCCTCTCTCCAGCACCATCGTTGGTCTGCAGGAACTTGCTGTCCACAGACCAGTCAATGTGGGTGATGAAACTGGAGGATTTGCTGCATTCCCCAATCTTTTTGTATCTCTGGGCCACAGCGTAGATGTCCACGGGCCCATCGTTGGAGCCCACGGCCAGGTAGGAGCCGTCGGGGGAGAACTTCATCTCATGGATCACCTCCTTGCGGTCCTTGATGTGAACCACCTCGGTCATGTCCCTGCAGGGGCCACAGGGGACAGTCACAGTGCACACCAGCAATTGGCAAGCCACAGATAAGATGGATGCACTGAATCATTTGTACAACAGAAATTTGATTTCGCTTGAAATATCCTTTTTTTTTTCATGGATAACTTCCTATTGCTTCCACTGATTCCAAGCGTTTTTGAAGCAGCAGACAGAAACCACACTGCCTGTCCACAATGTTCCTCATTCTCTTCACCTGCTCTAATGAAGACTGCCAGTAATTCAGCACTTTACTGAGATACATTTTGTAAGTTTATCTTTTAAACCCTGACACCCAGTGCTGTTAAAAGCAGGGTCCTGAAAGAAGCATTGATTCTAAATTGTTTTTAAGCAACAGATAAATCACTCTGCCTGTCCACAGTGTTCCTCATTCTCTTCACCTGCTCTAATGAAGTACTGCTGGCAGCATCCAACCCAAGTTTATTGAGATACATTTGGTAAGTTTATCTTTTAAATCCTGACACCCAGTACTGTTAAAGGCGTGGTCCTGAAAGAAGAAGCATTCCTAACCCAAGTCAGCTTCCTAGGAGGCATCAGACAAATTAACAAGGACAAGATTACTGGGAGACTGGGATGCTACTGCTAACAGCAACCAAAGTTTACTCAGATACATTTTGTAAGTGTATCTTTTAAATCCTGACACACAGCACTGTTAAAAGCAGGGTCCTGAAAGGAGAAGCATTGATTCCAATAATTTTTAAAGCAGCAGATAGAAACCACTCTGCCTGTCCACAACGTTCTTCATTCTCTTCACCTGCTCTAATGAAGTACTGCCAGCAGCATCCAACCCAAGTTTGTTGAGATACATTTGGTAAGTTTATCTTTTAAGTCCTGACACACAGCACTGTTAAAGGCAGGGTCCTGAAAGGAGAAGCATTCCTAACCCAAGTCAGCTTCCTAGGAGGCATCAGACAAATTAACAAGGATAAGATTACTGGGAGACAAAGATGATTAACTTCTTTAGAAAAATAGTCACTGGGAAGGCTTTTAAATGAATATGAACAGCTCATTTAAGTTTTGGTAAAGTCATTCAAGCAGAGCATTATAGGGGTTTTCCCAGGTTTTTCCTTCCTCATCAGTTTGGAGTTCCAAGTATTTAAGTATATGTTTGGCAAACCTAAGGAGAATAGTCAGGAGGGGATAAACTCTTCCAGGTATCAATTAAAACAGCTTTTGTGTTTTGAAATCACACTGGGGGTTTGGCTATTTCACTCTATGGTCAATTTAAGGCTTTACCTGCTTTTGTGTGCCCTCCATAACAGCATTTCAGACAGAAAATGTTTAAGATGCAGCCATGTAGAAAAAGGCTTTCCACTTACACAAAAAATAGAATTCAGGTTTATCTTACAAATGTCTTTTGATCACCAGTTATTTTGCCTGGTATGTGTATGAGAGGAAATAAATCATCAGTGAAGATGATCCCTCTCCAAACTATGTTTTCTCTTTTATGCATTTTTTCTTCTCACTAAATACCTGTATAACCAAACTTAAAAATCTTAAATTTTATCAACATGATTCCTAAGAACCAATATTTTGATATTTATTAAAGCATAGATTTTCTCCTCTTTGCCAAACTGCCGCCTTTTAAAAGGGATATGAATACATCTGCAATTATTATTTCTTCTTTTTCTGGTAAGATACCCAGTGTTTTTCATCTTACCTTACTCTGAGGACGATGAAGGAGCCATCCTTCATCCCAAGTGCCAGCTGGGACCCGTCAGGACTGAAGGCCACGCTCCGCACGGCCTCCTCCATATTGCAGCGAGCGATCAAGGCGTGGTCAGCAAGGCTCCACAACCTGCCCCAAGGGGAAGGGAAAGCAGGAGGGGGCTTTTCCTGACTGCCCAGGCTCTGGGTGTCTTCAAGAGGAGCCCCAAAGGTCTAACTCAGCTGGGAAAATCACTTGCACACACCCCTTGTGTTAATATTGTGTAAAGGATTGAGCTCCTTTCAACCTGAACACAACTGTGGTAGAAGAAAACAGAGTGAAGCTCAATTACATCATCACTTGGTGTTATTTCCAGACTTCACTTATTTGACTGAATTCCCCAAAGTGAATAATAAAAATGAAGTTTCTGTAGACAGCAAGGGTCAATGCAGCTCAAAGTAAAATTTCCACTGAATGCCACTCAGGGAACATCAACATTCCAACTACAGGGAAAACTTTCTTGTCCTAACTCTGAACGAGCTTAGGAGACAAAACTGATTATTGATTCACTCACTCACATCAATGCAATTGAAAAGAATCAAGCAGCAAAATTTTGTCCTAAGATACAGGCAAATAATACCCCTATATTTTCCTGAAGGAATGGAAGGAGCTTCCCAAATCACTACAGGTTTACCCATCAGATCTCAGTAGGCTGCAAGACTTAGAAATTTAAAGAACAAGTGAAATAATGGGGAAAAATACATAAAAGATCTCTCTCAGGGTAGAGAAATTAAGACAACAGTACCCAACTGTGGTGGTGTTCACAGGGGTCCCAGGACAAGGGAAGAGATGAGAATCCTGACTCCATGTTTCAGAAGGCTGATTTATTACTTTATGATATATATTGTATTGAAAGAAAATTATATAATAAAACTATACTAAAAGAATAGAAGAAAGGATTTCATCAGAAGGCTGGCAAGGAATAGAAAGGAATGGAATGATAAAATCTTGTGACTGACCAGAGAGTCTGAGCCAGCTGACTGTGATTGGCCATTAATTAGAAACAACCACATGAGACCAATCACAGATGCACCTGTTGTATTCCACAGCAGCAGATAATCATTGTTTACATTTTGTTCCTGAGGCCTCTCAGCTTCTCAGGAGAAAAAAATCCTAACAAAAGGATTTTTCATAAAATGTGTCTGTGACACCCAACTATCTTTGTTTTGAGGATAGAGTCATCAATGTAATGTACTGATAACATCCTCAGTAAAATATGGGAATTATGAACCAGCAGCTGTGATTACGTGCTAAACTGGAGAAAAGAACAATTTGTGCTAGAACTGTAATGTGACACTGGAGTGAGTTGTAGAGGAAATCTGGCCAGAAAGGAACCCCCAGGCTGGATGGGAGATCCTACTGTGAGTTCCAGTAAAAGCTCTGGAGCAGTAACAATTGCTGTTTTTACTGAAGGCACTGGCACCAAGGATGTGGATGCCACTGAGACAGCTCTGCACAGGGAGCTGGGAGGCTCTGGGAGCTCAAGAGGCTCCAAAGGAGAAGTTCTGTAGTTGGCACTGGAATAAACAGCATAAACATGACTTGGATGGAGCCTGAAAGGAAGGTGGAAAATAAATGAATGTGGGACATTAAAACTGTGTTCAAAGACAAACATGAAGTAGGATCAAGAATCTTGCAGTCTCACAAGGCAGAAGCTGTGAGCCCAATATAACAAGACCTGAACCAGGAAGGCTTTGGGAAGATTTTGAAGAAAACACTGGGATACAATTGTTGTTCCAAAATGTTGCTTCCACATAAATCAGTTTGTCCAATACCCTGGAAGCCTAATTGCAAAACACGACAGTTTATTTAATAAATGAAATAAATAATTCTCTATGCCTTCAGAAGTGACAATTTTCCCCTGCTCCTATGGTAAGAGATAGGGAAGAGGCAGTTTTCCTAATTGAGATGGTTTGCTTTGGAAATTTAAAATGTTAGAAACCTATATTTGGCTAGAAACTTCTCTCAGCTGGGCTAGGGAAAAATACAGTCAATCCCCTTCTCATTCAGACATCCCAGACACAAGAACACCATCTGACTCACTAAATACTTTATTTCTAAACCAATTTAGATTTTTATTACATACCCACTCTTTGAAAAATGGTGTGATAATCAAATATTAAGAAAATTTATCCAATGAAGGGCAATACAGAAACATCCCTGTGGATGCAATTTAAATATTACAGAAAATTGTAGGAAAATCCTTTTGTGCCCTTTTTTATGTTAATGAAAGTATTTATACATTTCACTGGAATTCCTCACATGAAGCCACAGTCTATAAAAAAATCCCAGTAGCATTCAAATGTCACCCTCTCTAGTGCCCAAACAGCTCAAAGATGTGTGATGTCAGGCAGTAAAATCCCTGCAGATTTGAGAGAATTACACATCCAAAGGCATCAGGGATATCAGACCTGCTCCAACAGAGATAAGAATGATAAGAGCAGCACTAATCAAGGTTTGATGTGCACACAGATCCTGCAGTGCTTCCTGGAGAGGCACGAGCTGGGTCAGGCTCTGAGTCAGCAGCTCCAGAGCTGAATTACTCTGCCCACCAAGGGATGAGCTCAAGACAAGAAATCCCATCTTAGTGGGGCTTATTGGCTTGAGGGCAGGGCAATGCTAATCCCAGCTCTGCAGCCCCTCCTCCAGACTGACCTGCCCCCTGCCAGGACACTTGTGCCTGTCTGAAACACTGGGCAGGCAAAGCCCAGCACAGGAGCCCATTCATGCACTGCACAAACTGAGAAATCATCCTCTGTGGGGAGCAGGGAGAAAACACAACTGTAGAGAACAACCAACAGCTTTGTGGGGTTCCCATTTGGATTTAATTAGGGTTAGAATGGGATGAGGGATGGCAGGGACAGGAAACCAGTACGGGTGAAAAGACTGAAAGGGAATAAAAAAGAAATCCCAGCTGGGCAGCAAGCCTCAAGGCAGAGGTGAATCCTAATGTGCAATCTGAAGGAGCAGTAGTCAGAAGCTGGGTGTATGGTAGGAGATGGATTTTTGGCACTCAGGAAAATCCCCATCTCTTTAATCACAGGTAAATAATCAGTTCCACCGGGCAGAGTCCATGCTCAGCTGAGAATACACAGCAGCTCTGTGGCTGTGGACTCCAAACTCTACAGCCAGGAGAGTGGCTTTACTAAGCACAGTACAATGCCTTTTTTCCCCCAGAGGCTTATCAATATGCCAGATTTTAACACAGACAGGAAAAGGAGCATCCTTGACTTTGTGACAATGTCCACAAACATGCAGACAAAATTTAAAACCACTGCTGCAAAGCCTGAAGGCACAAGTGGAGTAACTAAACACAGGATCACAGAATATCCTGAGTTGGAAGGGACCCACCAGGATCACCAGTCCAGCTCCTGGCCCTACACAGACACCCCAACAATCCCACCCTGGGCATCCTTGGGAACATTGTCCAAACATTCCTGGAGCTCTGGCAGCCTCAGGACTGTGACCACTCCCTGGGGAGCCTGGGCAGTGCCCCACGACCTCTGGGAAAGAGCCTGTCCCTAACATCCATTCTAAACCTCCCCTGACTCAGCTCCAGCTGTTCCCTTGGATCTTGTCACTGGTCACAGACAGAAGTGATCAGTGCCTGCCTCTCCTCTTCCCCTTATGACGTTGGTGCATTTTCATTAATCTCATTTCTGACATTTTCACTGAACTGGTTTTAGATCAGATTTCCTAAACACTCAAGGCTGAGGCAAATACCTTCTGAGTAAAGCACTGGACAAAAGTATTTAGGCTTTAAGCTTGTTGCTTGATATTACCAGAAGAGAAATATGAGGTGACCATTCCCCATTTAGATCCCCTGTACATAGCAGGACTAAATCAATAATACAAGCAGAAGATATAAATCCAGCACAGCTTGAACATAAATTCAGATTATTTTTACACAATGTGCAGCACCCAAATATTAAAACTGAAGAGAAAAAACAAAGTTGTTAAGAAAAATACAAGGCTGGAGGGTGTGGATGCCATGGGACAGAGAGAGAGAAATGGCAAGCGTTTCTCACAGCGGCTTGTCAGAAATTTTAGGGACTTGGAAAGATGTGATAACTCTCTGAGTATAAACAATTTGCAGGTGGTGTTTTTCTACTTCGTTTTTCTGTTCCCCTCAAGGACAGTGTGTGAGGAAGATGTTTTTGTTAGTTAGCCAATAGAATAGAACTTATCGTACCACTCTATAAAAACCACATGGTTCTTTTGAATAAAACCTTCTTTGCCTTTTCTATGATCCTGCCTCTCACGTGTTCCTGCCTCAATCTCAGCACAACAGCAATAGGGGGGGATATTGTGCCAGGGAGGGATATTGTATTGTCTGAACAGAGTCTTACCATAAGGCCAGCAAGTCAAATGAATCCATTACAACCTCAGGAGGGTGTGCAGTAATGCAATGCAGAAAGGAGCGCAGCCTCACCTCACGGAGCGATCGTCGCTGCCGGTGACTGCCAGAGGCTTCTTGGGGTGCACGGCCAGGGCCCAGAGCTCCCCCTCGCAGTGGCCCTGCATGATCAGCATGGGCTTGTCCCTCTCCCTCACCAGCACCTCGAAGATCTCGCTGTCCTGCGTCCCTGCCAGGAGCCGGTCGGCTTTCCAGCACACGCTGCGGATGGACAGGCCTGGGGGCACAGTGGGAGCTGCCCTCAGTGCCAGCTGTGCCAGGGGGGCACAGCCAACACCGCTGGAGTTCCAGATGTGAAATACAAAGTGTGTATCTGTGATTGTGATATGTGTGGAAACCAAACATGGGACAGTTATAAGGATGAATTCTAATAATAACTGAGGAAAGTAAAGCATGGAAGAAGGCCTTTGAACCTATCTTGTTTGCAATTAACCTTAGTTGATATAGAAGCATTTGAATTAAAGCATTAAGGATGTTGCTTTTTGCTTATAGCTAAGCCTTAAAGAGTTTTGCAATAATAACCTTTTGAAGTATTATTTTAGAATATTGCTTATATCCTTGAAACTATAGCTTTGGAATATATATAAAGGAAACATGCTTCTCTCAGACCTTAACAAAACAGAGAAAAGCAGCTTGAGAAAGGAAGATGAACACCAACTCAAGGGTTTATAGTTTCGACCAAGGGAAGCTGGACATCACTGTTAGGAGATTTATAGTCCTTGTAATTAAAAGGTGGACCCACATCTGGGGAGCTGGACTGCACCAGATGGGATTTGTCTTTCTTCTTTTGAAAACCAGACCACCACCACCACCTGGGGATACTCCTGTTGGGATACATCCTGAGAGAAACTAAATCACAATATTGTACAGAATTGTGATGTAAAATATTGGGAATAGAAACTGCTAAGAAATTATGAGTATTTATGAGTACTATTTATGAGTACCCCTATAAATACTTGTAAGCCTCAACTATGGGTGTGCAGTTGGAGGGAAAACTTCCCCCACTGTACCCAGCACTGTATTGCTCAGACTTTACCATATTAATTAATAAATTGATTGCTGCTTGAATATTGGCCTAGTCAAGCTTCTTATTTATAACACAGAGGTGATTCCCAGCTGACATCCTGGGCACTGGGGTCACACAGAACATCCCAGCTGATTCAAAGCTCAAGGCAGTTCTGTCAGATTTTCTCCATTTGGCACACAGAGAAAGCTCAACCTGGGAAAACGTGCTTGCTGCACACCTTGGGAATTATAAAACCAGCTCCATTTCACAGGATTTAAAGATCTAAATTTTATATTAGTTGTGAAAAATGCGTGTTCTATGACTGGTTTTTCACAAATATAAAAATGAATATTACATGTGTTGTGTTAGAAAGTAATGCTGTACTAATTCTGTTAAGTAATGTGACAAATACAGTTTTAGGTTATAACAAAATGTTATAATAGAAACTTTGCTATGTAAGATACTTTTTTCCTAAAGAAAGGACTCACACTGAAATGGCAGCCACAGGATACCTAAATCTTTCAAAAAAAGAGAATTTATTGCTCCATTATCAGAACAAATGAATTTCTTCCTGCCTCGCTCAGGTGGGATGACACCGTTGGGATTCAGAGGAAGAAGCTGACACTGCCCAGACAGAATCCTGAGTTTGAATGGAATTTGTGCATCATGGATGAGGTGTATGAATATGCAACAGGTTATTGTTTTTAAGGGTTAATCCTCTGTTAATGTGGGTCCTTTTTTGGGCTTATTTTGCCCAGAAAGAGGTACCCAGACATCTGTAAGTCTTTGTTTCTATTGTCTCATATTGTCCTAATTCAAATTGTCCAAATTATTATTACTCTAATTGTATTACTATTTTTATAACCATTTTATTACTAATAAACTTTTAAAATTTTAAAAACAAGTGATTGGCATTTTTCACATTACTCAAGGGGTTCCTGTGACTGAAGCTGGTTTATTCCTTTTTCCAGTGCTTTATTTTTTTGCACATTCAAATAAAATTTTAATGGTGAATTTAAATGGTTTGTGCCCATGTATCACACTTCTCCACTTTAATCAAAATGGATTATTAAAATAAAATTTAAAAAGACATTCCTCCTCCCCAAACCCAAACCAACAGAATTTTGCTTTGTATAACTTCAGAAGAACTTAATCTTATTCCACAAATCTGACCCCTACTTTGCAGCTGGAATTTTACTGACCACAAGCTCAAAAACACCCTCTCAGCAGGCTGATCAATTTGGTAGCACTCTCTGGTCAACTGCTTGCAGGGTTTGTATTTTCTGTTCCAGTACATGAAAAAAGTTTGGATAATAGATCTGGATGCTGTGAGATGTGAATGAATAAAATAATCCATTTCTCATGCAGTCAAGGTCACCCACATCATCATTTTCATATTTTTTGGAACCAAATACATAATGCAGTGAAATACTGGTCACATAAATAAAATATTCTCATCTTCTGAGAAGGTTAAATTAATCCTAATTTATTTTCCTGTCCACCTCCAACAGCTTTTCATTTTTCTAATGCCATTTTATTACTTAGCTAAATTCATACTGAAGTTCTGACATTGATCTTGGTACACACCAATGGAATTCAGATTGGAATTTGGTGGAAGATGAACACTGTTAAGATTTAGAACACAAACAAACCTTTGGATGTGGGAAAGGCAATGCTCTCTGTGAACACACTGCACGTGAAGGAGGATTATCTGCTCTCAGGGTTTGTTTGACAGGCAGTGAATGCCTTTGCAAAATGCTGGAGAACAGCTGGAAGGGAGGGACAGAAGGTCCCAGGTGAGCATCAAAGCTCCACCACTGCTCGAGGCTTCAGATGTGCTTAAATCCATCAGTGCCAATGACAACTGAAAGTGAAACCCCATTCCAGAGGCTGGGAGTAGCCTCAAAGGCAGCTTGCACTTGTCCAGACCTTTGATTTTTGGTTATTTGTTGCTACTCTTTTCTAGGAATTCATGCTAAATGTTATGATTGAGGCTGCAAAAAGCTACATAAAGCCAGGAGTGCTGAGCACAGGGACTGCTGCTTGGGTGTCTTTTTGAGAGTTAAATTCCATGAGTGAACACTACACCCTTGATAAAGCATGCATTGTGATCCATGAGATTGTCAGTGCTTCAAATCTTAAAATAAAGTGATGGCTGAGCTCACAGGAAGCAGGATTAGATTCAACAAATGTGATTATCACCAATTTAATAACATTCTCTCCAACAAATCTGCCAAGTGCTACCATTCCAAGTGCATGAATAGAGTGTTCAGATGGCCAGCATCTCTGAGTATTAGGTTCCAAAAATCTCAATTAGTTAAATGAATTGCAAGTAATTAATTAATTAAGGATTGACTAACTTCATTCTCCCATCTTAAGGTGTTTAATTAGTTCACACTTATCTTCTTGCTTTTGCATGGTGGGGAGCAGTGATTTCATCCCTGTGTTTATACCATGAACCATGGAACACTCCACAGGTTACAGAATTGTCAGAGAGGGAACACAGATCCAAAATAAATATAGTTATTAAGTAAAAAAATCAGCAGTATGCAGAGACATCTATGCTTCACATTAAATGCTGTCACAATCCATTATCCAGATGTGTGAAAAGCCATTAAAGGAACAGCTCCTTACCTTTGTATCCTTGCTCAGTCTCCCTGAGATCAATTTTAGTGATTGGCTTGAACTCGGTGTCCCACAGCCGAATGCAGCCATCTCTCCCTCCAGTGGCAAAGCCTTCTTCACAGGCATACATGCTAAAAATTCCAGCCTGTAACAACAGCAGCCCAAGTTTCAAAGGTCTTTACAAGCAATTTAAACACAAAGCAAACATTTTCAAACAGACTTTTGTTGAAGGCCAGAAACTGCTGGGCACAGAAGTGTTGCCCATCCAGAGAGCAAACCAGCAAACAAAGCTTTTATTTCAAGTGCTCCACTCGAGTGGTTTATGTAGAAACCTTTGTGCAAACAGCAGTGACACAGCCTATCTGCAGAACTTCACATTTAGCTTTGGTAATATTATGACAAGGACAATTGAAGAACTGGTGGAGCACTTAAAGTAAAGAGTTCCCTGTGATAAACAAAACCAAGCAAACAAGCAATACAAATGTTCCTACAGGAGCAGAGGTGACTGAGACACTCATCATGAACTCAGTTCAGACATCGTTTGGGATCTGACAGGAACTGAAAGTGTCAATTCATTCTTTGTTGAAAACAAGGTTCTATGACATTTTGAATTTCTCCTTGGTTTTGAAAACGCCTCATGATTAATGACTGTGCTGAACTACCTTGGAACAGTTCAAGGAATGCCTGCTGAGCCAGAATTTTATCAGGAAAACCTTGGTTAGGAGATAAGTTGAACTGCATGGAGATAAATACAATGGAGAGAAGACCTCCATTTTCAAAGTGGCCTTGTGCAATGTCTTCATAAATTGATATTTCTTATTACTAATTACATAGAGATTGCATGTTAGCAATGGCAAACTCCATAATTAATCACATTATGTATAAAGAGGTTGTATTTAATCATTTTAATGAACCTAACTAAAATTCTCTAAATAGAATTCTGCTAATATACTACAGGGGGTTATTGCTTGCCAAAGACACTCCTGTGCTATTGCAGTTGCAGTTTCATGGTAGTTCCTCAGGTACAATGTCCCACTGACTCCAGTCTCTCTGCTTTCATAAATTAGGGAATACTTTTGTAAATAATCAGTCCTTAGATCTCATTTGAAGAGGTCCTATGAACCTGATGAACTGTCACCACAACTAATTTTGGGAGATCAGAAAAAACCTATTATTGTTGCAGTGCTCTTTCTAGAACACAACTATAGTAACAACTGTAAGATGTCATATCACATTTCTAAAGAAAATTGTCTTGTTTCCTTTTGATCAGAAACCCCACATCAGAATGCCATCACCCACAGTCATATTCCAAATGGGAGCAGTCCTCATTTGAAATAAGACAAGGAATCCCTACTGGAAAACCAGAAAGAAATTAATTGTATTATACTGGTTAGAAATCAAACACAATCCTGCACGTCCCCCTTTCACTCTGCAATTGTGAGAGCTCCAGACTGGGGGTGGTGGTTTGTGGGTGTGTGTTATGGAGGCAATTGGAGTAAACTCTTTGGAGGGTGGCTGGAGTGCAAACTCCCAGATTCAACAGGCTTGCTCCACTGAAACTCTTCTGAGGAGTCAGTCTCCAGCATTGGGAATTTCAGTGGGAAAATTCTATTTAAGCCTAGATAATCTGCTTACCAATTATTTTTAAGTAAACTGATGATAACTCAAGCTACTCAATCTGTGAAACTTTAGGTGTACAGACTTCATCTGAGGTTTAGTTTACTTGGTTAGATGGAGGCTATAAATACCAGCAGTGTTAGCACTATCAGCTCAGCATCAACAAATACAACATTACATCTAAGTTCTTAATTGCTGAACAGCCTCAGCCATCCTTCTGACCTGAAACAGAAGGAAACCTTTGTAGCTGAGCCTTCAGGAAGTTTTTCAATTCAGTGAACAGCTCCTTATCAGACAGACATAAACCACACTTACACTGTGTGCTCCTTGAATGGTGCGCACCAGGTTGAGCCCTTTCCAAACGTAGATGTCCCCGTTTAAAGCCCCAGAGTAGGTGATGTCTTCTTTAGCACAGGCTAAACACAGGATTGTTTGGAGATCTCCTGTTTTACCAAATATTCCTCTCTTTGCTGTCAGGGCGTTTCCACACAGTGTCCAAAACTGTGAAATGTAAATGGCAGATCAGGAGAGGTTTCTGCAGAATTTCTGTTTTTTGACATTAGTGGCAGACTCAGACACATCCTGACAGAGCAGTGTCTGGGCAGGCACTGAAGGGATTCCTTCAGTCCTATCAGACACTCACTACTCCAAAGCCTGCCCATTTACCAAGGAAAGATCCAGGCAAATACAGAACATCTAAACCCAAAACAAAGGATCAAACTGCTTGAGGGGGTGAGGCTCAGTGCTGCCTCACCACTGCCCCTTCTCATTCTCTCCTTTACCAGGTTTTGCTGGGAAATGCCATCCAGACAAGTGCATGTTTTTAAACCCAAGCAAATCCCATTTTTCTCGTCTGCAAAACACAGTCACAGCACCAAAGTGATAAAATACTTTATCTTACAAAACCTGTGTGCTGGAGCAGACATTTCTGTCCTTCTCCAGAGCACTGAGAGAGTTCTGCCCCTCAAACATAGTCACAGTTACTGAGACACCATCTGTTCATGGGGACTGCAAACACTCGTACATGAGACAGCTCCCTGACTCCCAGAGTAACAGGTTCCCAAGTGAGGACTTCCAGCTGCCACCCCAGAGTCATTAACATTCTGCAAAAAGGAATCCAAGACTGACTGGGGAGGAGAAGAAGAGTGAAGGAAACAAAGTTTGTCTCAGAAGGTTGCCTTTGGAGGTGAGCTAGAAATATCAGACTATTTGTTTTTTAATAAGAGTGCTTTTTTAAAATTTAAATAAATATCATTTATCAAGCAGAGACCAGAGTTTGTGTACTCAGCTCCCCCTCAAGGACCAGACCTTCTGGGGAAGGCAGAATAAAGAGAATATCAATGAGAGATGTGCAAGAGAAGTGCTGAAATCTCCAGTCCTGTCAGCACCAGGATGTTCTGGACAGGTGCAGACACAGAACAGCAAATCTCTGGGGTGCAGCACAGCACAGTGTGTCAGTGGAGCCACCCCTGCTCTGTCATCTGGCAGACCCTGGACAGGAATGGTGATGTGTCTGATGTGGATTCATCACATCCTTCTGTTCCCATTTCATTTGCCTACAGCCAAATTTTTAGGTATTTTTCTAAAATTCTTTATTCCAGAAAATCCTTGGATCAACATTTTTTTTTATTTCAGCTCCTTCTCTGTTAATTCAATTAAATATTCCCTTTGCCTCATAAAATCAGCCAATTTAGAAGGCAGAGGGAATACTGTCCACAGGGCTCTCATTACTTGAGTAAAACCTGAATTCTAAATTCTCCTCCTTTCTGGTCAGCTGAGGAAGGAGTGCTGGAAGGAAGGAGTTCTCCAGCACTAAGGCAGCAGTGGTAGAAGGGTGGAGGGAGGATCCTGAGCTCAGGGAGAGATTCCTGAGCTCCTGGGCTTTAACTCAGCTTCTAATCCCTGCTCAGCCAAATGAGCCAGCAGAACTGGACTGAGAGAAGAATAAACAGCCCAGTTCCCACAGTGAGCCAATTCCTGCAGAGCTGTTATTATCACATTCCCACAGCCTCGTACCAAGGAGCTGCTGGAGCACCACTGGAGGGGAACACAGAGTCATTTCCCCTCCATGCTGCTTTTTTCCTATTTTTGGCATTCCTTTATCTCCATGTATTTACAATGCCTGGTATTCTCTGTGTTCAGGGTGATTATGGCCATTTTAAAGAGAAGACAGGTGCCAAACAAACACAGGATTTGGAAAACAGCTTGCAGAACACAACAGATGGCATCACTGCTGCCAAAACCACCCACAGTTTGAAGCAGTGGTGGTTTAAGGGCATGAGCTTCTCAGGAACCAGAACTAGAGATATTAACTGGTTTCCTAAACTTCTAGTTAAAGCTCTTCCCACCCCAGTCATGTGAAATAATTGCCATCTGTTAGGAATGTTTGTGAGGAGACAGGAGAAAAATAGAAACCTGAAAGGGATATTGGCAGACAAGGATTTGTTTCTAAGCTTTCCAAAGTCATAAGAATGTTTTATCCTAAACATCTAACATATATATGTATGTTTCCATTTCAAACACTCACACAAAGGGTGATTAGAGGAGCAAATAGTGGGGCACCAGAGTTCTGTCTCTGCAGGCCCTGCACAGCTCTCAGAGGTGTTACATGAGAAGCCCAGGTGCAGGAGGTCACTCTGTGCCCCTTTTACCCTGGTTCCTCCTCCAGCTGCACAGGGACCCTCTGTGATGCTGCATGAGGGAAACCCCTGAAGGCTGAGACCATTAGGGTGGAATGGAGAGGGTAGAAGACTCAGAACAATAAGTATATAATGATGAAAATTACATCAAAGAATCTTCCTGACTTTCTTGTTTAGGTAATCTCAGCTCAGGCACAGCTGAATGTCTGAACTGGCTTCAAACATTCTGCTCCAAAACATTCTGCAAAATGTTCACATAAAGAAAGAAAAATATAATCTGTCCTAAATTTCAAATCCCATCAGGTAAGAACACAGATTTTTTTATTGTTTTGTGCAAGCACTTTTTCCAAGTAAACAATGAAAGCTCTTTACCTTTATGTGTTTTACTCCACAGCTGACAATTCTGTTTGGCTGATATTGATCCCAGGAAATATCAAATATCTGTTAAGAAATACATTAAGCTGATATTTTAACCTATACTGTAATGGCACTTAGGTTCAGCTTGCTTTTACCAGTGCTTAGCCATAATTTCTGTTGGAACATATTACTAAAAATGAAGGAACACTGTACAGATAAATTTGGAACTCTTTCTAATCAAAGATCAAGGCAAACACAGAGGGTTCCTCACATAGTTCTGTCAACACACTTCATCCCTGTCTCCCCACTGCCAATCCCTTCCAGCTCCAGGATGTTACTGAATAAACAATATTTCCATAAGCATTTTTTCCCACTCCCTCTTCTGCACAGAAGCTCCTTTTTCTGGTTGGGAAAGTCAACTGGAACTAAGATTTTAGTACTTCCAGCCTATGTCCTGGAGAATTCTGATTATCTGGAACCTGATCTTGCACTTACTGAGGTCAGCAGCAAAACTTTCACAGATGTAAACCACGTTATAATATGATAATAAACATACAAGTTGTCAGAATGTGTCCATAATTTATTTTAATGTATGCACCCATGTGCTTATATATGCCAAGGAAGTATTTTGCTTGTGCTAAACGTGGTAAAACATTTTCTAATGCTGAATAACATTGTAAACTTATACCTTATTAAGTTATAACTTAAGCTTACAATGGTCAGTTTTCATCTTATGATCCTTTACCTGAAGCTAACAGAAAAGAAATATTTATTTCAATCAAGTTTCTTCTACAGGTAACTGTCTTAATGGAAACTGAAAGGGATATAACTAAATTTGCCCTCAGATTAAACTGTCTTTTTGAAACACTCAGAGAGAAGATGATCCTCATCCATGGAGCTCCCATTTCACATCTCCTATGAAGAGCTACAGATCATCCTACTCAGTGTGTAGGTACAAGGTATTTCCTCCCTGGGCTTACTCACAGAGCCTTGTGCTGGGTCTGGCCAGGGAATAAAAATGTCCAGTATTTTAAAAACCTGGTAGAACGACCAGAATTACCTTTGCATCAACCTAACAGAAACAAAAAAGACTTTTGAAACACCTGTGCAGCTCCCAGAGAGAAGGCAGGAACGTTTCCATACATTACCCTGTCAGAGTGGCCTGTAGCTGTTGCCAGGAGCTTTCCCCTCCTCCAGTCCCAAACGCACACCGTGTTCTTGGCATCCAGCCCCACGGAAGCCAAACGCTGAGGGGAAACAACAAATCCAGTGAACAGCAAATCAAGCCCAAATCATTTTGCTGAGGCTCCCAGGATTATGTGCACAAATGGATTTTCCCACATGTGAGCTGGCTTTGAACCACATTGTAAAAACAAAGAGATTCACACTCAACATTTACTCACTGGAGAGAGCACTGAAATGTCTCATCTTCTCTAAAAGGTCAGGTTATTGATCTCAGGCTACCAAAGTTCCACGTGCAATTCTTACCCTGAAACATCTGAGGTGCTTGTTTCAGGGGCACACCTCTAGCATTTTGATTTATTCATCTGATAATAAAAGTGAAAGGGAAATAAAAGCTTTCACTAGTTCCAACTACTGCTTTGTTCATTATGCTCATTTTGTTGAGCTTTAGAACCAGAACTGGATGTACTTTTAATAATTGCTTTTTTTATTGCTTAGTGTATCACATCACCAGTTAAAATAACTAAAACAATGAAATAATAACCAAGCTCAATTAAAGTTTTATTGGTCATCAATTAAAAGAATTTAATTTTAATCATTTTCCCATCTCAATAATGGAAGAAATAAAAAGAACAAATAAAATGGAGGCAGCATTCTGGCAGGGAAAAAGCAGAGTGCATCCATCTGTGACATGCCCAGAAAATCAGCCATCACTGTGGAAGTTGCAGGTCTTTCCCCTTCCACTGACTGTCCTAATTTTGTCCACTTTACATGAATTCCATAAAAAATGGCTCAAATTTTGAGTAAGCAAATTGTTTAAAATCTGGAACTGTCTGTGATAACACAAAAGGACTGAGCCAGCAAAGAAAATAAGTGCCATTACCACAGACTCCTCTGAAATGCTGTATTAGGAAAAATATTAAATGCAATAAAGCTCTCAACAACTGAATAACAGAGAGAGGAAATAACTGCTCACAGAGGAGCAGAAGGCTCCAGTTTTCATTCTGAGAGCAGGTACTCCAGGCCTTTTCATCCCATTCCTGGGTGTAAATACCAGTGCACATTTTCCCTCCTGGGAGGGCCCCTGGACAGCCTCTGCATCAACTGCAGTAGATTCACACAGCCCACACTGTCCCAGCAGTTACAGCTTGTTGATTCAGAGAAATGAAATAGGAGTTTTGGGATTTTGGTTTAATGAGAATGACAACAGGCATTACCCTGATGCAAAACCTGCCTAGTGAATAATGCAGAACTCAAGCACTGTCCCACCAGGAAATGCACCAAGCAATGTGGTATTAATGAAAACAACAACAAAACAAAAACCCTCCAAAAACCCAACTCAACACCCCTCACCACCATTTACAGACTTGTACCACAAGCTCCTCTGAGTCCAGTCTCCCTCCACATGAATAAAAATACAGAGAATTGAAATGTTCCTAGAGGAACACAAGGCTCTCACAGGGCAATCTGGACACGTGCTCAGATATTGCTGGGAGGAACAAGGTTCCCCAGGAGGGTTCACCCCACAGGGAGAGCAGAACTCTGTCAATGGGCTCTGACTCATAATGGAGCTGTGGAGGGAGAATTAAAGAAGTTTGTAGAGTGGAACAATAAAATAAAATCATGGTTTTTGCAGGAAGTCACAATGTGAAAGGATTTCTGTACTTTAACATTACTCAAAATGTCAGCAGAACTGAGGAGCTGGGCAGTGTCAGAGTTACAGCACTCCCAGCTGCAGGGCCACTCAGAAACTCCTCTGGCCCAGTGGCACTGAGGACACAGAGGAATCTCACAAGGAGCCCTGCATCCATCAGCAGCCCAGTGGGAAATGGAAATCAGGCTGGGAACTGGGAATGGCACTTGATTCATGGTGCAGACAATGCCCATCCATGGCTTCCTAAATGCCTCCCCTCAGGGTACTGTGGCAACAACCACAAGGAGGAATTAGGGCCAAGAGAGCTTTTTCCATCCAGGGAGTGCAGGACAATCTGCAATTACACTCCCTTGATTTTAGAAAGCAATTTAATTCAATGTTACAGTTGTAACACTCTGTACTGGAAAATGAAATATTGAAACTTGTCTAAAAAAGAGAGTCTCAATCAAAGGGGGGCCTGACAGACAACATGGAGAATAGAAATGTTCTGTCTCATTTTGAGACTGCAAAATAGAGCACAGCTACTAACCAGCAAATTAGATAAAGAATATAAAAGGTACACAGGATATTAAAGGTAGCTGGAACCAGTGGATAAACAGATACTGAGGAACCTGAGGGGGAACTGTGGAAGTTCTGTATCACCAGAGCATGCCCTGAGCAGGTCAAGGCAAGGCCATACTGAGGGCTCTCAGTGAGAACAACCCCCAGAGACCCCTCTAGACAACCTTCAAGGACCATAAAAGGAGCTCCAGCAAGGGGCAGAGGCACAGAAATTAGTTCTAGGGAGAGTGGTGTTTATGTATTAGCTGGGAAATATATTGTAATATGTCTGATCAAGAAGGAATAAATGGCCTGTTGTAGAGTTTCACAACACACATTTGATTAGAGAAAAAAAATCACTCCTCCAACTGTGTCCAGTGCTGGAGTAAGGAATGGCTGCTTTCTAAAACTTCCAATTGTGTTAGAAAGTTTATTCCTTAGCTGACTTTGGAACCAGCAGGGAAAGCACTATGGGAAAATAAGAAGTACTTTATATTTTCTTTTAACCTTGGCCTGCTGAGGAAGGTCTCCTGCCAGCAGAAAAGTGATAAGTGCTGAATTTCCTTTTTGGTTGAAACAAACTTTTATTTCTCCTTCTGGAAGGGAATATGACAGAATTCTATTCAGAGAATTCCCAGAACTACCAGAAGAAAATATCTGCCAAGTAGTTTGGGCACATAATTAAACAATTATTTTTAAATCTATACAGATTTGGAAGATCTGGCTAAAGAAGCCTAGTGCTGCATTTTTAATTTTTTCATTAGGTGTGTATGCATTATGGCAGTGCCATTCCCACTCCATTAAAAATATTTTTAGAAAGGGTTAATCTGAAATAACTCAGAGCAGAAATTGAGCTGGGGGGCATTGAGAAAATAGTTCAGGATGAGGCATCTGCTTTGCAGGTAATTCTGTGAAGGGGAGATGTCAGTACTTTTAAGGAGAAAATGTAGTTAACTCCTGATTGAAGAGAAGACATTTTTAATTACAGGAAAAATGACAGCTCCTCATTAAATGTCTGAACCAAGTGCAGTTTCCCTCCTGCCAAATGGCAGCTCCTGCTCAGACAGAAAAAGCCCAAACTAAAATATGTATTTTTAAATAGCAACACTTCTGCAAGGAATTCAGCTCCCATCAGGACTGTAGTAAACACAGGTAACACAAAATAGGAAATTCACTCTGTTTGTCTCCAGAAACTGCATTGAAGGTACATAAACAAAGGAAGCATTCAAGCTCTCCCCTGTGTATTGATGATCACCATTTATTAGGAACTATAAAAAATCCTGTGCACACCCATCTGCATTGCCCAGCCCGTGGAACACGAGGCCAGGGAGGCACTGCAGGACAACTGGGCTGTCTCTGGGCAGGGTCATCTCCACTCTGGCCTGGAGGAATAATTCCCCACTCATTCATCCAAAAGGAGCAGATATCCCAGAGTTTCTGGTTCAGGAAAAGTGAATTAACTGAGCTCAGAGAGCAGTGAGGTGGCCCCATTTGAGATCCCTGCACAGGGGCACACACAGAGCTGAGCCCATGGAGATCCACTCTGGGAATGCAGCACAGTCACCTGGGCTCTGCCCCTGCCTACTTTGGTTTAGGAAGTGGAGAGCTGGCAGAGCTGGCAGTGAAAATAATGCAGTTCTTATTGCATCTGTACCACTCCTGACTGCTGCATTTGTTCGTGTTCTGGGGCTGGAACACAGATCTGCCCTGGCTTTTAACAGCCTTTGGGTATAAAAGAAGGAAAGCTCTGTACTGGAGGTGCAAGCAGTGTCTGCCCTGTGACAGACACCAGCTCCCTTGGGAATGCTGACTAAACAAACCAGAACTGCCAGCAGCTCTGAGCCTCAAATCCTCACAGATTTCCTCCCATGCCCTTTAATTCTGGCTCAGCCTCTCCTGCAAAGCCAGGAAGAGCAGCAGAAAGCCAAGATGCATTATCCATATTCATGTTCTCCAGCAGTGGTCGTTCTCCAGATATAAAAGTGCTCAATGCAAATTTTTATTTCCAGAATAAACTGCAATTTCTCAAGCACTTCCAGAAAGGGAATTGTCACTGTTCTGCAAGGTCAACCTGGCAATGAGTTTGCATTTTAATTACAGCAAGCACTCATCAGGGCCTTCAGGACCTCAAACACCCCCCGGGTTCATGAGCCTTCATTCCCATGAGATGCTGAAATACTTTTAAAAAAAAAGTTTAACCACCAGTCTTATGAAGTTAAACATGAGGGGGAAAAAATGAAAAGCATTTATTTCTGAATGAACAATATCTTTAAAAAATATTACACCATTAGAAATTTTGTTCTGTTGATCTGAGGGTTTTCTTGTCTGAGGGTTTTGGTATCAGCTAATCTAAGCATTCCTAAAAATACTTCAGTAAGTATTACATCAGGAAACTCATCAGGACAAAATTGTCATCAATAATGACAAAAATTGCCCAGCCAGACATTTATTTATAAAGCTCTGTGAAATATTTTTCAGGTAAAAATGAATTTTAGTCTATTTGCCTAAAGCTTTTAACAGTGCCAGAGAGAAAAAAATCATCATGTTTAGCTGGGAACAGCTCACCATTTAGTTATATTATGAATTTTGTTTCAAGATATCATCTCGACTAATCACATTGTAGAAAGCCACACTGTGTGTCCTAATGCCATTATTCAATTAAATTGCCTGTGCACCCCAGCCAAGGAGACTCTTCCAGCAGTGAGATTAGTGCAGCTCTTCTGCCAGAAAAGCTGCAGGGTTCTGAGGGCTTTGCCAGGAACTGATTTCTTTGGACAGCAGGTGACAAGTACACGGTGAAGCCATTGCAGTTTAGCCACAGAGGGGCATTTCTGCTCTGGATACCTGTCCAACACCCAATGCCTCCACTCAGATGCCAGGCTGTGATTTCATCCCAAAAACACCTCCTGTGCAAGGCTGCATTTGCAGTCCTCCTGCTGTGATTACAATTACAATACAAACCAAGGCCTTGAACAGCAATCACAACTCAATTGTAACAGGAGCTCCAGCACTGCAGCCCTGCAGCTGCTGAAACACCAAACATTTAAGGTGCATCTGTCAGTGAGCTAGAGCTGAGCTCAGGGCCCAGAGGAGGAGCTGTACTGACCTGTAGCTGCTGAAACACCAAACATTTAAGGTGCATCTCCCACTGACCCAGAGACAGAGCTGAGCTCAGGGCCCAGAGGAGGAGCTGTGTGAGTGCGGGGGTTGCATGGTTGGGATGAACAGAGACAAAAGATCTTTGCAGCCAGGTCGTGGAACTTGGGGTTTATTGCAAAGGGCCTGGGTGCAGGGCCCTGCTGGGATTTGGGGTTTATTGCAAAGGGCCTGGGTGCGGGGCCCTGCTGGGATTTGGGGTTTATTGCAAAGGGCCTGGGTGCAGGGCCCTGCTGGGAGTTGGGGTTTATTGCAGAGGGCCTGGGTGTGGGGCCCTGCTGGGAGCTGCCAGCCACAGCTCAGAGCAGGCCCGAGAGAAGAAAGGGGGAGAACGTAAGAGAGTAAAAGGGGTGAGAACGAAGAGTGTAGGAAGAAGTGGGAGATGCAGTGGAAAGAGCAAAGAGTAGAGAAGGGAAGGGAAGAAAAGGGTGAGAGTGGTCGAAGTTCTTGTTACAATACAATAAATCATCTTCTGTGTTGAATATTCTGATTCTCACTAACCAATCTAGTACAATATACAAATCCTATAGCATTTCCATACAACTTATAAGAATCACTACATTACTATACTGTGCTACATTTTAAACCTTAAAAACTCCTCTTTGGACTCCTTCTGCCAAGCTGGCAGGGTCTGCTGGACCCTTGGACTTGCTTGTTTGCAAAGGCTCTTGTTCCATCAAAAGAGGATTACCTTCAGCCGGTCACACCATTGTTTTCTCATTGTTCAGTAACTAAGAGATCTCAAAACTTCCTTTCATTTCAATCTCACTTATAGTTTCTATATTCTCAAAATCTTTTGCCAAGCAATCATATTGATAAGGCTTTCCTGTTTCATTCACCCCAGCAGAGCTGTACTGACCTGGCCGTCCGAGTCGAAGGCCAGGCAGGCGACGCCGTGCGTGTGCGCATCCTTCAGGACAGACACGGTCTGGACCCGGTAGGAATCCCAGATGCAAATGTAGGGATCCTTCCCAACCTGCCCTGTGGCTACCAAGGTTTTGTCTGGGTGAACTGCAAGGCTGCAAACAACACACTTCAGTTAGAACACACTTTGGGCATGATCACAGCAGCTGTTCTTCAAAACTCAGTCGATTCTGGTATTTACTTAAAATGTTTTGCTGAGACTGACATGGTGAGTGCAGAATACAATTTATCGTGTAATAATATTTTAACTAGAAAAAGGAAAAGCATAATCAGAGAACTTTTAAGTACTTTTGATTGATAAGCTGATTGAACACAGACTCAGATCTTAGTCTTTCACAGGTTTGTAATGGATGATTTTCTACTAATTATCCTCTTTTGCAGTTCAGCTCAAATATTCTGAAATATGGACCAGAGGCTGAATAATGATATTGTTCACTATGAGAAACACACACAAGAAATCCTCTCATCTTCCAATGTTTAAACATAGCAATCTCAGAACAGACACAGAAGTAAATTGTTTCATCAGAATCAAACCATGTATGTCTGCTCACAACCCTTCAGATATGAAAATTAGAACAAAACCTCTCTGCAAAGTCATATGAATACAAAGGCAGTTTTACACAGTTACCCAGGAAACAAATTTGAACAATGGCTGAGTATGTGAGCTACACATGGAAAAAGAAAACATCCTATTAATAAACTGGCACTCACCAGTGGCTGAGGGGAGCTGAATACTTCTGCTATCCCAGGAACAGATAAAACTAATTATTAGGAAAAGTAAATCAAAAAGCTTAAGAAAGTTTTGTAAACATATGCATTTTATGGAAAAAGAACAACTGTAGTACAATTTACCTGTTTTATCTCCCCTGCCCATTCCTCCTCTCCTCCCCAGGCTAGAGTTGTACATTACATTGTGTGTCAGCTAATTCACCTCAGCTCTACACCTACACAGGCAATAAAAGGTGGCACCACAAAGGTGTGGCAGCTGTAATTAAATTAGAATACATTTCTTCAAGAAGAAGAAGGCAAATATTAATTGTGCTAATCTCCCTTACTGCTAGAGCAGAACTTAATTACACGTGCCACCACTTAGCACAGAGCAGCTCTCACACACCAGAGCCTCCTCTGGGGTTAAGAGCACGAACACATTTCCTAAACATCAACATGTCTGTACTGAATGTCTCTGCTATTTGTTTTATCCTTTTTGATGCATGAAGTCAGCCAGTGGGGGAGCTAAAATTAGGGAGTAATATCAATTTTTGGCACCTAAATTAGCAGTCTGATTTCCCAGCCCTGCTGAGGACATTCATCTCCTGCCACCAGCTTTTCCAATGCACTCCCCCTGCCCACGTTCAGTCTGGCTGTTAGATAACCAAGGGCTTATTTTTGGCAGACAGAGCAGTGGGTTAGAGGAAGGAAATGAAGCCAAATTTCAAGAACAACTCTTGGTAGCTGTTTATTACCTGCATATGACTTATATGTTTAATGTGTGTTCAACTATTAAAAATTCTGTGTTACAGAGGTCATATGCTGTCTTCAGGGTGCATGCAGATTTCCATGCCCTTCCCTGCCTCCTTAAATGGGTATCAACTCGATTGGCTGTGTTTTGAACTGTCAAGATGCATTTTCTAACCAAACATCCCATAACTGGACCATTTGCAATGAAACCACATCGATATTTGTACCACTGGAAAGCACTGAAATACTGTTATATTATAGGAAAATATGATTAGAAGAGACAAGGCATTCAAACAGCAGCAATTTATGGTAAAGAAAACACATTATCACAGGATTAATTCCTATTCCTCCTACAGGGAGGACAAGATATAAGCAGGGTGGGCTGAAGAAATTTCCCAAGAAAATGTATCTGTTTTCCAGGTTGGAGGGAAAAGGACAGGAACTCCCTCTTGCTAAGGAGCTGGGATGCAAACAAGGAACCAAAGCAGCAGCAGGGGCTGTCAGTGCTGCCCACTGGCCCTGGCAGCCACTTCCCCATGCAACAAGAACTTCTGTCTGTGGGAACAGCAACAGGAGCAGCTGCACACGCTGGGAAAGAGGAGAAACCAACTGCTTTGGGAGTGCCCATTGCCTCCCTTCCAGAAAAGGCAAGGAAAGCAATGGGATTCCTGGCTGAATGCACTGGTGTAAATTCCAAAGCACTCTGATGTGGGATTCATATTGTCTGAACCTGAGAGAAGCAGAGAAAAGAATGATCAAAGCAATTCTTATCTCACCTGCTGCTCCTGTGCTGTGCCAAAGCAGGATGGAGGCTGTTTACCCTCAGTGTTGGTGTTTTGTTTCTTTGGCCTGCCCGGGCCGGGCGTGTGCCCAGACTGTCAGCAGACAGAGATGAGGTTTTGTGGAGTGCTGGTGCAGTTTCAGTTTAGATGCAGTGTAATATTGTATAGAATGGTACAGTATAATAAAGTAATTAATTAGCCTTCTGATATCACAGAGTCAGATGCATCATTCCTCCTGCATATCAGGGGCCCTGCTTTTCTGATACTCTGATGTAGCTGCAAAACCCCTCTTTAATCCAAGTGCCTCCAAAGGCACCTTTACACAAACCATCCATTCAGGATGAACCAACACAGCTCAGGCAATATTTTAACATTATACCTCATTGATAAAAAGGTTAGGAAGATGATCTTTCAGGGAACATTTCCTCTGCCTTTCCTTTGAAAATCAACAAGCCTGAATCTAAGCATCCAAGGTTGGAACTGTGTTAATTTAGGATAATTAAAGATGCCAGACACGTGTTTGAGCAGGGTCTGATGAAATGCTCTATAAAAGTCATTAGTGGATCCATCTGGTCTGGGGGCCTTGCCAGATGGGAAACTCATGCTACCTCCACAATTTCTGTTGCAATAATATCCTGCTCCAAGATTATTTTTTTAATAACACATTAGAAATCCAATGGACTAAAAGTATTTATTTCTTTTCTACGTACTGCTTTTCTATAACAGGTTCCATACACTTGTAAACAGAGTAGGGATCTGAAGTTCCAAATAGAACTGAGTAGAAAAGTTTAGCTGTGGCTCAAGCCTCAAAAGGAGCTACAGAGAAGGCAGAGGTGCTCTTTTCACATGGATTCACAGGGACAGGACAAAGGCAAGAGACACAGAGCTGCTTTGTGGGAAACATTGTCTGGATCCATGGAAAACATTCCTCACTAGAAAAAATAAAGATCAGGATAGCTGCCCAGAGAAGTGGTAGAATTCCCCTCAGTGGAAACAGTTAATTGGCCTGACAGGACCCCAAATAACCACATCCAAGGTTGTGCTCTCAGGAGAAAGTTGGGTTGGGTGACTCTGGAGGCTCCTTTGAAACCAGAGCTTTTTATGGCTCCAAATACTGAAATACATCAAGAAAGTCTAAAGTGATAAAAGTAAAAATGCATTTTGGCTCACAGCAGTTAACTTGCATTAGATAATTTCTCCCTGATGCTGCAAACAGCAAGCACTTGTGTTATCTTCAATACAGGCATACAGGATTGAGGGAAACCTTGAAATGGGTGCATCAGATGTGTGATAGAGATTTAAATCTCACTACTCTGGGTCTTTTAAATCTATCACTGCACTACCCTATTCATCAGATAGGCAAAACACTTCTTCACTGCAGTAATGAAAACCTGAACATTTGCTTTTGTAGCTTTGGTGCATAATTTATATTTTCTATTTCAAATGCCATATTAATTTGAATCTTTCTATAATCATCCTATCAGCAATTCATTGTTCATACAAACCAAAGCTGGCTTCCAGAACATCCCACCTGACAAAAAAGAAACTGCTCTTTGAAAAGGAAACAAACACCTGCAGTTCTCAATGAAATCACTGTTTCAGATGGACTGTCACCAGCTCTTGACAATGTAATTCATCCTCAGTGCTGGGATGTTTTGCAATTTAAAGCAGTGTGCAAATTTGATGCTAATCTAAAATAACTCCAGATAGTTAAACACTGATCAATTAATCTTTACTTCAAAGCCACCCAGTTTTAAATTTGGGATAACATTTCCTGTTTAGACAAACCTTTACAGAACTCTGCAGTTTTCTGTAACAGTGTCTCATGTTAATGGAGACTTGGGGAGAGGCAGATACTGTCTGTATTCTATCAACTCTCTTCAGGAAGTCTCTTTTCACAATGAAAGAGTTGTTTCTTGTTAAAAACCATCCACAAACCCCACAGTTTAGCAGAACAGAGAGCACACCAGGTCTTTCTTCTGAATTTAGGTCAAACTCGTGAAGTACTCAGGGCAGTGACTCTGCTACACTTGAACAATGGACATATTAGACAACAACAATTTTTCTTTCTCTGTAGCAATATCTCTGAAGAAACAATATTTCCAAGAAGCTCCAAGCCTGTCCCAAAATAGCCACAATGTGCCAGCAGGTATTTTCTCCTTTGTTGCCTCCTCCTGCTCCTGGCAGGACACTCCAGGCTCCTGGAACACCAGGGAGCTTCTGCATTTTACTGCTCACACAGGGCTGAGGACAGAGCTGTCCTCACATGGCAGCAAAGAACATAAACACTCACTCAGCAATTCCCCATTTCACAGAGCAAAAGGAGTTTCTTTCCTCAGTTGTGGGGTCAAAAGGGAACTCAATGTACAGACAGAGCTATTTTAGCAGCAAAATAAGGCAGGATGCAGCCTGATCCTGGCTTCTGAATACAACACAAAATATCATCAAGCCCCATTGAAAGGAATAATGGAACAAAGACCAGCAGTTAAATGGAAGCAAATGCAGGGGGCTTCAGGAGCAAGAGAATATCAGAAAGGAAGAGGAGCCAGAAAAAGGGAAGAGGAACAAGGCAACAATAAAACAACCTGCAGAAACCCTTCCAGATCTGTAAAAATGGAGAGAACATTGAGTAGAAAACTGCTGGAATCTGACAGACTAATCCTACATCTAATCTCCCCCAAATGAGTTCTGAAACACCAACACCACACCACACTGGGAGGAAAATCCAGCTCTTAATAGCACAGGAGATTGTTGCTCCTGCACAATCACAGCTCCCAACCTTTGGCTCCTCCAGCACCAGCCCAAGACCCCCAGAGCTGGCAGGGAGATCCCACACCACAATCACCAATTTTATCTGGAATGTACCATAGGGCAGCTGAGGGAGGCTTTGGGAGGGCACTGCAGGATGTGGAACAAATGGGAGAACAAAGAGAACAAATCTGTCAGCCCTGAGACACAGAGACTTTCTGTGCTTGTATCTGCATGTATCACACAGTGGATGCACACACTCATACAAGTGAATTGCTTTTTTACACATCTGAACACATAGCTCTAATGGTACTTTTAAATATGCTAAATATTGCCACATGCTTCTTGCAAACAACTCAAGTACAGAGCATATTTATCCTGACAAAATAAAAACAGAAATGTTGATAAAAATACTGCAACGGCAACATTTTAATTTACTGCCTTGATTGCTACATGGCAATATCTTGTTTATATATAACAGAACACAGGACATGTGTACAGAATGATGGGCTTTTAAAAAAACATTCAGGCATTTTTTAAGTCCAAGCTCTTACTCTCTGCTCCACTGCTGGTTTTCCCCTGCATGCTCCCTGTGTAGGAAGGACAGTGATACAGACACAGGTTCCAGCATTTACTCATCACCCTGCATCAGCTCCCTCCTGAAGCCAGGCTGCCCCTGAGCCACAATCCCATGGCCTGTCCCAGGCAGCTCCCATCTGCTCCTCTGAGGGAGAAAACACCCCCAGAGCAGAGGAAGTCAGAGCAGACTTCAGAGAGGCTGCAATCACTGTGTGGGGCTGGGCCACAAACTGAGCCCAAAGTGAGTAATTTGAAGTGGATGTGCAGCTCAGACCTAAGGAAGGTCCTGGAAGCACAGAAATGATCAGCTGCTGCTCAGCTCCACCACACTTGGAGTGCCCTGGGAATCCCAGAGACATCCTGACAGGGTTTTATTTTTTGACTTTTTTCCAGAACTCACCTGAGGTACAATGGTGACAGAAGCACACAAAGTTATCACCATTCCTGCCACTCTTTATCCCTGGAGAAGCCCTGCTGACCTGCTCCTTGTGCCAGTGTTTGTCATTCAAGCCCATGGAGTTATCCCACCACAGGTCAATAAGGTTTGTTCAGCTGACAAGGGTTATCAGAAATCCTGATAGATCAGGTCCCAAAGGCCTGAGCATGGCAGAACATGGAATTTCTCATGGCACCAGGGAGCTACAGAGGGATCAGTCAGGCCAGATTTCAAAAGTAAATGGCTTTTGAACATTTAAAATTTCCCCAGTAACAGAAGGTGAAAGATGCAAAAGAAATGTAATGCTCTGAGCAAAAACATTCTGAACTTTGATTAAGACCAGCTCTGATTTACATTCACATGCATCTGTACACAGAGAAATATTGGGCACATTCCCAAATGAAAAGGGAACAGCAGCACAGCACAGTGCAGTCCTGCAGCACTGAGGTTGCTCCTCACCCATGGCTGAAGTTCTCTAAAGATTTCTTTCCTTGGATAACTCATGGATATTTTGCAACTCTTGAGCTTCTTCCAGTGAAAAGCAATCCCAGGAGATTTTATCCAAAGCTCACATTACAACACTGAAAACTAAGCAACAACAACTGTTGATGTCCTCATGAATTGTGGGTTTTCAGTAACAACTGATCAGGGAAAACACCCAGTATTTGTCATGCTCCACACTACCCCACAGATCCCTGCTGTGTAACTCTGAAATTCAACCACCACATTCCAGTTTTCCCATGCATGCTCAAAGTGCCCATTTGAATTCAATGATATTTGCATTCATTATGAACTAAACATTTGTTTTGATGGCCAAAGCAGTTGTAAATAAATACCCCAAACAGATATACATGACATCCTTCTCAATATAAACATTGTGATTTGATGCAATCAGTAAAATGGACCTGAAACTATCATTTGTAAAGAAAAATCTGCTAAAATTAGAGACTAAAAAGAGAGGGTTGGGAAAGAGCAAGAACTGTACTTAGCTCAGCACTGTATTTGTCCCTACCGTATTCTATGCTTATGACACTTTATAGACCATGTAACACATTTTGTAATAAAATACACAATAAAGCAGCCAGTAGATATTGGTCTATGATGCTGAGACAAAAACAGCAACTGAAATGCTATCAGTGATTTCTCAATACATGGAAAGCTGAAGAAACACTGCTGTAAATCCAGTACTGCTCAACAGGAACCAGCAAAACTTCTGTGCTGATGTGGTATAAAGAATTTGAAGGCCAGTCTGAACACTGTGATTGAAAATATAAAATTCATCCATCAGATAAAGCCTGGCAGTGAAGAAATCACATGCTGGAGCCTCCTTCATTTCCTGTGTTCACCTTATCCCAGCCTGGCTCTGGAGACACCAGAACACAAACCATGCACAGCTGCTGGCACTCCAACCTTTATGTCCCATCTCATCCCACTCCAGGGCTGACCCAGCTGAAAATGGCCTGAACGTCACTGTGCCCTCCCCACAAAGGGAGGTGACATCATTCCAAGATCAGGCTGACAGCGCCACAACCGGCAGCCACGGTGAACAGCCAATCTGACACTAATTAACTGCCCACGTGCAGTAATTAATGAACTGCATTAACTGCCCACGTGCAGTAATTAATGAACTGCATTAACTGCCCACGTGCAGTAATTAATGAACTGCCCGGTGGAAGGTGCAGAGGTCCCGTGCTCAGCACAGCAGGAGCTGCTCCCAGGGGGATTCTCCTCCCTCCAGAGGCTCAGGCACAACTGCTCTGGCATTTCCTCCATCTACTCTGCTTTTTGTGTAGCCAACAGTCAGCACTGAGTATGGGTATAACTATGCAGATCACAGCCTGAATCAAAATATTTGCAGCTAAAAAAGAAGAGAGGGAAAATGGGAAGAAAATTTTGGAAACAGGACAGACAAAAGACGGAGCTGACAAAAAGAGGAATCATGGGGGAGCTGCAAAATGAATATAGAAGATGTGATAAAAATAACCAAAAAGCCCAGAGAACAGCCAAGGAGAAATAGGAAATACTGCAGAGAACAAGGGAAAAAACCCCAGCCATTGTCACAACTTGCCTGGATCACTCCCACTTTCATTTTTAGTTTAAGGGATTTCATCTCATCCTCTTGAAAATCCCCAGGTATATTCACATCTTGGGCAAATTGTGTGTTCTAACAAAACTCCCAGGCTGTGGGTAAAGAATTCACACTGGGATAATAACACTGTTTGCATAGGTTTGCCCTCACCTGATTATCAGAAATAAAGATTTTAAGCCTGGGGACAGTGTTCCTTTTTCAAGGGCAGCAAACACACAGCTGCATCCCATTTGAGCCTTCTTCTCATGGCCATCCTGCCCTACAATGTTTAAAGTTCAGGCACTGCAGTGGGAGGAAGAAGAGGAGGGGTTTGATTCTATAATGTATCAAACCAACACACCCTGAGCTGCATTTCACAGGTCAGAAACAGATCATTCCTGGTACACTGAATGTCTGCAGGAATGATAAATGTGGCAATATTAGATGTGGCTGGTAAAAAATGTTCATTTTTAGACCCCTCAGGATAGGGGGAGTTTTCAGTGCTACCAAGAATGCTTTTTTCTCATTATCTCACAGGAGTGCAAACCCAAGACCAACAACAGTTGGGAGAATATCTTTCTATTTTAGAGGTTGAAAATCAGCAGAAACAGGAAAGAAATAGAAAGTTCTTATATGGCCATGTGGAAATCCTGCTCCCTGCTTGGCCATGCTGAAGTGAGTAACAAACTTCAAGTGGGGCAGAAACCACAGCAGAGCAAATAGGAGCCATCTGTAAGATCAGAATGGGTTTGTTCTCTAAATTTCCAGTCACAATGAATCAGCAGCAAAGTCATGAGTTACCATTCTGTGAACATCCTTGCCAGGCTTCTGAACTTCTGCTGCACCAGTTCATGACACAGAACACAAATACAAACACTACTCCTAAACTTCAAACACTGTCTGTAACAAATACTTCTTAAAAATCCATTTTCTCTTTTTTCTAACAATTCAGACAAGAAAGGTTTCTCTCCAATTATCCACAAAACAGTTTTATTTTTCTGAGAAGAGCACTTACTAAAATAAGTGACTTTTGTTACCTTGCTTTACATTGTAAGACACAGCCTGAGGATTCTAAGTATCAAATGTCTCTTTTGTGTGAGACAGATTAAACCAAACCTCTGTTAAACCTCTCAGATACCAGAATTTACCTGGTTTCCCAAAGCCTATTCTAGCTGCAAGACCTATAGCCTATTATTAAACAAAAAGCAGCTAAGCACTGTTGGTTTTAGAACAAACACACAGAAAATTAAAGATTAAAACCAACACCTTGATCTCACCACACTCTGCTGTCCTGCTGATGACAGAGCCATGCAGCACCATGGCAAACCCACAAATGATTCACCAGTACTGTGCACATAAAACCCAGAAAAATAAACAGGAAAGCACCAAGCAACACACTCAGAATTTAATGCTGATTAGAATTTCCCTTTATCCTTCTCTCCTTTCCACCACAGGCTTTGTCAGTTCAATTATTTGGTTGTTTTAAAAAGCCTGTGAAAAATGCCAATCACTTGCTTAAAAATTTTAGAAGTTTAATAGTAATAAAATGGTTATAAGAATAGTAATACAAATTAGAGCAATAAGAACTTGGACAATCAGAGTTAGGACAATACAGGACAATAAAAGCAAAGAATTATGAATGAAGGTTTGGATGCTTTCCTCTTGAAAGCATGGCTTACAAACAAAGGATTAATTCTTAAAAGCAATAACCTGTTGCATATTCACACATCTCATATATGATTCAAAAACTCTTTCAAACAAAGGGTGTTTTCTGGCTATGGTCAAAAAAAAAGTGTATTTTATGATTGGCTTTTCCCTCCCTTCATCTTGTAAACCATGGTCAGACTCCATGGAGTCTGCAGGAGACAAGTCCTTCACAATAAGGAGGCAAAAATTCTTCCTCTTTGGGATTTTAGTGTCTTGTTGCTGTTATCTCTGTGCAAAGAATTTCTTGATTATCTCATCTCTTGCTAGCTCGTTTAAAAGTATCTTACATAGCATAGTTTCTATTTTAAAATCATGTTACCACCTAAAACTATATTTAACACACAACTTAAGAGAATGAATACAGCATAACTTTCTAACACAACACATATAATATTCACTGGAATATTTGCAAAAAGCCAATCATAAAATATACATTTTTCACAAGCCTAAATAAGTAACAGAAGCACTCACCAGGGCTCCAGGGCAGCTTTGAGAGGGCAATTCACCAATGGGACCCTTAGAAAACCTCCTGCTCCCTCCCACTCCAGCTGACCCCGGTTTGTCACAAAGGAGGGCCCGGCAAGCCCAGGGGCAGGAATTTCACTGCTCATTGCCTGGGTCAGCTCTGGTACTCCAAATCCTGCTGATGAAATTCAGGTGAAACACTCACCTGACAGCAATCTGTGCTTAACAGGTGCAGACAACAGAAAACTCCACAGGACAGAGCTGCTTTTATCAGAACAAAAACAAAGACAACTCCACATCAATTTGATACCAAACACTCATTCTCCTGCCAAGGGCTTTTTCCCAGTGGAATCTCTGATGTCTGAGGCAGGGATGTCACATTAACATCTCATGATCTGAGGTGTTTCCTGGCTGAGTGGAGGTTTCTAAATGTCTACAGAAAGGAAGCTCATTTTGAAGACTTTTACTGAAAGAAAATCCTTATTAGTCACAAGTAAGCAAAGGACACACCTTTAATGGGAGCTTGGCCTGCAGAGATTTCAAATGTGTCCAGAGCTCAGCTGCTCACACTGAAGGATGTTGGGCTGTATTTTGCTCTGCTTGTGAAAATACACCTGAATGCCCTCAACTCTCATGTCTTAGAAAAATCACCATCAAGGCACACCTTCCTTTGCTCAGCACATACAAATATTGCTGAGTTCATCTTTACAGAAATTACTGAAATAACAGGAAATTGTTATCCTTTGTGGAAAACCCCAAAAGTCTGTGAATTAAAGAAGCTGCACCTGTATCAACTGGAAGGCAGAAATTCATCTTGGTCATTTTTAGAAGTTAATTGAAGATGGAAATTATAATCAGGAAAAAAGTTTATTTAAATTTTTTTGGTGTTTCTTAGTTCATTAATTATATTTATGTGTAAAACAATAGTTCTAAGATGCTTAATTGTCAAATCAGCTTTGTATAGTCACTTAAAAATGTTTTGTTCCACTTTTAATTTCTTTTTAACAGTATTCTCCTGTGATGTTGTTAAGTATTTCCTCTAATTCAGGTACTGCCATGTTTTGTGAGTATTTTATCTGCTTTTATTAAAACTATATATTAAACTAAGGAGAAAAGAAGGGAATGGCTTGATTAGTTACTTAGAAAATAAAGTTCAACCCAGCCTGGAGTGCCATACAGCATCAGGCTGCCTGAGGAGTTAGAAAGTGCATTTCATTATCCTCAATCCACTGTCTAATGAAGTAAAAGAAAGAAGCAGCTTCAAATGTAAACATTAATAATAATTTCACAAGCCAAAGTAAAATATTCCTTTTCCTTCTGGACTCTCACAAAGGCTGTGCAAGCTCTAGATCTGTATTTTTTCAGGCTCGTGTGGATGTGAGTGGTGCTTTCAGATGAGAAGCTGTAACTCATCAGGACTAGAAATGAAATTTCTTCTTACACTTCTACAATAGAAAATCTCACTCTGGAGAGCCCAAACAGGAATTAATACCAACGTGCCAAGTGCATCAGACATCCCCTGTCTCTGCTACAACAGCTGAAATGAAATAAATCAAAATGCTGTTTTCCCCAAAGTCATTTCCACAATCATCATATGTCACGTGCACATTAAAATGAAGGATTTGAACAGAGTCAATTCAGCCCACTCGAGTTACTGCCCAGGGTCTGTGGGACACAGCCCAGGGTCTGTTAATGGGATTTTGCACTGCAAACCAGCTCCTGAGCTGATTGGGGGATTCTGATCTTCTGTTGTGCTCCCAGTACAGGCAAACAAATCAAATAGGAAGCAGAATTCATTTAGGTAAGGGTGCACTGGAGGAATTCCCAGATTTGCCATAGAAGGAAGAATAAAACTGAGGAGAGTTCCATGCAGTAGTACCTGAGTTTGGTGGTTAAATTATCTGTATTACAGTCTGCAGTACTGACAGCTCAGCTGAAATTACAGCTGTCAGTATTTTCTGATCAGATTTGGATTTCTGAAAGCAGAAGATTAATAGAGATGACTGGTGTGGGACACATTATCCACATTCTGCTCTCTCTTGCAAAAATATCAGACGAGTTGAGAAACAACCAGAATTTTAATGCATGTTAATTTGAGCAATGCATTTTGCATACATTTGCTTTTATTTTTGTATTCTGCAGGCAGCTGGAATAAGTAAAAAAAATCTGTAATCATCTCAGAATTAGAAAAAAACATTGAAATCCAAAGTTTTATTCTGTATTCATTATTTAAATATTAAAATAGTAAAATTATATACTTTGGCTTTCATGATCTTACAACAAAGCCATAAACATATCTAGACTGGAACACACCTTAAAAAACATTGTGTTGTTTGAAGTTAATTGTATCTAAAAATTATAATCAGGAAAACAGTTTATTTTTTGGTTTTTGTGTTTCTTGGTTCATTGATTTTTTTTATGTGTAAAACAATATTTCTAGGATGCTTAATTGTCAGCATGGTATTAGATAATAGTTTAACATGGTATTAGATAATAGTAACTTTTTCATTTATTTAGACAATTACTGAAATAATTGCACTTCTGTGTAATAACATTCAAGTTATCTTATTTGGCTGAAAATAGGGCTTTTTTAACTGTATGGATTTTTAACCTTTTCTAAGCTATCCAGACCAGGTCCAACAGGATGTCACCCCTTATCAGTACTTTACAACCTCCAGGCACAGTTCAAAACCCCCCATAAACCTGGAGATTGGCATCAACAATCCCTCACTTTAAACCTCCTTCACTTTGAGATGCAGGTTTAGGAAGAGGAACCTTTGCAGGTTTTCTTTGAATGCCTTTACAGGTAATACCCACATGAGAGCCCAGCTCTGCCCAGGCAGGTGGGAATTACCTGTTCCATGGACAGCTGGGTTTGGGTTTCAGGTGATGCTTTGGGAACAATCCAGCCCCTTCTCAGAACCAACACCTGCACTGGTGAACTGAATTGCCCTCAGAAACAGAAATATGGATTTTTACACAGAAGGGTGAGAATGGAACAAGCAAACACAAAAGGATGCAAGAACAGAATGAAGAGGAAATGAGGCAGCAAGGAAACTTCCCACATCTCAGTGCAAGAATGGCTGAGTTAGAGAGGCTGAGGCACCTTTAGGGGGGACTGTGGGGTCACAGTGAAGAGCAGATCCCAGCAGCTGAGGGGGAGTTTAATTGATAACTCTGCAGTCACCCCCTGAAGGCTGCTGAGAAGCATCATCCTTATTCACTCTGTCAGCTGGGCCTTCTTGTTACAACAATGTAAGAAATAGAAATACAATTAATTTGAAAAACAAGGAAAAATATTCAGTCAAACAAAGCATAACCTAAAATATAAATAAGGATTCTAATTAAGCAAAATAAAGTTTATGTTCAGAATGTATGAGATGCTGCCAAATTTTTCTGTGAACCAAATTCCTCAGGGTTTCTGCTGGTTTCTGGAAGAGGTGATCAAACCACAAGCTCACATTTTCAAGGTGAGAGAGGTGGAGGCTGTTGCTGCTGCATGAACCACCAAGTGTGGGGAGCCCCACATCCATGAGAAGCCAAGAATGAAACAGGAGCCCAACCTTCCTGACTTGTCATTCCTTTGGAACTTTTCCCTTTTTGGGGATGGATGCCAGAGGTACCAGTAAAGCAATTCTACCTCACTGACTGAGGGAGCCAGGAGAAAAACTGAAATCCAGCATGTTAGAAACAGTATGCTAACATTCCCACAGGAATAACCAGTGCAGGACATAACAGAAAATGACAATTGAAATGCCACAGTCTGCCTTCAGAAGAGAGAAATGAAGAGCTAAAAATCCCCAGGACCTCCTGAGCACAATGCAATGTCTGATGCCTTAAATTCATGCTGACATGCAGTGAAACTCTTCTGTTTTAACATATTTGGGCATGTTTGTCCTAAGGCCACAGCCCAAGCCCCAAAGAACAAACCATGGTTGTAGCAATTGCTTTTTTTGGTGACTCTCACCTTTTTTTTCTTTTTTAAATTTCTGTCACATACTAGAGGGAAAAACCCCTCCTGCCACAATGCAAGAAATGCAAGAGATTATTTTTTACTGGAAACATTTCTTAGGAGCCTAAATTTCAGCCAGCACTCAGAAAAAGCTTAGATGTGCCAATATTGAACAATTCTATGTAGTCCCAACAGCTTAACAAGTCCAGGATTAAGAGCAGTCCATTCATAAATGGAATTAAGGGACATTAGTCCCCACTGCTTCCTCCAGCACAGAAAAGAAGGGAAGGGAGTAATTGTATGGTGACATTTAGTCAACAATTTATTTGAAAGCCAAAAAGATTTTTTTTTATATTTATGCATTATATAATACTGCATAATTAAAAAAAAATATACACAATATTTATATGTATGTATGTGTGCACATAAGTTTAAAAACACAGAACACAATCCTGACAATGGCTGGTGACAGCAGCCTGTGACAGCTTCAGCAGATGTTCAGTTTTGAGGGGCTCAGGCTGATAAAATTGCTATATCTATAGGGAAGAAAAAAGCAGGAATAAAATGTGTGCAGTACTGTAACTGTCATGCTGTATAAAGTAACTCCTGCCAAACTCAATGACAAGGTAAAAGAACATTTACCCCTAAGCAGTGGGGAGTCCCACAGATTGGAAATGAAAAATAACAGATACCACAGGGAAAATGTGAAATGCAGTATACATTCAAGTAACTATTTAATACAGCTACAATCAGGGCATTCTGAAGAGCTGACTTATTTAACAGCAGGTAAAGAAGTCTGTCCTGAGGTGAAACACAAAGCACATGGTTATTCCTAATTTACATTCTCTTCTGACCCTCCACCTGGTCCAACAGGCAAAGAAAATACAATTGTGAAGTTCTACTGATGTAGACACAAGTGCCAAAATATTCCTTGCTCAGACAAATGCAGGCTGCTTTCTCAGCTCCCTCACAGGAAAATCATGTTTTATCTCACATAAGGCCAGCTCTCAGAGAACAAGACTCTCTGTTCAGATTTACAATATTCTTAAAATAGGCCTTTACAGAAATAAATAGCTGTCACCCATCTCCCATGCAGATCTGAGATTTCCTCACATGCCCAGTCACACTCATGTATCCACCAGGCTCTGGAAAGTTAAAGATCCACGCTCTGGTTCCCATCAAAGCACTCAAACAAGCTCTGGAAATTCAATTCAAGTATTTTCTAGAAATTTTAGACATGGAAGATTAGTTTACTTCCAAGCTTTTAAAGTGATCCATCTGTGTAACAGAGCAATTCATATGTTCACTCATAAGGCAGTGCCCACGGATCATCCCCATGGCTGGAAAGCAAAATTATGTCTGTGGTAACTCCACAGAAAGGGAAGAGAAATGGCAAAAAGGGAGGACAGAGTCTGGGAATTCAGCAAGTTCTCTGAATCAGATAACTTCCCTTCTGTGCTGGCTACAAAATGGATAGCTGGGGAAAAGCAAGGAGGGAAAAGGTTCAGAGTCTCTATTTAGAGCTGTTTTAGGCAGCAGTGGGCAGAGGTTTGAGCAAAGCTGCCCTTGCACATGGAACAAGCTCAGGTCCTGAACCCTGAGGTCTCAAGGTGCACCACAGGCAGACACTGGAAAGAAACCACACCAAAACCTGACACTGTTCAAAGCCCACAAACCACATCCAAATCCAGCTCAGCAGTGACCTGTCATGTTTATGGGACTGCTCACAGTACCTTCAAAATGAACTCATCAAATGTAAATACAGCAAGTTTCAAATTGCAAATACAGCAAATTCAAAGTTATGCCATGTTGTCAAATTCATGTTTTCCGTAAGTAAAACTTTCAATATTGGATTTCTGAAGAAGAAAAGTGTCACTGGAAGTGCTCACCAACCTTCCTGTTCCACTGAGAGACTCATCAGGCATTTTGAAAAGATGTTCACAAACCACTTTGGCCTCTCTGTCCTTCCACAGAGCCAGCTGCACCAGGCACCCTCAGAATATAGGACCCTCCCTATTATTCAAAACATGTCTTTCAGTGCCATTTAAGATTATTAATTATCCAACCAGTTATTAATTTTACCTGTGTTTTAGTGGATGTGCAGCCAGTCACAGACACAAATAGGAGAGAGCAAGTGTGAAGTTATGACACCACTAAAATCCATGACATACTGTATTTAAGGGAGATTATCATGATCCAAAGAATGCCTTTTAAACTTCTGTTTTGTGAGACTAATACCAGGAGTTACATAAACAAACATGGAACTGTGCATTTCTGTGTTTTTATGTAAGCACTGTGATTCATTTTCTTGCCTATTACTATTATTTCTCTTTTTCTCTTGGTTTCTTAGCCAACTCCTCAGAGCAGAGACTGGGAACCTGGAGTTGTGCTCTCAGTGAAGCCTCAGAGAGCTGGGCTCATCAGAGCCCTTTCTGCTGTATTTTAGGCTCAGTGCTGCAGTGGAGGCTGAGGAGTTTTGTGCCATTATGTAACTGCCTGGCAGCATGTAGCTTCAGGCACTCATAATCTGGTTTACTGCTTGTCATTTGCTAATACTTGGGGTTTTTTTCTCCAGCTTATGCTATCAGGGATGTTACAGGGGGGTTTGCCTTCCCTTCCCAGCAGGACAGAGAGAGGCTTCAGCCCCAGCTGCCAGGATCCTGTGGAGAGCACAGCACATCCCCCTGCCCAGCCTGTGCCCTGAGCCTCCTGCAGCGTCCAGAGCAGTGCCCTGCCCTGCCACACTCAGGGCTCTGCTGCTGGCTCCATGTCCCTGCCCTGCTGGTGGCTCCTTGTCCCTGCCCTGCCACACTCAGGGCTGTGCTGCTGGCTCCTTGTCCCTGCCCTGCCACACTCAGCCTGGGCTCTGCTGCTGGCTCCATGTCCCTGCCCTGCTGGTGGCTCCTTGTCCCTGCCCTGCCACACTCAGCCTGGGCTCTGCTGCTGGCTCCTTGTCCCTGCCCTGCCACACTCAGGGCTGTGCTGCTGGCTCCTTGTCCCTGCCCTGCCACACTCAGCCTGGGCTGTGCTGCTGGCTCCTTGTCCCTGCCCTGCCACACTCAGCCTGGGCTGTGCTGCTGGCTCCTTGTCCCTGCCCTGCCACACTCAGCCTGGGCTGTGCTGCTGGCTCCTTGTCCCTGCCCTGGGCTCTGCTGGTGGCTCCCTGTCCCTGCCCTGCTGGTGGCTCCCTGTCCCTGCCCTGCTGCTGGCTCCATGTCCCTGCCCTGCTGGTGGCTCCATGTCTCTGCCCTGGTCTCTGCTGGTGGCTCCCTGTCCCTGCCCTGCTGCTGGCTCCATGTCCCTGCCATGGGCTCTGCTGGTGGCTCCAGTGCCACTGGAGGCTGTGGCCGAGCAGGATGTGGGAGCACAAGCCCAGGGTAAGATTTAATTCCAATAAAATCTGCTCATCGAGTGCATTCAGCAGGGCTGGGCAGAATTCCAGATTTAACCACACCATGGCAGCCAGCCAGGAGTGGGAAATAGCAGCACACTTGGTGCTGTGCAGGGACAGAGAAACAGGTCCCTGCAGCTGACTGGAGATCCTAAATTCTTTCAGAGCAGTAAAAATCACAAGCTGCCAAAGGAGGCTTCACATGTCCTTGATCCCAGTTCACATATCTGTTTTTCTATTCCCTTACAGTTTTCCTGAGCTAAATATCCTTTTCCCTTCATTCTTTCCACCCATGCCAGATGAGACAAAAGGTAGATCACAGCTAATTCTTCAGTACAAACCCAAGGGAAGAATTGCAGTGGACCAGCTCTCCCTGGGAAGGGAGCAGCCAAGAGCCAGGGAGGGCTCCTTTATGTGTCTGCACTCTGCTCATTCTGCAAACAAAACTAACATGGTATTTTTCATGCTGTATTTTATTTCTCTCTCCATGAAATCAATGTCCTTAAAGGAGACAAAAAATTAAATCTGATAAAAGCTAGGGGAAAACTAAATATGAAAATAAAACTAACAAAAAACATGAAGCCCTCAAAACTCTATGCTCTTGGCTAAATTCTATTTCAAAGGAAGAAATTACATCTATTTTATTAAGATTGAAATTATTTATAAAATTGCTTTTTTTACAAAAGTCTTAGTGTTCTGCCAGGGAAGACCTGAATTTATGAAAGGTGATTTTAAGAAGGATATAAGGAGAACTTAAAAGGAAAAAAGAAGAATTTTTAATAATCTGAACTGTCCTTGCCAGAGAGGAGATAAGATGGAAGAGAGATGAGCCTAAAACAATGTGTAGATTCCTTTAAAAATGTGTTCTTCCTCCAGTTAATGGAAGAGAAATAATGGGAATTAGCTCTCTTAATTTATTCTTTACCTAAATTTTCTGCCATAATATGAAATGGCAAATTTTGATTTGAAATTAATTTGAACTATTTATTTGGAGATCTGTGATACAATTATATCACAAGCTCTATATTCCAAAGAGTCTCATATCCAAAAGAAGGCCCTCAGAATTCTGAGTGCATTGTGAATGGCATGACCTGTAATACAGAAACCAATTGATTGTTTGTGGGAAATAAAAGGAGGAAAATGCAAAAAAGGGGGAAGGGAAGGGAAGGGAAGGGAAGGGAAGGGAAGGGAAGGGAAGGGAAGGGAAGGGAAGGGAAGGGAAGGGAAGGGAAGGGAAGGGAAGGGAAGGGAAGGGAAGGGAAGGGAAGGGAAGGGAAGGGAAGGGAAGGGAAGGGAAGGGAAGGGAAGGGAAGGGAAGGGAAGGGAAGGGAAGGGAAGGGAAGGGAAGGGAAGGGAAGGGAAGGGAAGGGAAGGGAAGGGAAGGGAAGGGAAGGGAAGGGAAGGGAGCATTTCTTTAACACCATTATTTAACAACATGAAACAATCAAAAATCTCATCAAGTCCCCAAGAGAATGGGAGTGCATATGGGAGGTCACAGTGCTCTGCTGTGCATCTTTTGCAGATGCCCAGTGAATTATTCCTCATGGCCACAATTCATGAAAGCTGCCAGACCCATGGAGTGACATCAACCCAACGTGCAGCTACAAAGATACAGCAGAATTCCTGTCTGGGATTTGAGTGGGTTACTTGTTCTAAGTATCTTTTGTAAAATTCTCTTTTCTGCAGCTCCATAGCCTGGGTGCAATTCTTTAAAACTTGGTTCTGGTATCAGAATGTGGTGTACACAGCCAACCCAAGCAGGGCAGGGACAGCAGAGGGACAGCTCAGAGCAAGGCCACAGCCACACACCCAACCAAAGCACAGAGAGCTCCCTGGGGAGAGGCAGCTCCATTATTCATTCCCCTCTTGGCAAGGAGGGGCTGCATTACAAGGAGTGCAGCAGAGATGCCCATCCTAAAGCAGCCTGGGATCCCAGACAGAACCACACAAACCTCTTCAGTCTGACCAGCAAAAGCTTTACAATGGCTCTCAACTACAGACAGCTTTCATAAAGACTCACAGAATATCCTTGTAGACACTTGTGGCCACTCCCAGATGCCACACATGTAAAAAACTCCAACAACCCCCTGTGGAAGTGAAAGGCAGCACACATGCAACAATCACTGCACCTGCACGAGACCTTGAATCAGGAACACAACTGAATACAATAAACTTGTTTTACAGCCACTAAGAAAGAGCAGTTTGACCAAACAGCATTTCAATTTTTATTTTTTTTTTAATAAATAATTTCTAAACAGATGAGAATCCCTCAGAATCCTGGAGGGAACAGGAACCTGCTGTAGACCTACTGCTAAAATCTCATTTAGGTGCAGCCACACTTGTACATGCTCAGCACTGCTGTGACCAGGGCCAGGTCCCAGGGGCCTCATGTCTGATCTGCTGCCACACAGAAAGCTCAGCTTTTCCCTCATCAGAGATTCCAGCACTGGGAGAAGCCAAAAGGTCCTTTAAGGACCTTACAAACAGTGCTCAAACACTAGAGAGATGAAAGGAAAAGTTAAAAAAATTTAAATTTAACACTTTTTCTGGTCAGACAGCAGCTGACAGTGACTGACCTCCAGCTAAAGAGCTCCTAGGACACAGAGAAGGAGGCCTGCTCTGCCTAAAGGGTTCAGCCTTAACTGCAGGTAGAGCTGTAAAAAACTGAGGGGGTATTTTGTCTTTTGTACTACAGTCAATTTCTAAAAGAAACAACATCTCTTTAAAAAAAACAAGAAAATTCTTCTTCAAAAGTACAGCTCATCTTGCCCAAAACTGTTATTTTGCAATTAATATTTGCAAGTAGTAGATTACTACCACAGTAAGTGATACTTTCAATATTTATCTCTACAGGTGGATAACAGTTTCTGAGGATGAGGAAGCAGACATTTGGCATGAATAGATGCCAAATTTTCATGTGGAGGTATCAATATTAGTGTTACTACATATAAACTGAAGTGCCAGTCAGTAATTCTCATGTAGGGTTATGCCTTGAACATTCAAGTCTGCTACAACAATGGAGGCACTCAAAATTCCCTATAAAAAATCCAGTAAAATCTTCTGTACCAAGGAGTGTTAGGCAGCCAAAATAACAGGGTTGCTGTATCACTCTGAGAGTAACCTTTATTTTATGTTCTGTTTTAATTACCATCGTTTCAGTGAATTTCCATCCATCTGTCAGGGAAGAAAGAACAAACTTCAGCCCCAGCACCCACAGAAGTTGCAGCAGTAACGTCAGGTACACCAGGGCTCACTGTGCTGCTGGAACACTCAAAGGAGCTTGACATAAACAGAGACTCAGCCTTAAGATCAGGCCTCCCTAAAGCTCTAGGGGTCTGTTCCCAGCCTTTATAAATAAGGGGAATTTAAATTCAATGTGTCTCTTGGACAGCCAACACACACAGCTAAATGTTCCTGGGGTAGAAATGCACCTCATGCAAAACAAGCTGATGCTCCAAAGAACAGTTTTTAGGTGGGAAGGAAAGGAGGCATTTTTGCTCTTTACCAAAGTTCCCCAAAACCTGAGCAGCTGGCAAGTCAGCAAAAGACCTTTTTACAGACCTCCAATCCCCTCCTGTTTTCACACAGAAGCATTCCAATACTTGGAGCTGCAGATTTTAATTTTTTTAATTTGAAATTAACTTAACTCACATGAAAACATTTTCTGTAAGTTTCCATTCTGGTAAAGAATAACTACTACCTGACCATCATGACTCCTGGCCATCTGAAATCAAGCTGAAATAAGTTAAAAAATGCAGAGTCTTAACACATAAGAAATATTAAAAAATGTAGAAAAAATTAGGTTTGGACTGCTCTGGTTAAAGGCTGTGGATAAATGATGACCATTCTCATCAACATTTAGTGACAAATGCCTGCTGAGCTTCTCTCCACTTTTAACTGATCTAAGTATTTCTAAATCACTTTCAATAAGATCCTGTGACTGTATATTCCAACACATCTGATGCATTAATACAGATATTTAAGAAACCAATTTACAGCAGGTCATGCCCTGATAAACACTTCAAACCTAAGCACAGCACAGGACTCAAGAAGAGGCAAAAGAGGCCACTGGAACTCCATGGAATAAACAGCATTTTCCCAAGGTTTTCCAGCATTGAAAGCAAAGGAAGCAACAAGCTGATTAGAGGAGTTTTTATGGGGAACTAATTCCCTTCATAAAAAACTCTTTTAACAACTTCCTGCCTCAGAACAGTTCCCAAACCCTGCTTCACCCCAGGTGTGCCACGTCTGTTAAGTTTGGATGGCTTGGTGGATGCACTGGTGTAGCATCCATGAAACAGGGCTGGAATTCCTGCTGTTGAAAATCTCTCCTAAAATCTCTCTTTTAGTCACTGAATCCCAGCTGTCCTGTGGGGTCACCTCGGGGGTCTGAGGTCCAGGGTTAGCCCAAGCTGCAGGCAGTGCAGCTCCCATGCACTGATGATGAACAATACCCACAGTACCTGAACACCCCTGTTCAACCAACACCTGCTGTCACCTTCCAAATGGTGGCAACTGAACAGAAATATGAAGTATTTTAGATCCCTTCAAATAAGCATAGCCCTATAAACAGATATTATAACACATAATTTTAAATTAAAAAATGTTAAAGTATAACTCAGATCTTCTGTCTCAGAGGTTTTGATTTGCCTAGCTCTGCAAATCAGAAATTCCAGAACTATATTTACTGTGGTCAGCAATGCACAACATTGCTTGAAGCATGTTACTCCTTTTTTCCCCACAGCAGCAAGACAAGAGATCCACATCCTGCCCCACATCTGTCTCCTGAAACGACCCTTGTGGAGAGCAAGCCAGGCCTGCAGTGGCTCCCACAGCCCAGGAAATCCCATCCCTGCTTTAATCCCAATCTGTCACACAGCAGCACCCCCAGCACGCTGAGAGCAATATTCTGATAAATCCCACTCTGAGAGCAGCCCTACATAAACAACAGCCCTGCAATCCAGGGATAACAGCAGGGCTTGGCAGGGACTACAGACACCTGGGAGAGGGAACAGGCTTGGTGCCTCAGGAGAGACCTGGAGGCAGCCAGGATGCAAACCTGCCTTTGTTAGTGTGTAATGTACAAAATATCAGATTCCACAAGAACCAGGGGGTGTGACAATGCAACATATTCAGGACAACTGCTCAATACTGCAGAAATTCTTGGGACTCAAAAACAGGGAGAAATAACTTTGTCACTACAAAGTTATAGTGTTATAGTTATAAAGGAAAAATTTCTTAGGATTAGGAAGATCTGATCACAAATGACTTCTGCAGAAACAGATAAAATCAGCTGTATTTGAAGTGCTAGTGAGAAGTATCTCAATGGGTTATAATCTTATTTTTGCTGTTCGCTGTGGCTTTTACATGCACAAATTGCAGAAAAATTATAGGAAAGAACTGTCTCTAAGCCTTAATTCAGAGCAAAACAAGGACTGATCTAACTGACCACTGTTCTACAAATAACGCACAATATTAAAGTAAGGAAACCTGTTCCTTTTGGGAGTTTTCAATTATTGTCAGAGTCAATGCTCTCACACACTCCTCTGCAAAGCAGGGCTCACTTAAAGGTTAAATCAGTGGTTCAGGACCTCATCTTCTCCTGGAGTTAAAGGAGGAGGCACTGGAAGCCCAGCCCCTGGTGTGGCTTTGCACAGAAACAGGACAATTCCGAGCTCCCTTGTTCCTACTCAGCACATCGACCTTATTAGCTGAGTGCAGAACATTCAGTTCTTGTACAGGCAGAACTCGCCTTTCAAATGGGAATTGTGGAAAAAAAGGCATTTCTCCAATACTATAAAATTTAATCCAATACTTTCTGCTCTGCTCTAGCCTAAACTAAATTACGTCCAGCTGCATTATCTTGATGCAAAACAAGAGACAGAATCATTAATCTTGGAGAACATGTTAAACATACACACCTGCCCTTTCCACCAAGGACAAATATCCCCTCTCATGACTTCAACAAACACTTCAAGGTAACACACAGTATTACTTCTGAGAATCGTGGAGTTCTCATCTTTTTTTTCAACAAAACAGCATTCACAGAAGGAGACAACAGCATTCCTTGGAAAAAGGAGATCTCCCCACTTGAAGGTCTCCCAGTCTCAGTGATTCAGGGTATTTTCCAAAATCCAAGTTTTCTTTTTTAAACAGTGTTTCAAACCTCTTTAGAACAACCTGTTGGACTGTAAATGCACATCCTGCTGTTTAGAAGCTGGTCTCAAGCAAGTAAATCCCAACAAACCCAAAAAAATTGGATAAGTACATTCATCCATTCATCTCAAAAGGATAAGAGCTGTGAAGCAGAAAATGTGAGAATTTAAATTCCCACATTTGTTAGTGATATCAGCGATGACCACACAAGGCATCATCTGCTTTGAAATGCTCACAGTGATGGGATATTCCATCAGCAGGGGCTGCACAGTGCACCAGGGGCAAAGGAGGCAGCCACCAGTGCCGTGGTGCAAACAACAGAACATTCCAGCAGCAGCCTGACTGGGCAGTCTGTCCTTCCTTAAACCCCACGTGGTGACAGCAACAGCTCTTGGCCCCCAAGAGCTGACAGGAGCTTTTGCTTGGCTTCTGCTCATGCCTTCTGGACCCAAATGTTTCATCTTTTGTGGAAAATACAGTTTTCCACCAGAATTCTGATGGTGTTGCAGATCAGAAACAAAACCCATCTTTCCAAAGCACGAGTTGGACATCCAGCAAGTTCCCCAAGACACAACAATTTGAACTCATGGTTCTGGTTTCCTTTAAAGAGCCCAATAGGCAGTGTCAAAGTACAAATATGAGACATCAATTCTTTCTATCCCAGTTGTACCTTCTACACATGACACTGCCAAAAGCAGACTCCCAATGTGACAGATCTCAAAGGGTAAAGAAGCTGAACAATACATTTGGTTTGGGGAGGAAGGTGCTGTCAGGTGTTAAAATAACAATTCAAACATAAGCACAGAAGTGCACAACTCTACCTGGATTACACTTCCTGTACCAAAGAGTATCAAATTCTATGTCCATACAACAAGCAAAACTTTTAATTTCATGATCCTGCAGATGTCTCTAAAACACTGAATCTTCTCTGAGCAGCCCAGTGTCTATTTTCAGCAGCCTTTGGAGCTGATAATACCTTGGAACCAAAATAAACTTTGATGCACATGCACTGTACTTGATGAAATGCTGCTGCTTTAATGCATCCTAGAGAGGAGGAGAAGGCAGCTACGAGGATACACAGCAGCCAAAAGCTCTTCCTGGGAAAAGGGGAAGGCTTTCTGCAAACAAGGATTGTGTGACAATTGTGTGGTTTGGTTACAGAGTGTCAAAACTCTGGCTGCAGCAGATGCTTCCACAGCACTCCCACACCATGAGTCACCTGGGACTGTTCTGGTTTCACATCATCCAGGAAACGCTTCATTCATGCTGAACTGGGTGAACAGGGAGGGCAGCACATAGCTGAGCTCAGAGGAGTGGCATCACCAGGCAACATCCTTCATGAGGATATTCTAGGCTCACATTTCTCTCATCAAGTAGTAGCTACATTAATTTTCTGTTTTACTGATGTAAATTTCTGTATTCTGAACAGATTTTTTTGAAGACTACCTTGAACACTGTAACTGCATTTTTGTTTTGTGAGGTGCAGTAAAAACATCAGCGTTTCTGTAGGATGAAAACATCAATTAAATCCACTTCTCAGGCAGAATCTGAGAGAAAGGAACCATGAACTGGACAGATGAGGAGCAAGACCTGGCCATCTTGCACCAGCATGCTTGGGATTGTTTGCCTGGAGTGCAAACAGCTGAACTTGATTTTGATTTACATTTTCTGGATATTAAAACCAGATTAGTTTGAGCTACGTGTCAGATTTATGGCACTCTCATGCTGGGATTTGCTGAGGGCGAGGAGAGCTGCACCTGCCTTCTGCACGAGGTCAGAATTGATGAGCTGGGGTCCCAGCTCTGGAAACATCAAGGTACTGGAACCACGATTTTGCAGCACTGTTGCACTGAGATCTTTCCAGTGCTAAAATGAAGTGCTTTGCTTTTGGTGCAGTGCAATAGAAAAATTTAACCTTCCCTTCGTTATTACAGCAATATTTTCAAGCTTTGCTACAAAATAATGATAATCAACAGTATCCAGAGATTCAGCTCTAGCAGAGATTGCTGCTAACAAATCTGAGCTGCTCTAAAACGACAGGTACAAGCCGAGCTGTAAGAGGCGAGGAGGGGGTATTCTGCCAGCACTACATTCTCCTCCCTTCCCTTTAAACCCCACCCCACCCCACCACCAGAGAAGTCAGCCCCCTTACCTGATAATATCATCGTTGTGCCCGAGGAAGAATTTCTGGCTGTGCTCCCTGGTGTTGTAAACCACGCCGACTCCAGCCACGAAGTACACCACCTCTTTCCCTGCCGTGTAGTACAGGTTGTTGCGGCACTGGTGGCCCCGGTAGCCGTACACCCACTCCAGCCGGAGCTGGCAGCGCGGAGCCGTCCGATCCGCCATGATAACCAGCCCCCTGCCCACCGGCACACACAGCCGAGCGCCGGCCCGCCTTCCCCCGGCACGCTCTCCCCTTCCGAACGGCGGCGATCCCCGCCCGCCTGCCGGAGCCTCAGGTGTCCCTTCCGCGCGGGGATGAGGATGAGGATGGGGCTGGGGCTGGGCCGTGCATCCGCGGATGCGGGATGCCGCCGCCGCCGCCGCGCTACCGCCGCGCCGCCACCATCATCCGCTGCCGCCGCTGCCCAGGACGAGCCGCCGCCGCTCCGCCGCCGCTGCGCGACCCGGGCAACTTCCCGGGGGCACAAAAACACACCTACATAAGCAGCACGCCCGGCTTTTTTTTCTTTCCGAAGGCAAAGTAACTTCTGTGCGTCACCAGCACCACCTGCCAAAGTCTCCCCGCTGCGTCTCCCGTGTTGCACCTTCTTGGCTTTCTGCACAAAGCTTCCTGGGCGCTCTTCTTTTTAACATATCTACCCTCGGGGCCAGGGCTGGAAGAGAAGAAAACACAACACCCGTGCGCTAGAACCGCAGAGTGCACCTGTGTTTAAAATGCAAAGGGACTGCCTGGACTGGGGAGCTCTCGTTCGGTGAGGGGAGCTCTGCCTGGATGGGGGAGCTCTGCCTGGATGAGAGGAGCTCTGCCCGGATGGGGGAGTTCTCCTTGGGTGGGGAGCTGCTCTTGGATGGGGGCTGTGGCCACTCTGGGTGATCTGAGGGGCTCCTCAGGCTTTTCAGCAGGATCCAGTGCTCCGAGTCCTCACACAAACCCTCTCTTTCAATATCACCTCACATACAACATCCAGCATTAATATGGGAATATTACCCCACCTTTCCTCACCCCCAGCAACCGAAAACTTTCTCCTTTTGGAGTCTACAGCAACTATGTAATTAAGACTATCTTATTTTCCCGTTTTCAGCCACAGAACACTCCAAGCCACCACGAGATCGCGGGAACTGTGGTTTTGTTTGGGGTTGTTTGTTGGGCTTTTTTTGGGGGGGTTCCCTTTTTTTTTTCACTGTCACCCTTTGGAATGATACTAATATATTTTCTCTCTTGCCTTCTGCTTTTCCTAAAGCAGAATTCATATTACCGTTATCTGTCGAGCTTGTTTGCTGCGTGTTGTTGGTGGTAAGATATCCACGGCTTTATAGTATCACTGCACAGGAGCCCAAACCCAGCCCTCCAGAAACTCACTCCACAAGGCCACAACCGCCGGGAAGAGGATGCAGAGGAGCAGAACCGAACACCCATTTGCAGCGCACAGCGCCAGACGGACGGGAAGAGGGAACTCCAAGGCTGACGACCCCTGTACCTTTTCCCACACAACACGCCTCACACCGACCGAGCCGAAGTGCGGCGTGCCACTACCTCTCGCACACGGGGGTCACAGCGCCGGCAGCACTCCGGGACACGGCAGCGGGACACCCGCCCTCGGGGGAACGCGAACCCTGGCGCCTCAGGAGTCGCCTCCGGCAGGAGCCCGGCCCCGGGCGGGCGGGGGCGCGGCCGGAGCCCTCACGCCGCCGGCCCTGAGGCAGAGCCGCCTTCCCGCCTCACGGGGCGCGCGCGGGCGGCGGCGCGCGGCGGCGCGCGGCCCCTCCCGCCCTGCTGGGGGCGCGCGCCCCTTCCCGCCCTCCCTCATGAGGGGGCCCGGCCCTGAGGGAACTGCGGAGCCCTCAGCGATGGCCGGCACAACCCCGCCCCGCCCCAAGAGTCACAGGCACATTTAGGGACAAAACCCCATCTTTCTGCTTTCCCCGTGTGCTAGTCTTCAAAAATCTCACAGAATACAACCAAATTCGCACTGACGTTTTTTAACTCCTTCCCAACAGCCGCTCACCGCATGGACCTTGTTGTATGATAGAATGGCGGAATGGGCTGAGTTTGAAGGGATCCACAAGGATCATCCAGTCCAGCTCCTGGCCTTGCTCAGGACGCCCCAACAATCGCACCCTGTCCCTGAGAGCGCTGTCCAAGTGCTCCCGGAGCTCTGGCAGCCTCGGGACCGTGGCCATTCCCTGGGGAGCCTGGGCAGTGCCCGGCACCTTGTGAGGGAATGAGGGAAGAGCCTTTCCCTCATGTCCAGCCCCAGGCTCTGACACAGCTCCCGCCGTTCCCTCAGGTCCTGCCTGCCCTGGTCACGGGTGTGAAGAGATCGATACCGGCCAATTTTCCCGCCCTGCTATTATTCAATGGAATAACTTCCATGTGATCGCAGTTTTCTTTTTATTTTTCTTTTTTTTTCTTTTTTTTTTTTGTTAATTATCTAATTTACATAATAAAATTAATCAATATGACAGATAGGCTCTTCTCCTGTCCAACCAGGACAAATGAAAAACTAGTTTCAAGCCTCTGCTGCCATGGCTGTCACTTCTCTGTGAGCCAGGGCAGTCAAGCTGAACTTTGTATTTAACCCTTTGGGAAAATTTATATCCTGTGTTTTGGGAAAAAAAAATTATAAATTATTATCACCATTATTTTACCAATTAAGTACACTAATCATGCACAAACACCCCATAAAAACCTCAAAAAAAAAAAAAAACCAAAACAAACCCTTAAACATGTGGAGTAACACAAGTTCAGTTTCATTCATTTTTCTATCATCTGTACTCTCAAGAATTTGGTAATTTTTTGATGGTGGTTGAACTAATTCAATTAATTTAAGCGTAATGTTTTGTGTAATTTTTTTGCAATTAAAAAAATGGCATTATTACTTTCCTATTAGGAGCTGTCATGTTGCTGAGAATGTTCCTCAATGCTGCAGCCTGCTGTTCACTGTCAGCACAACATAAATATCCTGGATGCTTTCATGGGCTGTTTTTTGGGTGTTAATTCCAGGTTCTGGAGCCCTCAGCATCACAAAGAGAATGGAAGTAGCAATGCAAACCAAAATAAAGTGTGAACCTAAGTTAAAAGAGGGCATTTCTGTTACAAAAAATAGTAGTCTGAATATACTACCAATTTCACATAACTGTAAAAATGAATGCTTTAAAACTTAATTAAAAGAGACATAAAAATTGACAATAGCAGCAGCATTTTTCCTCCTTTTTGTGGAAAGGAGCCCACTGGCTGGGAACACATATCCTCTGACTTTACTACTTTTTTATTTTATATTTGAAATGTAAAATCCAACCAATGTAGTGCCTTGGACGAGTAGTACCTGAGTGACAGTCACCACTCTGCTGAAGGGACAATTTGCTGCTGCTGTTGTGTTTTTTGAGGGATTTGGGGTTGGTTTTTTGGGGTTTTTTGTTTCTTTGGTTGGTTGCTTTTCTGGCTGGTTTGCTTCTTTGAAGCAAGCCTTGTATAGAAGATGCCAGAAAGCACCACATCTCAAATGAACTCCAATCCTCTGTGATACATCCTGCCCACTCTGTACATATCCAAGAGCTGTGATTAACAATGAACACTGAGGTTTTCCCTCCCAGAAACATCTGTCTTATGTCCTAGATCTCTGCCTCACAAAATAGCCTTTATAACTCATATTTTTATGGATGAATGTACAGCAGATGCACAGAGATGGCATATTAATTGGTATTTCAAAATTGCACCTCTTATTTGAGCTGCAAATACTTTTAAAAATTATATAAAATCCCTAATAACTCAGGGGAGGGATCAGAAGCAGGAGCTGTGATCTAGTTCTGTTTATTTGTTGCCTGGCATTACATTAATCCAATCCTGACTGATGCCTCTCGGTGATTTTACAATTTAACTACAAAATCATAACAGGGGAATTGGCTCTAAGCTCTTATCCCTTGTGGGCAGAAATACTGATTTGCATTAATGCAATGCTTGGATCTGGCCAGAAACAGCATTAGGGAAAAAGGAGAAAAGAAAAAATGGAGACTCTTCTATCCTCACACCCAATTCAGAGAGACCTGGCAGACTGGGCTTTTCCCAGAGCCATTCTGGAGGGAAACTCCTGACCAGCTATGCCAGATTGGTTCTGCTGCTGTCCCAGAGCTGAGCAGGACAGGCAGGGATGGCAGATGGATCCAACCCACCCATCACAGCTCTGCACTGTGACACAGCAGCCCAAGGTCTCCCAGACCCTTCTCTCACAGGGTACTGCCTGCCTTCATCCAGCCTGGGGCTGCCTTTCTGCCAGATCTTCATGGAGCCTCAGCGACCGATTTAAAATCACTGCAGAAAGCTCGATCTTCCCACAGAATCTCCTTTTTTCCTGCCACAGCAAGGATGGTGGAGCTCCTCACCTTTCTGTATCCTGGCTGCCATACTTGACTCAACTTCCCTCCTACGATGATTCAGCTGAGACGTGTTTAAATCTTGCCACGAGTTTACATAACTCCTTAGAAATGTGACTTTCTAAGCGAAGAGAACTTTGATCCGAGCTCTTCATTCTCTCTCACCAGTCCCCCTCGGTGTGCGGTGCCCCGCATCTCCCTGGGTACAGTGACCTCTCATGGACGGTTCTGTCTCAGCTGGGCGTGGGAGGAGAGGAGCAGCGGTAGCAACAACAGACTTGAAGCAAAATTCTTATTAGGCCCAGATAATTTTTGCCGTTACAACGCAGTGAGCCACCCCAGCGTCTCATCTAACAGAGTATTGTGCGACATTCCTTGCTTTGGAATATAAAGTAAATGATATTTCAAACACAGAAAAAAAAATGTGTATTCACGCTGCACTGTAGCTGTGGTGCTCACCAGCACCAGGCTGATCAGCTGGGGGTGGTGCTGAGCAGGGGAGGATCCGGCAGGCAGGATCAGGTGTTAAAATCCCAAGCAGCCCGTTCGATATCCCCGGCGTGTCCCGGGGCTGCCCGCGGGCTGTGCTGTGGCTGCGGGCGGGCCGTGCTGCATTATGACACACTGCGGATGGCGGAGGCGCCCACGGGCGGCGCCCGGGCACCGCAGCTGAGCGAGGCACACGCCAGCCTGCCACAGCACCGCACCTGCTCCGACAGCCACCTGCTCAGGGGCTGCCCTCCACTGCACAGGGCTGAGGTGTCCACTTCTTCCACTGATTTCATTCTTAACATTAAATCGGAGATTTAGCACAGCCTGTTTTTCTGATTTTTTTTAATGTTTGCTTTAACTCATTGGGATTTAAGTTTCTGTATTTCTTCAGCCACCTGTAATTAGCAAAGGTAGGGAAAAACAAAACAAAAGCTAACAACCAACAACAACAACAAAAAACAGTCACCGAAAGTAGCAAAACTCTCATACCTGCAAGTTATTTATTGCAAAGGTAGATTCTGAAAGACCGTACCCATTTAAAGTCTGAGAACTCAACCATAAGAAGGGAGACCATGGTGAAGGGAAAAAACATCTAAATCAATATTTCACCAGGACAGAGATTGATAATTGCTTTCTTTTCCTTTACCATTACCATTAATCTTCCTCATACAAAGTACAGCCCTACCACAGAGCATATTCCCTGTGAAAACAGATGGATTAATAGATTATTGGCATTTATCTAAAAGAAAACCCTCCCACCAACACATACCTAATTCTGATGGCTAAAGAGTTCTGGGTTTTTTCCCCACATTGTGCTCAATTTGTCTGGATATGGGAAGGACCCTCTGACACCTTCCCTCAGCTTTTAATGTGATGTGAGGGTCCCTCCAAGATGGAAAAAAGGAGACTGACCTGACTACAGGTCAATTCCTGTTCTGATCAATGACAAGCAACACAGCTGGGAAGAGGTTTGCCTTAATTCATTTTCTTTGAAACTTCTCAGGTTCTGTGTGACTTCTGCAATGTATCTCCAGAGGAAATATCACAACTTAGGTACAAAACAGCTGCAGTAATGTGTTACCCTGTGCTAGAAATCCTCACCCTTCAGTGTGGCTCCAGGAGGAACAGAACATTCCATCTGCCAGCGGTCCAGCCAAGGTCACCGGTGCAATTCAGAAAGTGTCACGGCCTCCTCTGAGCAGGTGACACCGGTGGGAGTGACAGCCTGCTCAAGTTTCACCCCCATTTCCATCACCCACCTTTGCAGTTTCCTCTCCCCCTGGTGTTTTCCAGCAGCAGTCCCTCCCTTCACAGGGTCCAAGAGATTTGCTCACTTCTCTCCCTCCTGCCCTGGCACACAGATGTGTGCACTGACCTGACTCCTCTGACTTGGCTCGGGCTGGGGAGGCTCCTCCTGACCTCTCTCTGCAGGAAACTGCTCCCTGAGGCTCCAAGGCTTACTGGGATTCACTTCTGCTCCTCGGCAACTTCCAGTCAGTCCCTAAGCAGAAAGGATTTTTATTCAAGTCATTCTTGAGAACAACTTCCAGTAAGGAGTGAGACAAACAAGAAAACAACTCTAAAGGCAACATTCAACCAAATCACTACAGAACCACACACCCCAGGCTGTCGAGATCCATCTGCCTGACTGCTCACTGCACCAGCTCAGCTGAAGTGACACATATGTAAGGCATCAACATCTCTGTGCATTAATCAACTCAGAAAATTGTTTCATAGTCTCTAATAAGGCCAAACTTCAGCTTTTTCTAATGTATTAGATTTTACATTTACAATACTAGCATTGTTAGCCTACGTTTTACTAATAATTAGACTGAACAACATAACATTACAGAATAAAAACTTGTGTACATGAATACTCCATTGTTTAATAACCAAAAACTTTGGAAAACAAGAAAAACCCAGAGAACACTGTACACTCCATAATTTAAGACATTGTTTTGGTCACATGTTCAGGAAACTATCACTTGGAAACACGTGAGTTTGCAGTTTATCTGCTTTCTACCAAAATTAATATTTGAATTGATTTTAACAATCACAATACATTAAAACCCGGGTTCCTTACATTTCAGTGACTTTAAAACATATTGGAGCTTCTTAGAGATATTCCTATTAGATGGATCCCTAGGTGGCATCCAAGGTAAGGAAGGGATGTAAGCACTTGAGCAAAAGGTGGGTAGGAAGTTGGAGACTGGTGCTTACTCAAAATGATGTCCTTTTGCTGCCAACTGGGACATGGAGCCTGCCCTCCATCAGGTAAATGTTCAGGGAACTCCATTGCCCAGCCTCTGATGTGCTTACTCCCATCCACTCTGCTGCTTTCACTTCCCACAAAAAGTATCTATATCAGAATATTTTTCAAAATATTCATTTAATTCCTTTTCTCTTTATTTTTGGCACTTAATTTGGGAGGCAGGGAAAAAGGGAGGGCAGGTGGGAAGTGAAGGGAAAGAAAAGTGGGAAGAGAGAAAACAACTATTTCAGAATGAACTTTCGCACAAAAGAATGGAATTACATTTGAAGACATCAGTTTCAGTGCACAGGAGAGATGACATTTTAAAATAACTTTATTTTTGATCCTCTTTCAAAATTATGATTTAACATTGTCAGAAATGAAATAAGAAACTTACCCAGCATATTTAGTTTTAAAAGCATTTAATGACATCGCATATATTTAACAGATAGGGTAAAAGTCTAGAGGTACAGTTCGATACAACTGAAAGCCAGTTCCAGTACTACTCTTGACTACAGGCCCAGTCATTGAAAGTTCATTCCTATTAAATGTAATTTTTGATTGTGCAGTAAGATGAAAATTTTTCATTACAATAGTTACAGTGACAGAAATGCACACTATGTATCAAAGAGCAAGGTAATGTAGCAAAATTATAACACACAGTGCTGCAGCTGACAAGCAAGTAACCATTTGAGTAACATTACTTTTCCAGTAAATGCTTCAGTTCCACTTTTACACTTATTGATGATTTTAAAGGGTTTATTATACATCTAGTCTTATTATACTTTGTACTAGAATTATCTGAAACATACAATATAATGTATTTCGGCAAAAAAAAAAAAAAAAAAAAAAAAAAGAAATTTGAAATTACAGCTTATTTAAAACTGTACCAGCCTGTTAATCCATCTTGAACACCAACATTCTTATCTGTCGTACTCGATGCGGGGACGCTTCGGGTGGTGTTAAACAAACCTTGGGCTGTGAGTCAACCTGCACTCTGTTACAGCAAAGAGAACACACTACCATTTGAATTCCTGTTAGAATTGCTGGGGAAGGCTCTATAGCCAGGACTCAGCATAACAACCTTAACTGGAAGTGAATGCCTTTGAGAATTTGTACATTGGTTTCTCGTGTGCACAGTAGATTCGAAAGCACCGCTGCCTTGCCAATAGCACTAGGAGTGGGTTATTTTCCAAGACAGCCTCACAAAATTGAGGAACAGTTTAAATATTAAGATCTAATCTACATTAACTTCATTAAAAAAAAAAAACAAAACAAAACAAAAAAAAATCCAAACAAAAACAAACCCCCAAAACCTGGTCCTCCCTCTCCTACAGAAGCTGCCCAATGCACCTCATACGTTTGTAACTTTAGATTCTTTTTTTTTTTTGTTGGCTTTTTTTATTTTAAAACGCTCTATAAATAAAAAAATGTCAATCACATTGAGGAACATGAGGCACAGAGAGTAACGTATTGGTTCTGAGCTCGCATGCTGGAATTCCACTGGAACGGTCAGAGAAGTGCAGTGTGTGGAGATGGAATTCACTTCTTTTTACCAAAAAGGCTGAATCTTTTTTCTTTGTCTTTCTCCTTGTCTTTCTCCCGCTTGCCAGGGCTGGACTCGCTGGTTATTGTGACACTGGCAGGCAGGGTCTGGGCACGGCTGGAGGCTGGAGTGCTCTGGGTGGTCGGGGACACTTCGATTTTGTCTGAAGAGATCGCTGATGTGATGGCCTGAATCCACGTGTTCATCTCCTCCTTCAAAAGCCCCAAAGGCACAGAACTGTTACAACCAGCACACCCCCCTGACTCCCACACCAGTCCATGGACACGGGTGGAAACACAAGGAAAACCAGCCCCAGCTCATCCTCTCTGGCTGTGCCCCTCCAGAGACACCTCCCAGAGGCTGTACCTGAGCAGCCTTGGCCTGTGCATCACCCACACACAGAGTGCACAGCAGCTCTGAGCAGCTGCTTCTCCCCATGCACAGCAGCACAGACAGCACAGTAACAAACTAAGAAAAACACACTTACATCGTCTTTGGCTTGGAAGAGGTATTCGTTGCCATCGGTCAATCTGGAAAGAAAACACCATCACAAATTTAGCCCAGGAGTGGTCACAGTGCTTCAGCTCCTGCTTGTTTGGCTCCAGCACATGAGCAGCCCAAGGCACACAGGACTGCACGTGCCAAATGCCCCCAACAACTTGCAGCCATGCATGCAGTAGCTCTGGGCTCTGGACATGCTCAGGGTGGTGCTCGTGTTCTCATGTGGCTGCTGGCTCAGTATTTGCTCTTTCAGGTACATCTTTTCTCCTTTGCAAAACACATTATCAAAGTTGACTCAGTACTTTCAAAAGAAAAATGTCACAGGCAGCACCCAGAGTTTTCATGGCTCCTGTGAAATCCTGCAAAATTGTGCAGCTGCTCTGCTCTTGTAGCTATGGTGGTGCTGCCTTGAGGTCCTGCTCTGATATCAGTGATGAGCAGCTGCCTCTCCTCACAGTGAAGGCCAGAGTTTCCCTTCTGTGTGATTCCTGTGCTGATTTTACTCAGGTGGTTTAAATGGGATACATTTAACAATGGATGTGATAATACATAGAAATGAAAAGACAACTGAATATCACCAGAACAAGCAGGAGGCACAGGCAGCAGGAATTCTGCTGCAGGTTTCCCCATCTTTCCCAACAAAAATCAAGCATTTTAACAACTCTTTATGAAATGAAATGAAGGATTAAATAGCAAAATAACAGTGCTTTAATAAAGTAAATATCTACATGCAAGTAACCAAGGGGCCTGATGCAGGTGATGGAGCTCTGGGAAAAAAGGGCAGTTGGTTTTTCTAACTTTGGATTTGGAACAGCATACACTTCCATTAGCAATTCAGAGAGGTTTAAAATAGTCTAAAGGATGAATCACATAGCTGCAGGCCTGTCTTCAAGAAAGGTACATTTCCCTAAATATTTGCTATATATTTCCACATATATTTTCTATAAAGCAAATTTTCCCCAGATAGGGATTCTCTGATCTTTATAGGATTTCTGTACCAATATAAAATTACAACACCACCACCCCTGCTCTGCCAAAAAACCCCAAAACACCTGTGATGGAATACATGACCTAATTAGTTCATAAAGTAAGTCTTCTTTGACAGGATTACCTCACAGCTGTGCAATGATAAAGATTTTTTAACTGTTGGCACTAAAAGATTGTTCACCAATCCAAAGAGTTTCCCAAGGAAAAGCCTTTTTTAAAACTTCTGAGCAACAGGTCTTTCACATACTTGAGTGAAATGGTCTGTAACTATATGTTCCAGACCTGAATATGTGAGATGTGTTCAGTAATCTCCTAAATCCATACTGAAGAAATTAAACAAGAGACTTATTTGGAAAAGAGCAGAACCACAATCACTGCTCTCCACCAGTTCCAGAGGGAGCAGCTGAAAAACCCAACACTGTGAAATGCAGGCCCCCAACTGCAGGCACACACATCTGGTCTTGTCCTAGATGAAAGTGCTCTGAGAATTACAACTTTTATATTGGAAAGTGCTCTGAGTACTGCAACTTTTATATTGGAAAGTGCTCTGAGTACTGCAACTTTTATATTGCAAAGTGCTCTGAGTACTGCAACTTTTATACTGGAAAATGCCCTGAGTACTGCAGCACTGTCCTGTGCTTGCTCGCTCTGATGAACAGACACAGCTCAGGGATAGAGAGAGCTTGCTCAGAAAAGCAGGGGCTGCAGTTAGCATTGATGGTCAGCTCCTGGCTGGGTTTCCCAGTGAACACACCCACCATGGCTTCCCCAAGGGCAGGGCACTGGCCCAGGTTTACCTGAGCTTGAACACATGCTTCTTCTTTTTGTAATCGACCGCGACTTCGCAGACTGCGTCCTTCAAGCTGACGGGGATCTCGTTGTGGTAAGGGATGCCAGAAGCAGCAGCTTTTGAGTCCTTGTAGAAGCCCATCTCTTGGTTGTTTATGACACAGTACACGTTATGCCATGACCTTTGAGACATGGGAAACAACAAGAGCAGTTATAAATCCAATGCTCTCACCTGCAGAACTGGAGAAACCAAACGTCATTACTTCTGTAAGTTAATGGAGATTGGTTGTGTGAGGATGTGAATACAGCCTATGCTGTCCCATGAACTGCAGACAAGGAATTCTTTCATGAAAACACAGCTCCAAGACAAAAGGCAAAGGGAACCAAGATTCCCAGAGCTCCCTGTGACAGCACATCAGCCTGTCCTCACAGTGGGAGAACTGTTTGGCAGACTGGGTACTTTGCATTCTTGAGACAGAAAATGATTGACCTTTTAATGGCAGTGCTCTGTTGTAGAAGGAATTCTCACTGTGCTGCAAAATGATGAATGGAACGGGCTGTGTGTGAAATCCTTGATTGACACAAATACTTTTAGTGGCATCATCCACCTCATTCTCTAATAGAACTGTGAAAATTAACAATTACTGGAAATAGAAATACCCAGACACTGGTACTGGTGGCTGTCACTGCCTCAAAGGTGCTGTCTGGTGTGAACAGCTCCAGTGGCACAAAAATCCTGGCACTCCTGTACTCACTTGAGACCTCAGCTCTGCCAAGTGTTTTGGCTCCTACCAAATCCCACAGATGTTGCTGCAGCTCAGCACTTGCTGTGAACATTTCCCTTGTCAGCCAAGTCATAAATCTGGTTTCAAAAGCTCTCTCAGACCACAAAGGACCCCAGTCAGCTTTTTCAGCGCAGACAAATCTCCAAGTTCTGCCTGCTTGAGACCTGCAGGACATTCCTTGGGAGTGGAACTGACTATGGTGCACCAATCGTCCTCTGTTCATACTGAACAGATTACAGAGTAGGTGGAAAGTGGTAATGTGCAAATAGAAAATGTCAGAAGAATATGAACATTTCTAGACTTACACCTACGTGGTTTTCTTTTCTTGTGGTAACGTACAACTTGAGAGATCTGGAATCAAATCCCACTACTGCCACAAATCCATCATGTGGAGTGGGAAAGTGGTGGTATCTCTCTGCCTCAGTTTTCCACCTGACAAACGTGGCTAACGCTGCCTTTTGTACCAAATATCTTGAGGCTGCAGTTCCCCACGTGCAGTGTTCAGCCCTACAGCAACAGGAGCCTGGGAGGTGTCTGGAGATGGCTGTGTGCCACCTTGGGCAGAGCCCTGGGCTGCCCTGCCTGTGTTCCACATGGGGCACTGTACCTGCTGGAGGCTTTCTTGCTGTGTGTCTCCCACTCGTGCTTGCGGTGTAGGAAGCCCTCCATCTGGGCCGAGGGGATCTCCTGCGTTTTGGCCGGGAGGGTTGCAGCAGTCTGGGCCTGAACGCCGCTCTTGGCTTTGCGGTCTGACGTCGGGGAAGGAATGGGACTGGACTCTTTGGAACTCGTCCTCTGTTCTGCAGCTCCATTGACCATTTCGTTGGTTTCTGCAGTTTCTGCCACCTAGGAACAGTGGAGAACACGTTCAGCCAGAAGCCCCCAGCACTGAGGCATTCTGCAGTTAATCTGTCTCCCTGCACAACGTGGCTGTGTATAAACTTTGCCTGGACAATGACACAGGCCAGTAAGTTCTTTCTCGCACTCCATGGAGACACAGGAGGCCAAGGAAATTAGAAGGTAGGAATGGATTAGTACCCATTTTATAGATGGAGAGACGGGAAAATAAAAGTAGCTGAACATCAGTGTGAATTTTACTGTGCTTTGCTCTGCTGGTCAATTCTTTTATATATTGTTATTCCTAGAATGAGAGCATTTAATTCTGTTGCTAAGTACTCAAATGTTTGGAACAGTAACAATCACACTTTCTGCAAACCTAGAGGAACGGTAGAAGTTATACACATCAGCCACCTTAAGTACATTTATGGCATTACTGGGGCATTAAAGGTCCATAAAAGGTATTAACTATGAGTCAGCAGAGAAAGATGTCACAATCGCCCAGGAGCATTTACAAAAATGTGTGCAATTGATTTGTTTCTGTAAAAGCTCCTTTCCCGCTTTCCCCGTTCCCCTAGTGACACAACAAAATCAAAACATGCAGAAATTAGAAAGATTACACCATGCATCTCCACCATCCCAGTTAGGATATTGGATCGTAAAGACAAGGGGAATGAGGTCACGTGTCAATTGATCGAGGTCTGGTTCAGACTGGCGTTATTAGGTGGATTGGATTTTGGTTAAAGGAACTGAAAACCACCACAGTCACACAGCATCACACAGCTATTTACCCCCAAACAAAGACAGAACCAAGGCCTTGCCCATCACTTGCTTTGTTGGTCGCGTTGCCTGGCGCACTGGGATCGATAGCCTAGAGAGCAGCCGTGTTTCCAGCAGCTCTCACTGGTCAAGCTGGCGACGTCTTCAGGAGCCATTCATCCAAAAATCATTTAAATTGGAATCCTAATGGCTATAAGCTTTTGAAATGCAGCTTGGTCCCAGTTTTTTTTTTTGTTTTCTTGTACCATTACTTTGACGTGTAGAGCCGTTGGTAGCAGCTCAGGAGTTACACAACCAGTGTGTAGTATTATTATTAGCAAGTTACTAAAGCTCAGTGCTGCTAATGCTCTAGTAGATTACAAACATTCTGGACTGGTTTTATGCAGACAAGCAGGTTTTTGTGAACGGCACAATAATTAGACATTCCTACTTCTGCACATGGCCTGGACAAATCAAAAGCAGCCAAATTATTATGCAACAAACTCAATTTTGCCACCGTTTGCTAGAACTTCTTACACCTGCCCAGTATCCATTATTGTGCCTCACACCTTGTACCTCACCATTGGCCTATAAAGATCTGAGTGTCAGCTTGCTCTGACCATGGGAAGGATTGGTTAACTGCCTTTAGCAACCTCAACCTCCAGAGTGCAGACACTACTACACCCTTAAACAGGGAGAGAATCACAGCTCACATTGCACTTCAGTCAGATCTGGTTTACCCTGTCCCTAAACAAATAGCCTTACACTGCCCCTCCACAATTAGGATCAATCTAAGCCATTAACACTCACCACTTGTACCCAAGTCTCAAAGTATAACAAAAATGTTGCATTAAAGCAGAGGAGAGGGTAAATAGATAAGGCTGAAGTTTATCCAAACACAGCCAGAACACAGGTAGTGGAATGAACAACCCCTGAGTCACCATTCATCACCCGTGTCAACCACCCATGGCCAACAGAGCCCTTCAAGAACAAGGAGAGCCATTTGCACACCTTTCTGTCCAGTGACAGCCCCTGAACCTCAAACTGCTTTGCTGCTGGCTGGAGCCCTGTCTGAGGGACCTGACACCTCCTACCAGCACTGAGGAATCACACAGCCCACAGGAACTCATCTCCAGAACCTAAATAAATTCCCCAGAAGTACCTGAAAACAGGACTGCTTTGGGGGTACTAGAACCCCTAATCTGAGGTAAACCAAACCAGTTTCAAACCAGCAGCCACTGCACAGCTGCTCAACATATTTTATGGGAAATAATATGGAATTCAGTGCTGCAACCCTGTGGCTTTGAAAAGTAACTGCCAACTTAAATTACATCATCAGACCTGCACCTTCTACGTCAAATTCTACTGGTTGTAAAAGGGCTATGAAAAGCTTTTCTGATGCTCTTTCAGGTTTTATTTCCTTTCACGTGTTATCTACAATTAACAGAAAACAAGCAAAATAAATCATGAACAGCTCTGCAAAGGATGTGTCATGAAAACGGAGAAAAAACAGGAGCTGAACACACTTCAATGGAAACATGCGTGGGGCATGCGGAGACAACGCCACGGAGGACAAACAGCAACAGCAAACTCCTGTTACAACACAACAGGTCTCTGTACATGATACAGTTCTCTCAGTGGGGCCTGAGGGGTTAGTTGGAAGTGCTTTAGTGGCTACAGGCTACTCTGGATATCTTTAAAGCAGGACTGGGACATGCAACAAGACAGGTGGTGACAATGACACAGGTGCCCCTTTGGATTTCGCAGTGCTTGAAGCAACATCTGCTCAGTTCATGGACTCAAGGCTCTGCCCCACAGCTGAAGAACCAGATGATTTGCCTGCTTCAGATGCAAAGAGATGCCAACCTCTAGGCTGTTCTGTCAAAGGACATTCCTAATGCCTTTAGCCAGACCCACAGGCTGCAATAAATAGGTGAAATCCTACTCTTCTAGTGCCTGAAATGATGACCTTAATCAATGACTTACTTTTTCTTCATCATCATAAAAGTTGAATTTTTATATAAGTGTACTAATACAAATTTAAAAAAGCTATCTCTATAAATTCCTTCTACAGACTAATTTTTTCACCAAAATACATGTGAAGGCTCTGCAGATGGTGGAGTCTGAAGCTACAGCTACCCTGCCCTGGGAACTGACACACTTTCGAGGCACAGGGCAGCCACCAGAGCATCCCCATAAATTCATGTGGAATTTTAAAAAGCATTAAGAAGCTATATGTTGTTATCCTGACAAAAGGAAAAAAAAAAAAACAAAACAAAAAAACAAAACATGCATCATGAAGTGGAAAGACAAAAGTACAGTTACTGAAGCACATCCTTTCAATCACCGCTCTCAGTTCACAAGCTCAGCCCACACAGAACAATCCTGCTGCACTGCTCAGCCAGTTGTCAGAAACCAAAATTCTGACCAACAGCAGCACATCTTGTGCCTCACTGACACAGCTCTGCACACCCAAGGTATTGCAACACAGGACTCAACAAACTGAGCTCAGAAGTTCTCATGGAAGACTGAAGTGCAGATGGCAAAGATGAACATGGAAATGTATCATGTAGCATGGCAGTAAGATAAAATTTCAAAAGAAGCAAACAGGTGATGTATAAGGCTGTGCTAACCAACAAGATGATTATCTGGGATGTGCTTGAAGATCACCTCACATTCCCTGCCACAACTGTAGAGAGTTTATAAACATTAGAATGTACAACAGCTCACTTCAGGACTGAATGCAAAAGAAGAACCAAAAGGTTTTATTTCCAGAAAGAGAAAGGTGGAACTGCTGTGTACTGGGGAGCACTGGCAGAGTCTGTGTGCAGACTCAGACCTAACTAGGATGGGCTTCTTAAAGCCAAACTTGTGCTGAAAGGCATTTCCTGCCAGAGCCCTGGGCTGGGTCTCGTGTTTGCTCTGCAGCACTGTAAGAGCCCTGATATGCACAGATCCCAGCCTGCCAGGAGCCTTTCCTGCACTGAATGTGACCCCAGAGAGCCAGGCTCAGCACAAAGAGAAGTGTCCTCTCACTCAAAGCATTAACTGACACAAGGAGGCTCTGCAGAAAGGGGGAGGGAGGGGAGCCAGATCCAGCCCCTGTGTTGCTTTAACTCCAGGGACATTTACTGGCATTGTCATGGCTGCACATGAGGATTCTTGGCATGCATCCTGACTCCACTGGGACACCCCTGTCAAGAAGGAGCAAGTAAGGCATGGAGCATTCAGCCTGCACCTATGTAAAATAAAGAGCTGGGATCTTAGACAGTGTATTTTACTTAGTTTGTAAAGGAAGCATCACATCCTCTCCCCAAGGGGTTACACCCTACTCTCATTTACACCCCTGCCTCTCTGGTGCCCAGAAATAAAATTGCTGTAGTGCCATCTGGACAAGACTGAGGCCAAATGGGGTCCCAACACAGCAAGATCACAGCTCTGCATGAGGACTAAACTCTCAGATAAATCTAGATACTGGTTTTGAATGGTTTATTTCACGTTTATTTGTCTCTGCAGTCAGTGAGTCCATTCTGCATGGAATGTTATACAAACTAACCTTAAGGCCTTTATTTGTCCACAGTCACACTCCCCCCCCTCCCAGCCCTTCCTGCCCAGCTCACTCATGTGGATTATCTTTGGCCTGGTACATAACTCTTGCTAATGCAGCTGATTTAATAAAGTTGCCGTGCTGAGACCTGTTAGTATAACTCGATGCGTCATACCTGTCAGGTCCTAGTGCTCTTCTTCATTAGGATGTAATCTCATTACATCTCAATTACTCATATAAAGGAGGCTTTCGCTGGAAAATCTTAATGCTATTAGCGACATGAAAAACTCACAGTAAATAACATGAAATAAATGTGTCACCTTAAAGCAACTGAGTGTCAGTGGGGAGATTCAAATAAACAAAGATTAAAGTGAAGCAAATATATGTCCAAGGGGCTGCTAATTAAATAAAAGTCAACTGATGGGAAGGAAGAGAAAAGCAGCAGGGAAATCTGAAGCCAAAAGATTAAACCAGTACCAGTAAACCATACTGAAAAAAGGTTTCTGTTGCTGCAAGTGATTCTGTGGCTCACAGTCCAGACCACGAGCGGTCATTGGCTGTCCGTCTGCTAATAAAGTTTTTGTAGTTTTGGTAGGTTTGGGAGCGGTAACTAACCCGTGGAGATTCCTGGTCTGAGGGCAAACCGTTTTGGGAAACTTGTTCTCCTTTTGTCCCATCCCTGGTGGAGAGAGGAAAAAGAAAAGGAATTGTATAAGGTTCTGGGAAGTCACTCACTTTGTTCAACAAAATGAGATTTTCTTACAGTATATTAATTTACGAAATCCAAGCATGTTCCTAGAATCCTCAGGCCCAACTGAATAAATCCAGTGTGAAGTGAGATTTAACCAGACTTTACTGACCTTTACCTTACAAATAAATCCCCCCCCTATCACATAAGCAATTTCTAAAGGGCTTAAAATCTGTAAATGATGCTCATCAAAGAAAAAAGCCAAGTTGATTCAGAAACTGCAATTCATGGCCCAGGGGACAAAAGCAGAATTCCCACTTTTGGGCCAGGGATGACATCTGGAAAATGGGAACTTGGCACAGAAGTCAGAGGTTTGGGAGAGGTCCTGTCCCCATAAACCACCAAGCCTTCTAACAAAGGCCATGTTACAAACCCATACAAGCTCCTCTCCTTTCACAGCACATTTTCAGCCCAAGGGTTCCCCAGGGGAAGTGCAGAGTCCAGCTCACCATTGCTGCTGGGAGTCTCCATCCTCTGCAACCTTGGGCTCCGGAGTGGGCGGCTGCCTCTTCCGCTCCTCCTCCTCTTGCTGCCGACGCACCTCCAGCAGCTCCAGCTGGGAGAGGAAACATTTTTTATTTTAAAACACTGCTCGTTTTTTGCGGGGTGTTCTAGAAACTAGCAACAACTCTGTGTGTTTTTACTGAAATTAAAGTGAATGGGGATAAAATTGGAAGGCATCAGGCCTTAAAAGCATTTGTGGCACTGAATTTGTCAGGGAGGGCATCAGCATCAGACCCTCTGACAGCAGCTCTCCAGTGGCCATGTCTATTTTCCAACTCATTCTATTAGAACAAAACCCAGACAAACAAGAAAACATCCCAAGTTATTAAAATCTCCAAAAGTGACATCGTCTTGCCAAACACAGAAATATGTTTCCTATCTGAATCCCTGAAATCACCATCTCCATAAACCAGCCTGATTTGTGAAGATGCTGAGGAACTCCAGTTCCTTTTATCTGCAGCTGTGACACTCAGTGTGTGTGAAAACCCAGGACACTTCAACTGGAGTGTCTAAAGCCAAATTGTTCTCCAAATATGGTAAAATGCTCTCCAAGCATTAATGACTGACACTGCAGTTGTGTTCAAACTGGAGTTTGGGGTTTCTTTTTCTCATTGTGTCTTCCTAGAGGACAATACAGCTTTGCACTGGAGCAGTCACAACACAACAAACATCACTGTCACTGTCCCCTTCCCACCACTGTCATCTTTAACCAAAAATAACTGGCCAACCACACAGCAGAGGGCTGGAGCAAACTGTTCAGCTCTGAAATTTCCTTCTGGGTCATCACTCCCAGGCTTGAAACAGCTCCTGCTGACTCTTAAGGTCATTTATCATTTAAGTTTTTTCTTTGGAGGTTGTTGAGTTCCAATTAACCAAAGAAGGCTTTTAGTATGGCTGGAAATATGAAACTTCAGGCTCTGTGTGGCTGGCTGAGGTTGATCAACAAATCAAGAAATGAAGACCAAGTTGGTGATTCTGGGAGCTGTTCCAAAGCAGCAGGAATGGCCAGGGGGTTCAGACACTCACCGTGGTCAGTCTCTCCAAGGCTGCAAACCTCTCGTCCCAGGTGGCCGCGGATTTCTCAAACGCTTCGTGCCGCTTGATCAACTTCTCCACCTCATCCACGCTCTGCCCAATCTCACGGCTGGACAGGTAGGGCTCCTGGCCCAGCAGCCAGGCCTCAGCCACACTTGCATCTCTGGAGAACTGGTGCACCTCCAAAACTGAGCAGAGAGGGCACAGGTGTCAGTGCCATTATTGTCACAAAGAAGAGCATCGTGGCAGCTTTGGGAATTATCTAAACCCAGCTCAGGGAACAAAGTACGTGCACTTGGCTAAGTGCTCCCTTTAGCTAAGCTCAGTGAAACTGGTCACTGAAAAGACAGACATTTCTCCCATTGGCTTTGCATTTTGCAAATTTAGGGTGGTTTTTTGTTCTAATCTGCTGTAACCTACTAATTTCAGCATAGAAATTGGAATGTGACACCTGCAAATACAGTAGAGCAACTGCACCGAGCTCCAAATTTGATCATATAGAGCAAGACCTTTGGTGAGGGTTTCTTGGTTTCAAATTCATTATTTAACAACAAACAGGTGTGAACCTTGCAGCTATTCCAGCACAAACACACTTCCAAGCACTGTAACAAAAGTGAGGAGCTGCAGGATTTTTTCAATGCTCAGAAAGGCACAATGAAGAAAGTTAGATAAGGCCCAGCCCAAAAGAAACCCAAGGGTGTCCTTACTCAGTCTCAGCCACTCCCATCTGTCTTCCCATTTGTCAATCATTTCTTTTCTCTTTTCTGTCAGCTGCAGGAGCTTTTCCTTGATCTGGATGGAGAGCAGAGAGCAGGGCTGTTACACAAGCACCAGGCAGCAGTTCCCCTCAACCCTGCACTGACAGACACTGCACAAATTCCTCAGGAAGTGACTTCACCGTGCAAACAACAGCTGTTTTTCTCTTCCAAGTATAAATAAATGTGACATTTCCATTAAAATATCACATTTGCATAAGCATTCAGTTTCTGTTAAAAGCTACAGCACACAGAGAAATATTTGATAAAAGGGTGTAATGGACAAACAAATGTAAATAGTGCAATCAGGCACTGAATCTTCTGCCCTTTTCCAGTGAATAATGCAAAATAATAATAATAACAATGCTGTTCAGGACTGCTGCAGAAGTTCTCCCCTTCCTGAGAGGGAAATGCCTCACAATGTTTGATTACCTTCCTTCCCCAAAGGGAGGCAGGAGAAGCAAGGGCTGAGCCTCTATCCTGTGACACCTCAGAAAATAAATCAAGGCTTTCAGCAGTTGGTTATGGTTCTCTTAATATTCCTTGAATTTAGTCCCTACACAAGAAACATTTTCCTGCTCATTCCCCTAGCAGGCCTCTCCACAGCATTCCATTTTCCCTGCAGGAAGTTCAGGCTGTCTCACAGCTGCCTCTGCCCTTGCTCAAGGAAGACACCTTTCCATCCCAGAGCCATTCTCTGCAGAATGAAATACAGCAACTTTGCATTTTCTGGGCTGAAAATGACATTTTAAATCTCGATGTCACCTCTGTTACCCACCATGAATTGCCAGTGAAGTTATACCCTGATTTCCCAACAGCACATAAGTGCATTGTCCCTAAGGTGACACCTATCACTCCTCTGTGGGTGACACAGGGCAGGTTTCTCCCTTGTGAAGAAGTCCCAGGAGCCCATGGCTGTATGCAGGGAGCACGGTACCTCCTCAGATGCATAGTGTTTCCTGGCCAGCAGAGACTTGCCAAGCTCAATGCACGTAGTGAAGCTGTCATTTCGGGCATCAATTTCTGCTTTGATCCCCTGGTGATTGTTCATGAGCAGTTCCACTGATGAAACATCCCTAAATGAGCAGAAACACAGATTTCAGATTCAACAGCTGCTACATTTCTAAACTGACCCACAACTCCATATGGAAAAAAATGGATTCCTAGATTGTCTTTGTAGTTCAGGAAGCCTTTCCCAAGGAACAGCATCATTCTGGCCTGAATCAGAGATCAAATAACCCCAGTGTGAGACCAAATCTCTCTGGGTACAAATTTCCACGGCAGTTATTCCAGCAGCCAGCCACATGAGCAAGTTACTGCAGCAGCAGGCTCTGAAAGCCCCCCTCAGTGGCACAGATGTTCCTCAGGTGAGCTGCAGCTTTATCTTTGGATGGAGAAGGGATGCCTTGCCTTACCTTGGCTTTTCCTGGGCTTCTATCTGCCGGATAACATCTTCCATCCAGAGCATGAGGTCCCGAACCATGCTGAAGAAGCGGAATTTGTCTCCTGTGTCCACCAGCCTCACCCTGCGGCCCTCGCAGGCATCCAGCAGTGCCTTCCACGCCTCCAGGACCTCGTTTTCCCTCTTCTGGATGTCATCAGCCTTGTCCCCGGCGTAGGCAGCCTGGAGGCGCGCTGCATCCTCCTGCAGCTGTCGCACCTGCAGCAGGGCGGGAGACACAAAGCCATCGGTGGGTTTGTGACTCCTGAGTCACAGATACAGGAACACTTATCTGCTGATTCATCACCTGAGGGGCTTCCTAAAGTCACTGCAAATGGATTTGGTTTGTTCACACCAGAAAGGTCTGTGCTGTTAGTGAGCCAGTATTATCCTTCAGAGAACACTGGAGGGCCAAGGGACCCCCAAAATAGCAAAGATTTGCCACTGCCTGAACTCACTGTGAGACACAGTGCCAAAATCCAGTGTCTGTTACATGTCAGGGCAAATGGGGACCATTTTCATCATCTAATTCTCTTCCTCTCATAAAAGGGACAAAAGCACCTGGGAACTCAGTGTCCAAACCACTACCGCAGCTGGCAGAGGTTATTTTTCAAAAAGGTAGATAACGACTTCAAAGAGAAGAAAATGTGGGAATGTTAAGAACCCTCCACTATTAGAAATCTTTTCCTTTCAAACACTGTCTTGGGATTGCAAATGCTAATTCCTGACTTCTATATTTTGCAAGCCAGAAAACATTCCATTAGCTTTTACCTAATAATTCATTTTTTTTAAACATCAAATCAACAGCCTTCTACCTGCAGACACAGAGACCATGCCTGTCTCAAAATGATCCACCTTGGTGCTCTGGCTGTTTCGCAGATAATCTGGGTGATTATCTGCCACAGAAATTATCCTAAGTGCCTTCCCCACAGCTCTGTGCTGTGATTGCATATTCCTTCACTTAGGTCTTGATTATAATTACCTTTTTGAGAGACTGGGATTGATGTTTTGTGAATGTCTCCCGTTTTCTGTACAAAATCTACAGCTTCTGAAAGTAAAACACCTGGAAAATCAAATGCTTGCTCTATCTCCCTTTGTTTTAGTGTAAATTGCAACATAACAGAGAATTGGCTGGCAGCTGGGCCATAAAAGCTCTTTCCTGACCTACTGGGATAAATACAGTCAGTTGTAATTCCTCCATTCCTTAAGCAACTTGTTCCCTCCCCAAATTCTCCTTGTAGCAGCTGAATATTGTATTTTGATTTAGAATCCCCCCTGGGCTGTATGAGCAGCTGCCACCTTCTACTTGGCACACCTTAGCTTCAAAAGATTCAGAATTAGATCAAGTTTGGATGCTTTTAAAAATCTTAGCCTGAACTGTGGATTTTAAATCTCTTTTGCTTTTAGGACAAACCAAGAAATGCCATATTTAATTCAGAATGCTCAGGTTCACAACCAAGACAGAAAGCCTCTGTGTAGATCTTTGCCTCTCAGAAAGGAGAAATAAACCTGGCACAAAGGGTTTGATTGGGGCTTTTTGGTGTTTTTAAAAAAAAAAAACAAAAAAACAAAAAAAACTAAACTGACCAACCAAAATAAAACCAAACCTCAAAAAGCCAACCAGGCTTATACATTCCTTCCTATTTTGTACTTTAAATCAATACAGAAGCTCTCTGCCTTTTTAATTTCTTCTTCAACTGAGGACAAGAAACGGAATAACATCCAACAACTGCCAACGTGTTCAGAAACCTGTGTACTTACAGATTGCTACTTTAGATATCACCTGAATGCAATGACAGAGCGGCAGCCAGACAGATAAGGGAAAGGATGCAGGTGAGGTTATTCCCACAGCACTACACGTGGGAAGCAGCTGGCAGCACTCTGACTCCCAGCCACAGAGGGGCCAAGGGCAGCAGCAAACTCTGCAGCTCAGGTTCCCACACCCACAGTTCACCTGCCACACACCTGGGTGCCCAGGGCCTGGATATCGTGCTCAAACGTCGTGTGCATTCTCTGTAGTGTTTCCACTGTGTTTTGGTCTCTACCGAGCTCCTCAGGCAGTTTCTTATGTTTGTCTTGGATACGCCCTAAGATCTCCTTGGCATCGTGGTAAAATTTGTGCAGTTCATAAGAGGCTGCCAGGATTTGTGTTCTCGTGTCAATGAGCTCCAGGAGATCCGCCCAGGCCTCGTTGAGTCCGTCCTTCCACTCGGCGATGGTGGCGGCGTCCGAGTGGCCGGAGTTGATGAGCTCGTCGGCCATGTGGTTGACGGTGTCCACCCGCTCCTGCCCGATGTTCCCAGTGTCCCGGGCGAACTCCCGGAACCGCTCCTGCAGCATCTGCAAGGCACAGCAAGAGCCTCATGCAGCGCTGTGGCTACAGGAGAGCTCAGAGAGCCGAGCCACCCCCTGTGAGCGGCGCCAGAGAGGCCCCTCCAAGGACTCACCGTGACGTGCTCGTAGTCCTGGCCCAGCTCGTGGGACCCCGCCACCACCTCCCTCTCGGCAATCCACTGCTCCAGGTCATCCACCTCGCGGTTGAGCTGGAACAGGCGGTGCCTCTCGTCCAGCTTGCCCCTCCTCTCCTCGGCCAGGTCCTTCAGGCCTGCGTAGAGCTTGTCCACCTTGGACTGGCGCATGCTGATGCGCTCGCTGGAAAAGCGAACAGCGCTGAGTCTGCACTGCCTTTGCAAGCAAAACCCAGTGGGGAAAACTGCAAGGAATAAAAGTTCCTCGGGGTATTTAATCCACAGAATGCACGTCTGCTGCAGGCAGGAATTTGACTTGGATGTGTTGGACCAATCCTCTGCTAACAGAGGTGACAGCAATAGCTGGGAAGTTTGTCTGTCCTGCACTGTAAACCCCTGGCTTTTGAGGGGAGCTGGAATCCAGCTCTCCATTTGTCTGGACACAGATCACACCAGTCTTGTCCCAAAGCTACAGGCAGGATCTGAGCTGCTGAGGCAGGGAGCAGTTCCTTCTCAGTTAAACTCTGCTTCAGAGTTCAGCAGCACTCTGGGGTTTCTTACCCCTTAAATCTCAGCATTTGTGCAAGGGATGAATATTTCTACTTGCTATATCTTCTGCCTTTATTTTGTCTGAGCCATACAGTGCTGTCAAAGTGCCTTCCATCTGCCTTGTAAAGCTGATGATGTTATTCCAGTACTCAGACAGCTCAGCCAGGAAATGTGCTCTCATCAGAAGTGCTCATGACCACAAGAGAGTGCTTTAGAGTTAAATAACAACCTTCCACCAGAGCCAGAGCGTGTCTGGCCTAGGCCACTGCCACCTTCCAGCCTGTGCAGGCTGAGCGGTTAAATACATCAGCCTCAGAGAGGAATCAGCTTTGGAGCTGAAGCCAGTGGAGAATTCAATCTGCTGAGCTGCAGCTCTTACAGCAAAATGGTTCTTAAGCTTCCTGAGTTCTCCCTCAGGGAAAGCAATTTATGAAAAGTGAGATAAATTTACCAAAAGTAAGATGTTAATGTGCCCATGTTTAAAGCATCTGATTCCAGGCCCTGATTCTGCTGGAATCTCAAAGAGAAGAGGCAGATGTAGGGGAGCACTGCAGAAGGATTAATGACAGTGACTTTCTCTGCTGGACATTAAAGCTGGTTGGAAGAGCAGATCTGGACCTTGGCCTGAGGACTGCTCTGCCTCTGTGATGTTCAGATGCTGCCAAGACCTGACACTGCAGCCTGCACAGGAGACAGGTACTCGAGGTGTCCAGAACCACCAGAAATCAGCAGCTGCACATACTGATCCTGTCTCTGGCCAAATCAGGGTGGTCCAACTGACTCCTTGAATTGAGTGAGGCTAAACTCCCCTTCCTCTGTATGACCCTCTGAGCTACTCTCTGTGGTGGTCTTTGCGTGTCAGAACCACCCAAAGGGACTGAATTGCTAAAAGAACTCATGATCCAATTAAAAATGGCAGTTAATACCTTTCTGGGTGATTATCTGCCACCAAAGTTCTGCTGGTCTTTGAAAGCTGGTGCACAGTTTCAGCATAATCTTCTACAGCTTGTTCCAAAATCTGGTGTTTCTTCAGCATGGACACTGCACTCTGTTCATCCTGTAAGGGTGACAGAAAATGACAGGAAGAATTATAAGGAGCTGTTCCCTGGGATAGCTTGAAGACAAGTCCTCCTACCAATGGTATAGTACAATTGATGTCACAACAAATAGTACCCCCAGAAAGCAAAATAATGAGTGAAAGAGATAATATATCAATCCCTCTGGGGTGCAGAACAAAATTACATCAGCTGGGCACTGAGTATTTTGAGTTTCCTCTTCTAAGAAGCTTTTTATGTGTTTCCACAACACTGGTGCAGGGCTCAGAAACATGGAACAGATTAAGACACACCACTTGTCAGGCATCTCAACAGCAGCATGGGGCAAAGAAAAGAAATCCTACAGAGTCCATGCCAATGGGTTCTCCATCAAAGTGTCTGGAGAAGTTCCAGTTGAAACTTTTTACGCACTGTTAATAGCTAAGAAAATCAGACTCCTACTCTCAGTGTTAACTGATACTGTCAATAAATCTTTTCAATATAATATTTTGCATAGTGAGCTCTTTGCAATAGATAAAAAGAAAACAAGCCATTTTTAATGGGAGACTGAACACCTGTGGAATGTGTTCTCCTGATATAAAGCTGAGCTTTATTTTACCAGGGCAGGAAACACAGTGCATTTATGTTGATAACAAAGAAGCTCCAGCACTAACACCTCCTTGGAAAACAGGAGTTTACATTCTCTGTGGTATGGTGTGAAGCTGGGAGTCAAAGCTGATGGTCACTGGGAGTCAAGGTGGTGACAGTGGTAGCTGACTGATCACCAGGCCCTGTTCCACAGCCAAGTGTGTTGTGCTATCACTCAAAACTAACAGAAAACTGGATCCAACTGGACCACACTGGCAATCCTGACCCTGCAGTGATGGCAGGCACAGAGTTGCCCTCTGCAGTGTGAGGATGCTCCCTGGCTCCATCCAGCACAGCCTGCACACTATCAAAGATGTGAGAACAGGTAGAAGCCACCATCACCTGAGGCTTCACCAGGAAGTTACATTTGTTTATGTCACCATTCCATAGCACCACACCAAATAATGTCACCTGCCTCTCTTCAGCAAAGCAATTAAGGCCAAATTAGTGTCACTGTGGAGCTGCTCACCTTGGCTTTCTCTTCTGACATCATGTAGAGCTCCTGCTCACTCATCCAGGCCTCAGCCTCGGCTGCATCGAAGTAATACTGCTGAGCCCTGTGGGACTCCTCCAGGCGCTTGTGGCGCTTCTCCGTCTCCTCGATGAGGAGGTTCCACAGCTGCTTCAAGTCTGCAAGTCTCTGCTGGATGACTTCAGCATTGGGGCTGCTCTCTGTGATGATGTTCTGACTCCTCTCAAAAATGTCATCGATACGAGGCTGGTGACCCTGGATTTCTTTCTGAAGGGTCTACATGGGAGAAAACTGACTGATGAGACAATGCACAAATGAAAAGAAAATACAACCCAGGGGTCTCAACTCCAGAAGGGCAGCAAAACACACACCATCAGCTCATGTGGACAACTTGGGGCTGTGCCACCCCCTGTGGTCGTGCCACCCACTGTGAGCATTCCACAGCACCCATTGTTTTACCCCAAACATTTCCTTCCCAAATTAGTCAGCACTAAGGAGAAATAGCAGGTATGGAGCTCTAACAGCACCTACTTACCTGATTTTTCTTTATTAGTAGCTGCACAGTCTGGAGGTTGTGTCCATGATCAGTAGATGTAGCTATGGGCATCCTCTCTCCGACCCACAACTGAAAGAGAGTACACAGGATTTCAAGCAACCCCAGACACACTTGGGACAGCAGAGAGAGGCTGGAACACACAAGCTGCAGAAAGCAGCAGTATTCCAACATTTTCCTACTGGCTGGGGAATGGGATTTCTTTGATACTCACAATTTCATCTTCCACATCCCGGTTGAACTGGTGGATCTCTTTGGAGGCCAGCAGGTTGGCCTTCCTCTCATTCAAAGGCTCCAGCAGCTCCAAGAATTTCTTTTCTACAGTAAGGCGTTTGCCATCGACTTCATCTGTGCTCTTGCCCTCTTGGCTCAAAGCCCTTGCCTGGCTTTGCAGCTCCTCTATCTCCTTCTTACGGACATCCATTTGATTCTCCAGCATCTAAACAGAAACATGGCAAAAGGCTCCTGAAAACCAGGATGAAAGCTGTTCATACAATTAGGGCCTATCAACAGCTTCCTCAGAAGGGAGAACAGATGCTGCTCAGTGAGGCTTTACCATGTTAATAACTATTGTCCATAACTATAACTATTGTTAATAACTATTTGTTGCTGGATTAATTTCTTGTTCCTTTAAAGATACATGAAAGAATAGGAAGAAAGAAAAGCAGTTCTTTCTTTTCTAAACTGAAAGCCTGCCCTGCCCCTTCCTTTTATTGCAGGTATCTGCTGCCTGCCTGCTGCACCCCATGCTCTGTTTACCTGCTGCTTCTTCAACAGGATGTTGACACTGGTGAGATCTTTTCCGTAGTCATCTGACTGGATTTGGCTCTCCAATCCATTCAGCCACTTATCCAGGTCTGCACAGCTCTGGGTAAAAAGCTCTGCCTTGTTTGCATCGAAGAGACGCTGAGCCTTGGTCTGGGTGGTGGATTCAAGCTCGTCCCACATTTGGTGGAGACCTGTCAGCTTCTCCTTCACCACGGCCTCAGTCTCTGGTTTCTCTGCAATGAGCTGCATTCCCTCCTGCAAAGCAAAGAGCAAACAAATGGTACCTCCTTGGGAGCACTCACAGCCCGTTAGGGCAATTATCCTGATTAATAAGCACTCAGGATTTCTCATCTGCTGGCAGCATCAACCACTCATTTTCTATCTCCAATTATCCAGTGACTCCTTCCAGAACATCAACTCCCAGGTCCCTCTGCTGCCTGGAAGAGGGATTTTTAGCAATGGGAAGGTCAAGCAATGCCTCCTTTCTCTTCTCCATTGCACATGTTCCCCGAAGGGAGCTCCTGGGGCCATGGCTCAGGCAGGATGGAGCAGGGAGCCAGAGCTGCACATACTGCATTTCCTGAGGCCCCAGCTCCTGGGGGCCACATCACCAGAGAACCATGAACACACACCATAGTGCTGGCAGAGTTTGGGGAATATTGTCTCCATTCTAATTATCCCTATCTATCTGTTCAGCTGGGTGCAGATGGGAATGCTGCCCCCAGCTCAGCACACTCCATGTGAATGTTAATGCAGGGACTGTCACAACTCTGTACACAACCCTGGTCCTTTGCTGCAATCTGATTTTTCAGAGGCAAAGGAGAAGGATGTATTAGCATCACTAAAAAGGAACTTCCAGTACCAAGAGCAGCCTTCTAATTACACCATTAAAGGGTATTGCTATTTGTAGATCACAGAAAAGCCTCTAATGGGATATGGAGTGCCAAAGTGGGAGAGGAAATGAGCAATTAAGCTAACTTACACTGAACAGAAACCCACTGTCAGAGCTGAAGAGGAGACTCCTCAGTGCTCCAGAGCTGCACAGGAGAAATGGGGGGAAGTACAGCTCATCCCAGCATAGTAAAGCTTCAAATAACTTGATACAGAGCTGTGAATCTTAATTAATCACAAATCTGGATGTTCTTTACCTCATGCCCTAATTTTGCACGGGGAAAGGCAGCTTGGCTATAGCTCTGAATGAATGGAAGCCAGCTTAGCAGCACATAAGAATAAACTCAGTTATTCTCAATATTCTGTTATTTCCCAGGAAGTGCTTCTACCTCCTTGGCTCAAATCCCAACACTTGCCCCACTTACCCTTTGGGTATGAAATTTAGGCTCTGGCTTCCTTCTGGCAGATAGGAAGGACTAGACAAAACTAAACTGTCACCTTAGCCAATGTCTGAGTGAATGTCTTGGATAAAATATTTCTAACATCAATGAAGGATAAAATGGGTTGGATGGAGACACAATGCACCAGGAATCTCAGCTCTGGGGTGATTTAAGGATCAGTTCTGCAGAGGAACAGATCCCATCTCTGTGCACAACCACCCTGGACAAAGATAAGGGCATTTTTTGGATGTTCTTTATGTACCTTTTCAATCTTCTCCAGCCACTCTTTGTTGGATGCAAGTTCTGCCATGAATGCCTGATGCTTCAGCCACTTGCTGTGCAGGTTCCTTGCCTCATCATAGGACATATCCTGGGCTGTGAGCATCTTCTCATTGATCCAGAGGGAGAGCTGGAAAGGAAAATACATGAGGGTGTGAGGAAGAAATACTTTCCCACATTTTCCTGGTGGGAAATAATGCAAAATGCCTCCAGATCAAGGATAAAGAGATGCCTCTACAGAAGAGCTGTGTGAATTCAGAGACTGCTCTTACTCAGGGATTTACTCAGGGTTCAGCCAAGGATCTGCCTCTTTAACAGTTCAATTCTAACATCCATCTCCAATACATAAATAACCCTTGATTCAAGAAGAAAGGAATCACCTCTATGATAAGCAGAATCAAACACACAGGTTCAATAGCAAGAGAAACAGACACAAGTGTACTGCTCATTGGTCAGATGGTTTTGTGGAGCTTCTTACAGATGGTTTTGTACCATTAATTCACAGCACATTTGTACCTTTTCCCCTCAGTCTTTTCTCTGTATAGGTTTACATAAGTAATTTGTTTATTTACCCAATCTCCAGGAGTGTTTTGGTACTGGAGACTTTCCTTTTCCCATTATATAAAATCCAAGACTGTTTCCTGTCTGATTTTCAGCAAGTACAAAGGCACTGGGGACAATTTCCATATCACCACTAGAGAAAACCAATACTTTAAGAGACAGTTGATTTGCCAAGTGCAAATGGAATGTGAAAATGATCCTAGCAGCCAACACTGCATTTCCTCCCAGGGTGAGTCTGACTGCCTCATCTATCCCTGAGGTGTGGATAAAAACCACATCCACAGGAATGTTTACAGAATTTGAAAAGGTCCATTTTCTGCATATTTAGAGCGGAAAATGTCAAAACAAATCTCAGCTTGGTTTCTAGAACAGCACTTGGGTGAGCAAGCAGCCCAAAAAGGAGAGGAACAGAGGCTTTTGCTGTGTGCTCAGGACACGGGGCAACAAATTCCATTTATCACTCATGACTCTCTTTTCAACTGCCCCAAAATTTCAATTGTCCCTTAAATGCACTTCTCCCCAAAAAGGGAGAACTTATCAGAGCAATCAGAGAAACTCTTCATTGGATCTTCCCATCAAGTCTAAACAGAAAATTGCTCATGTTAGTGAAGAGCTCTGCAGGTACAAGGTTGCATTGGAACAGGTTACTGTGCTGCTGAACAAAGTCTACATGGAGATTATGCTATAACCCAGAATTAGTGGTTTTACTCTTGCCTTTCTGGGGGGGAGACAGCTGCTCTGCTCTGCAAATTGCACTGCTTGGCTTTCACTGTTTGCTTTTACTCAGCCACAGCATTAAGGCTTCTGGGGATTTAAAAGTGCTTCCCAAAGAGAGGCTGGATCATTCCTGTGACCAGCTGGGGGAAGGCAAGGCAGGGACAGCATGTGGTTCACAGCCAGGGCCTGCTGGGATAAACCCCTCAGAGCACAGAAATGCAGATAAAGTATTTAAGGGCTCACTGCTAAAATCTGGGTTCTGAAACCACTATAGGCACTAAAAATTAGTACCTTAAGTGTAAAAGTAGATTTTCAGAAAATAATTCAGTTCCCTAAATTGCCTCAAAATCACACTTGGAGTATTTATTTTCTCCAGAAGTTAAGGCCAGGAGAGGATGAGGCTTCCTCCATCCTTTGCACCTGTACACAAGACCCTGTTCCTGCTCCTGGCTGCCACTCTGCAGTGCCAAGCCTGCAGGAAGGAAGGGAAAAGCAGAGACAAACCCTTGTGAGCCTGGGGCAGCAGCAAGGCAAGGGGAAAGGCTCTGAGTGCTGCTGCACTTGCAGCCTGTGCCAGGAGCCAAGCTGCCAGCCCATCCTGCAGGGAGGCCCTCATGGCAAACCCTGCCAGCTCACTCTGGGACAGAAACTTCAGAGTGCAGAGTCTGCCAAGAGCTTTCACCATGGCCCTGGAGAAACGAGCCCAGACAGTGCTGGGCCTTCCAAGCACTCAGAGGGAAGGTCAGCTGTAAACTCTTCCCTTGAAGGTGAGCTGAGAAAGAGCAGGAGGCCAGAGAAAACTAAATGGCAACATTTATCACATCTCCTCCAGTCAGAATTTTTTGCTGTCACTGTTTCATTCACGTGGCAAGTTTATTTTACACATTCATATTGAAGAGTGCAAGAAACAGCTGGAAAAGCAGCACCCCAGGACTAACCTGTGACAGTGTTTCTGACCCCTCACCACAACCAAATCTGCTGTTTTCCCTCACCTGTGACCCCAGAGGGGGGTTGATCACTGCTGAGCTGCTGTGAGGAGCATTGTCCCACTGCTCTGCAGTGCCACTGACCCTCATCCCCAGCTCTGCAGGAGGGGCAGGAGGCCACACTCTCAAACACCTCAGTGAGGGGTGACAGGGACAATGTGGCTGCCCTGGGAAGGGAGAGGCTGCAGAAAACATTCTGCCTTTCCTCAGGTTACACACAGATGGGAAACTGTCCCTAAGGCAGCAGCAGGCCAAGGGATCATTGCTGGCTGAAATGGGGATTGGCTCAAAGCTGCTCCCTAACAATTCCCAGCTTCACAGGCAGTGCTAAGGAAAAAGCCAAGGGGGAGGTGCTGCCTTGGCTCCCTTGCACCCCACAGGACAGAGCTGCTTCACCCCAAACCCTCCAGCCCAAAGGAGGTGTCAGCAGGCCCCACACTGATGTAAATTTTAAGTTTTCTCAGGAAACAGCTCTTCAATTATCACCAAAGTTAATTCCTCTCAATGAGAATTGGAGAAATCCCTGACATTTGGGTAATTGTAAGTTTGTCTTTGAACTGTGCAGTCAAGACATCCTTGTTTTAGTGGCAGCAGAGAAACAAGGCAGAGGAAAGGCATCCAGGCAGCCAACACTAGAGCTTTTATGCTTTCCTTTTTCTTCCAGTGATATAGGGGGAATAACCAGATCCTAGGGAACACACCCACACTGCCACTGAGGCCAGGAGAGCCCTGAGAGCCAGGGGATCTTTGAACCAGAGCTGTCACAGAGGAAGGAAGAAGCTGCTGCTAATAACAGCAGATTTTTTGCTAATCTGTCATGTTTTAACTACCAAGGAAGAAGCAATTGAAGGCAAGCTCATGGACAGCTTATGCAATGCTGGGAAACATTGAATCCAGGCAACCAAGCAGCAAATATCACTTCCCCAGTTTCTGATCAAAACCTCACAGGCAAAGCTCTTTATTATCTGCCAGTACTCCATGAAATAACCTGAAAATTACTTGAGTAATTCCATGGGCTAGGAACAAGAGTATTCTAAACTTTAAAATGTTGTCTTCAGTGTAAACAGTCCATGTAAGTGATTAGAAAATCTGGAAAGAATTTCTTTCTTCAAATGTTATAATACTTAACAGTTTTAAACACATGTAAACTATCAGGTAAATCCCACATAAATGACACAGTTTAATCTTGCTCCTTTTTTATTCTTAACTTCTTATTCTTCTGACCAATGTTTACTAGAAATCACCTGAAATCCCCTGCATCAGGTCACATCCATCTGTACAGTTGCAGACAAAACTCTTAGTAAGTACAATGCTAATCCCACTGCATTCCACAGGGTTGTAATTTCTATCACAGCAGAAAATCTTCACTGCTTCTGACAGTTTTCTATGTCTTAACTTACATGACAAAAGAAATCTGGTTCATGAGAAAAGGAAAAACAAACATTCTTTTTTGCAGTGGTATGGTCAGAGGTTTTTTATGTTTACTCCACACTAAATACTGCTGGATGACTGAGCATTCCAGGCTTCATAAAATATGGACTAAGAATGCTTTTCTGCAGGATGCAGCTTTCAGCAATAAAAGTGAAAGGCCATGATTTACCTCTTGGCAATCCTGAAGAAACTTTTGGAGATCCCTGTTATCTTTCAGTCTCATCAAAAGTTCACTGGCTGCTTCACGGTTCTTCCTATGTCTGGTCAGAAAAAAAACAACAGAGAAAGGAAATGAAATAGGCATTTCATGAAAACTGTCACTGCTGGTTTCTGAAACCTTTTTGGACTACAGGTGTTGGTAAGTTTGTGGTGTGTGTCCTTTGCTGCCTTTCAAAGGACATTTTGGAGTGTGTTATTTAATGGGCTCACTGAAGTTCCACATCTCCTTGTTTTTGTGACCTGTTAAACACACACAGAACATTCTGAAGTCAGCAGGGTTTCACAACATGCAATGGACAGAATGTGGCCCACTCATTTCAAGCCCACAGGAGAGTTCAGGCTGTTTGCCAAAACACACAAGAAAACTGCAAATTGCACAGTAAGATGACGTTGTGTGGCCCTTGCAGGGTGCACCTGCTGGAATGCTCTTGGTAAAACACCCTCAGCACCTCCTTGTCCTGCACAAAGCTGAGCTGGGCCACAGAACCTTCCCAAGGCTGTGTTTACCCACGTGCAGCACCCCTGGCTGGTTCTGCACACAGAAGCTTTATGGAAGCACTTGGAACATATTTTTCAGAGTGTTTAAGAGCAGCCAGAAGAGAAGGAAAGGTTAATCCAGAAGCTCTAATTTGATTCACCCCGTTTGCCCCTTGAAGGATGAGTCAGGCTGGCAGTCCCAAAGGTTGTGGTGGGTCCTTCAAATGGAATGGGGCTGATTCCCAAGGTACCTCTGGGCATGTTTTTAAAAATGCTCAATTTGGAGTAGTTATCCCTGTCCTTCCATCCTTTCATTATTTATGAGGCAATTAACAAAGAAGAGACAGAGTAAAGGAGACAATTTTTATTTACTGCTCATTGTGCTAGGCTTATTCCTATTGCACTGTGCAGGGGTTTAAAGTGAAATATTGCTGCCATTTGTAATAAGATAAATGTGGTCTGAGAGTTGGAAATTATTTTAAAGGGTGGCAGTTTATAAGATGAGCTCAGCACATGCTGGCAAAAGCTAAATAAATCCATGTTAGTGGAGATCTCCAGAGACCCATGATACTCCAGAAGACCATAAATCACATGTTGATGACAACTGGATTATGACACCACTTTTCCTGATCTGCACTAAGTTACCACAGCAAGCTCTCTGGCACCACTTTAGTGACTGCAGAAACACAAGGAATACTTGGAGACACATTTTCTATAAAAGCAAAAGGTCTGTAGGCAGAGGGATAGGAGAAAACCCTTTAGAGGACTACAGTTTGCTTCTCTTTGACTTTAACAGCTGCCTTCAATCAGCCAGGCCAGCAGCATCTCTAGAGGTGCAGTCAAGAAAATGATTTATGGATTGCATGGCAAGGAAGACACGTGGAACCATCAAAGCAACAGCCTGGAGTCCAAGCCCAGGTGAGGCTGAAGTTTTGACAGAGGAACACAAAGGAAAAGACACAAACTGTGCCTTAGGAAAAACCTCTCTAATGAGGCAAACATCCCTGGGTTTGACTCCACTCTTTCTTGGCTGCCTTTTATATGCCTGGGCAAACACACTGCATTACTCAGGTTGTTAAAATGAAGCAAAGAACTGCTTGGGTGATTTTATCAGGCTGATTTCAGAGATTTAAGGCTAGATTACATTACAGATTCATGTATTCTGGAGAGGACACAAGTTAGGAAGTTTAAAGGAGAACTTTCATGGCACTTGAATAGATTTAAGATAAGTACAGAAGTTCTTATGTTGAAAAAATCCAAATTTTAAAAAACTAATAAAAATATCTCCCATGGAGTGTTGGAAATACTGACTGGAAGGAGTTTGAAGGAAACCATGCAGGGACATCAAACAGATGATGCCATAGCATAACAAATATGATCTTTGGTGCTTAGAGCTATGTAACTGTACAAGATTGTTTTGTTCAAGGTGACCTGGAGTGAGACTGCACAACAAGTTTTCTCTGAAGAACAGGGCTGAACCATAACAAAGCAGAAGCATTTTGAGGATGGGCACTGCTGGAACAGACAGGAATTCCTGTGTTTTCATCACTGAGTTTTTAATGGGAATAAAGGATTCTAAGAAGTTATTTAGTCTGTTCTCCTGCTCCAGGCTAGCTGTACCTAAATATCAAGAACTCCTTGTTCAGATATCTCTAAATTTTTTTAAAGAATTCACACTTAAGGTTGTCAATGACTGCTTCTTACTAATTTGCTATAACAGCTTGTGGAAGAATAGTCTGCTCAGCAGACTCAAATTATTTAGAATGGCTTTGAATTCTGTATCACACATAGGAATTACACTACAAGTAAGATCTGTTCAGCACAAGGAGGTGTCTGACACAAAGTAATTCAGAATTTGCCCAGTGTCCCCAGGTTGACTCCCAGAGGCCCCTGAGAATGCTGACAGTGCTGAAAACTGACAAAACCACTTGTGGTTTAACTGTAAGCCTGTGGGTTTCAAAGCCTGTGCAGAAATAATAAATCTTACACATGGTGTGAATGCAGCTGACTGCTAGGAATCCTGAGATATATGAAAGGCAGTTTTAGCTTCTTTCATTGCTCCAGCAAACAAGGCACTCTCCCTTCTGAATGGGCAAGAACAAAACTTACTTCTGTTCTCTGTTGAGCAGAAAGTTGCACAAATACAAAAGTTGATGTAAAACAGGCTCAGATCACAACTTGTGCCAGATCAGCCACTGTCCTTAGACTAAATCTCCCTTGCAGAATCAGAGGCCATGAGCAGGCAGATGGAGAGGGGCAGTTCCCCAACACTCTTCCAAGAGAAAATGGAGGAGAAAATTCTTCAGAACAGCAGAAGTCACCCAAGCAGCGAAAGCTGCACAGGGAGAACAGCTTCTTTCCCAGCTGGAAAAGCTAGTTGGTGATAGCTGGATGCAAACACATCTTCTCCTTCCCTTCCCCTTACTCCCTGTCCTTATGCTCATTCATTCTTGCTTGTGAACTGCACTAAAAGATTGTGCTGAAGTGCTCCTTTCCTATTGCACTTTCCTCCCCCTTGTGCCATCCCTATTGAGATGGGAACCATCCCAGGGCAGGGCCAGTGGGGTCTCCTCAGGAACAGCTCAAAAGCACCACTGCAAAACCCACTCTGAACAATACCAGACACTACAAAGAGCTCCCTATGGGAAGTACGGAGCCGCTGCACATATTTGTGCTTGTTTGTTTTGGTCCTTTGTCAGACATCCAGGTGGAGCTCGGCTGGGAGAGCCACTTTTTGTGCAAGCAAAGAGGCTTCCTTTGCTACCCCTCCCAGTGCAGGCAGCCCCAGGGCTTTGTTCTGGAGGCTTATCAGCCCCCCAGGCCCGGGGAGCAGTCTCACGGATTTCCTGGACAGCAGCTCCGGATGGTTTTTGCAGCGCTCGGCATAAATAGCTCTGGGATTGAGGAAATGCTCAGCTCCAGCAGGAGCTCCAGCACACGTCCCCCAGGCAGGACAGCAGGGACAACGGGGCACAGAGGAGCAGCTGCACTGGGGTGACAGCCACCAGAGCCTCTGCAGAGCACACAGCACATGGGAGCAGCTGTGTCCCACTCCAGCTGGCCACTTGCTATGACATCCTTGGATGCTTTCTTTTCATTCCAAAAGCTGCAGGAAGAGCACACCTGACCAGAAGGCTGGGATGAAGCTCTCCTGCTTTCCTAAGTGGATGGGAAGACTTAGAGGGCCCTTAGAGAGGGTAAATAAGGAAAATCACTGCCCTAGTTGTCCTCTTGATTGTTTTCATATAATCTCCTCTTCCTGGCCTTGGCAGATTCTCTCTGGGATCTAGAGCCAAGCCGGTGAGAGACAGAGAATGGAAACACGGGGTAGCCTGGGGGTTCAGCTGTCAGAGGCCCTCAGCAAACTCTGGGAACAGGAAGAGCTGCCTTTCCTGAAGCCATGATGCATGGCTAAAGTGGGTGCACACACAGGGGGACATCTCTGCCCAAACAGGAAAGGTACAACATCTTCTGAACTACTTCAGTTCAGTCTCTCCTTGGAGATGAAGGCACCAGGAGAACCTGAGCTTACCAGCTGTGGGGGAATGGACATCTGATGGGAAGGTCATCAGTGACATTTCACAGCTCATTGCTGTGTTCTGACACTCACAGTGCCTTGAAAGACTCCACTGTTATCCAAACCAAAAGCAGAAAGAACAACAGCCATCAAAACTGAACATTTGGGTTTCAAAGAAAAAGAAACTTTTAATGTTCTACAGCATCTGTGCCACAGCCAGAGAGAGCAAGCAAAGGACTTGTTCTGGGATGAAAGACACACTTGTACCAGTGCTTCTTAATCTGATCTCAGAGGGGCCAGACAAGCTGGAAGAGGTGATCAAAGTCGAGTGGGTGGGGTGCATGTAATGCCAATTACACCCTTGAAGAGCCACATTCCTCCTCCAGAGGAAGGACAGGAATAAGTTATTGTAATTACACCAGCTCGGGGGCAGCAGAGGAAACTGAGACTTGTGGAACCAGACACAGCCAACTGCTACAGCTCCCACCAGAGCATCAAGTCTGCTCATACTCCAAGAATTACAAGGCAACACTCAAAAAACCAAATTCTGGGTAGGGAGCTCATTACCTACCAAGCCTCTAGAAAGTGGGAAAGGTATTGTTTAACTAAGATGAGCCTGGTGCATTCTTGAAACATGACAGTTCCTAGTTTAACACGAGACAAAGAAAACAATCTGGAACAGACATTTTCTAAGCTGTTATTTTGCCTTTGAACCCTGGTAAAAGGGCATCTCCCAGAGAACAGAATTAAAGGAGCAACAGCTACATTGTACCATCATTCTGCCCTTACCTGTCATCAATTGAGTCCACTTTCTCCTGGATTTTATCAGAGTTAATGTTCCCATCACTAACGAGCCTCCTGCCCGTCTCCACAACTGCATTGATCTTTTCTTCATTGGCATCCATGGTGGTCATGAAATCCTCCTGCTTTTTAATAGCAGCTTCTGCTCCTTCCAAGGTGGTTGGCATCTCTGTGTGCGCCAGAACATACTCCTGGAATTAAAGAAATCAGAGAAAAAATTGTTACACTTAGGCTATGCTGCTGCTCCAACAACAGACACCTCCCAAGAACAGTTTGAAGTAAAATACAGTAAGAAAAGGACATTTTGTCTGCTTGTGGCTCTCCCACCAATAGACTTTGTCTGTTAATTGCTTGCAGTACACAGTGCCAACCTGCAGAAATGAAGTCAGGTATATCTTGACCACTTGCCTGGTTATTAAGGAAAGCTTCTGCTTGCTTGGTATCTCTGAGGAACAGCTGGTAGGCATGAGACTGGGAAAGGAGATTTTGCCTGTTCTCCCACATTTTGTGAAGCTCATTCCATCCGGTGTCCAACGCCTGCAGGCGCTGGCGCAGGAACATGTACTGAGCGTCAGTTTGTCCTTGTGTCACCATCTCACCCATGTCCCTCATCTTCTGATAATCTTCCTCGTAGTTGTTGATTTCATTCTTGATATTCTCGTGCTGAGTGAGCAGCTTCTCAGCCTCTGTCAGGGTGTTGGGCATATCTTCAGAGGCAATTGCAGTCTGTGTTCTGGAGAGCCAGGACTGGAAGTCATCCAGATCTCTCAGGAACTGCTGCAGCTTGCTGGCCTCTCCCAGGGACTCTTCCCGGTTCTTCAGGGTGGTCTTCATTTCTTCCCACACGTCGTTGATCTCTGCAAGCCGTGAAAGGATGGCTTGTGCCTGGTCAGGATGCTCTGATTCCAGCTTCTCTGCCTCCTTCTGCAGGTCACTGAGCTTGGCTTCGATGGCCACCAGGTCCCGCTCCATGCCCGTCAGCTTCCTCTGCAAGGCCATCACTCCGGCCAGGTCGTTACCCAGGTCTTGTGTGGACTCAATCACTTTGGTCTTTTCCCTGATCCAGGATTTGGTTTCATTACATTCAAGATGGTAGTTCTGGATACTCAGAGCAGAGAGCAGAGCATCCTTCTTCCTATCTACAAGTTCTCTGAACTGGCTCCACCTGAAATGTGTGAGGAGAGGAGAGCAGAGAAATTGAGATTTGTGGGAAAAGGATGTGGCAGCATTGCTGAGTGAGCAGCTGCTCTCAGCAGCTTGGTAAACCCAGCTACTCAGGGTTTCCTCAGTCCTTCCCACACCATCAGTATTTCTAGCAAAGCAATCATTAACCCAGATATGGTGTGTATTAGAATGTGACAAGTACCAGCACTCCGAGTATAATTTTTCCTCAAGAGAAAAACTGGCAGTTACATCAACTTTTCACACTCCCTTGGTTCATTCTGAAGCTAAAAAATGCGGGAGTTTACACAAAACTACATTGATGTCTTTTTTATCATAGTAATTATTACGGTCAATTTCCATCTCTCAAATCAAGGTGCTGACACACTCAGGGCCTGTTTAAGTCAAGAGCAAAACTCTGCCTGATAATGAAGCATTTGAAAGGCACAACTCTTTCCTTTTGAAGCCTTAAAGATACTTCAGGTAACAGCATCAGAATATCTTAAGAAAAAGCCTACTTAAGAAAATCAAATGACCCCACTATACTTGTTCCAGCTGGTGTTATGTTCCTGAGCATGAGGTTTTCACTTACCTTGTGTTGAGTTTATCTTGCTGTGCTTTGATCTTCTCCCCAGGGTGGCCACTGTGCATCAGCTGCCTGGCAATCTGGTTCACCACGGCTACACGGGATGCCTGGTTGTTCATTTCTGGCTCCAAGCTTTCAAACCTGGATTGGGGAAAAACAAACAAACACAAGATCCCCCAGGCATTAGAGAATCTGAGCCACAGGCAAGCTGAGAAAGGTAGCTGGGGTAAAACACTTCCACCCAGTATTCCCCAAACTTCCCGGTAAAGGGATTCTCACCTGTGCTGGATCACTTCCAGGTCCTCCAGCTTCTCTGGAATCTGCATATTATTCAGCCACTTCTCCTTTTCGTCGATCCAAAGCTCACAAGCATCTGCCTCGCTGAACATCTTATAGAGAGCGAGGGTATCCTGCAGGGCCTGTTTACGCAGCCGGGTCAGCTCAGCAACCTCTTTGTATCTCTCCTCGATTCCGGACAACCTGCCTTGCACATCCGGAGACTCCGCGTGCTCCTGCGGCAGGGCCTTGGCCTGCTCGTGAAGAGAGTCGATGGTCGGCCGGTAGCTCGCAATCTCTTCAGCCACATCTTTGTGCTTCTTGACCAAGGACTGAGTGGAATATTCATCATGGCCAACATCGTTGCTGGAGACAATCTTGAGGATGTCCAACATCCACGCATCAATGTCATCAGCATCAGCCTGGAACTGGTGAAGGAGAGAGGCTTCCTCCAGCCGCTTCTTCCTAATGGCAGATAACTGCTCCAGGTTAGCCCACTGCTCCCGGATATCCTTAATTCTTTCTCTGATCTTCTCAGACCCAAAATGCTCTTCCGCGATCATGTCTTCACCTTCTTTTATCGCCTGCTGAAAGTGGCCGCTGCGGCCGCTCATCTCATCCTCAAACGCCTTGTGCTTACTCAAGAGTCGGACAACACTCGTTAGGTCCTTCCCGTAGTCATCAGATGACAGGATCTGCTCCTTCTCCCTGATCCAGCCCTCCTCTTCAGCCATTTCCCAGAAGAATTTCCAGAGGCGCCGGGACTCCTCGAGGCGCGCGCGGCGCTCGGCCGCGAGCTGGCAGAGCTCCTGGTAGCAGAACTCCATGTGAGCCACGCGGTCCCGGATCACCTGTGGGTCACAGGGCTTGTAACCTGCTGGGACAGAGAACGTGGGTTACCACCTGGCCTGGCTCAATCCCATCCCACAGCTGGGGGGGGAGCTGTGAAATCCTCTGAATTCACAGAGCTCTGAATTCCTGTGTGAATTCCTCTGAATTCAAAGAGCTCTGAATTCCTGTGTGAATTCCTCTGAATTCACAGAGCTCTGAATTCCTACATGTGCCAGCTACAAGGTTTACATGTAAGAATCCATGGTTAGTCTAAGGAAAGTGAGTGGGAAGTGTTCAAGCTCCACCACACAATAATGCAGATCAGAAAATACTGTTCTTTCTAAAAGACAAAAAAAACCCCAAAAGGAAAGATATTCATGACTGTTTTCAGTGAGACAAAATCACTGAATTGGGATTTATACACAACTGCACAAAATGGATGCCATTTACTCTGTTAACAGGGCTAGGTTCTAGGGAATTGCTTCCGTTTATGACCCATCAGACTGGGTCCAACAGTCTGTGAAAATGTTTGCATTAGGAACACAGCATGGGGAATTGTGGTGACCTGTACAAAGTCACAGCAGCTGCTGGTGAGGAGAGTGACATCCCATGCAAGGCACAATGCCACACTCAATTCCTGAGCAGGCTCCTGGACAAATGAATCATTGAAATGCTGAATACAGAAGGAACAATGGAGCTGGATTCTCTCATTCTGGTGGGGAATTTAGCTGCCCTATCTTGCAGAACTAATGAGTCCCACAGATAACCTCATAGGTAATCAGGACAAAAGGGGCATGTTGGGTGTTGGTTACCTTCTCCATCAGTGGCAAACTTCTGAGCAGAGGCATTGACCCCTCTCACTCTCTCAGCCTGAATAGCAATGTCAGCTTCCACCAGAGCGTGTTTCTGCAGCAGGTCTTCAACTCCCAACAAATGTTTGCCATAGTCTTGGGACAGTAAAAGCACCTGAAGGAAATGAGAAACACAAGTAAAACAGGCTGAAGGCCATAAGATGTTTGCTTCTTTGGGACTCCAGGCACTGTTATCTGTTGGTACATTAGGTCAGAGGAACTCCAAGCCCGTAAGGACAGAAATTTCAAATGTAGAGACATGGCTGATACAAATTTGAGCCAGCAGTTTTGAAATCACTGGCAACCACGAAGAATTTGACTCCTCTTAAATGAATTTGCAGTCTAGGATGCTGAGAGGCTGAGTTAGCTCAGCACGGCTCAGCCGAGGTGCTGTGAGCTCCTGCTGAGCTGTTTCTTTCCTCCAACAGCTTCCAAGTTCTGCTGGCTGATGGACAAGTTGTGGTCCTTTCCCTTCCCAGATCCCAGGAGAACAGACGGGAAGAAATTCAAGTTTTTTAAAGCAGAGAGGTGAAGAGGTGACTTGCTCCCCATGTAAATCATAATGGAGAGAGATTATTTAATTCCCTTTTACCAAATCTGTCATCTTTACCCAAGCACTGTGACCAAAACTTTTGGGCTCTATGAGACAGACATGAAGTTGGAAAGGAGCTTTTTATAGGAGTGAATTTGTTCTTTTTCCTTAACGTGTTTTTAATCTTTATTGCTAACAAATCATAAGGAATTTGTTCAGTGCTCTTGAATGCGGATCTTCTAGGTCTGTCTACTAAATCAAAGGGGCAAAATGAATCTTGACAGAAAGGGACACATACACCTCTGAGCAATATTTGGTCTGCATTCTCAAAGGACTTCCACCCACCTTCATCTCGTCCATCCAGTCCATAATGTACAGCATTTCCTGGAAAATCTTCTGCAGCCCAAGGTTCATCTCCAGGCGCTGTCTCCGTGCCCGGAGCAGCTCCAGGAGGTATTCCCACAGGCGGATGACGTTGTCCTTCCTCGCAGTGATGCGTTTGATGTCGTGGTAGTTTTCGGTCTCGAGCTCCTTCGCCACGGCCACCACGGCCTGCACGCGCTCCTCGTAGGCCGCGATGTCCGTCTCGATGGCCTCGTGCTTCTTCGTGGCAGCCTCCACTGCTGGGAGGTCAAAGCCAAAATTGTCCTGCAAAGACAGAGGCACCTCTTCAGGAATGGCTGCTGAGGACAAATGTATCACTGCTCAATCTCTGCTGTCAGCTCTGACTTGGCAAAACACGCTTGTTAGCAAATCCGGGACCTCAAAATGCTCCCAAGAGTCTTTAAATAAAATAAGAGATGCCTCTGATAATAAAGAACCACTGATAAAATCAGAAATATTATTCATTGCCTTTGGGGGAAGAATCACATGGCCATCAGGATTAGTCTGGGGCTGATCTAATATTATCATCTCTAATATTAAACAATAAAATTAACTCCTGGGTCACTGAACTCACCAAAATATTCAGATAAAGAAAATATTGACTGTGGGTAGTTATTTCCTCATCAAATTCTCCTGACCACAGTCTGGTAGGTTCAAGGAAGGCAATCCCAAACGTATAAAAGAGAGGATGTACAGTACATACACATATAGAGTAACTAAATACAATAAATAAATACACACATACATTAATGTAGTAAAATATGAGGCACAGGGAAGAAAATGTTCTCCTTGCAAGAACTGCATCCTGTAATTACTCATGGGAACCATTTTAGTCACCCAGACAATTTCTGAGAGCAGCACCTGAGAAACGAGACGTTGATTTTCACTCAGCCAAGTTTCTCTCATAGCTGCCTTGCGATCGAATCTCCGTGCAAGTTGTTCCAGTTTCTCTTGTCTGATGAGCTCATTTCGCAGTGCCAGTTCTCTTTCATGTTCAGCTTTTTCCAGTCTTTCCCAGGCCTGAAGATGTGGAGGAAAAACACATGGCTTCTAAACAACACATTCTTACAAGATTATGATAAATCTCATCTCCTTTGCATGAAATCAGGGCTGAAGTCACTACAGGCAACTTTCACCAAACTGGTTCAATTATTTATAAGCCCATAAATCCAGTTTGCACTGGCTGGCCCTACACCTTGTTTGCTAATATAAACACATGACTTAAAATCTGTTCTCAATAAATCAGTCAATTTCTGAGCAAGCTGTTTATCCCAGATTCATTTTCTCTTGTCCTTTCTTACCTCCCTTCCCAACAAAGCCTAAGGAAACCACCTGGCCTGAATGTGTAAGAAAGTGTTTATTTAAAAAAATAAAATCTCCTGAGTGCTACTCCTAGACAAGCAGATTCTATCTTCCTTCTTTAGGAAATGGGAATTAGAGATTCATGGCCTCTCACCTCCAAAATCAACATACAACTGTTGTTCTTTATTACACTGTGGAAAAGAAAACAACTGCAGAACTTGGCTACTTCTGGTGCTTACAAGTCCTTTAGTGTCCCCAAGCCAGAAGTTATTCATATGCATGATGATAATATTACAAAAATCAGCAGTCTTAGAAGCATGTTGGAAGTCAGCTAATCACCTCTCAGATCTTACAGACAACAAAAAAACCCTCAATTAAACACAAACTAAATCTAAATCCAAACAGATGTGAAACTGCCTGAAACATGACTATTTTGGGCTCTGCAACCAGGAGAGCTGAGCAGTTTGCTGCTCCCTGGGATGAGGCCACAGACACCCACAACAGCTGGTCTGGGACTGCCAAGCATGATCAAACACAGAGGAGAAAGCTGCCAGGCTGAAGCTGCTTGTTATCCTTGAGAGAGCCTGTCAACTCTGCTGTGCCCAGCCCTGCCCTGGCAGCTGCTCTGCAGAGAACAGGCTGCAGGACTCCAGAGGGATCCACAATGCCCAGGCAGGGCACTGGGAGGTGAAGGGGAGGGCACAGCACCTACTGCTGCTGCCTTCTGTCACTTCTGTCCCACAGCCAGGACCACGAGGGGCGAGGCAGAGCTGGCAGCCCCAGGAGCAGAAGCTCCTACAGATGCTGAGGACACCCCAGGCCTGGCTCAGGGTAGTAATTCTGAGCTATAGGAAAAGGTCACCCCACCTCACCCATCCCTTACAGCCCCCACAACAAGGCTGGAGATCACAAATGGTTTTAAGAACAAATGTGGTTGAGAGAAAACTGCAATATCCTGAGTCACAGGGGAGGAGCTGCTCAGTTTACCTTGTTAATGTCAGAGATGAGTTTGCCCTCCCTTGGCATGTACACTTTCTGATTGTTGGCTCTCATTTTGCTTTGGATGGTAAAAAGCAGCACTTCCAGGTTTCCTTTTTCTGTAAATCTAAACAAAATTTTGCAAGAGAACTGAGTTACAATCAAACTTTCATTACTAAGGTATACATTGCTAAGGTATAATCATAGAATCATGGTTTCACAGAATGGTTTGGGTTGGAAAGGACCTTAAAGCCCATCCAGTTACACACCCTGTCAGGACAGGGACACCTTCCACTATCCCAGGTTGCTCCCAGCCCTGTCCCACCTGGTCTGGAACACTTCCAGGGATGGGGCAGCCACAGCTTTTCTGGGTAACCTGTGCCAGGGCCTCACCACCCTCACAGGGAAGCACTTCTATTAAACATTGAGCATGGTCGACTACAATAAACTATAATAAAGCACTTGTTTAAAATGTTGACATGGTGAATGGTGCATTCACATAAACACCTCCATCTTGTGTGGAAGCTGGGAGCAATGGAAATAGCCCACACTTCCCCTGGAGCCAGTTGGGGCAGACAGCAAAAGCAACTTCACAGAAGTCAGCTGTCTGAGTGTTTGGATTTAAACCCCTGGGGGACAGGAAAAGGCTTTTTTTTCACTCTAGTACGTGCACTGTCCTAGCTCACTCCATCAGCACAAGAAATGGAAGTTTTATTTAAAGCTCTCTGCAGTCAGTAAACTCTTCCCACTGTTTTCCCTGTGCTGTATGCCTGGGAAATAAACAAACTCTATGGGCATTAGGGAATAGTCTGCAATTTTAGAAGAAGTCTGGATCCTGTGTAATGTTTTGGATCATGATTATTATTCATTAGAACTCAAATTAGACAAAAATAATAAACAGATTTGATATCACAATCCTAAAAGAGGCTTTCCAGAAATAAGTTGCTCCGTTTTGCTTGTATCAGTTTGAGCAAGTAGAGCTGTTTGACAAAGCCAGACATGTTTCCTCTTCATGTTGGATAAGCAGTAGGGATCTTTATATAGCAGCATTTTGGTATTATCCAGTGCTATTAAAAGCACGAGTGGTGACATTACTGTACTACCACAGTATGCTATTACCACTCATATGATAAGACAGGCATCCCAGGGCAGGGACAGCTTCCAGGACTCCCAGATCCTGTGGGAGACACGCTTTTCTCTTTGCTGTTGTTATTATCTGCACACTGAACAGCACAAAGCAAACAGCCCCAAGTAACATCAACGAGTACCGACCAGGAATATGAGAGCTGGGCTTGCTCAGGAAAATAAATTCTTAAGCCACAACTAAAATGACTTGGATGTGTTTGTTTCTTTAAAAAATCAATGAGTGACTAAGCCAACGAGACCAGTGACTGTTGTGTTAAGCTGAGATTAAACTCACTTGGGTGGTTTCTCCACTGTGCGGTAAGTGTTGAACGCCTGCAGCTGCTGCTGCACCCCAACCAGGGAGTTGGCGAATTTGCGATTGTTGAGGATGATAATGGTTTGCTCAATCCACTCCAGCAGGTCAGAAGCCAGGGACTCGTATTTTTCTATCATTTTCTCTGTTTCAATGGCATTGTCAAGTACCTGCAGCAGCAGCACAACACACATGAGTCACAAGGGCAGTGCTCTTCAGTCATTTAAATCCAACAAGCCACATAAAAGAAACTGCTGGGAGACTCGAGTTGTGAATCAGAGAACTCACTGCTGGGATCCCTGAGAAATGAGAGCTTGGCATTTTTCAGCACTAAATTCCCAAGGTCCCACAGCAATGGGGGGCAGAGCTGAGGCTCACACAAGGAATCATGCTCAGTCTGCCAGCTGTAAGGACCGGGGCAATGTCACCAAAGGACAGGGAATGACTGCACATGTTTTAAATTAGGGACTTTTCCAGAGGAGACAGAGGGCCCAGAGGGTGAGGAGTAGTTAATGAGAAAGGAAAAGTAGCAATGATGCAAAATGACCAAGCAAAAATAAAACACCAGCCAAGTGTTTTCTAATGTGAGGCAGCTGGAAATTAACTACTCCTCATAGTCAAATGGGAATATTTAACATTCAAAATATGTTCAAAAGCAAAAAAAATCAAAATTACCAGAGAGTGGACTCTTTAAATATTAACACCCAAGAGGAAAAAGAAAATCAGAAATATTTTGCCTGTTTTGTAACAATTTATAATTTAAACTGGCAGACCTTTCCAATACGCTTTCCTTCGACAGCCAAAGCTTTCATCTTGGAGAAGTAGTGGTAATATGTCACCACATAGGTGATGATTGACTTTTCATCAGGGTGATCAACACTGATATCTGCAAACCAAACAAGAGTTATCTCAGCATGCTGAGGCTGCAGGGGTTACACCAACAGAGCTCAGAGTGCACCAAGGATACTTTCAGGAGTCAGAGATGGGTTGAGTGGCAGCTCAGCCCCTAAGGTTGGCATCCTAATAAAAAATGAATTGAGCAGCTTTGCACTGGCTCTGGCAGTAGTGTGGACTGGGGTTAAAGCTTGGGGCCTTTGGGCTTTATAGTCAAGTTCCAGACTTTGCCACAGCTTCTGCACAGCCAAATAACTCCTCTGGTGTGTGTGTGAGTTGACAGAACTACTGTTAATTGACAACTTCAGTGCTGTGTCAGCATTTGGAGAGAGGAATTCAAACTTATGCCTGTCCAGGTGAATCTGAGAGATACAGGTGGAAAACAAAATATTTCTCAGCAATTCTAAGGCACTGAAACATAAGCAAGAAGAAACTTGCCCAAACACATCACTCCTGCCCTGTGACACAAAAGGCTCTTGCCCCAGCACTGGGAGCACACACACTCCCACAGAAGCACAGGCTGAAGCTTCTCTGCTCCTCTGCTTCTCTTCCTTTTCAGAAGGAAGCCTCTGACTGGAATGACTTTATGGACACATGGCCAGGCCAACAAACTTGTCAGATGGCAGTAAATAAACACAGGATTAAGGGCTCTTGTGCTACTGCTGCTCAGTTTGCTGCTGGAGAAATTTCCCATTCTCTCCCTCCCTCTGCCTGTATCACCAGGTGAGTCAGCAGCATCCAGCTGCTCTTGGACACAAAAAGCTGTCACAGAGATGTGCTCTGACATGGAGGGGTGGGAGAAAAGAGCCCTTAAGTGCTGAAACTGCTGGAATTCTTACCCTCAGGGTCCAGGAGCTTGGTAAGACCAAGGTGTTGCTCTGCAAGGTTAAAAGCATTCTGCAGATTGTAGTGTGCATTTGATTTCTTCAGCTTGTCAAAATCAATCAGATCAGGCCTAGACAGGATGGAAAATTCTTTAGATTTCCCAAAGCACAGTGCAGCCACCCTCAAATGAACTAAAATCTCCAACCCTTAGAAAACCCAGCCCAGGTTTCATGTGCTCTGTGCTTTTCAGAGCAGTGTTAAAGGAATGAAGCAATGCCCAGCACATGGCACAGCAGGACCTGGCCCTGGGAGAAAGAGGAGGGGGGCTGAACAGCAGGGAAGGTGACCCTGGAGAAGAGAGGAACAAAGCTGTGGTCATGAGTCTCTCCTCATGCCCATGGAAGCGTGCAATCCATCTGGATTAACTCCACCTGAGCTTGCCATGAGCAGCATCCCCAGCCATGGCAGCCTGGCACCACATCTGGCCACCCTTGGGCAGGGATTTCCTTTCCCTCCAGCTGCTCTGGGTGTGCTTCCCCACTCCTGCCCCCGAGTTCCAGACCTGGACATAGGTAACTCACTGAGGTAAAAGAACCAAACCAAACCCAAATAATCACAGGTGGAATTTATGCCCTTGAAACCAAACACAGCCTGTTTTGACTTGTGGTGTGAGAAGCTGCTGCCCAGCCAAGCTCACAATGAGCTGTAAAGCTCAAATCAAGGCAAGTTGCTCAAAAACTCTCAGCAACTCCTCAGCTTCCAGCTCTTCATAGATTTTTAAAATCAAACTTCCAGGTAGCTCCAAACCAGGGCAGACACTGAGTCACACGTACCTGTGCTTATGGATCAGTGCATTGAACGCCATCCCATCCCTCCAGCTTGTTGTAAAGTTGTGGATATTGACGTTGGGGTACCTGCAGAACAAAAACAGGGAGAGTGCAATCAGTACAGCACCCCCAGGGCAGCTCAGTACAGCACCCCCAGGGCAGCTCAGTACAGCACCCCCAGTGCAGCTCTGCACACTCTGGCACCAAAAGCCAGAGCAGGGAGACATTAAGTTTGTCTTGAAATTGTCATTATTTGTTCAGAATAGGGAGAAAAAGAGTTAGCATATCACTCTATATATTCATGGATTATCAGATTGGTGTGTTTGTCACCCAGAATTAACATCATAAATTCAGACTTTTCTGACTTGTAAACATCAACTCATTTGTCTTGAATTCCCTCTCTCTGAATCCACTTAAGAAGAGATATGTTTGCCCATTTAAAATTATTTCAACAAAAACTCTAATTGCTGTAAGGGCTTTAGAGATAATGACTTATTCCACACTCACCCAGCTGTTTTCATCTGGCACCACAAAAGCAAAGCATCTTTAGCAGATTTCTTCTCTTTGTTGTCCTCAGTTTCAACACTGATATCTTGGATCTAAAAGTAACATAGAAGATTTCAATATTTCTCTGATAAAACACATTGTCTTTTTGGAAAAGGTGAAAGGAATGTTGGAAAACACCAAAATTAATGCTATTAAATGTTTATTACTATGCTATTTATTATGAGTTATATATTTATTATATGGATGTATTATTCTTTCTGCAAAAGGACTTTTCAGCCTGAGGGCAAAGATCAATCTGGAACTTGCTGGAAAACAAGAAGTCTCAAGCCTTAGCTGGGACACTAAAATAATTCTTGACCCTTAATCCATGTCAGTGCCAAGGTTATGGATAACCAGCATGGAGCTGGAGAACAGCTCAGGGCAGCATTTCCTCCTGGATCTAGTGTGGAGACTGGAGCTTCACATTTATTAGTGATTTAAAAAGAAAGCCCTACGAATTTCCTCACAGGAAACTCCCACCACAGGTCAGCAGCACCACAGACACTGATTTATCCTGACAGGTTCCCAAGCAGTCCCATCAGATGGGAGCACCTGGGAGCCCTCTGCTCCTCAAATGCACAGTGAAGCATGTGACAAACAGGCATGGAAAGCTCATCCATGTATCTGTGTGTGCACACAACTCTACCTGGAATCTCAGGATAATGGTCCAAATAAGGCCAAGTGTCAGCCTGTGATTCCCATCCACAATATCATGAGATCCCATGTTTTCCAGGTGCACTCGCTGCTCCTTCAGGAACTGGAGGGCTTTATCCACGTTCTCCAGGCAATGGATGCGCATCCTTCCTTTGGTTGGTTTAGGCTAGAAGGTAAAAGGAAGAATAAAAACATTTATTACTGCAAATGGGAGGGGGAAAAATCAGAGCTTGTAAAGTCCTCAGTCCTGGTTGGGGCATCACCACTCCCAGGCAGCAACGCTGCATTTGTTCCTCAAATTCCGGGGACAAACCCACTCCTTACATCTTCCAGCCCATTTTCACCAGGATAATGGAAGCAAGTGCCAAACCCATGGTGGAAAAACCAATATCCTGGACCTGAGCTGGACACATGGCCCCAGTTTCATTTGCCTTTCAAAGGATTTTTCCTGCTTATTTCCCTCATGTTTCCTCTCCAGGATATTCACTCACCAGCTCAGATTTGAGCTGTGAGCTAGTCAGTAAATCTCCTCCAGAAGGAAGTGGCATTGCTTTTCTTTGGTCAGTAAATCGGATAAAGAGTAAGAAAGTAACAGAGATTGATTAGAAGTTTTTCTTCATAGGAAAAAAATACTAATTAAAAAATCAGCTACATCAACATAACACAGTGATATGAAGGCCCAGTGCAACTGCAAAAATGCAATGAATGTGTTATCAGCACACAGAATTCTGCTGTAAAACTGAATAGAATTAAGGGAACTTTGTTGTGCAGATGAGGATTACAGCTGAATAGCCTATTCAGTGTGCACTGGGATGTCACCAAAGGTACTCAGCCAAACAACTAATTGCCATAATTTCCTTGTTTTCTGCAGTGAATGTAATTAAGTGGCCATGGAAATAGCTCAGGCAATATCCTTGCCCCAGCCTGCATTCAAGGTGAACAGTTCCAGCCAGTGCCATGGTACAGTCCCTGGAGACACAGCCTGTGCCACAGGGGATGGTGGAGAGGGAAGCCATGCAGGAAGATGCCCTTTGGGACACACAAACTCTGAGGCCACCGGCTTCAGCCTCACTCAGCCTGGGTCTGTTCTCCTCCCAAGGCTGGGGAATGATGCAGGATTAACCCACAGCTCACAGCAAGGAGGAGAATTTCCAGGAGACTCCCTCTGCTTTGGAGTACAAAAGGCCCTCCAAAGAGGCCCAAATTGCAGCCTGTGCACACCTCATCCATCCCAAACACTGCTAGTGCAAAGAGTCACAGCTGGAGCAGAAGAGGCAGGAGAGAGCTGCATGGTTGGCTGAAGCCTCCCAGAGATTCCTCACCCAGCAGGGACAATCTGGGATCAGCCTTTAGCTGGCACCATCAATCATTAGGGGTGTAGAAAGCTGGACCTAAGGCTTGGCTGAGCCTTGCAAAACAGAACCCAGGGAGGAGGCAGTTCTGGGGCAGGAGGGAAGGCGGAGGCCCGGCTGCACCCCCAGCTCCGGCCCACGGCTCCTCTCAGCCCATGGCCACACCTGGAGCCCTGCAGCAGCTTCCCAGGCCTGCTCCCATCACAGGGATGTTCCCAAGGCTCAGCAATGACTGTGACTGTGGCCACTTCTCTGCAGCAGTGCCAGACCCCAGCCTGTCCCCTCAGCAATGACTGTGACTGTGGCCACCTCTCTGCAGCAGTGCCAGACCCAGCCTGTCCCCTCTGCCTTAACACAGTCCCTCCCACTGCCCGAAGCAGCACCTGCACCACCTTTATATCTCAAACTACTGAGCAGGAAAGGATTCAGAAAGCTCTTTTTGTGCTCTAAGCAGCTCCAGTGCCATGGTTACAGAGCCAAAACCATTCACCAGAGATGTTTTATGTAGAGGAAGAGGCGTCTGAGTCTGGTTTGTGCAAGGTGTGGCTGTGCTTGCCACACTCCCCTGCATAGCCCCAGGATGAGGCATAGTGAGACATACCTTGCACATTTATTGGGCTAACACAGATCCAGACACTGAGTGGAAGGAAAGCAAGTACCAAACCCAGAGTCTTCACATACATGTTACAGGAAAACTGGTTCTACATCAAAACCCTTCTCTTTTCCAAGTGAAAATGACAGAATTCACCACAGAGAATGTGCTTAAGTGGTTTGACCTTTGAGCATCCAGGAACTGCAAGGAATTTACTAATCCTTAATTTGGTTAGGGAAGAAACTGAGCTAAATGCTTAATCTTAGGACAAAAACAATTCCCAGCTTTATTTTTCTGTTTGGGAGAAGCTGGTTAACAGTGTGTGCAAACCAAATTACAACTGTCCTTTCATGCTGGCTGGATTCTTTCCCACTGTGCTCAGTGAGAGCATTGCATGCTATCAGTTTCCTTCCAAACACTGCTGTGCAGAGGACATTATGCTGTAAGGCCTGGACTAAACACTAGGATTAGGAATCAAACTGAGCAAGGTCAGGAAGATGGAGGTCTTGCCATTATTGGCTGCTCTCATTCTGAGTTTCTCCAACACACCTCCAAGGATTGTGGGTTTTCACCAACAAAAGTCACAGTAAGTTTTGGAAAATGCAGGGTTTGTGCAATCGAAGTGAGAGGGCAAGGAGCAGCCTGGCTTCCCTGACTGGCATCCAAAATCCTGGACTCTGCTCCACAGGCTCCAGAATCTGAATCCCAGTTTCAAAAGAGAGGAAACAACTTCTGTTTGTTCCACTGCACCACTAAATACTCCATGTTTATGGGATACTCACCTATCTAGTTTCTGCTTTTTTACCATTTGATGTTTCTTGTCTTGATTTTAAGCTTTCTGCATAAGATATGCCTTCAAATTTCTCTAGGGTGCCATGGAGATGTCAGAACCTACCTAATGTTGACTAAAATAAATTCCAAAACCTGAAGAACATCAGCATGGCAGGCCTCCTGGAATATTTTTGGTGTGTGTAAGATTCTCCTGGAATACTTTTGGTGTGTGTAATTGTCTCAAGGTTTAGTGCATTGCGTTTGCTCTTGTTTGCAGAAGCAGGTGTGGCGGAATGCACTGTTCAAACAGAGCCTGCTGTCCTCCAGCCTCAGATAAGGAAGCTACAAAAAGAATGTGAGCTGGTGCAGACAGCTGCCAGTGCCAGACACAATGATGCAAGTGCAGCTCCAGGAGGCTCCTGTCCTCTCCCCACCCCATAGTTGCCCCAGCCCAGTTTGCATTTTCCAAAACCTGGAGTGAAATATGGAAATGAACGGTGCAACCACAGTCATGGGACTACTCTGAGCTTCCTATTTGCTGCTGAAAGTCAAATCTTGACAGGCAGACAGGCAGATTTAACCAGAGCTGACTCTGTTGGTATCTCAGCCCTCAAATAAAGGGGCATGTTGGTCTCAGCTACCCCTGTGTGAGGAGTACCTGCCACCTGCAGTGAGCACATCAAACCCAACACGTGGCTGAGGCTGAGGTGAGTGGTCTGGCAGAGACAGAGAGGGGCTCAGAGCAAACTGCAGCTGGTGAACACCAGGATTTGTTACCCCATCCACAGAGGCACTCGTGTGCACATCCCAACCCCCTTGCCTTCCCAGATGCACTCAGGCAGCTCCTCTCCTGCCTCCCCACACACACACACTACACTGGGCCATATGTTCCACTCATTAACCAGAGTCTTAAGCCACAGAGCTCCACTAATAGGAGAGCTTGATGACAAGTGATTACCCAGCCCCCTGCAGCCTTGGGTCTTAGCTAAAGACTGGTATTTCTTTGAAAAGATTGCTCCAAATTAGGCAGTTAAGAGCATCACCATCATTTAAGGAACTGAAAGAGAAGTTGATACCCAGCCATTCCCTGGCACCCAACTCTCCTCTTGTGCAGCAGCATTTTCCACTACAGGGACTTTCTTACTCACCACTCCTTGTGCTGGTACCAAAGGGGGTGCTCAGCACACCCAAAGAAAGAATTTGACCCATTTATTTATATTGATTTTAGATATTCCCCTTACCAAAGAAAGCCCAAACCTTATCTATCTGAGTAAAATCAAGTGCACTCAGGGACATTCCTCAGCAGTGGGGTGTAATGAACACACTCCAGCTGCTCTCCAGTTGTTGTCCTGCACAGCCCTGGCATGCTCTGGGAAAGGAGCAGGGATGTGCCAGGCCTGCACACCTGCATCACTGCAGGGTTTGCTAGCAGAGAAATGGGCCACTGCCTACAGGGCCCAGGTGTGCCAGCACATCTAACTCACCTCCACCAAGGGATCTAAGGGGCTCAGGAACATTTTGTACTCTGTGCCTGTCAGATTAGGGAGCAGGGAACATGCTGCTGGAAGCACTCAGCATGTTACCAGCAAGGAACCTTTGAAGAAGACTTCCTTTGATTTCCACTGAAGCATTTAGTGGTGTCTGGGTCCAGCTGAAGCAACAGAGCTCTTTTTTTTGTCTTTAATATATAAAAAGACATTTTCAGTGCTGAACCCTCAGCACCCAGATTTCCTATACTGCAGTTGAGACAAGGATTCACAAAACCCCACCCAAACCCAACCCACCCCCACAATGGATACTGATAAGCACTTACAAGTCTCTCTCCTGAAAGCACCTCCAGGAGCTTGATGAGCATCCTCCCATCTCGAAGGTCAGTGTACAGGTCTGTGATCCTGCAGGACACACGAGCCAAGTGGGAATTCACCCACTTGGTGAAGGTCTTCTTCTGAACTGCCTCACGTTCATCTGAGGGGAAAACAACAGAATGTTACTCAAAATAAATCACAGCTCACGTTTCTACATGAAAATGGGATGTTCAATCCTTTAAGATTAAATCAAAGGTATGGCTTGTCTTTTTGGGAGAATCATTGATGAAATTAGGACTTTTCATTGAAAACCCACCATTCTTCACCCGCTGAGTTCACCTGCTGTGGAACACACACAAATCTGTAACAGATCCCCCAAAATACCACCAGTCCTTTTGGATTAAGACAAATATGATAGAGAGCAGAGACCAAAGCTTCCCACTGACTTTCTTCCCTTCTCATGGCAATATTTATTTGCAGATTCAACATTTGTAACTGTATTTACACATGAATTTTTCCATAACTGCATGCCTGAGGTAGACAAGCATTTATATCAAGCCATAGAAAAATAGATTCTTTCCACCTTTCCTTCCCAGAGTCTTTCACAACAGTTTATAGAAGAAAACATTGGCTGTGAGAGCTCTCTTACTGCACAGGCTCACTGCAGTCCACATTAATTCACAAACTCCTACCCAGCTCCTATCTGCCAAGCCCAGAGCTCTCAGACAGAAAACATTATACATCTCTGTGGTTACATTCTCCTGCCAAGGGCTTTGGATGAAGCCTTGTTAGCCAAAAGTCATTTCAGTGAGCTGGGAAATACTACAGACCAAATTTGTCAAAACACAGGTGCTCTGACTCGGCCTCTGGAAGCCACAGATGAATGGGAGCTCTGCTTTCCCAGGCAGACAGGATTCCTCTGTAAAGATGTTGGCACGTACAGAACAGGACATGAAGACAGATTAATCCTAAACTGCAGTGCCCACAGCTCTGAAAGCTCCAAGAATGTTGCTTAAAACACAGAGAATATTCCAGATGTGGCTGCCCAGGGGTTTGGTGGGTGCTGTCCTCCCAAAGGAAGGATGTGCTCCCTCCCTGGCATGGTCCCAGCATGTTCATAACCAGTCACTGCCTCCAGGACCTTGGGAAATGCAGCAAAAATCTGATCATGGTGATGTGGGATGACAAAGATGCTGAGTGTGAAGAGGACAGAAAGCTGGGGACCGAGCAAAATAAGAAAAGACAGTAAGAAGAGAAATCAGATAACAGAATGGGGGTGAGTGGGAGGGAGAGCTGACCTGCACTGAGTTGTGGTTTGCACAACTGCACAAACCCCTCCCTAAGATTTCAGTTCCTCCCACTTATTTCTGAACTTGTTCTTCCTACCCATATGGTTAGATTTGACCAAATCTACTGCCCTGAAACTGCCCCATTTTTAACAGCTTTTACCTACCTGTCAAGGTGTGAAATTACAAATGTGGCTTGGAAAAATGTCAAAGCTGGGGTTAGTGACAAAACAATGTGTTTTGGGTGAACTGACAGTTTGCACTTTTGTGTTTGCCCTTACCCAGTATGGAGCAGAGGATCTCTGTGATGGAGGAAGAGAACAGGAGATCAGAAGGAACTGCAGCTTGTGTCTACCAGCTTTAAATATATATTTTTATGAACTATTTATAGCAAGGGCCTGGGAATGCTGTATCTGCATGTCTGCTTGTCTAGTAATCCATGCCTTTACTTGAAGTATTTTTTTGAAATGAGTCACAGAAGAGAAATCTTGCAATAGTTGGTACTTTTAAAAGAAAATTCCATCAGAAATTGTCTCCTTTCACCAGCTCATACAAGCCCCAGAACAGCTCAGCAAGGTTGTTTATTTAATCACTGCAGCCTCTACACAGAAGCACAACATTCAGTGATCCCTGTGCTTACATTCATTCCAAAGAGAAATGCCAATGTACAGGACCAAGAAAATAGAGTTGGATATACAAATATCATGTAAAACAAAAAGAGCTATCGAATACCATCTTAAAGCCAACTATTAAAAAATATTTGGTCAAGAATTATGGTTATCAATAATTCTCCCAATCTGGGGTCACAGTGAAAGTAAAAAATGGGAAAAGAAATCCATGCAGCTTTAGTTAAAGGAGATGAAGAGTCAGGGCCTAATTTTGAACAGATGAAAGACATGATGTGGGAAATGCAGTGACACATCAAGTCATGTTGTGAAACCTTTGGAGCCATGGTATTAACTGACACCAGCCTGGGATCTTCTGGTGTTGAAAGCAAGGCAAGGAAGCCAACAGAGCAAGCAGCCCTGCCAGGACAGGGGAGACAGGTCCCTCCTGGGCACAGTGTCCAGGTGGCTCTGAGACTGCTTTCCCACCCCAGAACTTCCAGTGACCCCAAAGGAGGACAAAGTGCATTTTTCAGGCAGTGAGGACTCGGGGAAAAATCCCTGAAAGTTTGACTGACTTCTTGTCTCGAGTGTTGCCTCAGCATCCTGAAGCACAGAGAACTATCAGGGAGGCAGAGGATGGGAGTCCAGCCTGGCTGGAGGCGCTGAAGGTGCTGCCCTCAGGAGTGTTTTCTTTACTCTAGAGTTCAAAGGCAGTTGCTGCCTCTCCCCTTCTGCCTTCCCGTTTCCTCAGCCTTTGGGCGGCCCCGGTTTCCTGTTTACAGCGAGCGCTGCGGGGCCCGCTCGGTTTCTCGGGCTCCCGCCCCCGCCCCAGCTCCAGCTCCTGCCCGAGCTCCTCTCACCTGATCCCCACCCATCCTCTGTGGAACCGGCCTCCTCCTCTTCCTCCCTGCTGCCTCCACCATGCAAAACAGCGAGAGAGTCTCTGCTGGGAGCGCAGCTGTGCTGGGTCCAGCGCTAACTCCTCGCGCTGAGCCCACACTCAGCTTTTCACATGTGCTCCAGCAGCTTCAGTGCTGGAGCCATTCATGGCTTTTCACTCTCTTTCCATCTCTGCTCTGATTTACAGCAAGCAGGGACATCCCCGATTGTCCGGGTGCAGCCCCATGGAAAAACCCTGTGGCACCACACAAGGGCCAGGCCCCACATGCCACTGCCAACTTTTGGGGACAACCAGCAACTTATGTCAGAAAAATGCCACTGGAGAGACACAGCAGCTCTTTCAGGCTCCTAATGGGGCAGTCACCCAGGAAGGCCAGGCTTTATCCTGCTCTTGGCACAGGCAGAGCACAGCTCTGATTCTCCACTGACACTCTCAGCCAGAGAAGCCCCTGGAGGGAGAAGGCACAGAAGGCACAGCCTTTCTTACCCCCCATCACTTTGCTCCTCTTGCACTCCCACAACGTGGGAAAGCAAACCAAGCCCATTTGGAAATTGGTGTGACTGGGGTTGGTCATGTTAAAACCTCTCCTGATTATTTCTACATGGTGTTTCACAATGACAGCAGGTTTATGCAATGCTTTTATCAACCCTTTCTAACTGATAAACTATTTTTCTGCTCTAGGGTTTCAGGTTAAAACACACACGGAATTAAAACCAAGGAATTTTGATTGTATGTTTCAAATAAAGAAAGATAGGTACAGAAATGTGGTGCTTAGAGCCCTGACAATTTGGTTTAGCAAACAACACAACTGTGACTTTCTTAATGTGCAAAACCCTCCACAATAAGGGCCAGGTGCATCCATGAACCGTGACTCCAGGGATTTAACATCAGCCATGGGTCTTGAGTGCTATTTACAAACCTCATGTGATGGTTTTGACAAATATCCTTCATATTTTCAAAAACACAGTTATGGATTTTGAAGATTAATTAAAATGAGAGGATATGGGTGGAGCTCCAAGTGTCCTACAGCTTGTGAAAACATTTGTTTCCCAAGGGTAAAGAGAAATGAGCAACATGCAAAACACACAGAGCAGGAAAACGGAAGCCGCTCTCCGAGCAGAATCAATAACAGAGAATCCAACTTATCTTGGAGCAACACTGGGAAGGAAATTTCCTTTCTGCGGAAGGCCCCATGACAATGCCACCACCACACAGGGGCTTGCAAACTCCAGCACTGTGATTGTGATGCATCAAGGACTGACTTTGTTTAGGAGTTCAGTAAATAAACCAGAGCTGGTACACTGAAAGCATAAACTGAGCTGGACAGGATCACAAACAGGCACATAACCCCCTCCTCGCTTGAGGGGAGACCATTCTTCCTCCACTAATTTGATGAGAAAAAATCTGACAAAAATGCAGCCACTTTCTGAAAGCCCAGAGCTCAGTCCCCAGTGCAGGACAGTGAGAGGGGGGTCACAAACAGCACCCCCTCTGTCACACGCTCAATAGGGCTGTGCCACAATAATGGAGAATTTGTTTGAATAACTGCCCTGGGAAAGGCAGGGCTGCAGGAGCTGGCTGGGAGCAGCCTGGGCCCCGTGACCCTGGGTGCTCCCACATGCCTGCAGTCCTCATGGGCCCCAGGCCTCTGTGTGCAGCAGCTCTGACCACAGCCATGGCAGAGGTTACCTCTAACCTGCCTGCTCAAACCAGACACCCTGATCACTTCCATACCAGTCAAACCACATTTCCAGCACACTGACCTTGAACCCTTTTAAAATGGTAAATCTGTCTAGGCCATGCTGCTGCCAGCCCTGCACAGGTAAAATTACTTTGGGTATGTGACAGCTCTCACCAGCCCCTGGACAGGGGCAAAAGCCTCCACACAGCAAAGGGGGTGCTCTCAAAGGAGCCCAAACAGTGAAACTGGAGCACAAAAAGGAGCTGAAAGGAGCAGTCTGGGACAGCCCAGCCATCAGTGGCACCTGCAGCCTCTCTGCTGAGCCCAGCCCAAGGGCAGCTGCTCTTGGCAGTGGCACCGTCCACGGATCCCTGCAATACTTCAAGCAAAACAAATTACAGATGATTTTTAATCCCTAACTCCAAAAGCTCCATCTCCTGCAGGTTTCCATTTTATACTTCCATGCTAGAAGTAATTTCTCCAGCTTAAAATGATTATTTTTTTATTATAGCATCCAGTGTGTGCCCTACATGAAGCACTGCAACATCCACTGACTCAGAGATCAGCTGAGTGCTGTTCTAAGCACACCACTTCTGCTGATATCCACTATCCACAGCTTCCCAGAATTTCCCAGATTATATCCTCATTTCACAGAGCACAGAGAAAACAGAGCTTCCTTTCACAGGACAACATTCCCATTGCTCTTGGCTGTTCATGGTGCAGGATATTCACTCTATGTTTTCTCACAGATCCAAGGATGTGGAGTGAAATTGCCAGTAACAGTCACAGCTTCACAAATTCCAGCTGTGCTTTGAGGTTTTTCAGTTGAGAAAGATTTGTGAGGGAAGGGCAGATCAGCTACTGGGACCAGAATGTGGTGATCAAATAAGATTTTATCAGTAAAAAACAGAACAGATGTGCTGTGATAACCTTCACTGTTCGTTGGAATAAGGAAGAGCAATAGAGAACATGAAATAATTCTGACATGGCCCAGCTCTGATATTCCAGACAGGCTTGAGTGGAACAAGCTGGCCCTGAGGCAGGCAGAGCCCTCAGCAGCTCTGACACAGCTCCTGTGGTCGCCACTGCAGCAGCACCATGACAAACGGAGCTGGTGGCTCCTGCTCCTGCCCAGACCCAGGGCTGTGTGCTCAGACACAGCTGGGGACTGCAGCAGCCCTGGGCTGTGCCCCAGGCTGTGCCCCAGGCTGGGCCAGGAGGCTGGGGCTGGGTTTGGGTGCTCCTCACAGCCCAGCAGGACCCCACCCTGGGCTGAGACCCCGTGGGACTGCAGCTTGTGGGGTGTGTAGCTATGCAAAGCACTGAACTGATGCAGCACTAAATATAGCCCAGAGGGTAAAATGCACCTCAGTGGATCCACTGAGGATCAGCTGAGGAGGGAAACATCTGGTTTGGTAAACACTCCTGAAATGATGGCCTTTCCACATGGTCCCACACATGCTGCATTCATCCTTGGGCATCAGGAAGCCCAGAGAACAATGCACAAGCATGCACAGCCAGGCACAGACAGTCTAAATGGAAATACATTGGAACTGATCTATGGGGAAGAAAATGAAGGAAGGAGGAAGGATCAGTATTAGCCATCAGTAGAGAAAAGGAAATTTTCTCCTAACATTCAAGTTTCTTTTAATATTTAGGTGTCCTATAGCAATAAACTGAGCAGTGGATGCTGCTTTTCTCTAGCTGAAGATGACAGTTTAAGACTGAAAATTGGAATTGATAAAAATGGAAGAAACAGCTCAATGTAGAAAACACAAGTCCATAGTACACATATGCAGGAACGAGGAAAGAACTAGAACAAAACCTGCAGAAAGTCAGATTTACACATGACACACAGAGAACATGATCCACGAGGGTCCAGTGCTTAGAAAAATGCATCTCCTTCACTTTAATCTTGCTGACAGTTTACCATGGAGGAATGGGAGGGGAGCAGCTGATCATTCTCATGCAAATAGATGCATTTGTTAATGGTTATTTTATGGCACAAAGTAATCCGTGGAGTGATTTCCAATCCAAACTGGTGAGATCACACCAAAGCTTTTACGTGCTCCAGCATGACTTAAACAAGAAGTTGAATGCAAATGTTAAAGATGACAAAGCAATGAAGGGATTTTGTTTGTGCTGTGTTTAGCTGGTGATTTCATTAGGAGCAAAATCTTTGCTGCTTTCCCGACTCTGCTACATGGAGACAATTGTGGAGAAATCAGGGGTGTGTTCAGCAATCCTTTTGCTTTTACTAGGAAGCACCAGCCAGCTGCTAAATCCTATTAAATATCTACCCTTCCCCAATAAACGTTACAGCATGTGACCACTTTCACTGCAGAAAATCCTCTGGAAAAAAGGGAAAGCTACAGAATGCAGCGTGTGGAACAAACAATTCTGCTGCTTTCTCTCTTTGATGGCACTAAACCCCCCTCAGTGACATGATGCACAGGACAGTGTCCAGGAGCCAGCCAAGCACTGCAGGGTGAGGAAGGGCAGGTCCCTTCATGGTCTTTATTTTTACACAGAGTTTATGGCATTTTGGTGTCAGCAACACAAAAATGAACCTTCCACAAGCCAGATGCAGATTCATGTACAGGAATGATTATGTTCATCTCCAAAAAGTTACTGTAAAGCCTCCTACAGGAAATAAACATAAAAGTCATCTGGGCTTAACAGATTAAATGGGTGGAAGAACTCAGTTTTTGATTTATAGTTTTTGTTTCAGTTCAGAAGATAAGATGACATATTTAAGCAGATTTAGAGCAGCAGGTGCCCAGCTCTCCCTGCATTGGTGATGGCTGTGTGAGCTGCTGGTTTAACTTTGGGGGCCTGGAACACAAACCAGTGTAAGCATCTCCCACAGGATGCCCAGCTCCCTCTGAGGAGAGCACCCATCACAGGGCCCACTGCAGGAACAGCAGCCAGTCAGCTGCTCTTCTGGCTCTCCAGGAACTCCAGCAAATGCTGTTTCTGTATGAAATGCAAAGCAGCTACAAAAACACCCCCTTCAGTGGGTAATTCAAATGATTTAACACTTCTGGGGGCTGCTCTTGGAAATGCCTACACACACCTTCAGCTTCAACCACCACCACCTACCCTGGGTTGCACACAAATACTGAACAAAACTATCACAAGGACCAAGGCCTGAATCCCAAACTGTATCACAGAAACACAGACTTGGGCTGGACAGAATCTTAAATATCATCCAGTTCCACCCCTCTGCCATGGGCCAGGACACCTTCCACAAGGCCAGGTTGCTCAGAGCTCCATCAAGCCTTAAACATTTCCAGGGATGGGACAGTCACAGCTGCTCTGGGCAACCTGTGCCAGGGCATCACCACCCTCTTAGGGAAGAATTTCCTCTCAATATCCCGTCTAACCCTTCTCTCTGTCAGTGTGAAGCCTAACAGAGAGAAGGGTTAGACGGGATATTGAGAGGAAATTCTTCCCTAAGAGGGTGGTGATGCCCTGTCACTCCAGACTCTTGTAAATAGTCCCTCTCCATTTTTCTTGTGCCTTCTTCAGGCACTATCAGGTCACTCTGAAGCTTCTTTTCCTCAGGCTGAACAAGACAAATTGTCTCAGCCTTTCCCAAAGCAGAGGTGCTCCATCTCTCTGACCATCTTGGTGGCCTCCTCTGGCCCCTTCTTTCTCCTTTCTGAAGAAAGATGTTACAAAGCCATATCTACAGCAAAATAGCAGAAGTACAGATGAATAAAGGAGTAACTTTTTGGCCTCATGACGTGCAGTGCTCAAATGGGCCTCCTTTAAAAAGCAGCATGGAAAATGCCTCAGTGCTGTTGGCATTTTACACAAAAGGACACAAACCCCTCATGGCCAATTTGATGTCAGCGCTTGTTGCCACTTTTCCCTTTTGCGTAAGAAACAAATCCCTTCATCAAAAGGAGCATGGAAAAAGCATCTGCCTGTCCCAGGACACTGCAACATCCCCACAGAAGAACAATGAGAACCTCAGGTCACTGCACTGTTGCAAGCACACACAGTCTTGGGGGGTCTTGGCAGTTTCCTTTAAAACACATTATATACATAATGCAGGGAGGTGCCAGGGGATTTTTGAGGGGGACAGAAACATTTTTCTATACATGTCCAAAGCACTCTCAGACTGGCAGTGTTGAATGAGTATGAGAGAAAGGCTTGGCCTGGGCAGGGAACATGCCAGGTCCTTCCTTACATCAGATCCATCTCATTTCTCTCCATGTTCAGCAAACCCAGCAGAATGAGAGCTTTTACAGTGGATTCCCACTTGTCTGAGGGAAGGAAAGCAAGGGTAGGAAGAAGGAGCTGGAGGGTTTTGTTATTTCTGTTTTTCTCTTTTCCTTCCAGCATTCCTCCCTCTCCTCAGCACTGCAGGAAATGCAGCTGCTCTCTCAGCTACTGGCCCTGCAATTCCTACTGCTCCTGTGTGCCCAGCCTGGGAGCCTCCTTAGCCAGGGGTTTGGAAATGCAGAATTTTAAGTGACATTAAGCAGAGATGAGTCACAGAGAGATGAGCACCAGCACTCAGCATTCTCCATGAGGACAGCAAAGTGCATGGTGAATCCCACCTTTTCCAGGGCATCCCCTGCACTGTGGGTGACCACTGGCAGTGGCACATGCCACCCTGGAGGGAGGAGACCTGCCAGGATGCAAGGCTGGGACTCTGGAGAACAAATCCCTAAGCATGGGAGCTGCCCCTGCCTTGGGCAGGTGTGCTGGACCAAATAAACTCCTCTTCCAACCTGAAGTATTCTGTGATTTTATAAATTCCAGCAAGCTTAAACAAGAATAGGCCAGAAGACTGCACTACCAGTATTCCTATGGAATCCCACTGAGGATTTCAGGGGGCTGTGGGATCTCTTCTTTCATCTGAGGCACAAGTTGAGACATTACATGGTGAGAAAAGTCAAAGCTGCAGTATGTTTTGACCATGCTGCTGTAAAAACTCACTGCAATCAGAATGAAGAATAGATGAAAGAAAGCCAGACTTTTGTTTGTTTCATGTTTAAATGTAATTTCACCTTAATGACAGAGAAGCATGAATAGAAAATAAAGAAATCTACAATGACTGCATTTAATCCTTTCAAAATATTAAATCTCTGTGCTAAGGGATGTTATCATTATAATTAATTGCTGCTAAATTATAATTTTCATTATCACAGAAATATATTAAATGGAAGAACATGTATTTAAATAACCACTGTGTCGATCAGGGATTAATAAGAGCTGAATTCATAGCCTTGCTGAACAATGAGTTTAGTTCCTGCAGTTTCCATGGCCACACAATAATTTACTACTGTTAACTGTGTGCCACATTGTAGAGTCAGATGCACTGCACTGTGCTGACAGGATGCTGAATAAAAGCACCACAGGTAAGCCAGACCATAGCTCAGCAAACTAAATCCCAGAGGTGGAAACTGAATGAGTAACAGCAACAAAAGTACTGCAGGTTACAATAAAAATCACTTGTATAACTGAAAGAACCTTGATATTTATAAAATGCCATCATTTCTAAAAAGAGAGTTTTAAAAATGCATTTATTTTAATGAGATTTGATACAAACTGCTAATAAGAAGCATTAGAGGAAAAATCCTTAATCTTCTCTGGTTCTAATCTGCAAACCCATCATGCAGAGCTCCCAGGAAAGTCCTGGAGTCTTTGGAGTTTGGCAGAATTGACACCTTCACCTGTTTGCTTGCTCAAGAAAAGCTCCAGAAAACTGAACCATGATCTCACCTTGAACACACATTCCAGCCAGTCACTCTGTATAGTAAAGGAGTTCTTTAAGAAATCCATGTGGCAACTAAAGAAATAACAATAATAAGAAATCTTTCTTTTCATGCCACACCTACTTTATTGGGACTTCTGAGGCACAAACAAGTTGCACATGCATTCTAGTTCCTCACCTCAAAATTTTCTTACTTGCCTGTTTGATTCCAAGCCAAAGGTCATTTACTGATCTGCTTGTGTGGGACAATGTGACATGTTTAAGCAAAATCATTTTAGCCTTTGGAATTATGCAAGAGTGGGGAAAAGAGATCCCTTTCCAGCACAGTATTTCCTGCCCAGGTAATAACTTTCAAAGCAGTACCAGAAAAAAAGCCATTTGTTTGAAACACTCTAAAGTCTCTCTGAGATTTAAAAGGTGATGCAAATTTGAAGAAATTAGGGTAAAATTATACTTTTAATACTTTAAATGTGCATCTTCATCCAGAAACATCAATTGTTTCTTGTTTTTCTAGTCTTAAAAGTGGACTGGTGAGTTGTACTGATCGTTCAAGGCCTTGACTGCAACAATTGGAAGTCCCTACACGGGGACAAAGGTGTGGCTCCTGTGGAAGGGGTCCAGGAGAGCTCCCAAGTATTTACCTTCACTTTCTTTCATTTTTAGCACAATGAGAAAATGATAAAAGCACTCAAAGACTCCTGATCACAGTCATTTCACTGATGTCTCCTTAGCCATGTTGCACATTGTCTCCATATTCTGAGCTTTTCCCCTCAAAATGTGAATTGGTGATGTGGTGTTTTCTTTAAAAACCCCAAAACCAGAATAAAGCCCCAAACAGACTATGAGGTAATGGCAATTAATAAAGGAAAAGCAACTTCTGGAAGCTCAGTGTCTAATGACTCTCACTGCTCCCAGTTGTCTGTCAGTGTGACAGCAATGTCATTAGAACATAGTTCAGGTACTGGTTAAGCACAGAGCTATTGCACATTTGCACAGACTGTTTGTGTTTGCACCCATCTTACACCTCCAAATCCCACAGGGTGCACAGGCATGAGAATGCACTGTGGCACCTCACACTCATTTGTATGTTCCTGAAGCCTCAGTCACAACTCACTGATTTTCAGCTCTCCACATTTACACACATTTCACACATTTCAGCCCAATTCAGTTACACCAGAGTTTATGCAAAAGGCAGAGTCCCATGAATACACTCCTGAATGTGAAGACCACGGTGACCTGCACCTGATGCCAGGGAAATGTTTCTAAACTTGGCAACAGCAGCTATACCAGAAGGGAGAGCTGAGTTGTGGAGCACAAAAGGTGTTCTGGCATTAGGTGGCTCACACAGGGACACCTGAAACCTGCCAGGAACTGGATAGGATGGGCCACGTTCACAAGGCTGGAGGAGAGGGAAAGGACAGCCACAAACCCAGCACCCTGAAATGGGCACTGCAGGGATCACACCACCCTGCCCAGCCATTTCATTCAGGAAAAACAGGGGGAAGTCCCCTTGGAGCTGTTGTGTTATTCCCTGCTCGTCCCAGCCCTGCCATACCAGCGTGGGGAGCAGCTCTGCTGGCGCCAGGGCAGAGCTCCAATCCATCCCTGAGGGGGATGGCACTGCCAGGACGTGCTGCATGGTTAAAGGGTTTACATATTAGGTGTCCTTAAGTGTTGTCTGCTCTCCAGGACAACTTGTGACTGCTTTTATTTAGGAAAAAGTATGTGCAGTGAGGAATTAGCTGGAGCATGGCTGGCGCCAGGCGCTGAGGACACAGGAGCATCTTTCAAGTGGCACAGAGCATCATTAGCATCACTGTGCTGGCAAACACCAGGGCAAGCCAACTGTTAGGAGCAAAGGCTCCAGTAAAAAAGCTTTATATCATGGGAATTTTATTATATAACCTATCAGACATATTTATTTTGGAGGAGAGGCAGAGAGAGAAGCATTTAGTAATACATCTGCAGCAGGGGGTCTATGGAAAAAATGTTCCATAACTTCCACATCTCACCCTGTGAGTTCCTCTCATAAGGACTTAGGCCACAGCTAAGAGCAACAGGTCCAGATACAACCAGCTCTTAATCTGCTATTAAAGGCTGACAGATTATCAGGGCACCTGCACAAGTGACAGTGGCCAGGATGTCACCAAGGGAACAGTTGGAAAACAGTCTGCAGGCACTGCCAGTTTTCTGAAGAGCCTTCCTTGAGCTAGAAGTGGCACACTCTGTTCTGATCCCAGGGGAGGCCATGAGGATGAAACTCACCTTACACCCCACAGGGTGAACAAAGAGACAGGGAGGGAGAACACGAGACACTCAGCACCCAAATTATTGAACTTCCCGTGACGAGGATAACAGAAAGGTCAGAAGTTCAGAACACCACCAATATTTGATGTTTCCAGACACCTCCCCTATTTATTCAGAGCCTGCCTTAAGTGCCATTCCGTAATGGCTCTTACTCATATCAGCCTGCAATCACAGTACAGTCACATCTGTGATTTCACTGCAGTCTCTCCCATTATATTGCCAGGCAATCTGAGCTGGCAGAGGAACACACCCTGAAAAAAGCAGCCGTTGCATATCAAGGTCTAGCTTCCCTCCAAATAACTGTGGAAAGATACTAAAGTAGATGTAGAATTAATTATTACCCAAAGCAAACCGTAGTTAACTGACTATAGGTGGGATGATCAGCTTTTCACTTCTCTTTTTTCCTGGAACCAAATCATAATCAGATCATAATGCCAAAAACTGGAAACACTTCCTGGACAAAATGAGCATTAAGAACTGGACTTTGGAGGCTTTTTGAAAGGAGAAGGCAGAACCCAATGGTATTAGCATGGAGAAGCTGAAACCAAGGGGGAGTTGGATTTTGAGAAAAATGTTGGAAGAGGAGTGGATTTTAGAGACAAAATCCCTCAGCGCTGTGCTGTTTGTGCAGTTCCTTTTAATGGGGCTGCACTGGTTTATACTATCTGAGACGTGGGTGCTGCATATGGGCTGATTCTCTGCAGTTTGCCAAGCCATTAAATGAAATTTAGGTATCTTTATTAAACCACAGGAGTTTCATTCCAAGAAAAATCTGGGCAGCCAGCGTTTATTCTGTTCAGATAAACTCTTAAATCTCTTTGTAACCACATGTTGTTTTGTTTAATCTTTGAAGACATAAGGTCACCCTTTGCTTGTGATTAGAGTACTGTGGTCACACAGATCATGTTTGTACCTTGCCACTGCACTTTTTCCACTGACCCTTTGGTGAGCACTTCTCCAGCTCCTCAACCTGCAAACAGCCCCAACAGAACTAAAACAGGCGAGAGAACTTAAAGCCACTAATCTCAAAACCAAACCAATCCTAAGAAGCACATCCCCGGCCATTTTGGCAACACAGTAGGCAGAGATGTTTGAAGTGTCTGCAAGGACACCAAATATGCCTTCTGTACAAAGCCATTTGGGATGATACTGCTCTTTTTTTGCTAATATAAATAATACATAAGAATCATATTTGTGACCTCCTCCCCAAATAGTTAAAATCATTGCAGGACTGTGCATCTACTGATTCCCACCAAAGAGAAAACTACCCCTGTCCAGTGTCACTTTGTCACGTCCGTGTAACTGGGCTTGTCCTTTCAAGTTCCAGCTTACATTTTTATGAACAAACCAAACTTGACTGAACACAGAATTATCAGCACTTCCAGTTATCCCATGAAAAGGCCACTTGGTAATGCCAGCTCTTTCACAAGGCCTTTGAAAAGGCAGGAGCGTGGCCCCCAGACCATGTCCCAGTGGCTGCCTGCGTGTCTGCCGGGCTGTGCTGTTCCTGCACACTGAAGGGCCTTTCTCTGTAAGCTCCTTTCTAGGGAACAGTGGGGCATTGAGCAGGGCTACAAGCCTGGTTAATATTAGTTTGGCTACAGTAGTGCTCTCCCAACAAAGGAGGCTCTCAGCCCGGGATACCCTCGCTCCAGCAGCAAGTGCACAAGGGCTTTTGTGTGAGCGTGGGCTCTCCCAGCCAGCGCCACCTCGGGCTCCGCATCACAAGGCACAAGCACGAGTGCTCCCCGTCCCTCTGGGCCTTTCCCATCCCTCTGGGCCTTTCCCATCCCATCCCTCTGGGCCTTTCTCCTCTGACAGAAATGTGAGGACTCAGCTTGATGCTTTTTCAGGAGCAGTGAGCAATTTTGGGCTCACGTGCTCTCCTTAACTGCACGAGGCTCTCTGTGTGGACAGGAGGGCCACAGTGACTCTGGGTCCCAGCAGGGACAGGACGTGTTGGTGGCACAGCTGGGAATGAGGCCCTGCTCCCCCAGCACCCCTGTGCTCACCAGGTTCTGCTCTGCTTCTGCACTACAGCAGCCACCACCTCGTTCCTGCTGCGCTGAATTTCAGAGCTGCTGAAATGCCGAGTAATCCACGAGCTTCTAACTCTCTCCACAAATGACCCTTTGCTTTAAAAGGACTCGTTTTGAGTGGGAGGGGAGTTGTTTACTGATACTTATTAAACAACTTTAATCTTTGATGAAGTGTCACTTCACTCGGACAATCGCACTGGGATAAAGGCCATTACCTGCCAGGCCCGGATACAGACATCCAAATGGAATTTCAGATTTGATTTCTTTTGGGAAGAGCAAAGCAGATTCTCAGTCACTTTATTTATGATATTCTACCTCCTTTACCACAGCTCTGAACGTCAACAGAGACTAATTTCCAATATTTGGTGTAAGAGTTTTCCCAAACCCAGCTATTAAATGAAGATAATTCATTTTCGCAGGAGGAAAAGATGTCATTGTCATACCCTGCTACCTAATAGCTGATACTTAATACTTCTCAATTCAACTTAAACAGGAACAAAAAGACCTTCAGAGCTGTTAGTAATAAAATACTCATTTTATTCAGACTCTGAGCAGAAGGGGAGCAGTTACCAAACCACACACCCTGTGCTGGGATCTCACAGAAGGGGAGTTTAGTAGAGGGAAGAGAGAAAGGAGATTTTGTGAATCACATAATTAGATTTTCTTCACCATTTCTGCTAAGCTTAGATAGCAGCTCATCCACTTTAATAGTCAAAGCATGCACCCAACAGAAAACAGAGAGATGAAAGAAACTAAGGAAAAAGAGGAAATCACAAACCCAAATTGGGAAAGAGCTCAGGAATGGACGACAACCATTGTTCTGTTGTTTTATCACCACTTTCATCTCTGTCGTAGGCTTGTTTTATTGCCCCACTTTCCACACAACTTAATGGCAAAACCCACAATCCATTTGAATAGGGCTTTTGGATAGGAAAAATATTTGGGATAGGAGCCTGTACTCCCAGGTGATTACAACATGCCCATGAAACACTGGGATGGTGGAGCTTCTTGGACACATGGAATGCAGAAACACCCAAGGGCTGATTCCTGTGCTGCATTCCCAGATCCCTGAGCTGAGGGGATTTACACCAGTTGAGCACCACACAAATCATTTTGCTGTGGCTACATTTCTCCCACAGGGTATTCAAAACACCCCACTGTCCCATGTGAAAATATCTGCTTACAAGCTTTGTTTACTTCATTTCAGAGCCACAAAAAGTGCTCCAGAACTGCCCTTTTTAAAACAAAATTAGGCTAGAGCACCTAGAGATTTCTGATTGTTTTTAAATTAAGTTCCTTACACACACAGTTAAAAAATTAAATGTTACAAGCACACTCTAAATGAAAATTGAAGAGAACAGACTATAAAAAACTTGAGCCAATAGCTCAGAGTTGTAAATGTTCACAGTTATTTCAGTGAGAAGCCAAATCCAATTTAAATGTTTACTTTCAACCTGTATCAACACTGACCACATGAGCAGAAATACCTTACTCTTAGCTCCTTTAATTTGCCTTCTCTATCTCCACAAGTACCAAAACCCATGACCAGAAAAAGCAAATTTCTGCCCAAAAACTGAGTCAGGATTTGGATGTGTATGCAGGAAGGAATAAGGGCCCAGCTATCACAGAAATGCACATTTAAGTCAGTTTGGGATCCCTTTAAAACTCCTTGCAAATCTGCCAGGACTTCCAGCCATGCAGCTTGTGCTCAGGTGTTCACCAGAGTGGAAGACTGAAGTGAGCTGTGACACATTCAGGCTTTGGAGTGCTGCAGACACCAGAAAATCAAGCAAAATTTGCCACAGAAACAGGAATTTCCACTTTTGGTGGATCTGAGAACATGGTGGGGAGGGGGTAAACCAAAAATCCGTGTAACCCAGACACATTTCATCCAGAATGAAATTCAGCCTCGCTGCATTTCAGCTTGAACAGAAATTACCATGACAAGAAATGCCAGTGACCCATTTGGTAGACAAAGTAGGGTGTCCCAGGTCAGTAATCAGCGCCTGCAGCTATGCAGGTCACTGCCCCAGGAGACTCCAACCTTCCCAAGGAAAATCAGGAAGGGATTTCTGAAACTGCCTGCTCAAAGGGCACCCACGGGAGCACCTCCAAGGATCCTGGTGTCACAGAGGGGTCTCTGCCTTAGTGCAGGACAGCACTGTGACTCCTGCAAACTGCTCTGCCGGCAGCAGGAACTCCCTGTTTAACCTTGAGCATAAACAGGGATTTGGGGGAAGATTTTCTTGCAGCAAAAACTGTGGGAAAGCCCTGCTTGAGAACAGAAAACCAAGAAAATCTTCCTACTGTCCTTCAGCGTGGATGGGAACCAACCTACACATATACTCATACATGATCAAGCTGATTACCAGTGACCACCTAAAAATTGAAGTGGTGTGTGTCTCTTTTTATGCCAAACCTCCCTGGGTCATTGCAGATCAAAGGATTCCAAGCCAAGGAGCTCCTCTGCTGAAAGGCTTTTATCAGAGAGAGGAGCTTTGCCCCAAACACCCCAAATACAGTTGCATTCCCTTTTCTGGTGCAGGCAGTGCTGTGCAGCCACAGGCAGCTTTGTATCCCCATGAAACAGAGTTTAGAACACCTCTGATGAGAAAGGCAGCTCACCTTTCCTATAGTTTATTCCAGCGTCCAGTTTTTCAAAGATATTATTTCTAACACGGCTCGAAATAAAGGCACTTTCTCTCATGCAGCCTGAGCACCAAAACACACCAGGCTTTCAATAAATACCCGGTGTCCAGCCTGAAAGGCAGCATTACAAAAATGCCCAAACCTGAAATGTCCCACACAGCAGGACACACAGCAGAGCTCCTTTGAAAGCTGCCTTTCCTCTGGCACTTATCAGGAGTGCCGATCTAGCTCACCCCATCCCCCCAACATTTCACATTCGTAATTACCACTGGAAATCTCACACCTTGGGCTCAGCCCCGGAGCTGAGACCCAACTTTCCAATGACAGGGCAGGAGCTGATAGAGTCATCAAGCTCCCGAATGCCAGAGATGTTAATAAATACCACTGTCCTGCTAACCGGGTGGGGAAGAGCCCTGGAGCAGCGATGAAAGCTGCTTCCCCGTGCGCCCTTCCCGCTGGAAGGTGATACAGCTGCAGGGATCTCCTTCCAAATTCCTGACTTGTGTTAACCCTTCCTGCCAGCTCCTGCCGTGCCCAGCAATCCACAGGAATTACCATAGCACAGGCGACAGCCTTCGTTTTACAACAACAACAAAATATCTGGTTTAATTTGCATTTAATTCTTAAATGTAGCAGGACAAACTCTCCACTGACAGAACCTGCACAAGCTCCATGGCAGCGTGTTTCCCACAAACAAGTTTTGGGGTTCTGTCTTTACTTGCAGGAGTAACTGCAGCCGTGCAACCTGATCCCTCTGTACTGCACAAGTGGCCATGAGAACCAAAACTCCACGCCTAGCTTTGAGATGATAGCAACCTCTGATAGTATCGCTCACTTATCGTTCCAGGACCAGGTGAACTAAGCATAATAGGAACTTACTGAAACTTAGTAAAGGAAACACAATTTGCTAAAGCATTTTTCTCCCCACACCTGTGGCAGCATTCTCACGGGCACTCTCAAGCATGCCAAACTCCTGGATTATCGACACCGGCCTTCAGGGCTTCTTTTGACACAAAGGGAGTCTTGATTCACTCCTAGCAATGGCTCCTGCCACATCCTGCTTCTCTCTGGCCCATCAAGGCAAATGGGAGCTGGGATCCCCTGCCAGGTGACCCTTCCAGGGGCAGAAGGAGCCGGTCTGGTCCCTTCAGTGCAGTCCCACAGCCTGCACTGGGTTTCACACCCCAGCAGGACTCCCCAGCTGGAAAATCTGCTTTAATCACCCCACAACCATCATCAAGCTTCCCTACAATCATCACTTCAAGGCATTTAAAAGAGGTGGAACATAGGAGTGCCAAGGGAATCAGGTATGATGTGAATTTGCTTTGTCCACAGCATTTTGGGGCAGAATTAGGCTGGCTCCTCTCCTCATGTGAAGCTGGCAGTGTCAAACCTCTTGTGTTGTCTATCTTAGGAAAGAGGAGACCAGGGAGAGTTGTCTTCTATACCCATTGCTGGTTCAGACTTCTCTTTGTACAGGGCCTGAGCACTTGCTCTGTGTTATTTTGGACAAAACAATACACTCCCAAGTGCTTTTTTTGAGGAAAACTCAACATTCACTAGATCTAAACAGTACCTTGCTATAATCTAGTGCAAAGCTAGGGATTCACATGGGAACTGTAGGAACTGTGAAGAAAAGAGGGGAAAATTCAGTGTGTGAAGGATATGAGCAGAAGTTAATCTGTGTGGTGCTGATGCTGGTGCTGCTCCAGAGAGCCCTCCTAGCCAGAATAGGAGGGGTGAAACAATTATCAAGGAGTATGTGATTATTTGAAATGCATCTGCTCTACTTGTTTGTACACCTCCATTGTGAAAGTGGTAAAACTGGTGATAAATCTCCAATTTAAAAAAATTACATATATTCAGCTCATCTGCACTGGGCTTGAGCCTTGCCCAGTGCCACAGAACACTCCCTGTTCCCACCAGAGCCTTCCAGCAGGAATGCCCTGAAAACCTTACAACTCCAAAACAATGGCTTTGTAGACACTCTTCAAGCAAAGAGCCTCTAATCCGAGGAAAGACCTCTTGTGTCAGCAGAGTTAAGCCACTCCCTTTCCATCACACACGATATTTTGTATGGTTATTTAGCATTTCATGGAGTATCTGGTGCATAATTTACAACATTGCCTGCACCTATGCTCCACCCTGAACAAGATCACTGGCAGCACTCCTTTTCAAGCCTGTGATGTGAATAAACAGCCACAGGATGGTCTGCTGCAAAACTGCACAGAATTTACTGCACTTTATCTCTTCTGCTGGAGGAAATTGCAGTACTTTAGGGAGAGCACTGCATCTTTTTTTAACCTTTTTAAGTCAACTCAGTGCATTCCACTGAAGGGAAAACTCACTTTCTGTGCTTTCAACAAAGCAGTCTGCTTTCCTCTTTCAGCGTGATGTAAACACAGAGATAATGGATTCCTGAAGCAGTGACCCTGAAAATGATAAAATCTGCCTTCTTTAGACTGCTAACTAAACCAGCAAAGAAAGAGGCATGAGCCAGGTTTTTCTTCATGCCACAAACTTAGTTCTTTCCAACACAAGTACCACAGCCTAAGATCTGACAGATGTCCAAGATAAAGCCTGTAACGCATTCCCTGTGTGCAAGTTTGAAGCCTGGACTTTCCATGCCTTGTCCCGGGAATTTCCATGTTCCCAGTGTTTAGGATGCTGTCATTTTGCCTTGTTACATGCAGTGTGCAGCCATTGCTGTGAGTCAGTTTACAAGATAAACCGAGTGCTATGAATGAAAGATTTTTTTTCCCCTCCCTCCTTAAGCCAGCAAATAGAAACATTCTTTGCACTAACCAAGTTCTTGCCCCCTCTCTGACAGGAACCACAGACCACACTTGCAGCACAGACCAGAGTAAATTAAGAAACATGCACAGAAGGGCAGCACTTCACTGTACTCAAGCTGCTCTGGGACTATCTCCAGAGTCACATGGATCTAGAGGAGGAGGTTTGGTTTCAGTGAAGAATTCTTTTTTATTTTGCAACTGCAATCCCAGAGTTCATTCATTGTTGGGACGTGTCTTCCACAGAGAAACAGCAGAGCTCGTTTTACCCTGCCTGAGGCACGGAGCTGCTGGGCACCATCCTCCCCCTGCACCGGGGGTTTGTAGCCCGGGCCAAGGCCTACCCTCCCTGCAGAGAGCACACGGCACCCCCAAAATAACCCTCTGGTTCTTACACAGACTGGGAGTTTGAGGGGAAAATATTAAAGGACATTCTCCCTGTCCAAAAGCAAAGAAAACTGGGAACGTTAAAGTACAGGAGTGCTTTCTCAGCTATCTATAGCGTGAGCAAACGAATTCGTTAGGGAATTATGCAACTGTTCTTGGTTTGAAGAAGTGAAGCCACCCGCCTTTGCAGGAGTACACAGGGTTGGAAAGGGCCCTTGCACTGCAAACTGCACCCAAACACAGCTAGGATTTATGAGTGATAGCCACTTTTAACTGTGCTTTATTTAAGGATAAAATAAATAGCAGGCTGCTTCCTCACTCTCCCCCTTTTTGTTCTAAGAGACGTGGTGTGGCTTAGCCCTCTTTGCAAGGCTCAGAGGCTGGACACACACCTTAACCCCGTGAAAGGCTCGGGGCACCTTCGTAGTGAGAAAAGCCACACAGTATCCCTTAAAAGAACTCAGAGCTTTTTCCCACAGCACCACTCTCGTCCTCTCTCACTAACACCTTGGTGCAAAGAGAATAAGCCGGGACTAACATGTTTACAAGGATCATAGCATGGCAACACCTCCAAAAAACCGGCACAGGCTTACCTTGTAACTGCTTGAATCGTCCTTCTAACTGGTTATAGTTATACGGCACCTGAGCTGCATATCCTGGGGACAACGGCCCGGGCATACTGGTTGATTTTTGTAATTCCATTTACAGGTAGCGCAGGGATACGATGAACTGCAGCATAAAGGAACCACAAGTTTCTTTACCACACATCCAGGTAAATCCCAGCTTCCTCCAGTAGTTTGGCGTCAGTCCCTAGCGAAAACGCTCCCCCCTGAGCCCTAAGTAAATAACAGCTTCGGTTCAAAATCCAGCAGTGTGGCTTGGCGGTAAGCTCTCTGTAATGGATTCAAACGTAAAGCACCAGGAGGGTGGTTTGTTGGGGTTTTTTTCCCCAGTTCCACAACAGGCAACTCTGAAGTGCTTGAATGCGGTTCAAATGCTCGTCTGGCTCTGGCGAAACCAAGTGAAATAAAAGCAAACGCGCGATTCAGGCCGAGGTAAAGGCAGCATGGAGCCACGCGCTGCCGCCCTGGCCGGCGCTCCCAGGAGCCGCGCACACCTCAGACCTTTCTGCTGGTTTGTAATATAAACAGCAGCCGCCCGGGCGCAGGCTGATGTCACTCGATTACCATACGGTGCAGCAAAGGAAGGCTGTACCAAGGGCGAAGGGGCGGCGGAGCAGGGGAAGAGCGGCCCGGCTCATGCAACGCGCCAGCGAGTCCTTCCGCCGGGGCCGGGAGCGGCTGCCCGCGGGGTCCCGGCCCCGCGCTCCCGCACCACCGCCGCGCACGGTGGTACCTTCCCAGCTGGAATTACAACCTTTTGTTAGGAGCCTCATGTAACGGAAAAGTCTCAGATTACTATCACTTGAAAAGGAGGGCACTTTTCTTTATTTATCTGCGGGGCTGTCGGCTTGCAGAAGCACCACACGCACACAGAAGCGCTCATTCAGTATTTAGCACCAGCCGAGGAGGGGACGCGGGGAGATGTACGCTCCAGCACACCGGGAACAAACGAAAGCTTTGTCGAAAGGTTCTTTAAACAGGCAATTCCTGTCACTTCGGTTTATGTTACTTGACGATATTGAGGATTTTGACATGCCCTGTGCATGTGGCTCCCTGCCCAGTTATCAGTGTGCTGGGTATTAGTGCAAGATTAATGGGCTGTGCGCGGAGGGGGAGGGCTCTAACGTAAATGAGGATGCCTGGCCGAGCTCTGACTGGCACCTCAATACCCGCCCGAAATACAAACGTGCACAGCAGCAGCAGCAGCTGGGCTTGGCCCTGGAAGTCAGTTCCTGCAGATGGTATTAGATACAGGATGTCAGTTTTCCCTCAGGGACTTGAGCTCCCAGCCCTCACTTAGTTGTAAGTGAAATTAAAAGGTCAGTTCCACATTCATAGTCTCCGTATATAACATTTGCCTGTTCATTTTTAAAACTGCTGATAATGTTCACACAAATGTTTTTTCTTCTTGCATTTCCAAATTCCTTTCCACTGGAATCCATGTTCTCTCCTCCTCCCACTCCATCCCTTCATTAAACATTTCAAAATGTTGCCTTTGTTTTGATACTGTCATTTCACAAGGTTTAAGCCATATAGTAATTTCTGTGAGGACAATTTCTGTGGGAGAAGCTCAGCCCACTCCCTGCTCACTGCAGCCCAAGGTCCTGCTTGGTGCAAGGTGGAAATTCAACCAGCCATTACCAGCACATCAGGGAACAAATGTGCACAAAGTCCAACCATGAACACTGCCAATTTAGGGAGAAGTGATGGAAGCTGACACTTCTCAGCTGAAGCTGGGGTTTCCAAAAACACATGGACTGTTGAAAATGTCTGGCACACTGCTCCTGAGGTCATAAATGGATTTAAAATATTTATGGCTTTCAACTGTACTGTTTTACTTAAAGCACCACCATAGCTCTAGTCCAGAGTTACTTATATTGATAGAGAAGGGCTTTTACTGGGGTATTTCAGTGCCTCCCTTTATTTCAGTATAGCTGTATTTAGACAAGACTCCTGGCACTACAGCACACCTCAAGCAGAGCCTAAAACATTTCTGAAAGCTGGCCTCCATCCTCTCCAGCACTACCCAATGGTCACAAAGGACTCCTCAGCTGCCCCAGACAGGTTTTACAGTACCAGGGAGGAAAGTGGCTGTGTAGGGGACCAGGCCCTGCGGGCTCATGCCCTAAAAACATGTCTGGAAGGAGTCAGGGGGACCTGAGGAAGCACCTGCAGTTGCAGCCCCAGCAGGCAGGATGCTGCTCCCCAGACAACAATGGGCTGGTGTGGCTCCTGCTAAGCCCTCCCCTGATAATCTCTGTGCAGCCAGCTGTCCCTCCAGCACACAGCCACCCACACCAGCCCTGGCCATGGGCTTTCCAGGGAAGAAGGGCAGCACAAAATACCAAAGGCACCCAAATTCCCAGGAGCAGAGCTGGGTAAGCTGAGCCGTTAACACAGCAAGGTGAACTCTGCCGAGCTGGAGGAGCTCGTTTAGCCCAGCACACAAGTACAGGCTTATTTCCATCACAGATATTTCTCCTGTAGCTTCCTACCAACAGCAGCTTTTGCCTGCCATGCCTGACCTACGTTATAATTAAATGCAAACCCTTCCCCTCAAGAGCAGGCAGGCAGCCAGGCCCTACCTGCAGGCATATCAACTCATTCTGTCCCACCTTGAGCAAACAGGTGTTGCTATGTGAGCTCAGAAGGTAAAACTAAAGTCCAAGTGACTGATGGGGAAACTGGAGCATTTTTAACACCATGAAGGCCATAAGTCAGGAACTTTTCCCCAGCTGAAAGCTTTCCCAAAACTTTTGGCAGGCAATGCACTAATGCATGTGGTCATTATTAAAAATATTAAGAAGTAAACTATTACAAAAGGAAAATATTAAAGCCTAAAAATAATTATTTAGCTTAGGCCCATATAAAACACAGACTGGTTTTACCCACACCATCATGAAACATTAACACCACACACACACATTTACGTTTCAGCTTGTCCCCTGTAGGACAACTGAAGCTGGCAAGCTTCAGGAGATATTGAACAACATTTGGTGTTTGATATTTTTTTTGTCTCTGTCCCTCCCATTTCTGGCCTGCCCAGTAGCACTAAACACTCCCTTAAAGGGAAGGAATTGCAGCAGGTATGGAGCAATGGAGGCTACACAGCGAGTAGAGGGGAAAGCTAAAGGAAAAGGGAAGAACCTGTGCTTGAACTGAGCTAATTTTGTTCAAGGTTTGATAAACAGAGACACCTGATGTGTTGTCAGCAGCATTTGCTGTGAGTGTCTGACCTCATCTGAGCTGCCATCCAGGTTGGCATTTGGGCAGAACAATGTGCCCCCCAGCAGCAGATGTGACAGACCTTGCTGCTGATGGTTCAGCTCCTGGGGCTGGCCCTGGTGCCAGGCTCAGCTGCTGCTCTGCTGGGCACTGCTGTACATCTTAAAGGCTCTGCTGAACAGGTTGGTGGGAATTCAGTGGAAAGAGCAAAGCAAAATGGGGACATGTCTGTGTTTGTGAAATGCTACACCGTATGTAGCAAGGCTGCTTCCAAGTGGGCACCCTGCCAGCTCCCCACCGGTGTGAGTCACACCAAGCCTAATCCATCGGGCTGCTGCTGCCTGCAAATGAGAGAACCTGAGCCCTCTCCTGCTGCCTGTGGCCACGATGCACCGGATCGATCACAAGGCTCTGCATGCACAAAGCCCTTTGTGACACCCCAGTTCTACTCATTTTCCATGTTTATCTTTAATTGACTAAGCCCTTGACAACACTAATTAGATAATATGTTATGGAGGGGATTGAATGCTTTAAAGCCATAGATAGCTTTGGAGTGCTGGGCCAAGTGCAACTTATCACATCAACACAGCTGGAAATTGTCCATGCTGTAATTCATTAGTGGTTACAGTAGTGGAGAAAAAGAAGGACCAGATCATACATTAATCTTAGCATATTGAGGAGGGAGGGGTGTGCTGGGTTTTGGGTTTTTTTTTTGTTCTCTAAATTTTGTTCTCATTTTTTTGCCCATAACTGTGGAATAACTTCTGCAGGCACAGTTTGAATTGTCCCAGTCTCACAGCACCTGCCCGGTGATGATGGCTTGTGTACTAGTTCAGAGTGAATAAAACACAAGTGATTATCCACTTAGCCATAATGCAGAGTGTCCTAGCTGACATGATCAGAGCTTTGCAAAGCCTCAAGGAGAACGAGAGGTTGATTACAATAATATTATGAACGTACAAGCATCATTTAGAAACAGCTGCTTACCCCAGAACACAAAAGGCTCTCTCCTGGGCTCTGTCTTTACATGGTTCTGAAAAATGCTGCTGAAGTGAACGGGTTCTGACACAAAGAAGAAAAAACTGGGGTTTCTAAGGAAGAAACTAATGTTAGATCCAGCAAAAGTGCCTTCCAAATTCCTAATTATCAATGTTTCTAAGCCAGAGCTTACAATAATTATGAGTCTGGTTAATCATCACCCTTGTCTTTTCTCTTTACTCTTTCTTGCTCTTGTAAATTCTCTAGTTGGTGGCTAACTAGGGAAAAGAAAAAAAAAAAAAAAAAAAGAAAAAACTACCAAGATAAAAAGGATGATTTATTAAACTAAAATGCCAGAGAAATCACGTAACGTTTTGCTCCTCTCCTGAAGGTGGGTCCTACACATCCCCTAAGTGCTACAATTAGGAACTGAAAACTCATTATCACCCTTGCCTCCATCCTCACAGTAAAAACAAAACCTTTCCTTATATGTTGGAGAAAAGAGAGAGAGGTTTTGCTGGGGATTTTTCTAGAACATAATAGGAAATAGTTATTTTTACCCTATTTGACAATTTGCATAACATGAATCCTCAAGAGTTAGCTGGTTTCCCTCCAGTTTTTTATCTAAGATGCTGGAAGCAGGGAGCAGCAGCCCACACACCAAGCAGAAATGAGCTGCCAAGCTCATTATCTCTGCTGCAGGTACTGGAGGAACAGAGCCCTTCAGTTTGTAACCTGCCGTGTCCTGCATCACTTGGTAACTCTCTCCATGCTGGGGAAATGAATCCAAGCAAACCAAGAGATCTCCTCTTCAGGAACATTTCCATTTGCAGAAAGTATCATCTCAATGTTTCTGTTTGAAGGGGATTTTAGGACAGTGGCAATACCCTGTCACTGGTTCCTCCCAGTCCCTTCCAGATACATTCTCTGTGACTCACATGGGCTTTGGAGAGCCAATGCAATACAGAGGCAAGGAAAAGAGGCCCATTAAAAAGTAGATCAGGATTTTTATTTCAGAAGGGTCTGTTCACATCCTTTCCTTTTGCCTTGTCTGGCCTGGCCTTCCAGCTCAGCTCTGAGTCCCAGGTACAAACCAGCTTTGGGCTCCAGGTGAATCTCTAGGTTGTGACATCTGAGACCAAAACCTTTGGGAATTTTCACACAAACCAGGCCAGAATATCAATTTATTGCTGAAACTGGGTCAGTTCCACCTGGTTTCAGGTTTCAGTTTACATAAGTCCCAGATTAACAGGAAAGTTGACATGACTTTTGTAACAGCATGTCCTTGCTAACTGCAGGAGTCGAACTCCTGCCAGGAAGGACAGCAGGGAAGAGCTACAGGAGGCACTTGCAGAACATCTCAGAAGAAATTTCTGTTTCTGTGGGTTTGCATTCCAACCTGTACTGCTTCCCATACCCCATGAACTCACCAACACAGGGAAGTCACCCTGAAAAGCTGTAACTACATTCCCAGGTTCTATTTGCTGCCATGGAATGCACTTGGCTTGCTCCCTGACATAGATGGTCAGGCCCCACAAAGCCTGTTCAAATACAGCACTGCACAGGTACAGCTTAACACACTACTGCCTGTGAAATTTGGTCATGAAAACACTTGTTCATTTTCATGCAGAACATTCTTTTTTATGGGTTTTGATTTGCTTTTTCAGAAGCTGGCATTATTGTCACTGCCTCCCTCTCCTTTGTTTTCCACCTGAATTGCACTTATGTTTATAGGTATGGGAGAGAGACACAGAAATGCCCACAATCCTTTTTCTCCCTTTTGCACCATTTTGTTTTTCTTTCTTTTTCTTTTCAGTCTGACCAGGAACACAGATACACTGTTGCTACACCATAATCACTCAGGCATGACAATTCAATATCTTGCTACTCTTGAGTAAAATGGAAATTGGGTGGAAACAAGCTGCAGAATACAGTGATCTTTAAAAATTTCCACAAGCCAGAGTATGTTCCTATCTGGAAATTGCCACTCTCCAGGAAAAAAGCATAGTGATCAATTGACAAGTATTAACTGTGTCCAGTTCATGAAGTTATTATTCCAGAGCAACCGACTTCATTTTTATATGATGTACTGAAAAAATAATACATTGTACAAGGAGATGTGCAAACACTGTCACTTGACACCTCTCTGCCTTCAAGGCTTAATAAAGGAAGAAAAACTTGAAAAAATCCTCACACAACACACACATACAAAATGCTTGACAATAAAAAATAGTAGTGATTGCCTTGCTCACTAAAAGAGCTGAAAACTGTTAGGGAGAATGCTGGAAACTAAAGAAGTGGAACTTAGAAGTGGATTTTCATCACCCTTTCTACGTGGCTGGTTCTCAGCCCCATTCCTGTTCTTTTTGCCTCTTCCCCATCAAGGAAATTCGTCTCCAGGCAATCTGGGTTTATATCTCTCCAGGATATTACCTCAAGATAAGAATCAAAGCTCTGATCCTAGGGAATGATTTCATCACTAATCTTTCCCCATTAGAGGAGCTCCAAGGTTAACAGAAATTAGTAAACATGTTTGAATCCTGCACGAATTTCACTTTGCAGTGTGCTCTGTTAGACATTATTTATACTTCAGGGAGTGCTTTCAGGCAGTATCCCAGCAACAAATAGAAGGAAAAATGCAAGGCACACTGCAGATTTGGCTGAATAAATAACATAAATACAGAAACATTGCTAGTTAGATGCTAAAGACATGAGATGAGAACATTTTCTTCTGCATACGCATTTTTTGTGGAAAGACTTCTTTTGAATTACAGACTCATGACTAGGTTTTGAAATTCATCCATGGCTAAGCTCACCCCTGAGAGAAGTCATAACCTTAAAAAATATATATATTGCCAATATTGGCATGTGGTTTCTATTAAAAAAAAATCCTTTCCATTAAGATTATTCAGCAAATTATCTAAAAACAATCTCGTTATCACAATGAAGGGTCTCATGGTTTCTCTGCATTAAATATCCCTAAAACATTGACTCCAACAGCAAAGAACATTTGTAGCCTTCTCAGTCTTCAGGTTTCCCATGAAGGGCCACCTCTGGTCACGTTCCCAGCTGGTGTAAGACAGCATGGCCTCAGAGCAGCCGGGGGGAATCCAGTTTATACCAGGTAACAATCTGGCTGGGAGGTCTCCTCTAAATTGTCAACTTCAGCATATTATCCCAGGCTTAAGACAGTGACTGGCTCAGCTCTCACTGACTGCACGGAGGGTGTCTCCCAGGGAGCATTTTTCCTTTCCCAGAGCAGCTGCTGCAGCCAGAGCTCTTTACCCCCCCTTCACAACTCCTGCCCTGCTGATGCTGAACGCTGCCTCCCACTCAGCTCAGAGTTTTGGGGCAGCCAAAAGAACGTCCCTTGGTGCTCTTACTCTTCACTGATGCCATGGGGATGAATGGATGAGGAAAACTGGAGTAGACAGGAGAGCAGTGTGCTGTGCTGCTCTGGGAATGAAGGCACAGCTCCCACCCAAGGAAGCTGCCTCTGGAAGTCAGTGCAGTGCCAGGGTATTGAAATGCCCAGGTATGGCCACACAGGCTGACGTGCTGCAGGATTATCTCCAGGCACAGCTCACAGGTAATATCCCAAAGGCAAACACACCTATGCACACAGAGTCAGCACACATGCATCAGCTTTCCATTGGCTTCCTCTGGGTACACATGGCTTTTTATATTTAGGCTTAACTAGAGAACAGAATTCTCTTGTACCTTATTTTGTTAAATGACTGCATTGCTGTCCAGGCACAGAGTCCTCTGTGCATAAGGACTGGCTGATGCCTGGAGCTCTCCTCAAGGAACTGTAAGAAGCAGATATGGACCTGTATTCCAGCTCAGGAGCTTAATGAACAGGAATTCCAAGATCCAGGGATCAATCAACACAGGCTCATGCTGGCAAGATGCTGGGCTCTCCTGTATACGTGTCCAGCTCAACAGTGCTGAGTCCTGAAGGGATTTCAGTGGAGACACACAATGACGGCAGCACTCAGACTTTCCAGACTGGGGCTGCCAGAGCTGCTCCTATCCTGCTCCATCCCCAAAGAAACAATAATCCTCTTTTTCCAGCCCCAGCTCATCCTGCCTGAACAATGCATGCCAGATTGCAGTCATTCACCAGGATGCAACCACTGTCATGCACCACTCTGTTACTAAGTGCTCATAAATCCTGTCCATGGAGCAGACAAGCACACGCAGTTCCAGACAGTCCCTAAGGTACATTCAGCAGGACTTCTTCTCAGCAGCTTGGGCTCCACTCAAGAGGCTACACAAGGCCAGGGATCCAATCAAACTACCAAGAACCTGACTTACACTTTGTAGTTTGCAACATGACTTTGATTCTAAACAGAGAGGGGGCAAACCCCCCAGCCATGCCCAACTGAAACCAAAGATCACCTTGTTACAGCAGTGAGATACAAATGACCTGGGTACTGAGCTACATTTTCTATCAATGAATACATTGTTTGCTTCTACTTGTGAGTTATTTTACATTTCACAGAGATACTGGCTCTTCTTTTTGGGTCAGTCTGCTGATAATCTTTAAAAATAAACCCACTAAGAACAAAGTATTATTTATCATCTGGTTTTTGCTATCTGCTTTAGAAGCAGCTCTCCAAGGCAACCTTAAAAGCCAATGCATTAATGCACAGTGGCAGATGGGCTGAGCTTTTCCTTGCTCTCTGCTAAGAGCACAGTGTGCATCAGGAGTCCCAGCCAGCACCACAGGTGACATGTGGCAGTACAGCAGCCTCTCTGCTGCCCTGCTCCTTCCCTTTGTGCCTGCATGACACACAACACACCAAATGACACTGCTGCTTCTAACAACTGCACATTCTGGGAAGGTTAAAAACGACAGAAGAAATTGTTCCAGAAGTAAAATCCAGAAGGAAACCATAGGGTGAGGTCAACATTTGGAAAAGCTTTTGTTGAAATAATTCCATCAACTTTTATCTGAGCAAAACAAGATTTTTCAAAATAAGCTCTTTCATGCTCAGCTGGGTATGCCTGCATTAGGCCTGTATCTCCAAACAAACCCGTGGGCTGACAACCAGCTCTGCCACACCAGTGCAGTGCAGATTTCACTGCTCTAAGTCTTTTATTTCTGTTTAGTCTCAAGTGAATCCTTCATGTGCCCTCTCAAGTTGATTTACAAGCATCACTATAATGCTAAGCTCTCCCTTCTTATCACTTGCTGCTATTAAAATTAGTGACTGATTTTCAAGTCCTGGACAGCTCAGGTGCAGGATACTTAGGAAACACCCTGCAAGAGCTTATTCTCAGTGTGCTCTTTCAAAGCCAAGAACAAATCCAGTGTTTGTTCTCTTGAGCTCTAAATCATTGTACTTTGCCCTTTTTTATTGGTTTGAGACCTGAAACTTCATTCTGTATGCTCAGAGTGAAACACAAATTTTGCTATGAGAGAGATGCTCGACAACAGGGCCAGGCAGGTGTGTGATACCTGGAGAGTACTAGAAGCAGAATCTTCCTTCTCACTTCTTTTTCTGGTTTTCTGCTGACTTTTTGCACTGCAGCTGTGGGGGGAATGGCTCAAATATCAGGGCCACAAGGGGCTAATTAGCCCCACATAAGGTACCCAGAACTTTCCCACTGTAAGTTTTCTCTAATTTTTTTAACCTTATGAATGGCTATTCCACTATATTAAAAAGAAAACTATTTCAATAGTGTAATTTAAGGAACAATTTCAATGTTTTTTTTCCCTCTTGCTGCTGGGAGAATTTAAGGGACTGGCATGAATGAGGAGCCTATTTTGGGCAACTAAGGAAAGCTGCACAACAAATGCAGCCTCCTGGCCTGCCCTGCAAGGCTCGTGAACACCACGCCGTGCAACACCAGTGAGTGCCCCGACCTACGCACGGCCACATGGGTGAATCTGGAAAAGGAAAGCTCTCCTGCCCACACCAGGAAAGTCCTCTCATCTCATAAACTTTGAAATTGGTTTTAATTCGTGGGCCAGAGAGCTGAGTCACAGACCTGCTGGTCACTTGGATGAACCCACAGGATAAAAGGGCAAAATATAAATGAGCAGAAAAGCGAGTAACTGTAGCCAAGTTTAATATTGAATTAGCTAGCTGAAGGAATGGAAAGTTCTGGAGGTGACAACTCTCATGCTACTGAAAACAGCACCTGAGCTGGCAAGCATGGCATACCTGAACCTCACAGCCTAAAGGCTGAGTGTGAAAAATTCTGCTGAACAACTGAACTGTTTCTTAAGATTTTTGCAAGAGCTTCATGCAAAACCTAAGGAGCTGCACAACAAATCCTTAGTTAGCTAATGGTCCTAGACAGACGAAATCCAACCCTTGAGGATTTGTGAATGAGGAATCTTGCACAAACACGATATCTTTTTGGCTCCTACAGAGCAGGTAGAATTACCTGGTCTTCCAGCAAGACCTTCCAAAGAACCACGGAGAACAAGGACAGGTGAAAGATGATTTCCTACAGTGGGATACCTTACTTGGTGAAGAAGGGATCAGTTACCTTCTTCTCATATCAGTTGCAGAGTGAATTAGCTCAACATGAATGGCAACCAATCTGGTTCCATATCCCTCCAAATCTGGATTCTGATTGAAAGTTGAGTTCCCAGATGATTTCTTGGTTTTAAACCAAAACAACCCTTTGCATTTTGGTTTTCATGGTACACAGACTGCTTTAATAACATCAATTATCAGATGCTGTACTAACAACACTGGTTTTCTCCTATTATTGTATCATACTTGCTTTACCTGAGCTCTCCTTCAGGACATTGTTCCAATCACAGATTATTCTGACCTCCACCTCCTACCTTTGTTGTTTAAATATTTCAACATCCTGATGGAATGTGGGGCCATCAGGATTCTTCCTACAGTGGAGTATCAGACTCTGCCTACAAACCTCACTTCTTATTTCCTCACTCTTTGCCTTACTTCACCTTAAAGGAAGTAAGTTTCACTTCAATTACAGTGAAGCAGAATGAACATGAGATGGAAGCTCTGCCAAAGAGGCACTTCACAGCTTGTGGAAGAGTGTGGAAAGAAGATGCCTGAGAACACAGAGCCATTAGTCAGGCACTGTAACATGCCCACAGCTGTTCTGCTTTGGAATACAGCAGCTGGCATCTGGGTGATGAAATTCAAGGAACCAGTGCCTGGTGTGTTCATTTGAAACCTTTCATATTAGGACAAGGAGATGATGATGTGTGAGTGTTTCACAGACTGTAAGATGTTGATAGTCTTTTGTTATATCTTGTCACTGGCACACTGCAAGGGGACAGCCACAGGCACTCTTGAGATACAACCCACCATGACCTCTGCAGACAGAAATGTTATTGTCAGAAGGATGCTCAGTCTTGCAGATGTGGGGAGGTGCTCATGCCCACAAAGAGCCAGCGCTCACCCAAGTCCAGCTGCAGTGTTGTTCAGTCAATCCACACCCCAAAGGTGTCACAGAACTGCTTCAGAGAGCACTGAGGTTCATGCAGAGGAAAGTGATGGTGACAGCCACTCAAACACAGGGGATGCAGAGCCCAGAAGCACCTCCTGACATCCCCCAGCTGACTGTGTGTGCACCAGGCTTTCACCCCGTGGTCACTGTGCCCAGTCCTGTGACACACAGCTGAGTCAGAGAGCACCTTTCCAGAAAGGGCCTGTCTCCACTGAAAGGGGACAATGACAGAGATTATTGCTAGCCCAGCTCCAGGCTGCAGCTGTTAAAGACCTGCCAGTGCCTTTCTGGGGAGATGCAAGGGAAGATTACCCACCAGACAGCATATCTGAAAACACATGTTGAACAGTGCCAGGAGTAGCATAGCTCAGCCTTTAACCATAACCTTGGATTTGAAATACAAACCTCTCCTCACTCCTCTCTCCCTGCATCATGATTAAGCTTTCAAGCAGTGCTGCAGCAATGCAGGATGCTAAGCCAAGTTTTGGCAGCACACAGCATTCTCAGCACCAACCGTAGAGAATTACAGGTATGGAAATGTATCAAATTAAAATAACCATGAGTAATGCTTATTCAGAGGAAAAATAAATACACCATACTGTGGGGGAAATTGTTTAAATATCTGAATTGAATCTTCAGCAAAATTATTTGCTTTGCTGTGGGTATGTGTTTTAGGCTAGCTAAATAATTCAAGTACTTTCCTTATATTACTTCTCCTTGAAATGAGAGTTTCATGTTTATTATTCATTACTCAGGTGGGGACCTCTGCTTGCTATAAAAGTAAGTGGAACAAGCAGCTGCAGTAAGGTGAGATCTGGGACCCAAACACAGCTCATGAGCTTTGTACTAAAAGCATTTCCCACCCAAGGAACAGGATACAACCTACAACCACTCACATGCAGGAGTAAAACACAGTTTCTTCCTCAAACAAGAGTAAACTATTAAAATAAAACAACCCAAGCTGAGATTCATTTTGTCTCTCACCACAGGTACCAGCAAGCTCCTTCTGACCCCACTCAGCACAGCCCTGCCCAGGGAAGGCATTTCCCCTATCATTCCCAATGCACACTGTGACGGGAACTACTGTAATTAAAAGCAGCAAAATTTAACACACGTCCCCTCCCTGTGAGCAGCTCCATGAAGTGAATAGCATTACAATCCCCAGGAAGAGTTATGTGATCTGCTCTCTGCCCACCTGCATGAACTACTTCATTTCCCTGTTGCTGAGCTCCACACCTGATCCTGGCCTGTGCCTGACACGTAAAGGTGTTTGGCATCTGATGCACCTCCATGGCTGGAGTGGAGAGCAGAAAGGACACGCTGCACTCCTGACCCAGCCCCATTGGAATCACAAATGGAACAGGTGATACCTTTGTCTCAGTGCAGCTGATTTAATAAACCTGTCTCAACACCTTATGAAGTGTCGGGTTTAAAGCCATTCCTGGAGCTCAGATTTCACCAGCAGAATGCTCAGCATAGTTTTGAGCTGTTTTCTGTGCCTGTCCTACACTGCCAAGGCATTTTGTTCAGAGGTCAGAAATGTGGGCATGCTACCATAAAAGTCAGGAAATCATTTACAGAATGCATAAAAATTGCTTTGCAGGGCAGTGACTCAGAGCTGAAAGGACATGACATAATCTCTTTGCTCTATAAACAAATACAGTTAATGTATAGCCTTTAATACGCAATAATCAAACGCAATCTTGTTTCAAATGAGAAAAGATGCAGTCCAGTTTCATTTCTCTGCTGATGACAGTGGAATTCAGCAGAAGACAGCAAGCATTTCACAAAGAATGCACAGTCCCATCATTCATTACTGCATGACAACTACCTCCACCTACCACATTCCTCTTTCCAGGACTAGTGAGCTGTTTTGCACACTTCCAGATGGAGGTATTTTGAAGGAGACCTTTATTACCCTTTTTTTTTTTTTTTTTCTTAAACCCCAAGTCATTGCTTACCAGCCAGGGCCTTGATGCGGGAGCGCTCGAACAGCCGAGCAGAGCTGTTCTCATTGTCCCAGTCGTCCACATCCCAGCGGTTGTTGACGTCGCTGTACTGCTGTTGGATCTCAATGTTGTCGTAATCTGTCGCTACCGTCGTCGTCATCCTGAGTCTTCTCCTTAGCCTCTCCTCACCATCAGATTCTTCCTAAAACCCTCTGTCAAAGAAAAACACAAAAAAATAAGCATTTAGAGGGTGCTCATATACTGGAAGAAAGTCGTAAAGGTCAAGCTCAGGAGTTTTGGTGTCAAAAATCAGTGACTTTTACTTGAAGACAAGATCAAGAACAGCAAATACCAACCACTCCTTCAGAGAACAAACATTCTCAAAAAATTAAGTGCCTTACCAAAGCACAGAAGCTTTGCTGCACACACACATCCAGGATTGTCACATTAAGCTCCACAAAGCAGAACATGGATGGAATAGTGCAGCAAAACACTTCCACAACTGTCATTTTCAAAAGCAGGCCATTGGCTTTAGAGATCTGTGAGTGTTTGTTAAAGCATATGGAGCTGTGAATAATTCAGCCTCAAGCACAAAGATGACCTCCACACCTTTACAAAATAGTGCAAATAACTGATGGGGAAAAAAAAATACAGATTCTGAAAAAGCTACATAAGCATTTGACAAGCAAAAGCATTTTAACATGCATCTGAAGAAATATTTCTGTCTCCACATGCAAATACTGACTTTGTGACTGGTCCTGGCAATTTATTTATGAACTAATCCAGATAAAACCAACTAAATGATGCATTACTTTGAACTCTCCACAGGAACAACATGGCACCCACCAACGCAACCCTTGGGGTGAGGTTCTCCTCTTTCAGGGTGCTGTTTGCATATTTATTCTGTTTTCTGACTAGGATTTCCATGTATTTATGGGTACTAGCTATAAGAGAGGCAGACACCCCTGGAGGAGGAGGAGGGAGGTTGTGCACAGCTGGGAGCCCAGCGGGAACAGCGCTGAGAATCCCCTTCACCCTTCAGTGCTCAGTGAGACCCTGAGGAGCACCCTGTGCCCCTCAGACACAGAAACACACAGTTCACCTTTGCAAAACGCAATAATTACCAGAAATGCAGTTAAATACAGGAGCAGGGGGGAGACAGGGGGCCGCCCTTTTACCTGGGCGGGGACACGCGCTCCCCTCACAACGCCCCGCCCGGGGCTTCTCTTGTCTTTTCTCTCTTTCATCTCACTTTCTTATTTTAAAATAAAATTTAAAATAAGAAAAAAGAAAAAGAAAGAAAGATCAGCCCCTCAGCAGCCCGGAGCGCAGGGCGGGGCCGGGGCCGCCCCTGAGGGTGAGGCCGAGCCCGCCCTCACGGCGGGGCCGACGCTGCCCCTCAGGCCCTCCCCGCCCGCCGCGCTGGCGCCACCTGCCGGCCCGGCCGCTCCCGGCACCCGCATGTCGCGACATCATCCACCTCGGCCGCGACAGGCGGCGGGGCTGCCCTGCCTCACCAGCGGCGTTCATTCCCCGTCCGGGCCGGAACACCAGAGCCGGGCCCCGGCCCCAGCCCACGGCAGGTCCGACTCGTACCTCCGCTCGGGCAAATCCCCGTGTCTGGCGCAGGAACGGGAGCGGAGCCGCGCTGGGGCGGCTGTTACATAAGGAGCTGTTAGCGAAAGCCGAGCGCGAGTGCTCAACCTTCACGAAAGGTAAAAAGGAATCGCTTCAGTCATGGGAAGCTGCCAACAGAGCGAGGGAACGCTCTGGAGGAGAACTGGCCCTGGGGAAGGTCGTGGGGACGATGCTCCCGCGGCGCATCCCGCAGGAGCCGGGCACGGATCAGCCGCTCCGGCCGGATCCTGCCCTAGGAACAAACAAAAGCGTGGAGCAAAGACGGGGGAAGGATTAAATCCCACTCGCCGCGTTTCTGCACAGCATTCACCAGCTGATCCTCACCGAGCATCAGGCCTAGACAAAAACCTCCCATTGATCCCTGTACACAGGCTGCAATCAGGGTTAATTCCAATTAAATCCACGGAGCAGCCAGGATATAAACAACGAATGGGAACAGGCTGGTTGACAGCATAATTTTCCATCTTTTCTATATTCAGCAGTGCTCAAGGAAGAGAAGATGTGCCACTGGAAAAGCTGTAGCTCCAACCATAAAAATCAGTGAACCCAAAATCGGGATGGAATGACATGTAATTTAATATAGATGGAACAAGCCATGGGATTTAATTTATTTCTGTGTCACTGCTGTTTAGAAACATACACAACTTGATCCAGAATAAATTCAACTCCAACTTGTGCTTTATCACTTCTCCTATCCTGAGCATCACACAAGCAAAATCTATCCCAGATAAAGCTAAATTGAGCATGAAATGGCCTGTTATCCCACACCTATAGGGCCAGAAAACCTGAATCTTTGTTCTGATTCTGATAAAAGCAGCTCCTCGCTTCCTGACATCGGGCTCCCTTTTCTGGGATGCAGCTCCCCACCACAGGGACAGCGGAGCAGGAAAACGCTGCAGGGATAAAAATAAGCACCTTGCAGCAAAGCAAGGTGAGGAGAACACAACGGAATCCTGATTCCAGAGACAGACCCAGCTACAGAGAGTGCAGCCACCGCCCTCAGCCTCGGCTGGAAAACAGCTTTTCTTGAGTCCTACTGCAGCTCTGATCCAGCACAACCCACTGGTGCCTCTGGGAACAGGGAGGGAAGATAAACACAAGTCCTGGCAGAAACCTGCAGGCTCCTGACTGCAGGGATGGAGGTCCTGCAGCTGGGATGAGCTACAGCAGCACATCTTGTGTCTGCTTTAAGGGTATCCCGATCTGACATGAACAACAGCAACTGACCAGGGAGCAACAAAAAACAGTTTGGAATTTTCCTGGAGCCCTTAATGCAGCCGAGTTCACTGTTAATGACCTTGAATGTAATCCACCTGTGAACTCAGCCCTGCCGTTGAAGGACCATGCTGAAAACCCTCTGTGTGTGTGTGCAGCACACACAGACATCTAACACATGTATATTTACAGATTTAGTTTAAGCATCTGTGTGGAGCACCCACCAACACCCACAGCGAGATCACCACGAGCACAGGGACAGAGGGAAGCCCGTTTTCCAGCAGGAACAGCCTTTGTCACTTAAACATCCTGGCCTGGCTTTAAGCTGAGATACCCCTCTAATAAAGAAAGGACGTTTTCTGCAGAGAGCCAGAATTTCAGCTGCCAGCATCCCAAGCAGCATGCTGCAAGCCAGCCACCCTCAGGACTGGGTAAACACACTGGGAACAAGGCATTGCAGAAATGGCAGGGCACAGCTCCTTTGCTGTTCACAATTCAGCCTCACTCCAGGATGACATACAGCACTCAAAGCCAGAGAAAGCAGGCACTGGGGTTTCTCACTTAATCCACGCCTTCTTAAACTCATCTGCCAGCACTGCTGCACCTGGCTTGGAGATGTTAGCAGGCAATTCCAGGGATAAACAGGCACAGGGGTGAGCTAATAAACAGCATGGAACTGCTCCAGGCCCTGAATCCACAGGCCCACCATGATGGGTCTGGGTCTGAAAAATTTACAGAAAAATCTATAAATTCCCAAATCTCTTCCTCATTGATAAAATATGACTCTGTTGCCTTCTGCCATGGGTACCATGCCAAACGACCTCATGAGACAAAAGAGATCAAACCATTTCATTTCAAAGCATTCCTTAAAACCTATTGCATAATCTGAGGGCGGCAGGGAGGGGGAGCGGTTGGCATTGTCTTCAAAAAGAAGAAATGGCTTGAAGAAAAAAATCAGCTACCAGGAAGAGCATTTTCTCAGACAGTTTTCAAAGGCCACATCCAAGGGTCAGACCTTTTGTGTTTACTTTCATAAATAGACCAGATTTTGCTCTGTTTGTTTCTCAGATAATAGAAAACAAACACTTTTATTCAGCCCATCTGAAGAATGAATTAATTTTAAAAAAATTCATTGGCTACTCTTAAATGCAATCATGTAATTCACTAAACAGCTATGACTATGATCCCTGAAATTCTGCCATAACCACACATCTGGAATTACTTCCTAATAGTTACATTTATCTTTAAAGCAAACATTGTTTTTTCAAGAGTTACTATTCTTCCAGGAAACATGCTAAACTGTAGTTAGATTCATGTTACTCTAACTAAGGATTGTCAAGAGGTTTTTATGGTGCTGTGATTGAAAAAATATAGTTTGAACAGCAATCCCCAAACGGTCTCATGGTTTATGTAAATACTGTTCCCTGGCTAACACACAGCCCAACCTATTGCAGCTTTCCTGGCATTAAAGACAAATTGTAAATTCATCTCTAACTCCCACTGATTGTATGACAGGATTGAAAAGGGGACACAGACACTCCCATCTCCAGGTCACCAGAGCACGTGGGTCTGGTGACAAGCAGGGCCACAACCACTGTGACAAAGAGAATGGTGCCCTGATGCCACAGATCAGATATGTACCTCCAAGAAACCAAAATTACACACTGCCTCCTTTCTGGTAGCCCTCTAAAACCAAGGCTGGACAAGCACAGAAAGAATTCCATTACCCTCTTGGCAGGATACTTTCCCTCCCAGTTGGTCTTTCCCCCCTGCTGATGCCTCAGATCATCTCACCAGTCCAGCTCTTCACTTTAGTGCAATGATTATTATTAAAAAGAGGGAAATTTAGATAATATGTAACCAAACTTTGCATTTATTCTGAGCAACATTCAGCTCCCTCCTAACAGCAGCTCAACAGACATTTAATAACTTTTAAATGTCATTTTAAGCCAATATTTAAACTGGAGAATGGAAGTTCCTGAACTCTCAGGGTCCACCCATATCTTGTCACCCCAATAGGGTCAGATCCTCACCCTAAGCTTCCCCACAGGGAAAGTGGCCTGGTCAGAGTCAATAGGGGCACCTTGGGAGAGGCTCAGGGCTGGATGACAAATATACATCAAACATCTCCACAGGTCAAACTCTGCAAGTATTTACAGAACACTCTGCAGAAACTCAAGAGTTGTACAGAACCCTTGGATTGAGAAATTAAGAATTCTGAGCATTAAGCTTAGAAAGACTGGGAGATGCATGTCCCAATTCCAGCCATTTCTCAGCCTGGAGCCCAAGGAGGTGTTTCCAGGCTCTCTCCCTGCTCAGCCCCTGTGATGCTGAACTGCAGCACATTTCCAGGGACAGGAGTTCCCTGTCCTGAAGGGGCAGCACACTCACTTACGTTCTGTCTTTTTGTTTCAGCTGCTGAACCAATCCCAAAATAATAAAGGCAGTAACTCAGCAAGGCTGTAACTCCCTTGACCTCCAATACCCCCTCTCCCCCTCTCTCAGTTCCATCTTTCCTTCCACAAACAGAACCACACTGTTTCTGCATTTTCCAGCCCAAGAACGCTCTGTGTCTTTGTCTTTGCTTCCCTTCACCACTTTGTGGTGCTGACTCCTCTGACTCTCCATGCTCCAGGACGTGGAGCCCAACAGCCCAAAGCATCCTGAAAGGTCACAGCAAAGAGGGGGACAGGCTGTGCTACTAAATGCCACAATCAGCCCGGGGGGCACTTCAGGAATGCACAAACAAGGCAAGACTGAAGCCTCTTTATTCCCAATACAGGCTGGAAAAGCATGTGAAGGTCACTAAAATCAGGCAGCCCGTCCTTCACGAGGGAGGTCTGCTTCCCACAGCTCAGATAACCCATCACTCCAAAGGCAGTTGAGAGGGAATTCCAGGCTCTTGTTTTCCTTCTGAGCTCCCCAGGACATCATGCTCTAGCTGGGAGATGGGTACATAATTAAATAAGCACTGAAACAGCTTCAGAAAGTGTTTGTGCTGCTGCCTGAAAACAGACACAGCCTCGCTGAACTGGAGCCCCCAGTGCTGCCAGCAGGGGCGAGCAGGGCACACCCAGCACCACATGCCCCACACAGGACAAGGATTCCAACAACCAAGGGCACAGAGAAACTCAAAATGGTTGAAAATAGGTTATTTAAAAACACAAATCTCTATTTCAAACCTTTCAAGTCCAGTACAGATCATTAAAACCTCTGATCTGATATTTTCTACACTTGGAGCAATAAAGTTTCACCCAGTTTTTCATACATCACCCAGAGGATCTGGACTCCAATATTTTATCCTGGAGACTCCAGAATAATTTAATTGATATATGTGGTCCAAATTTGCCCTTTGTAATCTGAGGTAGCTCCATCCAGCTGAGGATACAACCCAAGGTGTGCCAACATTATTTGAAGAGCTTTCTTAAAACACCAAGAGGGTACAAAGAGGCTTCATATGGATTTCATCCAAGGTCAGACACAAAACAGGGGTTGTGGGGTGAGAGTCTCTTGGCCTCTGCATTTCCCTGTGGAACATTCTAGAACAGATACTGCCTCTGAACCATCTTCTAAAGAAGGCCATGCCCCACAACCAACTATATACAAACCATGAACAGACTAACCCAGAAAAAATGTGGACATTTTAGGTAGAAAGTGGCTGGTTTTGGAAAGAAGTTAATAAAAAAGAGCAGAACTGAAGCAGGACTGAACTTCTCACACACAACACTTCAGGGTAGAAAAGGCACCGAATTCCTTCTGGGCTGCCCTTCCTTTTCCCCTCATCTTTTGAAGTATGTAAAACAAATTTTGCCAAGCTGCTGAGGGGAGAGCTCTGTCTCAGCCATGAGCAGCTCCTAGGGAGCAGCATTCCTGCATCCCTACTGAAAGGGAAAATCTACAGGGATCCAGAAGGGCCTGGAGTGACACACAGAGCAGGAACATCCACAAGGGCTGTGAGAATAAAACTCCACATACTGGGCCCACCTCAAAGAATGCTCAAGGATCTACACTTCTTATTTAGTTTTTAAGCAAAACACAGAGTACTCACCCTCTTTCATCATGTGTTTGTGGTTTTCCCTAAACAAGCACTGCTGGGCAAGGCAGCATTAAAGCAGTAAGAGCTTGGTTCAGCTCCAGTAAGGACATCATGAGATAGTCCATGGCTGCTCCAGTGAGATCCATCAACTAAACACAGCTTCACTCCACCTCACAAACCACCTCTGTATCCAACACAGACAAAGGAAATCTAACTCAGGACCCAGAAAATCCTATGAACCATCAGCCTGGGCATTTTCTAAACCTGCCATCCTGTTTTCTGCTTCTAATTAAGTCAGTAAAGAAATTCCCCTGTATTTTAATTCATGCAGCTCTTGGTCACTTGCTTTTAAAAAACACTTTCATCATCCTCTTAGTCTTTCCTGTGTCAGTGAAAGACAGACCCTGAAATTATTAGGATATCTGGGAATGTCCCACCATGCATATGGCTTAGCTGGAAAAAACCTGGGGCACCAGCTCAGCACAGCAGTTTCTCTCTCCACCTCCATTCCTGCATTATTTATAACTTCTACATTCCAATTATTAGGTTTCCCACCCATTTTCAGAAAGAGCTGCATTTTTGAGAAGGGTAACCCATCCAGAAGGTGCCTTTTCCAAAGCCTAGGCCAAGGGAGGATGGAAGAAAATTCCAGAGTTCATGAGTTTTGATTGAATCTGCTCTTCAGACTTTGCAGGCCTGTTCTGGTGCAAACGCAGCTGGTCACTTTGAAAAGTAAGGAATGAGCAGCAAACCAGGGATTATGTTCTGCTCAGGACTGGAATAGCATCCTGAATGTTGTGAGGGCTTTACAAGACAGCCAATATGTGCTGGTGCACCTGTGTGCTCAGATCTGTGGGGTCAGCAGCTGGCATGCCACTCCTTTTTCTGGGGAATATGACTGCCACCAGGCCAAGAGCCCTTCAGCTCTTACAGCCCATGCACTTATTTTACTATGAATTCTTAGACAGGAAATTTTGACTACAGAATTACCTGGACTTTTTGATAAATAAAAGAAAGTGATAGCAAAAACATTCTGATGGTGGTAAATTAATATAAAGTGATTAAAAATCTGAGTAGAATTAACAACATATTGTCTGTATACACCATAAAGGGTGCTCTGGGTTGAACCCAAATGAAATCCACAAGAGGAAATGAACTGGAGGGGGAATCAAAAAGGCTCCAGGTCAGCTGAGTCCCTTCTAGAAGTACAGGAAGGACTTTTCTGACGTAGGCTCTCACTGAAGATAACCTTTACTCTGATCCACCCCTCAGCTTCAGCACATCTCAGCCATTTCACACGGAGGAGACCAGGACCTTGTTTCACCAAACCACCTTGTGAAGTTGTTAGAAGCCTCTGCATTTCACCCTTCACCATCCTGATCATGGAGCAAGGCAAAGATCCACTTTCCAAACACCTCTAGGAAGTACTTGTGGATGGACTGGTGGACGACACCAGGGACAACTTGTCTGGCAAGAAGGAAAAGTGATGTATTTCACTGCTTATCAACACATTTCCAAAGAAACTACCCAAAAAATTCCTTCCACAGCCACTGAGCATTTAAAGGACAATATTTAGTATCACCCTGTTCTAGAAGCTATCTGTGGGCTGACCTTCACCAAAAGAATGTGAAAATACAGGGCAATTGTCTACAGTGGTATTTACCTTTTTCTTTAGCAGAACAAAACAAAAAAGTCTTTTTTAGTACTTTTCATGCACTCACGCAGAGCAGAGCTCCAATACAAACCAGGTGCCCTCGGAAAGGAGTTCCCCATTTTCTGCTCTTCACTCTCTCATGACCCAGCTTATGAGAAACAGAGCTGAGCTCTGGGAACCTGCTGTGTGTCAGGGAAGGGCTGAAAGCGGAGACGCTCCCGCTGCCTCCGGCCCGCCAGACACTTGGCTCTGCTTCGGATGAGGGCACTGCTGTCAGTGCAGGAAAAGCTTCACATCTTGACCCTGGCCATGACCCTTGCTTGGCAGGAAGTCCCAGGCAACCTGAATGCCCTCAGTGACATCACTGTTTACTTGGGCAGCAAACTGGCAGTGCCAGGTGGCACCTGGCTGAGGAGCATCATGGAGACAGTGCCTTAGTTTGCAACCCACAAGGAAACTTTCCTCAGGAAAAAATGGACAACTCAGACATCCTTGGGTCATTCAAGAAATGCTGTGATTGCCTCTGTGTGACCACACAATTTTCAATATCAGTTTACATCTGTTGTATTAATTCAAATGAAGAGCTACAGTCAAGTTTGGGGGGTAGGAAAGGGACTGGAGGCTTCGTGCCATGGCTCTGGGACTGGAGTTTCTGTCCCACTTCCCACTCCTAGCAAGGGGAGAAATGATTTCTCACACAGAGATGATGGCCCTGGATTACTTTTAGAAGGAGGGCACCCCTGAGCCTGCCCTTGCTACAGAGCTGCCTGCAGGCCCTGACACATTTCCATCCGGAGCACATTCCTGCTCCTGCAGTCCTCTCCTGAGATGCGATAGCTCTGACCTCCTTACAGGAGGAGGGCTGCCAAGTAAACAGCCCCGGCTCACCAGCCAGCCGACTGCTGTCTCCCCTGCCCTTCTATTTTCCCTCTCCACTTCCACACCCACCCTTCCGAAAGGTCCCAGCCCAGTCAAGGGGCGTTCAACCTGTGGATGAGTGGGAGTGAGCCAGAGCCGCTGCCCATCCTCCCTTCCCGCCATCCCTGCGAGCTCCCGCTTGCTTCCCACAGGGAGGAGGCTGCGATGCCCGCCCGGGTCACGCCGCAGTGCTGAGCCCGAGCCCAGGCACAGGCAGAACGAGCTGCAGCCGTGGGAGGCTGAGCACACTCACGGCTTGGCAATCCTGGAGTGTCCCTGAGGGAGAGGGCACAAAAGCAGGGAGTCGTGTCAAGCTGCCCTGATCTACGCCTAGGCAAACCTCCTCCGTGTTGGAGGGTTTTATGTAAGGGCACGGAAAGGCTCCATCACTCCCAGCCAAGGAGGAGAAATTGAGGACAGGCTGTGCACAGGCACCTCCTCCCCGCTCGGAGCTGCTGGCCGGGGAGGCTGCCTGGTGACAACTTCCAGGGAGGAAGAAAGAGACGGAGCTGCCTTGGCTCTGCCCCCAAACTGCAGAGCAGCGGTGGGAAACCGCACCCAGGGAGACGCCCAGGGAGAAAAGGATGTTTTGTTGCGGAGGCTTTTGTTCTGGACTCTGTTTATTAGCGATACTTTCACAGCCAGGCAGGCAGAGCAGGGAAGCAATTTAAAGGGCCAGCCGAGAGTAAATAACCTGCTACGCCATCGGCAGGTTTGGAATCAGCAAACAAACAAACAACAAAAACCAAATTCTGGGGGCAGGAATGGGGAAGGATTTGCTGACACCCTCCATAAGGCAGCAGGGCTGAAGCAACAGCTGGTTTCAGCAGCTCCAGCACCAAAGCAGGAAGGAGCAGCGCCAAGTCCAGACACGCAGAGACTCTCATTAAGAGGAGACACAAGGCAGCACTAATTACCCCACAGCAATGATCCACCTGCTCCCACACAGGTACCAGAGATTCCTGAGACCTCCCTCGCTGAGAGAGCTCTGCTACAGCCAGAACTGCTCAATCAGCTCCTGAAACCTGGACAAAGAGCTGGCCTGGTAAAGAAGAGTTTAAAAAAGAACTCAGATTTGGACAGTGTGGTGGTCCCAGAGAAGGCACATCAAAGCTTGCTCCAGAACAAGCACCTCCTGCAGATGCTGGAGCCCAAGCCACAGCCAGGATCATGCAAAGCTTTGTCTCTTGCACTGGGATATGATATAGGGACTATATGGATTCTAACTGTACTCTCCTGAATGAAAATAAACCCAGAATAACCAAGAGAATGGGACAGCTTTTGCTTTGGGGAGATGAAGACAGTACTTGACTGTGGGTGAGGGAATGCCCACAGTCTAGATTAGAGCTGGTTGGAAAGTGAACTGAGAAATGGAGCAGTTTGATACTCAACACCCACTTGAACACAGAGATGTTAGGAATTGTCCTGCAAATCAGCACAGCCTGCAGCAGCAGCAATGCACATGCACATCTTCAGCCAGGCTAAACCAGAAACATGGCTGAAAGCAGTCTGGAAAAGGATCCCTCCCCAGGAAGAGGGAAATGTCACATGTCACACGAGTAAATCACCAAGTCAGATAGTGTGAGGCACGATACCATCGGGCCAACAAGATTCCTGGTTCAAGTAACCAAGCACAGCTTGAGCCACTGCTTCCCGAGGAGCAGGAAATGTGTCTCATCCTGCCCAGGGGACACACAACACACATCATCCATTTCTTGGCAAGAGCACCACATCCAAACTGGTCTCCTCTAAATTAAACGTTTAATGAGGTAGTGGGCACTGACCAGAGGAACACAACAGGTAAAACTGAGCAGCCTGCCTGCATTTGCCCACATGGAAGTTTTAAATGGACACCAGCTGTTAATTCCTTTCTACATTCTTCACATTTTTTTTGGCCAACTCCCGACAAGACTAACAGAAACCTTTCCCCTCTAACTTTCATCTGATGCATAGATAAAATAGTCAGGCAAGAAAAAGAAATCTATCTCATTATTGCCTTCATTTAAATGCATGCCTGTAGGTCCTCAGTGCATCCCTGCCCTTTGAGATGGGTTAAAGAGCCTTAATGCCATCTAAATTAAGTCAATTTGTTATTCAGAACATTTGTGAGCAAACAATTTGCATCCTGGGAGGAGAAAGCACATGGGCCAGAATATAAAACCCTGGGAAATAAGATAGATGGGAAGAAAATACCCAAAAAAAGCTGTGTCTTAAAAAACTTGGGTCAGTATTTTGGTTCTTTGATGTTTCTACTACGGTTGAGTCTTTTTTTTTCCTTTAATAAATATTTTAGTGCACTTCCTTGTGTGCTGATTCATGTGAGATAAGAGATATTTATCATTTTATATATGATGAAGTGATGACTCTTTCCAGGTTTTCCATGTCAGCTTGCTAATCCTTGGAGTTGTCTTGTCCACCATCCCCAAGATGTTACTCCCAGTGAGCCCAACCAGGACACAAATCCTGGCCAGCCCTGATCCCTCCAGCTTGGACCTTGGCTACACAGCAAGCCAAAGGCCTTTATCAGGAGCCAGGGCCAGGAAAGGGCTCCTCAATTCCCTGGGGCCAGGAAAGGAGCTCAGATGTTATTCACAGTTCTGGATTCTCTAAGTAAAACAGGCAAATAAACACACCACAATGATATTGGCTCCTCCAGAGCACCCAACTGTTGTTATTGGCACTTGGATCCAAACAGTTCTGGCCACACCTAAACACAGCCTGGCTTGCACAGGACCCCGGGAAGGGGAACAAAAAGGGTCCAAAAGCTTTATGGTCCTTTGCATTGACTTCCCAGGGAAATTGTACCAAGCATTGTCACAACAAGGGCTCCAACCAACTCCTGGAACAGGAGGAAGCAGAAGGAAACAGGCTGGGGCTGTGTGATCACTCCATGAGCACAGCCCCAAACCTGCCCACAGACCCCACTGCCACAGCTCCCAGGAAGAACCTGCATGAGGCAGTGATATGTAAAATATCAGATTCCTGTTTCATTCTGAGCCCAGCTTCTTGTCTGGGAAATGGATCCCCAGCTGGCACAGCCCCAGCCCAACAGCTGCATTGCTTTTCTACCTCCACAAACACCCGGAAAGTTCGCCAAAGCCCTGTTTGTGCTGGCTCACAGCCAGCACTTTATTATTATGTACTATTAGTTCATAGTGAGAAATGTGCACTACAGGAAAAAAAAAAAAAAGGCCTGAGAAGCTCAGTAATTGGGCACAGATGTTGAAGATTTATGGAGCTGTCCCCACTGGACAGGATCTTACAGATTGTTTCTATCACCTGTTTGCTTTTGGAGTTTTTAATAAGATAACTATGTGTGCTATCCTGGAAGAATATTCCAGAATTCCTCCTTCAAAAACCAATAACTTTTGATCTCCACTTGTCTCCACTCAGTCACAATCTCTCCTCAGAGTTCCATAAATGCCACTTGATATTCATTTCATATTTAAATACGATCTTGGCTGTTGTTTTCATTACCCAGCAACTTTCAAATGCAATCAGACAATTTCATTCTTACTTCATGGCCCGGAAAATAAACCTCACACATCATGCCAAGTCCCCAGCAGTTAGAATCCATGATTAAGTCTCTCAGTATTCAAAATACGTGATAATCTTCACCTTTTTTCCTGTTTTCTGGCAAACAACATGTGCTCAGCATTTTTGGGGACTGCTGCTTGCCCAGTGCACAGATCTCACTCAGCTTAAGCTGCCTGCAAAAGTATCTCAGTTCCCATCCAGATTTCTGAATCTTGGTCCATTAAATTAATTCTGCAAAATATTTGAAATGTGCAAAGTTCTGCAGCTGACAGCAAACACCATGAAAGTGAAAACACAAGGAAATCACTGGCATTTTTCATAACTGACCTGTAATGGTTTTGCCATTTCAAATTACATCAGGAATGATTTCTTTCCACCAGCACAAAATGGCAAAACAAGGTGCATTTCACTCAGAAATTGTTTTTCCAAGCATTTACAAAGGAGGATAAATCCCAAAAAAGTTGTATCTCTGCAAACCACTGAATTTCTGCTCTGACACCCATCAAGGAGCACCCAGACTCCCTCCTCGCCCAAGACACACCTCAATTTGGCTGGATAACCTGACATTGCCCTTCACCTTTCCCACATGTCACAGCTGCTGATAAATTCTTCCTGAAAAATGATTTCATCCTTCCCGACAATGTGGCTTACACAGCACAGATCCTATAAAGGTCAGGACCTCGTTACAGATTTAGACACTCAGTTCCCACCAAAAAACAGTTAATCTGGTAAATTTGGAGGGTTGGAAACAAATCTATGGAGATTATGTTTTTCCCACAGCTCTGAAATCAACCCTATCAGTCACAATTGTACTTTTAGCTCAAAAAAAGGTTTAAAATGTTTTGCTATTCCTGTTTATATGAGTTCATACAAGATGACCACAGCCTCTACACTGAATGTGGGAGACACTGAAGAGAGCACACAGTGGGGTGTGTCCACCTCCCCTTCCTGAAGGGAATTCAGATGGCAAAAAGCACCACGAGGAAAGGACAAGTAGAGAAGTGGAGAAGAGTAGAGAAAAGCTCCATTTCACACCATGTTCTGTCTTGGCCATCAAGCCAACATCTGCCACAAAAAGCAACAAAGCAGCTGCCCCTTCCCTCTGGTTTCTTCAGTCACACCCCCTGCATTCAGGGCTTTCTACGGAAAGCCTCCACCTTTCCCTGAATTACAGAAGAGAAACGCCTGGAATTATCTTGGGTTATGGAAATACATGAAGTAATTCCCATACAGGAAGAAAGAGACATCCTTCACTTGCCATGATCGCTTGCCTTGGATCCTGAACAGATTGGGCCTTATGTCAATGTTATCTTATTTCATGTACCCAAATGATTCTTTAATTTAATAAGAATTAAAACATTACCTAGAGAGAATAAGTACAGCAGGGGTGATATGATTATGAAGGAATGCTTGCAAACAAGTGGTAGAACCTTCTTTAGCTTTTACTTTTTAAAAAGCTCAGATTCTCACAAATTTCATTTTTACACCTGCAGAGTTACAGTAAAAAAAAAAAAAAAAAACAACCCAACAAAACGCAGAACAGCCCTGGAGCCATTTAGAAAGTGCTAATCCTGATCATTTTCCACCTAATGACTGTTTACTACACTACACAGTCCTTTTAAATGCTTGGCAGCTGTCCAGATCTTCCTGCTTTTCCTTTCTCCCACACGTCCTTCCTGCCAGCCATCTTGGGTGAGGACAAACCTCCGGAGGAGAAAGCTTTCTGCTGCCTCCTCAGCCTCTCAAAGCTCCCCTCCCCGGGGAAATCCTGAGCCTTCTTTCACTTTCAAGGCAAAACCGGAATCTCCAAGCTTTCAAACCTCACCAAATGAGAGCACGGAGCAGAAAAATTAAAACCAACCAGAAAACTTGGGTTTTTTCCAAGGATTTCAAAACCAACATTGGTTTTAAATGAAGTGGGACCAGTTCTGTAATTCTCTGACCCCTAGCAGGAACAGATTTGAGCAGACCCACCCCAGCACTTGTTTCAAATGCCATTCACTGTCACTTGGCATTCCAAGCTGGAACAATTATTTGTGGTCAGATGCTCTCCCTGCTCTGACCAGCTGTGCTTTGATCTCCTCCTCATGGCTCCCATGGATCTGGAGGAGGCCAAGCTCCCCTCACCAAAAATGCAGTGTAACAGTTCCTTGGGGAAAGTGCAGCCCCACTGCAGCTCCCAGACCTCACACAGGCCTGGGATGGGACCAGATGTCTCCTGGAGCCCTGACCACCATCCTCTCCGTGGCTTCCACCCACACACCAGACTCCAGAAGCCCCGGTGAAAGTGAGGAATGAGATGGAAAAGCACAATGGGGTTTTTAACTGAAAGGATCAGGTCAGCACTGTGTCCCTTTTTGATGGAAATTGGGGTAAGACAGGACCTCAACACACAGATTTGAGTGAGGATCGTGGCTGCTCGAGGAATGAAGCAAAAGCATAACCAATCCAACGAGCTACAATTAATATTTTAAATGAAATCAGTCCAGCCCATATTCAAATCAGGTCACCAGTAATTAAAGCATCCTTATTTGGAATGGCAAACCCAGAGAGCGCCTGGATCAGAGCATTTCTCAAAAAGAATATATTAATGGGAGTGTTTGGAAATGCATGATGCACTCGTAAGAGGCTTTAATATAAACCCCAGGATTACACTATGCCAGCTTTTCAATTATTATAGTCTCCATGAAAAGCCAGGCACTGGCAGCAAGAGGTTAAAGCAGACCTTGGGGCCTGGCTTTGCCCTTTCTCTTCCAGAGGCTCTCACTGCTGGTTCCTGTTCCTGCACCACACACAGCTGAACAGAAGCACTGAAGGTGGGATTTGAAATAAAACATCTCTATTAGTGATGCCATCAATGCCAACACAACACACAAGGGGAAGCATCATAACTTCACCAGGGACAGCAAAATCAGCCTGTGTAATTTCTAGAACGATCTGCTTGGCTGGCTCCATCTTAACACTCACCACACCCCAACTCAGCCATTTTAATTCCTGAATGGCTGGAGTTTGCTTTGCCTTCACATGGCACTGCACAGCAGGCTCAGCTGTCTGGAGACCAGGGATCTCTCCATGTAAAGCACATGCAAGTGAAGGATGGAGACAAAAAAATAACCTGAGTGAGGCTGAGGGGAGTTGGTGAGCAGCAGAGCGAGGTAATGTGACTGAATAAGTAAAAATGCAGAATTTTTAGATTGCTCTTGTTCCAAACAGGCATCTCAGGAAAAGCTCCGTGCTCTGGTTCACTCCAGAGGGTGATGATGAATGCAGGCTGTGTCTGTGCTGCTTTAACAGCAGCCCCAGAGAGAGATCTCCCCTTCCCAAGCCATAGGAGTGGGCTGGCACCCACTGGAGCCTGGTGTGCAGGGCAGGAGCAGCAGAGCTGAGCCTTTTCCACCAGAGCCTGGGAACCACCTGGACACACAAGTCCTGCTCCCCCAGGCATCCCTCCTGCAGGCCCACCTGCCCTGGAGCCCCTCTGGGATCTCTGGACCCTGCAAATGTCCCCATTCTCCATAACCAGGCATGCCCTGTGCAGAAAGGGAGTAAAACCCAAATCACCACAACCCCAGCCATACATCCATGGCCACAGCCCCCAGCTCTGCTCCAAAAGGAACTTCTTTCGCTCCAACAGCAGCTCCCAGCACAGCAAGCTCTGTAATCCACAAGGACACAGGGCACTGCAGCAGCTTTGGAAAAACATCAAAAGAAAAGGTTACCTGCAAATCCCTGAGTTTATTTTTGCCCCACTGCAGTGCTGTTCCTTGCACTCCCCCAGCACTTCCAGCTCACACAGACTGGCACAACAGAGCAGAAAGGAAACCAAGTCCTTTTCAATATTCCTTTCTGACATTCCACCATCCTAATGCAAATTCCAGGCAAACAGAGCCTTCCCAGAGTAGCAGAGAACAAACAGAAAACAAGATCTGGGCAATAGATCAAACTACAGGATCCACTTTGGTGCTTGTCCACCTGCAAATGCCTGAAGGACAATCCCTTCCCTCAGCTCTTCCACAGGAATTGCTGGGAAGGTGCTGGAGCTGTAAAATCCCTCTGGTCAACCATGACAAAAAGATATTCGTGCTGACCACCACACACTTATTTACCAAATACATGACAAAAACTAGCACCAAACACATGTTTGTTACCTGAGCTAGAAACATGAAGAGAAAAGTATTCCCCTGACCAGAAATTTCAATTTAATCTACCCAGAACAGCCTGTGGAAGGACAGACCCAAACAAGCCATATTTGACACAGATAGATTAGACAGATGGTGCAGCGTGGTATAAAGGGGATTTGTGCTTGCTTGACTTTGGCATGGCTGAATTACTTATTAATTGCAGATACACAAGAGTTGTACTGGGTATTTCACAAAGATTTAATGCCTATTAAAACTTCATACCATTCAAAGTTACCATAGGTTCTGTACAACAACAGAGGGGTTGTTTGGCAGCTCAGTTCTGCTGCACACCCTGGGTTTGAGCAGCAAAATTACCAGTCCTGTGCTATTACAGAAGCTTTGAGGTACCTGTGATTTTAGGGAAATTAGCTGAAAGATGAATAGAAACCCTGATTTAAAATAAAACCTCTGAATTCCTGAAGGCTGCTGAAAATCTTAAACATCACAAGGAAAGCACCCTCCTCTGTATTCTTTTGCTCCCTCCCCCAGTGGCTGCTGTTGGATTCTTCCAGGATCCTGGTGAAGCACAAGATTTAAAGAAGTTGTTGCAGGGAATACAGGGGGGTGAAATTCAAAACTGGGGCCCATTCAAGCCTGAGTTAATGCCAGGAGCCCACACAAATGGCAAGAACAGCAACACTGAACACTGATTTTAACCAGGCCATTTTCCCTAGAGCTTCTTATCCTTTGGGATCAGCATTTCTGGCACTGAGTGACACCACCCCAGCCCCATCCAGCCCTGGAATTCCACAGTCTGGAGCACGCTGAGATGGGGTGGGTTTGTTGTCCTGAGAGCTGTAGCACAGCAAGGCACCTCTCCAAGCTGGCCAAAGGCAGAACAAAGCAGGGTGTGGGTTCCAGGCAGGAGGGGGATCTGGAGAGCAGGAAATTACAGAGAGCCTCAGACATTCTGTGCAGAGCAAGGGCTGCCAGCTCCCACCTCCCCTCTGAGACAGACCCAGCCAGGCACCAGGGCTGGCATTTCACAGGACAAAAATGACTCCTTACTCACAGCCTCCTCCAGGCCAAAGCAGGCATCCATGACCTCATCTCCCACCGGCACAAGGGGAGGGTCTGGGCTCCTGTGGGGAGGTGTCAGTCAGGAGAAACCCAACCACAGACAAATTATCAGCTAAAATAGAACTGCCACTCTCAAGTGTCCAACAGGAGAGTCGGTTGTGCAGGGCAATAAATAAACCAGCAAGGGGACAGGCTGTGGGTTTGGAGAAATGGATACTCACATTTTCACTTTACCTCTCTGATGTTAAACCTTTCCCTACTGATTTGTGACTCTGAGTGAGCATAAACAACACATTAATTAACCACTGCTACTGAGGGGTACAAATTTAGCCCCACCATCACTCCTTTTAGCAACAAAACTGGCAGAAAATAACAAAAGCAACGTTTTACCCCCAAAGTAATTACTTCTGTAACTCTGTAATTTGGGACAAAACAGCACCGAGATCCCAACCCAGAGCCAATTCCTTACCTGCAGCAAAATGCTGGAAGTTTCATTTTCACAGGTGTTGGACACCAACAACTCCCTTCAAAATTAATTTGGTCTCCAATGCTCCAAGCCTGAGGCAAAACTCTGATCTCCCTCCTTTCATTATCCCAAACAGTCAGCCTAGAGCAGCTGTGTCTCTAGCAGGGATTTTGGGATACCTCACCCTGTCCAAGCTTTGGGAAAGCTCACAAGGTCAGAGCGGGGAAAACAGAGTCACCATCTGCTCTGCAAGTCCAGGGAATACTCACAAAAATTTCAACCAAGAAAAAAATCCCATCCATCAGTACATTTATTTCAGTGCAAGTGAAACAGGAAAGTGGACACAAAACATCCTGGGAGGAGCCCTAAGGGCAGCAGGTGGTCACAGGGCTATGCAGGAATTCTCTAGCCCCAGAATGCTGCTATAGGGCTTTGTCTGGCCTTTCTTTTTCCCCATTTAGGGCTTTTTCCCCAGATCACAGGGCACATGAGCCCACATCCTACTCCCAGAAAGGCTCTCCCAGTCTGTGTCCTGGGAATTCTGGTCCCTACCTCAGCCCTCACTGCATTACTCTGACAAATGAAGACATGGACACATTTGCCTGCAGGAATCCATGCCAAGATTTGGAGAAAAGAAGTTCTGAATCAGCAAAATTAGGGTCATGTTTGAAGCTCTGCAGGAATTACAGCTTGGATTTGCCTGCTCCTCGGGCAGATTTTCTTTCATCAAGACCAGCACAGCTCCCTCTCCTTCCTCCCACTTGGACCTGCTACTAAATTAATCAAGGATGGTTTATGAGAAAGTTGATGACAAGGGATGTGCAATTCAGCCCTGCTGAGAACTGCCAGCCATAAGTCTGAACAACTTCTTTTTCCTTCCCTCCCAGAGCAACGCTCAGCATTCCTCTTGACATAACTTTAAATTTTGCTCACCTTTCCAAAGCTGGTCTGGATTTTGTCAGTGAAAAATGAGCACTGAAGCCAAGGTCCCTTAAGATATTCCAGATACTTTTACTTTCATAGCCTCCAAAAGTTATCTGAGAAAACCCAACAGCTGGGTACAGGCTGGCAGGTTCATGAGTACACTGTGATTTAAAAATTAAATGGATGAAACTGAAGGAGACAAAAGATGTGAGGGTGCCAGACAGAAAGGTGAAGGTGATACCTGGCAGGAAGCATCAGGATCACTGCCACCAGCAGACAGTGCCATCACAGCCATGGAAATGCACAACCTGCACACCTGGACTTCCCACTCAGCCATCTTCTTCATCCATAACTCAAATGTAACAGAGGAGAATAAAAATTAACTTATTTGGGAGGCCTGCTAACTTCTGTTGTCTCCTGTGCTCTGCCCAGGAAACAATGCCAGTGTGCAGAATTTAATCCCTGCAGGATGTTACTGAATTAAAATAATGCCCTTAACTGCTCACCCCAGCACCAATATGGTGTGAGATGTGTGTCACCATCTCTGTATGCAAAGTGGTTAACAGGACTCAGGTAAAGGCATCAGGGGGACCCTGGTGGCCTGCAGGGCCAACGTTAGCACACATGGACATTTCACCACTCAGCATGGCCTTTCAAAGACAAACTGCTCAGTTCTCCCTGGATTGCTAAAGCAAGGGGAACTAAAACTCATTCTGTGCAGATCTGAGCTAAGACAGTAACAACATCTGTCACCTTTGGGGTGACAACAGGCACAAGTGCCACACCTGCGGGACCTGATGCAAATCAAAGCTCAGGAATCCTGGCTCCAGTTACAGCAACAGGTGACCTGGACAAAGGAAAAATCACTGGCTAATTGAGAAACCCTGACTGTGGTGTTGTGAGGTCCCTGCAGGACGAGGTGAGAGATGAGAATTGACTCCAAGCTCTCAGAAGGTTGATTTATTATACTATTATATTACAGTATTATATGATGATATTATATTAGAAGAGATGATATATTAAAACTATACTAAAGAAAGAGAAAGGATATATCAGAAGGCTACACAAGAATCATAATAAAAACCCATGACAGACCAGATAGTCTGACACAGCTGAACTGGGATTGGTCATTAAGTAAAAACAATTCACATGGAACCAAGCAAAGATGCACCCGCTGGTAAACAACCTCCAGACCACATTCTAAGCAATCAGATAATTATTGTTTACATTTCTTTTCTGAGGCTTCTCAGGAGAAAAATCCCAACAAAGGGATTTTTCAGAAAATATCATGGTGACACCAAAAGCCACTGCAAACCAGGGCTGGATCCTGGTGTGTGAGCAGCCACGCCATGCCCTCTCCACAGCATGGGGTTTTTTTGGGGTGTGTTTCATCTGTGACTGAAATTTGTGCCCTTTTGGGTTTCCAAGATCTGGGCTTTGAGACCAGAACAGGGTGGCTGAATGCCAGGAGGGCACACAGGGACCTTCCCTTTCCTGGAGCAGCTCCCAAAGGAGGGCAGAGCTCCAGAGGCAGCTGCTGGGGCAGGAGGGGCAGCGTTGGGGCGCTGAAACGCTGCGATCCCAAAGTGATTCCAGACACAGCGACGACACAGAGATTTATCAAGCTCTTCCCTCACTGCCAGCCTGCTGGCAGCACATGTCCCCACAGCCAAAATGGCATTCCTGCTGGGGGAAATCCAGGACAAGCCTGTTAGGCTATGGATAATGCTGTCAGAGACAAAAAGCATTCTGGTTTTGCCTTGTGGGATCCACCTGCTCCAGGATTCTCTCCCAAGAAGACTCCAGCTGGGATGGATGATCATCAGAGGAGTTTCCAGCTGAACACAACTGGCTGAACCCAACGTGAGCTGATAAATGTTAGTGCTGGTCTCCTCCCTACAGAAAGGGAAAAAGGATCTCCTTTCCCTTGGAATTTCTAAGGCAAAGAGAGCAGCCCTGCCACCACTCACCTGGACCCTCAGGATTATATGGTCAAATTATATTTTCCTTCACCCTTATTTTTGGCTAAACAGTGTTTGCTGAAAGCCTTCCTGGGCTTCATTTCCATGATAAAAGATGGGCATTGTTTGGTTCCCTCCTTGCATCATAATATCATTAAGATGACTATCAAGCCACATGATAAATCCATTTTTTCCCCATTAAATCTACAATGGTCATTTCTGTTTGCTTGTCCTTTATTTCACCCTAGAGGAAATTGTCTTTTCCAATATGCCTTTTGTTGATGGCAAATGGAAGGAAATTATTTTGCTGAAATGGTACTTTATTATTAAATATTGCATTAGTTAATGCACAAGAGCATTGGAAGAGGGAGGGAAAAAAAACCACCTGCCTTTCAATTTGTGCATTCTTGCAGCGTGTAGGCTGAGGATATCAGCACTTGGAGCACACACCCCAACTTGCCAAGCCCTTGATCTTCCCACTGAGTTCAATCCTCAGGATGCTCCCACCCTTGTAAGTGGCCTCCCAAAGGCAATTAGTGGCTTGCTGCAATTTGCAGTGCTCCTGCCACAGGTACGGAGCCCACAGGCTGTACCCACAGCCCTGGGAGAGAGGCAGGGCTGCCTCACACCCTCTGCCAGCTGCTCCCCAAATCCCTGTCTGGCAGCCATCAGGATCAGAGCCTTGTTCTGATGGAACACTCTCAATGCAGTTTTCTACTTAAATCTGGCTTTTCCTCTCACTTTGCTTCCTCTCTTATTTTCTCCATTTCATTTTGGCTACTCCTCACTTTCTTTTGATCCACTTCCTGCTAGTTTCTCTCTCCCACCCACTTGTCCTGTGTGTTCAACAACAACAGCATTTGAGGGGTGAAGAAACAGGGGTGAAGAAGCCTCAGCTCAACTCCCACACAGCTCCAGCCTCGGGACTGAGCCTTTGACTCGCTCAATATTCAACTCCTCAGCTGAGAATAAGGAGAGGATTTCTCTGTTCACAGCTATTTTTAACACTGCAGAGAAGGTTTAATATTTGAATATCAGAATTGTAATAGCATTTGCAAGAGGAATGGCCTATTTTTAGCAAAGCACTGGCTTTATGGATGCCTCACAATCACAGCACTGTAATAGGGAGAGGCGACCAGAGAGGAGGCTGTGACACAGCTCTGTGCAAAGGCTTGTTCTTCCCATGCCATTTTGAGTTCTGCATGGAAACAGAGCTGCAGAGACTTACCATAGTCTCCAGCAGAAATCACCATGCACAAAGCACAAAATTCCTAATTATGAAAGCGTTCCAACATCCAGCTGCTAAACCCAGCCAGGTGTCACAGCTAAAACCAGGGCTGGGAGGTCAGCACACACACACACACACACACAACATCCTTCTTTCCCCATCCCTCAGCAGCCCTTGAAATTAAAAGCCATTAAAAAAACCTACATCCCAAACTCCCAGCTAAAATTAACCATAGGCTTGTATAAAAATTCCCTCAGCTGCATTTCTTCTGGCCTTTGCTGGGTTTCTGTTTGCTGCAACACTCAAATTACAAAGCCTCCTCCCCCTTGTTGTTGACACCACAACACAGCCCCTGGCCTTCCTTCTAAACCCAGCAACTCAGGAACAAGCCCATGAATTTGGGTTGTTTGGATTCCCCCACCACAAAATGCAACTTTTAAACAACACACTTCCAAACACAATGCTAATCCCATTCCAATCCATCCCCTCCAACCCCTGGCTCTCATGGCCACCATTTGCCAACATCAGAACGGGTAGAGCAAAATAATTCCATACCAACAGAGCCAGGAAAATTCCTTCTTGTCCCTGAGGAGACCTGGGCTCTCTAGCAATAAATCTAGGAAAATGTGCCAAGTGCCAGTCACCAAACACAGGGGCACATCATTTCCCCAAACACGTCACTTCTGGGAATTGCCTCATCAGTCCCTGTAGGAGAAACTGAAACCCCAGGGAAGGCTGGCATGGTCATTCCACTGACAGAGGAGCTGTTAACAGTACTTAATATAATCATCATCATCACCACCATTATTATTATTATTATTATTATTATTATTATTATTACTATTATTACTATTATCTGCAGTTAATTTGGAGCCTCCCATCATAACACCCTGATTCCCAAACCACCACCCTAGGGAACAGGAAGTTCTCTATGGCAAGTCACATCCAAGACTTCTCTGAGGAGTAGCAAAGGGTTTTCCAAGTGATTCTTAGGGATCCCTGAGGTGCAATATTTCAAGGAACAAGTATCAGCACAAAACCCACGAGCACCTAGAGGCAGAACCCAGCATCCATCCAGCCTCTGACTCCTGACACACCCTGAGGTCCAACTATTAACCCAACAAGGCCAACACTGACCATGTCCCCAAGTGCCACATCCACAGAGCTTTTAAATCCTCCAGGGCAGCTGTGCCAGGGCTGGACAACCCCTTCCACGGAGAAGTTTTCTCTAATATCCAACCTAAACCTCTCCTGGTACAAACTGAGGTGGTTTCCCCTCTGCAGAGACATGTGCAGGCAGCAGGTGATGTCAGTCAAAACCAGAATGGGCAAATTTTTAAAAGGAACAAAGATCTATTTCTCCTGATGACAGCCCAAATGGCAAATCTTCTTAAATTTTAACTTAATCAAGGAAGGAAATGATGTACCAAACATTCCAGTCTGCTACTGAACACTGAGACCAATTCAGAGAAAGAGGAATGGAGTGGTATATTCTAATTACTACACAGGTAATTTCAGTGCTTTGTGTTTGGGGAAAACAAGATTACCATTTGGAACACTGAGACAAGAGACTTGGTCATTTGCAAGGCACAAAGCAAATTCAAAACCTGCTTTGTTGCTCTGGTAATATTTGCATAATAGTTATTTATATGTATGATGAGTGGAGCACAGTTTCAGGACAGTTAGGCAAGGTGAGTTGCCCTGCTCTTTAATCCTCTAATAACATGCTTGGGATGCAATTTGGGAATTCATTCCCCTGTGATGGAGCAGCTGTGCTGCTGCACAGTGACCATTTCTCAATGCTCATCCCCATCAAATTGCACTGGTTTGATCAATCCACAAAGCAGAGCATTAAGAATGCACACAAGGATAATTTTGTGCCTTGTTTTATATATCTGCATGCCCTTCTAGCTCTCCTTTAGAGATGATGGCCAAGCTACTAAACACCAGCAAGGGGCTGCATTTATCCTAAAATACACATAAAATTCTAGTGCTAAGTCTGCCATGGGCGCCGATCTAATCGAGTTGGCTGAAAATTAATTTCAGGCCCAGGGCTCTTCCATGGCTCCCTGGATTCCTGCCACAGCTTATGACAACCAGAAGTTAAAACTGCAAACAGCTGTCCTCCTGTTAGAGGCACCCTGGAATAACATGGATGCTGTGCTCAGAAAACTGCCCTAAAGGTGACGTGGGGGTTCATCGCCCCGTGCCAGGAATCCGAGGAACTTTGGGACTCTCTGAACTCTGCAGCAGCTCTGCTGTGCCACTGCAACCCCAAGTGATTCATGTTATTTTCTGCTGGTCAGCAGCAGCTGTAGAAACATCCCTCAGTGCTCCGCCTCGGCCTGGAATGCCCATGTGCTCCTCACCTGTCAGCCCTGCTGCAGCCAGCACACCATTTGTCTTCACTGGGCTTCTTCCCCACTCCTTCAGGGGAAAATCCCACAAAGCCTCCAAAGTCCTGCTTTGCCTCATTGAATATCCAAGCAGGCATCTCCAGATCCCACTCCAGCCCTGCAGCTGATCTTTGTTACACTTGCTGCAGCAGCATAATCTCACTTGGGATTTACTACCTGATTAGGATTACTCAGACTAAAAACACAGCTAGATAAGAGCTGTGTGCTCCCTGTCACCTGCCCACGGAGAGGGATCATCACCCCTGACTCCAACATTTTGGGACCTTGTCACTTGTTTCACAATCTTCACTTTTCTAAAATGGTTGTGAAACATGACTGAGCAATACAAAATTATCTCAGATATAGGTTGGGCTCAAGGATCTCAAAGATCTTTTCCAACCTAGTTAATTTTGTGATTCTGAGATGTTCTTGTGCATGTTTCTCTATGAAGAGGTTTTAAAACCTCAAGTCCCAGACTGTGATGGTGTAAATGGACACATCAGTGCTGCAGTTGTGTAACTTGGCACAAGTGGGGATTCAGATACTTCATTCTCAAGCTTCACAGAGCAAGAAGAATAACAGTACTGCAAAGAAAATGAGCATGGAAGGTCCTGTTTTTCTTACTAAACAGTGAAGAAGCAGTTTTGAGCCTCATTCCTAAGCTGGCAGATAGTACAGATCATTACTGCACCATGAGGACTCGTCTGGGGAAAATATCTGTACTTCTTTGTGGTATATGTTTAATGCAAAGTCACCTTATTCTTGTTTGTCTAGCATACAATGAGAATAGATCTCTAAAAATAACCTACTTCCCCCCTCTTCCAGCTCCTCACGGCAGTTTCACTTATTATTAGCCATTATTCACATCTCTTACATAAACTGCAATTTCTGGAAATTTTTATGCCTCCTGATACAGAACCTGAAAGTGCACAAGGCTGGAGAAGGCAGAGCTCAGTGAAACTCCACTGGATTGCAGGTTTTTACCTCTCTTTCCCTCTTACCTGGGTTTGATGTCATCACGTCCCTCCTTGGAGCAGCAATAAAGCTCCTTTACACACCAGGGCGCTGGGAAGCTGCAAAGCTGGATCAGGGGGGCACCTGGGGTCAGGGAATCCCCCGTGGGCACAGGGGTGGGGCTGCTGTGCCACATCCTCTTCCCAGCCAACCTCAGAGCACAACCACAGCACCCCACTGCATCCAGAGTGCCACAGCTTCCCCTTTTTGAGGGAGCAGGGAGCAGAGCCTGCCAGCTGTGGCTGAGTGAGTGTCCTCTCCATGGAGAACCTCAGTGGCACAGGGGATATGATCCCGCTCTGCTCCCAGCACAATCCCTGTGGGTCTGATTCCCAGGGCCAGGGATGGCAGTGCTGCTCCAGGCCTGGTGGGAGTCACACCTCGAGGGGCTCGGGAGCTGGAGTGACACAAGGCTGGCAGTGCACACCAGAAGCTGGGGGATATTTTCCACAAATGACCTCTAATCCATTTGCCTTTCCAAGAGTGCAGCTCATCCTCAAATCTGCAGGCACCAAGTGGTCACAACTTACAGCACTCCAGACTTTTATGATTCCCTGACAATCCCAGTTTTATTTTCCCTTTCACAGAGCTCCTTGTGCAGGTCCCTGCAGCAGGGCAAGCACACTTCCATGGGATGGTTGTTTGGATCCATACTTTCCTCAGGCAGCCTCTCACCAGGGCTAAACAACCACCTGCTGACTCAGGATCACCCAACCTTGCTCCTAACCCAGCTGCCCCCGCACTTTCCTCACACTATCCCATTTAGCAGCCAACTCATCCTCTTTCTGTAAGAAACTAATTCAGGCACCCCAGGTTTAATGTTTAACTGGCTTATGCTAACCACTAAAGCTGCACAATCAAATTCTTCCCTCGACAAATTTGACGCGGGGCCGAAAATCAAATTTGCTTCTTTTTCCCCTTAAACAAAACCATCTACGGTCTGCAGTGGTAAACCACTGCTCATTTGAATATCCAAACACTGGCTGTTTGCATCCAGGGGCTGGTGCCAAAAGCCTGTCACCCACAGCCAGCCCAAGCACGTCTGAGGCCGCTGAACTTACTCATCTCTGCCTTGATACTTCCAGACTGTTCAAGGAGAATTTGAAGAGGCTCCTACTGACCTACACTGAGGTAAAACCCATCTCATTTCTCATTCAGGTGATGATGAGGATGGTATCAATGGCTTTTCCTGGGCTGGGACTTGTGTGGTTTCACCACAGCTTTTTCCCTCTTACCTGCAGCCAAAGACTTAAGAGGGACATCACTGCTCTCAGAATGTAAATGGAATATATTACCAGAAAAACCCGCCCGAATCCTCAGTCAATAATCCATTTTTAGGAAAGAATTTGTGCGAAAATGAGGTAAGTGATAACTTTGCAGATCTCCTGTTATCCACAGTGCTATTTTAGGGAGAGTGTGACTGCATTGGGCTTGTCGCAGAGTCCTGCTTCCAATCTCCTGGCAGTTCCCCAGCACATTCCAGTATTTAACGCACAAGGCTCGTTGGGATGCAGTCCCACTTATCTCCCAGACACGTTGACTAAGACTTTCCCACATAAACTGACCCACCCTTTAGTAGCAAGAGGTCACTCAGTACAATCAGCCTTCAAATGAGGAAAACAATCAGGAAAAGCTTCTCAGATGCCAAAAACACCAACAGAATAAAACACAACAGGCTCCAGTGTTTGTTTTATGAAAACTTGAAAACTACAAGGCAGATTTTTTGACTTGTGATAATCAGTGTAGCCCCACCAAAGTCAGCCAGATTTCTTGCAGGCTCAGGACCTAGCCTCCTAAAAGCATCTAAAATTGCTGTAAGAATACATTACTCTAAAAAAATGGTTAAAAATAAGAAGGTAGCAATTAATCGATTCATCCTTTACTATGATGAAACTGTAGAGTTATTCATGGCATTATCCTCCAAAAAAGGTCACAATATTTTACATTACAAAAAAAAGAAACAGCTGTTAAGTTAACCAGGTTATCTTTATCCCATATGGATCCTATATGACAAAGAATTCCTGTTAACTTATAGAGAACTCTCCTGACTTCTTCACTGCATGATGCAGGCTCTAGCAAAGGGTGATACACTGGATGATCCTCCTGTATCAAACACCCAGACTTCTATCAGGCAGATCTAGGCCCAAAGCCCCTTTCCAAAAATTAACTCCAAGCTGGATTCCAGTGTTGCTATAAATGTGTGTGCCACTGGCACCCCAGAGCCACGAGCCATCCGCCCCATCTGCAGGGAGCGGTGCAGAAGACCCTGAAACATTTTCATTAAATATTTGCTCACTAAGAAAAAAGTCACTGAAAGCCCTTGACAACAAAAATCTCACCATTGGTTTAGCTACTGACAAACGCCCACACCTGGAATGCCCAAATCTAAAACCTGTGAGTGTTCAAATAAATGTATCTACGTTAAATTAGCTTACGTACAGCAGGCAGCAACTTTTCCCTTCCAAGCCAAAAAACCAAAAGAGCTACTTGCTATAATTAGCTGGAGCATTAGTGGTGTCTAGGCACTAAGCAAAATTGATTTAATGAGTGGGAAAGATCAGCTTTTGGTCCTGGTGCACAACCCCAGAGTGATCAGCTCCACTGTACCCCGGGCTCTGCCCACGCTGCCAGAGCTCACCATGCACAGTTTCCTTGCCCTTGCAAACACAAGGCTCCCTTTTATCATGTAAGAACCAAAAGCAGATACCCATGTCATTCTGTAATAAATCAATCCACAGAGCAATAGGATTAATTCAGAACAAAAGGCAGGAACTTACAAAACCAAAAGCTGCGGATCTGGATTACTGCTGGATGGCAGGAAATCCCCACAACTCCTTGTAGAAGACCTTGACCACGTTCTTGGTCAAGGGTCTGAATCCCACAGCAAAAACTAAAGACTTCCCAATGAAGACTGTAGGTCTGGCTTGGGAAAAATGTCTGCCAGGGATAAAGTGGGTAATCAGTATAACCTTAAAATGTCAGGGCCTGGCTTGGAGAGGAACCTCTGCGTCACCTCGGAGCACCTCCCACCCAGGCCAGCCGCTGACGCCTCCAAGGAAGGGGGAAAATGGAAAATCCAGCTCCACAGTTTTGGGGTGGGGCATGATCCTCCCTGATCTCTGCAGGCACCACTGCAGCCCTGGCCAGGAGATTTTAGCACAGGCATGACTTCAATGTGATGCTGCTTTCCAAAACCTCAAGGCAAGCTGAAAAAACAAAAGCCAGAACTAAAGGTGTCTGAAGGAAGGGTCATAACAGCCACTCCAGCACTTCCTACAGGGAGACTGAGCACATGAAGCATAAATGCTTTATTCACTAAGCTGGTTCTTTCTAACCCATTATAACCCCATGCCAGCCACTCATGTGGGTAGCGGGGCATGGCTGGGTGGCTCCAGGTCTGCATCTCTTCCTCTCTGGTCACATCCTATATCTGGGTCTGCAGCTACATCTCTCCCCAGAGCCCACATTTCATGCAGAGTAGCAGCTGCCCATTCCAGGGATCATTCCACGTTGTATTGAGACAAGATTAACAAAACCAAACCCAGCGGTCACAGCAATCAAACTGAGCTGTCAGTCAGTCCCTATTCCTCTCTTAAAAATAAAATACAAAGACTTTGCTTTTCAAGGCAAGCCCACAGCTTCTCTGATGATTTGCATCTGTGTTTCCTATTCTCACAGAGAAGAAGGAACTGTTTCCTCTGATGCACACTCTGGACATGTGAACAAAACCTGAGATGAAATCCAGGAACATCATTCCTGAACATTTCACAGATCACAGGCTAATTGCTCAGCAGGTCTGGTTACTTCTCCCAAAAAGGGAACAGCCTATGTTTGGAAAACCAGTCAACAGAAAAACCGCTAAATTTGGAACATTTACCTGTGAACAGTTTGGTGGCAGAGTATTTTTAGCTCTCAGGACAGAGTGTTAATGGCACACCTCTCCTGTTCCAAGGGCACGGGTATGACCAGCGAGGCTATTCCCAGCATCCAACAGGTGTGGGTCAGCATCTGCTGCCACCAGGGCTCCACATGCAGTGCTCTTCTGTTCAGTCCCCACTGCCCTCTTGACTTGAGGGGCTGCTGAACAAATCAAACCAACTCACCATTTCTTTTTAAAGTTCTAACACTCAGCACATTGTGGAATAAAAGTGGCTGCACAGCAGCGTAAATGTGTTCCTCTGGTGGCAGTGGTGACACACCAAAGGGGTTTCTGGTAGGCTAAAACACAAGCATCTTAAAAACAAATACAAGTTTGTGCAGTGTAATAGGAGAGTAAATACATTAAACAATCAAATAATATACTAAGAGAATAGCAGAAAAGTGAAAAGACATGAAAAAGTAAGAACATCCTGAAATTATCACTGTTCAACGAGAAAAAACCTCACAGAGGAGATGATGAGAAAAATGTTAACAATGATGAAAAACAATAGCTCAATGTAATCCTCAACCTTAATCTGTCCTTGGGCATAGGGAGATGTACACAATCCCCAAGCACAACCCTTATACATTGGTACATACCTTTCAATAATCACATACATTTCACTGCAAGCAGAAATAACACTTCCAGACACAGCCCCCCCAGCCATAAAATCTGTTATGAACTCAACCCTCACCTAACAACACACATCAAAGCTTTTTTCCATGCAAAACTGGCCTTTTTTAATGAGGAATGAACAGTAAAAAATGTGTCTGGGATTAACAATACATGAAAAAGAAATAAAGTTGGACAAAAGAGAAAAAAACTGCCTGCTTAAATATATATAGAATTGATCTATGTCACTCTGATCAAGCTGTTGAATAAGTTGGGGTCTGCTGGGCATAAGAAGAATTTTTCTTACATCTTTCTTTTTTTAAAAAGACATGTAATCTCTCTGAAGCCCTTTTTTCATTACAGGAAAAGCTTCCAAAAGTCCAGCTGTAACTGCTGCAACATTGTATTCATGTTCATTAGAAAAACAAATTCACAGCAGATCATTTTAAGAGTAATAATAAAAGGCTGACAAACGAAAACCACATGTGGGTGGGGGGGAAAGAACCCAGCAGTGGGGGAAGCAGGCTCCAAACCAGGCTCTGCAGGACACAGATCCCAATGGATCACACTCCCCTCGGTGCGGAGCTGCAGCTCCAACCCTTGCTTCTCCACACAAGTGGTATCTGCTCAGAACAATCCAACACGAGATGGTTTCTTGGGTTTAAAGCAAGAGAAGGCAACTGGATTTTCACATTTCACACCTCTAAGCCAGATTCCTGCTGGTTTCACTTGGGAAAACTGCCACGAGCCTCGGCAGAGGTAAGGGTCCAACGTGCTGGCAAATTCCCCAGCTCCATCAGCTGGGAACAGGAGCAGCCCACAGCAGGAGCTGATCTGCCAGGAAAGCCCTCATGGCTCCACAGGGCTCCTACCATGGAGCACAGGCCTGCTCTCATCAGGAGTTTCCAGGCAGCACAGAAAAGAGCCTGCACTGCTCTCCTGCACAAGCTCAGCTGAGCCAGAGACATCAGAGGGCAGCCGGTGGCTCCTTGCCCTGACAGGTCACCTGTCTGGCCCCTGGGGCTCCAACACTTCCAGAAGTATTCCTAGACCCTAGGGAAAGGGCAATCAGGAAGCCTGTAGCCACAGACACCAGCCTGGGCAGGATTTAGTAGCTGACTCATGGCTAATGGGCAATGATAAACTGTTGTACTGGTTGTTCACTTGTGCCCAGATCAGATGACTAAGGAATTTAGGTGCCTATAGAGATTAACAGTCTAAATAACTTTTGCAGTCTGACCCTTAAACATCTGCATAAACAGACTTTCTCCTCTGTGTTCCATGAAAGATGTCCATGCAACTCCTTGCTAATGAAATACAATTATTTTGCAGGCAATCCAACTACAAATATTTCATCCCATAACTGACCCACATGAAAAATAAATCCTTAGTCAGGTGACGTAATGCAAACGAGCAATCCAGGCCCATCCAATAAAGGGGGCTGAGCTGATTCCATTTTATAGAAGATGAAGGAAAAAGAAAACATCTTTCATAAAATGGTTTGTACTCCCACTCCCCAGGGGCTCTTGGAGCAGCACACAGCAGGATCCTGGGCTCCATATACGCAGCAAGAGGGTTTTGCCCCTCTCTGCCCCACTCCTGTGTGCAGGCAGGGCTCAGTGGCACACAGCAATTCCAGAAGCTGCAGGATCCGTGCCACCACCGAGATGAAACAGCATCTCTAACGCTTTTGCCACATGGCTGCTGCAAGCTCTTATTTATCCCAAAATGCTGCATCCTGCTTTAGTGAGTGTCATTTGCTGCACTTAACCTGCATTACAGAAAAACCCAAAGCGGGTTCTGTTCCAGAACCTGACCTCCTTGATTCCACATTCATAATTCCACGCTTATGTTCCTGAAGTAACAAAATATGCATGAAGTAACAAAATATTCCCCATTTTCTTGTCTCTTCAGCACTAGTTGTGACACATGAGCCAGCCCCTCATCCCTCCTCACAGCCCTACAACCACTGCTAAGTCATGGAGGCATCACTACAGCCATTTCTGTTCTCCCCGGAAAAGCAGAGGCGAAAAAATCCCCAAAAAACCGCTAAAGGATAAGAACAAATCTTTTAAAATCACAGCTCTCTGCCATCACCCACCTTCCCAGCCTTTTATCCCATTCCATTTTCACTCCTGTCTCTCTCCAGAGCCTTCTGAGCATATGCAAGTCCTTCCTCCAGTGGAGCTTCCCTGCAATGGCCTGAGGAGTCGGAGCCTCCCCTGACATTTCCACACGGCTGCTATCTCTCGGAATAAATTCCACTCCCTGCCCTGCCTCTCTAGCCCCGGCTCCGGGGAGCATTGTTCCCCAAGATGCCTGTCAGCACGATGCCGGGCTGCAGGAATTCCAGCCCTTTTCCCAAACTGTTCAATAATCAGGTTTCATAATGCTGGTATCCTGTCAATAAAGGTCGAAGGATGAGCCGAACGCTCCGGATCTTGACAGTTTCTGTTTATTCCCTCTCCCTGCAATCCTGATCTGGAACATTTATCATTTATACGTATGGACAATACGAAGCACAACGTAGGAACACAGATCACTACTCACCTTTAAACAAGAATGCAATTTCATTCACGATTAAGACATCAACATCACAAATTCAGCGCTCACTCTAGTTCTGTATCATCACTCCAAAAGGAAAAACATCAGCTACTGAATGAAACGTCAGCCCCGGTTGCCATGAACAAGGGTTTTTCAGAGCTGCTGCAGTCTCACAGTCTCTAGCACAAGTCTGCCATATTTTTTTTGTTAAATCAGGCCTGTACCCACCTAACAGCCAGAGCCAGCCCGACACAACCGAGCCAAGCCCACGCGCTGTGCCGCTAGCTGCGGGCACCGCGGCACCCGCGGCGGCGGGCGATGGCCGCGCCCGGACCGCAGCCCCGCAGCCGGAGCCCGGCGGGGTCAGCGCGGCGCTCCCGCACACAAAGCCCCGCAGCGGGCCCGGCTGACAGCGCGCCGCGACCCCCGCGCCGCCCCCCGCGCCCCGCCCCGACCAAGAAAAATAAAGGAGGAATTACATCCGTCTAGCAAGGAATACCGCAGGAGCAGCAGTCGAGCCGGGCTCTCCGCACCGCACCGCGCGGGGCGTGCGGCTGCGCGGCGGAGGCGGCACCGCGGGCGGGGAGGGAGGGAAGGGGAGGGAGGGAAAGGGGCGGCGGCCGCCGCTGCCCCCGGGGACGGGCCGGGGCCGCCGCAGGGCAGGGCAGGGTAGGGCGGGGCGGGGCGGCTCTGACAGCGCCGAGCCCGCTCCGCGCCGATCGGGGCTGCGGAGAGGCTGCGGGCGCCGCCCGCGCTGCGCACACGCACCCGGGAAGAGGGGCCGCCCCCCATCCCCGCTCCCGGCTCCCCAATCCCCGCTCCCGGCCCTACCTCGGCGCTGCCCGCGCGGTGCGGAGGGAGCGGCGCTACCCGCAGCCCCGCTGCGTGAGCCCCCGAGCCCCGCCCGGCGCGGAGCGGAGCGGGGACAGCGCGGGGGGCGGGGACAGCGCGGGAGGAGCCCCCGCCCCGCGCCCCGACCCTGCGGCGGCCCTGCGGCGCGGGGGGCTCGGCGCGGCTCGGCACGGCCCGCAGAGCCCCAGGCGCATCCTCACCTGCTGCTGCTCCTGCTGGTGCTGCTGCTGCTCGGGCCTGCCCTGTGCTCACGCCAGGTCTTCCCCCTCCGCCGGCCCTCGCTCGCAGCCCTCCGTGGGTGTTATCCAGCCACTCCCGGCTCCCCTTCCCTTCTCTTACATTTATTTGGTTATTGGGTCCCTCCAGCCTCCTTGCTCCTCCTCCTCTGACACTCTCTCCTATCGCAAAGACAATATTGGCTCGCCCCCAGCGTCCATTTCCTCTAGTGCTGCTCTCCCACCCGCTGCTCTGTCATTCCTAGTGGAAGCCCCATCCCGGGTTTGACTTCCTCCACTGCAGTCATCCTCTCCTGCTGCTCCAGCCCTGCCACCTTTCCACGTAAACGGCCTCCCTTCGCCAGTGCAACCCAACCCCTGGAACCCAGGTCCAGCTGCCTTTGTGCCACACTTTCCCTTTTCCTCCTTTCCTGGGCAGGATTTTTGCCTGTGTTTCCAGAGAAAACTGCTGTCCCACAGCCAGTGGTGCCTTCCCTCCTTTCCCGTTTTCCACAGCCAAGGTCATAGGCAGACACTGCTGCTTCGTGTTTTCTTTTCAAGTCCTGGCCTCCCTGCTTCCCTCCCTGTCCTCATGCCCATGCTCCTTCCCTCCTGTCCACTCTCCCTCCCCTCTCACTTGCAGTACAGCTATGGATCAGTCCTATCCATGTCTTTTATCAAAAAATCAACAAACCACTCTTGGATTCATTTGGCTCCTTTGTTACCACTCCCTCTTCTCCAGCTCTTCATCCCTGCACTCACTGCTATTTAATTGTTGTCTGGAGTTCCCCTCCTCTGCATATCTTAAACTCCCTCTTATCTGGCTCCTGCCCCTTCACACTCAGCTGCTTTGCCAAAATTTCCAATATCCACTTCCTGACATAATCTCTGAAATATTGCTTCATTTCCAGCCTGTCAAAATTATCAGCGTGGCTCTTTTGGATATTTTGTTCTCCTTTGGTTTCCAAGACTGCCCTGACAGAGCCACCTCCTTGCAGCTCCTGCAGTGCATCCTCCTCCCAATTTTCAGATTTCCAGTTCCTAGATTCTCAGATTCCCAATTCCCAAGACCCCAAAGGGACTAAGTCACTTAAACTTGGGCTTCTGGCATTCAGGAAGTCTATTTTAAATGTTCTGTCACCATGAAGCCTACAAGATTCTTGATAAGATCTAAGAACATACTTTCATACTTGTCACTTGTGCTGGTTCATATCCAGACCTTGGGATGCAGTAAAAATGTGTGTATATAGATGCAATTTTTTAAAAAACATATTCAAATGCTAGGATGTTAAGAAATATCCTAAAATATCACCCTTCACTCAATTATTAATATCCATCAAGCAAGTTGGAAGGGACAAAAGCCTGCAATGTCTGGGAGTAAGCAAGAGCACACAGTGTATTTTAGGATTCTTTAGCCCCCATAGCTCAAAGATGGGTGGGCCATGGATTCCCATGGAAATAACTGGGTAGGAATGAATGCCTGGAGAAGCAAGAACCAGAACAGCAAGGGGCACTGTGGGCTCCAACCAGTTATCCCAGCTACTGACAGACATTTTCTCCTTTTTAAAGAGCTGGCATTTGGTGAAGAACAGGGCAGGTACAAGTGTTTTGCTGCTGATAGTTCACAGCAGCATTCCCAGGTTTGGCAGAGAGGATGTTCATTTCATTTTAAAAACTGCTGCACCAATTTGTTTGCATTTTCAGCATGGACCTTCCACTTGCAGAGTTAGAAAGCCAATGCCTACAGCCTGGTGACAATTCAGCAGGGAATACCCACAGGGTAAACTAGCAGCACTTCCTAATGTCAGTGAGTGAAGGCAGTCAGACAAACAGGTTGTTCCCACTGACGTTCACATTCCCGTCCTTTAATCAAACTGAAAGGCCTGGAATGAATGGTCATGACAGAAACTGTTGTTAAATGAAGTGGAAAGGGGCAGTAACAATGTTGGGCAAAGTCACTCCCCTTCAGCCCTGTTACTTTGTAGTTAGTTTAGTTCGGAAGCTCAAGGTTTTTTCCCCCACACATTCTGCCCAGGCAAACAGAGATTTCTTCAGAGTTGAAGCAATACTTAAGCTTGGTTTTTTCTTTCCTTTTGAAAATCTACCAAGGCACCACACTCTATATTATTTTTTTGATGCTCATCCCACAGAAATAGATCCATGTGATCCATTTCACCTTCACCAAGGAAAACACTGCACAGGTGTATACAGGTAATCATATTCCAACCTCTCTGAAAGATAATTTAAAAATAAATCCTAGTTTAAATAACCTAATGCATCATTCAAAATAAAATGAATCAAAATTGGAATAATAGAATGGTTTAGGTTGGAAAAATCCTCTAAGATCCTTGAGTCCAACCATTAATCCAGCACTGCCAAGGCCACCACTAAACCATGTCCCCAAGGCCTACATTTGAATTTGTAAAAGGGTACTTCCAAGCAGATACAAAAGCAGCACATCTAGTTGAGATATTAAGAGCCACAATTGTTAAGGCAATACTAAAACTCAAAAAAATTTACTGAAGGATGGTGTCAATTTCCAAGAACACAATAAAAATGCACACCAAGAAATTCACACTGTAATAAAAAACTCCCTCACTGTTCCATTAGACTGGAACAGTCTCCTGTTATCAGACAGTTCCAGTTCCACAGGTTCCCAGCATGACTGAGATCCATTCCCCCCACCAGACACACCTTTCCTCCACCTGTAACTCCTGGTTGCAGACACACAGTGGGGCTCCAAGGCACAAATCCAGACTGGAGCTTTGTCTTGTGGCAGACTTGGCCAAGCTCTTGAGAGGAAAATCAAAGATGGGCAAGAATCTGCCCAGAGGAAAATCTCAGCTCCCTCACTGTGTGTAGTGTGTCTGGAAGCAGGATGGCTCCTCTTCACACACATTTCCTCACAGAACCCTATTTCTCCTCAGCACCTTGGTTACACCCAGCTCAGGGTTACACCCTTACCTTCAGGAACACGTTGTAGCAATGCATTCCCAGAATGGATTTACTGGCATATTCCTGTTTCCCAACAGTCACTGAAAACATAAATGTGTCTGATCCTCAGTTCTTAGTTTGCCTTTTCTCTATGACCAGCTCAGGAGGCTGACCTGCCCAAAATTCTGCATCAGGGAATAAACACTCATCCAGGTACCCCCACACAGCAGCCACAGGGAAAGGTGTGTGTGACACAGGAAGGGGCTCTACTGGCAGAAACAAAGAGCAGGGACATGCAGACCATTTGTAACTCTCCTCTCAGGTTGCACATCAGAGGTCTGGCAATACTCTTTTGTTGAGAAAATCTTATTTTTCTAAGCGCTCCCCAACTCCCTGTGCCTACCCTGTCCCCAGAGCACCCATTCTCAGCTGTTTTCTCTCCACCAGCAGCTCCTGTGAGCTCCAGGCCTATTTCTCCATGTGCCCAACATCCCCAGCCCTGGAAAATGACTCAAGCACAGGGCACTTACAAAAGTTTGGCCTTGGCCTCAGCCAGCTGCTGTCTCCTTCCCACACCACCGGAGTCAGCAGTGGAAATGCTGACAGTGTGAAGACAAGATGGCTTTCCTGCTCTCCCTGCCAGCATCACAGCAATCTCCAGTGGCCAGGAGGAGTCCTGGCAGGAATCCCTGTGGAAGGACAGGAAGCATTAGTGAGAGCTGGCAGGGGCTCGGGGCCAGTGTATCACAACATCCCCTGCAGCCCTTCCCATTGTGTTCAAGGCAGTACATTAAAAAATGAAAGAAATGTCTTGGGACCTGCTCTTGTGTCCTGTGGGCTCCACACGGAAGAAATCCAATCCCAGAGGATGTCTACAACTGCACAGGAAGTTTCTTGGCCTTTCAAAGCCCCTTCTGTGGTGCAGCAGTTTGAGGCTCAATGCCTCAAAGGTGTTGATGCAGCAAGGTTTCCTCACCCAAAGGGAAATGGGGAGGAAATTTGACCAAAATCCTCAGCATTTATCTGTCCCACAAAAAGCTGCACAAAACTCTGTAAAAACTTTGCCCCTTGTTGCCAAACATTACTCTCTTTCCTTGTGTTTTACCACAGTTTTACTCCTTCATTTCCTCCAGATGCATCAGAAATCCACCTAATTAGAAATTTAATAGTTTTAATACAAAAGAGAATAGTTTTAGATTAGATATTAGGGAGAAATTCTGTGATGGTGGTGAGGCCCTGGCAGAGGTTACCCAGAGAAGCTGTGGCTGCCTTATCCCTGGAAGGGTCCAAGGCCAAGTTGGACAGGGCTTGAAACAACCTGGGATAGTGGAAGGTGTCCCTGCCATGGCAGAGGGTGGAACTGGATGGGTTTTAAGGCCCTTTCCAACCCAAACCATTCAATGATTCTCCAAAAAATACACATCAGCCTGTGTAATTTGACAAAACAAAGTTGTGAGGTGCAGCTGGTCCATTAACCACTACAGGAAAAAAAGTGAAATTCTTAGCCCTTTCCCAGATTTTATTCATTTTTTTGACAACCTGCTTACTATTCCTACAGAAACTGAAGCTTTCAGGTCAGGTTAAGATATCAACACATACTCCAAGAACCCACCAGCATAAACAAATGTTTTCTGTGGTGATTACCTTGCTCTGGCAATGCTGGGTTTTACTGCTGAGGCTGTGATTCCTTGTTCAGTTCCATGCAGCTGGACCACGTGCAGGGCTGTGTCTGACATCAGTGGAGCCTTATCCAGGTGCAGTCATCTGCTCTCTCTGCCTCAATGCTGCCACACAGATGGATGAAATGATCCCCAGAGAGGCACATTAACAGGAATTATTTACCAGGAGGCTGCTCTATCATTCAAAGCTCCAGGCTGGAGCTGCTCCCTCCCTCCCATGCTCACAATTTCCATGTTGGATCCTGGACCTGCTCCACACCAGGGCTGTTGCTCAGGTGCAGGTCTGGAAGCAAAAGCTGGTAACTTTTAATTCTGTGGGAAACTTTAAGAAGATTCCCCTTTCCTCATTTAGCTGAGATCTCTCACCTGCCTCCATGCAGGACTGCTTATTCTAAAAATGTCCTGGCCTGTAGCAGTCACTGCCTTAGTGAGCAGCTCTCCACATGAACCCCAGGAAGGAGAATTTGAGTGTGACTCTGCCACGTTCTGGTGGGCAAAGAGCCCCCAGTGTCACGATTCTGCCTTACAAAGGATCTGGCCAAATTTTAAAAAGTCAAAAGCAGCCAAGCACAGCAGATTTTAAGTGCTTAAGACATGGCCTGCAGGATTTTCTCTGAATCCCACACAGTAAGACACTTTTTCACAAAGTCTGACTTTCAAACTGCAGTCAGAAGTTCTGCAGTGACTTTGAAGGCCCAAGTGTCACCAGAGTCTTGTCTGTGTCCAGGCAATAGCACCCACATTCCCACATCACTCCCAAAGTGGGGTTGGATCCATGCAGGATTTGCTAACGAGGAAGGGGCATCTCTTGGTGGATCCAATTTTATCAGCCCCCACCACTGCCCAGCCTTCTTGTCCACAAACCACAGCAGCCTTCAGCATGACAAGGGAAGCATGAAACAGCACTTGGGAAAATTCTGGCAGAGAAGGGAAATGTAGGCTCAGCTATTTATAAGTGAAGTCTGGAGTCAGCTTCAGTGATCACCCTATAAATAGTGGCTTGCCTGAAATCCAAGGCAGAGGATCTGGTATTTCACACACTCCAGCTCCTTGTTCTAGAGCAGCAGGTTTCTGCAGAATGCTGCTTTCCCTCCCTTGCTGTGGTTCTATTTTAAAGCTATGTGAAGTTTACTCCTACACACTTCAATTCAAGGTCCAAACATCTTTATTCCACAAGGGGAAAAAAATCAAGAGCATCAAGAGCCCTTTGCAGAAAGGATATGAAGGGAAATCTTCTTCCAGGCCGTACCTACAACATTCCCTTCAACATTTTCACTACTTCCTTGAAAAGTCCTTTTTGCAGGAGAAAACCCTGAGGCACACCCTGGAGGGGAGATGGGAGCCTCATTAGCACAGCAGCTAAGGTAGGAGGAAGCTTTTAAAGCTTGCTAATATTCAGATAATAACAATTTCTCCACGCCTGAGGATCCCAGCCATCTGTTGGAAATTTCATCACAAAGCAGGATGGCTGAGGGGGGAATGGTGAATTGCAGAATTAAATCTTAATTGTGGGCTAGTTTCCTTGGAAAACTCTCAACTTTTATCTTTATTATAGTTAGCCAGAGGTCACAATGTCTAAATTCCTGTCTTTCAGCGTGTATGTTATTCCCAAAACTGCCAAAGCATAGAACAAGTTAGAAGACTATTGTTTAACACACTCTCCCTCTAGGAACAAAAACAAAGTGAGAAAAAACAGAGCAAAACTCACACAGCAGGTGATGCTCCTTGCATCCTTCCTCTCCAGGAACCCTGTCTCCTGGAGGCAGCTTTGTTTCCAGTTAACTGAGTGGTCACCTCATCTTCTGGGGTTATGACTTTCTATCCAGGGTATTTTCATGAGAAAAATGTAAGTTGTACAGAGCCAAACAAACTGATATTTCCCTGTGAGCCATAAGGATGAAGACAGCACACTCATTCCTACCTGAAAAATATCAGGAATATATCATGCTCTGGTCCTGGGGAAGCAGCAGTTCCAATCCTACATGGGATCCTTTGGGACCAAAATTGGGGTTTGGGTTTCATGAAAAAAAACATCCAGAGGTTTCTGCATTTGCAGGCAACCCAGCTTTGTATAAAGGACTGTTATTTGAGGGGGAAAAAATCCCCAAAACCTAAATGGCTGTAAGGAAAGTCTGATAAGTGGGAAGCTGATGGGAGGAGAGGCTGTGAAAATCAGAGTGCCTTTGCTGCTTTTCCCAATCCTCAAATGCTTTTAGAGCCTCTGTGTTACACATGGAAAATGGCACAAACCCAGGGCACAGCACAGTGATTCTCTCAGCCAAGAGATGAACTTTTTAAGCACCTGAAAGACCAGAATTTGATTTTTTCCCCCTGCATCCCAATTCAAGGTACCACAAAGCACTTTCCAGCTCAATGTTTTGGTCTTGTCTAGCCAATGGAAGCATAGAATGGAAAAATGGCCTTTAATATATGACAGGAGAGTCTGATGCTGGAATTTCAAGATGAAATACACATGGAATGCTAAAGATTTGTGATGTAACTTTCCCCTCAAGTGCCTGGAACTCACTGTTTTATGCATATAGTTATTTAAAATCCATATGTACAACGTTGAATAAAAACAATTGTGGGTTACACAAAACAGGTTTTGTGGTACAAAGAACCAGAACTCATGAAACCCACACAAGAAGAATGTCCCCGAAGTTTATAAAGAAAATAAAGGGAGGGATTTTTGGGACAGCACACCCCACACTGGTTGTGGTCCTTCCCCAACCTTATAAACACAGCTCCACACTACAGAAACAAACTGGAGCTGTGTTTACCCAGGAGGAAGTTGTAGCTTGTCAGGATACAGTTGTATAAATAATTTAAAAAATAACCCAGTACATACTGCATGTCCTTTTAAAAAGGAAAATAATAGAATGGAAAATTCTATTTTCCCACTGTGCACAGAAAGTCATTCAAGTGTCTGTGACACACAGGCCAACGCCTGCTGGAAGTTTCCTTCCCTGAGCTTTGGATCAGGTCCATGCTGAAAACAGGGAAAGTCATCGACATCTTTCCAATTAAGGTGGAAGAATTCAGCGTGTACTTATCACTGGAATAAAAGTTCTGTGTTTATAATGTAAAACAGGGAAGGAAAATAAGTAAAAGCAATATAGCATGAAAAGACAGAATTTTTTTTGTGACCTTCAAGTGTTTTTGTTTCATTTTAGAATGAGAGATTCACAGGGAGTTACAGGGAAACATAATAATTAAAAAACCCACAATGGTGCTAGGGGTAACTTTGGATATCCCTGTTTGCCCTCGGATTTCTGGTCTCATCTCAACCATTTTTCTCCTGTTTTGCCACTTCCACAGTGGCTGATATTTAATCCTTAGAACCCTGACTGCTGGACACAGGGAACCAGCCTGGAGCTTTCCCTTCTGGGAACAGTTGTTCCCAAAGAGGCCAAGATGGAAACGAGATCCAGATTCAGATCCATGCTTAAAAGAAAGGCAATTTTTCCCTAAATTCCTTTGTCCAGATGACCCCATATGGGCCAAGTGCTCTGGGCAGAGTGTTCCCATGGAGCAGGGGGTGCCCGGGGAGGGCAGCCTGGAGGGTGCCAAGGCTGCAGCTGTGCAAGGGAAGGGTCACTCCATGAGCCCAAGCTCCCAGGGCTGCTGTCCCCACGTTGCTCCACAGGTCACTGCCAGCCCTGCCCCTCCAAATCCAGACTGCAGGCATTGCCAGGTCTTTGGGAGAAGGGTTTCAGTGTGATTTCAAGGGCCCCACTCCAAGCCAGGCTGGCACCTTCTGTGCTGGCTGAGGGCAAAGCTCAGGAACATGCTGAGGACATCCCACACTGCCTGCAGCAGGGAGAGCACAAGGACTGGGATTTGTCATTATTTATTTATTTCACAATATTTCTACTATTTATTGTGACTGATGGGTGTCAGGTCAGGGGAGCAGAGAATGATGCCTGAGGTTTTTTCATATTCCAAGAAGCAGCACACTGAAATGTGTGGAATTTGCTTTGTGTTTTTACTCAGAAGGCTTTCCCACAAATTATTTCTGTCCTAGGATAGACTAAAATATTTTATCACAGGAGACCAAACTCACTACTAGCATAAAGATCACTGAAATGTGTTTTATCAGGGGTTTCCTTATAGATTTTAGAAGAGCAATTTAAAATTTTACACATTCAGATATCTTCATAACTGACTTTGACATTGTGACAAGGGGAGAATCTGGGTCAACTCTTGATCCCACTCCACATTGTTTTCCAGGAGAAAAGGATGGCATTACTTCTGTTGTTACTGGGAATGCTGCTGGAATGCTGCACCTGCTATTGAGGGCTACTCTTGAAAAAAAAGAAGTTTAGTGCAGGGAAAGGATCAGACAGAAGTATAAAGCAAGTTTCCTTTGAAGAAGCATGTAAAAAATTAATTATTGCTAAAAATTCAAGTGTTGAGTTCAGCCAGCAGGTCCAAGAGATATTGGGAAAGAAGAAGGCACAGATGCGTAATCCTGTGTGAAACCAGGCTAAAAATCACTGCAAAATAGTCCAGGTTTGTTATTGCTCTTATTCCCTTGTTTCAGTGGAGCCAAACTAAGAGCTGAGGGGAGGAAGCTGGAGAAGCCTTCCCTGCCTCCATGTACCCCTGGACAGTTGTCCAGGTCCTTCCCTGGACAGAAAGGCCTCTTTGCATCCCTCAGCCCAGAGCCCGAAACGTCAGCGCTGCCTCTTTAACTCCCAGCTGGAAGTTTGTGATAAGGAAAACCAGGAAACAACCTCACAAATAAACAAAGACATGTTCAGGGTGGATCCACATCCACCTCAAATGGGAGACTTTTCCATTATGGAATGTACCTAGCAATAATCCATATCTGCTTTTCACAGTAAAGCCATATTCACTCAATGTATTTTTGCACTAAAGTTCATCAAAGCTCCCAATCAGATCTTTACTACAGCCCAGAAAAGCAAAGGATAATCTCAGTTTCCATTCCAGGGCTGTTGTTTGGAAATATCTTATTATCTCTCCATTAATTAAACTAAAATAAAGGTATGACTAATATACTTTAGTTGTTCACATGATGACAAAAGGAAAAAGTAAGTTTATTTTCCTTTTTAGCCATTCAAAAATGTTTTTAAATGCATCTGAGACCTCTGAAAGGCAAATATAAAAAATTACCCACTTTCCTTTTTGCTTCAATCTTATGAGATTTTAATCTACCTTCTCTACAGGAGGATCTGGTTTGGGATGGGGTGGCAGTGCAATGAGGCAGTAGTGCAAGACAAGAGAAGGACATTCACCTTCTCCCCTAATTCCACAAATCAACAGCACTTCAGGAAGCCATGGAGAAATCCACCAGTCTATGTTGCAAAATGCCTGCTGTTATCTGGCTATTTAGGCTTTTGGAATTCAGATCTTCACACAAAGTGGAAAACAAAACAACGTGCCAAAGAGGAAACTCCTGTTAGGGGAGGGGACGTGGAAATGGAGCTCTTCACCTCTGGGATGAACCCTTCAGGTCGTGATTGAAGCACAGCAACACAGCAGGGTGGAGAATCCTGCAAAGCCAGGCCTGGGGTTGTATCTGCACTGAGCAGAAACACAGAGCTTCACTTTGCTTCCATACCTAGGACTTTCCATAAGGCATCCATTTCATTCTAAAATATGACTTTTACATAATCAGTACATTCTGTGCAAAACTGGTTAACTCTGTGCCCTCAAAAATGTCATGCACTTACCAGCATATAAATCCCAGACCTTGACATCTGAAGAATGCTTGGCAGATCCAGCAAGAAGCACAGCCAAGGGAGAAGTCAAAGGTATTTGTTAGGTTTCCAGCCAGCCAAGAATATTAACACCTTGCCCAAATATAAAAGGAATAAAATTATTGTGGAGCATGTGAAGAAGTGATTTTAAGACAGTTTTTATATGTTCTGCAAAGGATTTGTGTGCTGGGTTGGCTTTGAATGCACTGTCATGGGAAGAACATTCCAAGAGCAGCAAATATTCCTTCAGAGCCCTGCCAGGACTTGGTAACCTCACCTCAGGACAGGGCCCTTTTCATGTGTGCACATAATGGAATTATCTGGAAGCCAGGAGTGCTGAAAGGGAGAGAGATGCTCCCAGGTGACAGCCTGCCTTATCTCAGCTGCATTTCACTGAGTGGCTCTTCAGAAAACTGCCACTGACAAAAACCTTTCCAGTGCCTTGAACCAGAGGAAAATGGGAGTGGAAGGGATTGCAGAGGGCTGCTATTCCTAGGGCACACCCAGATCTGTGTTTGAGATCCTTCTTTTGACAGGCCTTCAGTCACAGCCTCCACAGTGCTCCCTCCCTTCTCTATGCACCTCTTCAGCTCTTCCAATTCTAAAAGTTTTCCCTAAAATCCAGCCCAAATGCTGGCACACCTTAAAGCAGGGAAGTGGGATTTTCATACTGGATTGGCATCCCTCAGATTTTTACTAGAGTTACTTTGAAGTGGTTTTGCACCAGCTGAGGGGCTCAGCCATGGGTCAGCAGGGCCCTGCAGAATTTCCCCCCAGTCTTGGCAGAAATCAGGACGTCTTTTCCTACAAGTTCAGCAGGGATCTCTCAAAATGCAGGCGAGATTTGAGTGGATTTTGCAGGCGAACCCTCTGGGAGCAGCGAGGGAGCAGCGTGTCAGCTGCAGGGCTGGGAGGAGCAGAGCCCTCCGTGCCAGGAGATAGCAGAGGCCACGGGGCTGGCCCCAGCCCATAGCCTCCTTCCCACTCCTCAGAGCCAACAGGTCTCCACCCAGGACACAGCCTGGGACTTCCCACCCTTTTCCAAAGGCCAGCAGGCTTTGGGGTTTATAGTGAAGCCCCAGAAAAGATCCTCGTTTCATCTCGGTCACCACTCAGAGCCCACAGGACAGCACTGCCTCCAGAGCAGATTTTCCACTGGTTTCCCAAATTATTTCATTAATTCTGGCATATTTCAAGGCATTGATATAATTCTCATGTTTGGAGGGAAAATGAGATTTCCTTCCCTTCCCCCTGCCTCCCTTCCTGTGTTACATCATTGCTGCCTGTCCAGGCTGCAGGACAAATCCCTTGTCCCCAGCAGAGGCCTGAAGGTCAGGATCAGCTTCCTCTCAGCAGCCAATTCCCACAGGGAAGGCTGGAGATAGGAGCAAGCAGGCAGAGAGTCAAAAGCATCTTCTAGAACCATTTGGTCCCTGATGATCTCAGAACTCTAGGAGATATCTGGGGCCCCTAAAGATGACCCCTCCTCCAGCTTTTCCAACAATGTTCACACTGCCAGGCCAGGCTTGTGCAGCAAAGAGGAGTCAATGGAACTGATTTGGTTGCCACCAAGACAGGGAAATACTTTCTGCTCCTTCCTGCACTTTCCTGTGCTCATGGAAAGCTGACTCTCCAAGGAGCAGCATTCAAGGGGTGGTCAAGCAAAGCAAATGTAGAGATGTCAGGACTGAAGGAACAGGGACTTCATAATTAGGAATATTTGCCTGAATGTCCCTCTTCCATAGGCCACAACATTCCCCATCATCATTTCCTTCCCCAGCCATAAATCCTGGGCAAACTGGATTACATCTTGGTTAGGTTTGTATTCCTTAGAGATTTGGAGGTTCCAAGGGGAAGAGAATTCATTACTCATTCATTATGCAGCCTATTACATTTTTGCAGTGATTACTTACCCTCCTTGGTGAAAACAAAAAACCCCTGAGAACAAATAAAAAATACCAAACCACTCCTCTGACTAATGCAACTTTCCAGTGCTCTCCCACCTCCGCAGATGAAGAGCTGCTTGTGCAATTTTAATTCAGCCCTCCCTGTGTTATGAACTATTACACACTATTTTTCCCACTGGGCCCCAGCCCTCTTTCTGTCTCCAGGAAAAATGATCCCTAATAGCAACAACTAGACACTCTGTTTTCTCCTCATTTTTCTACATGTTACTTGATGCCTGGCTTTCTGCTCTTAACTCTGATTTCTCATCTCTGAGCTGGTTTTTGGGTTGGTTTTGTTTTATCTGGTGCTCATGACTAACACCCTGCTGCTTCCTAGCCCTGCCTGTCAATCCTCATTATTTGGTTTCCAATCGTTACCTCTGTTTATCTAGTCAGACTCAGGCTCCATGAAACCTGTTTCATTCATGCTGATCTACTAAATTCCACTCCACTAGACCTCACCCTTGCACCAATACATCCCTGAACATGCTGCCTCTCCCTCCTCTGTCAGAGTCAGGGGCTGCCCTTCAGGAACATCTGTCACCCCTGGACCAGGCCATTCCTTGCTCTGTGTTCAGCCCAGTTTTATCAGAGACTCACCCAAGATCTGTTTCACCACACAGACTCTTCCCTGCCAAACTCCAACAAGGCTCCTCCTGGTAGAGGGTGATGTTACTGAGGTTTTATAAGGTCTAAATTGGGGTTGCTTTCACAGATGAGGCCAATCACACCTGTGGTAACCACCTCCCAAAAGAGCAAGTCAATGAGGTTTAACCAATCCATAAGAAACAAATCATGTATGTGGGACACACCTGGCTATGAGGAAGAGCTGAAGTAGAAATCCACAGCAAAAGCAAATTCAAACTGAGCCTGGCACTGAGGGGGGGATGCTTTGGTCTGAAAAGTTCAAATGTGACATTTTCAAGCTACTGGAAAAGGAGACTTGGAACTCTCAGTCAATGTGTCTGTGCCATTTATTGGCACAAGGACCTGAATTTTCTACAATATGTTTTTTCAGCAGTTGAAGCTTTTGGGACATGTCAATGTCTTAAGACAGTCTCTGCATGCAGCTTTTCCTTTTGAGATGCTCTATCAGATACAGTTTTTGTTGAAAAAAATAAAACCTGTCCCCACCCTTCTGATCTCTGCTCTGCTGCAGCCATTGCCATTCAGCTATCACGTCTGGAAAATTGCAGGCAATTAATTCCACCAGATGCTGCCCTCTCCTGCAGCTCTGTTTAGGAAACACTCAGCCATGTCAAGCTCTTTTGGGTATATTTTCACTGCTCAGAGCCAGGCTCTGTGGCTCTCACACCAACCTGCTCTTCTGCCCACCTCCAGTGATGCAAGAAAGGATTTTCATTAACCAAAACCAAATCTCCAGCCTTTCCTCTTCTGGAGAGGACAGATATAAATAGTTTACTGAGCCTAAAAGTCCATCACTGATGTTTCCTAGGATGGGAATATGTATTCATCTTCTGAGATCACAGCTCACCTGTAAAGAAGAAACACTTCTGAGCAAGCTAATAAACCTGCAATTAATACCCAGGAATTGTCTAAGGGAGCAGACTGAGTTATTCTTACAGTCAAAAGAGAAAGATGGAAGTGTAATTGATATTTAACCCCCAAGCAGCCCATTGAGCCAAAAACAACTCAGGCTATGCAAGGGAACAGCAAAGTTGGGGAAAGAATGGCCTAGCATTGAAAACAGGCCTCATGATCCCAAATTATTGCTGGAATAATGTGTGGGCTCACACAATGTGGGTGTCCTCTGTGGATCTGGATGTGTCTGTGACACTGACCTGGCATGCAAAGCTCTGAGATCCTCTATCTTGCACTTCAGTTCAGGCACAATAAATCACTCACAGTCACGCACCAAACACTGAGGAAATGGTTAAGAGGTCTCCACACCCTATTTTCTCTCTCTTTTTCCTGGCTAGAGCTTCCCAAGTCCCTTTTAGTCCCTCAAACTAATTGCAATAAGATGTCCTGTCATCACAGAGAAATATGTGTGTTAAGCATCTGCAGGATTTCTGCTCCACGTTCCAGAGGGAGTCCCATGGCTCTGCAGCACTTCCAGGGATGAAGTAAGCCCTCACTCATCAGAGACAGCACCACAGATCCATAGGCTTTGAGGGTTGTGGATGTTGGGATGGACAGACAGCTCCTTTAAGCCTAGCAAAGGCCTAGCCAAGTGTTGAAAATAATTTGCTTTAAGCTAGCAGCCAGTCCTAGTGATCAATCCATCATCTCAATTCCATAAAGTTTTGCCACTCCTTGCATGGGAATCTCTGCACATTACTAACTGATACTATACATATCTATATCTATATCTATGTCTATATTCTGATACTATTAAGACTGAGATTCAGCACAAATCTACCAAGCTACTCACACTCTGGTCAAGTCAGATGTTCTGGAGTGGCACCAGAGGCTGGACCACCGAGACACTGCACACACCCATTTTACTCCAAGGAATAAAGTGTACATGGAAATTGGAGAGCAGGGCAAAGCAGCAAGGCCGACAGCACTGAGCTCCTCTGAAGTTTCACAGCTCTGAAGGGAAGGTTTCCAAGGGTCCCACATAATTCAAAGTGATGTGATTTTTTAATTGCTGCAGAAAGAGCTCAGTGCACAGACATATGCCTTCAGATCCCTGCTTTGTTCCCTGTCCCCAGATATCATCAAACACTGCCATGAAAGAGCTGTGAACTGGAAGAGCAATGCACACATTGAAATGGAAATGAGGATACCATCATCTCTGCCTGGCTCCAGAAGCTATTTCTTACCCCCAGTGACTTCTGAACCAGTGGAGGCCTTAACAAAGGGCAGGGCAGAAGCACTCAATCCTTATGGACTTGTGTTTACCCTGCAGATGTACTGGGATGGCTCCAACTGGTGTGGTAGGAAGGATGTGGGATAATTTACAATACAGAGGTCAAGTGTGTGTTGTTCCTCTAATCTCTGCTCATTGGCCTCAGATCCTGCTGTCCTGGATGCTCAAGAGCCCTGCCTTACCCTCCTGGATGCTGGAGTGCCTGGCACTGTGGGAATCTCAGTTGTGGGAACAAGAACCCTACAGCAATGAAGAGCACTCCTTGGCAAGGAGAGCTGCTCTCACTGGTGTCCTGGACAATGCTCATGCTAAACTGGACCAACACTGCACGAGTCTGAGCAGCTTCACTCCCACCGAATTCCATGGGAGTCACTCCCACCTGTTGCAGGTGTGGCTTTTCCCGGTGTCTCTGCCCCAGCGCTCCCAGGAATGTGCTGTCCTCCCCTGCAGGTGTCACTCCCACTCGGATTGGCTCCACTGCTGCCCAGAATTCCTGATTCACCACTGGCTGTGCCTGCCCCTGTTCCACAGTGATCACCTCCCCAGCCTGCCTCGCTGCTGCACTGTGCCAGAGCATCCAGAGGTTCTCCTGCCTGGCACATCCTGGGGACAGGACTCCACCCCAGTGTCACTTGCTGTGAACAAAAAGACTCTCACTGACTCTGACAGTTACTTCCTTTCAGATGCAGGACAGCTATCTCCCCCTTTCACTGGTGTCAGTCTGGTTCAGCTTTTATGTTGAATTCAAACCAGAAGTGCACTCTGCCCAAACAGTTAAATCCCAGCCACATTCACCTTTGCCTCGACTGATAAGGCTTCACATCATTCTAATCCATAAGAAGTGCTCCAAAGATGGATCCATTCCATACAGGCTTTTCTTTTAATTTACCCAGGTGCCCTTTGATCTTGTGGATCTCTGTATTTAATTATGGGAGCTGAACGAGGTTCATATCCTATCTCCTGGTGCACTTTGCTCACGTCTGGCTTTTCTTTTTGTGTTTGGGGAAGGAGAGTGCAATTCTTGGAAGCACAGCTCTTTAATTTTAATATACTACAAGTGCAAGAGTAAGCTCACCTTCAACTGCTCCTCATTGTCGATGCATGAATAAACAACTGGCAGGGGAGGGAGAACATTGCAAAAAGGTACTTCTAGATGGATATGCTCAGCAGCCATAAAGGACCTCAGTGATTTCCTAGGGCACAAAGGCCTTGGTGGTACTGCTCTGCCACTTCCAATCAGCATAAATGAGGCATTTGACAATTCTCCTTGACTGCTGAAAAATAATAATAAAAAGATTAAACCCAAAACATAACTAGGAGAAAGAGATGTTTATGTTACACCCCAAATTTGCAGTACAGAGCATGGAAGGAGAACTGTCACTTTGAAGTGAGCAGAACAGGTAAAGAAGTGGGATGAAACAGAAATTAAGCTGGGAAAAATTCCTCTTCTTGCATTTATGCCTCTATGTCTGGTCTGACTGGGAGTTTGACCTCTTCTGTTTGTAGCCCAGAACGTTGTGGGGTGCACTGACAGCAATGTGATTATGACAGACTTAAATTCTCACACAGGCAGGTGAGGACTTTGATCATGGATCTCCAGTGAGATGGAAATGCTCCTCAGGACCCCAGGCCAGCTTCATGCGAGCTTTGTACCACCAGAACATACAGGATGAAGGATTTGGCCAAAGAGGTTGGATCCTGACCTGGAGAGCTTCTCATTTCAGCACAGCAGTTGCACTGTGGAGTTCACCTCTGGGCAGGATCTTCCTGATCCGTGTGGGCAGTGCCAGGCACTGGAACAAGGCAGCCAGACACTGTTATCAGTGCAGCAGTCAGTACTCTGCTCCTTGGCTAATTAGCTGAGCTAGTACCCCTCTCAGATGACTTATTTTTAGTCCTTGCCTGCAGGGAACGGAGCCTTTAAGAGGCTCTGGAATGGGTCAGCTGGAACAGGCTGTTACATTATGTATGTAGCAGCTGTGCTTGGCAATATCCACAGGCTGGGACTGGGGCACCTGCAGAACCACCCTCACCTGTGCTTCTCACCTGGTGTTCCAAGCCACCACTGAACAGCACCCTCCTTGTGCCATCCTAACTCACCACAGGGGTTTACAGTGTTCCCTGATGGATAAAACCAAAATCTGTGTCTAAAATTAAGCTTCTGCATTAGCTATGCATGGTATAGCTCATTAAAAATGGATCCTCCCTTCAAGCTCTGACACATACGTAGGGAAATATATTGCCCCAGATGCACAAAGTACTGGAATAAAATATCCATTACCTGCATGGCCCTGTTTCAGCACAGGACTATGGAATGTGGTGCTGGTTACAACAGCAGATTCGGCTGTCCTGTCACAGATTGTCCCTGCTGCTGGCTTATGCTTATAAAGCCCTTGGGAAGGTGGAGGAAGTGAGGTCAGTGAGTGGCTGAGTGTCCCATGGACACCGAGTCCCAGGCCATGGGAACGAGCCTTTGTCCCAGAACAATCCAGCTTGGACTGCTGCTCCTTTGAAGGTCACCCAGAACAGGAGAGCAGCAGCACTGGAGAGCAGCCAGCCTCTGCAAGCAGAAAACAGTCACAGGTACTAAGGAGAGTTTTGCTATGGAATAATGAGCTTACAAACTTGTTTCTCCAGAGCCAACAAGCAGGGCTGCAAGGTCAGTCACAGCAGAGCCCTGTGACACAACCCTAAAGGCAGAGGCCTTCTCACTCCAAAAATTCTCCATGCCCAGACATCTCTTGAAAGGCCAGCTATTCCATTATTATTATTACTACTACTATTATTATGTTAATATTGTAATACTACTACTACTAATATTACTATAATAATGATTCTGCCTCATTAACCAAATGAGGGCTGCTACTCTCCTTCTGAATACACTGCCTCACATGGAAAATACAATGCACTGGTTTATTAGTACCTCTGCTTCTAATCCACGTGTTTGCTACAGGTTAAGTGCATGAGGAAAAATACATACCCAAATATTTTAGCAAACTATCTGCATGATGGTCTGTGAAAATGTGATGCACTAAGGCACAGGTGAAGTGAACTGGGAGTCCCAGTGACAAGGAGTGCAGAATGTAATGCTCATTTACCCGTTGTGGGTCCACGCCTTATTTTGAGGAGACAGACTTCTTACAACGTGTTTCTTAATATCTGGGAGTAGTGCATGAACCAGCATTACTGAAAGAAAAACAAAAAAGACAGTGTCTTATGTACTGTAAGAGGATTAAACTGTTTTTCAAGCTCAATTAGCTGACTCACAATTTTAACTTGGTACCAAGACAGCAGCAAAGCAATTCGTGGGATAGATGGCTAAGACCTCCTCAAAAGGATGAATTCTACACCGTGTAAAGTTGCAGGCATGTGTGAGCGACCTGTACACAAACCAAAAGGTTTTGGCTTCACCAAAAGACTTGCTTTGTACCTGTGATTTGGTCACAGGAAAGACATCATTTACTCGGTATGGTTCTTACATTAATCCTGCAGCCCGAGGCTCCTCTTCCGAGTAACTCGCTAGACAACAGGTCTGTGTGAACAAACACAGATTAAATCCCCTGTGTACACGCCCAACATTCGTTCTCACCGAATTCTTTACCAAATCCCTTCAGCTGTAATTGCTGCCTACCAGCCCCATCGCGTCACCCCGGTGCCGCAGGCTCGGGGACCAATTAGTGACACAAGCTCTTGTCACCTAGGAGATCGGGAGGCAGTGTCTTAGCGTTCCCATCTTCAGAGACTCTCCCCGAGGTTGGATTTGGGCTCTGCATGACATTTTACCACATCGGCAGACTCCCAGGACTGCGAACTAAATATTATGGCTGGCTGTAGTATTGCCACAGTTATCGTGGTGCCTTAAATGCACGAGAAGCTTTAGGGTTCCTACAAAGGGGGAAAGCAGCATCCTTACAGAGGAAGTGCTGATGCTCCCACAAATTGTCTGGCTCACTGTGACCCCGTGGCTGGGAGCTGAGAGCCAGGGATCAGAGATCTCCCTGGTCCCACCTGAATGCCTAAAGCTCATCATTCTCTTCCAGCAAACTCCTTCCTCCATTTCTGATAAGAACTAAAGCTGGAAATCCCTCTGCCTAGAGACACAGGTCATGGTGACACTGCCAGGATGTGTTGCCTTTGCAATGATTATATGAAAGGTTACTATGAAATCATAGAAATCCACAGTGTATTGACCCATTTCAGTGACAGGAGTAGCAATTGCTCCATGAAAATGCTTCACAGCTCAGCAGAGCACCCCAAGTACGCAAAAAGCATTAGAAAATCATTCACTATTAATTATTTAGATGTAGTTATTTTTCTGTAATTTTACATGGCTGGGATTACTCTGATTCTTAGGTTTAAAAGTGAGCAAGTCCATAAGTTTCCAATGAAACAGTGCAGGAGAAGATTCCCCTTTTTAATTGATTTGGATACTCAGCAGCAGAATAAACACTGCTCGGATTGCCCATTCTACCTTGGCATTTGATTAATGTTTAATTGACATTTGCAGTGAATAAATGATTTAGTGTTTTCCCTGTATTGTTCTCTCACAAGAATAACTCTGGAGCAGCTGAGCCCAGTGTCTGTGCTGCACACCCCACCTTCAGAGACATTCCACTGTCCAGAGCTGTTTCCAGGCAGTGTGGTCCAGGGAGGAAGGAGCAGGGAAAGGGATGGGGAGATCAGTGCTAAACCTGTGTGCAATGCTCACCTTCCCCACACACCTCCTTAACTGCTTCTTGGCATCTACAAATTCAGATTAGGATTTTTTAATGATCCCATAATGATCCCATTGCTCTCATATCTCCTCTCAAGTACTGGCAAACAGGTTTCACACTGAAAAATGTTCTTTTTGAGGAGAACTGGAGGGAGATTGGAGGCAGAGAGAGGACTACATGCACAATTGCATTGACCTGTGCTATGAAGGAGTTCTAGACCACCTGTACAGCTTCCAGTAAATCTCTGTTTAGTTACTGATAATTTTAATAAAATCTTGGTCAGGACAGTGATCAGGACACCCACTTACCCTACAGAATTATTTCCTAGAGCAAATTTCAAACCTTTTGGTCATTGTGTTTGGGGTTTACTCACTTCATATCAGATGTTCCTCACTTTCAGCCCTGGTCTGACCACAGTGGTTCACAGACACTCTGTGGTTGCACAAACCACTTCCCCTGCCATGTGCAGTGACAGCAGTTGTATTCACAGAGGAGTTCTAGTAGGAACTTCCATGGGTCACAGCTTAATCCCTGCTGATCTGTGCCAAAGAAACGCAACGGCAGAGCTGGGGCCTTTTCCAAAGACTGCACTTTTGTCCTGCCCCCATTACTTACTGCAGAGGGGAAATGTGTGCTCAACTGGGGCTCCACTCCTTTGTTAGGCTGGAGCCACTGACGCTGCAGTTTCATTAACCTGGGGCTCGCTGAAAGCCACGGCCCTCGGAGACAATTGGAACACAAAGTGCCGGATCCAACTGCTGCTGGCAGCGTTTTCATTCACCGCAGCCCCACCCTAGAACTAAAGACTGACGGGAAAAGACTTCCTAGTACCTTACAAGTTATTTCGGTTTTCAAGTGTGTTCTCTTCCCCTCAGTGGCTGCTGCTTTACTGAAGGTAAAGCTGAGCATCAGCTGCCAGGATGCACACGGATAATGGCACATGCCACGGGAATGTGAGGCTATTCCTGCTCCAGTTGCCATGGAAAATGACAGCATGGTGTGATGCTCCAGTGAGGCCATCTCAGGCTGCTTCACTGCCCTTCACGAGCAGCCCTGAGAGAGCAGAGGTGAAATTCCTCCCTGAGACACAAGGAACAGCCCCCTCGCTTTGCAAATGTAGCCTCAGCACTACACTTTGGTAACTCAAAGCCTGGACAGGACACAATTCCCAGCCTGGGACTGGCTCTGGAAGCTGGTGATAAGCCATAACATCCCATATTGCAGCTATTTTGGCTGGATTCCTGCATTATGGAATGATGGAATTTATGAACTTGCCACTGGACTGGAAGCAGACACGTCCTCGTGTCTCAGTCAGCTGAGAGCAACACAGCATTTCAGGCTGTGCATTGCAATTACAGCTGCTGACTAATTGTGAGGGGTTCCAAAAATCCACCTGCTCACCCAGATAGATTAAACCTCACAAGTTCTGCTAAACCAGTGCTATGGAGACAATAACAAGGCTAATCACTCGCTGCCTTCATTCCACAGCAGAAATGCAGCAGCCTTGAATAATGAACCACCTTCAGCTTGTCTAGACTGGGGTTTCCTGCACACTGTGGAGTCTTCTCCCAGGTTTCTTTTCACACAGTTCTGCCTGCCTGGGGCGTGCAAACAGATTGGTAACTCACATCACAGAGTGACAGACACACGACCCAGACACAACGAGCAGCACAGATCCCAAAGGAATTCCCAGTGACTGAGCTCTGGACAACATACATGAGTCTGTCCAGCTGATCCCCACCTACCATCCTGAATCACATCTCCAAGAAGAGAAAAAGAAATAAATCTATGTTCCCTGAAGCTCCCCTCATATTTATATCCAAAAAGTATGGATATCCCATTGACAAGAGCTGCCTGGGAAAGGATGAGTGTGTTATAGAGCAAACAATGCAGCCAGGAGCTGCCAGAAGCCTCAGGCACAAGTTTTGCCATTTTATGATCAGCTGAAGCAGCAGTAAACTGAGTTCAGTTGAACTCAGATCCTTCCCTGTGAAGGTGGTGATGTTGCCCGGAGAAGCTGTGGCTGCCCCATCCCTGGAAGCGTGCAAGGACAGGTTGGATGGGTTTTGGAGCAACCTGGGATAGGGGAAGGTGCCCATGGCAAGGGGTTGGTCCCTTCCAACCCAAAGCATTCTGTGATTCTGTTGTTTCCCATCACCTAAACCAGAACAGGGCTTCCTAGCTGGTGCAAGGATGCTTCCAGGGCAGGATTGTGGAGTCTGCTCCAGTGAAACACCCTCTCAGGCTGAAACCTGAGGCACAGCCTGCTCTGGGCAGTTGCTCTGCTCTGATCTACATCAGCAGCCAAGGGCAGCAGGGTCTGTCTGGTTGGCACCTCCCCACTGAGCCTGTTTGGGTGGCTGTAGGCTGGGCTGGTCACCTGTGACAATGTAACCAGTGCTTTCATCCTCCTCTTGCTGCCTCGCAGGATTTTGCAGCTGGCAGATGAATGAGCCAGACACTCTGGGTAGCACAGCTCCTGAGGAAATTCCTGGTGTCCAAGCACCTAACAATGCATCCAAATGTCACAAAAAGTCAGTGAGCACTCTGAAAACTCAATTGCACACACTGGGAACTTCTGAGTTTAGTATCCACTATCAAGAGTCCTAAAATATTGGCACATTTCAAAGATTTTACCACATGATTTTTAGTCTTGGGCTTGCAAAATCTCTGATTAAAAAAGAGATGTAAAACAAGACCCCTCTCTTCTTGCACTTATTTCCTAAAACTCCTCAGGATACAGAAATGCATTTTCTAACAAGTTCATATTAAATGGCACTGATGTCTCACTATGTACAGTAACTAATGAATTGATTTTATTGATGCTCAATGAAAATAAAAAGATCTGACAGACAGAAGTCCTCAAACTGCTCCAAGAGCAGGGAACCCTGGTGTGGTGCCTCAGAGCTGGTTGGTGAAAGATGCTCCAGGCACTCACGAGACTGAAAAGGCACCAGATGTGATGGCAACACCCTCTCCATCATGTGAACTTGGCCTCCCATAGATTTTAATTTAGGCATTTAGTTCTTTTGAGGTATCTTTTCTAAAAGCAGCCTTTGCAAAACTTCACAGTAAATTAAGGCAGTTTGGGGATCTGTGTGTGTTATGTAAATATCTGATTAAATATAATGCTGAGCTTCTGCCACTTCATGCTAAAAATCTACCCAGTGAAAGAGTGCAAGAAGAAATGAAAAATTATTACAGCATGTTGTATAGGGGGGTGTTTTTGAGTTAAAAAACAAGAATACAGGAGAAAATCTATTGGGAAGACCAGTGAACAGTAAAGGGAAAGATACTGGAGATATATTAATAAAACTTGTCCTTCAGCTTCTTGAACAATTGTTTTCTCTTAATCTGGGGGGAAAACCCTGAATAAATTTACTGTTTTCTTGCTTAATGTAGCCCGATATGAGAAAAAAAAGTACACTTATATCTTAGGCAAAAACATTCACTTCTCCCCCAAAAGGGCTTGCTCCAAGGGTTTGTCTTCATTAGCTGTGGAGAGCAGTGACATATTATTTTTGCATTCCTGTGGACTGCAGCAAATTGTCCCTCTTGGCTGTCATTGTTTCCTACGGAAGCAACAATGGCTCCCATTTATCACGAGCTGACACCACCCGGCATACGGAATTACTGTTCACACTGCAGCACCCAAAAGGATGCGGTAAATAAAGCCCCCAGAACACCTAGCAACCAGCAAAAACATGAAAGGAAAAGTACAACTGCTTCAGAAAACGAAGCACCTTTTCATGAATCACAGTGGCTTCCACTTCTAAGCAGCAGCTCAGAAAACGTTGACGAACTTAAAAATCATCTCACGGGGTGCAGGGAAGGAATCAAGGGGCTGATGGCACCAGGGAGGCAACGAAATTTCACCATTAGAGAAGGTTCTGATAAACACAGAGTTCTGTGGAGACATCAAAGCATGGTGCAGCTGCTGGTACGTCAAAGGAGGATTGTGCTGTCTCCAGCAACTCCCTGGTGTCAGCTCGTGGTTGGCGTCACCAACACATTGGAATCAGCAAAGAGAGCGACTCCAGGCTCTTTTCTTCTGTCACTTGCTGCTGGTGGGATCAGTGTCTCCATGTTTTCCTGTGCACGAGGTAAAAGCCCCCTCCTGAACTGGTGAAAGGTGCTTCACTGCAGGACATGAAGGGCTCCTCCCCAGCAGGGCAGCCAACATCCACCTCAGCTGTCTGAGAAATGCCTGAACTTTTGTGTCCTCCCGCAGGAATTCTGGGGTATGCCTTGGCTATTTCTCTGACGTCTGGTTTTGATAAGTGATTTTCAGAGCCTAGTGTCTCCTATGAAATCTGCAGGAAGAAAGTGGGTGAGGTCATTCAGCTTTTCACTGAGTTTCCTTTCTCTGCTTTTGGCCGTTCTGCTGAACATGACCCTCCAGCACTCGGGAATATTTGTGTCCCTTCAGGAGCGATCGACCACTCGTTGGTTTTATCTGTGCACACACAAAAGTTCATGTCGCTGGAAGGGGAAACAAGGTTGACATTAAGCAGGGGAACACAAGCAGCTCAGAGATGCAGCTGTGAGCTGAGTTCATTTATGAGCTCAAGTGCTGGCAGAGCCTGTGCTTGTTGCTCGGCCGCTCCGCCGGCCCCTGGCCTGGCTCCGAGTCGTTGAAGGCCATGGAATAATGGCTGGTTTGTCAGCCCCTTTTATCCACGGCAGGAATACTCAGAACGAAGCAACAAGTAAAAGAAAATGCATCTTATTTTCCCTGCTTCACCAGCACTCTGCCTCGGCGAGTGTGTGACTCGCATACGGCCCTCCTCGGTGAGACTCTTCATATCAGATTTCATTTCTTGCTCCATGGGTTGCCATGGAGACGATGCTGAACCGCTGCTTTTGTAGGCCAGGAGATTTATGACTGCATCCCCAACCAGTCTGCTCATCAGAGCCACACAGGATTCTCTTCAGTATTATGTTTTTTACATAAACAGAAGGGGAAAGAAGCAGGCCCTGCATTTCTCAAAATATTTTTCACAGTCAAGCCCTGTATTTTGGATTTCTTGAAGCCTATCAGAGTCTGTTTATATATATTACAGCATATTTATGCTAAGTTACTGATTCATAAGGAATGTATAATCACATGTACAAGCTCCTGAGAGCCAAGGCCTGGCAAGAGTTAAGTGCCTGTATCAAAACAGACCCTTCTGCACTAGCCTTGTTCTTATCTTACTCATTCCAGCTTTTTTGCAGGCAGAGACAGTGGGATTCGGTGAAGTCACAGCATAAACACCCTCTTTAGAAATCCAAATCATGTGATTTATGATTAGGTTATTGTTTATCAAGCCCACAGGAAGCCTGGGTGCTACAGCACACACAAATACAAAGGGGAGCATGTCCCAGCAGCACAAAGGAGTGCATCGTTAATATTAATTGTTAGCCAATCTACAGCATCTGACAACAAATCTTCCTGCTGCCCAGACAGTCGGAAGCTCCGGGATAAACGTTCTCCTCCACCTTCCTGGATGCCATTAATCACACAGGATGCACATTGTCCCACCTCCCCTCAGATGGGCTCATTACCAGGCTCCCTGGCGTTGCACCAATGGCTTAAGGAGCTCTGTTCCTGGAACAGCTCCAGGAGACCTTTGGATGCTCCGGGAGCCACAAGTGCAACTGGAGAATATATTGTTATAATATTGTCAGGGAGCACTCGTGGGACACGAAGGAAGCCCACGGGGCACAGACACAAGTGGCAGCTGCTTCTCTTGAGCTCCTCGAGTTCCTTTGCCAGACACGGAGACCACAACGCTTCCCACAAGGGAAAGTGGGTGCCAGGAGTGGGATACTGGGCTGGGCTCACACGTGTCACAGCAATGCAAGGGTTTGCTGAGGGACAGTGCTCTGAGGTGGCTTCAGGACAGTGCTTTGGCTGGGCTCTGGATGAAAACCATGTCAGAGGGGTCATTTTACAGTGCAGAGCAGAAAAGGCCAGTCAGATCACTCAGCACATGCCTGAATATTCCTTACAGTATCCTCCTTCTTGTTTTCCTGTAGATTTTTTACCTCTTCATGTTTCCCATCCCCCTGGCAGGGCAGTTCAGAACAAGGGTTCAGCACCAGTTGCCACTACACCTCTACCAGCAGCCTTCCAGGCAATTTTCCATCCATTAGCACAGCAGTATTACCCTCTAAACGAGCACAAATCATTTTCCCTGTTAATATTTAATGAAACACAGACTGACCCATTACACTGAACCATGACACATCCAGGCACAAGGGGAAGAAAACAAGCGCCAAGCACAACTTAAATTATCTGTATCAAATTCTCCAAAACGGCCATAAATTCTGAATTTTCACCTTGAGGCATGGCATCAGCCCAGGCCCAGGGGTGGACAAGTGCTCCCAGCTGTCTGGAAGCAGGGCTGGTTAACGTGTTTCAAGTGGGTCAGGCTGTCTCACTGATCACCAGGGAAATGTAGGCCACTGCACTTCCATTTGCACAGCAGCAACTCAGCAGAGTTGTCAGAGTCACTGGGACACAAACCCCTCAAATAAACCCTGCATGTGGAAGCAGAGCTGAAATAGAGTAAATCTGTCATTGGCATCACTGCGATGTAACCAGCAGCCCTTGAACAGATGCTGATTTATTGCTACAACATTGCTGGACCAAGGCTTGCATCTGCTAAAGGATCCAGTCCTTTTGAAAAATATATGATAGCCCATTAATATGTTGAGAGGTATCTATTATTAACTAAGTAATTAGATAATTATTAACCTCAAAAGAGCACATTTTCTCAAAAAAAAAAAAAATCCAAATTGGCCCTAAATCACCCTAAATCAAGCTCTCTGCTGCTACAGCCAGACTGCTCCCTGTAACTGAACCTGCTAATTTAAGGACATTTATTTTGGGAACATGCACCATCACACAGAAATAGTGGTCCATGGGCCCCAAATAGCAGCAAAGGCCAGATCAGGTACAGGAGCCTGGATGTGACAACCTGGAGTCCTTTGTTAGAGCAATAGTCAGGGAAATTGGCTATGGGAATCCAAGGTCACTGTAGCTGCCAGGCAGAGAGGCAGCCTGGGAGGGAAGGACCCGCAGAGCACCAATGGATCTCCCACCCTTCCCAAACTGGTTGGCTCAATGAGGTCGTAATTAACACGGAGCAGTTCGTTAGATCAGCGTCCATCTGGTATTGACATGTATGGCCAAGGCTGTTAATAGGCTGGAAGTGGTTAATTAGTGCTAACGTGGCTCTCAGTTTTGTAGGAGAACCCAGCAGTTTTAGGTCAACCACGGCAGAGCAATCCTGGGCTTACCCCTGGCTTTCATCAGTTGCAGGAGGGGAATGGCAATCCCTGCAGCTCAGGAATGCAAACACAGCTCTGGAGTTCCTACAAAAGTGCACACACATGGATTTGTAGCTGTTCAGGAAGCTTGAGGCATCTCTGGAGCTACAACTTTCTGAGCAGGAATGAGGCATGTTTAAAATGAGTACTTTTCTTTTATATAGAGAATTGTTTGGTTTGGTGGAACAATAAATTGCCTGATTCCTGATGTTTAATAACCAAATCTACACATGCAATTGTAGGAGACCTTAAAAGTGAAAACCAAATTTAGATGGAAATTCTAGCTCCCAATTTTCATGCTGGAATCCAGGGCTATACATTATACATATTCACACCAACCATGGCAGTAGCTGCATGAGCAGTATTGTTATCAATTCCAGACTCTGACATTTTTCAGGCACCAAGAGCATTATTTAGAGGTAGAATCCACATTGTTCAAAACCATGTGAATAATGCCATTGTTGACATTGTGAATGTGCATGTAGCTCCCATAAAAGCACTGAACGTTTTTCCTCAATATCCAAATACCTGCTCAGAAGATCAAAACTCTTTTCTTAATTAATTACTTGAAAAGTTGAATATAGTATGTATCCTCATACATTTCAGTTTTGCAAATGAATCTTCTATTAAAAGACATTAGTTCACTCCTCTGAGTCGAATTTTAGGCATCAAAAATCTCTTCAGATCATGTAATATATATTATGCAAATATTCCACCAGAGGGTCTTAATATTTCAAATAAATAAAAAAACCTCCATGCACATAACTGAAAAAAACTCTAAATTTGTGTCTCTGCTTTCCTCTCACAACATTGCAAGTAATCCTGGGTAGAAACTTGCATCCTTTGCTTTTAGCATTCCAACATCTCCCTCTGTATCTGTCCAAGTCTTGCACAAAGAAGATCATCCTGTGGTCAATACACAACCCCAAGAAGCTCAAACAATATCACTGCAAACATTTCCAGAGTTAAAACACCAACCTAGCCTATTTCCCTAGATGAAATGTGTGTGTGGCAGAGTGATTTGATGTGTTCTTTTACTCCCAGCTGGAGGAAGGAGCATTGCTGCAGTGATTTGAGTGGTTCTGCCCACTGTGTCTCACAGTTGCAAAGGCTTTTGGCTGCGGAATTAAAAGCCTGATGATTGCTCACCATTTAGGGAGGGGGAAAATGCATTTTTGACAATTTCAGGCTGACTTTATCCAAAAGAACTGGCCTGGATATGACACAGAATGAAGTCTCTGGTGATCTGCCTGTGTTTTTCAAATGGGGTCACACACACACAACATCTACTGCAGGTTTTGTTGGCAGCACAGACTCTTCAGGAAGGACGTGGTGATCACTGGCTGCATCACCATCAGGCAGCTTTGCTCCAGTGATGGTGATTCAGGGAATTGTGGACAGCTCAGGAACTCACAGAATATTTTAAATTGGTGGCTTCTCACTATGTTTTAACACATCCAGCAGCCTTTAACTTGCCCCCTCCCTGCTTGATGCAGGGCCTTGGCATAGAGGAATCTTACTGATGAACTTGGAAAATTACATTAACTTATTTGTGTAGCAGCATGCAACCAGTCTGACACTTTACCAAAAAGCCCCAAATCACCCCAAAATCCCAACACGATGGGTTTGGTAGGGGCAAGGCATCTCTAAAATCTGTTTCAAGAGCCTGAATTCCAAAAGAGCAACAAAAGCTAGATTTAGATAACAAAACTAGACATAGCTGTTAAAATACCTGTAAGGAACTGCATTAATAAGAGGGGGAGTCCTTCTGAGCCTTAGCAGGCAGCAACCCATGCAGCCAAGTTAGCAACATAACCCAGCTCCAGCTATTGTTTTATTGGATTCCTTTGGGGGGGAGAGGGGGCCACAGAGCAGGAAGGAATTTTTATGCATATATGCATACAGAAAAGGCCTGTTTTTTCATCTAAGTAAAGTCAAAACATACTGGAACCATAAATTACATCCTGCAGAAGTGTTCAGAGTTTGTATCCTTTTAAGGAATAGAGCATAAAGTTAGCACCCCTCTTCCAAGGTATAATCTTCCATCAGTGAGAGATGCTGCTGCCTGATCGCAGCCAGACAACTGGCCCGGCACCAAGAGCCCCAACGTGCCAACATATGGAAACAATTGCTTCCCTTCAGATTGGAAATGACATACCCTGGGTGTGTGCACAACACCCCCCATCAATCACCCCAAATGGGTCAGGATTTGGATTTAACTTTTTATCCAGTGGAGATCCCCAGGGCCTGGTGGGAAGGGCAGCAAAGGTATTTACACAGAGCAGAAAGCAAAAGAGCTGCTGCCCCAGTCTGAGCCTCTCTGAACAAGGCTGCATTGCACACACCAGCACAGCTTCATATAAAAGCAGCTAAATCTTGAAGTTAGACATCTTCTTGCCTTTTATTTTCCCCTTTCCCTTGAAATAGAGCACATTTGTCATTTAAAGGTACCTGTGACATAAAAAGTTCATTAAAAAAATCTTTGGAACAAAATCTCAGCTAGTCTAAATAAGAAAAGCCTTCAGAAGCCAAAACCCACCCCCAGGACTCCAGAAAACCCCCACATCTTGGCAGCCTCAGCAAGAGAAATGAGGGGAGGGGTTTAAAGGTGAATATCTGCCCATAGGTTACATGCTTTGACACCAGTGACAACCTCTCTGTCTCAATGAAGCTGCCATGGGCCTGCAACACAAGGGAAAAATCCAAAGTTGAATGATCTGGAGATCAGGAAGGCAAAATCCTGTAGAGAATAGAAGGAAAGCCCTTGTCCAAGGAGTTTTCTGGGCTCATAAAGCAAAGGATGCAGAAGGGAAACAGGCAACTTCCAAAAGAACTGCAGGGACAATGGAAAGCCAGGAGGGGTCTGTGTTTTAAATCAGTAAACCCCAGTGATGGTGGCACTTCTGGAGCCACTCCTTAGGCATACTAGGACACTGAAATTGTGGCTCAGTAGAGGTGAACATATATTCTCTTACTTTCACCAGAGCCAGGGGTTCACAGCAATTGGAATTCTCCGGGTGATGTGATTGATTATTTCATGCTAATGGAACCTCTGGAATTAGCTCTTCTGTGGATTATAGGAAAAGCAACACTTTCACATAGAAGACAAGAGGCAGAGGCATACCTGGCTGTACAGTACAGGAATAAACCATCACCTGGGCTTTTGGCAGGAGTGGGGCTGTTGTGATGGTTAAGGTCTTGTCTGGGCCACCAAGACAAACAGACTGAACCCCCACCTCTATTCCTGCAGTTTTTCTCCAAGCCTCCCCAAGGCAGATTTTCCAAAAAAGCATGTGAAGATGCAGACAAGCACTGTGGAGGATTTACAAACACCTCTCTGCAGGCTGGATGCTTATCAGCACCTGTTGGTGTCCTTTGGGTCCTGTCTGAGGGAACATTACAGATGTCATTATTCAGATCCAGCCAAATTCTGCCTTCGGGCACAGAACATTTCCATGCAAGTGAAAGAGCAGCGAGCTCATATCCAAGGGTGGGACTGAGCCCCAAGTAGAGTAGGAAAAAGGATTTGCTGTGTGACAAAAATAGGCCAAGTGCCTTGTCACATCTGACAAATGCCTCAGATGGCAGGGAACAGCTTTGGGGGGCTATTAAAAGAGTTCCTGTTTCCATGGATCAACTGACTCCTTGTCACAGGTAAGTTGGTGGCCCCTTTCCCAATGGCAATGCAAATGGGTCTCAGCATCAGCAGGGAACTAACCATTATTATTTCCTCATGCCTAATGTTTCCCTCACTGTCATTTGTTGATGAGCAATTCTAGGCTGGATTCTGCAGATCACAGAGCTTTTTATCCTCACTTACTCACAGGAGCTGCTCAAAGTTTAGGGAAAAAAAAAATGCAGCCATTTACAACAGAGGCTGCCAAATCAGGCACCTTCTTGCAGAAAGTGGGATGTGATGATCTGCCTGGGTTTGGATGTTTCCAAACATAAAATAAAATTAGGTCAGACCTGATACACATTCCTGAAGTCAAGGGCCTTGCTGCAGACAAGGATTTAGGTAATAGCTGTGATCTGCTGCTAACGAGCAGTTAATTGGTGTTCCTTTCTTGTGTTTATCATTTGTAAACAGAAAGACCATATTAACAACTAACACTCGAGGAACCCCTTCAGTTGTGGGTTCTGTGTGACTCATCCCAGTTTAAGTTCACCAAACAGCTGAGGAGAAATCAGCTTGGTTTTGCTGCAAGGAAAGCAGAGTGCCCAGATGAAAAGACCACAGCCTCTAGCCCATTTCAGTTAGAAAAAACAGAAGTGGGCAATTACATTCCCAGCAGATACTGCTCTGGTGCAGGAGAAATATTTGCTGGTCTGCCCCTGGCTGGCAGACAGGCAGTTGTTGGGTGTGTACCACACAAAGAATACTTTCATTTTTTGGCACGGTGCAGCATTGCTGAAATACCAAAGACCATGGCTAATTAAGTGGAGTGATGGAACAGAACGATTTGATGATAAGATTTAATTGGTATGAGCGTTCCCATAGAGGAGTTACTGTGTCTGTCTGGGAGGACCAGACGCTCAGCTCAGGGGGGCATTGCTCAACTGGAGCTGAGGGGTAAAGGGCACAGGGGTGCCCTGTGCCTGCTCCCAATCCTGGCACTCCAGCAGCAATTTAGGGAACGCTGAACACTGAGTCTTTTGCTGTCACGGTGGTTGTGAATCACCAGGATCAATCACAGCCCCTTTCCCCTCCAGTGACTGCTGGGGGATGGAGGCACAGGGGAGCACCTACTGAACCTGAGTGGGTTGCGACTGCTCCAGATGCTTCACAGGAGCACAGACCAGGAGGCAGCCATTAACTCCCTAAACGCTGGTGCTTTCAGCTGATCATGTTGATTTTTCAATAATTAAAGATACTTATCTTAACTTTCTAAACAGGAAATCAGCCTTGGAAAAGCCACTCTGATGCTGATGCTTGCTCCACAGCTTGGCTGACATCACTGGAACAGGATGCCCCAGTGTTCCCCATGTGTACCTTCATAGAAGTTTTCCCAAGTCTCCCATTTGGGGCTCCTGACTGGACTAAACTGGCAGTGCTGCAGTCTCCGGGGATACAAAGTTCCACAAGGCAAAAAATCACTGATCAAAGCACAGGGCAATAACCACAGCCATATTAGGAGCAGTAAATTGGTATTGCCAAGGGGAAGGGTTGGCCCTTCAGAGCATTCTCCTTCCTTGGACATGGACAGATGATCCAGCATTCTGTTACAGGCCACTTCCATCTGCCTTGACACAAGGCCAACACCAAACAGCCAGGAGAGCAGAGCCAAGATCCTTCCTAGAAGAGCCCAAAAGATTTCCCGCAAGCAAACAAGAGATTTGTCACAAGGGAACATAGATTTTGTGCTCAGCACGTGTTCAGGTCACCAAGTCTGGAAACAGCAGCCATGGAACAGTCACAGGCTTCAGGATCCTCCAGGTAAAGGTAAATACAATCCCCACACTCCAAATTTCACTATTACCTCTGCAATGACTTTTTCTGCAGAAAGAATCAGAAAAAGGAAAATAATTCCCTGATTATTTCTCTCACCCTTCTCAGCATTTGGCAAAATCTGTCATGGTTCTAAATGTGGCCTTTTATTTTCTACTACACAAGCTTGACTATACAGACTGAATCTTAAAACATGGTTTCATAACTTCCATTTGGCTGTGAATCCACTGCAAGAGGGTCTGCACAATTAAAAACCTTGCAGCAGCTGGGCTGTAACAGCAGCCACCTGACCCCAGAGCACCAGGTGACACTGGATAGAGCACACACCTACGAGTTAAGATTGTCTCTGTCACTCCTTTCTGCTAACACTTGGCAGGGATCCCCTGATGAGCCAAGAGCACTGATTTGCAGAGATTTGTTCCTGTCTGTATCATGACATTCCTGTCCATGCTCCTCTCCTTCTCCAGCAGGGAAAAAGAGCCAACAACTGCTATTCTCTTTCCCCTCCCACCCTGGAGGAAAGAAAGCCATCACATGATAGTTCTTGCTGCAACACAGATGATTTTCTCCTGATGCTGTTTCCTCCCTTTGCTGCCAGAGACCTGGAGAGCTCCAAGATCTGCTCAGTCAGCATCACCTTGGCTTCTGTGTCTTGCAGAATGGATCTGCTTCATCAATTACTCAAGAGAAAGAGCCCTGAGCAAGCAGCCCTTCCCCTCCTTAAACCAGGCAGACAATAAACTGTCCCTTGTTCAAGGAAACATCTCCCCTTCTTCCTCCTCTCTCTCTTAATCATCATAATTGTCAAAGGCTTTTCCCTCCACATCTCAGATTGCTCAGAAGTTGTCAAGTAGGGAGCCCCTCCCTCCCAACTTGAAAATCTGTTCCTATTAGCCCACAGAAACACAGCAGCTCAGAGCACTAGAGGAGAATTATGGTTATTTCAATTGCATCAGGCTCTGGTACTCGGGAAAACACTTGGGTTGCTGGAGTATAATCTGCTGTGTTTCCAAGTGGGTTTTGGCATTAAACAAGGGATCCATAGGACAGAGTTTTTTAGATGAAGAAAATGCAGTTCAGCCATAACAGTCTGATCTCCAAGGCTGCTGCTGCCACGCTGCTCTCCTGGAACACCCTTTGGTGACAGCAGCAGGCTCAGCTGATCCTCTTGGCACAGTCAGCAAGGGTGTTGGCTCCCAAACCAGTTCCCCCAGAATAAACACACATGGAGTGAAGAAATGCAAGATTGCAGCTCTCTCTAGCAACTTCTTGCAGAAACAAGCTGTGATGAAAGTCACAGCAGCAGCATTTGAGGGTGAGTGGCTGCTCAGACAGCACTCCCAGGCCCCTCAAGGGACACCTGCTCTGCCAGCCAGGCAGCTCACCTGCTTCTGACAGGCTTTTAGATGAGGCTTTCCTGCTCACCTAAGTCTGGTTTTGTGGAGCATTTAGTTCCCCAAATGCCCTACTTGCAGGGAATAAAAGGCCAGTCAGCCATTATGCTGACAAAACACCAGCAAGAGGGAGAGAGCCTGTCTGAGCAGTTGGTTAAAAATTGGTCTAGACTTGCTCTCATTAATTTGCTTTAGAGACAGCTGGGAGAAAGGACAGGAGACTGAATCTATCTGCCCTGAGACAGTCCCTGTGGCCCTGTGCTACCTGTGCTGCTCAGCCAGGGGACACTGCAAACACTTGGCCTCCCGTGGCCCAACTCAGTCAAACTCTCTCAAAACCAGTAACTCTACCTTCAAAGAGCTGAAGGGAGGCTCTTCCAGATCCAGATGTGGATCTTTTAAGCAGAAGTACTTCCTCATATGGTAACTCCCAAAGGTCTGCCTCATCCATGCCAGTGAAGGGTTATTACTGATACAGGGTTATACAGCAGGTGAACTTTCAGTTTTTATAGCTGTTTACTCAGGATGGGGAAGAGAGCCAGGAGGAAACACCTCGAGTGACATCAGCAGGGTAATTTTTAACATGCATTGCTATATGGAAACAAAAATCATCTCTGCACACAGATGCTCCCCATAAAGTATGTTTGAAAATGTACCTTTTTTCCATTTCTGGATATAGGCAAAAATGAACAACACAACTGCTAAACCTGTTGGCAGAGAGCAACTTCTTGACAGTGTCCACAGTGCAATCAAGCCATGTGACATCCAGCACTGGAGAAAAGTTTGAGGGTTTTCAGCTGCTGCTGACTGAACTCAGCCAGCAAAACCAACTCAGGCTGGTGTCTGATCAGCTCTTTGGGGCTCTACAATTCAGTGGAGTTTAATGACACACATGGCACCTCAAAACCCACCCAGTCCCACCCCCTGCCATGGTCAGGGACATCTTCCCCTATCCAACCCGGCCTTGGATGGGATGGGGCAGCCACAGCTTCTCTGGGCAACCTGTGCCAGGGCCTCACCACCCTCACAGGGAGCAATTTTGTTCTGTTTTTCTTCTGTCAGTTGAAGCCATTCCCTCTTGTAATACTGAAAGAGAATGTGCAAGTTGTTCATACCTAGTTTGTTTTGGTGTCTTTTGCTCCCCAATAGTATAACTGCTCATTTAGCAGCCTTACACTGGAGTTAATTAATCTTGCACAAAGTAATTGGGATTATCATGCCACTGGTGAACATGAGCAGCATTTATTTGGGAGATATAAAGTCTCTGTTGGCAATTCTTGTGCCAATATTAAGCATTCCATCACTATTCAGGCTAAAAGACAAAAGAAGACAAGGAAGGAATTTTTACACCAATACATGAGCTCTACTAATTGATAATATTTAAATATGTTTATACCACTGTGCACTGGTTCAGAAGTCAGCATGCCCCAGATGATATTATTGACTGCTCTAAAACCAGAAAAAGGTATAATCTGGCTTTAAGTCTCTGCAAATGCCAAAAATTAAATTTTGTTCTCATTCACATTAATTTTCTTCTACTTACTCCTGGTTCATATGAGGGCAATGAGGTCAGGTTGTACAGAAAGCTGCAGTGAAAATGACTCCTTGGTTCTCCAAAGCTAAGATTCTGGCTCGCTTACATCTACATCTGTTTGGATCCTGAAGGCACAAAATGGATTCCTGGTCTGGGCTGCCTCTTTTGAGAGTTTGTTTGGTGTTTAATTCCTGATTTAGTTCTGTGATTTCTTTCCCTAATCAGACCATCAGCACTTTCCCAAGTGCTACTGCCTTGCTGATTTCAATGGTTTTGACTGCTCTTATCAGCTGCTTCGGACACTGATTAGCTGAGGACTCTATGCCTCATCAAATACTGTTTTCCTGATTTCCTTGCCAGGACTAATCTTTAGTGATCTCTCCCAGAATCCCCTGTCGCCTCTCTGTGAGCATTCCCAGGTGCTCCATAGTCTCCTCCTCCTTTTCCTTTGTCCTGTCCCACAATGACACCTCTGCTCACACCACTGACACCTTAATAATGTGCAGTTACCACGGGCTCCCCATCCTCTCTCTGCTCTGGCATGTGGATCCGAGCCTCCTTTGCAACAGAAACGAATTAGAAGCAATTAAGAGCTTAAGTTACAAAAGGAAATGGTTCTCAGTTACAAAACATTCACCAGCCAGTTCAGTCATTTTAAGACAAGGTGAACTGAACCTTTATCACAGTGGTAAACCAGACTGATACTGTGATCTACAGTTAATGTTTAAAAAAAGAAATGCTCTCCATCAGGGCCAAAGGCTGTTTTCTGATCATTTTCTCAAGGTGGAGATTTCTCCCATTGCCTCTGAGAAGAGGAGGAATCACATCTCTGAAAATTTCCAGTTGGTTTTATTCTGCATTCCAATTCCATTTACAAATAAATGCCTTTTATTAAGAGGTTTTCTTAGACTTGGCAAAGATGTTTTTCCTGTCTAGGAAATCAGGTACATTAACAAAATCTTTAGAGAGTTCAGGTTAACTGTTACTCTCCTTTCCATTTGTCCAAAGGTTCTAAATGAAGTCATAATGAAATCTTGTCACTGGGTCAAATCTCATTAAATGAGACACCTCTAGGAACATTAGACACTGCCCAGCATTCTTTAAGGGAGGGACTGCAACACAAACAACCTTTTTCCACTGGAATTCAGACGCTTTTATATCAGAAATTTTACACCTCCAGTTGAGGCACAAACCTTTTTTCTTTTCCTGTGCATGTTTTGTCATTGCTGAGGGTGAGCCTTTGGATCCCAAATGCTAATTCCTGCACCTTTCTAAGGCTGCTAAACGTTATGTATTCCATCTTTTATACACCTTTCTTTTGACTGGTAGTTGATTGCTATCCATTGTTCTGCACTTCCCCATAAATTCTGGATGTGCACAGAGGAACAAACATTTCCACAGTGGTGGCCACAATTTTGAGAGCTCAGGAAAGGGAAGCTTTTCCCTGTATGGAGTTACTGGATGCTTGATGCTTTCCAGGATCCTTCCTGGGCCCCACACAGAAAGCCCATAAGAGCATCTCCAGAGGATCCCGGGTTCGCCTGTGGACACCACTTGCCAGATTTGGGGATTTAACAGGCCTGACTTTCCCTGACAAAGCTAAATCCCATCTAAAATACCAGTATTAGAAGTAGGCATGACTGCAGAAAGCCAAAACAGTGTTATTCTGCAAAATCTAGACTGCATTAAAGTTGATGACATCCATCTATTATGTGGCCCTGGATATTTCCAAATACACTTAAAATACAGCAGCAAAAAACTGCAAAAAGAGGGATTCCTATATTTTTCCTAGCCAAGGCTCCCAAAAGTAGTTTATTAGCATGAAGTAATTAATGTTATTAACATTTATACTTCTGCCAGAAGAGGCGAGACCTGAAATACTTAGAAAAATACATAAAAGGTCTTATGAAAACCTAATTTGTGGAAGAAATGAGAGAAGAAGGAGCTTAGCTTTTAATCCTGTAATGAGGGACTCACTAATGAAAAAAATTCCTATAGAAGCCTTTCCCAGGAAATACCTTGCTTCATAAGATTAATTTGTATAACATCCCCATCTTTTGGATTTGGAAAGCTCTTTGAAACTCTGTTTATCCAGCATGTGAGTGGCTAAGTTGAAAAAATATAAGGGAGAAACGAGAGAAAAAGAAGTACCAAAGAGACAGTTTGATAGATAAAGTCCCTTCAAGAAAGGTATCTGTACATAGGTTAGAGACATCCCTGCTCCTTCCCAGGCCTGAAACACCTGGAATTGCACAGAGCTGGAGCTTGGCTCCACATGGAGCCCTGGGCAGAGCCTTCCTCCTTGGCTGTGAGGAAACAGCTCCTGGAAGGGCTGTTCTGCAGGCAGAGAGGAGGAGCAGGGATTGATGCAGATAAATGGCCTGGAGAGAGGCTGTTCTCCCTTCTATAGTTTGGGATGGAGCCTGGGATAATCCCCCTCAGGCTGTTTGAGCTCCCCATTCCCAGTTTCCAGCTGCCATCTGCACTATTACTCCATAAGGAAGTCAGGGAAGTTTTACCTTCCTGCACCCTGCTCAGTGTCTCCATCACCACACATACCCCAAGCAACCTGTGGGTGCTCAAAGCTTTGGAAAAACAACACATCCAGAGTATTTTTTCTATCATTCCAGTTTACACCAAAAATCTTTGTTACTGTTTCAGCTCCAAGGAGAAATGAGCTGCAAAGGAAGAACACAACCCTCAGGGTGATGTTTCTGCAGCCAGACCCAGGTTCCAGAGCTTGGGGAGACATTTCACTGTGGCAGGAACCATGACACCCACCACATCCAGTTAAATCACCCTTTTAGAGCCTCCTTCTCTTGGGACTGGACTCCTTAGTCCCCACTTCTTCCAGAAACCTCATTTAGTCCTAAGAAATAACTTACCTGAAAAGGAGGAGGGTTTGGGGTTTACATTTACAGGAGGCACCTGAAGGAAATGACCCTTAATGTGTCACTGAAGTCACTTAACCTGATCACAGGTGGATTTAAGTTCTCTCAATGACAGATTTGTTCCCCCATGCAGAATCCCAAGTGAAATATGTCTGCAAATGTAAATGGGGGCACTGAAGAGACTGAGGAAGGCACAGAGAAAACTTGGACCTATAGCAAGAGTTAAAAATAAAGGAACTTGCTAAGTTTGCAGAAGGATTTAGGCACCCTGGATTCCTAAGGAGACCAACAAGGTGCCAAACTGGGCTTCCACTTGTTTGCCATAAGCCAATTGCCTCTGAAAGGATTGTGGGATGCAGTCACAGAGGGATTTAGTGGGGGCTCCAGGGAAGGAGCTAGAGGTGGTAAGGGAAGGATAAACCAAGTTTCAGGATCCTAATAACAGTGTTTACTGTAAAGCAGGATGAAGAAGAAATAAGATTGGTTCATGTAATTTTGTTTTCTTGGATTAAACTTACTTGACTCAGGGCTAAACTGATGGCTCAGTGATTGAACTTCCCTAAGCCTACACATGCATGACTTCATTTTTTAATATTTTAACATTTTCTTCATAATGAAAGAAGAGCAGATGAAAGAAAACTCACTGGATACCTATTGTAAAAATCCCCACAAATTTATGGAAAAGCTTAAAGACTTGAGGGAATCAGAGGGTGTATTACTCTACCTACACAGGGGAGAGTTTTTGAAGAACACTGGAAACCCCAGCCCTACCCGTGGCGGGCAATTTTTCCCCTTGTGTGTTTATTTTATTACACTAGACAGGCACTTTCTCTTTTCTGCATGCCTGGCTAATGCAATCCCCAGTGGGGCTGTGCTGTCAGGAAGGATCACCCCCAAAGATCCAATGGAGTGTGGCTGGTGAGGCCAGACTTCTGAGGGAGACTGAGCCCAGCACAAAGAGGAGCCATTAGTGATCACTATCAGCTGAAATGGAATAGCTGGAACAGAGCAATGAGCAGGGGGAATATAAGGTTGTTCCAAGTTTAGCTTTGTGCAGGCAGATGGATCAGTGGCAAAAGCCTGAAATAAAATGGAAAGGCAAAATCCCAAAGGGACAGAGGTTTCTGGGAGTTCCTAGGCTATAAAACTCCAGCTGACCTCAGACTCAAGGGGACTAAAAAAGACTGGAGTGAAGGAGGTGTCTTGCAAGTGGCCAGTGGGATATGACAACTCTAATCTGAAGCAAAGGACTGGAAAATAAAATGGAAGCAGCTCAGTGTGGAAAAGCCTGTGGATGGTCCCTATACTCCACACTGCAGCTTTCAGAGGACACTGAGAGCTCTTTAAAGTGCTTCAATTTTTCAGGCTGCTCCACTTGAAATTTTAGGTTGTCAATACCCTACATCCAAATCTGCAGCTCTTGGGTAAAGGAAAATGGTAACCAGGAAACAAGAGTCTGAGATTCCATCTTGGACTAAGAATAAACATCTCTGTCACAGACAGATGGATAGCAGCTCAGCTGTGCAAAACATGAGAAAAGATGTTTGAGAAAAAATAAATTAGTAAAGAAGTGTAAAGGAGGGAATTGGTAGGATTTATCTCACCAAAAAGAATATTTCCTGTACCAGTTGTGATAAACAGAAGCAGAACCAAACAGTCCTCACCTACTGTGCAGCAGATACTACAGGTACTAATCCTGCCAAAAAAACACAAGACCAAAGAAGTACAGATCCCCATTTTCCCCTCATTTTCTAAGTAGCAGATTGATTTTCTCTCCTGGATCCTTGTTTCAAGTGCATTAGTTTAGTGGTTGCCTTGAGTCATTGTGGATAGGTTGTCCTCTCAAGTATTTTTCTCATGCCTGCAAGCCTTTGATTTGTGGTTATTTGGGTTGCTACCTCAATTGGATATTTAAAATTCAGAAGTTATTTTCCCTTACTTCTCTTATTCAATGCATCAGTTGTTTGATACTAAATAATGTAGAGCTGTCATCTCATCTTTTATTTCAGGGAATACAAGCATCTAAGGTGAAACCTGCCTCCTCCTACTCCTCTCCAGAAGTTAATTCCTCCTGGCTTGCAGCAGCACAGAGGAGAATCCATTTTTTCTCTTTTGCTTTGTAGTGAGGGCAGCAAAGCTACCACGTTGTTGCTAAGGTTCTTCAGAATTGATAATTCTGTGGCATTTTTAGCTGGATGGCTGCAAACTCTCTTCTTTACACCATTTGAAAAACCCAAGGGGCTTTCCTATAAAGCAATTTAATGTGTCCCAGCCTTTCCCCCAGGACCCAGCACCAGGAATTCTGTAGTGATTTGCTTCAAGGCATTGAGCACATCAAACCATGTTAATTACCACAGCCTCATCACAGCCACTCCAGCTTTTAGTGGCTCTATTCCCCCACAGACAGGTTTTAAAAAATGCAAATAAGTCCTGGCTGTGGCTTTAAAAAAGAGGAAAAAAAAAAAAAAGAAAAAGGACATTAAACAAAATAAATCTCTCAGCTTTCCTGTGTGCTTTCACTTCTTACACTTCCTGAATGCTATCTGAAAATTCAAAAAAAGCAACCAGCAACTGTTATCTCAGTACCTCCAGAACAATTCACTTATTTCATTCAGAACATTGGGGGAGTTTTAAACATACCTTGACTAAGCCAAAAATTTCAGAAGTTGTGGCTATTTCTGTCCCTTCCTCTTCCTTTCTTCCCAAAATATTACAGAATTCCCACTGGAGAGTAGCTCAGGAGTGCCACATTTCCTACCACCCAAAGAGTAAATTTTATGGCTGGGTCAGAACAAAGCTGTTATTTCACACATGATAATTTCTACAAATAAATGCATGCAGAGCTGTGAGGCTGCTCTTGAGACCCTCAGGGGTATTAACACCAGAAAAATGAATTATTATTTATTGCACAGGACAAATCCCAGTCACAAATAGAAGCTGGAAGCACCCACACTCTGCCAGCTCTAAACAGGGATGATGTCCAACCAACACTTCTTACATGTATGGAATGACATCCCCCTGTATCCATCAGATAAATACACCATGATTACTACTTTGAACAGCAAAATGTCAGAATTCAGTGGGTTTAACACTTTGCCTCACACAGGTGTTGTTGCAAACATTGGTGTGGTATCTTAGAAATAAGACAAAGCACAATCTTGTCAATCACTCTGTGCCTACAGTTCACTTTAAAACAATGGAAATAGTTTCTTCCTTCTCACAGGCACATTGCAGCCTGCTAGATTATACTGGCTGCATAATGAATTTAAGGAATCAGCATTATGGTATTCAGGCTATGGCTTAACTGTGATAAATAGTGCCTAAATCCTATTCATCTTGGTATATCACTCATTCTTTGGAGCACACATTACTATTTAGTCATCATTTTGTTTCCAAAGTGTCAGCAAACTTAGATAACTGCACAGGTTTTTTTTTTTCTCCCCTAGTTATATTGTGGGTCATTAATGAGTTTTAACTTGGTCTGCAAATTTTTTGTCTGCCTGTTTCCTGACAGCAGACAGTAACATCTCTCTGGGAAGGGATGTTACTGTTAGAGCCCCTCACACAATTCAGAGTTGTTTTCCTACCTGGTACTGAGATTTCTCTCCCAAGTGAGCTGAACTACTCACAGCAGTGCAACAGTTGTAGAGATCAGGAGTGGATGTTTAAGAAAAGTTTGAGGCTGGTTGGTTTTAAACAGGGGGAAAATACAAAACATCACCAACAGCTGAACAAGACTCCAATCCCTGCTGTGACCTGCCCAGAGCACCCAGGTGCTGCCATCTAAACTGAGCATTCCCTTATCAGCTGATGAAACATTGGCCTCTCTTCTCATGCTCCAAACACCTCCTGAGCTTTGGCTTTTAAACACTTTTTCAGACCATCTTCTGCCAAGCCCCTCTCCCCCTGCCACCCCTGTTCTCTATGCTGCCCACATAGAACTCATTTCCAGGGGTGCCACTGACTGCAGCTCCCAATAAAAAACTAAAAGATAAATTTCTCCATGTTCATCTTCTCAAAACTCCTGTCCCTGCTCCCTTCCTGTTCTATTTACCATCTCCATGCCTGCACTAGAATTTTATCTTTAATTTTATTATTATATAAGGCTTTGAAGAGTTGCATGCATCCACTCTGTGCTCCCACCTTTTGCAGAACAACTCTGTAACTACAAATTGGGAGTTATTGGCCTGCTTGGGATAGTGAGTATGTGGCATGGTTTTTAGTGCTGAACTCCTTGCAAGAAAGTTCTGTCTTTTCTAATGTCCCTGAAGCCACAGTGATTCCTCTGTAATTAGCAAAAAATAAAACCAGCACCAAGAAAGTGGCTTAGTCTTTATCTCATGGCCCCCTGCTCAAACACTGTCCCATTAATAATGCATTTCCTTGGTTGCATGACCAATTACTGCTCCCACTGAAGTCTGTGGCAGCATTCCAGCAGAACCTAAGTCAGTGCCTGCAGCACAGAACTGTTACCTCCCTGCCAAATCCAAGGGAATGCCAGGTCACCTTCCAGCTACTGGAGAAACCCTGGGATGCTTGGTATTCCTCTTATTCAGCCTGTCAGATCCAGAAAATAATTGCTCCCAAAAATCCACAAGGGCTTTGCCCCATTTTTTCTGGAACACACACCATGGTTACAACAGACAAAATTTGCTTCTTGGTGCTGATCAATTGTCTGTGAAACAAAAACATGGCTTAGAGCTTATTGCCCACTTTTGGAACAACACAAATGCAGGAAGAAATGTAATTAAACTTTCCTATTTCCAAACTGCAGGAATCACAGGTGTTAATTCCTAATACCAAGGAATTATTATTATTACAGTTATGGGAGAGCCCACAGTGCCTTTTATCAGAGAGAGAGATGTTTGTTGGATTTTGAGCCAAAAACCTCTCCTACTCTCCCATTAATGCTGTTCAGGGTGTAATTCTTCATTTCAGGGGTAAAGACAATTTCACAACTGATTTACAGTGTTATTCCTCAGAAACTACTTCTAAATATTTATATTTGCACTTATGTATATTAAGTTCTATAGTAACATCATCTAATTGTGGAAGACAACTGGTCTCCTCCTCATTACCTAAACCATTCAGGAATTTTGATTGGTAAAACCTTCCAACCCACTCCTGAAGCTCTTTTAACCAAAAGTGAGGTTGTTCTTCCTTTGATCTTCCATGTCAGGATTTTTTATTCAATTATGCCAATATTAATACCAAATGAGTTGGGGCAAGTTTAGTTATTTTAAGTCCCTGCAGTGTTTTTTGAGTCAAAAATAACCTCTCTTTAATCCTAATACTTCTACCCACTACACAACAGACTGTGAGGAGCCTTTAAGAAAGAACAGTACTACAGAAATCTCAATTTACAGGAACGCTTTTGTATAAACAGACTCTAAAAAATAAATGATAGCAGAGAGCAGTGTTTGCCCTCATCCCTCACTGCAGCATTCCCTCCACAGCAGAGTGCTTGCAGCAGCACAGAGCCATGCATTAATCAGGAAGCTCCAGTGACTAATCCAGTTCACTCTGTCTAGTAAGAGGATTCCAGCAGCAAACATGCCCAGTTTTCTAAGAAGAAAGCAAGCCAAGCAAGGCAGCTCCAGAGGACATGAAGAAAATAAGAAGTGACAGATTGGTGTCACCTAAGAGAAAGTATGGCAGGAGATGTCACCACGCTTTTGTCCACACAGAAACCAAGAACGAGCAGGTCCAGCAGAACATCCCTGTCCTGCAAGGTTACCTCAGTCCTGATGAGGCACAAAGCCCTCCTTCTGCTCATGGCCTTGGCAAGGTTTTATTTTTTCATAACAAACCCATACATTTCTGAAATGCCTGTCATTTAGGAGTTAAACTCTGATTTTAATTAACATGTCTAGCCATTAAGCTTAATGAGGTGAATTTTCCTAAATTCTAGTACAACACAAGTCAGGCACAACATTTTCCCCTCAAGAAAGTCAGCACTGTCCAAAATACCCAAACAACTTGTGGAAGTCTGTTCCCACTATTTATTTCCAAGTCTTAACCCTTTTTAGATAGAAACTATCAGGAGAACAGAATAGAAACTATAGACAGAAACTACTTCTATTTAAATAGAAACTATTTAGTGGAAAGTATTTCCACTTACAGCAAGAATAAAGCTGACCTACACATCATACAGTCTTGCTGCATTGCATTTTGAAAAAATAAAATTCAGGGGTATCTATGGTTATAACTGAGTGATATTAGTATGGAGTAGAAAAGGAAGTATGTCTCAACTCAGTTTTGATGTCTAATTATCCAACTGTTCTTGCTTTTTTTTCTATCTTACCATTGGGACTCTTTGGCTCCTCAAAACCAATGATGTTCTCATTAAATCTAGAGACACTGCTCTGCTGCTCTGCACACACTGCACTTCCACAAATGGGATGGCTTTGGACTCAGGACACTTTACCAGAATCTGAGGATTAAATAAAATGAGAAGATTAATGCCCACAGTACCAGCCAAGGCTCCATTAGTTTCAGGAACACAGCACAGAGAAATGCTCTCTCTACACAATTCCTCCCCAAAAAAGTGAACACTTTAAATGGCTGCTTCCCTCTCCTCAAGCCTTGCCTTTCTAGGGGAGTTGGGGTAAAATCCCCAGGTCCTTGTGAGCACCCAGTTCCACCCCTGGAACACATTAAAACAACTTTTGGCTGCTCTTCCTCTGTATGCAATGACCTCTTTGTTTTTTGCCTTCCTCTCTCCTTGTTCCTCAAAACATGAGCAAAGCACTTGGCAGGAGCATCTTTGACTAAGGGGGTATTTTCTGCCAGGTAGCTCCAAGGAAAATGTAAATTCCTTTGTTAGGCAGGATGCAGTTTTCCACGAGGATGGAACAGTTATTGAGCTCCTGCTACACTTGAACTTTGCCATTTACCATCAGCTGAACAAGGGCCATTGACCACCACTTCAACAATGGGGGCTTGTGTATAATCACAGAACAATTCATAAGCAGCTCCTGCAAATTCTAGAAAGGAGATTTTACTGCTTAACACAAAGGTCCAAAGAAAAATCAACCTAGTGGTGAGCAGAAATACCTTTCTGGGCACACATGCACTGATGGAGAAGTGCAGTGCTTAAGTTAGGAAATGTCCTTCCTGAAATTCAAACCATGAGCTGCAGATTTGGTGCAGCTGCCCAAACTGGCACTGCCTGCCCCAGGAAGAGGGACAGGGCAACACCAGCTTCAGGATCCTCATGAAGTCTCCCTGAGGGTTCTAATCCTGACCCACAAGCACTGCAGGAGGGAGTGAGGATCCAGGAGTGATCCAGTCCTGACTAACTCCAGGGTGCCTGTGGAGACAGCGCTGGATACAGGAACTGGACCCACAATGGATCAGACTTATCCAGGATTTATTAGAACTTCCATGGACTTCAGATGATGGATGGGGGTGCAGGTTCCACCACACAGTCTCAACTCAGGAGCAACACACACCCAAAAAGGAAAATCACTTAAATCTTCAATTTTAGTAAGAACAGCAAAATAGCAAAGAGATTAAAACATCTTTTATAGTCAGCATGGATGTAAGCTACTGATAGACAAGGAAAAAAACAGGGTGAGAGGCCACACATTTCATCACTTTGGAACAAGATTTATCTGAATTATTACGGAGAATTTTAAACCAGAGCTGGTTAGATAATCCTAGTTTGAAATAACACATTTATTTTAATTTACCACTACAACCTTATTAATTGTCATATAGAGCCTGGTCTATAACAGGCTTGTTAGAGAGAACTCTCAAGTGTTCCAATTCTGTAGTTATGTATTTTTTGTGAGATTACAAACAGTAGAACATAAATTTATTATTTTTCATCTAAATATGACTCACAGTGTAAAGATTAGGTACCATCTGGTTGTATGTAACAAGTCTCATTGTGCACAAATAATCACCAGCACTTCTAAGCTTTTATCTGTCTTTCAAAGCTGCAATAAATTAGATATTGGCATTTTAGACACTAAATGTTGACATTCATGGTGCAAGATGTCTAACACAGCAACAGGAATTCTTACTTGGTGGGAACAGGGAGCATTTATGTTTATCCCTAGTACAGAAATGCAGCCCAATGCTCTTGTGACATTTGATGGAGGCACAGAAAATAACATGCAGCAGAAATGTCAGAGTTTTGTGCTTAGTGAGGTGCCCTCCTGTTAGTATCTAGTGTTGAAATCTGAGAAGTCAAGCTTGGAGATCTCCTTCTCGTTGGAAAAATTTGTTTTATCGATGCGGGAACTTGGGCTTCCAACTTTGCTCAGCCAGGATTTCCTGCAGGAAAAATAAGAGAGAGTTGGCAGATAAGGAACTGCACATGTGGGGGTTATTCTCTGTCATGCCTTCACTCACTTTTACTTTTTTAAGAGCCATAAAAAGCATCTTTCAATAAGGAAATTACCCCAAATCTGTTCTTTTCTGTTTTCCCTCCCTTTCCTCTTTAATTGCAAACCAAACTCTTTAAAGGTATCAGTGTTTCCAGGGGATTAACAGAATATTACATAAAACACAGCTGACAAAAAGGCTAAAACAGATTTACTGCAATGATCCTTTATAACACTATTAATAGTATTCCAATAGGTATAATTACCTTTGCAGAGTCAATGCTGTGCTTTTAGCAAGGACCTACAAACCACTGATAACTGAAAAGAGACAGGAAAACAAAATCCCAACAGCCACTTTGCTCCTTGCTGGTCACTAAAAACATGGGAACGGGAAAGGAATGAGTTCAAAACCAGCAACCAAACACTGGAAATGCAGCAGGTGAGTGCTTACACAGAGGTTTATTTACAAAAAACACTTGGTCAGTATTTTTGGTTGTAATAAACTCCCAAATGTAGAAGAGAGAAAGTATTTTATTGTACCATATTGAAGGAGAACTATATTTCCACACAATTTTTAGAAGTTAGTACAGATATTTAATTGATTACTATTAAAAATAAATAAATATTCACCTTATTCTGATTTGAAAACAATAGTTGTATTATGAATTTATGCCAATTAATCCATTGCAGAATCCCACTGAGCATTGTAAACTGCAATATTCTAGCAGTGAGACCTAATTTTGATGTCTTCATAATGAGAATCATGCACAGAAATTACTTACCTTGAGCCAGTAAATCAGTATATCTCATCTGAGATACAGAAAACCACCTTGCTAGAGACCCTACATGCAAGATTTTTTAAAAAGCAGCTCTTGACACAAGAAAATGCTGCAAAACATCTCAAGGGGCTTCACCAGTTACCAGAGACAAATAATTTTCCCATGAATCATGTTAGTCCCTCACAGATGGGTCTCATCACTGGCACAGACAGTTCTAAACTTGCATTCAATGTGACTTGAACAACAAAACAGAGCCTCTGTATGGAAAAACTTCCTACAAAACAGCAACCAGACCCAGGGATCTCATGTTCCAAGTGTGACTTGCTTTATTTTAGCATAGAGAAATCAAAATACCTGCCAGATGCTCCCACTTCTCCACACCTCTTGTTCTTTGCTGCATGTCATGAACAACCTCCCTTCCTGTCTTAGATGGAGCCTTTCCAGTAAGGAATACAAAATGGGAATAAAGAATCCAGGAGTAAAAGAGGAGAACACAACTTCCCACTTCTGCTGGAAGCCTCAATACAAAGGGGATATTTCAACAGAGGGAAACAAGCCTAAGGACAGACCAGACCCTTTTGTTTCATATTCAGAAAAAAACCTGAAAATTATTCTTATTTACCAGGAAAGTCTCTAGCAGCTGGATGTCCTTGAGTGAGAAGAAAGAACATGTATTTGAAATACTGAATTAATCTCCTGAAAATAGTAGAAATTACTTTTTAAGTAATGTGATAGTTTGCTCATTATTTCCTTTTGTCTTTCCATTTTAAAGGTGAGCTTATCCTGGAAAAAACCAAAAGGAACATAGTCCTTGTCCAGTCTTCACAACAAAAATTCATCCCTGGGTGCTTCCAATCCCAGGTTCTGCTGGGTGAAGAAATACCTACAAACTGACCAGAGCAAACAATCCACTCTCAGCTCCACATACCCTCCTTCACATGAATAAGGATGAAGCACAAATTATGAAAATCCAGTTAGAGCAACCCAGCTCCATGGAAACTCTTTACAGGATGTGTGTGTTGTTTCTTACTTAATGCAGCAGGGAGGGGAAGAGCCAATATCTGGGAATTGCAGTACTTTGGGGCTCAGCTCTGCATTGAGGGGACTTTTCTCAGCCATCTCCCTCTCTCTGCTCAAGTGACAGCCCAGACACCAGCACTAGGAAGAAGCACATTTTTCACAAGCTAAGAAAGCAGAAAATCAGTATTTCCTAGAAGTTAAATGTCATCTCCAATCTCATCACTACCAGGAGTATTTATTTCCTTCAACAGTGAAGAAAAGGTTCTGTACTCTCCTCCTCAGCCTTCTCAATTCCCATTCACCTCAGATCTCTTCATGTGTGTAGACATGAGCTACAATTACTTGCATTTGGAGTCTTAGCTTGTCATTTATAGCATCCATGTTAAAATTCACTGCTCCTTCCCACTTCTCAGGAGTGCAAAGACTCCCTCCCCCTCACTCATCTGAAGCAAACGAGGACATTGCTGAGAAGACACCACACAGGTTACTCTTGTTTTAAAGGATTTACTCCCAAAGTGACTGCTCCAATGAATCCAGAACAAGAGGTAACCTCTAAATAGCCATTTCTGACCACGTTTAACTTCATGGAATGGTTTGGGTTGGGAGGGACCTTAAAACCCATCCAGTGCCACCCCCTGCCGTGGGCAGGGACACCCTCCATAATCCCAGGGTGCTCCAAGCCCCGTCCAACCTGGCCTTGGACACTGCCAGGGATGGGGCAGCCACAGCTTCTCTGGGCAACCTGTGCCAGGGCCTGCCCACCCTCACAGGGAAAAATTCCACCTCAACATCCCCCCCAACCCTGCCCTGTGTCAGTCTGAAGCCACTTCCCCTTGTCCTGTCTCTCCATTCCCTTGTAAACAGCTCCTCCCCAGCCCAAGCACTGCCTGTCCATGAAGTCACTCCTGGCCATGCTCTGATCCCACTGAGTTCACCATGGATAACCATGGATTTCTGAGTTACACAACCTCCCTATACAGAGGAGAAGCCAGTGCTCCTGAAACAGCTTCCCAACCAAACCACACAGCTTCCCCATCCCCCTGTTCATGGGGGATACTCATAGGAGCTCAGGACAATTTGATCTGTCACTCTTTCCCTTCTCTCATTAACTAAAACAAACCTTGTTAAGAGACACTGCCTTGACACCCAGAGCCCTTCCCACTCCACATGTTCTTGGAAAAATAATCCAAAGAGCTGGGTTTTCACCATCCCAGTTCATATCCTTGTGGAAACAGCCTAGCTGGCACAGCATTCCAAGGAGGAAAACACTCCTACCTGTTAACTTGGCAGAATGGAGCCTGGCCAGGTATCTGGAGAGCTCCCTGGAAAAGTTATTTAAGGAGTTACATCTCTGTAACACAGGATAATCACAGAACCCAAGGCTGGAAAAGACCTCCCAGACAGATTCCAACCTTTGACCAAACACCATCTTGTCAGCTAAATCACAGCACTAAGCACCATCATTAATAATACTAATAATTAATAACACTGGCACAGCCCTAAAACCCACTGTGCTTGAAATGCTACAATAACAGAGTAATTTCCTGATTTCCAGAACAATATTTATTTTTTAACTCCAATCTCTGCTACAAAACAGATCTCTCTAAAATAAACAGCTTGCTTGGCATTATTCTCTAAAGTATTTCTTCGTAATATGAAAACTACTCCTGCAATAGTTCCTTTTTTGTATACAAAAAGACAAACTATCCTGATATTAGAGAAATTTACAGTCTGTGGTGTTAGGAGAGGACCTGGAAATGCCCTCCAGCATTAATACATGAGCAACTAGGTACAGGTTAAGAATATGTTCCTCTCTATTCACCTAAAGCACAGTGTCACTTAAGTGGAACAGGAGAAACCTGTGCTTTTATTTAGAGGAAGATAAAATAATGGCACTGGCTTGTTTACACTTTATTTCCCTTTGTTTAGGATAAATACTGCAGAGAATGTGACTTTTTGAAGATCATATTTACATCTGTGACAGCATATAGACCAGGCCTGCAAATATTTATAAAATCCCTCCAATTTTTTTTTTGCCTTCTGCAACAGCACTGTCCAGTTTTCATAAATCCTGATATTTCAATGTTTGCAGAAGAAATGTGGAGTTCTCTCTCTCTCATGGCTGTCTGGCTTCTGAGATTTTGGAAAGAACTTCAGCCACAGTTTTTAAGCTTTGCTCTGTAATCTTTAGGGCCAGGAACATTTGTTTTTATAAACCCAAAATTCCTCTGCATAAAGACACTTCCCACCTTTCCCTCCTCAGCTTACTGCAGAGCCATTCCTATTGTCCATACACCTCTGCTCCTCCTGCCAGGAAAATAGGTAATTGCAAAGAAAATTTACAAGGTTTCTTGTTGTGAAAAAGTAGCAGGAAGAATAAAAACCCTGGCAAAGAAGTGTGTTGGGAATATTGGGATTTGAGAACCAGGCAAAGTGCAAGGGAGGGGAATTTTAACCCCAATATTAGGATGGCCCCACCAGAGCCCAGCACATGCAAGCCAAGTGAGGGGTTACTCCAGAGGATGAAAGGAAGCAGAGGGATTGAAGGATACAGAGCAAGCAGTGGGTGGCTGGAAATGAAGGGACCTGCTGAGGCGTGGGCATGGTGGCCCAGAATAGAGCAGAGCCTGGAGCTGTGTGGGAGCCTGGCTGCTCCCAGCATCCCAACTGCAGGAATGCCTCGGCCCATGGGGGATTCAACACAAGGTCTGCAAGTGTTTGAGGAAGGAGAGAAAGGTAGTTAATCAAAACTGGTGTTTGACTCTGTTTTTAAACACAGCTGTCAGATGAATGTTGTTAATTTGTTTATATTTCTTCCTTCCTTGCTGCACTCAGGGGCAGCATTTCCCTTGGGAATGCACAATGAGCTTTTCCTCGAGGCATATTGGAAAGGATGTCAACAGCAAGGGCAGATTAGCAGGATCTGAGATTTTACAGATATTGTGGGACACAGCCCTGAGTAAGCCTCAAATACACATTTTGGTGGTGAATTTCTATTTATAAACTTGAGAAAAGTGACTTATGCATTAATCATCACATGCTGTATGGTATTGGCGAGGCTTTTTTTAATGTAGAACTGATCATGGCCAGTTTGCATGAGGGGAGAATTTGGCTCTATGTACCTCAAACCCACTCTGACACTGTTATCTGAACTATGTTAAATGTCCTCACCTATTACTTTGAAGAGGAGGAATTATCCCACAATGATAGAAACCAAGCCTGGAGTTGTTCTGGTTTTGTCATGTACAATGCCAAGATCTGTTGTGCATTTTCCTGTTAATCATCTTGGTAACCTTCAAGGAGGATTTAATCATTTCAACATGAGATCATAAGTATATTTTTATTAAAACTTATCAGCATACCTCTTTGTTTAGGCCATGTTAGGCAAGTCACTTTTGGCTTCTTTCAGAGATCTTATCAGAAAAATCTCAGCAACACTGCAGTCATTTGTTCCAAAGTAAAGAAGTGAGTGAAAAGTAAACCCAAATTCAGCCATTCCAGTAACTCAAACAAAGCTTTTATGTCCACACTGACCTACAGAAGAGCAGGAGACAAAGGGAATTTCCAGTTAAGCTTGTGTCCTGTCTCCCAGAGCAGTAAACATCCCAGGAAGCCAGCAGCAGCCAAAAGGCCCATTGTGTTTTCTCCCTGGAATCTGTCTGCCCCTACAGGGACCTTGGCTCCCCAGGCCGACTGGGAATTTTGGCTAACCCCACCCACTGCACAGAACCCACTCAAGGTTCTCTGCCATTCCACAGCTATTGAAGACAAGGCCACAGGAAGCTTAAATGAGGAGGAACTGCTGCTGTCAGGGCACCAGCAAAAGAAAAGCTCTTTCTAATGCTCAGCACCCATCACCCACGTAAGACTGAACAAGGACTAAAGGACTTCAGCCTCTGACCAATTTTACCCATCAAAATGTTAATTAAACCCTTACACTGGCCATTTCAGAGCTAGAATGAATCACCACACTTGACCAGCTCAGCTTTACTTCAAACCCATGTCCTCACACAGCCTGGCAGAAATCCAGGAGTCCAGCTGACCAACACAGTCAGGAATCTGAAAGACAACACTTCCCTGTTGTGCAGTCCCAAGACTCAGCAGGACACAAAAGCCACGAGCAACAACACCCACAGTTCCACACTTGCTGCAGCTCCTCACAGGAGACACTTACACTGAAGAATAATTCATTATTATGCAAGAACTAAAAATAATGCCAGGCCAAACTGGAGTGAATTCCTTCAAGCTCTGGGATTCTATTTTCCTCAAAATTCCCCCTTACTTTACAAATCTCTTTGCATAGTTAAAGGACTGAAAAAATAAAAGAGTTAGAAGGCTCACAGAGAAGTTGCCATTTCCAATTATAAATGTCTTAAAAGGAAGGCACCAATGCTTTTAAAGCATCCTCCCATAGAGCTCTGGGCAAGTCCGAGGGCCAATATTTAACATGCTCAGTGTTGCAGTGACTGCACATAAATTTATCTTTTCCTAGAATGCCTCTGTTGGAACATTTCACAAGCTAACAAGGTTGGACTACAACTAAGAACTTTGGGTCTCTTTTTATCCTCAGTTTGCAAAAGAGTTTTGAATTATTTTTTTTCTCAAGCATTCAGCCAGCTCAGCTCTATTTTTTCCCCAATTTTACACTATGTGATCTAATTTGTTAATTTAAATTGCACACTTTCCAAGGAAGCAGTTACACCCTCACTTCTTAACCTCCCATCTCCAACTGCTTTTTTTAAAGCAACTGTGATGTAACATAGTAGACTTTTCAGAACATAAGAGCAACAAGAAAATGCTTTAAATACATAATATTAGAGAGCACAAGTGTTCAGGAAAACACCAAGTGGATTCCACTAGCTAATAGTCTGCTTAAAATTTATAAGCTGAGAAAATTTGAGCTTTATCAAGACTTACTTTCATAATGCTCTATTTTTTTGGTATTACAGACATAGCTCCAACAAGCAGAAAGGAAAAAAATTAACATAAGGATGTTGCAAGGATTCTGTTCTTGATTTGACAAGTGCTCCTTGTGATTTCCAGCACACCAGAGCAGGGAGGTGCATCCAGCAGGGTGTGTTTACAAGGCAGGGAACACTGCACCTGTCATCCACAGGATGCATACACAATATTCCCTGGAAAGCACAGGAAGGACTGGGATATGTATAATTTATTGTTTCCATCATATATCCCCAAGACCCTCTGTCTGCTCTGCCCTGAGGTAAAGCTCCAGACACAACAGCCTGAGGCAGGAGGGGCTCCAGGATGGGATGTGCCAGGCTGTCCCTCAGGCACCCTGTGGCAGCAAACACCCCTTTCCACACTCACATCCCAAGGAATTGTGTTCCACAGTAAGAAAATAACTTCCATTCTTCAACACATTGCTCCTTTATCATGTTTTTCTTACGACTTCGCCTGTATTCAAAATATCATTTCTAATCTCAATTTCATTTCTCTTTATTTACCAGGAAAGTCTCTAACAGTTGGATGTCCTTGAGTGAGAAGAAAGAACATGTATTTGAAATACTGAATTAATCTCCTGAAAATAGTAGAAATTGCTTTTTCTACTATTCAAGTTCCATGAAGTTGTCCTTTCCCTCTCTGCAGGCAGGGATTAAACACATCACCCTAATGAAGCCCTGATCTCAAACCCCTCCAACAGGAGGGATGCTGAGATATCAAATAAAAACCAAATATAACACAGCCAAGGCTTCCTGATTTCCTCAAAGTCTACATTGCAACAGCTCTAATTGTTGGCCTTTAGACTTTCTATTAATATTAAAAAAAAAATAGAAAAGACTTTTTCACCACAGCATGCCAAGGGCAAAGCCCATCCTGGGGTCTATGAACTGTCACTATTGATAGACTCACTGAGGAAAAATAAACACTCTTAAAGCTCCCAGCTATTTAAGGAAGCCATCAGAGCATGAAGAAGTATCCCAGTTCAATGTTTCTTTGTGTAAAAAAATTGTTAAACAAGGCTTTTAATACGTACTGAAATGAGATCTGATATGTGTGCTTGCTGCTCAGCATTGGATTACATCATGCTTTTATTCAAATACTCATCCTCAGAGTATTTACCTAAAACATTCTCCTGTTTATCTGCAACAATGATAAAATGAATGAATCAAGAAATAGATTTCTTTGAATCTATTTTCCTACAAAATGAACCCATACTATAAATACCAAAATCTCACCTTCCCAAGGCAGCTCTGGAACTTCCTACTTGAAGTTACCACGTACCAAAACCAAATCAGATTGATTTTATTATAATTGAGGGTAACTGGCTTCATCTTTCCACCTACATTTCCCATGGGTTTGGACATTTTTCTGCTCATTCCAATTCTGCCCCTTAACAGTACATGATTTTGGTAGTGACAGCTTTAGACTCCAAAAAAAATCAGAATAAAAGCAGTACTCTACTAAAGGCAGTATCTCATTTCTACTGAAGTCAACAGCATCTTCCATTTACTAAAGTCAACATTTACTAGGGGTAGGGAAATAGACCTGATTTCTGCTTTTACAAAACTTAAAGAAAGAACTACAGCTACAGAAGAAAGAAATATCAAAATCAAAGGAAACCATCTTTGGAAGACTATTTCATACTGTGTAAGTATTCCCAAATAGGTCTTGTTAATAACTATTTATAAGTACCTTGTCCTGCAGAAATTTTTTATTTTGTTGTTTATGCTTCATAATTCCTTAATATACAGCAGGTTTTGACATTTTGTGAGATGCTTGGTAACAAGAGAATTATTGGCAAAGCATAAATATGTTCCTAAACTCCATCTTCCTGGGTTTTTTCCATTTTTCCTTCAAGCTTCAGGGTCTGTCAAGAAGTATCAAACATCTCATTTGTTTTCTGTAATTTATGCCATTTTCTTCTTTTCCCTTCCCCCTTTTTGAAGCTCTTCCTATGGCTTTCCCATGGAGTCTGGCTGCTGCAGGAGCTACATGGGTTTGGATGGGAATTGAGAACTACAAAAAAATCCTTGAAAGCCACAAATTTAACTAGTGGCTCATTTTACTGAAATTTATCCTCAAGTATTTCAGAAAAGCCTCAATTCACTTCACAGTCAACCTGAAGCTTCTTGGTGCTTTCACTGACAGATTTCCAAAGGCAGGGAGCTGAAGCCCTTGCACAGAAGACACAGAGACATTCCTAGAATAAAACCTCTCAAAATGCAAGCTCAGGCTCTTTGTTTTTGCTCAGGGTTTGTTTGACCATTTCTATGTGCACAAAGAATAAAAGATGTTTTCAGTTTTTGGCAACACCAAGCTCTTTGAAGCAAAACAACAAAAGTAATAATTTATAGGAGGAATTATGCAAACTTCCAAACATTAGCAGTGTATGATTGGGGAAGCTGCAGTGAAAAATTAATTTCACAAAATTCATGTCAGAACAGTTCATGTCATCATGCTTTTTATAAAAACAAGCTGCCTGGCTGTCCAGAAAAAACAGTCCAAACACTATATAAATCATATCAGTTAAAGATGAACTTCACAGCAGCTGCACTGAAATTCAGGACAGAGCATGTGTGGGATGAAGAGTGGCTTGACCATAGATCTGCCTCCAGATAAAGGCACTAAAAGCCTCCAGGAATTCTCACTCTGAGATAAGGACCCAGTTTTGTGAATATTTATGATCATATGACAGATTTTTACCACCAAACTGAGATCAGGAAGGAGCTCAAGAGCACATCACCTCTGTGAGTCACATTCCAGGCTCTCAGACTGGGTACCAGTAAAAGGAAGAATCACTGCAAGTCTTTCCAAAGGCACAGAAACATCATTTCATCCTTTATAACATCAACAAGCAGGAATAATTGCCATTTCATTCAGCACAGCACTAAGACAGGAGTGCAAAGTCAGTCCCATTTCTTGCATCATGCTGAATCCTTCTCCTGTGTTTGGAGAAATGAGTGGTTGCTTACTCTGCTGGAATTTTCATCAGCAAACACACATGCAAAGACATCTGAAGCAGCACAACTGCTGCTACTGTGTGAATAGATCCTACTGAGGGCAAATTTGCATTTATACCTAGAGTAAAAAATATATGAAAAGCTAATCTTGACTGTGACAAGTCCACCCAGAATATATTCTCAAGCACATACAGGTTTCCAATTCCTAAGAAATTCAATTTTAAACAAGGCATCCCTCAAACTCTTGGATACCAATCACCAGAGAACATTTCCTCTTGGACAGACACACTCTATTTAGGCAAACCAAACTCCTCCAGGAGACTGGAAATCCTGGCACTGAGAAGTCAACAGATGCCAAACCCAGTCAACAAGGACTTCTAGGAATTCATGAGCCAGTGAACACCTGTAATGCTGGCTCCAAGCATTAAACACACAATGCCATAACCAACCTAATCCAGAGCTGCTGTGTCAGTTTTCTTTGCAATCAAGGGCATTTGGCCACAGAACTTGACAAATTATTAAACAAATAATTCAAATTACATCAACCACTCTCCTACCCTTGAATGAAATTCTGCGTGTGGTCTGTGGGGACCAAATAAAGTCAGAACTTTGCACTACAAATTCAGAATTCCCACAGGGAACTTGGCTCTCCAGCTCCTTTCCTACAGGACAAAGAGCACAAGGGTTATTGGGAAGGTGCAGGTAAAGAAATGCATCTCTACCAGAGAACAACTTTCCCCCTAACATAAAGCACCAAAAAGGATTTTTATTTAATTAAAACATCCATTTTGGCTTTAAACTTAGTAGAGGACAACACAGGCTTGCCTACATATTTATTTGTTTACTGAAACAATGGAAACAAGTTCATGATTCAATTATTGACAGATGATCTACTATTGTGATGTAAATCCTTCTGTTCCTTCATTCTCCTTTGACTTCACAATAGAACCAAACTTCTCTTCTTTATACAATTTTAATTATTTATCCATATATTGATCCAGGATGTAGAAAAATACTGTGACATTTTTTAAATTTTTTTAACCCTCTCATATAAAGCTCCACTTTAAAATTTTAGCTTTACATTTAGCTCTAAACTTTAGCTTTAATCATTATTTTCACACCAGTTTTAACTGTTGGACATTTTTAATCACTTTCCTTTCCCAAAACTGGAAGACAAAGCCCCAAAATTCCTAAGAATTGATGGGTCCATTTCTTAAGGGTCCTGCATCTTTAAGGTATATGTTAAGAAGCAGCTCAGTCACCATCTAGGAAACCTAACCACTACAATAATTTTCTGCTCTGTATATTAATTTATAAATATTTTTAAGCCAAGAGTCTGATCCCCTACAAAAACAACCATACAACTGGCAATATAACTAACTCAAGGATTGAGTCTACCAGCTTGAGAAATCTGGGCTGAGCTTCTCAGAAAAAGAAATCCAGCAGGAACTTCAAGGAGCAACACCTCCAGCTAAAAAGCAACACGATTATGGTTGAGATCCAGAAAATTTCATTAAATATTAATATCTCCTGCTTTGTCTTGCTCCTGCAGCAGCAGGAAAAGGATAAAAACACTGAGAGAAAAACCTGCCCAGCTAATCAAGTTGTAGGTGCTGGCTAAATCAAACTTTGACTCCTCTCCCTGCATTTAGAGATAGAGAATGAGATTCTCTCCAAACCCCACAGCACTCACAGATCCAAAGTGCTGGGTGGCTCCCAAGAACTGGTACCAGGATGACAATTCCCCACCTTTCACAAAACACAAACCACTGATTTCATTAGGAAATGACACACACTGTTCCCAGGTATACAACTGATACATGGCTGGGGTGACCAGAAAACAGCAACTGACCAAACTCTGAAGCAACAGGGCAGAAAAGAAAACCTCTTTATTCCACCTAAACACATTTACAACCTTTACAAGACTAATTAGAAAACAAACAGGGAGAACCCCAAGGAGAACCAATTACCAGAACAGAAAACTATGCATAAACAATTCAGGCCTTTATCTGCATGTATAATTTTAACACAATTACATTTACCACGAGCACATGGGACAAAAATGGTTGTGAGGCTGCAACTTTAACATGAACCATAAGCAGCTCAAAGTTGCCACATTTAAACAGAGCAGCCACACAACTCTGATGGAAACCTGGCTGAACACCAGACCCAAGCAGAAACACTAAAGAGGGTGCAGGGAGCACTTAATTCAAAGCAAGGAGTAGCTTTCCCATTCAGTTCTATGGATAAATGGAATAAATTTTTTTCTTTCTTCACCACCCTTACAAATCAAGGCTACTTTGCCATATCTACAGGGCATTGCACATCTTAAGTGACAGCTGTATGTTCCCAGCACTCTGCTGCTTGGTGGCACAATGTAAACTTAGGAACTCAGCAAAAAGGACAGCTGAAACCTACTTGAAGTGGTTTAGAGCAGAGTTAAATGTGGCAAAGAGTGAGTACAAACAAGACCAGTGTGCCTAAATCTGCACAGATCAAGGCAGAGCAACAGCTCTCCACAACACCTGAGCTCCACATCTGCTGGTTTTATGCTCCAAATGTGCATCAGCACTGGCAGAATTGGAATCCCAGGATGGGTCAAGTGAAAAGGGACCACAGTGCCTCAGTCCAACCATCCCAGCACACACAACACAGGATTGTATCCAGCCAATCCTGGAACATCTCCAGAGAGGGAATCTCCACAGCCTCTCTGGACAAACTGTTCCAAGAAGTTCCTCCTGTCCAGGTGGAATCAGTTCCTGCCTGTTCCTCTTGTGCCATGGCTGGGCCCCCTGGAACAGAGCCTGGTCCCTGCAGACAGGGACACCCAGGGCTGAGGGCCCCCCAGAGCCTGAGCAGCCCCAGCTCCCTCAGCCTCTCCTGGGCACAGAGATGCTCCAGACCCTTCCTCATCCCCACAGCCATCACTGGTCCTGCTCCAGGAGCTCCCTATGCCTCCTGTCCTGATGATCCCACAACTGGATACAGCACTCCAGATGTGCAGGATTGCCTCCCTGACCTTTTAGGAATTCTCTTCCAATGCATCCCAGGTCCCATCAGCCTTCCTGCCCCCATGGCAGTGCTGGTCAGGGACACCTTGGTGTCCACCAGGATCCTTCTCTGCAGAGCTGATACCCAGCAGGTTGGCAGGAGAACAAGGGCACCACCCCAAACCTCCTGAGGAGGTGCCTTGGCTGCTGAGGAGTCTGTATAGGAGGGAGAGACAGAACAGCTCCAGTGTGTGAGGGGACACCAAGTGACAGGTGACAAGGACCAAGCTTTCCCTTCAATCCCCATCCTCACTCATTGAAGAGAATCAAAGAACTGGGTACACTTTCCACTCCTGTGCTTCTATAAAAATCACTTTGTAGGCTGCTCCAAAGCAACAGAGCTCAAAGTTGGGGATTTTTATGTAAAATGTGATAAAGAGGACCTAAATCTGTTTCATGATGTTACTATGCAACATTCAAACTGCACCTTTTCCTGATATGTTTTTAAAATAAATCCAGTTTCAAAGAAAATTCCAGGTACCAAGCAATTACTTATTACTTACAGTTCTTCAGGGCACTTCAGTGAATCCTGGGAGAGATTGTTTGCTAAGGAATGCAAAACACTTCCCTTATGGCAAAATTCTTTCAGACAAAGAAACTGTTGCTGCCTAGAGAATACAAATCATCCCAGCTCATCAAAGGGATTTTTTGTAAAGCAAATTATTCTTCATTAATTATTACTTTATATACATTCACCACTTTTAGCAGCTGTTTCACACAAATTTATGTCTCTTGAGCTGATATTCAGCCCTATGAAATAGCACAAAATAAATGATGCATAACTGTAAAGGTCACCTTCTCCCATACACTTTTCAGGAACCTCCAGTAAAAAACCCAGGACTTCAGTAAACCCTTCAAAAATCCTAAATTGGAAATTTATATTTTCCAGGAGTTTAAAGTATTTTGAGCTACCAAGTGGGAGTGGGCACCAAAAAGCCTTTTAATATTTCAGAAATAAAAAACCTCCCAATAACTAAAAAGTTGAAGTTATTGAGTTAAAGAAATTCAGGCCTGTCTCAGTCTTCATCAGAAATCAACTTCATGATGAAGAAGCACAAACTCTTCAAGTCTCTGCATATTTAAAATTCTTATGTAACTTTCTTTTAACAAGCCATGATGGTTTCTCTGTTTTACTGCCATGTTGAATATATTCTTTCCCTTTTTAAACTGATTTCTAAAAAATATAGTTCTCCAAATGACAAATGAGTTCCAGCCAGCTTGGTTCTTCAATGATGTTTGGAATTTTTCATCTTATAAAGAAAATCCTGGAAAACTGTATTAATAAGGCACTGATATGTACTCCAAAAAGAAATAATAAAGTATAGGATTACAGCATAACATAAGACATCACAAATACAAATTAAAACAAATTTTAAACACTGCTTGACTAGGAAAAAAAAGCTTTTATACTCTGAGGCCTCTCAGAAGAGGCAGAAGACATCATAGAACTGAAGCTGTAGCACAAGGGAAGAGGTAATTTAATGAGGAGTTACATATTAAAAAGCAGCTAATTACAATCAACTGTTCTGTGACAAGAAACTTCCACATCACTCACTGAATTCTGCATTCCTAGCAGGAATTAGTTCCATTCATTCCTAAAGAATTCATTGGAACACCGGGTCTGCAATGGCAAGGTGGGAAATGCTTTTTTTAAACTCAGAGATCTCATTTCAATCAAACCCTGAATGGTGTTTGAAAAGAGGGGGAAAGATTAAGAAATAAGACCTGGATCAAGTTTTGCTACATTGGCTGAAAATTCATTTTCTATTAAAGCTGTCAACCAGCTTTACTGAAAGAAGTGATTTTAATTATACTTGACAACCCCAAAACTGCTGTCTTATTTGCAAAAGTCCTGCTCAACATTAGCTACCAAAAGAAAATCAATATTTCAACTCATCCCTTTTCTCCTGGCATTGATTCTCCTGCAAAGCAGATGGAAAGCAGCATTTTCATAGGGGAGTTGCTGAGAGAAATATCTAGAAGGCACAAAATAGTAACTTCCACATATGCAAGTAGATTGACATCTAGTGTAAAAACACTGAACTACAAAGCCACATCAACAAGGATTAATTTAAAATATTTTTTTAAATTACAAAAGAATCAAATCCTCCAAATGCAAGCACTTTAATATTTTTTAAAATAGCTACACAGAGCCAAAAACATTGTACCAGTGACTGAGGAAATGCAGCTTCCAGCAGAGGAGAAATGAGATGTCAGCAGTGACTCAGAACAGCACATGAGGAAAATCAGAAATCAAGTGTGCCAGGGAGAACAAGAAAGAGGAACACAGGCCAGCTGGTCAAGGAGGAGCTTCTTCCACCTCTGGATAAGGTGAAGTGAAGAGTTAGAGACAAAGGCAGAATGTTTGCATGGTTGAACTTTAGAATTTATGACTGAAAGATATCTTGGATACTCCCATGTCTGTACTGCAGGCCCAGAGACTGATGAGAAGAGGTGTAAATAGTCTCTAATCAACTGTGTTCTTTAACACAATGAATAGGGAAAGGAAGTTTATATGTTGTAGAAAAGATAATAAAAGGCTTTTCAAAGTCATTCCAGTGAAGATTGACCCCTTCTATCAGCATCATGATCCCAGAATTTCACATATTAAATATCTTAGGGCAAAGATGTTTTCATTCCTTTCAAAGGAATACATTTCCAAGAAATCTCAAGAGTTCATCACTTTTCTACTCTGTCCAGTATTGGTGACATTGGCTGAGATTTTGGGCCTCACCACATTTTCCTGGCTGTTTCAGCCCTCTTTTCTAGTTCCTGCCTGTAAGGATTTCACAAAAGCAATATCTAAAAAATAGTATCTTAAAAGCTGAGAGACAACCATCCAAATAATTCCTGATTCATTCACAACTTATTTTCCATAATAATATTAGGACATCTCTCTGTCTCAAACCCAGTGATTCATTGTATCCTGATACCCTATTGCCCTCAGTGATAATGAAGGTGAATTTTATTTTTTTTTTAAAGTAAATACAATTCCTCAGCTTGCCACTGACCCAATGTGTTAATCATTACACAACTGACAGTTTGTGCTGTTGTAGATTGGACCCAAGGGTTCTTTTGACTCAGGAAAACTCAGGGCTCCAGGGAACCTCTGCACAATGAGTCAGAGGTGAGCCATGACTTTGGGATAAGCTCTGGAAATGGCAAATACAGCTGGAAAAATGAAACCAGGGCTGCTCCCAGGGCCATTTCTGTAAGGGCACAGGAGTGAGCTCCACTCTGAACCAAACTTTCCTGACAGTAACAACACTGTACACACCAGGTCAGCTGGAAAATGGTTCCTTGGCACCTCTTAAACCCTACAGAGCTCTGAGGGAAAGCTAAGGAGAATTTGCTCAGTCCCAAATACCCTGCCAATCTCAAATGCATCCAGTTTTGCTCCTCAAGCTAAGGATTTTCAGAAACTACAAACAGTCAGAACCCAAGGGAAAAAAATCCAAATGCTGTCCATTTTTTATTTTGGGCTTGAAACCAAACAACACAAATTAAATTAACTGCAGAAATGCCCAATACAGCTCTGTGACTACCCCCAAGTAACTACTGCAGAATACATTGAAAACAAAGGAAAGTTACATGGTTTTGGAACAAAACCCTTGTTCTGTCTTCCTTGAGTGTCTGAATTCCATTGTACATCCCTACCTGCTAAGATACAAAACCTCCACAGATTGCAGGAAATGATCCATCACCAATTCAGGATCTGCTTTTTCTCATTTGTCATCAGTATCACACTGGGTCAGATTAAAAAAAAAAAGGTAAGACTTAAATATATCATGGTCTTACTTGAATATAATTGTTTTATTTTTAACATGTTTTTAATTAGGAGAGCTAGACACCAAAGCAGCAAAGTGTGCAATGAACTTGAACAGAGTAAGAAATACCTGGAAATTATTCATAATACTCTTATTATCTCCTTTTCACTAAGGATTAGTAATAATCCCTCATGTTCAGTTTTATTAATCAACTGCCAAAAAATCATGAGACCAGCTGAAATCTGAGATCATCAAACCAAAATTCAGATGTTTGCCTGCTTTTGTGTTTTGGCATTATCTCAACAATGCAATATGGAAGGCTACAAACCTTTATTTAAAACAGAATTTCAATTCCTATACAGTTGTTTTGTACTGAGGGCTTGGGCCTTGAGCAAAAAATAATCAAGTACTGTCACAAATGTTTAATTAGCAATGCAGCCAATCAAGATGCTGTCACTGAGTCATTAGTGAATTAAATATTATTGGTGTGCCTGAAAACAGATTTAAAAACCATGTTCCTCATAATTAGCTAAAACTAACCTCCCTTTCTAGAGTTTTTTTTTATTCAGCAACTGAAACACACCAGAAGTTATTTGGTAGAACAACAGCCCTCTTGGCATAACTTAAGTTATAAACCTTTCTCCCAGAGGAATTTAAGTGTTAACCTTCCTTAAAAAATCTTTTCATCAAGACCCATATGATTTGAAAACCCTCTTCCTGAGGCTTTCTTTATTTTTTATTCATCACTAGACAGCTTAAATGTCATCAAGACAGAATTTCTTTGTCATCCAGTCACTCTGCCACATTACAGTGGTATAAAATAACCAAAACTTCAACTTAAATTGCCACTAGAGGATCTTGCTTCCTGTCAAGATGGAATGGAGCCAGGACACAAAAGTGCTCCTGGATTTCAGTGTCTGCTGGTGTCAAAACAGCTGCTCTCCCCTCTATTGCAGAGGGACAGAATCACCAACAAAAATAGAAGTACCTGGTTTGTCCTGCCCATCTCATTCTGTGCTTTTTGAGCTGGTTACAGAACCAGAACTAATATTTTCTTTTATCCAGCATTTAGAGTACTTTACCTAATTCCTTCCTGTTCAGCAAATCCCAGGAGCGCTGTATAAAAGCCATACAGAGGATGCTCTGCTCTTCCTAGACTAGGGGGGAATGTACCACAGTCCTTCCCTTTTGCTCTCCTGTGTTTAGTTGTGACCTTGAGATGAATTCCAAAATCCACTCTCACATTCCCTGCTGACCCACTAAGAGCAGGGAGGCAGGTTGAGAACAGGGTCACCAACCACAGAGCCCCAAACAAGTGGCATCAACATCCCCTGGAAATGGACTGTGTGTTCCACCCTCAGGCAGCCTGTGGCACCTGTGTCCCTCCCTACACCAGCTTCCACAGGAGGATTTGCCCAATCTTGTGACCAGCACAACATGCCCATTCTGTATTTTGAGAGTGTGGATCAGAGAACTGATTCCCACCTAAAGACAGCTGTTCAAAACTAACACTTGCTGCATACCAGGTATAACTTCATTGGCATCGGCACATCATGGACTACAAACTCTGTCCTTTCCCACTTTGTCCTCTGAGCTCCTCTCTAACAACAGCCACAATAAACAGGTGCCTGCCAGGAAAACCATCCTGCAAACAAACACTTGGCTGCCCTGGACAGTAGCCCACATAACCCAAGAGGCTGCACAGTCCCTGCCTTCAGTGCTCTGGCACATCCATTCCTGCTATTCCCTGGAAACACTGGGATAGGCAGCACAGATCACCTGGCCCAGAACAAAGAATATTCTATTTCTGTCAGTTCCCCATGTCTCAAAGCACACACTGTTATTTAAGCAGGCCAAAGGAGTGAGGGAAGTGTTTCCCATAACAAGCCAGGGAGATTGCACAGGCCCAATCCCACTGAAGGCACCTGGACTCTGCACTCAGCCATCCATCTCAAGGTGAAGGTCATCCTGCTGGAAAGCCACATCAGCTGGAAAAACACTTAGAGAATTTCAGGAAGTTCTATTTTCAAACCCCATGGTAACACAGACCTCTTTTAGGCCTTTCCATAGGAGTCACATTCCCAGTGAGCTGATCCCCTTGGGAGAAGACAAATTTCCATGCAGGACTCCAGCTAAAGCCATTAAGTTCATTTTTTATCTCCATTTGGGAGGATAATTAGGAAGAGGAGAGCTAATAACACAGAGTGGTTTCCTCAGGGCAAAGGCATTGGGCAGGTCTCCAGCAGGAAGAATTTCCAGTACAGGTCCCAGCACCATCCCAGAGCTCCAGCATCTTCTCCCACATCAATCCCACATGGCCAGGGGACATTTTAAGTTCCAGGCACCTCTGCCACCACCACACTGCTTCATGCCTGAGTCCCATGTGCTCCAGACTTGGCAATTCCCAGGTCTCCAGCAGGCACGGCTTGCATGTCTGACAACTACAAAACTCAAGATGATTTTTAATTCAATTTAACAACACCAAGCAAAATATTTTGCATTTCTCAGAACATGTGACTCAGTAAATTCCAAGGTTGTCAGCCTTCCACATGCTCCTATTATTTCAAACCAGAAACATCCCATTTGATATTAGATAAAATATTAAACCAGACACCCAAGTTGAACAGATTTCTGTTAGCCTGCATAACTGTGACTAAACTGAGACAAAACAGCAGCTTTCAAATGAGACTAAGACACAGTTCTAATACAATACTGTAGGTCTAAGGTTATTTTAATGTTCATCTCTGGGTCTACCAGCCCTCCAAAATTTGCTGTGTGCAGTCAGAGTGCATGGCAGAGAAACCCTGCTGCTGTTCTGGTCCTACACCAACACCCTCTAAAAGGATAATGAAGACAGCATCACGTTTCAGAAGAGATTTCCTGGAGGCCTGCTGAGCTGACCTTGTTTACAAGTACTCACTGAAACGATTAATTGCTTGTATGTTCCACTCCACACTGCATTTTCTGCCCATACTATCCATATGGACATGAGCCAGAACAAAAATTTCTATGTAATTATCCAATTAACAACAAAAAAAAGCCAGCTGGCATATAACAATTGCTTCACTTCTGGTGTGAGAACTACAAAGGGCATGTTTGTATTTTATAGCTACTAACGAGGAAAGTTGAACAGTTTTGTTTTAAAGTACAGGACCAGAAGAGCAAAGAGCAGAGTGGTGAAGGGAACAGGGAACAACCTGAATCCAGAGTCAGCACCAGAATTTCTGTGCAATTGAGCCAATCAGTTCCCATCAGCACTAATTCACAAATGGAAACCTATAGCACATTCTCATTCTCTGGCTCTATTCCTTAATTTTACTATTTGCTTCTTGGTAGCAGGAATTTCACGTTGATAAAGCGGAATGAGATCCTGACTGACTCCAGCCCATGAGGTTTTTTTCATTGTACTCTTGAACATGTTGAGATTACAAAGATGGATTTCTTCTGGACCTGGCAGTAAGCAACAGCTCCATCTGGGCCAGAGCAATCAGCTGATACAATAATGCAGCTGCAGGGCTTGCAGCAGGCCAAAAGCAGTTATTGGAAATTAAATAAGCACATAACACACCCTGAAACTCTGGGCAGTGCTTCACTGACACTAGTTAACCAATGCACAGAGCCCCAACAATTTACAGGAAGAAACTCTGTTCCAAGGATTAGCATAGGACTGGATATCAACACTCCCACACTGCCCCAGCTCCATCACAAATTTGCCATGAGAGACTGTACTGATGCTGCTCTGTGCCCTGGCTCCTCCACATACAGCATGGGAATAATCCATGTGTAACTACTCACCAAAATTATCTTCAATTTTAATTCACATTTGCACCATGAATTTTAAAAATAAGCGTTTACCAAATTTTGTCTAAGCCCTCATTCCATATTTAGGCAGTCCCTTCATGGTTCTAATTTCAGCTCCACTACAATGCCAAAATGCAAATCAGAACTCTGGTTTTTGAAGTTGCCCTGCATTGTGCTGATTTGGCATTTAGGACATCACAGACTGCAGTAAGAGCACCAAACCCCCAGGCTGGGTTACAGCAGGTCCTGGCAGCTGAACTTGACACAAAACCACTCAGGTGTTGTGTGAGTTGGACAAGACAGAAATGTGGAAAACACAGAAACCCATTAGACCTTGATCACATCCCAGCCAAGGCTTTTTAAAACACGGGCAGACACAAGCAGTGATGTTTGTGATGAACAGCAAAGGTGTTTTCCCATCCCTGAGGTGGGACTGACACTGCTCAAGCACTTTTCCAGCAAAGCAGGGAGCAGCACAGGCAACAGAAATCTGCAGCAGCAAAATTCCATCTCTGCATGTACTTCAAACCAGAGACAGGTCACAGGTGCTACTCCCTAGAAAACTGATTTGCTGTAGGTTGAACAGATTCACCTCCAAAAGGAACAGAATTTGCAGTTTGCTGGGAGTCTTCACTCCAACAAAGGAGCCCTGCAGCCCTCTGACTGCCAAGGAAGAGCTCAGTTTCCAGGCTCCAGCTCCTGGATCCACAGCCTGGAAAAGCAGGGCAGAGCAGGGAGATCTGAGACTGGCTGCAGGCAGCTGCTTTTCTCCACCCCTCCTAGAACACCCAGCCAAACATCTTCCTAACTCTTGAAATTTACCCTGCAAATTACCAACCATCTAAAATTAAAGATTATTTTAACCCTACCCAGACCAACAAGGGGTAGAATTGTGCTGCCTGAAAAGTTCCTAGCACTGACATTAAAACCTAATTTCAAGGAAGGGTTTTTATTATATAGTGAGCAGGGACAGAGGCTCAGGACCAGCATTTCTGGAGTGTGATAGTGTCAGGTGAGCTCCTCTATGGTACACCAAACCAGCCCAGATCCAGAAGTATGATGAATGAAACATCATTAAACAATTGCTGGGAGATCTGCAAACAAGAATGGATTGGCATTTTGTTCCAAATGGGTTTGGTTTTTAGTACATAATTAAATTCTACAGCTCTAGACAGTAAAAAAGGGAAGGAAAACTCCTTGCCCAGGATTCTCTCCCAACAAAATGTCCATTGGGAGTTCAAGGAAACTGCTCAAACCAAGTACCAGCTGCCTAGTTTTAAACTGAGCATTAATTAAATTTAATGCCTGATTTTTTTTCCTAAATTAAAAACTCTGCCTTCTCTCCTACCCCCCAGGAAGTTCTGAACACTTGGCAGACTGATTTCCTTTGTTCCTTTGGAGGCAGGAAGAGCCCAGAGCATCACAAGAGCAGAGCACAAACGTGAACACCAGTGGAAAGCAATGAAGGTACACAAGCAGAGCATTCATTACAGATGAGCCCAGGCAGCTGCTTCACCCCAGCTAGGGAAAAAACATCTCCAAGAAAACCAGCTTTGAAAAGAAAGCTTCTCATTCAGTCACAGAGTGACACCAGTAAATCAGCTGGAGAGCAAGAGGGTGACAGACCAAACCCAGGGACTTCTCCAAGTGAATCTCTCTAGAGAGACTTCAGGATCCCCCTCAGAGGGACATAAAGACAAAGGCACCAAAACTAATATTAACTCTGCAGGACAGCTGGTGACACCCAGCACAGTCCAAGGGAAACATCTCAGGGCACCATCTTAAACAAATAAACATTGTATTTCTGAGAGTCAGACCAGGGAGAAGAGGGAGGGAGGAACTGGGGAAAAAGAGCAAGGTAAAATTGAGTTATATAATGAAGTTACCCAGAGTTACCTTTTTTTTTTTTTCTACTGCTGCAATAGTGGCTGAGGGAAGAGCAGCACCAGAAGCAATTTTGATTTTTCTGCTGTTGGCAAATGGTGTATCTCAAGTACACAAGTGTGAAACATACTCATTTTTGATAAAAACATGGCAAATAAACTGAACACAGCTTGCCAATGAACCAAAGCAGAAAAACATAATTAAGGAATAAAACAAAACATCAACAGGCTTCAGAGCTCTTTCCCCATAAAAGCTGAAGTAGCTTCCTCTCCCTTTCTGGCTAACCTGGCATAAGGAATAGAGATTTTGCTTCTAGTGCTACACTCACCCAGCTAAGGAAGTGCTGAAATCTCACAGAAGATGCTTTTTACCACCACAATGTTGATAAGATCAGCAGCAGCAAGGCTCATGATTTGTGCATAATTACAGCAGCAAATTCAGAACTGAATCCACCTCTTCAGCTCCTGGTTAAGTCTGCTAAAGGTTTTCCATCTGGGATACACCTTCATTCCAGTGGGAGAGCTCCTGCTGCACTATACACAAGATTGAATTCACCTGGAGAACATTCCCTCCTGATTTCCCACCAGGAGCAGCTCCAGCTGAATGTCTGCCCACTTGTGGCACCCTTGTGGGGACAGCAGCAGCACCCCCACAGAGGTCTTGTCACCTTCACATTATGCAACTCTAATATTAAAGTTTAATGTTACTTTCTCCTGTGGATTGCAAACACAAACCTCCAGACCCAGAATAACACCCTTCAGAGAGAAAAATGGCCATAACAGGTTTGTTTCCTGCTCAGTAATTTTCAAATATCAGCACATCAAAAGGAAAGCAAAAAAACTGCAGTTCTGAAGTTGTTCTTTAAGAGTCACATGAGTTGGTTTGTATTTTCAGAACTTGTTTGAAGCATCACATCCAGAATAGGTTTCCAGGAAACCAACACTAAGTACATGTTTTTTATTGATAATTACCAGTTTGTTGCCAAAGATCTATTTTTGACTGTGTGCACAGTTAACCACCCTGCTAAACTAAATAACAAAAGCCATTAAAAATCCTAGTCTAAGCTGACTTTTACTCATTAATGTCTCTCTAAGTGTTGTGGTGGAGCACTAAAGACACATTAAACACTTTATTCAGCACAAAAAGCCAAATGAATGGCACTGAACTGCACCACATCCTACTGCATCAGCAATAACAGAACACCTTCACTTTGGAAATAAAAAAGCATTACATGTGGCTAAATAATAAAAAATATCAGCATTAAAGAATGCATAAATGCTCCAATGAACAAAAACCTCCCAGTAGAAATAATGAATTACATTGGAAATTTTATTTTAAAATCAGTCTCCCACAAAGCTCAATCAATCCTTCATAGAACAGTTATTATGGTTTAGTTAAGATTAATTTTGAGCAGAAAGAAGCCTGACTTCCCAGTATGCAAGAAAAGCACAGGAGTCCTAATTATGCAGTAAAATGCCCAAATTGAGTGCCCAAACAACAGCTCAACTTGCCTGTGTTTACAGTACAATCCAATACAGCCTTGAAATCCTTCCTGCTTCTAACTGTGCAGCCAGGATGTTGGAATTGACTGTTCCCAGAGATACCCATCAGCACAGCCAATAAAAGTCTGGAATTCCACAGGAAACTCAGCCTTGGTTCCTAACACTGCTAAAGGACTTGAAGCATTAATGCAGCATCCACCAGAGACAGGAGAAAAGTGAATGTGGATGTATCTTGCCCAACATCCCATTCTGAGCTTTCCAAGACAATGCAAACACTAACACTGCTTATTCCAGAGCCAAAATCCTAGAAATTCAGATCTGTTTACATGTAGAAATATCTGGTAAATGTTCTATAAACAAAAACACTTCAGGGATAAGAAGAACTGGAAGCAGATACTTGATAAAGAATTCCAATTCCACAGAGCTACTGTAAAAAGGAATCTCCAAGGTCACGCAAGGCAGCTATTTTTATACTCCAGCAGAAGAAACAGGGCTGTGGAAAACTCTTTTTTTGGCACTATTCTATATCCAGAAAGACCCAAGGATGGCTAAAAGCTTTTGTGGTTTAAGGCATTGCAGGGAACAGGCACATCCAGTGCAGTGGAAAGCAGAGGAGCCATGCCAGGAGGCCACAGCTATTTCTGGCTGTCACTGGTGGGCTGGGTGACCTTCAGGGCACAGGGACAGCTCCTCCCTCAGCCTCGTCCTGGGCCCCACAGGGACACGGCACAGGGGAATTCCCTTAGGACACTGCACAAGATGAGCCCCTGGGCCTCTGGGTTTGTGCTGGAAGCACATGCAGCTCCCCTTCAGCTGAACAGCTCGCTCACTTTATTCCCAGTAACCAAAAGCTCCATGTTCTCACTTACCTGACCCATTCCTTGGCTTTTAAACAGGGTTCAGCTGCTACAACAAATTAATTAGTTCATTCAGCTAATTTTATATGACTAAAAACCCCAAAGAACAAGGTTCACTCCTGTTTCTCCCAGGCTGTCATCAGTAACAGTTCAGTAAATTTCATTTACAGGACCAGTAACTACAATAATTCACAATTTAGACTGTCAATTTAAAGCAAAAATAATGATAAAGAAATTAATACCTCAAACATTCAATATGAAAAGAGAAAGAATCACATTTACCATTTTATTACCCACAAAAGTTATAGCCTAATTTAGTTTTCCAGGATGCATTAGTCTTACCTTTAAACAAAAAATATAATCAAACATTAAAAACCTAATATAATTACATTTTGAGCTACACTGAATTATAACATGCCCATCATATTTTCCTGTCATTTGCTATTGATTTACTGAAACACTGTAAATCACCTTCAGCAGTGATTAATGTAAAAACTGTTCATTATTACCATCATAAATGAGAACAAATCTAACACCTCTCACTGGTTTGCATTTTAACAAAGTTAAAAAAAATATTTTAAAATGTGATTTTCATTTCCTTCTGCCATTTCTCCAAAATCTGTCCCTGTCAGCTTCCTGAGAACAGCACATCCCAGGAATATTTCAGCCATCCTGCTGGGGCACATCTCTGCCTCACCAACAAATCTGTGTGCAAGTCAGTATTGAGGATTCTTCTCCTAAACAACACTTCTGGATTGAGTAAAATACTTTTAAAAAGGAGAAAAATCTCAAAACACTGCCTAAAATCTCTTCACTTTATAAGTAAACATCAATTTGGTATTAAGATCTAGAATTTTTCCCCCACAGGTATTTTTAGTAGCATTTAGCTCCATTTAAGGGCTATTCTCTGCAACCAATTAAAAAATTATATTGGGAAAAAGGTATTTATTCAATGTCAGTTGGTACAGACCCAAAACCTTGGCTATAGCTGATTACTGAAACAACAAATATGATAATAACAATACAGAGTTTCATTCTCTTCTACATGGTAAAAATCTAGACTTTTCTATGCATTTATACACTACAGTAATTTAAGTCTTGTGTCAGTTAAATCTTAATATTAATTCTTCTTAACTGGCATTGGTAATAAAAAATACAATATTCAAAGGCAATTAGCATTAGTTTCCTAATTAAAGCCCATTTCCAAGGCAAGTATCTATATTTAGAACCCTGCCTTTCCCTAGAGACAGGAAGAACACTCACTGGGCTGTTATGTGCTTGTGCTTAAAAAATACCCTAAGATTTCACATTTTCAAGTGTCACCCTGATTTGAAACCTTGGATTTTTGGAGTAAATTCTGAATTTGGCACTCAACAGACTCTCATCTTCCCTTTTTAATGGCTAACTAAGCAATTTGTCATTGAAGTTTAAAAAATTCTCCCAGGAAAGCAACTTCCAGCCTGTCAGTGCAGGTTGTTATGGCAACAGCCACCATGACTACACAGAGCCCAACCTTATTTAATGGGTAAAGTGGAAAAATAGCACAGGATAATAAAATGTAAAATCCTGTGATGTGAGTATTCCTGGAAAAAAATAAATAAAACAAACAACTACACTCCTCTACCTCATTTTTTATCATCACTTCATACCTTGGCTGGTAAAAAAAGGTTTCTACTTTACCATAAAACCTTATTATGTTACAGAAATGGTGTAGCTCTGCTTCTCTTGGGACTTGACAGGTAAAACTCTGAAAATGAGCTTTTTTAATCTAAGGATAAGGGGTGTGATCTGTGTGGGAGGGAACAGGACTATAAAATACAGAGAGGAAAAAGATGGATTCTAGCATAACAGTCTAAAAATAGATTCCCTGCAAACAGAGCATGAATGGTTGAGGATCTTCAGAACTAACAGCTCCATCTAGAGTTAAAAACTAAGGGATACCAAAACAAGCTGACAGGTAAAAGCTTCTCAAGGCTTCTTAAAAACATCCCCTAAAACATCCTCCAAAAGTTCTCCCAATTTAAAAATTTGCTTTAAAATACTTGACATAAAAGTCACCTAATCCCTGAGAACCTAGAAGGTTTTCATTAAAGCCAAACAATGCAAAATTGAAATATCTAAAAGTGCTCATCTACCCCTTGGGCTTCCTGCAGCTCAGTGACATTCCCACTGCAATCTGAGGCTTGGGGAAGTTGGTACATTTTCAGTGGGATAAGATTTTAGCACCACAGAATATCAAGGAATCAATCTCCCAGCACTTCCAAAGAAATTCATACCCATGTTCAGCACTAAATGAACAGCCCAATCAGGGATATGACTTCCTGTACATGCAGCACTTCCCAGGCCCCAGCTGTTCACACTTATTTAAAATTTAACACTGCTTTCTGCAGAGGCAGGAGGCCCCTGCTCAATTTGCTCCAGAGCAAACTATTTTGCATGGCACCTCCCAGAGTAACTCAGCATGACCACATTTGATGTCTGCTCGTCCTCTTGTTCCTCATAAGTTGTATTTTACCTTGCAACCTGCACAAAAATAATAAATTATATAAAGCCAGTGCTTCTTGAGGCTGAGCATGCACTGGATACGTTGTGGCTGTGCCTCCCAATATAATCACCAATATAATACAAAAATAGAATAAAAAGGGGCAGAAAATGGGGAGCTGCTGGAAAACCATTGGGTTAGAGTCTGCTGCATTCCTGCTCCAGAACAAAGGCAGGTTTTGTGAGTCACCCCATGCTTCTGGCAACACCAGAGAACCTCATGGGCTTTTTCCCACATTTTTTACACTTTGCCTCTCTCTTTATCATCCTCTCAATTTTTTCTTTCTCCCTCTTATCTTGCTTTGCCTATTTACCTGTAGGACACCTGTACTTTCCAATGGCATCCCTACTCCTTTTAGTCCATATTCTTGAGTCTATTTAGCATCATAAAGAGACAAATATTGTTTAATACAGACTAAAACACCTTCACTGCTTCCCCCTAAAGTACATTGACATTAGAAACCAAGAACCAACAAAACTGACAAACTTTAATACCATCACCAAGTGATTTTTTAAGCTGTTCTGTGCTTCATGTTTATTTGAAAAGCTGGGGCAAGTGTGAAAATACTGCTCTAAATGACACTCACAAACTGCTCTGGAAAGATTCCCAGAGGGTAACAAACATCACCAGGAAACTTTCCTGAAATATTTGACTATTGATTCATGAACTTCCTCCTCTGCAGAGTGTTTGATTTTCTTGACCATGCAGGAGCTACAAATTTTTAACAAGTGTCATCACAGTGTCTTTAGGTCCTGAAAAGCTAAAACACAAACCAGAACATGTATAGGCAGCTGGTAATGGATTTTTTTCCTGGTGATTTATCACATTTGGAATACAAATATATGTTTAGGGTTATTGGTTTGTATCCACTTCCTACAGAATAAGCAATCCTCATTGTGTTGTTTTGGTTTTTGAAAATGGCATTTTAAAATAACATTTAAATCTGAGAACACAGTACTATGAATTCATAGCATTATTAAAAAAAGCTGAAGAAACCTTTCAGAACCTCAGGACCATTTTGGTCCATTATTCACTAGTACCAGCAGAGAGAAATAAGGGTCTTTCAAAGGAGCAGTTTATACACAAAAATTCCCTTTTCATATGCAGCTTCACCAACTTAACAGCAAAAATAAACTCACTGCCTTTTCCATACACTGGAGAGCACAGAGGGCACAAGGAAAACACTTCCTATTTCAGAATTTTGCTCCAGTACCCCAAATTTAATAATCCATGCATCAAAAACCACACTTTGACTTCACATTGCCACATTATTCCCACATCAGAGGAACACATTGATTTCCAACATGAAATAAAGGAGCAGCAACTGAAAACAACTTCTTATTTCTTCTGAATCTGTGTTTTAAAATAAAAAAGTAGGACAACAAATAGTAAACAAATCCTGGTTTCTTACATGGTCAGTTTCATGTTCCAAGTTAAATAAAAATGTGGCACCAACACTGAAATTTACAAAGCATGAAGAGATGTGGATATTAACAAAATTAAGTTAAACACTTTCCAAAATTAGGTGCAAACTTGATACAAGAAAAAACGTGATATTTCTCTGGCTTTGTAAATGCTTTACAGCAACCTCATGTTAAGCACAAAACCAAGGATAATGACTGGAATAATTTAAATCTCCTGACTAGAATGTGCAACACTTTTGTGTGCACAAAGCCAACTTCTCTTCATCCAAGTTCAGTTTTGAAGCAAATCCTGTATGGGAAAGTGTTGGCAGAACATGCACTGCTAATTTATCAAGAAAAGGAAAGTTCTGCCCTCACTCATTCTTTGTTGAGAGAACAAACCCCTGAGGGATTTTTTAAAGTTCCCAACAATCTCCCTGTACACACTTGCAAAAAATGATAGTTGGAAATAACTCAATCAGGCCTTGTGTTTTTCCAGGCATCATTTCCTCAGTGATAGCTTTAAGCTCCTGGAAGCTGGCAACCTCATAATGAAAATTATTTGCCATTCTTTAAAAGACACCAAAATACCTCAAAACTCATTTCCAAATGGCAGAGACTGCAGGCCTTGGCCAAAATGTCTATTTATGTATTAGAAGGTTTTTCTAATCAGAAAAAAAAAATCATATTTAAACCCAGTATCCTTTACAGTGTTTTTTAAGCACAGACTAAGAAAACATTTCAAGATATTCCTCAATTTTTTTTTTCTTAACAAGACAGGTTTTGATGAACTAAAAAACAGCTCTTCAGTCACATGGATAAAAACTTTCTCTTCATTTCACAAGAAATGAGGATGTTAAGGAAATACATCAACAAACTGCATGACACTAGAAATGAAAACACAGTATTTTTCAAGCTTAAAGACTTGTTCACAGCTAAAAGAAAACACCTCCTTACCTCCAAAGCTGAATGAAAAGTTACATTACTGGCACATGGATCTACTTGTCACTTTGCATTAAAAACACTTTTGTAAATGACTTTAATGAGACTAAGAAAAAAAAAAACACAGAAATACTTACATTTCATTCACTCTCTCTTCTGGGCCCTGAACTTGGCCTGTCACAGTTCCTTGGCTGGTATTTTTAACCCAGCCAACCACTCCTAATTTCTTGGCTTCCTGTTCTGTGTACTGATTTGGGAAATAATGAAAGAGGACAGTCAGTGCCAGCACAGACACCACAGACAGAACACTTCACCCCCCACTTGCATTTGCCCAGCTGTAAGAGCTACACTTAAAAATTAAAAATCCATGAGGGATGCTCATCCTCAGGCATTCAGATGCTCCTGGCAGCTCTGGAGTTGCAGCGGGCACAGCTCATTTTCCACAAAGAACAAGGTTTTGATCACAAAGGACTCCACTAATCCCACACCATTCCCTTGTATCTATTTTATTCCTTTCCATAGCTCCTATCACTGCTCATTTGACCCTTCAATCACAACAGTTTTTAAACTCATTAAATTTGCTACATGTACAAACTTCCCAGTTCCCTTTCAAATCCTTTCCACCTGACTTTCACCCTTTAAATCGTACCCACAGCTGCTGCATTTCTACTGGCAAACAGCAGCAAAGGTCATAATTTAATAGTTGAAAAAAAACCCTACATATTACTGCAATACCTAAAAAGTATGGCTTCCCAGCCACCCAGTTGTGATGAAATTCACAAATAGCAAGAGCCAAACTTCAGGTCTACATGACCCATTCCAAAAGACAAAAGGTGCTTTGGGGTGATGCAGCCAATGAAAATGTGGTGCTAACTATGAAGAGTGTTTTCCAAGGTGATTATGAGCAGCTTCTCCAAACTATTCTGCCCAAAAGCACAGGAATGCAGCTGCAAACCTTTTCCTCAGTACTGCAGAGCAGCTCAGGATTGGCACTGAGCTGAGTGTTCACATGGCTTCAGGTCAGCTCAAAACAAGGCACAGCAAGATTAGACTTACTCTTTAATCTTGATAGAATAAATAAATTCAAGGCAAACTCCACTGCAGTCCTCTGCTTATTTCCACTTGGCACTATTTCACAATATAAACGATACATAAAATCTCTCAGGTTTAATATTAAGCATGGGGCATTGTTTTGAGACAAAACCACTTTAATTGTGTCCTCTTGTTTCATGGGTTTCTGTGAAATGCAAAACCACCCGCTGCACTTCAGAGCCGCTGGAGTCACTTGCTTAGGGAATGAGCCAAAAAGTGCTTATTTGTAGTACATTTTTTCACAGTAACCTTCCTTAAAAACAGGCCCAGATTTGCCACTTGAAAAATTAAATTTAAACACCTTGTTTCCTATTTAACCTTTCTAAAGATTAAGGTGTTACAACATTCTTGTGGCTGTTACATCACAAGTAATCCAAACCACAATCTACACAAGCAACATACTATTAAGCTTCTAAAAATCCATTTTAATATAAAACCATTTTAAGTCTACTCAGAGTACTTGACCACCCAACCAAAGTTCAGGCTGGATATATTTACACTCCACAGACCTGCTGCCTTATTTTTAGCACGGGAAACATTATACCATAAAGTAGCTAGCAAATCCAGCATCGCCTTACCATCCTGAAACAAACACCTAAAAAAAAAGAAAAAAAAAAAAATTAGAGTCCTGTCAAAGTATATCACCTGCAGGAATTTCAGTTTGTATAAAGGAGCAATGACGTGCATGCAAGTTACCCGTGGTGTTTTACTATGTAAATTTCAGTGACGTTAATAACAGGGAAATCGATGAGGACTTGTGTTTGAGCCTTCCCTTCACCACACGATTATTTTATTCACACATTCATGTATTTAAGTGAAATAATATACTCATTTAAGTGAAAACGCCGCGGTGTGTGAATGGGAAGGACGAGAGGGGCATTTCCACACACCCGCGCTGACAGAAGCCACGAGCAGAATGGGAACTACTTTGGACAGAGCACCCTGTGCTCCAGGGGGAGCCGAGCCTTAGGGCGGGGGAATATTTACAACGATTTAAAATTTAAAAACAAACAAACAAACCACACAACAAAAAAGTTAGTCTTTCCCCTCTCGCCGGGAACGCAGTGGCGGCTCCCGCCTCCCCTCAGGCCGCTCCCACCCCGCGCACGCGCGGTGCCGCCGCCTCAGCGCGGCGCCCCTCGCCCGGCAGTCCCCTCAGCCCGCCATTACCTTGCACCCGCCCGAACACTTCATAATCCACGGATTTGAGTGCGCCGGAGACTTTGGCCGGGGCGGACATGGCAGCAGCGAAGGAAGAGCCTCTGTGGCAGCCGCCGGTGCTCCGCGAACAAGCGGCGTCCGGACGGGAGCGCGAGAGGCTCAAGCTTACCGCGCAAGCGGCCGCCTCACGTGAAAATGGGGCGGGCCACGGCCCCCCGAAGAGAGCCCCGAGTGTGAGGAGCGAGCGGCCGACAACGGCGAGGGGGAACATCGCTCCTCCTGTGAGGGGAAACACCTGACAGCGAGGGGTGACACAGCTCTCTCCCTGTAAGGGGATACATCGCTCCTCCCGTGAGGAGAAATACCTGACAGCGTGGGGTGACACAGCTCCTCCTGTGAGTGCAAACATCGCTCCTCCTGTGAGGGCAAGCACCTGAAAGTCAGGGGTGACACAGCTCTACCTGTGAGGGGAAACACCTGACCGCGAGGGGTGACACAGCTCTCCCTGTGAGGGGAAGCACCTGACAACCAGGAGTGACACAGCTCTGCCGGTGAGGGAAAACGTCGCTCCTCCTGTGAAGGGAAGCACCTGACAGCGAGGGGTAACACAGCTCTCCCTGTGAGGGGAAGCACCCGAAAGCCAGGGGTGACACAGCTCTCCCTATGAGGGGAAACACCTGACAGCGAGGGGTGACACAGCTCTCCCTGTGAGGGGAAGCACCTCAAAGCCCGGGATGACACAGCTCTCCCTGTGAGGGAAAACATCGCTCCTCCTGTAAGGGAAAACAGCTGATGGCCAGTGGTGACACAGCTCTCCCTGTGAGGGGAAGCACCTGACAGCGAGAGGTAACACAGCTCTCCCTGTGAGGGGAAGCACCTGAAAGCCAGGGGTGACACAGCTTTCCCTGTGAGGGGAAGCACCTCAAAGCCCGGTATGACACAGCTCTCCCTATGAGGGAAAATATCGCTCCTCCTGTAAGGGGAAGCACCTGACAGCCAGGGATGACACAGCTCTGCCTGTGAGGGAAAACATCGCTGCGTCTGTGAGGGGAGAGCACCCGACCCCGAGGGTGGGAAAACGCTCCAGCCGTGAGGAACGCGGCCCCACGTCCCAAAGGGGCGGCTCCTACAGAGCCCTCACAAGGGTCATTTCCATCTCTGTTTCAGATTAAAATTATGTTCAGAGAGCAGTGTCCAAAAGGCACCATCACCTCCTCCAGGACTGGTGTTGCTACATACACACCTGGAGTTGCCAGCATCCATGGCACAGGTGAGCAGCATTAGTCTTTCCTAGGGATTTACAGGAAATCATTGAAAACAAAGCATGAGAAAAACCCCTCAAATTTGCCCTGGGCTCCTCTCCCTGAACGAGGCTGAGTGACCAACTTACATCTCCAATCTCCACACGACTTAAAAATCTTCACCTGGAGTTTGAACAGCCCGTCAAAAACCATGCTTTGACTTCACATTGCCACATTATTCCCACATCACAAGAACACATTGATTTCCAACATGAAATAAAGGATCAGCAACTGAAAACAACTTCTTATTTCTTCTGGATCTGTGTTTTAAAATAAAAAAGTAGGACAACAAATAGTAAACAAACCCTGGTTTCTTACGTGGTCAGTTTCGTGTTCCAAGTTAAATAAAAATGTGGCACCAACACTGAAATTTACAAAGCATGAAGAGATGTGAATATTAACAAACTCTTTCAAAAATTAAATGGAAACTTAATACAGTTTGAACAGCCCATTTCTCCCCTGCTGTGCTGGGGCAAATGCCAGACTCCTCAGCTGGAGCAGCAGACCCCAGAGAAAGAAAGCTCATTCCATGCAAGCTATTCACCCAGCTTTCAGTGCTATCCAGTAGTGCTTATGTTCTCATTGCAACACCTTTCCAAAACTCTCATCACGACATATTTTTTTATCTGTAGCATGTAGACAAAAGAAAAGTCGCCAATTGATTATTTAGTAGGCCGAGTCTCTAGCACCACACTACAAAGGTTTTTCTCTGATGTTTTCTATGTTTTCTTGAAGTTTAACTCCCCCCCCCCCCCATATTTGCTTAAAAAAAAAAAAAAACTTTTCCGGAAAAAAATTCTATATTAGAAACAGCATTTACCCAACCTTAGAAGATGAGCTCTGCTTTCACTCATCAACAGATAAAGATAAGTTAACAGCAATCTGACAATAAAAATCAAAATAATTTTATTTGCTGTCTCCATTAAGTAATCTCCATCCACATGCACCTTGTGTTCTACAGGAATACAGGTAACCCGAGTCGTTCACAGGTTTGGATCTTAAGACTACAGGGAGGTTCAAAATAAAGTTATAGCAAAGTAACAAAATTATTTTTTCTAGACACACAAGTGAACTCGAGAAACAATCACTCAAGAACCAGCATAGAACACAAATATTCACATAGAAACAAAAAGCTTCCAGTATGACAGGGAATAGGAACATAATGGACAAAAGTTCGTTCACTTTACCTATAGAGCACATTAAATCAAATCTTTGCCTTTCACAGAGGTCATACATTTTTCTCATGTGGAATCAGCACCATTTTGTTTTGAAAGAGGAGGATGCCATAGAAAGAGGAGCAGAATACAGAAAATCTTTTGTAATTTGCTGCCATCTGGCAGCAGTGAAGAGCAAGACCAGTAAAAAAGTAGATTTATAGTGGAGTTTGTTTTACTAGAAAGCCACACAAGCCTTGCAAGCAGAGCTTATCCTGGTGCTGATGACACTTTGCTACCTGCAGATTCCAGCAGTGGCAACAGCAATATTTTTATCACTACAGTCTTTGATATTTCGTTTATTTGTCATAACATCTTGTCCCTCTTTCCTTAGACAAATCCAACTTTCTCCTTGCTTCATAACAAGTAGCAGAAAACTTCTGAAGGTGACACTGTGAAACATTTAACATTTTGCTGCCTAAGTAATCAATATTAGAAACCAAAGGTTACTCAAACACACTAATTAGCAAGAGAGCTTTAGCATACACTACCAAGAAATGCAGGCAGCCTGCATGGTGCTCTGAATTTCCCTCCCACTTCCAGCTGTTGATTCCAGGGTGGTGGCATTAGCCTAAGGAGAACCAGTTGGCTGCACTTCCCAAAGCTACAGCCAGTTATAAAAATAACAATAACACATTTCACCACCAGGCCCTCTGCCCCTCCTCTGGGCATAAAGCCTTTAAAAACCTCCCAGTATTCACTCCAAGAACAGCAAAACTTCTCCTCAACACTGGTTTTCAGCCATGGCATGAAAAAGGGTATAATAAAAATTATTATTACTGGAAAACACCAAAACCCAACAGCGGTGCCCTTGCAGATGAACACCAGGGACCAGCACAAACAAAGCTTTGCAAGGAGCAACTTTGGCATGTCAGTGACAACAGTACCTGGGCAGCAGAGTTCCTCCTGGAGCAGGAAGCCACAGCTACAGCAGAGGTAAAACCAGGACTGAACACACCCATGGTTTAAAGGCAAGAGCTCTGCTCAGCCCTCACTTAAGTAGAGCTCCTGCACCAAAGAGCAGAGGGGTGTGGGTGGGTCCCAGGTGAGGCTGGTTGGGAGGGGCAGAGCTGTTGGTGCCCTTGGCTCTGGCCAATAAAGCAATTTGATTAAAACATCTCAGTTATTAAGGTTTTGGGTTGGTTATTGGAAAGTTGTAACTTCTTTATTTATGCTGTTTGTTCATCTCTGGCACAGAATAGGTGGGAAATCAGCTTTCTGGCTCTTTCATTAGCCACTACTGCTGTTAGCTCTGTGTGTGGCTGCCACCTCACACCACCACACACACCTGAAGTTTCCCACTCCCAAAATTACTTTGACATTCACCTGGATACCTCATCACCCAGGCACATAACCTCCCACCTTGCTGTCTTGATTCATCCTTCACCTTGTAACTGCACTGTTTTTCTGCACCATTTTTAGGTAACCTGGCTCCTCCCCAAACCTGCTGTGATTGCATGTCTCTCCCCTGCTACTTCTGATCATAAAAGTTTCTTGATGTATCTTTAGCTGTGCAGCTCTGTTTATCTGAACCAAACTCTAGACCTGATTCACTTGTAAACTGTCCCCAGATGATTTTGATGTTCCCCAAAGGATGCCAAAGCCTCCAGATAAATAAATAATAAAGATGCTGCTTCTGTTGCCAGGTTATTGCTGTTACCTAGGGAGCATGGATTATCAGGGAAGCCATGTAAGCCTAATTTGACCTTTCCAGCATTTTTTCCCCTTATTTTCTGTAAATGGTAATGCACATCAGATTTTATTTTTCTGTCCTTTAAGGTAATGTATTGCTGTTCCTTTATATTTTCTTCTTCAGGCAAAATTATAAACTTCTAACCTTTTTGACTAGTCTTCCTCTTTTCCTCATTCCTAAATTGCATTTACTCCTCATTTCTGAATGAAAATTAAGGGGATTGCTACCTCTCCTTCAAAGCTGTTCGAGCTTCTTCAGGCTCTTTTTTGCAGTCCTTATTTACATAATATCTAAATATACTGAAACCTTTTGGAGAGCTTAATCTCCCAGTTCTTCCTCTTTACTGGCTATCAGGAAATTTCTTCTTCTTAGCACTACAGATTATATTTGGAAGTCTAAAGGGCAAGACAGGAACAACGAGGGATTCTTTCAGAGCTTTCTTCAGGTGGTTGAGTGATTCATGACTTTATAGCTGAAAACCCAGCGTGACAATAGCACAGGGAGGTGACCTGGTTATGGCACTTGTCTCCTGATCCATTTATACTCCAGGATCCAACTCCAGGGATGTGATCCGTGTGGGAAGAACCCCCCACCTGTGCAGCAGCCCCTGAGCAAGGGCAGAGTCTTGCAGGGTATGAGTCACACCCACACAGATCAGATTTCAGGAGTGCAGCCAAACTTTGTGTGCACAGGAGCTAAATTTGTCCCTCGTGCTCCAAAATTCCGGACTGCTTACATAAAGTGACATGAGTGACACATACAAAATTGTGAGCATGTTATTTTCCTCTGGCTAGACTATATTGTTTAGATTTTGTGCTGTTTTTTGTTTTATTTTTGTGTCATAGCCTGATTCTGTAGGGCTTGAAGATCTATCAACTGTTTCTCTGAAAGGAGCTTTTATTTTTTAAGTTGGGCAATAAACCTCTAAACCTCCACCAATAAAACCATATGAAAACAAAGTTCAAAGTTTTACAATCTAAATTAGGCTTTTAAAAGTATTTCACTAATATATGAATAAAAAGAAAGAATTTTCAGGTAAATCATTCCTAGCTGGTTGTTATGAAGTTTTAATCTGAACTGATAATAAGAAGCTGAACCACTGGTTCAAATACTTGCTATGAGGAAATCAGCCTTGGAAACTTGCATCACCACTGCAAAGTTCTTTTAAACTACAAAATGTTGGGAATTAAAACATGAGCACATGAACTGATGTGTCGTATGGCAAAGAAAAACACATCTCAAACAAAAATGTGATGGATAAAGATAAACTATTCAGTACCAAAGCACAGGAATCAGGTGGAATTTGGGGTTAAGTCTGTCAGTTGTCTGCTGGCATGAAAGGTCAGGTCAGGCTTGGCTTGATGACTAAATCCAAACACAAACCCACCTACTACAACACCCACGTTTAAATTGTTTTGATAGAAAAGCAGATTGATCCAACATTTGATTTATGAAATAACCATTCACAGCAAACTCATTAACATTTGAGGAAAACATTGAGATTCTGCTGTTATGTTTTCTCCTCTTGCACATGCTGAGGAGGAGGAGGAGATGTGGTCATTTAAGGCAGTAAGTTTTTATTCCCATTGAAACACAGGAAATTTTAAGCATCTCCCTTCCCACAGCTGCCAGAACAATGCTGTCAAATTTAGGGAGAATTCAGGGCTCTACAGAAGATCTAAGAACACACAAAAGAGCGTGGGTTGCTAAAGGAATGGTTTCTCAGGGAGGTGGGTTGACAGCATTACATTTTGCAGCTCTGTGAAACTACTTGATTCATTCTCCTTAATTGCATTTAGACCTTTCTTCCTTCTCAAAACAACAAAGAGAAAATAGTGAGTATTTCAGAATCTTGCTCTGTATTAGTGCAGCCTGTGCTATCAGATGAAGTCCCACCGAATTGATTACTGCTTCACTACTTGCTATTGGAAAACTTCTGGATCTCATTCTCCCAATTTGAACATGTGGCCAGCTCTCATCAAAAGTATGATTCAAAGACATTTACTTGTGACAAATTTGATGAAAGTCAGCATCTAGGTGAAGAAAGATGCCCTCTTGCATTCAAAAGGAGGGATGCTGTCAGTTCCAAACTTTCATCCATCTTTATAACTTCATGGCATCTTGGCCATCCAACCTAGCAGAAACTTTAGTGGTTCAGATAAAACAGGAAGAATCAGAATGATTTTTGTATGATTCTGTATAATCATAGATGGCAAAGAGGCCTTGTTATTTCTCACACGGAAGATCTCAGGGCACTAAAAAATTCCCAGATAAGAAGTTAACAACAATCAAAAGGGAAACTCTTTTCACACTTTGCATGAATCAGAAATTACTGCTGCAGAACATGAGGCCAGAACATAATGAGCTTAAAAAGCAGATGAATGAGGGGATGAAAAGCCCATTTAGCACTATTAAACAGAACGAAATAGCCTGTGACTCAGGATGTCTGTCTGTGAACTAAGAAAATGGAGAGTATTCAGGGAGAAGTAAGATTGTATGCACGCCCAGTTCTTAATCTTTAGTTCTGAGTTTTAGCCTTGCCACAGGAAAATGTTCTTGCACATTTCCGCAGCAAAGATTGAGGCCAGACTGAAAGAAACTGAAAGCTTTGCAGAGAGAAAAAGGCACAGAGTCTGGGAATCTAGTGAGAAAATAAGATCACCTAAGTGAATATCTAACTTCAAAAAAATCACAGTGAGGGCACCTGAAGGAGATACTCTACAAAGTAACTCTGATGGTACCAGCTGCTCCCTGAAAAGCCCCTGGAGAGCTGGTGGATGCCATCCCTTGCTCTGTGCAGTGCAGATTGGGTCAGGTGCCCTGGGCTGGCAGGGCTGGCTGTGGCTGCACTCAGACTGCTGCACCTGCTGGGGTGCAGAGCTGCTGTGCACATCCAGCTCTTGGGTGCTCTGAACTTGGTAACACCTCTGGCACCCCTGACACCACCCCAAATTCGCTTTGCTCCTGACTTCCCATCTCAAAACTCCCTGCTTTTCAGAGGTGCTAATTTGCTGGGGATATTTAGGGGTAAGCTGAGTGATTCTGGCCCAGTTTTTTCTAATTTCAGAGCCTGTCAAGCCTCCAGCTAATACCACTCCTGATGCTGATGGCTCTATCTTCCCCAGGCAAAGGGGGCTGGAATCTCCAAGGACAACCATTTTTCCAGCAATGCCTTTGGGTAAGCAGATTAATTCAGAGCATGGCTACAGGATTTGAGCAGGCATTTGGCAAAGCCAAGAAAGCATGAATCAGGTTCTGTATCCATCCATTGCAACGCTACTGAAAAAGAAAACACATGGGGGTTGTAGATAGTGGTATCACAGCCACAGTGAACGCCCACTGGATTGTCCTGCAGGGCCCTCTCTGGAGATTACAAGCTGTCTTTTTCCTGCTCTTTTTGTTCTGTTTTTCACCTGAATTTTCTAAACCCCCTGAGTTCTTTCCCCCAGTTCTCAGTGCTCTGCCCAGCAGAAGGGCAGCTGCTGCCTTTGTACTAAGCAAGGCTCAGTTTTTCATTGGGCTTGGCCTCGAAGTAACAACACACAAATGTGGCAAAAGCAGCTTTTTCCTCTCCCAAGGATATCCCTGAATTTACAGGCCTCCTGTGCTCCTTAATTGGAACATTCCTTCTATCCTAAACAGCCTTTCTGACAGTTATATTTCCAAGCTTGTAAGGAAGTGTTAATTTACAGTCATTGTTTCACCTTGAACTCTTCTTAACGGGCTACCTGGGACAATAATAAATTAATTTACAATTCCTTGAATCCTGGTGTTAGTCAGCAGGCCCAGCACTACCATAATCATGCCCCTGACATAATTACACTTACTATCCCCTCATTACTAAGGCATAGACATAAACAACATGCCAGGTTAGACCAAATGAACACCAGAGAGCTCCGAGTTTGTGCCGTGTGGTCGTCCCAAAGGTTTGTTAATCTGCTGGGTGCCTCCCTAACACTCCATGAGAGAAGCTGCTGCTTTAGAAACGTGCCAAAAAGTCTCCCATGCAGATTCCATGCACAAAACCACTCAACCAGAAGCAAAAGGACAGATAATTCTTTAGCAGCAGAGAAAGGATTGGTTGCTTAGGGGAATATTCAAGTGAGATTGCTTCTCCTCCAGAATTCATAAATATTTAAATACTTCTGATTCACATGTCCGAACAGTGAACATACAATCCACCCACAGAACTAAAGCCTGAACAGCTACTTGAGCTATGGCCATGATAAACACAATTATTTGTGCTGAATGCTGCTTGAAATAAGACTGAAAACCTGAGCAAAGATTTTTGGTTGTTATTCGATTTATCCTGAGTTGGGAAGGCAGACCTTACATATTTTTTTAAATTTTATTTTTAAATAGACATTGCTGATTTTTCATCTTGACAAGGAACAGACAAACCAGAGAACTGCAGATGAAGCTGTGACAGATGCATTTGCCACTTAAAACCAATAAATATGGTCATCCACCCAGGCACTTGGGGTAAGGTGTGTCACAATCCTCTCTGGCAAACACAGGGCAGCTGCACGAGACTCCCAAGTCCATAATGAGCAGTTTCTGTGTGAGTGACTGCAGGCTGCCAAGGGACTGTGTTGCCTTGATTTCCTAGAACAGCAGAATCCCTAGGAATGACCTTTGTGAGTTCACTGTCATCACATGCTCCTCTGGGGCTGGTTTCTGTTTGGCAAGAGAGTGAGACAGAAAAATCCATTTCAATGGCTCAAGAGGAACAGAAAAGTAACCCTAATGTCTCTTTCCCCAAAGTTGGCTGCATTTCTGTCATGTCCAAGGAATTATTATTTATTTCAAATAGCTGTGAGTAATTTGGAAAGAACCTCTCACAAAGAGGCTCAAGTCCATTGCTTTTTCTCCCCACAGGCACAATAGTTTCCAGGGATATCTTTGGGAGTTTCAGACATGTAGAGGAAACAACCTGTCACAGGCAGAATCTCTGCTGTGGATTTGGGACAATTATGCTTTCCAAATCTAGGCAATAAGGCACCAAAAGAGAATAAATCCAGGGAGTGGAGAGGAAAAAACACTTTTGCTATAAATTAATTTATTTCACCAAGGAGAATTGAGGTCCTGTTCTTGTACAAAGACTGTCCATTGTAAGCACAGTGACCCACTAAGTTCAGCTGGGAAAGAGCAGAGGCCAGACAATATCTTATGAATGGATATAACTGAGGATGGATTTAACTCTCATAAACAGAACCACTGGGAATGTAAAGCAAAGGATAACAATGCTGCACCTATTTGGTCAGGCTTGTCTTTGTAATACAGTTTTAAAAATTAGATAGGTGCCCTTAATAACACTTTATCCTCTTCACAAGAGCCTCTTATTTCTGCTCAACAGAAATGTTCCACTCACATTAGAACACAGAGAACTGAACAGGCATTGCAGAAAAAGAACAATATTCAGCATGTGTGCCGTAGGTGACACGGAACCCGCCTCCCCATCCAACTTGAAACATGTCATGGAGTATTTAGACAGTCTTATTTTAGGGACCTAAAATTAGTTCCTCTGAATCACACTTTAGAAGAACCTATTTTTGTCCCATACTATACAGGAAACTTTAAGTTCCTCATTCAGATGCTGTAATTACTCTTGCCCTCATCCCCCAAATAGACAAGTTCTCTGTAAAATAGGAGTTTATGTGACAGGGATGTTTCTGAGTTGCCTCTTTGGCACCTTTCAGCAACTGACCAGTTTAGAAACATGTGGCTGAGGGAAAGTCTGAGGATCCTCATCTAAAAGCAGCTATTCCTCTTTATTCCTGTAGCAGTGCTTTGTGAGATATTGGGGGTCATAGACTAGCACAAGTATGATACAGGCAATATGAAGCTCCTCTTGGATTGGCTATTCTTTTCCAAACTGGAAAATCATAGAGTGGTTTAGGTTGGAAAGGAGCTTAAAGCCCATCCAGTTCCACCACTTGCCATGGGTAGAGACACCTTCCACCATCCCAGGTTGCTCCAAGCCCTGTCCAGCCTGAACTTGGACACTTCCAGGGATGGTGCAGCCACAGCTTTCCTATTCACAGAGAAGAATTTCTTGTGTATATCTCATCTAAACCTATTCTCTTCCAGTTTGAAGCCACACTCCCCCTTGTCCTGTCACTCCAGGTGCTTATGAAATGTCCCTCTCCATTTTCCTTGTAGGCTCCCTTCAGGTACTGCAAGGGCTTCAGGTACTGAAAAATGGTTGGAAATCTGTCACTCAAAAATGATCTAACTTGGGTGGAAAAAGATAGATGGGTCACTAGGAAAACATCTGTGCTAAGTAGTCCCTGGGGAGCTGAGGCAGCAGGAAGCAAGGCTGGGTGACAAGATTCCCAAATCCCAAATGCCAGTGCTGGTGCGGGCATCGACCAAGGAGGGAACACGTGCGCAACCCCCAGCGTGACCCACGCCACTGGCAGCACTCAAAGTTCCTCATGAATGGGAAGATTGTGTTTTTCTCACAACTACTCCACTCAGATTCATCAGCTCTCAGGAGGCAATGCCAAAACCAACAGGTGGCTGCCATATTTGGGTTGCTGGCAATTCATATTCCTCCTACTTAATGGGAGAGGAAGAAGCTGTTGATGTGAAGTGGCACAGACGGGTCCTGTGTTATGAAAGCCCCGTCCTTCATCATCTGACTCGGGAACCAAATGTGCTCTCACACACTGCTGCAGCCAAAACATATTGCAAACTTGAACAACACATTTATTTTTGACTCACTTGGCAAAATGTATCTCTTTTTTTTTTTTTTCTTTTCTCTTTTTAAAGAGCAGGATGGCGGCATAGGAGGGAGGGGAAAGGATTAGGGTTTTTTAATAATTACTAAATGTAATTAGTAAATGAACAGAAAATACATTCAAAAAGCAAGTACTACAGGTATGCTTACTACTGTAATTATGAATGGAGCAGGAATCTCCTCTCCCCTTGTTTCAGACTCAGAAAACAAGAATGGAAGAGATCAGATGAGTTAGTAGGATGGCTGTCAGAGGTGCTGATGGCATAACTTGAGATGTTTTTCCCCAAAAGGTGAGTGTTTAATCCTGGTGGAAGGCATTCAGGTGTCTGAGGCCACAGCTGAGAGAGCAGCTTGCTGGCTCAGACAGAACACGCTCCCTGAGGTCAGAGGTGCTCATTCACATGCCAATTACTCCAAAATGCCTGAAAAATCAAGGCTTAGTTTTAACTTGGGTTAGAAAGGGCAGGAGTAATTTTTTATAACATTGCCACAAAGCAACAGAATGCAGCTGGGAAGCTCCTGATGTATCTGCCAACTTCAATTTCAGAAAATTGGGCTAGAATTTTCATTTTTTTCCCTCTCCAAGTCCAAACAAACTGCATGCTTCAAATTTGACAAACACTTTCCCACATTGGAAATGTCTGAACAAATCACCATTGTGATTATCAAGAATTGCCTCTAAGTGACAGAAAGTAAGTAATTTTAGACTTTTCAATTTCAATGCACGCATATTTTCAGTTACCCTTTTCACTAACTATAGAGATTGGTTTTTTATTACAGTTTTTGGGCCAATTTATCCTTGACTGAATTGGTGATAAAACTATTCATTTCATATTGTTTATTTCTGTCTTCACCAGAAAAATGCTAAACCAAGATGTACTTTATCCCCACAGAAAGCTGACCATGACCAAGTTTTCATTTTTAATTCCAGCCAGAAAGGGCAGAGATTCATCTGTGATTGTTTTGCCGCATGCAGTTATGAGGCAACACAAGCGTAAAGTCCCTGTGAAAGATGGCAACAAATTGAGTGAAGTCCAGCTATTTTGTAATCGTGTAAAAGTTGATAGATGTGACCCACATGAGATCATGTGATACAAAATCTTCTAGGAATGGAAGGGTATTTCAGAAGGATGGGACGCTACACAAAATCCTGGTGCTTCCTTTATTAAAAATACAGGTCTATACAGGAGGGTGAGGAGTGTAGATGATGCACTCCTTGGGAAGATGCCATGATGCCTTTGCCTCTCATACTTAAGTTTTCTGTGGTGTTTCTCTTCTCCCTATCGTGTTCCAGAATTTAGTTAGCCGTATTTTTTTTTTTTTTTAATAATAAGCAGAGCTAGTTTGGGCATAAAGATCAGAAAACAGGATTTGCCCTTGTCAGTAGCTCTAAATCTAATCAGTTTGCAGCTGTTGTATGGCCACGATGTAACTCTTGAGGGGAAATTCAATTATATTAGGACAGCTGGAGATAACAGCTATCAGTGCTGTTATCACATATCCCTCAGCAGTTTATCCCACACCCACGGCCCGCGGGCGAGCTCTGCGCTCCTGACTAGCGTTATTATTTCAAATAAGCCTCTTAGGCAGCCGCGCAATCTGCTATCAAACTCCGGGGCTAATTACAGCACCACCGAATCAATTGGGCTGGCAAAGACCTCGGAGATGGGAGACCTCGGGATCACCGAGTGCGACAGACCGCGGCACTGAGTGTCGCTCTGTCCCCGCACCTCTCCAGGGACGGGCACTGCCCCGTTACCTCCAGCACCCGCCCCATCCCCACCTCACCCCGAGTGTTTTCGGGCGAGAACCAAGGCTCGGTTCCCTCCCGATGAGCGCAGCCGGCGGGTGAATGTTTTCACTCCCAATTACGCGTCCAGGCGGCGGCAGCTTTAGCACAAGGGCTTTTCCCCCAACCGCAAAGCCGCAGAGCGCGAACCCTGCGCTCAGGCGGGCGCCGTGGCCTTTCCGCCCCTCCCCGCGGCGGGGCCCAAAGCGCCGCCCCGGCCCGGCCCGGCCCCGCGCCCCCGGCCCAGCCCCGTGCCCGCGGAGCGCCCGGAGCCGCCCCGGGCCCGCCTTCCGCCGGAAGTGAGCGGCGCAGAGCCGAGCGGGGCGGGCGGGGCGCGGCGGCCGCGGTCACCGGCCCTCCCGGGCAGCGCCGACATGGCCCGGCCGCCGCAGAAGGAGATCGTCTACAACAAGCTGCTGCCCTACGGCGAGCACCTGGAGGCAGAGGCCGCCCGCTTCCTGGAGCACATCAAGGGCAACCTGGCCCGCGCCGTGCAACTGCAGGAGCTCTGGCCCGGCGGGCTCTTCTGGACCAGGAAGCTCTCGACGTGAGTGCCGGGGCGGGACGGGGAGCGGGGCCTCGGGCTGCGAGCGGCGCGTCGGTCCCTTGCCTTGCCTTGCCTTGCCTTGCCGAGCCGAGCCGAGCCGAGCCGTGCCCGCCGGGAGCGCCTCCCGCATAACGGAACCGCTGGCACCCGGCCGGGCCCCGCTCCCGGCCGCTGTCCCGTCCCTGCCCTGCACAAGGCCAGCGCTTCCACATCGGAAACGGGGACAAAGGTGGCTCTGACCGCAAGAGCTCGCCTGCCGCCTCTGAAACTTCCGAATTCTACGACTTAAGCGCTTGTGCGATTAACTCGTGCTTTTGTTTTTAATACGTGTATATTTTTTAATGCCTCTGTGGCCACCTGTTTCACCTCTCCCCTTCTTAAGCAAGTTGTGGTTGATACAATCTCCGTGTAACTTCTGCTGTAGGGACACGAAGTCTTTCTCAAGACAGGCCGTTTGTTGGGTCAGTGCTGGCAGGATTAAACTCTGGCTTAATGCTGTGTAAACACCGCTGGTGCCCTTGATATCTTGGCTGAACTCTGGCGCGGGGTAGTTTGTGCTGATGTTGGCCGTGCTGTGTGTGCTGGCAGGGTGGTTTTTGTACAGATGAACCCGCGGTGGTTTCATAGATAGCACCGAGTACAACATAAGTTAGTTCTCGTGAATTTTACGAAGTACGTTTGACCCCGTTTTATTCGGGAAACTCTGGCACTGGGCATGGCATCATATGACAGTGAGTCCTGTAGCTGCAATCAGTAAATTCTGTGGATGTTGGTCACGTTTGTTGCTGAGTGCTGTGTGTGCCTTCACACACAGCGTTTCCTGTGTGCCAGAAACAACAAAGTCCGTGTGTTTGAACCGTTTTGAAACACTCACTTACAACTCCTCTCCTTACATAAGTCCTTCTTTAATAATATTAGTTGAGAAATTAATATACATTTATCAGTCAAAGCCTGTTAGGTTCGACTGTATTGGAATGTAAGTGTTTTTCTGTTTCCCAAGAGGCAGTCTTAGATAGAATTACAGTGGTGGTTGCAAAATGACTCACATGTTTGTGTTATGTGACAGTTTGAACCTGCTTGGAGCCAGTTCAACACTGCTTCCCTTCCCACCCCCCAGCCATCTGCCAACTCATACTGGTTTTGGTGGTACCTGTTGCCCATACCTGTGGTGGAACTTCCTTTTCCCATCGAGTTGAAATAAACTTAGGAGTCCCTACTGTGAGAAAGATAAGCTTTAGCTAAACAGACTCGATAGGCACAGAAATTCATTCTAAGCGTGCCTTAGAATCACCCTGTTACTCATTCTGTAAATGGCAATTGCTGTTACCACTTCAGGCTCCAGGGCAGTGAATTTGGCCTGTTGGGAACCACTGCTGTGCTGCTTTATGAATCACAGAAAGGTCATCAGGCTCCAATTTGTGGTTTTCCACCTACACTTTGAAGTTTGAATTCATTGTGAGTGTTTGCAGCTTGTCTGATGCCTGTTAGTACCAAGATTTTCTTTGTGGCATTTCAGATACAGGGAGGCTCTGAGTGTGTTTGGTGTGGGCAGGGAAGGAAACAGTGGGCTTGGTGTAAAAAAATAAGCTGGTGTAGTTAATGTGAGAGATGTGCTGCTGCTCTGTTTGACTTGACAAAGTACTTCTAGGGATAAAAGGCTGAGAGAATCCAGGTTGTTCAGCCTGGAAAAGAGAAGGCCTGGGGCAATCTGATTGTGGCCTTCCAGTACCTGAAGGGAGCAGACAAAAAAATGGAGAGGGACTATCTGTATTAACAAAATACAAATAGCTGGAGTGCTTGGAGTGCCAGGACAAGGGGGAATGGCTACAAACAGCCAGAGGCCAGGGTTAGCTGGGATATTGGTAAGGAATTCTTCCCTGCGAGAGTGGTGAGGCCATGGCACAGGCTGTGCAGAGAAGCTCTGGCTGCCCCTGGATCCCTGGAAGTGTCCAAGGCCAGGCTGGATGGGGCTTGGAGCACCCTGGGATAGTGGAAATTGTCCTTACCCATGGCAGGGCGTGGCACTGGATGGGCTTTAAGGTCCCTTCCCACGCAAACTATTCTGTCATTCTGTGAAATACAGTAGCAGAAGTTCAGGTGTAGATAAAACACTTCCAGCCCTGTGGTGTTCCTGACTATTGAATCCAATTTCTGCTGTCTCTCGATAGTCAGGGACTCATCTCCAAATTTACTTGCTCCCTTTTTTCCTCTCCTGAAAAAAGCTATAATTAATGAAAAGAAAATGCTCAGAATTTTGATAATGGCATGATGGGTGCTTCGATTTGTTGCCAATGTCTGAATTGCAAAGGCTGGAATTCTTGCAATATTCTGTGAAATAATTTACATCTTTATTTGTTGTAGAGATACAAATGTTAATACGGATATGTGTACGTAGAAATGAGGGAAGCAAACAGTGGCATGCAGATGATACACCTGCATAGTTACACCTCCTCAGCTTTTTACAACTCTGTGCCACAGGAGAGAATGAAAGTGAAACTCAGATCTTTTTTGAATTAAAAATTTGAGTACTCTTTCATGGTGACAGCTGAATTGTGTAGTTTTTATACCCCCACAGCTGGAACCATGACTTGCACATATTTATCTTCAGACCAGCTGTTTCAGCTGTCTGATGTCACGAACTGAGGAGGGAGGGGGGACAGAAAAGAGGCAGAATAGGAGTTTATCAGGCATAATGTCTGTAAGCTGATTTGAATAATTCTTTTATGGGTCATTTTCAGTGGTGACACCTGGTTCTTTTGGGATGTGCGTGTGGACTGTGGTGAGAGAACTTTCTCTCCTGTGAGGAGAGTAACTTGTGATTTGATGAGGTTTCTGAAGCAAGTAAAACTTGCCCCAAAGACTGGCAGTTAAATCTGCAATAAGTGCTCCAAGATTCCTCCAGCTTTGTCTGGTAAAAGCTTGTAAAATACTAACCAGTTGTGAAAGCAGAAGGGTGAACCTCAGCTTGCCACAGCGTGTGTGGGAAAAGCAGGTTACATCAAAGGATTTTGCTTAACTGCTCTTGCTCCATCATTTTTTATGGTCTTCAGGTCAGCAGTACACATTGTCTCAACTTCCCCCTCCTTCATGGTTCATAGATTGTTCTAAAAATGAAAAAAACAGTAAATATAGTCAATAAATGAACATGTTAATGTGACAGGGACATTTCATGGTTGCTGTACATGGAGTTAACTCTGCAGCCAGGCAAACACACAAATGCCTTTTTGTGCTTCCTGCTCCAGCAATCAGGGGTGTGGGAGCATGAAGGTCTCAATTGCTGTCCCTGACAATGTTATTTTATGTGCTTGTCAGGTGTAGACTTATAAAATGACATTCAAGTGTCTTGCTGTAAGGTGTGGAAAAAAGGCAGCTCAGCTGTTTGGAAGGGGAATGACAGGACACAAAGTTACAGTGAGCATGGAAATGTCTCCGTGGGACTTTGCCAAGTATTTTAATCACTGTTGCCTAAAAGTCTTGTTTGACATCTTTCTCTCATCTTTATCAGGGAAACAGAAGCTTTCTTTGGCTGTGTGAGGGATGTGTGTGCTGTGTACATGTACATGTGATTTAAGCAGTCCTGCTGAGTGTGATTCATTGCTTTTCACATCGTTTGTCAAAAACTGAGCTTTAAACCAGTCGTGATCCTGTTCTGTGTGTTAGCAAATGCAGATGGAGAGCCAGGAATTTAGAGGGGTGTGCTGTTCAGCTTCTGGAGGAGAGGTAATTTTTAACTGTAGCAGAGCAGCCAACTTTCTAGGGCAGTTTAGGGTGGCCACATGATATGATAGTACATTTCCTAAAAATAGGCCTATTGTACTTTTGGAGGGAGAGATTGGATACCCAGCACTCTGAGATTGGGAATTGGCTTTATGGTTTTCTTTTATTCTTTTTTCTTTTTTTTTTTTTTTTCAATCTGCAGGGATTCCTGTACTCTGTACAGAAAGGCTGGAGTTGGAAACAGAATTTTCACTTCTTAGTCATGTTTTTCATGTTGTGTGGGTGTGGTTTTTTTGTTGGGTTTTGGTGTTTTTTTTTAATGTAGCTGAACAATGAAGGGCAATAATTTTGTCCCTTTTGCAGGATGAGAAGGCATCAAAGGAATCAAAAAGGCAGTGCATTTAAGATTTCTGCTATCATCTCAATGTAGTATTATCTGCATTCAGAAGTCTTATCTTTTATCTTACAATAATTTAGTCCTGCAATTATTTTTTTCCCCAGTAACCCAATTAACCTGAAGAGACACCATTTCTATGATGAAAATTATCTGTCTGATTAGCCCCTGGCCACCCTTCAGGGTTCATGAAGTTCTGCCTATATTCTTTTATTTAGTAATGGTGATATTTCATCCCTTCTGAAGGGATAGTCTGAAAATATTGCAGTTCCCCTCTGACAGATTTTTCTTGTTTAATCTTGAGGAAAAGTCTGAACACCCCTTTCTAGAAGGATTTATTTTCTGACACTGCCTTAATGCTCAGCTGGATTAATACAAATAATTGACCCCTTTCAGCTCTGCCTCCCTCCTACATAAAGAAGCTGTAAAATATGGGAGCAATTTGGCATCAAGTCCTGCTGCTTGGGCATAGTGACATCTTTGTGTTCAGCATGTTTCTGTGTACTTTACTCCTTTCTTAATTAAACAGCATTTTGTGTAGCAGAGCTGCTGTTAGCAAATGTCACGAAGGAGAACCAGCCAAACATTTTATTTTCAGTTATATATAGCAATACTGGCAGATAAATTGGACCTCTGTGTTTCTTTGTAGTTAAAACTTATTTTCCAGGCTTCTGCAATTTCTTCTTTTTTTTTTTTATCATACATGTTTCACCCATTTTTCTTTCCCTGAGGATTCTTTTTCCTGTCTTTTTTAGGCATGTGAAAAGTGTAGGTGTTCAGCTCTTGGTGGTGTAATTCTGTAGGTAGGTAGTGTCTCTGGCCAATCCAGATTATTTAGGTTCCTGTGGTGGAAAAGTGGGTTATCCTGTGTTTTGTTTGTTTCCTTCTGTGTTTAAAGTAAGTACAACGTGTTGAAATAAACATTAGTGAAAACACTGCCCATCAAATATAAACATCCCTCCTTGAATTTGACAGGAAAAGGGAAGTGGAAAACAGCTTTTTAATGCATCTCTCAGAATAGTCAGAGCAGTAATAAAAGGGGAAGTTGCCTCCCAGTGAACAGTAATTTACAGTTGTGCCACACCTAAAGTGCTCTGATAGCACCTTATATGGGTTTTGCTGGTGCAGAGTATCTTTCAAGACTTGAAATATGTTTCTCTTTTTCAATCTCAACTTAAAACCGGCAAACTCTTCTTCTGGAGAGTTTCTGATGGATCTCCCCTTGCTGAGGACAGTGGGACACACCACTAGCAAAGTTCAGTGTCTGAATCAATGGTTCATCCTTGCTGGAAGCTATTTGATTTGGGCTGGTCTTGATACTTTTTGGGTTGTTTTTTTAGCTTCTGGGTTGTGTCCTGTCCATGAGGTTACAGTATTTGTAGACTCTTAGAGGGCTGTAAACTTTATTTGTTCATCCTTTTTCTTCCTGTAATTGTAGTTGTAAATCTTCCTTTGGTGTGTGTCTTCAGGTTCTTACTTGTTGGGCTTGAGAACCAGGTTTTAGTTTTGTTTCACTAAACAGCAAATCAGAGGGATTCTGGCTCAGGTCTTGGATGAATGGGATTGTCGGGACTCAGGACATCCCTCTGGCTGTCCTGAGCAACCAAGACCCTTGCCAGGGGGCTCAGAGACCCTGGCACAGAGCCCAAAATGCCTCTGTGAGTTTGATTATGGCCCATGGAGCAAATTACCAACCTTATATGAACACCAGCAAGCCACAACAGTTTAAGTAGAATATTAGTGAAATTATCACAGGGTGAATTATCCATTTTGGGATTTTGGTACAGGGGGTTTATGGAGGCAAGATGGAGGGAACTGGGTGTGTCCAGCCTTTCTCCTTCTTCTTCTTGGCCTCCATCTTCTGTGGTGATGTTGGCACTTAGAGATTGGTTTAGAGTAGAAGTTCACTGTCTGACATAGGTGATGGGTATTGAGGAGTAATTGTAAACATTGCACACGTAGTTTGTACTATAAAGACACAACACCACCCCGGGGGCAGGCAGAGTGCCTGTGGCTGCCCTGCTGAGCAGATCTCTGCTGGGCAGAAAGAAAATTTTTTAGATAAGAATGAATAAACAACAACCTTGAGACCGAGAGATGAAGAGCTCTGACTCCTTCTTTAAGCGCCGGGCTGGGAAAAGAGACTTTGGAACTTTTCTCGGGGTCACTCTGACAAACTAATGATCCCAACATGGGATGTTTTAAAATATTGCTGACTGCCCTTGTGTTTGGTTTGCAGATACATCCGACTGTATGGCAGAAAATTCAGCAAGGAGGATCACGTGCTCTTTATCAAACTCTTGTACGAGTTGGTGACAATTCCAAAGCTGGAAATCAGCATGATGCAAGGATTTGCCCGCCTGCTGATCAACCTGTTAAAGTGAGTAGAGATTTCTGCTGACTGTGGAAACTTCTGTCTCACTACTGTTGATCTCTTGCTCAATGTTGAAGCTTTCATGTAGCAGAGTTCTTACAGGTTATTTCACTTATCTGCCCTACACAGTGCTGCTGGTTAAAGGGTTCTCTTGTGCAAACACCTTCAAAGCTTTAGGAGTGGGACTGAAAGTGGAAGAATGCCAATTTTCCCCATATCAGGAACTCCAAACAGCTCAGAGAGCCAGGAATTAAGGCTGAATTTCATCTAGGGTGAAGATGAAAACTGGCTCACAGCTCAGTAATGTTTATTTCACTTAGTCAGGGGAAATCTTGACAGTGTCACTTGTGCTGAAGGCTGCCAGTGACCAGCCTGGTCCTGCCTGACCTTCCTGCAGTTTGTGCCAAACTGGGAGCAGGGATGGGGGTATTCCCATGTGCAGCATGTCCATGTCAGTGCTGAATCCTGAACTGCTTGGTGTTTTGTTTCCTATTAGGAAAAAGGAACTGCTTTCCAGGGATGATTTAGAGTTACCATGGCGACCACTCTATGAAATGTTGGAAAGGATATTATACTCCAAAACAGAACATCTGGGATTAAATTGGTTTCCCAAGTAAGTTCACATTTTCAAACATTTGATAGGCCATTAGTACCTGCTTCAAAGTACTTTGTAATGTGCTTTAAATATCTGGAATTTGATACATGGGAAATATTCTGTTTCTATTTTCATGAGGCACCTTTCAATAATTGCATGCAGGGCTGCACTGAATCATGTATCTCCTTCTGCCTGTGGCTTGTGTTTGTCATGCTGTTTCTTTCTTTATGAATGTGATTAATTTTTAAATACACTGCAACAGAGGTCTCACTCAACTTATTTTAGGGTGATAACCCACAGTTTAATAAATTCAGTATGAAAAATTGAACAGTATTGTTGTGGTTTAACCCCAGCTGGCAACTAAACCTCGTGTGCTGCCCTTCCTGGTGGGGCTGGGGAGAGAACTGGAAGGGTAGAAGTGAGAAAACTTGTGGGTTGAGCTAAAGATGGGTAATAATGTGAAGGAAATTAACTTACCCCAGCCAAAACCAGCACACATACTAAGTTAAATGTGTGCTGTTCTCTTCTTTAACACAGTAAAGTTGTGGAGGAAAAGATACAAATGTACTGTCCTTCAGTATTTGTCCTGTAATCATTCCCAGGGTCTGGAATCCAGGTATAAATCAGTCTGCTCTCCAAGAAAAGTCAAATATTTTCTGTAGGAAATACAGGTATTTACTCAAAGTGATGCCATGATAGGGAGAAATAATTTAATTTCTTCAGTTAAGAATTTTAGACATGTTCTGCTGATTTTAAAAATGAAAACTTGTTTTCTTTGCATTCTCTGCACTGTCAATCCCTCTCCATCTGTCAGATTTTCAGACTTAAAATTTTCATAATTATTCCAGTCAGAGAAGGTCCTGCTCTATAAATTACAAATTATAAAAGATAGCACATGGATAATGCATTATCTTTGGTTGAATTGAAATGCAGGTGAAAGTGCTTCATTTGCTTTTAAAAAAATTTTTTTTGGAATGAAACTGAAGCACTGCCACTGATTCCTGAGGGGAAGATCCTATTGCTGATAAGGAACATGAATAGGAAATATATGGAGCATTTCAGGCTGAATTTCTCTTGTGGCTATGTAGCTGAAAAAAATCAGTTTGCTAAATTGAATTATTTTGGTAATTGTAGGTAAAATATGAAAGAGCAGAGCCTTCCTTGTTTTTTTTTTTTTTTATTTTTGTACCTGCACACCTTGCTCTGGGGGGATGGTGTTGAGTAACTGCTCACTGTGTAGGAGGGAGGGAACTTTTCCAGGAGGATAAAGGAGTTTAAGCAGGAAGGAGGATTTCTGTTGTGATGATCTGACTGAAGCATTCAGTTTTATTAACTTGATTCCATGTCAGCCACTCCATGCAGTGCGATTCCTTCTCATACAGTGCTCATCCTTTTTCAAGGGGTTCCTTTTTGGTGGAAGTCAAGGTTTTAAAAGCTGATTTGTAGCTGTTTAATTTATCTCCTGTTTTAATTGAATTTTATTTTTGTTTACATTCAGTTCATATCGACCAGGCTGGTCTTCACCTAAAACATTTGTGCTTAATGTATTACATAGGTGGTAAGAATGATTCTTATTTTTTTTTTTCTGTTGAGCTCTGGCCAATGTCCCTTCTGCATGTTCTGTTGGACTGTAACACTGTCACACAGGTGGAAGTCTCTGCATAAATAATTGTATTTGGAAGGCCAATGTTAACCTGACACCACTGGTTATGAGAATGTCGCACTGGATGTCAACCTTGCTAATTGGGGACCCAGGCAGTGTGTGTGGAGTGGCTCTCCAGGGCTCTGTTCTAACTCATTTAACCAGCAAATGTATTTCAGGGGTTTAAATGAGAGCTAAGTTTTCCATTGGAGCAATTGTTGTGTGTGGTTTTGGATAAAATCACCATTGGTGCAGGAGCACGTTGTGGAGTGAAGGTACCTTCCTGTTAAATCCAGTGAAATCATGGAAAGTGCTTTAGCAGTGAGGTAATGGCTTCTGGAAAATCCACCCAGCAACAGCCTTGGGGCTGTGAAGAGCTGCTGTGCCAAGAGTTCACTGGGAATTTCTGTAGGGAAACAGTATCAGGAGTTCTGGTGTATGATAAATGCAGAAAACTGCTGGAAGTGGCAGTGGGGTTGCAGTGGGGTTTGCTTTGTTTGGGTTTTTTTTAGAAACAAGGGCTTAGTTGTACTAATCCAGTGAGAGATGGCTCACTCTAGTTAGGAGATCACTCAAATAATTTGTGAAACTGTAGCTGGTTGCTCCTTCCATTGTCTTTATTTAAGCTGCGTGTCCACTTCAGCACTCGACTTTACCCTCAGTCCTTCTCCTGAAAAACTGAAATTTGTCTTACTGCTTTTTGACAATGTAATTGTCACCTCTCTCAGTTTACATGTTAATCATTTTAACTGAAACATGTTTCTCTGTGTAAATGAAGGGAAAAAAAAAACCAATTTGTGAATTGGTGTCATCATCACAACCTTTCCAAAAGAAGAAAATAATCCTGTAGTGCCAAAAAAGAGAATAGTGATAGGTGTTAGAGGTGGTGCTGGGTGTTCTTTAATGTACCTCCCCAGCTGCATTGTCCTGTCCTTTGCTCACAGTCCCCTAATGGGAATATTCCAGGGTGTCTCCTGTAACTTGAACACTCTTGAATGGAAAATGGAATTTTTCTTGGGTATAAAATTGTCTTGCTGTTGCTTTTTGTTTTCTGACTTCCTAAATTTGTAACCATAATAGAGGAGAGAACGTCCCAATCTTTCTCCTTTGCTCTCTTACATTAACAAATGCTGAGATCTGAATTAAAATTCATTAATTTAAAAAAATTGTTGATCTCTGGCCTCAGTGTTTGTTAAAATTCCCGTCCTTCAGGTTTTCCTTAGTGAGAGCTGACTTGAGTGGAATGATAGTCTGGGGAGAGCTTGTTTGTTTATGTCACCCAAACATTTATCATGTGAATTTTTAATGCTCTTTAGGAATGTGCTGGTTCATGCTTTATTTATCTGCTCTTGGAACAACTGTTATCTTTTTTTCTAACTCCTTCAAGGACAATATTCACTTGAACCCAGGATCTTCCTGAGCTTCCTGCAGAGTTTGAGTTTATTTTTTGTTTAATGAGTAGTTGGCCTTTCTTCTCTACATTTGAAATTTTCTTTCTGGGAGAGGTCCTGAGTTGCCTTTGTCACTGTTGCATAAAATATACATAATTTTGCATCTTCTAGGGCACTGTTTGACTGAAGCAGTGCTCTGAGGGCTGGGTGGGCTTTGCTGGCTTGTGCTGAGTGTTGAAGGGAATTGGTGATTTATTCATTTTTTAATTCTCCTGGCTGTATGGGATCAGTTTACTTCATGTAGGACTGGAGAGACAATAATACATGTTGAGTATTTGTGTGTATCAAAATTAATTGATCTTGGTGAAATTCTAAAGATGGTATATTTGCATCATCTTTTTCTGAGCAGAAAAGCATTTTTTAACGTTTGTTTGGGGTGATGAATGAAAGAGTGCAATATTTCCATTTCTAGAGAAGGCATATCTAAAAAATGTAAGAATTTCTTCTGCCAGAACTTTTTTTTTTCATTCAGGGAATCTTTTTGGGTAAAAGTGCAAGTTAGTCTTGAGGTGGTTGTGTAATAAATGGAAGGTTTGAAGAACGTGACAATTTACTACCGTGGTGCTTGCGTTGCTTGATCACTCTCTGCTCCCCCTCCCTTTTATTCTTTGAGTTTATTCTCAGATTCAGTCTTTTTAAAGGTTTGATGGCATCCTGTGACAATAGGTGACAATAGGAGTTGAAATGATTTCTCAAATAAGTGTTCTTGCTGTGGATAAAAGAACTTTTAAAATCAGCTGTTATTTGGGAAGGACTCCAATGAAATAACCCTTGATTTGCAGATAATTCCTTTCTTCTTACAACCACTGGACAAAGCCCAAAACCACATTGAAAAGGACAAATATGGTGTTTGGAGACTAAAAACAAGTTGCCTTTATTTATCTTACAAATATTCATGAATTCCACAAACCCATTTTTCTATGTTTTCATCTCCCCCAGAAGTCACTTTGCTGGTTGTTCGTGGACAAAATGCAGGATGTCATTTCCATGAAGTGATACTAATTCTTCACTTAAATGCAGGAGATACCAGAGTGGTACATAAAAAATAGGAGCAGGAGTTAAGCAGAGCAATTTTAATTGTTACACTTAGGTCTGTGGAGAAGGCAGGTAGCTAATGCATGTTCAAAGAAGACATCTAATTGCATCTTAAGCTCTGGAGGGAAAGGTCAGCAAATGGTTGTTTATTTTATGCTGTCTCTGAAATGTAGTAATTCCTAACATTTCCTCTTTTCATTTCAGTTCTGTAGAAAGTGTTCTGAAAACACTCGTGAAGAGCTGCAGACCGTAAGTGTTTGTTTCTTGATTTTTAATTTGTTTCCTTTAATATTAAATTAGGAAAGAGGAGAAAAGTGTTTAAAAGACCCCCACTCTACCTGTCATTGCTTGGCTGCTGTTTAAAAATTTAAGATGGATGGTAGAGACTTTTCTGGGGTTTCTTTTTCCCTTTTAACAGCCTTGGTTGCAATAATTCTGTTGTATAAAAAATCTATCTAATATGCATTTTAAATACTGCATTGCATGCATACTTAGTGTGTTTTAAAAGAAATTAAATCACCAGCGTTCCTGTAATGTTTCTATAAATGATCCTTGTGCCTGAAGTGATATTTTTTTTATGCTGCATCAAAAATGAGTAATAGTTGTTTGATTTGGACCAGCCTTCACAGTGAAATGGTTTTGCATTGTACAGATTTTTCTTTGGTTCAACAAGACAAGAATCTTTTTAATTGGTGTTCTTAATGATGCACCACCATGTCCTTGATTTATCTGTATTTTGTGAGGGTTTTTGGAGGTGAGGGCTGCCTGCCTGTGGCCCCTGGGCACATGTTTTTACTCTAAAGTGAGCATTGATGACAAACTAATAGTGAGTTTTCAATATGCTTAAAAAGAGCCAAAGTTTAAAGCCAAGTCTGTGTATATTGAGTGGTTTCCTTGTTCTCAGGTATTTCCCAGAAGATGCCACTGCAGAAATGCTGGATGAGTGGAGGCCTTTGATGTGTCCCTTTGATGTGACCATGCAGAAGGCCATCACCTACTTTGAGCTCTTCCTGCCCACCACCCTTCCCCCTGAACTTCACCACAAGGGTTTCAAGTAGGTGTCACTGAAAACTGCTCTGCTCCAAATGCAAGGAATCACCTTTTACAGGGTGATTGGAAGTCACTGGTGGCTTTCAGCAGCATTTTTGGCAGGAGTTCAAGACAGGAACACTGTCAAACTGCTTCTTTGGTATCTTAGTCCCTCTTCCCTACTGAATAAAGCACACAGCAAATCAAACTAAATTGAATTCAGTGGAGTTTGTAAAGGTGAATTTAAGTCAGAGACTGGTGTGGAGGGTTTGCATCCTTGGCCTCAGGTGAATTCAGAGAAGGAGCTAATGACACTTGTGATCAAAAGGGACAAATTTCACAGTGCAAGGTAGAGGGAGATGAGGTGTCATTTGTTTTTGTCTGTTGGGATGGTAGAGCTGAGGTAAATAAGTCCTGGAGAGACAGTTGTGTGAAAGAGGGATCAAAAAAGAGTCAGAGGAGAAATAAAGAAGAAAATCAAGGACTAAAAGTCAGATTTGGGGATACACTGTGAGCTGTGAATTGATAAAAGCGTGTCCATGTGGATCCCTGTTCTTGCAGAATGAATTAAGGGGCAGGTGAATTCCTGCAACCACCTGGAAAAGTGAGGGATAAATATTCAGCTTTCTCAGTGTTAAAATTATTTTGCTTCTGTTTTCTTTCAGGCTTTGGTTTGATGAATTTATAGGCCTTTGGGTGTCAGTTCAAAATCTTCCCCAGTGGGAAGGGGTAAGTATTTGCTTTTCATCTACACTGGAAGAAATCCTCATTTAAATATTCCTACAGTGTGCTTGCAAGGAATTGAAGCCAAACAGTGATTTAATGGATTTTCTCCCTTCTGCTTTAACTAGTACAAGAAAGCAGAGACAATAATTTCATTATTGTTAGCAAGCAATTACTGTCTAAATAAATGAGACTGCAGTTGTGCTTGGTGAGCATTGTCTAATGGCCAGCTCAGGCAGCTTTTCATTCCAGCCTTGGGAATGCTGGCGTTTTCCAGACTGCCTGCTAATACTTAGAACTGTGCAAAGAGCAGTTGTGATTGCTAGAAATTCCACTTCTGTTCTGTCTTTTAATACATCCTGGGTGGTCCCTAATTTTGAGTGGTGATATTTTGCCTTCACTGCAGTGAGCTGCTGTTGTCTTTGAGATACAGCAAAGAACCTGCATTCCCCCTGACCAAACATTCCCTTGGGCTGTATCTTTCAAGGCAAATAGTCTGTCATGTGTCTGTGTGCCCCTGCTGTGTGCCTCATGTGAGGAGATCCAGAGCTGGAAATGAAAAACTCTGTCTGGAGGCAGCCCCAGCAGCAGCTCAGGTGCTGTTGGTGTCAGCTGAGCTGTGCCTTGGCTCTGCTGCACTGAAACTTGGCCTATCCCCAGTTTCTTTCCCTGCTCAGTATGAACATAAGCTCATTGGCCATCTGTCTCCTTTTACTAATCTCCTGCCTGGATACACAGAGAGAACTTCTCCATGTCTGAGGAGAAAGCTGATTTCCAAACCACTGTGGTCACACATTCCATGGGCCTTCCTGCCTTCCATCACAAATCCAGGGAGTCAGCCCTGGGCCCAGCACTTGGCAGTTGTCCAGATTCAAACACTGGTGATGCCAAAGCTGCTTTTGAGATTCTGTGTTCACTTTTGCACTTTTCTGATGGCTTTTCCCCCCCCCAAAACCCCATAATTCTGTCTATTCCTTCTGACACAACTGTGGCAGCCTGCACTTGGACATCATGATTTAGTTTGTTTCTGTCAAACTGTGTAACAAATAATCATCAGCAGCCTTTCACAAGTTATCTCTGATATTTTTTCCCTCTTCCACTGTATTCTGACAGTTTCCTTGCTTTTTTCACAAAGCTTTCACTTCTTGTTTGCTTTTCTGTCCTGTCCATTTCCTAAGTCAGGTTCATTCATTCCATCAGGTTGGGATGCAGATAATTAGACACATGGGTTCTGACTCTGCAATCCAGTTTAAGCCTCTGTATGCTGCAAGCTTTTCCTCAGCTTGCTTTGGCAGGAATTAAACTTGCATTTTGAAGGGGAGCTGTGGAATCAATTCCTTGTGTGCATAGTAAGGATTTCTTTTCAATGTGTATTTCCTCATAGCAAATGAAAAAGGCAGATCACTAAAAAAAATGTAACCCTTGTCTTCAGGCTGTGTCTGATGTCCTGGATTGAACTTGGGGGTTTTCCAAAGCTGCCATGTCCTTCAGCCTGAGAGGTGACCTGTTCCTCTGGGCTATCTGCCTCAGAATTAGGCAGGATTATTTAAGGCCCTTGCTTTTGGCTTTGTCATTGCTTCAAAATACTGATAGAAGCATCGAGAGCCTGGTGGGTCTTTCCTCATTTGGAAAAGCTCTGAAAAGCAGAGTTGGTGGGTGATGTGCTTATCATCATCAGGATACAAGAGTGAGACTTCATCTCCTATTTTTTTGGTTCAGTCCTGATATCTGTCTTTCCTGAGGATATCTTCCAGTTCCCTTTTTGACTCCTGGGGCTGTCTTCTGGTGATGGAGTGTCTAATTCTTCATGGGCAGTCACAGGCTGCTCTCCCAGCTGACAGCTGATGCCTGTGACCTTTAGAAGCCACTGATGGGTTTAAACCAAAGCACACAAATGTGGCAGCCAGCAGCACACACTGAGTAGGATGGATCCTGCAGGAACTAATTGTCCTAAACAGCTAAATATTGGGAGAAGCTAGATGGATGAGTTGGTGGAATTTTCTTCCATGTCTCTGTATAAATGCTATTTTAGGCCAGTGAAACACATCTTGGTGGTTCTGATGGAGTGAAATCTCCCTTCCCAAGTGCTCTTAGTGCCATGGGTGACTTTTATCTTGTGTGTGTGAATTAGCTGGAGGGCTTTACATCTTTTATTCTCAATATATTCTAATGGATATTCCTTTTTTCTGGTTATTTTCAGCATCTAGTCAATCTTTTTGCTCGCTTGGCCACTGACAACATTGGGTACATAGACTGGGATCCATATGTACCAAAGGTAACAGTGCTCTTTTCATGATATGCCTTACTTATCTTGCTTGGTGGGTTTGGTTTTTTAAAACATCTTTGGATTAGAAAATTAATTTATGCCAATGTGTGTTTTTCTTCCTGTCAGATTTTTACTAGGATTTTAAGGAGTTTAAATCTGCCAGTGGGAAGCAATCAGGTTGTTGTTCCAAGATTCTTAACAAATGCTTATGATGTAGGACATGCAGTCATGTGGATCACAGCCATGATGGTGAGTAACTGCTTCATAAAATGAAACAAAAATTAATGCAAATACTTAAATTCATATTTAAGATAATATTTGTTCTGCTGAGCTCACTGCAGAAGTGTGGTTTTGGGCTTTTTTTTCCCAAATTGTATTGTCAAGTCCATTGTTGCACTGTCAGTATGGAATGGGGCTGGAAAGGTTTGTGTCACAGCTGCAGCCTGTGGCATTTGGGAAGGGAACAGGCACCTGTTTTGGTGTGAACCTCAGCAGATGGGATGGAGAGAATTTGCTCTTAGTGCTGAGCTGAGGGTGGGATGTGATTTGCTGCTTTGAAGTCTTGCTGTGGGGAGAACACTTCTGTGCCTCGTGCTGCTGTTACCTGTTCATTTGATCTTGGTCTGTGTGATAAAATTCTCTGGTTTATCTGTTTCAGGGTGGACCAAGTAAGCTGGTGCAGAAGCACTTGTCTGGCTTGTTCAACAGCATTGCCTCTTTCTACCATCCCTCAAATAACGGGCGCTGGCTGGTGAGTCGAGGGCTTTGGGTGTCAAGATGGAAACTTTGGCTGGGATTTCAGCCTGTCAGCTCTGTGTGCTCCAGATTGCCTCTTGATGTGTGGTGCTTGGAGCCATGGATTATCAAGATCCACGACTGCACTGCCATTCAAACCATACTCCTATTCTCATGTCAGTGCAGAAGTCCAAAACAAGACATCTAATTCAGATATAGCCAGGAAGTGTCGCAGACATCTTTTTATGAAAATCCTTTCTTAAGATTTTTTCTTCTTGAGAAGCTGAGAGGCTCCAAGAACAAAATGTAAACAATAGTTATCTGCTGCTGTGGAATGCAACAGGTGGATCTGGGATTGGCCCATCTTAGATGATTACAATTAATGGCCAACCACAGACCAGTTAGCTTAGATTCTGTCCAAGCCACAGACCTTTGTTGTTCATTCCATTCTATTCTTAGCTTAACTAACCTTCTGAGATGAAACTTTTCCTCCTATTATTTTTAGTATAGTTATAATGTAATATATATCATAAAATAATAAATCAAGCCTTCTGAAATATGGAGTCAGATCTATGTCTCTTCCCTCATCCTGAAAATCCCTGTGAGCACTGTCACAAGGAAGAATAAGTTTTTGGCACTTGAAATGAGGTTCACACACACCATCAGTATTACCTGTGTGATGTCACTTTTTCTTACTGACTTACTGCCTTCAAGTTATGAAAATCTGGGATGGGCCTTGGAGCAACTTGGTCTAGTGGAGGTGTCCCTGCCCATGGCAGGGGGTTGGAACTGGATGAGCTTTGAGGTCCCTTCCAGCCCAAACCATTCTGTGATTCTATTAAACAAAGCAAAAAGGATTTTTAGTGCATTGTCTAGTTTGAAACATAATTTTTTGATGGTGTAACTAGAGGAATCTTCTGTTAAAGAATGCAAGAATCTCCCTGTGATAGCTGGTGGAAAATAGAGATTAAAACAGCAAGGCTGGTCACAGCAGTGCCATGGGAGCTGGCTTGTTCTTGAACAGGATATTTGCTTACGTGTGAATGTGCAGAGAATGCTCCCAAAGATGTCCTAATTACGTAAATAATCTTAATTCTTGACTGTATAATTATGTGATTTTCATTACTTTTTAAATCACAAGCCACAGTGCTGGGGAAATGAAGTTGAGCGACAAATTGTGAACGTCCTGTTTCAGAGCCCCTCTGAGCGTTCCCTTATTGTGGTTGTGTAATTCCCAGACTGACTCATTTTTCTGTTGTGCCCTGAGCAGCTGGGGTTGTGCTGCTGCCAAGGCACTGACCAGCATTTCTGCTCTGCTCCCAGAACAAGCTGATGAAGCTGCTGCAGAGGCTGCCCAGCGGGGTGGTGAGGAGGCTGCACCGCGAGCGCTACAAGAAGGTGACCTGGTTAACTCCTGTCCCCGAGAGCCACAAACTCACGGACCAGGACGTGACAGACTTCGTGCAGTGCATCATCCAGCCCGTTCTCCTGGCAATGTTCAGCAAAACTGGAAGCCTGGAGGCTGCCCAAGCCCTGCAGAACCTTGCACTGATGCGTCCTGAGTTAGTAATTCCACCTGTACTTGAGAAGTAAGTTTTGGTGGAGCGTTGCCACATCCGCGTGCCCTTCCCAAGATGTAAATAGGAAAAGCAGTCATAGTAAATAATAAATGAATTGCTTGCTGTGAATGAATGCCTGCAGTGAGAGAAGCTGCTGATACACCCTCCTGAGCAATCACCTCAGTCAGAAAGTGGGAGTAAGAGAGAACACAAGTTTTAATTAATTTGATTTGATTTGTTGTTTGGTTGGTTGTTTTTTTTTAAACACCTGGCAAGTGGCATAGTTCTGGGAGCTGTTGACAGCTCGTGTGCTTTAGGGTAGGCAGTCCTCAGGTGGCTTGCATTTCTGGGAGCATTTTGTTTCAGATAGTGGGTGGATCACTTGAAAAACCATCGTTTTTTCATAAGCCACCTGGTGGATTCCAGATACACGGGATGGTTGTGTAGCAATAAAGATACATTTTATATTTCTGTTTGGTTCAGAGCATGTTACAGCTTTAAAATCACTGGCAGTGAGGACTTCGTAATTGCCAGACCGTGTGCCCTGGTGAAATACTTGATTTGTACTATTTCTAATGCGTTGAGGCCTGAAATTCCCAAAGAAAAATGGTGTTCCTTCCTGCTCCACTGAAAGCTTTCCATCTGTGTTCCCTGTGCAGCCTTCTGTACTTTACCCAAACAGCAGAGGAGTGGGTTTGACTGAAGAGCCCTTCCCGTGTTCCACAGCTCCCTGACTCAGCTGTTTGTAAAAACTTGATAAATCCACTCTCCTGCAAAACATCCCAAGCCCAGCAGTTGCAAGCAGAGCAGCAGTGCTGGGTAGGGCTGCCCTTTCTGTTTTGAGAGCCGACCCAACTTCTCCTCTGTAGTTCAAACTATCCCTGGAATGTTTGCCTTGGCTGCAGTTCCAGGTGCTTTGGGTGAGCTGTGCTCTGGGTGACGTAGGGCAGAGCACTGTGACTCCTGTCTGAGCTGGAGGCTGTTGGTAGCAGCAGGAAGTGTTGTTATGCAGATTGCTTAAAAAGTGTTAAATGTTGAGGAAAAAAAGGTTTAAAAATCACAGTAACTTCCCAAGTTTTGATGAAGAGGTCTGGACTTTATTGTAACATGAAGTAAGAGGTCCCCTCTCTGTTTAGAGGCAGCCAAGGCACGTTTTCATGTTTGTCACAAGGACCTCAGAGCTGGCATTGCTGCCAAGTCCAAACAGGGAAATCGTGGTGGCTTTGGCTGCACTTCTTAATTCCTGCTCAGATGGGCTTTAATCCTGAACCAGTGGTGGATAGCACTGATCCAATGGAAGGAGCATTGTAACAAAACAATATTAAAACTTTCAGAAAATGATAAGAAAACAATTTTGGAAACATGGAAGTTTTTTGTCTTTAATGCAGAAAATGCCATGTGCAGTGCACTTCTATTTTCTTTAAAGGTTTTAAAAACATTGCTGTTGCCAACCTGTTTGTCTCCCATTTTACAGAACATATCCTTCTTGTGTTTTCCAGAACATATCCTGCACTTGAGACCCTGACAGAGCCTCATCAGCTCACAGCCACCCTGAGCTGTGTCATTGGGGTGGCTCGGAGCCTGGTGTCTGGGGGGAAGTGGTTCCCTGAGGGTCCCACACACATGCTACCTCTGCTGATGAGAGCCTTGCCTGGGGTGGACCCAAATGACTTCAGCAAGTGCATGGTGAGTGTACAAATACTGCCTTCTTTAGAAGATAACCAGCCAACTAATGTCTTCTATAGAAATATTTTATATTTTTCTGAAAGCAGGTAACTCCCGTGTCCAGAATTTAGCAGCCTTTTTTTTTTTCTGCACAATTTTATTTCTAAAAATTTAATATAACAACAGGGAAAATGCAGTTTAATATTATTAACAGGGCAAAGTAGTTGTGATAAGCATTGTACTGACTTTTTGAGCAGCCATTAAATAGCTGCTCCACAGCTCCTAGTAAATATTCCTACTCTTTTAAGATCTAAAGGAAGCCCTTTATCACTAGGTTTTCATTATATTAAGTTATAAAAGTCCATGTTTTCAGAAATTCATATGAATTCACTTAAAACAATGTAAATATTGGGGTTTTGTAGCTTTCAATTTCAGCACAAAATAATGGCTGCACTCTTTAAAAAATTGAGACTGTTTTTACAGTGCTGCCTGTTAACTTTTATATGTGAAATCTGAAATAGCTGTTGAAGTTTTAGGGTGGAAGAATTGAGTTCTGGATTTATTTGGTTTTTTTTAGTATAATTTTCTTTAGATCCTAAAGAATGATTCTATACCTTAACTGTAGATTGTAGACATAATAACACTCATTAAAGAGCTGCTTGTACTTCTCAACAGATTACATTCCAGTTCATTGCAACATTTTCTACTCTGGTGCCTTTAGTAGATTGTTCATCTGTATTGCAAGAAAGAGATGATCTTTCAGAGGTAAGAGTGCTGGGTTGGTATAAAAACAAAGCTGTAGTTTAGTTTTCAATTTAATTTTTGTATGGAAAGTGTATGCAAAGATATGAATCCTGTTTGTTTCTATCAGTGGAACTGATACCAGTGTGCAAATAGGCTTTAGCAGTGGTTCTTAGTCACAGCTTGTTGTAAAGAATGTTAAATTCAGGCAATTTAATGTTTTAATGTCAAAACTAAATTACTCATGTCCCTGTGTGGTGTCATTTAACCTGGAGCTTTCCCTGCCTTGAGGAGGAGGTTGGACTCTGTAGGTATTTTAAATAGTGCATTAGATGAGTTTTTTCCTTCATTTTCCAGGGCTGTTTTCTTCCTAAAGAAACCCCTGCTCCTCTTTAAAGTCTTGTTTCCCTTCCCTGATTGAGATTCTATTGCTCTCCCTCCAGACATTTGTTAATCTCTTCAGTCAGGAGATAGTAACAGCATTAGCCAGTGACTTTTATCCCCCTTATCACCACACCTGTTTGCTGCTGGCACACTTTGTAGCTCAGAGAGCTGCAGGTTGCCCAAATTAGAAGGTGAATTTCATTGCTCCAGAGCTGCAGCACTCAAAACCAAAGAGGAGTTTGTTCAGTGAATATTTCATGTAAATCTCTGCCAGGAGAGCAGGTCTGGCAGCACCCTGGCACTCGCTGACCTCCTGCTGCAAAGGAGGATCAGTGATGAGGCCAAAGGTTGTATCCATGGAGGCAGACCTGATTTCACCAGAGAGGTTATTTGGATACACATCCAGGCCAGGAAATTGGGACAGGACAGTGTCAGCAACCTGTAATAACTGTTTCATGGAGCACTTGAGTCTGTGTGGTGGGAAATGCACTGGAGGATGTTCTCACTTGGAGGTTGGAAGTAGTTAATATAGGAAATAATCTTTGTTTCCTTAATGAAAGCCAACCTTGTGTGTTTCCTTTGTGTTGGAAAACTGTAGGTGGAGAGAGAATTGTGCTCTGCATCTGCTGAATTTGAAGATTTTGTGCTGCAGTTTATGGATAGGTGAGTGAGCTAAGGATAGGGGAAAGCTTTTCATGGAGAATTCTATAAAACTTTCCAGTTTCACTTACTAACTCTGCACTTATTTGGTTTATTTGTGTAGATGTTTTGGACTTATAGAGAGCAGCACATTAGAACAAACCAGAGAGGAGACTGAAACAGAAAAAATGACTCATTTGGAGAGTCTGGTGGAACTGGGTCTCTCTTCTACTTTCAGTACAATCCTTACCCAGTGTTCAAAGGATATCTTTAAGGTATGTGGAACTTGGGCTTTTTATCTCTTTTAGAAAACTTAATTCTGGGTTGACAGCAACTGGTGCATTCAAATCCTTCTTTCCTTTGTGAATGTGAATTTCCACATTTAACCAAGGGAAGGGCTGAGGGGGCAGCTTGAATTCGTGTCAGTTTGGTTCATGATTTTGTCTACATCCCTACAGAGCTCTCCTGCAAACTGATGATAAACACGAAAAGAAATCATTCCAATCATTTCTTGTATCCCTGTAACAGTTTAGGTTGTGGATTTCCCTGTCTTGATGATGCTGACCCACTCAAGCCCCTGATTTCCTTTTCTCTCCCCCTCCCTGCCTCTTCTTCAGCTGGGCCAAAGAGGCTGTTCAAGGAGCTGTGTGGTTAATGGGATCAGAAAAATTACCTGGATTAAAATAACTCAGAGGGAGAGGGTGGAGAAGCCAGATTATTACATGGATAGCTTCTTTTCCCTTCTTTCCCTTATTTCTGTTGAAATAAATATATACTTGGAGATGCCAGGTTTTGTACATTTTGAACATTGGCACTTGGGTATGATTTTTATTTGGAACCTTTTGGTAAATGCAAGTCTTAAGTTAATTCTTCATTGTCATTAAGTATTTAATTTGTATTTTCCTGTTTGTCCATTATTAAAGTATCCATGGGATCTACATTGTATATAGTTGAGCTTGCCTTGCAAGGTGTTGGATGGAAATAATCTGCTTTAAAACTACTTAAATAGTTGCTATTTAATTCCCTATTTACTTGTTAACTGAGGGATGTCTTGGCTTTCCTTCACTGTGACATGTGCAATAAGTTATCCTGTCATCAGCCTGTGACTTATTCCTGGAAAACATTTTCTGTGTAGTTTTTCAGAATTACTCTAAACTTATATTAGTCATCAAGAGTTAATCCACCTCCTCTCTTCCCAAAGAGAACATTTCAGGCTTTCCACAGAGCTGCTTTCTATGGTTCTCTAGTCTGATTTTTTTCCCTGTGTGGATTGTGGGTTTTTGGTTTAAAAAAGTACAAGGTTGTGTAGAGATAGTGCCTTCTTTGTAACATCAAACATTTGTTTTGATGGTTTTTTTTAAGCAGCCTCCATCTTTTTGTCGTCTTTTTTAGGTTGCCTTGGAGAAGGTTTTTAACTTTGCTGTTTCAAATATATTTGAGACAAGAGTTGCTGGTCGGATGGTTGCCGATATGTGCCGAGCTGCAGTAAAAGTGAGAGAAAATCCTCTTAACTCCACTCCCTCTTTAAAAAGAAAATAGCTAATGCTGCTGATTTTTCCTGTGTTATATCTGTATTTTTTTCATGTCAATACAGGTGACTCTTAATATTATGTCTTCTAAAATTGGCTTGTTGCATATAGCAATATTTCAGGAGGTTAATTCAGGCAGTATTCATCTTGCATTTATGTTAAATTTAGCTTTTATTGAAAATCATGCAGGCTGCCTGTAGGTTGAATTGGAGTTGGGATGCAATCTAGTCTTAGATGTTTATCAGTGTGTGTGCTGAGATGCCTTGGATATTTTGTTTTAAAATGGACTTTTTGTGATGCTGTTTGCAGTGCCGCCCTGAGGAGTCCTTGAAACTTTTTGTACCACATTGCTGCAATGTCATAACTCACCTCACAGGCAGTAAGTTTCTAACCTTTCCAGTGTTACTGGCTTGCTTTTGGGTTGGTTTTGGTTAAGCATAAAAAGAATATCTAAAACTTCTGGATGTTTTCCACAAGTTCATTTCAGCAATGGACAAATCCATTGTTCTCTCTAAAAAACCCAAAGTGACAATTGTGTAATTTCAAGGCCAAAATCTGTCTGGCTACAAGACCATGATTCCTTAAAAATGTGGCAGTTTGAAATGTCTGCAGACATTCCTGAATTTCAGGATGGTTCATCAGCTAAAGTGACTTTCAGCTGGACATGGGTGCAGTGTGAGTTGGAGGTTGGGAGTCAGGTTTTGGGATGGAAGAATCTGGATTTTGATGCAGCTTGTTTGGAAAACCTGGCTGCAGTGTGGTGACAGCAGTTCTTATCCCTTGTTTCTCTAGATGATGATGTGTTACATGATGAAGAACTAGATAAGGAGCTGCTCTGGAATCTTCAGCTTTTATCAGAGGTATTCCCAAAAATGTTCTTCCCATGCTTGTGTGTCACTGCATCCTGCTTAATCCTGCCCCTAAAAGGAGAAAAATATAAACTTTTGTTAAAGCAATGTAAATGTTGTGTGAATGGCACTGGAGAGCTTCTGGTTTTTACCTAAATTTGAATGCAACATGAGTGGCTGTTGTTTGAAGCAAATAAACACAGTGTTGTATGTGGGATGAAATTAAAGCAATTATTGAGGGGGAGTGAAAGAACAAGGATCAATGCAGGGAGAAACACAAGAAGCTTTTTGGTAAATAGAAATATTTTAAAGTTAATTTAAGAAAATACAGAAGTATTGCTAGAAAATTCAGGATGGGGTTGAGCAGATGGCATCACTGAAACTTTTCTAGCAGCTGTGACAACATCAGTTCAGTGGGACCTGGAGAATGGAGCCTGGCCTGTAGGAGAGTTGGGGGTAGGACAGTCGGGATGGATCTAGATGAGAGATCTCTGAAGGTCGTGGAACTTGGGGTTTATTGGAGAGGGCCTGGGTGCAGGGACCTTTTGGAACTTGGGGTTTATTACAAAGGGCCTGGGTGCAGGGGCCTTTTGGAACTTGGGGTTTATTGCAAAGGGCCTGAGTGCAGGGCCCTGCTGGGGTCTGCCAGCCACAGCTCAGAGCAGGCCCAAGAGAAGAGAGGGGTAGAGAGGATGAGAGGGTAAGAGAGTAAAAAAGGTAAGAGCACAAGGTTCCCGTTACAATACAATAAATCTTCTGTGTTGAATATTCTAATTCTCACTAACCAATCTAGTACAATATACAAATCCTATAGCATTTCCATACAGCCTATAGGAATCATTTCATTGCCTTACTGTGTTACATTTTAAACCCTAAAAGCTCCTCTTTGGACCCCTTTTGCTAAGCTGGTAGGGTGTGCTCTGACCCTTGGAGCTGCCTGCAGGCAGAGGGTGTTGTTTCATCAAAAGGGGATTATTTTCAGCCAGCCACACCATTGTTTTCCAGTTGTTCAGTAACTGAGGTATCTCAAAGCTTGCTTTCATTTCAATCTCGCTTACAGTTTCAATATTCTCAAAATCTTTTGCCAGACAATCATATTTATAAGGCATTCCTGTTTCATCTTCCCCAACACTGGCCCAGCTGGGCTGAGCAGGGTGACCTGTCCAGCCCTGCAGGAGCAGGCTGATGTTTGCAATGTCTCTCTGTGCCCCCAGATCACTCGAGTGGATGGCAAGAAGCTGCTACTGTACAGGGAGCAGTTTGGGAAGATACTGCAGCGCACCCTACACTTAACCTGTAAGCAGGGTTACATTCTGTCTTGTAACCTACTGCACCATCTTCTTCGTTCTGCTACACTTATCTACCCCACAGAGTACTGCAGTGTGCCAGGTGGCTTTGACAAGCCTCTTTCTGAATACTTTCCTATCAAGGCAAGGATTTTCATTTATTTAGGATTAGAGGATTTGACTTTTTGTTGGTTTGTTTTATTTTAAAAGCGCTCTATGGTTTTATTTGGAGATTTCTGGATGATGGTAGCAGCAATGGGAAGTGATGCTTTGGGCTTTGAAATAGAGAGCAAATGACAATTGATTTAAAGTATATTGGTAGCAAAACATGAATACTGACTGTTGTTTGAGTAGTTTTATAGTTTTGAGTAGTTTATATGACTTACTGGTGGTTTGTGATGTGTGTTTTTTACCATGATTGCATGATTACACTAAGTTAATACACAGCAAGGAGATGTGATGTTTTACAGGTCAGCAGAATGACAAATAAAGATTCTACCATGAGCTTGAGATAAAATGAAAGCAGAAGTGGCAATATTAAAAGTTACTGAAGCTGTCAGAAGTCATGTGCTGCTCTGCTGTTAAGACTTTGAGGTCAATTTATCAATATTCCACTTTAAAGACAGCAATTTCCAACTGGCTTGTTTCAATATAAACTGCATTTTGCTGAAAAGTGTTTTTACATAATTTCCAATTGGAGATAATCTCTTGTTCCTGAAAGCTAGCCCAGTTTTGTAACTGATGGAGACATCCATTTGGGCCAGTTAATCATTTAAAAACAAGCAAAAAATGTCCTAAATGCCAAGCACCAAAAACCCCCAACAAAACACACAAGTCAACAAACCCCAAAAAACTGACGATCACACAATCATTTTAAATTCCTCCTCTGAAACTGAAAAAGTTCACAATGACTTTGGTGTTCTCTATGGGAGTATGAAAAGTCTGAGTTATACTTAAGAATGTGTCTAAATTTATATCCAGTCAAAGGAATAATTAAGTTATATTTCAATTAGACCAGTGCAGTCCTTTTCCTTTTAGTGCTTTCAGAGATGTGTTATTTTCTAGGTATGTGTAGACATACATAGGATTGGGATTTCTGTTTGATTTTATGGTAATGGTGTTTTTCCTAGACTTGTCAGGATAACTACTTTACTTTATAGCAGTAATCAGTTCCCATATGTTTGGGATTTTTAAAATAATATTAAATGCTGGTTTTTAAAAAACACAATTCCAATAGCTTGATTAATAAGAAACATCATTATTTGCTGCAGGACTGGGGTAAGCCAGGTGACCTGTGGAACTTGGACATCCAGTGGCACGTTCCTTCATCTGAGGAAATAAACTTTGCTTTTTATTTGCTGGATACATTCCTGCAGCCTGAGCTCACCAGGCTGGAGCTCTATGCACTTGGAGAGCTGGAAATGTCCAGGTAGGATGGAGAAAGGTGCATGTAGCCATTCCTGGTAGTTCTTGCCAGTCACACAGGCAGTACAAAAACTGAGAGGACAATACTATCATGTTGCACTTTGATGCTATTTTAAGATTTCCAAAGCTCCTACTTCAGCTGAGATAGCATCAAGATTTCCTTCAAGTAACACAGGAAAGAAGTTGTTCACATTTTGCATTTTAATTTATCTTCAGACTGTAAAATATTCACTCCTAAAGCATTCCCTCATCCTTCCCATGGACTGAAGGAATTGTTTTGGCTTTGGGATAAGGAATTATTTCATAGGTTTTAGCTGAGATTTAAATAAAATTCTTCAAAGCATTTTTCACATTAGTTTATCTTACCTGCACAGATTTGAAATATAAAATCTCCCATGTTTTCCAGAAAATGAAATTAAATATTGGGTTTTGTAAGCAAATTAGGTTGTCTCATAAAAGCCCAGCTTGATTTCTGTAGTGCTTCTTCCTTTGTTTAGAACTGATGCAACTAAAACAAACCTTCCATAAAACTTCACAAAAAATAAATGGTTTGTCATTTGTGTATTTTCAAGCAATTAACAGATCAGTAACCAGGTTTTCCTCTTTGTTTAAGAGATGATGTGCAGCAGTGTCTTGCCATTGTGCACAACTGCCTGATTGGCTCTGGGAACATTCTGCCTCCTCTCAAAGGAGAAAAGGTGGCTCATCTGTAAGTAACATTTATATTTTATCCCAAACATTCTCAGTGATTATTTTCCTTCATGCTGGAACTCCTTTTAGTGCTTTCTTACTGCTGTTGTCACACAACTGCTGCTAGAAGCTTGCTTTAGGGAGCACTCATAGTAAATACCAAGATCCAGAAAATTCACTTGTGTCAGGAAAGGACTCCAACTCTCCTGTCCTTCCCTACAGCAGGGAACCCTGTGTGTTTTAGTGAGTGTGTTCACAGGTTTGGCAGAGACCAAATTCCTGCCTGTTTAATAGAACTGATGGGGTTCTTTTAACTGGAAAATCAAAATTCTGGGTTCAGGATGTCTTTATGGTATTCCTGCCTCTGACAAAGTCTGACCCAAAGGGTCAGACCATTAAATGGTTAGTTTAATTAAATTAATCCATTAAATTAACCATGAAATGGTTAATTTATAAATGTGAGGACTAAGACACACTATGACTAAATCCAGAAGTCAGTGTGCTACAGCCATAAAATTTAACTTGTTAAAATTAATTAAATGCCAGTGAAATGCACATACCTCATTATTTGTGTCATGTGTAGTAATACTTAATTCATTTTCATGCAGGGTCCCAAGTCTGGTGTCTTTAGAAGAGACAAAGCTGTACACAGGTGTTGAATATGGTGAGTAGATCCCTGTCTGTTCAGGCAGGCTCTAAGTGCTGCTGGGTTTTTTGGTTTTGTTTTGGTTTTTGGGGTTTTTTGTTTTGTTTTTGGGTTGGGTTGTTTTTGGGGTTTTTTTGGTAAAAACAATGAGTTCTTTTGGAGACCATAATTTTGATTCTTCTCATCCTAGAAATGGGTTTTTATGAGCACCACCAGAGTTCTGTGTACACAGTTTCATTTTCAGCAGTGATACACGAGATACATATCTGGCTGGGGAGGGGAGCTCTGCATGTTTCTCAATTCCCATAGGCTAAATGAACTGCCTGAATTTTAGAAATAAAACTGGCTGTCAAGGCAGATAAAGGAGGTTGTGTAGCTATAAAACCCAAGCAGCTGAGGTGATAAACTGATGAGAGCCATGCCCTTATAAAAATAACCATTTGTTACATCTAATAGTCCATACTGTAGTTCTGAATAGTCTGCTATGGCTTTCCACAATAAATTGCTTTTTATGCTGTATGATTAACAGAAAATGTTTTGTTTTCTTTTAGATTTATCCAGGGAGAATTACAGAGAAACAATTGCAAGGGTTACAAGGAAATTGCTGCGTAAGTTTGACCACTCTTGGAACTACAACCAACTCTGTCATACTTCAGTATGATTTTATAGATGAGGAAATTGTATTTGTTTACTTTGCCTGAAATTCTGAAAGTTAAGCTTTGCAGAAACAAAATCATTGCTAATTTTTAAAGCTCTTTTCCTGTCTGATTATACATTTCATTTCTCCCAATTGTAGGTTACATTCTTGATAATTCAGAAGATGATACCAAGTCATTGTTTCTAATAATAAAGGTATGTTTTACATTTGTAAAACTTAAAGCCAGATAACTTGTTTTGCAAAACAATCACTCTTATCCTCTCTTTCTTTCCACAGATTATCAGTGATGTTTTGCAGTTCCAAGGGTCTCACAAGCATGAGTTTGATTCACGATGGAAAAGCTTCAATTTAGTGAAAAAATCAATGGAGAACAGGGTCAGTGACTTGGCTTTGTGAAGCTTTGGTTCCTGATTTGCAGATCTGACCCTGAAATTTAACCCAAGGATGCCTTTTTTTACAGCTTCAAGGAAAGAAACAGCACATCAGAGCCTTGCTGATCGACAGGGTTATGCTGCAGCATGAGGTAATTCTTCCCCTTCAATCCCCACTAATTTGCTTGAAAAGCTGCTTTGCATAGTTAGCTAAATGTCATCATAACAATATTCCTGCACTGGTGTTTTTATATGTGTGAAATGTAAAAACAATCTGTCCTTTCTTTGTGCTTCCCATGGATTCAGCTGAGAACTCTGACGATGGAAGGCTGTGAATACAAAACTTCCCACCAGGAGATGATCAGAGACCTTCTGTGTTTGTCCACGAGTTCTTATGGGCAGGTGAGGAGCAGCCCCTTTTAAACTGAGTAAACTGAGACCCTTTTAAATTTATGGAGTATTTTGTTGGTCTCTGCAAGTGATTCTACATCCTAAATCTGTTGTTCTGGCTGTTTGCTTTTCAAATGTGCTTAAAAACACCTCGTTTCTGGCAACATAGAGAATCTTCTGTATCTTTGTAGTTGTTCTCATGTAAATGCCAGAAACAAAATTAGGATTTTTATAAACAGGGTGGGGTGTTTACAACCTTTCACAAATAATTTTGTTTCTGTGTACAAATACATGATAAAAACTTTATGCATAAATAACTGAAATGGATGAGGATGTTACTTTCATCTAGTAAATTTTTTTGTTTCAGGTCAGAAGTAAAGCTCAGCAAGCATTCTTCACAGCTCTGGGAACCTACAATTTCTGTTGCAGAGATATCATTCCCTTAGTTCTGGAATTCCTGCGTCCTGATCGGCAAGATGTCACTCAGAAGCAATTTAAAGTACTGCCTCATTAACTTGGTTTTGGGCTGTCTTTTGAAAGTGTTTAGATGAGAATTTTTAATGGGGAAAGTGGGATTTGCTTGTTTATCAGCATGACTGCTATTTTCATGGCTAACAGGCATGACTGGTGGAAGGAATTATTTGCATTAGATGTATTTTCAAGAGAAATATTGTGTTAAAATATGTTCCCTGTGTGCTCAGGTATTACCAAAATGTGAGTTAGCTCCTATTTTTAAGTTATGGAATGGAAATTGAGAAGCTGTAGTCAAGGTGAAGCAGTTGTGAATCATCTTCTCTAACATAATTGAGAAATCAGGCAGCCAATCTGTGGATAAATTAATTGGCAGGGCTTCCAATCTCATTAAATGAAGAGGACTCTGTCAAATTACTGAAGATTTTGCACTGTGAGGCTGAATGTTTATGGACATTTTCATGATTTGGTAGCTGAATTTTTATTCTGTGTGGGTGTGTGTGTTGATCTCACAGATGAGCTGAGTTTAACCTTCCCAAACCCCATCCTCCATCCCACAGGGTGCCTTATATTGTCTGCTTGGGAACCACAGCGGGGTCTGCTTGGCCAACCTGCACGACTGGGACTGTATAGCACAGACATGGCCAGCAATTGTCTCTTCTGGGCTTAGCAAAGCCATGTCCTTGGAAAAACCATCCATTGTCAGACTCTTTGATGACCTGGCAGAGAAAATCCATCGGCAGTATGAAACCATTGGGCTGGATTTTGCAGTGAGTAAACAATTCCTTGGTGTTCAGGCTTGTCTGTATGGACAAGGAAATTCTGTACTCTGCTGATTCTAAAGCAGAGACATTAAAAACTTGTAAGTTCAAGTCCCAAATCTTTGCCCTGTCCATCAACAGGTTCCAGAGAAGTGCATGGAGGTGGCTGTTCTGCTGCAGAAGTCAGGAGAGCCAAATTCAGAGTTCCCAGCTCTGGGATCAGAGGAAATTCAGTTGGGAATTCAGCGACAGAAGGAGAAGAATGCTGAGGCTCTGAGGTGAGTTCAGCTTCCTTGAACTGCACATTAAATGTCATCATCCAAAGTGGCTAAACTGAAAAATGCAGCCCAACAATCCCTGGACATTCTGGATCTTTTCTCCACACTTGTATCTGCTCGTTGCCTCTTCCTTTTTACCTTCACACACCTTTTGTTGAGGAACTTCTCTATTTTTGACTGGATCTCTCAGTACCATGTGATTGATAACTCCCTCTCTTTCAGGAACTATGAAAATTTGGTCAACATGCTGCTGGACTGTGTGGAACAGAGAAATCTGTAAGTCTCCCTTTTTTGTGCATAAAAGTGGTTTTTTGGGGTGGATTGGAGGTGGTTGCATGGATCAGTATCCAGGAGGACAGTTACCATGGTCTTGGACTTATTTGCACTGGGAGCTTGATTTGTTAATATAAAACATCATCACATCTTGTAGTTCAGCTTTTTCCTTAATTAATCTGGCCTGTTACTGAGGTTTTTAATATTTTTTTTAATTTAAAAAGCTCTGATTCTGTCTGTAATACTGTCATCAGAATAGATTCTAATTGTTCCCATAGTATCTGTGTTAAAAAACTTGTAAAATAATATCCCTATAGGTATTTTATATTTTACCACCTGTGTGTTCCCAGAACAGTGGAGGTTTCCCAAAATGAGTTAAGCTCATTGATTACAGCAGTGCCGTTAATTTATGTATTTCCGTAATCTTAACGCGTGTAATGATTTCTGAGTAAAACCAGTGCATAAACTTTGTTATTTACACTCTGTTTTAAATATTTGGGGTTTTTTCAGGCCCTGGAAGTTTGAACACATAAGCATTGGCTTCCTGTCCCTGCTCCTGAGGGATGACAGGATCCTGCCCCCCCGTGCCATCAAATTCTTCGTGCAGTGTCTCAACCACGACGCCATCGTGGTCCGCAAGGTGAGCCCAGGAGAAGGATTTCCCCTGGCTCTGCAGCTCTTTGGGCTTTACATCAACTGCTCATGGGGGTTTTGCTGGGATAAAACACAAAAACTGAGGTGGAACTCCCTCCTCCCCCTTCCAGCCACGCACGTGTACAAAATTCCCAGTCCAAGAAATGGCAATCTTGGCAGTGCTGCAGCGTGACATGTGTAAATCTGTAAACTGTGAAGATGTGGGATGGGCTGAGTCCTTATTTATTTCAGAGTTCTTTTGCAGAATTTCTTTTGCAGATGGCTGCTTTTCCCACCTGCAGTTTGTTATTTGAAGGGAGCCATCAATGTATTTTTTTGTTCTGTTGCTGCCTCAGTGAGGCTCAAAACAAACCTTCTTTCCCCCAAAAAAAATTATTGAAACAATATTAAATTCAAATTATTAACACAAAATTATTAGTGAGAGTTTTCTGGCCTGTAAAGTAATTAATGTCCTGTATCCCCTGAAATAACCAGGATTATTTCCTTAATATTATCCAGGATTATTTCCTTATTTCCTTCCAGCATTCAGTGGTTTTTTAGGGATGATGAGCCACATCCTTCTGAGGGAAATGTATGGAATGAATACATTAATGCCCATTTTTTACTTTTCTTTAGGTGGCCATCTCAGCTGTGGCTGGGATTCTTAAGCAGCTTAAGAGACCACACAAGAAAGTGCCCATCTGCCCCTACGAAATAAGTAGGTTTTATTTAATATAAGACATATCTTACATTTATCCTAAAATGCTTTTCAAAGCTTTTCTGGTTAAATTAAACATAAAATCAGGATCTTTTCTCCCTGGTTGTTAATGTTCTAAGCAAATAGCTAAATATGATCAGGAGTAGTATAATTGGTAATTTCTCAGTTTGGGTTTTTTTTTACTTTTGGGGATTATTTCCTCTCTGAAAACCTTGTCATTTGTGAGAACAACTTGTATGACTACTTTTGAATTTTGATGTATTTTTATGCATGTTAATTTTGATTTTCTTCTTGGATCAGGTGGGACCCTGAAGCCTTCCAGCATCCAGGCTGGTGACAGAGCTGACAACCAGTGGCTGCACTACAACAGCCAGAGCCTACCAAAGACCAAGGAGGCCTGGGAGTCCTGCTGTTTTGTGGAGAAAACACACTGGGGATATTACACCTGGCCCCAGTGAGTGGCATTAGCATTGAGGTGGAGCTGGGAGAGTCAGCAGGAAATAAAATCCTGCTTTATTATGATTTTTAGTTTTCCTTAGAGATATGTATTTAACTTGATTGAACAAAAAAAAAAAAAAAAAAAAAAAAAAAAAAAAAATTTTTCCTTTGTGCTTCTTGCTTGTTGTACCATTTTGGAGTGGGTTTGTTTTGGTTGGTTTGGGGCTTTTTGTTTATTGTTTCTCTTCTACCCATTTCTCTCTATATGGGCTGTAGGCACAAATTCCACATGGCTGTTAAACTGCTGCTGTTAAAATGAAATATTCATATTGGAAATTAGATACATGTAGAGTATTCTATCCCTAATAATTCTAGATTGCTTCTATAGCAAAACCTTTAATAACAAACTTTATTCTGTTGTAAATTTTCTTCTTTAAATTTCAGTCTTTTGGAGTTGAGGATAAGTTCTACTTAATATTGAGAACATACACTAGCACATGTTGTTGCTTTCTATTTTTATTTTTTATTTTAGCTTTTTATTAATTATCTTTTGTTTTTAATATTCAGAACTATGACAGTTTATGCTCCAGCTGAGCAGCAACCAAAGCTTGGACGAAGGAGAGATGAGCTGACAGAGGTAAAAGTTGCAAGTTTGTGTATTTTTTTAATAGTACTTCTCCTTTCTTCTCTTAAGATTAATGTGGAGACCCCCACAAGATGCTTTTAATTGTATTTTTCTAATTCTTATTGTATCAGTATACCAGAAAGAGTTGTTATTTTAATGTATTGCTGCTTTTCTCTGAGAAATCATGAAATAATTGTATTAATGAGCACTTTCAAATAATGATCAGACTTGAAAACAAAGTCATTAATGACAGTGGGAAGGAATAATTTTTAGGGGTTGTGGTAATTCCCTACAAAATGAAAGGGGAAATGGATAAGCAAAACATTTCTTTCCTTGAGAATGCAAATGAAACATGGGACTTGTAAAGACTGGGGTATCACTGTGAGATGCAAACACCTCAAATCTAATCCTTTATTTTTCTTCTTATTACAGGAGGAACAAATTATATATGATCACTTTTCTGATCCCAAGTTTGTTGAGCAGTTAATAAAATTTTTGTCTTTAGAAGACAGAAAGGGAAAGGACAAATTTAATCCTCGCAGATTTTGCCTCTTCAAGGTAAGGAGAGTTCAATCACTAAATTGCTCTCATTTTCTAGACAATTCCCAGAGCATGGAAAAGCCAAAGACTTCTGGGCTCATACTGTTGCAAAACATTGATTTTTAAAGCTGCTCTGGGTAATTCTATTAATCCTCTCTTCTGATTAACTGCTTAGGGAAACATATTTAGAGTATTGTAATGGTCTGAAGGACACTGGTGTATAATGCTCTTAAAAAAAGCAAAGTAATTTCACTTTCTGCACATTCAAACTCAAATGTTTGACAATTCTATGATGTTCTTGGGAAGACAGTGTTTTAGACAGATGCTGAAGACCCTTTCCCCTCTTGTTTTCCAGGGCCTTTTCAGAAACTTTGATGATGCCTTTTTGCCAGTTCTTCAGCCCCACTTGGAGCAACTGGTTGCAGACTCCCATGAAAGCACCCAGAGATGTCTGGCTGAAATCATAGCTGGCCTCATAAGAGGCTCTAAACACTGGACCTTTGAGAAGGTGCTGGAGCAGTATTTTTGAGTCATTCTTGGAATTTAAGCAGTAATTTTGAATTATTAACTCAATTAGAAGTTGAGGTCTTGATTGCCAAACTCGGAGCACAAGTCGTTGCTTGGTTTGCTGCCTGTTCTGGCCAGGTGTTTGGAAAATGCTCCAGTATTAAAACTGGGAACAGTTTGGTGTTAAAGAGATTGCAAAGCTGATGGTGTTTGTAATTTCCAATAGGAATAAATGATTATGTCCTCCTTGGACTGCTAAATATTCATTTAATTCAGGCCTCGTTGTCTGTGCCAAAAAAAATCCTGGGAGAATCAGTACAAAAATAAAGAAGACATTTTAATATCTTGGCTGGGTTTGAGATCCTTATGTGGTAAAATCTTGTCTCTTGTGTTTTTGCTGGGCAGGTGGAAAAACTTTGGAACCTTCTGTGTCCATTGCTTCGAACAGCTTTATCCAACATCACAGTGGAAACATACAACGACTGGGGCACCTGCATTGCCACCTCCTGTGTAAGTATCCCATTTTTTGTCTTCTAAAGCTGGTTCCACTGTGGATTAACATTCCTGCAGTGAGCTGGGAGCTGTGGTGCTGGGCAGCAGGGTCAGTGATAGGTCACAAATATCTTGGGCCAATAATTATTTCACATCTCTCAGCAGAACTCATTGTAGCTTGTCAGTCAGAACCCTGATTAGCAAAATTCAGGCATGGTTGTTCAGATATCTCAAAAATGAAGCTAAAAATCCTTCTATTTTGATTGTATTTAACAATTAATTATAACTGTGTATAGTTTTATTGGGTTTTTCTTCTATTGAGACTCATTGTGAAAGCATCCTAAATATTGCCCTTATTTAATAAATAAATCCAGAGGATGCAAAAAAAAATATCTCTGTCAAAACTTTCCTTGTTTATACCTTATTTTATACATTATTTACATGTTCAATCCCCCTCATTTACTTACATCTCTGTTCCCTGTTCTTTTCCAGGAGAGCAGAGATCCTAGGAAACTGCACTGGTTATTTGAATTGCTGCTGGAATCTCCACTGAGTGGTGAAGGAGGATCATTTGTAGATGCCTGGTAAAATGAATTTGAACTGTTTTATTGTGCTGAATAGAGTAGGAAATACAGGCTGGATAAGCTGGATTGAGAGGATGCTGTGCCAGCTGCCTTGTAGGGGAGGAAAACAAAGGCAATGCTTTCCACTCAGCTTTCCCCACACAATGGCAGACTCTTCATGATAATATTTTTAATATAATTCAATTAAGAGGATGGGAAGGTTTGGGGCTGGCAGAGCAGCAGTTCTGTTGTTTCACTGGGCAATTTTTACCCATCTTTGCTCACTGAAGAACACTCTGGTGCACTGACACCCTTGTGCACTTTCCCAAACAAAGCCTGGAGGGGGCTGGGGAAGGAGGAATGTTCTGTATGATTAAAAATGAGCTGCTCTCATTCCCAGCCGCCTTTATGTGCTGCAAGGGGGCCTTGCCCAGCAGGAGTGGAGAGTGCCAGAGCTGCTGCACAGGCTGCTCAAGTACCTGGAGCCCAAACTCACCCAGGTCTACAAGAACGTCCGAGAGAGGATAGGAAGGTCAGTGTTGTCTGCTGCAGTTCTTGTTGGGTTTTAAATCTTCATTTTATTTGGGTAGTTAGGTAGCTAAGTAATTAACCTGAAATGTATTAATGCTACTGTAATAAAAATCAGATATATAATTTAAGAGGCTTGCTTCAGAAGTTCCAGATGACTTCTCTATATTTGTCTTTCCATAGAATGTTCATCTTTTCATTTGTCTATTTTGAATGTTTTTGATTGGGAGGGACTTTAAAGCCCATCCAGTCCCACCCCTTACCATGGGCAGGGACATTTTCCACTAACTCAGGTTGCTCCAAGCCCTGTCCAGCCTGGCCTTGGACACTTCCAGGGATCCAGGGGCAGCCGCAGCTTCTCTGGGTGAGCTGTGCCAGGGCCTCACTAATTTCTTGTCTATGTTTATGTTTGACATCTCTAAAGCTCTTAGAAGAGACATTTAGTTGTAAATAACTTTGAATTGAAGATGAGAGGAAATTTTCTCTAAGTATTAACCTCAAAGGTCACTCAATTGATCATGGATCATTTGGAGTTCACAGGTCACTGTTCTCTGGACAAGAGTCGTGCTCACTGTGTGTTCCTGCTGGCTTTGTTTGTTTTTTTAGTGTGTTGACCTACATATTCATGATAGATGTTTCCTTGCCAAACACTGCTGCAACTAAATCTCCTCGTGTCCATGAATTTACTACCCGGATACTTGAAAACCTCAAACCCCTCATGGAAGCAGATGAAGAAATCCAGAATCATGTCATGGAAGAGAATGGAGTCGGCGAACAAGACGAGAGAACTCAGGGCATTAAACTCTTGAAAACCAGTGAGTTAAGGAGCTCAAGGAATGGGGGGATGTTTTAGCACATGGTGATTGAGGTCTGCAGATTGTGTAGCAGAGTTGTTAATATTTTTCTTCTTGATCAGTGATAGTTTCTCTTTATTCACACAGTTCTGAAGTGGTTGATGGCGAGTGCAGGACGTTCTTTCTCTACGGCAGTCACAGAGCAACTCCAGCTGTTACCTTTGTTTTTCAAGGTACATCCTTTAATTTCTCCTTTATTGGTTATGTTTGATCAAAGAAGGATTGTATAAATAAACTGAAGTTATTTTATTTATATATATTTATAATATTCCAAGGCCAGGTTACATGTGGCATTGAACAACCAGCCTTAGTGGAAGGTGCCCCTGCCCATGGCAGGGGGGTAGAGTTGGATCACCCTTCCAACCCAAACCATTTCAGGATTCTTTAAGGGACCTATAGTTACTTTTCTCTGTTTCTTAACTACACAATTATTTCTAAGCAGCTCTTGTTGTTCCTTTGATTCTTGTATTCTTTGAATCTGTGTCATCCAGTCTTACGTCTCTGAAATAATCCATACTTGTGTGCCCAAAGTGCACAAACATCAATAAATTACCCCACAGTAATCTATGTGACCATAAAATAAAAGTCTATTGAAGTGAAAGTGACCTTTGTAAAGCTTTGTCTCAGTTTTGGACCTGGTTATAAAATATGAACTTAATTTGGTTGGATACCAAGAGAAAGCAATGGGAAGCCAACATCCCACCAGGATATCTTGATCATTTACTGAGAATATTTAATGTCATATTGATTGTTTTTCCCAGCTAACCTAATCTTTCAGCATTATATTGAATGTATTTTTCCTAGACAACTGCCCTTTCATAAGATTACCCTTGTTTTGAGGATTTTGCTGTCACCAGTGCTTATTTACTAACAGGGCTTTATTCCCTCCCTGCTCTGATTTAGATTGCACCTGTGGAGAACGACAACAGCTATGATGAGCTCAAAAGAGATGCTAAGATGTGTTTGTCCTTGATGTCTCAGGGTTTGCTGTATCCTCAGCAAGTGCCTTTGGTACTTCAGGTGCTAAAACAAGTGAGTGTGGTCTAAACAGCTTAAAGCTTCTTCTCATCTCATGCATCCTCTGCTTTTTATTTAAGAGTTTGCAGTATGATTCTAAGCAAATCAAATACTGATTTAGATCTGAAAGATTTTATTTAAAGTGTTTTAAAACACTTAGTAAGTGTATCTTGTTTAATATTTTAGCCACTTTTGATAACAGATGGAATAGCATTTTGATATATTAACATTTGGTTCAGTAGTGGATCACTTTGTCTCCTCATGAACATAACAGTTAAAAATCCAGTTTCAGAATGAGTCTTCAGCTAAAGAACTGCTCTTGAATCTGATTTTTTAAGGGTTTTACAATATATTTCTGTTGAACAATCTGCTTTGGAAGTGAAACCTGTGAAAATTATTCCCTAAGTAATAACTGCCTACTTTGGAGATAAAAGGTCAACGAAACAAAATTACCTGAATAAAGGAAGTTCTTTGCAACTGCCCCCAGAAGCTTTTTTCTTAAATATTGTTCACTTTCCATCAGGGGCCTGCTTTCTTTGACATTTTTGCCTTCTCACTCTGATTTATTCACTGCAGACAGCAAAAAGCAATTCTTGGCATGCCCGATACACCATCCTAACCTACCTCCAGACCATGGTGTTCTACAATCTCTTCATCTTCCTCAACAACAGCGAGGCAGTCAATGACATCAGGTGGTTGGTGATAAAACTCCTGGAAGATGAACAGCTTGAGGCAAGTGATCCCTTCTCTGCACTGCTTTCACATCACTGTTTCTTGCCTTTGTCAAAGTTTTATGGAAAAGCTGACAGGGAAATTAATTCAGGAGGTATTTCTAGCTCAGCATTCTTCCTGCTTTGAAAATGAGCTTTATAGGATTTGTTTCTTTCATATTCATGCCAGGAAAACAGTTGATAATAAAATATTCCATTAGTGATTTTTTTAAAGTTCACTGCTTTCACTTTTTCACAGAAGGGTGCATTGCTTAGAGCTTGGTTTCGGTGCATGAAATAGGGATATTATTAATTCCACTATAAATGTGTGTTGGTAGAAAATTCAACATCCAAGGTCTAATCCCTTCCTGTGTGAAAAGTGTGTAAAACCACCATTTATTACTCTGTAGGTCTGCCTCACCTCATATTAATGACAAAAATACTCTTTATATTTCCATCAAGAACTACCTAGAACTGAGGGCCTTGCATTAAATTATGTGAATTTAAGTCATGTTTAAGCAAAGTGAAGAATCTTTAGTGTTAACCTCCTGCCTGGCCTATCTCCCCTGCACCATCATTTTCCCTGGTGTTTGTGCAGTTGCTAAATATCAATGAAATCCTACTTTTGGATGCTTTTTATCCTTCTAGAAGAAAGATTCTGCATCACCTTGTAATCCTACAGAAGTTGTTTGTCAGAACACTTACCTCATAATCTCACACCATTTTGAAAAATACCTTTTATTCACTTGAATGCAATTTATTGAGTTACTTTAAATGTACCAAATTATCTCTCTGCACAGCAGAGGTGCAAATCCAAAAAGCCTACCTGTGTTCATAACCACTCTGGATCATGCTGTTGCCATGGAAGCTTTCACTTTTCTCTGAAAAGTAATCTTGTTCTTTCTTGGTAATAACTGACAAGATGCAGTATCCTGCTGAGTAATTCCTGTGTAGTTTTTGGATGCTGGATTTTTAAGATGAGAATTGTTAGCTTTGACTAGAATTTGATGTCTTTGCTCTGTAGAATTGAGATTTTGGTTCTTGGATTTTAAGATACTTTTATTTTTTAGATTATTTTGATACCAAGGGCCAGACCTGATGATGATTGTTTTAATATGCACAGCACTCAGTGTCTTGATAAGCATTTTTCATATTGCACTGCAGTTTTACAGGAATGAGAGTGTTTTCTCTCTGTTTAAGTAGCTCCTTGCAACTTCTTCAGTTGGGTTTGGCTCATGCTGTTGACTGGTTTTGTTGTGATATGGCTGCATTTTTATAGACAGTGATCAGTCCCTTCTGACCAAAAAGAACCCATGGGTGATGGAGAGATTCCTCTTGTTTTTATATTCTGTATTTCACCACGAGTGTGATCATTTATAAATTATTTAGTGCCAGAGGTGGTGAGTGATCAGCTCCTTGGTGAATGATTTTAAAGGCTTTGCTTCCAGGTGCTCCTCACAGCAAAGTGTTCCTTCTAGCTGGGTGATTAATTTAGAAATTAAAGTGGTTGTAATACAGGGAGCAGGGATGTAAATGAGCCCAGCTCTCCTGAGAGCTCGCTCACTTCCCAGCCGAGCTGCTTTGTGTCTGGCTCTTGTATTAACACATCACATCTCATTTAATAGCTCAGCTCTTCAGGGACTCACAATCTGCTGATAAACAGCACTGCCAGCCTCTCACCTCATCCTTCCTCCTCCACTGGCAGCAAAGTAGATCACGTTAGAATAGTACCTTGTAGAAATGTAAATGGAATGGGTCAGAGTCTCAAGAGCTGATTTCAACTTCCTCTGTTTAATTATGGCAGCTCTTGCAGCTGTACTTATGGCTTTGTGAGGCTCAGAACATCATGTTCAAGGACATAATTTATTATTATAATCTGCTGCATTGGATTCAGAGCAGGTGTTTGTGCTCCACAGAGACAAGTGTTCTGTTTGCAGTTACCTGTGACAGAATGTACCTATCAAAAATCTGATGGCAGCATCTCAACCAGTTGATTTGGTTTGCAGGTTTGTAAACGTTGGGAGGCTTTTGTCAGAATGTAATTATGGAAAGTGGGAGTGAGTTTTGGAGGGACTCCCAAGTTAAATACAGTTTTACACATCTATAACTTCCTGGCCTTGGGAGATTTGAGGAGATGAGAGAAATTAGTAATACTGATGGATTAGTCACTTGTTTTTAAAAGCAAGGATGAGTTGTCTCTACTTGGAATTCACTAACAAGGTGCTGTGGCTTGTTTAAAAAGAATGGAAAAGGAGATCTGCATTTTGAATGGCTTGGCAATTAGATGAAAGCTAAGTTTAGTCTTGTTCTTTGGTGTTTCTATGTTATCCTTAAGAATGTTTTTCCAACCTGGGTTTCTGGTTTTATTCATGTAGTGCAGAGATCTGGTACTTGAGACAAGGAAGTCTGTCATGCTGGAGCATTAGAGAACTGAGTTGTTGATAGTAAAGTTCATTTTGTTGCTTATTAATCCAGCATCTGTTGTGTCTTTCAAAGAACATTTGTGCTATGGGTAGAACAGATTCAGCTGAGTCTCTGGAACATTCCTCCTGCCTTTTCTTGGAAAAGCTCTTTGGAAAGGCTTAGGAGAAAAACTAAATGCTTTTGAATAAAGCCCACTTTAAAACTGATGTCAAGGCAGAGCCTGTTAGGAATTTTGTGAAGCAGGTTGATTATTTGGTCTCAGTCAATGTTTGTTTATAAACTTTCTAAAGCTCTTCTGTTGACAATGGAGTTAAATTATGTTATTTCCTTGAGTAGCAGGTCACTTCATGGCAAATTCTGTGACAGTAGTTCTGTATTACAGCAGAGCATGTTTATTCATTTTAAAGAGCCATCTAATAAACTACCAACAGCAGGATAATATTTTAAGGGTTTTGCTGAGCAAGATTTGCACACTGGGGTTAGTGGGGTGTGCTTGGAAGAGCAGTAATGGCATAAATAAATGAATGAATGGTGTTGTGTCCCACGTGTGGCCAGGTGAGGGAGATGGCAGCCACCACCCTCAGCGGGCTCCTGCAGTGCAACTTCCTCACCATGGACGGGCCCATGCAGACCCACTTCGAGCAGCTCTGCAAGATGAGGCTCCCCAAGAAAAGGAAGAGGGACCTGGCCTCAGTGGGGGACACAATTCCTTCAGGGGGTAAGAAAGCAGCTCAGGAAGAAAATCAGTGGTTTGGGTAACACAGACTGCCATAGAATTTGATTTGCAATGTTGATTGTAAGAATGCACAGCAAAGGCAAATATTTTCATTATGTATTTCTGTGTTAAATTAATTTCTTACTCTTTTAGAATTAACATTAAAGAGGTTTTGCCAGTTTCCAGTTCACAGATGATGTGGGATACCAAGTTCCTCAATAAATAAAGTCACAACATAGTTTCACTTCTTGCCCACCTTACTTCTGTAAGTTCATGTTAGAAGTGGGGTTTTTTTATTCTAAAAAAACCAAACGACAAACTCAAAGCAACCAACCAAAAAATAAACCAGAACAAAAACCCACTTAGTTAACCTTGATTTGGAACTTTGTCTTCTGCCTGGGCATTAAATGCATCTGAGTCACAGTCATTTGACCCACAAGTTTGCTTTCCATATTGTCCAGTAGTTCTGGGATTTGAGAAAACACTCTGAATGCAGAAAGAGGGAATGTGGAGATCTCATTCATGAGTTATTCATGAGTTTCTTTGAGAGAGGGAAGCTCATTTGAAATGTTCATAAAGTGTCCGGCAGCTGCAGATTGATTCCTATTGGAACGAGATGTAAAAAATTAAAGATACAAGAACGAATCTGGGATTCTGAGTAAGGAAGCAGAACCAATCTGGAGGTCCATGAGTTCATGTCTGAAGGAGTTTCTGGATTTTTGCAGAAGTGGAGGTCTCTGCAGTGCCAGGGGTTTGTTGCTGATTGTCTTTAACTGTTTTGCAGACCTGGTGAAGCGCCACGCCGGCGTGCTGGGGCTCAGCGCCTGCATCCTGTCCAGTCCCTACGATGTGCCCACCTGGATGCCACAGCTCCTCATGGATCTCAGTGCCCACCTCAATGATCCCCAGCCTATTGAGGTACAAATACAGCAGCTCTCAATCAACAGAACAGAACTGAATACCTGTGACTCATTCTTAGTTCTCTTTTCCTAGGAAAGCATAGGAACCTATTAAGAAATTTAATTTCTGCTGCTTTTTACTAAATGACTCCTAATAGTTTTAAAGCATGACCTGCTTTTAAGTACTTTTTGTGGTAGATCTGTCCTTGCTTTCAAATTTAAAGCATTAAACTGAAAGCTGCAAGAGCTGTATTTATAATGAGGAAGTGGGCTTTTTTCATTAAAGATGTCCCTTTTGTGCATGCCATTCTAGGAAACATCAACCTGAACCAAAACATCAGTCTGGAATTTTTAAAATGAAGTGTTATGAGCTGCCCTAGAAATAAGTTTTTTTAAAAAATCATGGCCTTTAACTCTTATTGTTTTGCCCTGTCTGTTGGGTTTTATTGACTGTGGCTGTTTTAGCCAGAGGAGTGAGATGAACAATTCCTTTGAGTTCTCAGACCAAAACGACCCTTTTGAAACAGCCAAGAAAAAGGCAGTGGGAGAAAAGCACTTGGCTTTTATTTTATAAGAATCACTGAATGTTTCCCAGCTCAAAATTATAGGCCCAGGAACCCTTTTTATAAGAATGTTGGAGTCACCACCCTGGCCAAAAGACTAACCAGAACTGTGAAAATTTAATCATGGGCTGAATTCCCCAGAGCCCTCCTGTCCTCTGGGTCTGCTCCAAGCCTTGGTGGCACTGAGCAGTTGTGTTTGCTGTGTCCAACGTTGGTTTTGGTGTGGAGCTGGGGTCCCTGGCTGACAGAGCTCCCTCCCACTTGTGCTGGCAGATGACGGTGAAGAAGACGCTGTCCAATTTCCGGAGGACCCACCACGACAACTGGCAGGAGCACAAGCAGCAGTTCACAGATGACCAGCTCCTGGTGCTCACTGACCTCCTGGTTTCACCCTGCTATTATGCATAGGTGGGTCAGCTGGTGGCTTTTGCCATAAGCTTCACTCTTAGGAATTCTGCTCCAGAGGCAGGAAAAATCCTTAACCACAGGGAAAATGCTGCAGCCAAATTTCTGGTCCTTTGCATCTTCCAGTGGTTTTGGTCAGATTTATTTTGGTTATATATTTTAAATATTGCCCATCTTTCTGTGCATCCCTGTGCTTTGCTGAGACATTTACACTTCTTTCCTTGAATATTGATGTTCCTTTTCTCCATTTTCTGCCAGTTGGCTGCCTTTTAAATGCCTGGCAGTGCCCCTAAAGTGCTGCTTTGTACTTCTGATGCCTCTGAGGACTTTACACCACCCAGTCCAGGCTATCACCTACACCTCAGGATGGCAGTGGCTGCTACCACTTGGTTTCCTCTTCCACACTCTGGCTTTGCTGCCAGGGCTCTTCACACAGGCATGTCCCCAAAGAGTGAATCCATTCCTGGGGTTTCTCTTTGTTACACTACAAGATTCCCATCTCTCTTGTATTGTGATGTTTTGTGACAGTATTCTAAGAGAAGCTTTAATTTATCTTTTCCTATGAACAAGGGCATGAGGCAATATTTATGTTTTGAACTCTTTCTTCTTTCTTTTCAGGCTTCTCCTGGGGAAAATGAGGATGTAGGAATTTTTCTGCGAAATAAAGGAAACTCAAAAGAAATTGATCATGTAGAGAACTTTGTGCTGGAAATCCTGATGCCTAATCAAAACTACTGTTAAATACAAACATAGAGACCTGGTTCTACTCAAAAGGAATTTCACCTCCCCAGGGAGCAGCCGGGGGAGCCCCAAGGCTGCACCTGCAGGGCCTCATCGTGAGTCCATGGCAAGACCCTTCTCCTTGGCCTGCATCACACATCAGTCTTGTTTCTGCTTCCTTGCACACAGTGGCCTACACTGCACATCCCTCACCCCCTCCTTCTGCCCCCTGTTCCCGACATTAAGGATGTGCAGAACCAGAGAGTGCTGCAAACAGGAATTTCCCAGTGGAGCTCTCCAATTCTGCTGATGCAACTCCTCCCCCAGTTCATACACAGCCCCTGGAGCCTTCCTTCCTTCCTTCCTTCCTCAGAGTTTTATTTTTCACTACTGGGATTTGAGTACCATCCAGCCTGCCTCAGGGCAGCATTGCCTTTTTGTATTCTCTCCCTTGTGCAAATGTAAATAGCTGAGCTCTGTGCAGTGCAGGGGTGGCAGGAGGCAGCATGGGCAGCTCCTGCTGCCTGGCCAGGCCTTCAGGGGTGTCTTGACCACGTGTGGAATAAAAAAATCTATGATTCTCTGCATATTTTTAAGGGGGAAATGGGTGTTTCCATGTAATTAGAACCCACAGATAGGAAATGATGGACTGCTAGTGGTGGTTGAATTCACAGAATGAAATGTATGCACAGTGTGGAAAGGCAGTTTTTAACAGTGTATTCTCCTAAAGATTGAGCAAGCATATCTTGTTTGAAGATTCTGGAAGCTCCGTGTTTTCTTGCCTGCAGCTTTGTTAAGAGACTGGTATCAATTGGCTGTTTAACAAGCTGTTTAATATGTGTTACATAGTTGTAAAAGACTGTATAAATTGTAGAGGCATTGCATTGACAAAACATTGTACAGTTTGCAACCTTTTACATAACACCATTGTGAGATTAATTTGTAAAGATTCATACTTAGATGTTAATACAGTAGTGGTTCTGGCTTTTGTATCAAAACAAATGCCATTCTTAGTTTTTTAAATTATTTTCTTTAACAGAATATCTCTTTGTGTCTGAGAGGGTTTGTTTTGCTTTTCCTGTATCTCATGTCTGTGTCTCATTCAGATTTTCCTGCAACACGTGTGGCCATTTCTCAATGCTGACATCACATATTCTGGTGTGATCCATTCATAGAACGTGAGGTACATGGAAATAACTCATAAACTGGTGTGTGTTTCATCTTTCATGCAAAATCCCCCAGGAGCACTGAGACCTTTGTGTGGCTCATCCCAGATTTCCAAGCACAGCAGTGCTCCTGGGGCAGTATTTAAGGAGTGTCAGCACACGGATGTAACCACTGTATAGCGTAGTGCCAAAATTATGATTTCAATTGTGTACGTAGTTTAAGACCCAATAAATGGACTGTTTGTAACTACTGCATCTTCCTGTATTTCTAAAGAGGAAATGTGTTGGTTTGAGACTGGTAACTGGTAACTTCAGGTTTTTACAGTGCTTTTGAGCTTGGATGAGGCCTGTGTTTGTCCTGGGATTTGGTAATGAGTTAAGGCATCACTAAGGACTAATTAAAGATCTTGTTCTAATGTCTAGGAAATCAGCTTTTACATTTATGGAAAAATACCTTGTGCCAGGAAAACACCTGTTAACTTCTGAGAACTGGAGAATCTAGTATTTGTTGGAGAGGATTTTGCTGATAGAATTAAATCTTTACAAGTGATGGAATTAAATCTTTACAAGTGATGGAAAGCCTTTGCTGCAGAGGATCATCTTTAAGGATCCTTGGCTGGTGAAGTATTGGAGCAGATATTGCATGTGCTGTGCTGCAGCTCTGCTGCTTTGTGCTGTGCTTGGGAATCTCTTTCCTTAGTCAGGGTGCAGCTGGAATGGGTTAAAGTTTCAGTGCACTGTAGGGTCAGGAATGGTGTTAATTCCCAACACCTTATAAATTGACAGTAAATTGGTTTATCCAAGGAGATCCCCAGTAAATGCAGCAAAATATTCAAAATACATTTCTATAGGATAAAAAACATTTGTGGTAGTATGAGCAAACTTGTGCTGGTTGAGTTTTGGTGAGGGAAGGGCTGTTAGTCTCTTGTCCTGAAAATGCAGGAACAATTTTTTATCACCAAATATTCACCAAACACCACAATTGCATTGCTGGATTTATTCTCTAACTTTTCCCAAGCAACACCCAAATCCTGAATTCTGAACTTTCACCACTGATGTATTTTACTGTCTCTTCCCTGAAGCTGTCAAGATAAACCAACTGCAGTACCTGAATCTGGAGAGGGAGAGATTTCTAGCACGAGAAGAGAGAATTTTTCCCCTTGGAACAGGAAAGGAGATGGAAAAATATCTTGAGCATTGATAGCCTTGACATCCTTAGTGACCACCTGTCAGACTGCACAGATAACCTGTGACCATCATGGGGAAGCACCAAAGAAAGGCAAAGATGTAAGGCAGAATTTGGGAGGTTTGGGAGGTGTTTTGGTTTGTTGAGGTTGGGGGTTTTTTGTTGGATTTTTTTGGAGTTTGGTTTGGTTTTTAAATGCTCAAGTTGCCAGTGATACACTGCTCAGTGACTCTTCCTAGACCATTAACTGGTGTGATCTTCCATATTTCCATAATCAGGTGGGTATATTTGATGTTTATTTTGATATATAAGAAAATTAAAAGTAGGCAAATTAGACTTTTAACCTGTGCTTTTGGGTGGTATCACAGTTTCAATGTTGGTGGATTGTGTTGGTAACAAGTTCATGAATGAATGGGTTTGCATTTTAATTAAAGGCACAAAGGGATGAAGTTCCTTATTTCTGGTATATTATGACTGTATTCCTGTTATGTCCAGGTATCTCCCTTTCCCCTTCTCACTTCTCTCCCAGGCTGCTGGGACTGCTGTGCTGGGTACACTGGATGATGTGATGATGTCTCCTGTCAGTTTTTCACAGTTAGGCATCCCCAGCATCCCACACCCTGCTCAGTCTCACACTTCCTTCCACAGCTTCAGGCTTCCTGGAATCCCACAGCAGAGCCTCCAGCTCCCTTTTCCCCAGGGCTGTGGAAAACACAACAATCTGGTAAGATGCAAGGGGGAAAATCAAGCCCTGTGGCAGCAGAAGGGTTTGGTGGTCACTGTCCTGGGAAGATTTTAACTCTAACCTTGCTGTGAGTTACCAGCTGATGTGTTTTGCATCCTCATAGCATCCTGCAGTACCTGAAAGGCAACTTCTAATTGCCTGATAATTCTGTTTCTAATAAAAGGAGGGAGATTTAACCTCAGCCTGCTCTAGACTTCCCAGTTGCCAGCAGGCAGAGGAATCCCTGCTCCAAGGAAGGGGTTCCAGGTGGTTAATCCAAGGCAAGGTCCTCAGGGCATTGGTGCAGAGGTAGTTACAGCCTGGTTTAATGTCAAAGACAAACTCTGTGCAAGATGTAGGATATTGGTGAGCAGATTTTGCTGCTGCAGATGGAGCTGGACACACATTTCCCTTGGGGAATGTGAGATGCCATCATTTCTGATTGGCTTCTCAGAAAGCCAGCAATAAACCCAATAAATCTGTTCTAGCACTAAGTGCAGTCATATTACAATAAATCCAGGTAGAAGCCCAGCTGAGTTCACCCTGAAAGTATTCTGTTAAAAGCTTTTCACTGCTACTCTTATTTATTCTCTCCTGGCTTTTATTTCTATTTTTTTTTCTGGGTTAATTTCCCCTTTTATTATTCCAGCTGCTTTCTCCTAGAACTCTTTTGTTAAAATCATAAGACACAAATCTTTGGCTGAGATGAGGACAGATTTTCACAATTAAAAGTAATTTCTAGCAAATATCTGCAGAACACCGTTGTCAAAAATGCCTTGGGAACATTGTTTCTCCTTATGCAGTAGGAACTCCAAGATTGAACAATTAAAAGCTTGATAGTTTTAGAGAGCACTGGATTTTAAAGTGCATTTAAAGTAATTTAAGCAATTAAAGTTTAAGGAAAGGCTTGGCTGCTGCAAAGAGTAAATACCCTTGTACCTTGTGCAAGGTAAGTTTTGCTATTGTGATTCCTACCTTGGAAAACACACTTTCTTCCACTACTTTCCTCCCCCACCCAAACTTTGGTAATTCTTTTAAAAGCTAAAAAGTCCTTTTTAAAAGGGACAGACTGGTGAGACACTTTGCTGTGCCACAGGGGCTGGGCAGAGCTTTGTGCTCCCATGGAGATCCTTTTTGCCTCAGCTCATTCCCTTGTTCCCTGGGAGCAATCCCTTCTCATTTTCTGCTGGAACGTTTAAGGCTTGCAGCCTTGAACCAACTGCAATTTCCCCTCCTTTTCAAATCACAATTAATAGCTGTAGAGGGGCAAAACAACCAAACCCCACTCTTGCATTAGGGTAACATTTTGTCACTCCTGTTTAATCCCATAATTAAGTGTCCTCTAATGTTTATAAATAAGAAAATTCAAGGAGGGAGATCCAGTTTGTCTATGAAAAAGCAACTCTTACTCATGAGGGCCAAGATTCACCCACAGATTTCAAATTAACTGCGAATGACAACAAAAATACAGTAAGGGAAAATAAAGAGCCAAGATGAGAGAGGAGATAATTTGAAGCCACAGGTAACCATGTTTTGAGTTTTGAACCTTCCCCCTCTTGCATACAACCAGTTTAAGGACAAAATCAAGCCAAAATGCACCTGCTCAGGCTGCAAGGCACTGCTGCAGCCAGCTGCTGGCATTTGCCCCAAGAACAAATCCACCCCCATTGCCACTGGGAGTGTGTTTAGCAGGGCAAGGCTCACAGGCCAGGCTGGCATCACCAGCCAGAGTTTTTATAACATTGCTCTGGGGTTTAGAAAGGAATGTATTGAAAAATAAACAGGCAGGTGGCACTGGGAAGCTTTCAGGTATCAAACTTGCACACTTGTGGCTGGATGGTTCTACAAAGCAAGTACTGGGGTAGGGGATGGTTATTAAAACAATAGATTAATGTGTATATAATGATTGTAAGAAAAGTGCATGCACAAGTCAGAAATACTGGCTCTGCTGTATTTTCATAACGCTTTTGTGCCTTGCCTGGCTGGATTTTGGTCTCTTCCACCTGGATTTCCAGTGCCATGGAGGCCCCTTCAGCTGTGTCTGCCTCAGAGAACGGGCATGGAACATTCACATCCCTGTAAGTACTTCAAAACTATCCCTTTAATGCTCAGCTATCCATCACTACTATATTTGTGATAGCAGTTGGCAGTTAAGAGATAAAGAAATGATGCTGAATGTTTTCCCTCCCCATGGGAACACAGAAGGTTCTTTGCCTTTGATTCTGAGCAACCACAAAGGGCACCCAGGCCCCACTGAGCTGGCTCAGGAAAGGGATGCAGAAGTGCAAGCAGGGCAGGAGCAGCAGGCAGAGCTTTGATGTTGATGCTGAGCAGGTTTTGGGTCGAGGCAGGTGTTTTGTTGGTGCACAGTCAGCACAGATCCTCTGCTCTGGGGGGACCCTGCCTGCAACACTGCGTCCAGCTCTGGGTCCTGGTACAGGAAGGAGCTGTTGGAGCGAGGCCAGAGGAGGCACCAAGTTGATCAGAGGGATGGAGCAGCTCTGCTGTGAGGAAAAGCTGAGAGAATTGGGATTGTTCAGCCTGGGAAAGAGAAGCTTCAGGCTGACCTAACTGCAACCTGAAGGAAACTTAGAGGAAAGATGCAGCAACACTATTTACAAGGGCATGTGACAGGACAAGGAAGAATGGGTTCAAATTGAAGGACAGTAGGTTCATGTTGGATATTAGGAAGAAATTCTTCCCTGTGAGGTTGATGAGGCCCTGGCACAAATTGCTCAGGGAAGCTGTGGCTGCCCCATCCCTGGGAGTGTTCATGGCCAGGGCTTGGAGAAACCTGGGCTAGTGAAAGGCGTCCCTTCCCATGGCAGGGAGAGGAACGAGATGCTCTTGCAGTCCCCTTCCCACCCGAACGCTCCTGTGATTCTCTAGCCCACGCTCTGTGCTGCTCCACCCGCTCGCATCACCGCTGCTCCCCGAGCTGGAGCGGCGGGCATGCAGTGCCCGAGCGGCTTTTGGAGCCAGCTCGGTGCCGCCTCCCGCGGGCCGCCCGTGCCCGGCGGTGCGGGGAGGCCGCGGCTCTGCCCGGGCTCGGCCCCGCCGCGGCGGAGGGAGCGGAACGGAGCGGGGAGGGGCCGGGCCGGGCGCCATGGCGGGGCGGGAGCGCTGAGGCGGCGGCGAGCGGGCGGTGAGGGGCCGGGCGGGAGCCCTGAGGCGGCGATGAGGGGGCGCTGAGGAGGCAAGGTGGGAGCCCCGCGGCGGCGATGAGCGGGCTGTGAAAGGGCCGGGCGGAGATGAGCGGGCTGTGAAGGGGACGGGCGGCGATGAGCGGGCTGTGAAGGGGACGGGCGGCGATGAGCGGACTGTGAAAGGGCCAAGCAGCAATGAGGGGGCTGTGAAGGGGCCGGGCGGCGATGAACGGGTCGGGGCGGCTGCCGGCCGGGCCCGCGGAGCAGCTGGGCACGAACGGCAGCGGCCCCGCGGAGCTGCGGGAGAGCACCCACGCCGCCACGCTGGCCGCCTGCGCCTCCCTGCTGGCCCTCGTCTTCTGCCTCGGCTCCTACGGCAACCTCATCGTGCTGCTCTCCTTCTTCGACCCGGCCCTCCGGAAATTCCGCACCGACTTCGACTTCATGATCCTCAACCTCTCCTTCTGCGACCTCTTCATCTGCGGCGTGGCCGCCCCCATGTTCGCCTTCGTCCTGTTCTTCGGGCCGGCCCGCGGCGTGCCCGGCACCTTCTGCTTCACCTTCCACCTCACCAGCTCCGGCTTCATCATCATGTCGCTCAAGACGGTGGCGGTGATCGCTCTGCACCGGCTGCGCGTGGTGCTGGGCAAGCAGCCGCACCGCGCCGCCTCCGCGCCCTGCTCGCTGCTGCTCACGCTGCTGCTCTGGGCCGCCAGCTTCACCCTGGCCACGCTGGCCACGCTGCGCACCCGCGGCTCCCGCCTCTGCCTGCCCATGGCCAGCTTGCCCCGCGGGCAGGGCAGGCTCATCCTCTACCTCTATGTCACCGACTTCATCTGCTGCGTGGCCGTGGTGTCCGTGTCGTACGCGATGATCGCCCAGGCCCTGCGCCGGAACGCGCGGGCGAGGCGGTGCCCTCCTGCCGCCGTGGCCGTGGGCACCGCCAGGGCTCAGCCCTTCGCGGGGCCCGGGGCCGTGCCCGCTCTGTACAGGACCCAGAGCTGCGGCAAGCCGCCCCACGGCCATGCCAAGCTCCCCGGCCGGCTCCCGCTGGCCTCGGCCGTCAACCTGGCCACGGCCAAAGACTCCAAGGCGGTGGTGACGTGCGTGGTCATCGTGCTCTCCGTGCTGGTGTGCTGCCTGCCCCTGGCCATCTCCTTGGTGCAGGACATGCTGTCCGGCAGCGGTGGTTTTGTGCTCTACCAGTTCGAGCTGTGTGGGTTTACCCTCATCTTTTTCAAATCGGGATTAAATCCCTTTATATATTCCCGCAACAGCGCTGGGCTGCGGAGACGCATGCTCTGGTGCCTGCAGTACCTGGCCCTGGTCTTTTTCTGCTGCAAGCACAAGACGAGGCTTCGAGCCATGGGCAAAGGCAGCCTGGAGGTCAACAGGAACAAGTCATCCCACCACGAGACCAACTCGGCCTACATGTTGTCCCCGAAGCCTCAGAAGAAGGGTTTGGAGCAGGCGTGCGGTGGCAGCCACTCCAAGGACAGCGTGCTGAGCCCCAAGGCGTCCGCAGAGCTGCAGCAGCAGCACTACGGGCAGAGCAGCTCCACGCCCATGAACACGCGGATCGAGCCCTACTACAGCGTGTACAACAGCAGCCCCTCGGCGGAGGCCAGCACCCCGCACAGCCTGCAGCCCGCGGGCTCCGCCTTCGCCTTCTCCAAGCCCTGCGGCGCCGCGCTCCATCGCTCGGGCAGCGCGGCGGGGCGGGAATGCGGCGCTGCCAGGCTCATACCGCTGCCCTCCGTGTAGCCTCGGCACCTCCCGGCCCTTCCAGAGGGCCTCCCGCTCCGCTTTGGGGAGGAACTGCTCCAAACTCCGTGATGCTGCTGCCAGTGAATAGAAACGCCGCTCCCGTTTGCGTTGGAAGCAAACGCGGGGCTGTCGCCTCCTTGACGCGCTCTGGAGTTGCCGTGGAGAGCCAGCAAGGGGGATATTTTGGGTTTGTTACTAAGTTTTACTGCTGGGCGAGTAAAAAAACCCTAGATGCCATGATTGTGTGGTTCATTATGTCAATAGGCCAGGCTGGACAGGGCTCAAAGTAACCTGCGGCAGGGGAAGGTGTCCCTGCCTGTGGCATGGGATGGAACTGGATCATCCTAAGGGCCCCTTAAACAACCCAAACCATCCTATGATAACACCAAGTTTTATAAACACCTTGTATTTTCAGGAAGGAAGAACTGGGGAGATGCTTGGTAGCATTTGAGTTCAAACTCTTCCCGTTGCAGGAGGTTGGAAGAATCAGTGTTTTTCAGTATTAACAAAAGTCTTTTATCTTCACAAGGTGAAACCCTGCTTCTGTTGAGGTAAATGGCAAAATTTCTATGAACTCAGCTGAAGTTCAGGATTTCAGTTTTGGCTTCTTCAAGTGGGACAAGGCTTTGTTTGGTCAGTGTTCTCTTTCCAGTGGGGAGGAACATTTGGGAAGTGTGGCACTGGGACAAACCTCTGCAGTACCTATATTGATACCTGCTGGGCGTTGACTTCAATGATGGTGGCATTCCGTATCCCAAAATAATTTGGAGAAGTGTTTTACATCTGATAGAAATAACCATGCACTACCTAATTATTTGCATTACTTGAGGATAAAGATGAATTTTGCAGTATTATGTGACTGATACACCAGGAGGAGCACAGTCACCTCTGGAATTCCCTAACTGGTCAGCTGTCAGGCACAGAGTCATGTTGCTTCTTGCTCTTTTGCCCATGACTTCATAAAAATTGGGATTTGGCCATTCCTGACAGTCAGAACTGACAGCTCTTACCATTTCTAAAACCAGAATGACAAGTTTTTGAGGTTTTGTTAAGTCTTAACATCAGTTTGAGTTTGTCTGTCTGCTTAGAAATTTTGTCTGTTGGTCTACACAGTGAGCAAATAAGAGAAGTATTTTTTTAATAAATTCACCCATTTGTGTTGTATCTCATTGTGGGAATTCCCTGGGAGGCAGAACAATTCAGGGGCATTTAAATTCCCCTGAATTCCCCCCTGTCTAATTTAAATTAGACACTTCTTGCTCTAAGTGGCCAGATCTCTTCCAAACAAGCAATCACCTTGCAGCTTCTGTGGATTTCAGCAGAGCCTCAGTGTCTCCAAAATAATTGTGCCAAAGGCTTTTGATGCCTTGCTACAGGAAAGTGCCACATCTTCAGGAAAATAACAGTGATGGGAGTGTAATTTGTTACTTTAGAGACAAAAAATGTCCACATCATTGCTGTCTGTGAGTTGTTTCAGGCTTTTTGTTAACTAAACTGTTCTCAAGATTCTCCTGGAACACTGTTCTTTGTTTAACACTGAATATTAATTAATTCTGAATAATTCAAACCAGCTTTCTTGCAATAAAATCAGTGTGAACAACTTTCTAATACAAATGTAAAAATGGAAATTATTTCCATAAATCCTTTCTCTCTGCCCAGATTTTTTTTTCTCTAAATGAATAATGTGGTTCTTTTTAAACTAGGCACAAAAGATAATGAAAAGATCTTGTTTAACTGTTCTGTATTTGAATTTTTCTTCAGTACCAATTGTACTGGAGGGTAAAATATACATGAGGCAGTTTTGGGGGTTTGCTGTATGTGCAACTTCTCCTGTGCCATTAGATCACATGAACTTCATCACATGTTTGAAATTAAACCTCATAAAACATTTGCATTGAGTTTTCATGTGGGAGTAAAGCAAGAAGGGGCCAAGCAGGAGGTTTTATTGCCTTTGTGTGACAAAAGAGCTGAAATCCCATCAAAGCTCTTGGCAGTTTGCTTTCTGTTAACTTCTGGTGCCAGCTGTGCCCTTAACACCACCTGTGTAATTAATATTGGTGTTAATCTGTACAGTGTCACTGTGCCAGATAGGAAAGTGCAACACCTTTTAATCTGCAGGAGGAACTAAACCTCATTTAAGTTGCTTTTACAGTTGCAGCTGTACTAAAAGGCTGTTTTGTGGGAGGTTCATGGGTGTAGTAAATCCAGATTGGGGTTTGAAAGCAGGTACAACTTTGCAGTGAATCATTGACTGAAATAATCAAGTTTTTGATAAAGTAATTGGATTAGAGTCTTCTGGAGTATAACTTCTCCTTTTTTTCCCCCTTAGTCTCTTCCATCAGAAACCTGCTGAACACAGAACCAGTAAAGAACCAGTAAAGAGTCACTGCAAGGTTAACAAGCAGCAGTGGAATTGAGAGAGAAGCAGCAGAATGTGGAGGTGGGAAGTGGGTGGGAAGAGAGGAAATGAGAAATGTGACCACTGAGTGCTTTAGAAAGAGGAAAGTATAAAGGTTATTAGAAAAACAACTGATTAATTACTGTGGCTCATTAATGTAATTAACAAGTGACTTCTGGTTGCTTAAATGAACAAAAATGTTTGTAATATTTTTATAATTCAGTCTTTTTAAGCCCTAGATCTCTGTGGTGAAGAGTTGGCTTTTTCAGCTGCTGACCTGCAGGATTGTGGGCTTTATCCTAATATATAAAACCTCAAAGCTGATGATGCCAAATAGTTTTGCTGAGGAAAGGTGGGTTTGCACTGAGTTCCAAGGGATCTCTGTCAGTGGAGATGTTTGTTGTATGTTCCCCCTTTTGGCCACAAACAGGTTGGTATTGGTCTGGTTTTGTCACACCAGAGTCTGGAATTGGAATTGGAAAAGGAATTTTTCACAGTCTGTGTTCCAAACGTGCTGCATTCCTGGATTGGGGATTTTCTACTGGGAAGTTGTTTGTGTTTGCTCATCACAGGAGCAAGTCCAAGTCATGCTAAACCAAATAGTTTGTCCTCACCTGATGTTTATTTTCTGTCACAGCTTGTTGATTTCCCTTGAATGTGAGAGTTGGATCAGCTGAATTTATTTTGTTTTTTCCCAAGCACAATAAATAAAATTATCAAGTGGCACTGGGTGAGGGCAAGGCCCATGCAGAGGTGGTACTAAATCCACTGGAAATGGGTCAGGGTGACTGTGCAAGGTGGAACTTTCCTAAATCTAAACAATAATGTACAGGATTTGCTTATTCCCCAGGGATTTGTGATTAAACAAAGCTCACCCCAGTCATTTAACAGCAGAGACCACCACACTCAGCTGGTCCTTTTTGTATTGTCTGGTTGTATATTTTATTCTGAATTTACAAAAGATTTTCAGGTCTCACCTCTTCCAGCAGTCACTGAACCCAAAGTCTGTAGCAGAGTGAGTTTAGCCTCTCTCAGAGGACTAAATTAAGTCAATCTTTACTCTTCCCTTGCCAAAGCAAAGAAGGGAGCTGCTCCCTGTGTACCAGCATGGTTTGTGGCTCTCTTACCTGCACACAGGGCATGTTCCCACCTTAAGCTGTCCCAGAACTGGGAATCTGTAGTCCAGTCCTAAGCCACCACTTCTCACTGCCACCACCTCAGGAAAGCAGCAAGGACATGCAGCATGACCTGAGCAGTTCTTCCTTTCAGGTGACATCCACAGCACTTAAAGAAATGCTGGGAATAGCTGGACAAATTCAGGCATCCAGGAGGAAAAAGCTTTTTATCAGTGCTTGGGTCTCATCCCTTCAGGATTCTTTATCAGAGGGAATAACGAGTGTGCTGCAGTCCCCCTGGGAGCTTCTCCAGACAAACCCCTGGGCATCACAGCAGCCTTTGCAGGAGGTAAATGCTCTTATCTGACCACAGGCTTTCCAGGCATGGCCCTCAGAGTTCCCTGGGTCTCATTCCAGCTCCTGCATTTCCAGAGCAGATCCGTTCTCCGCTCTCACGAGGGGCTCGTTGGTTGTTTTTAGGACAGCTTTTAGCTGATGCCAGAACATTTTCTGCTTGTGTTCCTCAAGGCTCCACTTCAAGTAAGTTTTCCTTCTCAGCAGCTTCCTGAGTTTGCTGAATTTCTGTGGGACGCTGTGGGGTGGGAGATCTTCCAGCACAATCATGATGAGGGAATCCAGGTTTTCATTCAGGACCCGGTGTTCGGCAAAATACAGCTCGTACTGGCACCAGCAGCTGTTCACAAAGCTGGGAGACAGAACAAAAAGCACTTTATGGCTGTTCTCTATGCAGTAAAATATGTTCCCAAGCACAGGATGCCCTGGCTTGAAATCCCTCTCGTGGTAGCATATCCTGAACCCATCATTTTCCAGCTTTTTCAGCAGGTTCTCTTTGGTCCATTCAGCGTCGTGCTCGCTGTACGAGATGAAGGCATCGAAGAGTTTGTTCTCTGGCCGCTTCTCATACTGCCTCCTCTTGGCCATGCACCAGTACCAGCCCATCCTGAGGTACCAGGGCCCGTCCAGTCTCCAGCAGAGCAGGGTGAGTGCCAGCACGGCCAGGCTGGCAGCGGCAGCAGTCACGGCCAGCTGGATGCCCAGGGAGCAGCGCAGCAGCGTCAGGCGGCTGCTGCCCACCAGGGAGCCCCGGCGCTCCAGGGGGAAGCTGCACCTCATGGCCCCCCTGCCCCTGATCTCCAGCTGGGGCTCGTGGAGGTAAACATTCACAAACCAGTACAGGTCACAGGTACAGAAATAATGGTGCCCTTGGACAGTCAGAAGCCTGAGGCTCGTCAGCGGGCCGAACGTGGCCTCCACAATGGTCGTGATGGCGTTGTCACTGATGTCCAGCTCGACCAGAGAAGCTGGGAGAGAGCCACGCTGCAGAAAGGAGATCTTATTCCCTGACAGGTTGAAGTACTTCAGCCCTGGGAGGGATGCCCCAAAGCCATCGGGCAGCTCTGGGATCAGGTTGTGGCTGCTGTCCAGGCTGGTCAGTGCAGGAAGGTGGCCAACAGGCTCCAGGCGTGTGATCAGGTTCCCAGAAACATTGAGGTGTTCCAGCTTCTCCAGGGCAGAAGTTAAGGACAACACCTTCACCTTGTTTTTACTAAGATCACATTTTTTTAAGGCTGATGGAAAAAACTCCATGTGTACATTTGTAATTTTGTTATTTTGAACCCTAAATATTGTTAAGTTGGAGAGTGATTTCAGACTGGGGGAGATGACTTTGATGTCGTTGTTGCTGATGTCGAGATGCTGCAGGGAGGGGGGGAAATTGGGAAGTACTGAAATGAAATTGCTGCTGAGGTCCAGAAATAACAGTTCTTCCACTGTGTCAGCAAACCACTCTGGCAGCTCCACAATGGAGCAGTTGGACATTCCCAGGTGTTTCACTTTCTCTGGAAGGCTTTCAATGGGTGTCCCAACCTCCTTCCTGACTAAGGAGATGGCGTTGATGTGTACAGTTCCAGGGGGAGGGACACACATTGAAGGTGCATTCTCGCTTTCTGAGAACGCTCTGTAGATGAAGTGGTTTCCTTGAACATGCATTTTTTCCAAGTTAACCAATTTTTTAGCAAAATCCGGAGGTATTTGGCTGATGTTGGTGAAGGATAAATCAATTTCCTTAATGCTGGAAGGGAGGCACAGTGTATCCAGGCTGTTGATGGGGTTGTTGCTGATGTTTAGGAACAAAAGCTGGTGGGATGGGAACTCACAGAAGGATGAAGGATCCAGGATGTTAATGGTTAACTCGTTGAAGCTGGCATCGATGGACAGCGTGTTTTCCATGTGGAAGACCAGGGTAAACAGATTCAGAAGGTCCATTTTCACGTTGTTGTGACTGATGTCAAGCTCCAAAATCCTGTCCAGCTGGGCTTTGCAGAGATCCTCATCCAGTTTTAAGATCAGCTCGTCCTGGGTGAGGTTGGTGTGGGACAGGTTGAGTGTCCCATTGATGGGAGTTCCACAGAGGGTGGGCTCAGGTGTGGCTGTGGGAAGGGCTGTTGTGTTCCTCTCTCCCTTCCTAAGAAAATTCCCTGGGCTTCTCCTGAGCCTGGGGCTAAGGATTTGCAGGAGAGACCAAACTCCAGAACGTGACAGCTCCTCTGCAGGAGCAGAAGGCTCCAGAGCAGTCCCTGAGGATCTGCCAGAATTCCTGGAAAGCTGCAAAGACCTCAGAGCTTTGCCAGCAGGTGAGAGCTTCAGGTGGGGTGGGAGATCTGACAGAAGCAGCTTCTCATCATTAAATGATAAATCCACAGAAACCAGGCTGAGCAGACTCTGGAATGCTCTAGGCTCAACAACCCTAATCCGATTGTAGGAAAAGTCCAGAACTTCCAGCCAGTCAAATCCTTCCAAGTCTGCCTTTGTAATTTTTTCAATGGCATTGTGTGAGAAATTGAGAGCTCTTGCTGTTTTTGGAGCCCGTGCTTCTGAGACAGAGGAGAGATTTGAATAGGAGTAGTTATAAACCAGGAAGGCTGGAGGTGTTCTCCACATTAGGAATCCATGTGCCCAGCTGAGTAAGAAAGGAATGAAGTAGAAATGAAAGCAGCCAGGAAGGATCCTCATCCTGAAGAAAATAAATGTTAAATCCATCATTATAATATGCTAATGAATACCCTTAAAATTAATCCAAATTTGCCTGAAGTCCATATCAAATTATAATAATTTGGAGGAAGGGGGTTTGCATTTTCCATTTTAAGAGGCTCCTGTGTTCCTTAGCAGACTCCTGTCTTTTCAAACCAATACAATTTGAAATGTCCTTCATGGCTCTGTGGGACTCAGGTTTTATGTCTCCCATCCCAGTGCACAGCAACCAAGTTAAAAAAAGAAAACTTGTTCAGCCACTTCAGTGTCACCCCAGGGAGCTCCATGTAACTCTGTGACCCCGGATCTTCCCCTGAGCCCAGCCCCGGGAGCTTTGCCCTGCCCTGGATTTACCAGTGACCCTTTGTTTGGCCTTTCCTGTCAGAGAAAGTATTCTTGGAAGAGCAGGATATGGGACCAGCCAGGAGATGTCACTGCCCCAGCGCCCCACAGCATTCCCATAGCATTCCCAGCACCGGGAGCTGCCCGGCTCCCTGATCCTGCTGTTCCAAGAGTTCCCTGCTCCGTGTGAGTAACCTGTGTCACCACAGTCCCCTTTGCTGCTTAACTGAAGGGAAGGGACATCAGTGACCTCCCAGCTCTGTCCCCACTGCCCCAGCCCACCCCACATCCCGCAGGAAGCCCCGGGGTCTGATAAGCATTTTAATTTATCGCACAGCTCTCTCCTCGCTTCCAGCCACCCTCCCACCCCGCTGACCCCTGTACCTGCTCTCCTGGACGCTCCTTCCTCCCTTTCTGCTGCCTCGGGTGCCTTATGTGGAGCTGGGAGCGGAGGGGACACCCCGGGACCGCCCAGCCTCGCCCCCTGCCCTGGGCCCGGCGGAGGAGGAGGAGGAGGAGGTGCCGGAGATGATGCTCCCCGGTGAAATCCGCCAAGTTTTCCCCTTCGCGCCGCTCTCGGGCGTTGCCCAACCCGTGCTCGAGGGGGAAATAAAAGGTGGAAGTTGCTCGTTTAATGCATCACAGCGTGGTGCCGAGGTTTGCCTCGGCCTCAGCATCACAGGTGGGGGGGAAAAAGTGAGAAATCGAGTTCAGCGAGGAGGGCATTTGTTGGCCGGAATCCAGCAGGGACAGACTGCAGGAATGCTGAGGGAGCTTGGAGTGATCCTTCCAGGAGAACACAGAGCAAAGAATGGAGCAACACCCTGGTGGTGTAGTCACGTTCTGTCAAAAACAACACTGCTAAGGGGAGCAGAGCCAAAGGAATGATCCAGCCAAAGCTGACTCCGCCTTCATTAACTCAGAAATTCAGGTTACTTGTGCTGTTAGCCCATGCTGGTGACCAAAGGCACTCAAACTCCTCATAACCATGAAATGACATCAACTGTAACTTCACCTTTGCCTCTCCCTCAAAGAAAATCATGTAAAAACAGCTTGAGTGGGGAGTGAGGTGAGAGGAGAGGCCATCAGACATCCTGGGGTCAGCTGATGCCCCACAGGGACACCCTTTAAGAACCTCACTCTAAATTATTACCTGGAGCTTTCACTGGGGCCAGAGCTTGCCTTTATCTTGCTTCCAATTGTGGTTTTTTCCACTCTTTTGCAACCAGCAGTGACTGGAATCTCTCCCAGCAGGGCAGAGACCCCTCTGTCCAGCCCTGGGGGCTGGAAAACCCAAGGTGGTTTGTGCTGTTTGTCTGTCTGGTCTGAGCGAGCCCTTCCCTGCTGCGGCAGGTTCTGGGAATTGCCCCACAGTCATCCCTTCTTCAGACAGATCCCAACCTGCTTTGATAAAAGGGAAATTGATAATTTGGGATGTCAGGGAAGATTTTTTCTCCTTCTGTCAATGTTGGGTGATGCCCTGTAGTTGGACAAGTCTTTACCTGAATACAGTGGTGCTGCTCATGAGCCTTGGGATGTGCTTTGCTTTGGGAAATTGGGAGAGGTGCATCTAGCACAGGGACCACCAAAATCCCAGAGAGACTCAATCGTGGTTGGAAGGGACAAAGTTAAAAAGGCAGCTTTTTTGTACAAGCAGACTTATTCCACCAACTCCCTGTGCTGGAATTATTCTGTCATTTGTTTCATCCAACACCCTCTCTGTGTATTTTTTTTAAGCAACCTCCTATTTTGAGAGTTATGGGAAGAGCAGGGCACAAGAAAGGTCTGAGTGAGCCAGGAAGGTCCACACCATGTGGCCAAGAGCAGGACCAGTGCATTAATTCCCAAAACAGGTCACGTGCCTCTTGTTCTGTCTCTCTCTGCAGGGAAAGGCTTTTTGTGCACTGGAAATTTTGTTTAATGGAGGAGAGCTGAACCTGCACAGGAGCTGCTCAAATCCAAACAGGATCAGCACCAGCTTTGAGGAGGCCAGACCTCACAGGAGCTTTTCTTATTAAGGTGGGCTTGGATTTAGGTGCTGGATAAAAAGTAAGGTACTTATGACCTGGAAATGCACTTGTCTGGGTGAAACAGCTCTGCTTCCTCCTGAAGGTGTAGGAGCAAAGCTAAGCCAGCTGTTGGTCAGGAGAGGTTGGGAGAGCAAAGCATTGTTTCTTTTGGAGGTGGATGTGATGCTGGGGAAGCCCAGACTCCAGGCAGGAATAGCTCTGAACGTGGAGCTTCCTGTGCAAGGGGAAGTCAGGGCTGAGGAACACCTCGAGGAAACCCTCGAGTCGAGGGTTTGCCAAGAGCCTGTTTGCTCCCATCATGGCAAAAGCTGCTGTTGGCAGGCACCAGGTGCTGCGACTTCTGAGTCAGGGATGTGCTTCCCCCTCCCTCCGGGGAGTCCCCCGCCATGTGGGGAATTCTGACATTCCACAAAATAACTATTCTTGGCTTGCCCTCTGATCTAATCAGCACAAGGAGGGAGGGATGAGCAGGAAGAGTGACTGTGTTGTGTTCCCTCCCGTGGCACAGCCTGAGGGATGCTGCGGCTGCCCAGAGCTGGGTGGCTCCAGCCTTCCATCAGGGCAGCCTTGATCCAAAATGAAACCATCCCAAGGGATTGTGCAGCTCGGAGCCACAACGAGGGGATCCAGCCAGCCCCTTGTGCAGGCAGCAGCAGGTGAAATGATTCCATCTTTTCCTGCTCTGTGCTGGCTGCTGATGCCTCTGGCAAGCAGGAAGGCTTGGGAATGGGGGAATCTGGGTATAAGACTGTTCCATGGGGAAATAATCTATGAAAGACTCTTCCCTCTTTCCAGCTCCCTCTGCCACCTCGCTGAGCCTCAGAAATTGGGATATGAGCAAGAGCAGTGTCAATTTAAATGCCAAATCATGCTGCTTCTGCTGTTTGGGTTTTCTGCTTGGTGAGACACTATAATGTCTCACCAAGAGAGTCCAGCAGCCCAGGGGAGTATTTTGGGCATTATTTGCCCACTCATCTGCCACGAGGCTGGCAGGTTCCTGCCCTGCAGCCATCAGAAATTCCTGTGCCTTGCATAAGGGCTGCAGAAAGGAGAAGTGTGGTGGGCACACGGAAGTGACCAACACGCACCGACCGGACACTGTTGCTACAGCCCCAGACGTTCCAGGCTCTGCTGGGTGTTGGCCATTACAAACTTCTTCAAAAATATAATGTAAATCTACTTCAGATCCTCCTGTCAGCAGTATTTCAACTTATCTGATCCCTCCCAATTTACTTCCAGGAATGCCTGGTGCCAGCAGATCAAAACTTCCCAAATGTTCTTGGCAAGGTAGACACACACTACGGGGAACTGGACCTGGTGGCAGGAAGGACGTTCAGCAAAATAATTGTCCCTACAGTGTTAAATATAAATAAATAAACTGAATGTCCTGGGAAGCAGCCCAGAAAGAGCAGCTGAAGAGGGATGAGGTGCAGTGACAGAATACAATTCCCAGCAGTTACAGTGAGGTAACACTGGTGTTAGGAGACAGCAGGTACAGTAGGAAAACCATGAGTGGTGCTGTGGCTCCTGAGCAGGAAGTGTTGGCCTCACTTTTTCCTTCTGTTGGCAGCAGAACTCCTCCCTTGAAGATTCAGTTATTTTTGTGCCTTTTCTGAGTTGAGTTTACACCTTAACAATGGCATCAACGAGGGGGGAACGTGCCACACACGAGCCAGGCAGGAAGTGCAAGACAAGGTTTTAATCATTAAAAGTTTATCAATAAGCTCTTATATACACATAGTTATACACAAAGTGGTTCACGAGTCCCTCAGCTTGGAGAGCTGTGCTGGTGAGGCTTTTGTCAGCTCACAGACACTGTTCCCATGGGAATGCCAGGATTTGGCCTTGGGGGCTCTGCTGTCCTCAGCTGGGCACAGAGAGGAGCCCGTATTCATCTGCTGTATCCAGGATTTTACAGATGACTGGAGATTCCACCTGGAACAGAGAGACCAAACCATGAACTCAGCCCTGCAGGAATCTTGGGAACAGTCACTGGGAGAAAGGGGACACCTTTCTCATAATCCTGGAGATGTGCTCTACTGCCAGCCCTGACCTTGGGGCATGTCTGTACGTACCCCAAGGATGTATTGACAAGAGTGAGGCTCCAACATGTAAATGGTCACAGCGTGAGGGGAGTCTGATTCTTTACATCTGAAAATAGAAGAGAAATTGGGGGGTTGGTAGGCAATAAGCACACAATAACATGTATTTCACTGCTGTCTGCAGCATTTTATTAAGTTAACAGCTACAGCCTTCTGAGCCTTGTGACAACAGCAGCAGCTTTCCCCTCTGACCCAGGAAACAGACACAAAACATCAGTTAGTAAAAGTCCACTTACTTCAATTTCACAGTCACCTGCCTTGGCTTGTCTGTCAAGTCACAAACATCTCCATTTCCATAGAAATGAGACACCATCCTGCCACAAAAGATCAGAATGGAAGAGTTTGGGAAGTATCAAACACAATTTTTAAGCAGTCAGTTCAGTGGTGCGATCCAGCACCTCATCATTGGTCAAGTATTTAATATACTAACAAATAGCAACAAGTATAATGTACTAAACTATGCATTATTATACTGTATATTATACTACTGTTCTATACAGCTATTATTATATAGCAATTGGTTGTATTGCAGTTACTGCAGAGAGAAAGAGTTGTTCAGTGTTGAAAGATTTTCCTCTGTGCCACATCCGAAGTGCTGAATTCCTTATCTGTGATGCTGAATGTGAACATGCTGCTCCTGGCAGTTTATTTCACCTGTTGATAACCCAAATTTCACAGAGCTGGGCCCCGTGTCCCAGGTGTGAGAGCCTGGTTGGTACCTGACTGTCTGGGTGCCATCCTCTCGCAGGTAGAAGGTCCTGGCCGCGTTCTTCCTCGACCACTCGATGTGCTCCTCCTTGCTCCACGTACCCACCACCACGGAGGTCTTGCCACTTTCCTTATCCTAAAACAGGAAAAGCTGAGCACTACACCGTGTCCAGAGGATTGTATTTTCTTAACAGGAACTTGAAGGAACAAACAGAGCTCTCTGAACACACCTCGTGGTACTGGTGGACGTATTTGCCGTAGCAGAATTCGTATTTCCACCAGCCAACGCCCTGGGGAGAGGAACAACCTCAGTGTTAGAAAGAACCAAACAGAACCCCTAAAACAGACAGCACACCCCAAAACAAACCCATCCTTTTCCCCCCAGACCCTAAAACAGCTGTTTCAGCTGTAAAACTCCATATCTGTTAATTAATGAAAATCCTTCATGGCCAATGCTGTTACCTACTTTCATTTCACTGTCTGCTCAAATAAACTGAATTTCAACAGAAAAGTTAAAGATAAAAACTAAACAAGTACACAAATTAGGATGTACTCCACATAGCTTTATTCCACATGGCTTTGCTGCTCACCCCATGGAAGCAGTAGGAGCCACTGAGGAATTCCTTGATGAGCTGCTCATCGGTCAGTTTGGAGATGTGGGTTGTCCCCACCGTTAGCAGCTGGTGGCTCCCAACAGCCACAGGCTTGTGGATGGAAGAGAATTTCTCTTCCTTTGTTGAAGGCATTTCTTCCTGCAATTAAAGGATACAATTAAGTCCTCTACAAAGCCTTACAAGTTATATGAACACTGAATCAGGTTGGCTGTTTTGGGCAATTTTAGCTGAAAGAAAGAAAATTCCACTCAAAATCTTCACACATTTGTGAACTGTAGGCTACAAAGGCTACAAAAATTTAAATCAGTAGCCCACACTTGCTTTGTTTTCCTTCCAAATAGGGTGAGTTACAGATGGTTTCAACAAGCTTAAAGACCAATGAAAGACTGACATCATCTTACAAAATGCCTTAAAGATGGAAAGTAAATGAAACAAATCCTACCTCCTTAACCCTCCTAAAAGGCATCTTCAGCATTTCCTGCTGTTTCTCCAGCTGTTCCAGGTTGTGGGGTTTAAGTGGGGATCCTGGCAGGGACTGGCAGAAGATGTCATTCACAGGGGAAGCCCTGAACCTGCCCAGCAAGGTAGGAACATGTCACTGTCACAGCTTCAAGTACAGGAATCAGTTCAGTGCTCGGAGCTTCTGGATCTGCTGCTGCTCAGGTGGTGCAGGTGCATCCCTGGATGAGATGCCAGGTGTACAGGGAGAGCCCCAGAGGCTGAGGCACTGCTCAGGGCTGTTTTGGGAACACACTACCAGAAAAAAGGTGCACTGAACTTGGAATTTGGGTTGTGATCCCTGTGATGTCAATGGGCAGCATTCCCAGGCTGCCACCTCCACCCTTCCTTTTTTACCAAGGTGACATAAGAGGAGGAATGATGATCCTGAGTGTTTATTTTCAGTGTTTCCTGCTGGTGGCCAGGAACCCTTTGGAAGGAGGCAGCAGCTCCAGATTTTATCCTTATCAAGCAACAGAACAATTTCCCTGTGCACTTTCTATGCTTTTTTCCTACTGCTACAGAGGCTGAAAAGAGTCACACATTGAACAGATAACAGTGCCACAGATAAGTGCAGCAGATAACAGAGTATAACCAAACCCATCCACATGAGAAAATTGACAGTGGATATCAAACATTAAACACGATTTTAGCACTTAGTAACTCCAACTGCCATGTTTACAGAATGCAGGATTTTGCCTTCAGACCTTGTGGCCTGTTTCAGATCCCTGATGAAACACTCACTTATTCCAACATCTGTGTAAATGCAGGAATCCTGTCCATTATCCCCCCTTGTTGTATAGCACATTCCCTTTGCAGTTCTCTTTCCACCCCTTGGAAGGTCCAAAGACTCAGGGGGTCCCTCAGATACATGGAACAGTTCAGGGAAGGGGAGGAAACAAGAAACCTACACTTCATTTTTGGAAAATAACACTGAAATTGTGAATTCTCCATAAGGAAATGGCTTCTAGAGAGCTCCTCACGTTGGGAGGAGCTACAGTCAAAGTCAAGGTTATGGTTGGAGAAGATACTTTTTTGGTTTTATAGACTTTTAAAGTGTACACACATGGTATCTACAGTCTTCAAATACCACAAAGATGATCCCTCAAGAAATCCCACACTAGGAAGAGACAGAAGTGCTCTGGGCACTGTACCTGTACTTGGGGTGGTTGCAGAGCAGCGGGGTCAGGATCACCACCTCGTACTCACAGGTGGTGACTTCTGCCACGGACAGGATCTCGTGCTTGGCCTCGGGGTGGCAGATGTACATCACTGTGCTGGACCTGGGCAGGTTCTGCCTCAGGCTGCAGGGAGTGCCATTGCCCAGCTCCACGGGGTAGTAGGGCGTCATCTGCCCTTCAATGTTCTTTGTGGGGATCTGGGTGAGGGAAAGGAACAGGTCATAACCACAGCAGAGCTCCTGAGACTCCTCTGAAACAAAAAATGTTATTCCTGTGCACAGAGCCAGCATTACCAGGTTAAAATCAGATCCTCTGTGGCTGCTCAGTGATTCTGCAATATCCAGACCTGTCATGGTGTTCAACCCTAAACTGGGTCTGCCAAGCTCATTACCTGCAGCACCAGGCCCTAAAGAACCCTAAAAACTTCTGCAAAGTCACCCTGGCACCTGCACTACACCTCTCAGCATTCCCAGCCCAGGCTGCTCCTTATCCAGAAGATACCACAGCACCTGTGGCTAACAAACTTAATGGTGTACACAATGTAAATCCCATTTACACCTTCACAATGGAAATCCCATTTTGTCACACCTTCCAGTCTGTTCCCTTCAGGTTTGTTCTTTCATGTTTCATCCAGTCCTTCTTTAAGACATTAATTCCCTGAAGTGGTAAATCTCTATCCCGGAATTAGCTGGAGTTCCTGCCTTCCCAAAGTACCCAAAGCCATAAATTAACTCTTTTTTAACCAGGTTGCTTGAGCAGCTGAAGGTTTTCAGTGCTGAACAGGCAGGGGTCTGTGCTAAAAGACAGAGGTGTTTTCTGGGGTCAGGACACTCCAGGGACCCAGGACCTCTCTGCCCCTCACCTGCTCTGGCTTTCAAGCCACGTCACCCTGTCCCAGGCCACTGACTCCTCCCACAAACTGCTCCACCACCAGTGAAGACATTCACGAGATTAAGGAACCAACATGCCCTGCCCTGATAAGAGATTCCAGGAAATCCCGACATGGCAAGTGCATCATAAATACTGCCCAAGAAAAAGGCAATAAAAGACTTCATTTCCTCTGAAGCTGAAGGAAAAAAAGCTGCACTGCAAAACTCTTGGTAAAACTCTTGGTAAAACACTTGGTTTGCTTGGCTTTACAGGAGGCACAGCTGCCACTGCCACCAGAACAGACCCCGTTCTGCCCCCACCAAGACTTTCAAAATGCTCCTCAGGCCTGGGTACTGCTGAGAACCCTACACAACCACCACCCTGGGCTATTCCAAAGGCCACAGACACAAAAACTTCATTTCAGCATGAAAATTAAGGGGAACTGGCAACAAGGTCCAACCTGCTCTCACTAATTCCAAACTCCAGCGTGCCTCAAGTACTCCCATTGCTCTGCCATAGAATCAGCTGCTCAAGAGTTGAGTTTGGGGGCCTAAACAAGTGGGGAAGTCCTCTAAGGGGAAAGGGAAGCACAGACTATTATGGGATGGGTCAGCAAGTCAGCTCCATCTCTTAGGGATTTTGTGCTGTAGGGCTTTGGTAAGTGTAAGTAAGTAATTTGAGCAGCAAAACTAAATAAATTTTCTGAGCTGGGACTGATAATCAAAAGCAAGAGAAGAGCAGCTTAGGAACAGTTCCATTTCTTCATATTCATTTTGGGAGGGGAATAATTACATCATCTTATCATTAGATTGGATATTAGGGAGAAATTCCTCCCTGTGAGGGTGGGGAGGCCCTGGCACAGGTTCCCCAGAGAAGCTGCCCCATCCCTTGAGTGTCCAAGGCCAGGCTGGATGAGGGATAGTGGAAGGTGTCCCTGCCCATGGCAGGTGGCACTGGGTATCTTAGAGGCCTCCTCCAACACAACCCATTCTGGGATTCTATGATCATATATAAATTGCCTCCACTATTGATGGCAGAAGTTAAAACAAATGTTTTTCACTTGCCTCTTTTGCACCGTCTTTGGAATTTTCCTTCTCTTCTTGATCTAGGGAATAATTAAGAACGAAGTAAGTTTGTGCACTTGGAACAAAAAAAAAGAATTTCACAGAGAAGCGTTTCTGGTTTGTGTATTTGCTGGTGCTTTATACACTGCCAGGAGCCACTTGCAGGTGCAAAAGAGGAAAGAAGGGAAATAACCAGTGATCTGAGGCCCACAACAAACAGAGCAAAATACACATCAGCTCATCACAAAACCACCTGGAGCTGGTAGGACAGCCAAATCCAGCCCTGACACCAAGGCAGGGCTGCAGAACACGTCACTGCAGCTGTTTGGGAAGGGTGGGAATTGGACAGGAAACAGGCAGGTGCTTTGGAAGGAGCAGGAGCTGCCAGATAGGAAGCAGGGAAAGGACACAGGACACAATCTGCCACCTAAGCAGGAAGGGCAGAGGGACAACAGCCTGACAGCCTGAGCTATGGTTACCTGAGGTCCCATCAGGCTTCAACATCCAGCCCCACAAAATGGGTGATCCAGATCAAACTTTCTGTGCTCTGTGCAGCAGCAGCAGCACGAGGCACCCCTGCACAGAGACTGCAGCCAGAAAGGCCAAACCAGGCACGTTCTGAAGCCCTGGTTCTTTCCAGGACTAAGATCCCTCACTCAGGGCTGCAGCCAGAGATCCAGAAGTGGGATGAACAGCACTAAATCCCCCCCAGGAAACTGCAGCATTCCAGTTCATCACTTCTGGGAAAACAATGCTGTCTGCCTTTCACACACTGGCCTACAATGAAACAAACACCCCAGCCTAGGTGATGTTTTTCTATTCTATTTCTGTTCAATTCTGTTCTGTTCTATTCTGTTCAACCCTGGATGAACATTGAGTCTGTGGATTTGGAAGACTTCTTTCAACTAATTTACAGTCAAAAAATGCTCAAAAAATCAGTTATTCTAACTGCTCCTTGAATTTGGGGCTCAGCAACCTCATTTCCACCCAAGTCCCATTCTAGGCATGTAGGGGGATGCACTATAAGGTTGTGTGGAAAGTGATTTTACCCTTAAGGAGTTGCAGCTGTACCAATTGCTAAAGATTAGGAGCAGGCCTGATGTTAAGAAGCTACACCTGCAGCCAATAAGAACAGTGGCATAAAAGAGTGGATCGGTGGGATCTGAGAAGTGAGATGGCTGCTGCAAGGACCAGGAACAGTCATGTCTGTGAGAAGAGTTGGAGTTTGTTGGCTGTGCTGTGAAGAAGAAGGAGTCAGTGATGTGAAGAGATACACATGAGAAGTCACTGAGAAGGTATGGGACTTTTGCTATTTGATAACAACATAGGCACTCGAATATTTCTGAGGATCTGTGCCAGGCTCCCTAAAAAAAGGCTCTCAAACTGGTCAGACAGGAATAATTAAAACCCAAAAACTATCACTATCAGCAGAATGAAATAATCTAAAACATACCTGGTTCTGACAACGAGTTCTTCATTATCATATTCCCCAGGTAGTATTCTTGGATGTTTATTTTCTACAATCAAAAAAAACATCAGTTACCACTTTCTAAGTTTTTTCAGGGAATTCAATGTTGCAAACAGATAAAAGAAGTTATAAAAGAAAGGTCTTATGAAATCAGGCCTTGCTCTGCCAAAGTGCCAAAGCTAGGCTGTCACTTCTAAGTGCAGATAGCTTGCAAGTTCCCATATGAAACAATTTTGCAGTTTTGGGAATGAGAGTTCATTAACACAACCATCTACTTCTAGGGTGAAGAACAAATGGAATCTGTAATAACAAGAGATCTGTCTCATGAGAATCAATAAAAAAGTATGTAAAGTAACTAAAAATACAGACGTTTAATAGATATGCAAAATACCATGTACTGAGCAATGAACTAAGTGTGTATTGCCAACCAGTAAGATCTGACACAGAGCCTTCTGAAAATCCTATAAAACATGTCCTGTACAAAAAAGATGCAGTTTTTCTGCATGAGGAAAATGGAATCATGGCTAAATTATTAGAGAAACTCAAGTCTGCTGGAGGAGTTCAGCAGGCCCATGCCAGTGGAAGGGGGTTGTGAGCAGCCTACCTGCCCCGTTTCCTTCTCCTCGTGGTACTGACGGATGTGCTTCCCATGGCACACCTCGTAAGTCCAGTAAGATTCAATCTGAGAAATAAAATACATTTTAAAAATTATCTTTAGATGTATTTACACACCACAAAACCACCCAAATCTTGGCTTTTGCAGCAAAATGCTGGAGCACCCTCAAAAACAAAAGCACAGCGAGTGGTCTCAGTGTTGCCCAAACAAACACAACAGAGAAGACTTCATTGACTTTCATACAAATAAAACAAAGGCAAAAACTAAATTTAAAAAAAAATCCATATTTTTAACTGCTACCATAGCAACTTATTTACCTGAATTCTGACATCTTTAATCACGCAGGATTTTGTCAGCAATATTAAGGCATAAAGTTATAAAGACCGTGTTTCAGACTGTATTAGTACTTAATTTACTAATTAGTATTTAATTTACTAGTATTTAATTTACCCTAAAATCTTGACATGGACTGGCCTGTAACCTTTTAATTGGCATTTAATGAATAGGACAAAAGTAACATACTCTATAGGAACAGCTGCTTTGCTTAAAGAGAGGCTCCAGCAGTTCCCCTGGAGTAGGACCTTTGTAGTCCTTTTCTTCTTCCTGCAACAAAAGGACATCTCATGATATTGAAACTGACGATGTAAAGACTCTGCTACAGTTTATTTTTACAGAATAACTCCTGAACTCACCTCGTTGCCACTGGCTATCAATGGCAGGAGACACTTGTACTTCTCTTTATCCACAGTGGTCATGATGATATAATTGTCCTCCTTGTACAAGACACCGGTGGTCGGCTGAGAAAACAACCAACCCATGGATCAGCCAGGCAGGGGCTTTTTAATGCTACTCATTAGAAACACCCTTGAATCCCTGAGCGGTGCTTCAGAGCATTTCCTGGGACTTAATTATACCACAAGACTCGAGTTTGGTGGTTTAGCTGGCTGGGAGCTGCTTGCTGCTGCCTTCGCTTTGGACCTTCTACTTCCAACCATATCCTCGATCCCTTCCAGATCCCCAACCCCTTCCAGATCCACAATCCCCTCCAGATTCCAGATCCCTGATCCCCCTCCAGATCTCCAATCCCTTCCAGATCCCTGATTCCCTCCAGATGCCCGATCCCCTCCATGTCCCCCTCACTCCTGCTCTCCCATTTCAGACCCTTATCACAGCCCCCAGCCCCAGCCATCCCCCTTCACGCCCAGCTCTCCCCCCGCCGCTTTCGGCACAGAATCCCCCGGGATTCTCTCCCAGCTGCCGGGCTCCCTCCGGCGGCGGGCCAGCCCCGCCCGAGCCCCCCTGAGCGCCGAGCCGGCTCCGAGCCCCTCTGCGGAGCGCGGCCGTGCGGGCCCTGCGGTGAGGGGGGAGCTCACCAGGCTGAGCTCGGTGCCGGGCCAGTTCACCCTGAACGGGATGTCATCGCTGAGCTGCGGCAGCGCTCGGCCGCCCTCGGCCACCGCCGCCACGGCCGCCAGGAGCCCGCAGAGCAGCGCCGGGGCCGGACAGGGCGGCCGCAGCTCGCAGCCCCTCCGTGGGGCCGGGGCCGGGCTCGGCGGCCGCAGCCCGCAGCCCCTCATGCCGGCCGGCGGCTCCGCCGAGGCCGCGCCGCGCCGCCGCCACGTCGGCTTCCGGCAGCCGCGATCAACAACCGGGGCAGCGCCCGCCGCCAGCAGCGGCATCCGGGGCAGCGCTCGCCGCCGCAGGTGAGGGGCCGGGCGGGCACGGAGAGAGCCGAGGACCGGGGTGAGGGGTGCGGGAGTGATGGAAGTGAGTGATGGAAGTAAGTCAGTGAGTGATGGCAGTGAGTGAGTGAGTGATGGGAGTGAGTGAGTAGAAGTGTGAGGGAGTGAGGAATTTGAATGCGGAGTGTAAGTGAGGGAATGAGTGTGAGGGAGGAGTGTGAGGGAGGCAGGAGTGTGAATGAGCGAATGAGTGAGCGAGGGGTAAAATGGGGGCGAGTAAGAGGAAGGGGGGGAATGGGATGCGAGTAATTAACTTTGGTCAGCAGTGGCAGCGCTAAGGGTTAAACATAACCAACAGGTACGAGGTTATGAGTGTACAAGAGCACTTCAGGGGCTCCTCTGTGTGTTTCTCTATACACCTATGTGTGTATAAAAGTGTGTGTGTGTATCTATACACCTGAGAACCCAAACAGTCTTCACATCAGAGCAGGTTAGGCCAGCCCCATCTGATCCATGGGAAACATGGAGCAGAAAAATAATTGGAGGATGTAAGAGTGAGAAATTAATTTGCCATGTTACAGAGAATGCCCTTATTACAGAGCCTTGGAGTTATTCTGGTTGGAAAATACCTTGGAGATGATGGGAGTCTGGATTTCCCTCTCCCTCCTCTCTGCATTATCTTCTGTAAATAGTCATGGATGTGCCTGTTGTTTCCCCAGACACTGTTTGAGAACAGGTTTAGCAGTGGCTTTGTGTGCGTGGTTGTGTAGTGAAGCCTACAGATATGAATCTGTATTTGCATAAATAGAGACTGAGCTTAACCAGTCAGGAAAAAAATGAAGCCTAAATGGCCTAAAATTTTTAAGGTAGCAGATCTGGAAGGCTTTTGGTAGGGACCAAAGCTGGGGGCAGAGCAGTGGCTTTAATCCCACACAGCAAGAACCAAAGTATCTATTTATATTTCCCATGCTTTAATTAGTTCCTAATGTGCCACAGTTTATAGTAGCCGCTGTGTGTTGTCATTCTCAGCCCCAACAGCAATTTTATAGCAAGGCACAATGAACACACCCCTTGATGTCCCCCCTCACACAGACACACTTTAAACATAACATTTCTGGAAATTTCCAATCTCGTTAGCCATTGTAATGCTTTTTTATTGCACTGAAATCCTACCCAGGAACGTGTATTATTGCAATGGTTTATGCATTTAAGAAGCAAAGAATGAACAAAGCCTTGGAGGCAAAGACGGAGAATGTGGAGCTATACAGAATCACAGTACTTAAATAATTAGCATTTAAAAGGGAGGATCAGCCCTGATGGTTCTGGAACCCCTGCCCTCTTTTAAGGAACAAGGATAAGTCTTTGAGGAAAGAATTTTTAAATCTAAAAAGAATTTTCAAGAAAGCAGAGAATGCCATTGCACACTTTTACCTTCACAAATATAAACCAGGAAGATGTATAGAACAGAAAAGGTCAACCTTTTTAGGGGGAAAACCACATTTTTTTTGCAATTACTGATGCAGAATCCAGGCTTCCAGGCTGCTACTAAACACACATTCCCTGGATGGGAAAACAGGATGTTACGTGGTGTTTGGAACAGGACCATTTATATTAAGATATAAAAATATACTCGGTTAAAAGTTAATAAAAATAAAGAGTTTTGAGGAGCAAGACAAGTCCATGTTGAGACGGATTGCATCAGGAAGCCTACCAGCCTAAACTGGGGCTTCCCAACCCTCTTGGGATGTCCAAACACACCCCTAAGGTTACTGGAGAGAGGGTTCCTCCCTTAATTTTGTCTCTGGGAACCTCCTCCAGAGAGTTCCTTCTGTTGGTGAATCCCTGAAACTAAAATCTATCCTTGCCGCTGGGATTATCAAAGATATAGGGGCCCAAACAGCACCTGAAGTAACAGAGATGAAAGTTTCTCTTCTTGCTGTGTTGTGACTTCAAGTCATGCTCTTAGTTAATTTTAATATTTTGGGGTTCTTCTTTATATTAGGATTAAAAATTAAAACGAGGCACTGATAGGTTATGGCTTGTTGGAGTCAGCCCAGAGCTTTGGTTTTCAGGGCTTGACATCAGCAGCCAAGGGAAGGAATTATCTCCTTTACAATAAAATAGTTTATCCTCTGCATTTAAGGATAAGTTAACATATGAAGGGTGAGATGACTAATCCAGTGGTGTAACTTTATTTCAGAGGAGTTGAATGTTGATATAAATGTTCTACTACAGAATTTAGGCCAACCACTTAAAATTCCTGCACTGTGGTCTGGGATCAGAACAAACTATCACTTAAATCTAAGGAACTTGTCTCTGCATGCTGATTTTGATCTCAAAATTATTCTAAAGATTTATTTTAAAACTGAAATAATAATAAAACATAAAGAGAAGTTTAGGTGAGGTGTAGTCTTTGGATGAAAAGCTGAGATACCAAATTCGAACTTAGAAGATTTTTGTTGCTCTCCTTTCTTGAGAAAGAATGGAAGAATGATTTTGGCAGTTTTAAGTAACCAACTCCTATTCTGAATGCAGCATTAATTAAGATATGCAGCACTAATTAGGACAGCACAGTACAGAGGAGCATTCCCCTCAGAGGTTAAAACTCTGACACCAGAACCAGGCCTGCTGCGAGGTCACTTCACAGACAGTTGAGATTTTGGTGCTTGTTCAAGAGCTCCTTGACCAGTGTCTCTAAGGAGAAGAGGTGCTCGTCCACATCCTCGGGCACGAGGTTCCTGATGGAGTTGGCCAGCTCGAAGAGGTACTCGGTGTTCCGGCCGCTGGGCCCGGCGGCGCCCAGGATCTGGCGCGCGATGTCCTCGAGCGGCGCGGGGCCCAGGTAGTTGGGGTTGTCGCGGGTGCCGATGTAGAGCAGCACGTCGAAGGGCTGCACCGACGGGTCCTTGGGGTAGAAGATCACCGTGGTGGTCCTGTAGCCGCCCTTCTCCCGGAAATCCAGGTAGGCTTTCACCTCTCCTTCCTTCCCGGCTGGTAATCTGTAGGCGACGCCCCACACGCAGCCCTGGCCGAGGAGAGGTGGTCAAAGGGATATTCAGGAATCCTTGCATTTAGGCAAAGCTTTCAGGAAATTGATTTCCTGCCTGTCACAGACATCTTTTATGAAAAATCCTTTCTTTAGGATTTTTCCTCTTGAGAAGCTGAGAGGCTTCGGAACAAAATGTAAACATTGATTATCTGCTGCTGCAGAATGCAACAAGTAGATTTTTGATTGGCCTAGGTTAGTTGTTTTTAATTAATAGCCACTCACAGCTTAGCTAGCTTGGACAGAGAGTCCAAGCCGCAAACTTTTGTTATCATTCTTTTTTATTCTATTCTTAGCTAGCTTTCTGAAGAAATCTTTTCTTCTATTCTTTTAGTATAGTTTTAATGTAATATATATAATAAAATAATAAATCAAGCCTTCTGAAACACAGAATCAGATCCTCAACCTGAGACCCCTGTAAACACAGTCACACCTGCCCTTCTGCTGCTTTTTGCAGTCTTTGTAAGAGTCCCAAAGTATTCAGTCCCTGCTTTATTCAGGCAATTATCAGTGATCATCCTCTTTCTGCTATTTTGGGGTTATTCTTTATATTAGGATTAAAAATTAAAATGAGGCACTGATAGGTTATGGCTTGTTTGAATCAGAGTGCCCAGAGCTTTGGTTTTCAGGACTTGACATCAGCAGCCAAGGGAAGGAATTATTTCCTTTACAATAAAATGGTTTATCATCTGCATTTAAGGTTTTCCTAACAGAGCAATTCCTTGTTTTGTTAATATTTGGAGTAGTAAATAGCCTCTGTACAGGCCACTAAGGAGCTGGCAAAAAGGACACAGAGTTTCTCCCTGACCTCATAAAATTTATGTCTGAAAATAACAAATTTAAATAATGCTGAATTTGAAGGAATTTTGATCAGGTTCCTTGTGTTTAGTGACAGTTTGGTAAGGACCTGAGGGTCACCTACACCTGTTACACACCTGAACTGGTGTGGTGTGCTGAGATACCTTCATGATCTGGTCAAACCTTGTAAAGCTGAAATAAAAGTAATTATATTTATCATTCAATGTTGATATCAAATCATGTACATTTAATATATCTTTCTATCAAATTCTACATCTCACAACTGGATAGCCAAAGTGACTATTCCAGAATATACTTCGAAATATCCCTGTGGTAATAACAGACCCAAACGACTTCCAGTTTATACTGATTATTTGAAACAATCATTGGTGTAACTCTGGGAAACACTGAGAGAACTTTTCCCTGAAGATAAGACAGTTATCTGCTCATAGAAAAGCAAAAATTAATGAGTGGAAATGCAACAGGACATTCTGTACAACAGTACTGTACCTCAGCATCTTCAACCAGGGTCACAACTCTTCCAGGCTAAAATTTAAAAGATGAAATCATCATTCAGTCAGAGGCTTTTGCCCTAAATCATGAGCAAAACCAAACCAAACCGATGAAATAACAAGGAACAAGAATGAAATGCTCAGAGAACTAATCCAGCACAATTCCAGTAAGGTCCAGATCCACTGTAAGTATTTTTGGAGAGTAGCTTTGGATGTGTATTAGATAAAATAAACAACAGGTTAAATTCAGGGTGGACAGTGCCTGTGATACAAAAATTAAAGGCAGTCAGAAATTGGGAGAGTTTGAATGTCCTTGCTTTACATGTGCTGTCCAGACTCAATTCCACTGCAATTTAAAACACTGACAATTAATTAACAATACAATAACAGTGATAATTAAGAGTTTCATTAATGTAAAACTATCCTCAAGGAGCCCTTGGAGCCTCACTGGACGGAGGGAGGATACCTTCCAAATGGCTTGTTTTTCCCAGGAAGTTAATTCTTGTAGGAAAAAGAAGCCAGTTTGTAAATATTGGAAATAAAATAGTTGAAGTTTGTTGTATAAAACTTTAAAACATAAAACCCTATGTTGAACTACATCTGCAGTTTAAAATTGCTGCTTTTGGCATCAAATTAGTTCTCTCCCAGCGTGAGCAATTTATTTCTAACCTGACTGATAAAATAAGGCAATAAAGCTACATGAACACTAAATTACTCCTATTTCCTGAGCAGAAATGAGTCTGTTCCCATGATGCACCAGATAACTTTGGTGTTCCTTTTGGATTGTTTTTTCCATAGTCATTGATAGTTCTCTGACTTGTGCACTTGCAATGGGTCACAAAGATTTTTGTGAATTATGGATTAAAAAGACATTCTGAGGTGGATGGAAACCAACTTTCTTGTCCTTGCTAGGAATGTCTGTAACTGTAGCCTAAATTCATTAAATTTCATTTAAATCTGATTTGATTTAATATGAAGGGCAGTACTGAGGAGACCTTCATGTTCAGGTGGGCTGTGTGAAGGAAGAAGGATCTGTTTGCCTAAGGAAGGGCGGGGTATTTACTTAATTTCTTGCAAAGTCCTTGTCTTGCCTGGAACTACCCAAAACAAACATTAAGAAACAAATTACTAAATACTTATTGATCAGAGGAATTAAGTACTGTTTGTACTGCTGGGAATAATCCTCTGAAAATATTTTTAAAACACAGCTAACAAGTAATATGCTGTATATTTGTAAGAACTCTTTTTTTCCTTGTTGCTGTTCTTTAATGTGTGTCAGTGGTAGTTCAAGCTGTGTTCTTTGAGCTCTGTGCAAGTTATTTTATGGTGTTTGATATTCTAATGAGTGTTGTTTCCTCTGGAGCCTTCCAAGAAGCAAGACGTGTTCTTTAAAATAATCCTGATGCCTTTTCTCTCTTAAAGCCGCTTCAGGTTTACAGTGGAGTTACCTGGGTGCAAGGTTATCCTTCCCCCATGGGTTAAAAACACATGACATTGGGAATGTCCTCTTGGAATTTCAGATGCTTTTTCTCGCTTTTTTTTTTCCAAACGGTGAAGAATTTTAGTACTTCAAATATTTCCTAATCCATGAATTTTCACCTGAGAGTAATATAAGTCAAAACACACCCGGGGGTTACTTGGATCAATAATTCTGGTTTGTCCTATTCCCTGCGCACAGCCTGACACCCGCCCCTCACCGAGGGTATTTAACACCCTGAATGACAAACGCGGGCACTTCGGAGCCCTGTTTAAAGCAGGTTGTGTTTGTTGTCGGTGTGTTTCTGCTAGTGTGTTTGCTGTCCGTGTGTTTCTGTGCAGCCCTTGCGGGCGGCTCCGGCCGCGGGGCAGGGCCCGAAGCCGGGCCCGACGCGGCGGCCGCGCTCCCCCCGGCCCCGGCTCACCTTGCCCGGCACCCCGCGGTGGTCGGTGCTGCCCTGCCAGAAGCGCCGGCTGTAGCCGCGGATGCGCCCCACCAGTTTCTCCTGGTAGGGGAAATCCACCTTCCAGATGAGGGAGCCGTAGCCGAACACCCACATGGCGGCCCGGCCCGGCGGGGCCTGCGCAGAGCCGCGGGGCGGCCCCGGCCGGAGGCGGCGGCCCCGAGCGCCGGCGGGGCCGGCCCTGTGACGGCTCACGGGAGCCGTTCCTCGGCCCGGACAGCCTCCCACAAGCCCACAGACGATCGTGTTCCCCAAAACCCACCAGCGACCACGTCCCAAAACCACAAACGACCTCCCCCAAGCACCTGCCTCGTCCCCCAGTCCTGCCAACAACCACATCCCCACAAGCAATCACCTCGCCCCAAAGCCCCAACCACCTCTGCCTTCAAACCCCACAAAGATCCACCCCTTAACCCCATAAATAACCATCTCTCCTCCTCTTAAGTCCCCAAGCACCTTCCAAACAACCACCTCACCTCAAACCTCAACCATCTCCCCTCAAAACTCACAAACGACCTTCCCCAACCCCAGGTGTGAAAAATGCATATTTTATGATTGGCTTTTCGCAAATATTAAAATGAATATTATATGTGTTGTGTTAGAAACTTATGCTGTGTTAATTCTCTCAAGTAGTGTGTTAAATATAGTTTTAGGTAATAAGAAAATGTTAAAATAGAAACTATGCTATGTTGGATACTTTTTTTCCAAAGAGAGGACTTGCACTGGGATAGCAGCCACAGGACACCTAAATCTTTCAGAGAAAGAGAATTTATTGCTCCATTATCAGAAGAAACCAACTTCCTGCCTCGCTCAGGCTTGAAGGCGCCGTTTAGGATTCAGAGGAAGAAGCTGACACTGACCAGACAGAATCCTGTATTTGAAGGGAATTTATGCATCATGTATGAGATGTATGAATATGCAACAGGTTGTTGCTTTTAATGGTTGATCCTCTGTTAATGTGAGTCCTTTCTCGGGCTTATTTTGCCCAGAAAGAGGTACCCGGACGTCTGTAACTCTTTGTTCCTATTGTCTCATATTGTCCTAATTCAAATTGTCCAAATTAATATTACTCTAATTCTATTACTATTTTTAATAACCATTTTATTACTATTAAACTTCAAAAAAATTTTAAAAACATGTCATTGGCATTTTTCACACCTGGCAATTACCTCTCCCTAAGCCCCCCAAACTACCATCTCCCTACAAACCAAACCAAATCCTCTGCAAAACAAACTAAACCTCCCTCAGATCTATATTGTACCAACACAAATGTCTCTTTTTTTTTCCTCCATTTACTCCTTTCCTCCTGCTGCAGAGCTCCATGCCAGGGATGGATTTCACAGAAGCCTATTCAGACAGGTGCTCAGCTGTGGGCCTTGCAGCCAGAGAAGGAAACGTTGAGATTCTGAGGGAATTGATAAATCGGGGGTACAGTGTAGATGTCCCAGATAACAGGAGGTGGCTGCCCATCCACGAAGCGGCAGCGCACAATTCCAGTGAGTGCCTGAAGCTCCTCATTGATACAGGTAAGGAAAACCAAATGGGAAAAGTATGGCTTTGTGCCAAATTACCCTGTCATAGAAAATACAAGTTCCATAGATTTATCCTATTTTTTTTTGAGGATTTTCTGTGTGGTTTCCCAACTGCAGTAAGTAGAAGTTGACACATTGCAGTTCATGGGTGATACTTGAGGTGATAACAACATATTCATGGGTGTTCTGTAGGCCACATATCTCAGATAACTGTTATTTTCTTACAATGATTGTATTTTGTAATTTATTTGTAATTCACTGCCAAATATCCCTTTTTCCCCCTCATTATGCTCCTCTGCAGCTCCAGCTGATGACTACATTCACTCACGGACATTTGAGGGGATGTGTGCTCTGCACCTCTCGGCCCGTCACGGCTCTGTGGAATGTCTCCGGGTTCTCCTGGAAGCTGGGGCTGACCTGGACAATGTCACCACTGAATCTGCCACCACCCCACTCTTCCTAGGTGACATGAGCTTTCCTCAATCCCCAGAGTTTGAACTCACCAGTTAAAACTCAAGTTTCTCCAAGTTTAAACTCAGCAGAGTTTCTTACATGCCTGCCATGTTGCATCTTTTTGTAGCCCTAAATAACCAGGCTTTAGACTCAGAGGTGTGGAAATAACCTTTGGCTTATGGGTAAATCTGCTTCAGACAGTGTTTTAAAACAAATTATAAAAACAAATTATAAATTATAAAAGCAAATATATTTTCTGCATCAAACACAGAAAAACTTTAGGAGGTTCAGGATCACATCTGTATGAGGCTGTTTCAAAGCCTTTATGATTTTTATAATTCCTCCCTAATTCTTATGTAAAAAGACTTATTTTTGACATTCCTAGTTTGGCAATTAACGTCCATTATTTGTCCATTTTTTTCTATGACTTATGTTTGACTTAATTGAATGCTTCTAAATCATCTGATTAAATACATTTATTGGTTTACTTGCCTCTCTGCCCAGACATCATGCGTGCCATGTTACCTTTGATTCCAAGTCTTTTCCAAGTTTGGGGGAATTTGGCATCATTTCCATTCCCCAACCCTGCTTTGGGGATCTAAATGTAAAAGGCAAGCCAGCATGTAATGGGCAAGTTTAAAGGAATTGTGATTATTGTTTCAGGAAGTTGGCAGTAAGACATTTTGAGCTTTTAAATCCAAATACTTAAATTATTTCTTTTTCAAACCCTTCAATAAGATTTTTTTTCTTTTTATTATTGTTCTATGGAAGCTGTTGAAAATAAACATACAGAGGTTGTCAAGTTCCTGCTCCAACATGGAGCAAATATTGAAGGTTCTCATTCATGGTCTGGATGGAATTCTTTGCACCAAGCTTCCTTTCAGGTAACCTATGAACACATCATGTAATTTTGGTGTAACTGGTGTATTCTGGGGGATAATTATTTATTTAATAATTATTGCATTTTTGTCAGGTAGTTTTTCCTAACCTCCCCTAGCAGTCATAAGCTTGTACTTAAAAATACGTTGGCTTAATAGTTCTAACACATACAAATTACTTTATCATGTAAATGAGCAAAAGTGATCAATTTGAACTTGCCTAATTTCTTTTACCATTAATTTTTAAGTATATCTTTAGGATATTAAATATATTGTGGGTTTTATTATCTCTGTCTGGAGCATGTGGGGGAAAACGGGTTGTGCGATTTCCTTGTTTTCTTGCTGGTTGAGAATAAAAACATTGATTTCAGGGTTCCACTGAGATAATGCAAATGCTCCTGGAGAAAGGGGCCAGCAAGGACTGTCGTGATGACTTTGGAATCACCCCTCTGTTTGTGGCTGCTCAGTATGGCCAGCTGGAGAGTCTGCGCCTGCTTCTGTCCCACGGTAACCACATCCTCCCTTTCCCTGGCCACACTCCCAGCAATTCCCACTGAGTGCAACTGGAGCTCTGCTCCTGCACATCATCATTTCAAATGTTATGGATTTTATTTCCTTATTGCTGAGGAGAACTTGCATTTGAAGCCACCCTGTGAAAGATAATGACTGATGGAGGTGACTTTGGTTTTGTATTGTGTCAGGTGCGGACGTCAACTGCCAGGCCAAGGACAGGGCCACTCCCCTGCTGATTGCTGCACAGGAGGGACACCTGGAGTGTGTGAAGCTGCTGCTGGCTGCAGGGGCAGACCCAAACCTCTACTGCAATGAGGATAACTGGCAGTTACCCATCCATGCAGCAGCTGAGATGGGCCATGCAAAGTAGGTGGTTGCAGAGGCATTCAGACAGAAGGTCCTGGTCACACAAATCTGATCCCCAAAGGAGGAAGTTCAACCCTAAAAGGGAGGAAAATTGAGTGTTCAAACTGATCTGAAGTTCTGATTATTTCTGTATTTTAAATGTCTCTTAGTAGTTTCTTCCACACTGACAGGGAGTAGGTTTAGATGAAATATTAAGCAAAAATGCTTCCCTGTGAGGGTGGTGAGGCCCTGGCACAGGGTGCCCAGAGAAGCTGTGGCTGTGCCATCCCTGGAAGTGTTCCAGGCCAGGTTGCATGGGGCTTGGAGCAACCTGGGGTAGTGGAAGTGTCCCTGCCCATTGCAGGGGGTAGAACTGGATCACCTTGAAGGTCCCTTCCAACCCCAACCATTCTGTGATTATATGATTTTCAATTCAGCATCTAACCTGGGTTTGATCCATAACCTAATGAATTTAGAGTTTTCCACAGTGCTGAACCAGATACCAATTCACTCCGTGGCCATTTTACTTTTCCATTTAAAAATGCAAATAACCGTGTTATACATTATACATGACTTGAACAGCTGCTAATTAGAATTCTATATTAAGTAGCAGAAGTAATTATATGCAAATATTGAATTAGCTGGACCAGCCAGAAAAATCAAAGCCACAAAACAGTTTCTTGAATCTTTCCAGAGATGCATTTGCAGCTTTGCCCAATTTCAGATATACAAGTCAGTTCCACAGCAGCAAGCCAAGAGTGGAAGGAAGTTTTGGGAGTAGACGATTGAGGAGAAGGATCTCTCAGGAACTCCATGATTCATACATGAACAGCACTTAAGTATATAAATGATGATACATCACTGGCAACTCTTATGCAGCACCAGTGAGTTCCAGCAGCAGAGGAACTGGTGTTTGTCACTAATGTGATGTGGCCTGGGGTGTGAGCTGTAAACTAGATGATTTTTCTGTTTCATAGAAATAAGAATTCGTTTCATTTGCAACTCACATTTACAGTTTGCTTCCAAACTTCCTTGGAGTTGGGATTTAGTGTGCAGTGGTATTCTGTTGCTGCAAAAAGAGTTGCTGGGTAATAATAAGTAGCTGTCCCTGATTTGGTTTAAAATACTTCTTTCCAACCCAAATCCATCCCAAAGCACAACATTTGCCGGGGGTCTGTCTATGGAATTACAAAGCTGCAAATTCAAGAGTGAAAAAACACGATTTTCTTCCAAAGCTGCAACGACCCTGTGAAAAAAATAGCTGTGTGGTTAAGATTAATCATTGCAATGAGATCAGAAAGCAGTGTTTTTAAACATGTGCAGGATACTGGAGCTGCTGATTCCAGTCACTGACCGGGTGTGTGACAGGGGCGAGGGCAAAGTGAGCCCGGTGTACTCCGCGCTGTACGGCGGGGACGGCGAGTGCCTGGAGATGCTGCTCAAGCAGGGCTTCAGCCCAGATGCTCAGGAGTGCCTGGACTTCGGCTGCAGGTCCCCCATGTGCATGATCTTCCAAAAGCAGTAAGCAAACCTCTTCTATTTTGGAGTTATTTGTAATCATATTTGCTTTAATTAATTTACTTTAAACGTGTAGTTTCCCACCTTCTTCTCTTAACTGCTGTCTATCATCTAACATTTTTCCAGAATTCCAGTGTGTTCCCCCTTTGCAGACACTCCTCATTATTCCCATTTCCTTGGGAATTTGAAGCCCTGGAGTGTGACTCACGTGCTGCACTAAGGAAAACATCTTCAAAAACGGCTTTTGAATCCTCTCAGATTTTAACAGATTATTTCTTTGTACATGGATTGAAATTTATTTATTTATAATAAATAAACATTTATTATAATATTTATAATAAATAAATATTTCTATTTTAATAATTATATATAATTATATAAAATATTAAAATTATTTATAATTTATTTATGGCTGCAATTTAAATTAACGAGGTTTGTTAGTAGTGAATTTAGTTCCTGCCCTGCTCCTAGGAAGCTGCCTTTAAAAATCCTTGGACACCATTTTTCCCTTTCTGTCCTGGTGTTGCTTTATAATAAATAATTTAGGAAGGGATGCAGAGCAGGTGATTGCTCTGTGAACGAGGCAGGTAACACATGTCACCACTTCTGTGGAGTAATGTGCCCTCTAATCCCTGAAAGGCACCAGTCACAATCTCAGTCCTTACCCTATTGGGGGTAATGATAAAAAGATTTTAATAAAAACATTTTGAAATGTTTTATTGCAGACAGATGTAACAAGTGGTGGGTGCTTTCTGAGGCAAAGCTCACGGGGTGCCCTGCTCCTTCTGCTGCTCACAGGTATTACCAGTTCATTGATGTCCTGCTGAAATATGGCATCACCCTGCGTGGCATCAACTTGGCTCACTGCCTGTGCCATAAGAAGTTTGCTCTGTTCCGGCGCTTCCTGAGGTTCGGCTGTTCCCTGCCCTCAGAGGAGGAATTAACGGACTTCATCCTCTACAGCAGCACGGTGCAGAAGGAATACAAGGAATGGCTGCCCTGCCTGCTCCTGGCTGGCTTCAACCCCGTGAATTTCATGTGCAGGTTCTGGTAAAGCAGGGAGCCTTGTCTTTCCTAACTCAAACATCCCATGCTAATGTGCAGAGCTGCTACAGGATGGCCCTTGATAATCTGTGGCCACCATCAGGAACGGGAGGGGTTGTGGAAAGTCTGAAATAAATCATTCACACGTCATGTCTGGAGGCAGTAAAACAATTTTCTTTAGGAAGAAAGCCAGACTGGAAATTGCCTTTCTCTAGAATAGCAATAAAGCATCACTTCCCAAGTTTATATCTAACATCTCTACTTAACCCCCAAATTTAGCTGCAAATTGTGTGTGTGATACTTTACTACAGCCATGGTAAGAAGAAATTTCAATGGGAGAAATAAGTCAGGAGGGATGGGAAACAAATGGGAAATGAAGCTGGGCCAAGGCTGGGAGGAGAGGAAACGGATGCAGTTTGAGACTGTTTTGTTTAACACAATGTGGCAAAAATTGCAGTCAGTTTCTTTTATTATTATTATTATTGAAGTTTTTCCACATATAAACAACAGCTTGGTGATGTTTTATATTTAATTGGGCACTACAGGATTAAACTTAGAGTTATGAAATATTTGTATTTTCTGCAGGCTGTAGTAAGCACACTACATGTTTGCAACTCAGTGACTGAATGAATGTCACTCTCCTTGTGTATCATATGTGATGCTTTTTGGTCTTTTATTCTATAGTCTACAAATACTTTTTAAAGGTATTTTAGAGAAGTCTTTGTTAAACAGGATTTTCTCCATGAGTGAGGATGTCCTTAATTTTGTCCTGGAGTTCATGAATTGGAGCAGACTTCCTCCAATTGTGGAGCAGCACCTTTCCCAATACAAGGAGAAGTTCACTTGGACTTCCAAGAGCCATTTTGGTAAGAAATACAGGCAGGAAAATAATGTTTCCATGTACCCAGCTTCCAGGCTGCAGATGGGGAGATTTAGGAGAAGATGACAATATGACTTAGTTATGTTTTACTTCTCTAATTTGATTTGTATTTCCAGTGAGGCATCTGTCCTGTTTTGTAAGCATTGGACAGTAATTAAATACAAACCATAAAAATCAAACATAATCAAAATGTGACCAGCCAAAAAGATTCAATTAGTTGTGCAGGAATTTTTCATAGTTCGGCCTTCAGAAAAGCAGGTCATGTGTTGTGTGACTGAGAAACTGCACTTAGATGTCTTTGTTAATGATTCCTTTCAAAGGAAATTCTACTTTAAAAGGGTCTGTAATAATTTTTAACTTGTCCAAGTGATAATGTCATTTAATAATATTTCCTTTAGAATGTTTGAAGTTAATGAGGATGTTTTTGGAGTTAAAAAAACGGGAGTTATTTGGGGAAATGGAGATTAAGTTCACTCTTGATTTCCTTTTTTATTAGTAAGTAGATTGGTGTAGTAAGAGCTGCTCTGTGTTTGACTGGGGATTCCATTTTCCAGCCTGCCTTCCTCCCCTGTCCCACCTGTGCCGCCTGGAGATCCGGTCCCTGCTGGGGAGCGAGCGCCTGCGCTCGGAGCGCGTGATCCGGGAGCTGCCGCTGCCAGCCTGCCTGCAGGACTACCTGCTCTACCTGGATGTGCTGCGAGCCAACAGCATCCCTGAGCTGCAGGACTGCCTGGAGCAGGGACAGGAGGGAGCTCCTTCCAGTCACTCCGAGGCAGAGGACACGGAGGAGGGACAGCAGTAACACCAGTGCTCCGTGACGGCGGTGCCGGTGCCTGGACTCCACAGCCACAGGTTTTGTAGTGGGAATCAGGAGACACGGGAGGAGAGCTGCTGTAAATGTCTGTTCTCCTCCCGTGTAATTATTCTTTTCACGCTGTAGTTTTGTACTACATCTAGAAATTTCCTATGGGTTCTATGATTTGCTTGTTTACAATCTGTTGTAGTTTTGTAAGTGAACATTTTCTGTTTCTTTTCTAACTCTTGGGAAGTAAAATGAGCTTTTTCAGTGAACACAGCTTACAGAGTAGTCAAAATCTGCCCATTGACACTTTATTCCAAATACAGCATTTACCAAATGAAACCATCTGAAAGTCAAGGAACATAATCCTGTATCATTGTTATGAACTTCTGTTGGGGAGGGATGGAGCTGAACCGGAGAAAGGCAAATTACATAAGAAAGGAGGTTGTTTGCTGAAGGAACAGCAATTTTTTTTTTCTCTTCCCATGGTTGTCAATATTTGGCAGAATGTTGGTATTGGAGGCTTGGGGCCTGCACCCAGTCCCTCCCCTTGCAAGTCCCTCCCCCAGACAAGGCAGGAAATGTCCCACAGGCACACCAAGGTGTGCCAGCAAAATCCCTCCTGTGATGAAGTGCAAAAGGATTTTCTGTTCCTGAGGCCTGGTGACAGGGCTGGAGCAGGGACACCTTGGGATGACAGCAAGGTCTCTCACACTGGGAAAGCCCTCGTCCTGTCAAGGTGAATCTGGTGCTGCCAGGATCACTGGTAGTAGATGCTGAAGGCATGGAGGATGTACAGGAAGGTCGTAAGGAAGGCGAAGAACTGCACGAGAGGAAGAAGAGGGAGGGTCAGCTGGCAGAGTCAAACCCCATCTCCTCCCAGTGCTCTCAGCGTGGGGAAGCCTCCCAGCATTGAGCTCCCTCCAGCCTCCAAGGAGAGGCAAAGCCTCAGCTTTTCCCAGCATCCAACCACGTCAGGCTGTTTGTGAACTGAGAAGCCAACGCCAGCTGCATGACCCACAAAGCAGAGGAGCTGAAGCTCTGCCCTGTTGGCACTTGGGGTGGCTCTGCCATGGCTTTAGCACGTGCTGCTGCCCTTGCAGGGGTGAGTGTGTGTCGGGCAGCCCGGCAGGGTGCTCTGCACTCACCGATGCAGCACTGTTGAGTTGGTAGTTGGGGCTGATGCTGAACTCAGAGTTGATGGTGGCGTTGGCCTGCAGGACAGCGGCGCTCATGTACAGAATGGCCGTGGTGCCATGGTACAAACTGTCCTGCAAAACAAGGCACCTGTGAGTGCCCCAAAGGCGGACAGGTGCCTGGAGAGGCCTGGGAGCAAACCAGGCAGTGGTTTCACAGCAGAGCTCCCCTGGACTTTCCAGTCAAGGCAAAAGGAGGAAAGGGTTGGTGGGTCACCAGCCATGGTGATCCTGCACCCATGTTGCTGCTGCCAACATCTGCCCGTGTTCCATCCCCTCCTTACCAGCACTTTCCAGTTCTCGCTGTTCCTGTGGAAGCCGAGGAGGTAGCTTAAGAGGAGCAGCAGGGAGATGAGGCAGGAGGTGAGGGACACGTACATCACCCATCCCTGCAACAGCGGCAAGGAGACGGAGGTAGCCGCGACGAGGATCCACACCCAGGTCCCGCAGACCTGCCGGGGACAAACAGGCGCCGCTGATGAGTGTGGGATGAGGAAAAGCTCTTTTCCTCCCCAGTTCCCTCCTCGCCTCTCTCCCGGGCCCGCCAGCGGAACCCCTGCATCTGTCCCAGAGCATCCCGTTGCTCTGGGAAGCAAGGAAGCAAGTTGGCACCGGTTTCCCTGAAAACTCAGGGGAAATGAGTGTTCACACGAAAGGGAAGGGTTCGCTGCTGCCTTGCAGACAAGGAAATGTCTCACCCCGAGGGATTTGGTGGAGAAGCCAGAAAATGTGCTTTTATCTGGGAAAAGTGAGCGGCTGCCCCAACCCAGCCCTGCCCGCTCGTTAATCTCCAGTGCTTGGAATCACAGCACAAGGAAGTCTCCTCTCAGCTCCACACACCAGCCTGGAGCAAGTTGCTCACTCTGGATCCACCCAAAATATTTACTGAGCACAAAAAGCCCACAAGGTCATCGGGATGAGCCTGTGCCACCTTGTGCCATCTCAGCTGCAGTGGGTGAAACCCCTGGAATTGCAGCAGAGAGCTAAGCCTGCCACCACGAGCAGGGATTGTGCCTATGGAGCACAGGGTGTGTGGGCTGCCAGCCCCGTGCACCATGACAAAGTACATCAGGTGCTATCTTGGCTGGTCCCACTGGATGCCCTCTGGACCCAGAAGCAATTGAAAGAATGATGGAATGTCATCACACATTACCAGACGCCCAATTGCCTTCAACCCCTGGAACGACTTGATACAGAGAGCAAAACTCCCTTGATTTTCCAGCCATTTCTACAGAGAGCTGCTTCATGATAACAAGAGCTGTAGTCTGCCCTGGATGAGCCAGCAGCTCTTCAGCCTCTCCCAGCCCCAGGGCAGCCAGTGACCCTCACACAGGCTGTGATGGAGCCGAGCGTGCCTTGTCCTCAAGCTGTTCCTAAAAACCCCTTCAGAAAACTTTGTTCATTCAGCGTAAGCTCAAAGACAAGCTGTCACTTCCCAGTCAGGATGCCTTCAGGACGGCTTCGGGGGATTTTAGCCAGGAGCGGGCTCCGTGAGGCAGCGGAGCGAGGCATACTCACGATCTCCGGCAGGATGAAGGCGTAGGGGATGGTTTTGAAGACGGCGACTCCGGAGGGCAGGGCGGGCTGCGTGGAGGCTGCGGAGGGACCCACCGAGGCCATCTCTGCCCCGCTGACAGCGCTCCGCTCGGCTCCGCTGGCGCTCGCCTGCCCCGCGCCGCTCCCGTGCGGGATTTAAGGGACACGCCCGCGGGACGTAAGCACAGGAACCGGCCCGGGCTGGCACCGCGCCGCTGCCCCGGCCCCGGCCCGCCGAGCCCTGGCACCGCCCGCCGCTTCGCGCATCCCCCTGCCAGCCGCGATGGGACACACGGGACCCCGGCCCCGCCGGGCACCGGTGCAAGGTCATTAACTGGAGGGGGAAGGAAAAAACTTCCCTACACCTTGCCGGCACAGAAATGTTTCCCGCAAAAGGTTCTCTTGGCACGCTTCCAATCCTGAAATATTTTAGCTTCCACTGTTGTTGCCTCCTCCCCTTTCTGTTCAGGTTTCTGCTCCGGGGTCACGTCAGACAACTCCACACCCTCCAGGCACATCCAGCCTTCAGAAAGTAGCAGGTAAATTTTACAAACACACCAGGAGGGTTTGGCAATGCACTCCCGAATGCCCAGTAAGGTGTGAAGGGGAGCTGCAGGAATTTCTGCCTCCTGGCAAATGCAGTTTGGAGTTGGGAAGCACTTGCTGTCTCATCCAGTGCACTCTGTCTGGCCCAGAACTCCCAGATAAGGGGTGGGATGAAAGGCTGGGGGTGGCACTTCTGCCTGGTGGCCCAGAGAGGACAGAATGACCCCATTAACCAGGGCAATGGGCAACAGCAGGAGGAAGACACTGTCCCAGTGAGTTATCCCAGCTCTGCTAGGCGAGACAGGTGATGCCCCAGGAACTTGGCTTCTGTGCCAAGCTCTTGCACAACACAGAGCAAAGATCAAATCCATGTCTCTGAGCGCTTCCTAGGCTGGGGGAAGTGTCCTGTGGTATTTCTGGAGGCTCCAGTTTACAGATACTCCAGTGGGAGCTGGTTTTTGGCTCCATGCAGTGGACGTTTTCAAAAAACTTGTTTCAAATCTCGCCAGACAAAACTGAGCCTGGCCTGGGCTTAAATCCAGGCGTGACTCGGTGGCAATGTCCCCATCACCCTGCAGGAAGCACCCAGATGCTCCAGCACTGAAGAGAAAGTGGATTAATCACTTCCCCCTGGGAATGGGCAGCACACAGAGCCTGTGGTCACCAGGCACTCAGGGGTCAGCAGAGGAAACAATCCTGGGGAAACACAGCATTCCCAGGATTCCCACCTGCTGCTATTTGTGTTGGGTCAGGCACATTCCTGGGAGGAACCCAGCCTTCTCCTGAGTGGGGGAGAGGAACAGGCAAACAGTCTAAAAACAGAGCAACCTGCTGGTCACTGGTTGGGCAAGAGAGGATTCTTCTCCTAAGCTGGCTGTCCTTGCTCAGCAGCATTCTTAGAGAGTATTCTGCTCTTTCCCTTCCCTGCTCCCAGGCTCCTGGGGGACTGGGACAAAGAGTCTTTTGTTCATCTTGATTAAAACTACACTGGAAATTAATTGGAAGCTGCATGAGAAGAGAAAAGGGCTACCTCAGCTTTGGCAAAGCATGACACCTGACATGGCTACAACAGGTAGTAACAGGCAACCAGAGCCTTTTTAATGCTGCAAAGTTGAAATAAAAAACAATTTCCAGTAGATAAACAGATAAAATAACTTTAATCTCTCTCAGATTCTTAATTGTGCTAAAATATCCATTAGAATTCAACTCCTGCACAATCTCTTTGTTAAGAACTTAATTTTATGGTTACCATGTCCTTGGAGAGCCTGAATTGTTCATTCTCCAGGATTGTTCTCCCTCACTTCTCCTAAGAAATCATAGGCCAGCTCTGAGATGTCAAAGGCTCTGTGGGTGTTTTCTGATGACAGCAGGTACTCCAGGGTGCCATCTTTCTCCTGGCTCCTTTTCAGGAAGTCATGGATCACCTTCCAGCGAGACAATTCCACCTCTTCCTCAGCCCATCTGTAGCTGGGGAGGAACGTGGAGCAGAGCAGAGGGAACACAGAGTCGTGGTACACCAGGACAAATGCAGACTTCAGGAATTCTTGATCTCTCTGCAGAGAAGAGTGTTTGAAAATACCTCAGTGCAAACACGTGGTGGTGCCAAGCACTTTTACAAAGTATTGTACACGGGGAAAAAACCCAAACAACTCACTCCCAGTTCCCAGGAAAACGGGAAGAGATTCAACCTTCCTAAACACGCATCCGTTATCTCGGATAAGCCTCCAGCATATCCACAACACTGAACTCTGCCACCCTTCCCACAAACTCCAGGCACTGAGAGCCCTTGGCTGTGGGGTATTTATACTTCTTAAAAGCAGTGCCACAACCTCCCTGCCCCAGAAACCCAAACTCCTCTCATCTCCCTGCTGTCCTAGGTGGAGCGTGGCTCTGATCCCGCTCCTTGGAGCCAGAGCCGATGCTGCCCCTGGGCACTGCTATCCCACTCTTTGTGCATGGTGTGACCTGTGTGCTCCCCTGTGAAGATCAGCTTGGAAAACCCAGAGACAAAGGATCAGCCTGGTCAATTATCAAACCCATGGGAAAGATCCAAGTCCAGAGTGTCCCAGCCCCAGGAGCGCTGTGCCTGGCAGGGAGCGTTTCACAGCTCAGCCTCACGGAACCACGCCGGGGTGAGCATTCAGCAATCCTGCCCTGGGAGTGGCACATGCCAGTCAGGTAGAACTGGATGGTTCTGGGATCCAGGGGAGTTGCCAATTCCGTGAGTAGATCTGCTCTCCTTTTGGATGAATGGCCCTGAAAAAGCTGCTCTGACTCAGTGGGTGTTTGTTCTGCGTAAATAGGGAGCCATCCTTGTGCATCAATTCAGGAGCATGCACAGGAATGAAATATCCTACTGCTGCTTCCAGGAAATCCAGCACTGAGAGCCAATGGCTTTCTCATTCAGTTCCTGCAGCTGCTCTCTGTCCAGGGGACAGGATGCAGGACAAGGTCTGGGTGAGCCCGGGGACAACCAGGTAAATTCTCCAGCTGTCTTTGTGCCAAAACATGGATCACAACTCTCTGGGGTAGGGAGATCTCAGGAATTTAGGGAGCCTTTTCCCAGGCAGATTGTGGGAGGACTGAAGCTCAGAGTCTGGAGGAGGGAAGATGATTTTGTGGGCATACACAGCCCCTTTTTCTCTCCATGGAAAGCTTTTACCAGCTGACTGTTGGAAGCACATCATGACAGGGAGCCACTCTGAGTAGCAACCTGTAACAGGTTCCCCCGTAACAACATTGAAATAAAAAGTTACAAGTTAATTTCATTTTCCTCCTGCTCCTGGTTTACTGTTATAAATCTGGGTGAGAAATGTTAAGAACTGCATTTACATATCTCTATTTTCTAAACAGATGTACGGTGAGAGGAAAAGCTAAGCAGCAATTGCACTGGCAGGGAGCAGCTTGTTGGAATTACCCTGAATATATGGAAAGGAAAACCTGTGGTTTGTTACCTTCTCAATTCTCTTCAATGTTCTTTCTTTCTCTGCCCAGGCACTCTAAAATGAAATGACAAATCAGAGCAAGGCTGGAGAACTTTTCTCCCAGGACAAAAAAAAAGCTCAAATTTTGCCTGGAAGTCCTGACAAGGTAACATACCCGAAGCGCATCCATCAGGTCTGGCTGATCCAGGAGCTGAGGGAAAGTTGCTAGAACAGGATGACAGATTAAGTCTGAAACAGAAAACAAACACATTCAAGGCTAAGGAAGAATCAGCTTTCAAAGTATTGGCACATCCAGGTATTCAGCACATCCTCTCCTGTCAGATTATTCCAAAGGGAAAATGAGCTGTGACAGTTCTCCAGAGCAGGCAAGGTAGGAGAACTCCCTAAAAACTGTTCTGACTGCAGCCAATTCTCAGTGGCTGAGAGACAGTTAAAGCAGGAGAGGGGACACACAAATCCCAGTGCTGTTTATTGGGAACACCAGCAAACATGAGCCCTTCCTGATTTACCTGCCAGAGGTGTTTTCCCTCATTTCTGCACCTGCCTTTTTTATACACAGCTGCAATTGTGCTGCTTGGTTTGGATGTTATGGATAAACACACTTGGGTTCTACCTCAGCCTGGTGTGGCATTTTAGGAGAACCAAGGACCAAGTGCACAGTGAATTTTCCCAATGGAGCACATACCCCACTGCACAGGTGTCCTGGTGCTTTTTGGGTCACTTCCATGAGAAATCACTCTGCTCCTGTGATTATTTTAATTAATGAGACTGTGGATAAGATTCCAAGTGACAGAGAGCAAGATTTTGGCTGAAGTGTTTTCTTTATCATGTGATTTCAAATATTGAATGTACAATTGTCCCCTCACCTTGAAGCTGATGGTAAGTTTGGTAAACATGAAGCATTTACTAATGCCCAAACGTTTCGGGGAAGAGAGCCAGGACTGATGGTTCTGGGAAGGAGAACAGACATTTTCAGTTGTCTGTTCCTAAAGTGATGGTGGGTTTTGAAATAATAGAAATCTTCTTTAGTTGGACAGCTACCAGAACAACTCCTGGGATAAAGCCTTGCGATGGCTTCACAGGAAGTCTGAATCCAAAGGGAATTTAACTCAAGGAGAGGTCGTCAGCCTGATCTACTGTCCTAAATTATGCAGATCAAATCAGGTAAGTGTGGCAGTTCTCAGCTGTATAAATTCATATGTAGCATAGTTAAGAAATGTAATTTTTCCTTATTTCAAGTTGGTTTTAAAATGGAGAAGGCTGTGAACTATCATTAGTTCTATTGAATAATCAGGGCAAGACACAGCATTCTAAATCCAGAATTTTCCAACTTCTGTCTCTCCCTACTGTCAGCAAGTAAATAATAATTAAAAACTAAAAATAAAGAGGATAACTTAGCCTGAGTGCCAAAAACATCTCTTACCAAAGGCAGACCTGGCAAGAGTCATTCCCTGGATGAACCTGATCTTCCTGCAGTGCTCACCTGTGCTCTGCATGCTCATCCTGTCCTTCAGGAGGGCATCTCCAAGGATATGCCGATAAAACACCAGGAGATGGATGTAGCACATGCCCCCAACTAATGTTTCAGGGAGAAAACTGTTGGGAAAATAAGGGACAGCAGTTGAGGTGTTCACTGCAAACACTGCAGATTTCTCTATATTTTTTCATTTTATGGAAGCACAAGGACTCACTTCAGGATGTCTTTCGAGTGCACACTCGGTGACTTCACTTTCACCAGAAGCACAGGCTGCTTCCTGAGGCTCATAAACTGCTGAAAAACCCCAGAGCCTGCTGCAGGAACAGACAGCCCAGATTCAAACAGTCAGTTTGAAACAAGAGCAATAATTATGTTACAAAAATGTGCATTTCAGTGGGTTGAGAACTCTTTCAAGTTTAGTTAGCCTGGTAGCACCCAGCTCCCCACAGCCAAGGCAAAAGCAGATAAATAATGAAATGCATGCAAAAACAGAACACACAAACCCAAGCCAGGCTGTGGGGACTGTTGTGAAGGAGATGCAGCATCAATCACATTATTATGTTTATATTATATTGAAAAGAAACCACACCTCTCCTCGATATTGATGGGTCAACCTCAACGCCTCTCTCATAGGGAGTTCCACCACTCAGGACCAGCTCATGCATCCTGCCAATAAAGATAAATTTGAAGCCTGTATGATATTGGGAATTCAACTATTTTTGGAATTTAATTGTACCAGGAGGTCAATTATTTTAAAAGCCATTAACAACATTGTTTCTTTTCCACAGCCCAAATATTTTTCTTGCATGGAATTTAGCAATTGTTTCACTACAATGGTTTTGAGGAATCACCACTTCAACAACTAAAACCTTTCAGATTTAAAATCTGTTAAAGAATAATGTAACCCCAGTTCTGCCAAGAGTAAGTCACTGCTGAAACTAGCATGAAATTTAATCTGTAATACCGTTTTACTTAATGAAATAATAGAACAATATTTAAAATATAAGACTTAGAAGAGATTTAGAGTTCTAGAACAGTAGAGGTGTCCTATGGGTATTTTTTTTTGAGCTGTAACCCAGATAAATTCAGAATACATATACACAATATATATATGTCCATCAATACTTGGCAAAAACCAAATCTTGAAAGTCTGAGCTACAATTAATTATTTCTGTCAATAAACAGAAAGTTGTTCTACATTTAATAAAATAAAAATATACACACCTTATTATTCTTTCAGATGACTGGACCCACTAATCATAAATCATAATTTACACTCCAAGAGCAGTGAGAGATTCATTCACAACAACCTGACTCCATGTCTTGGGAACCACTCTCCCAGTTTTCCCCTGGGAAAGGGATGATGCAGCAAAGAAGAGCCAGAATGCCAAAGGACTGGTCTGGATGCCCCCTGCCCCAGCAGTGTGTAAGTATGAAAGATGAGTTTTACTCTCAATCTCAAACAGATGTATAAATTACATCTGTGTGTAAATACAGGGAGAGCAGGAAAAGGCAACAAACTCACTTGGAAGGAATAGGAATCCCACTGGAAGTGAAAAGCTTCAAAAAGGCCCAGCCACAGCTCAGCTCTCCTCTTTCACCTGTTGACTAGAAAAAAAAAAAAAAGAGAAATGTAAATTATTTGAGCAGCTGACCCAGAATGAGTGACTGAACCACAATTAATAACAGTAACCACATGAAAATTGTTGTAGTTAACCCCTTTTCTTCTTTCACTTTGTGTGTTCAAAAATCACAATCTGCTTTCTCTGAGGGTCATTTTCTGGCTTTACCATCTATTGTCTTACTACCTGTTGTGCTTTCCAGCAGCATATCCCAGATGGACAGGCTCTATCTGTGTAAACTGGAGCTGGAGACCACTGTCCATGCTGCTGAAACAGTTAAAGCTTTAGTTTTCCAACTGTACAGGACATTAGTCTGAAATAAATCACAGAGATGGAAAACTGCAGGAGTGAAGGCAGAACTAGTCCATTGTGATCCCATGGCATGGGATCTTTGGCACAAGTTATTTCAGTGTTGGTACAGGGACACTCACATCCATGAGCCAGGGGGATTTTTATTCTCTAATTAGGGATATTCTCCTATCAAAGAATCCCAGAATGGTTTGGGTTGGAAGGGATTTTAAGGATCATCTTGTTCCACCCCCTGCCACAGCCAGAGATATCTTCCACTGTCCCAGGTTGCTCCAAGCCCCATCCACCCTGGTCTTGGACACTTCCAGGGATCCAGGGACAGCCACAGCTTCTCTGGGCAGCCTGTGCCAGGGCCTGCCCACCCTCACAGAGAAGAATTCCTTCCCATCTATCCCTGCCCTCTGATAGTGGGAAGTCATTCCCCCTTGTCCTATCACTACATGAGCTTGTGAAAAGTCTCTCCCCATCTTTCCTGTAGGCTCCTTCCAGGTAATCCTATTTTCTAATCCTGTTCTCTAATGAGGGATATTCTCTAACTGGGAACAGCTAGCTCCCTTTATAAACCTGCCCTTGAAGCAATTTCCACTGCACCTCCCCACACTCACATTGCACTTGTACGTGATGCCAAGCTCAAACAAGATCCCAATGTCTGAAGACAGGGAGTTGGACCTGACAAAACAGTCACCATCAAGCAAGCTGGGTAAGATGCCCATCACCTGATACAGAGAGAGGGGAAAAAAAAAGTTAATATACCTATAAAAAATCTTTAAAGGCCATCAAGCACATCCCTCACTCAACACAAGATCTCAGACCCAATCCCACTGCATATAAAACTGAGGGAGAGAACCAATTTCAGTCCTTGCTCCCGTTATTGTCTTTCCATGGAGCACAGCTGTGCCACCAAGGAACATTTCAGTGACACTGAAGGAAGAAGCTGTAAACAGCCAGGGGCTGTGTCACCTACCCTTGGAGAAAAGGTCCAAGTTTGAGGATTTTTAGGCAGCCACGTGGCTCTCACTGTGTGAATGTTACTCAGCACCTAAAGTGGGGAAAAAAGCTAAGGTCAGTTTTTCTGGAAAGCCCTTTCAGGAAATGCAGGGCTATCCCAGATGGATCCAACACTGCACACAACAAAGACAACTGGAAGAAAACTGCTGGATAATCAGGGTTATGTTTTTACAAAAAGCTGCTCTGCACACACACAAAGGAACAGAGCATCAAGGGCACGTGGGGGAATCTGCCCCTGACCCAGCTGCTCCAGGCTCATCCCAGGAGACAGATCAGCCCAGGAAACACTCATTGCAGGTGGGGGACCTGAAATTAGGGACTCAGAGAAATGGAGCTCCCGCCCCAGCCCCTCCCAGGGCCACCCAGCACAGCCCCAGGGGCAGGGTGTGATTGTCACCCTGAGTCAGGAGCAGCTCCCTGGCTCACCTCACTCTGCTCTGGGGCATTTTGGGGCTGCACCTGATTTACCACGAGAGGAAAGCAGAGGGGGAGAAACCAAAGGCAGAAAAAGGGAGGGGTCCAAGTGCCTTGTGGAGCACCTTGGGTGGGAAGCTTGGCTTGTCTGGTCATGCCCAATGCCCATCAATGCAGTCTGGCCTGTTTTATCATTTGGTTCTGTTTTTCTGGGCGAGTGGGCTCAAACCAGACTCATCTGAGGATAAATTAAGCAGCTTGGGAGGTGTGTGTGACTCTGAGACAGAGAGGAAGCAGAACCTGAAGGATGCTGGAAGCTCCAAACCTCCTGCAGTCCTTTTTTGGGAAGCAGACACGTTCCTTACCCGGCTGCCATCGAAGAGGCAGAGCCGGACGTGCCGGCTGAGGACGCGCACGCCGCTCCCAGGGAGAGGGATCATCTTGCAGCTGCATAAAGTGACAATCAGGGACACTCTGCTGGGTCTAGGATGGATCTGAAACACAGCAGAAGGAGGATTAAACCTACAGGGCACGTGGTCTCATCTTGTGTTTATGGACTGAGGTTATTCTCCCAAGCACCAACCCAGTGCGGAGGTAGCAGCAGGATTTCTTCACAAGCCTTTAGCTCTGCCCCAGGGATGTGTGAGAGACAGACAGAAGGTCCCAGCAGAAGAAATATTTGCACCAGAAATGGTGCAAATTAAGACATAATCACCAGCCAAAAGGAAAGAAGGCAAATAAGGTTTGTGTCCCCCTTAGCAGCAATACTCACAGTATTTGTATCAGAATTCCACACCAAGTCTTTGAAAGCCAGCTGGGATGGAGTAAGCTTGGGTTGCAAATAGTAACTTGCTCGAAACTCTTCACCTACAACAAGAGTAAATGTAAAAAACTCTTAGTTTTTCAGATAATCTTTATTGTGCCAAAAAGGACAACACCCAAAATTCATGACCAGTTGTATATTTGACTAAACAAAACTATGGAATTATCTGCCATGAGCACTGTCTACTATTTGTGAGTGTTTTGAAGTATTTCATCTCAAAAACACAATAACTTAATTTTAAAAAGAGATTAAACAGCTTTAAACAGAAAGACTAACAAAACATGAGATATCTTAATATATTTGGTGAAGATACTAGAAAAGACCTTTAAGAAAAAGGGTAAGATTAAAATAAAACAAAAAAAATAATTTCTAGCAAAGTTAACAGAACAAACTTCTGAAAAGGGAACTCTTTGAAAACATAAGAAAATTTTTCAGGATTTCACATTGATAATTTAAAATTTAAGGGAAAAAATCTTTTATACATTATTTGATGGGTCAAATATAGCCAGTTAGCCAATTAATTAAAATTAAGCAGTGTGGATTGAGGTCCAACAAGCTGGTGACAGGGTGAGAAAGCCACCACAGAGAGCTGAGAATCCTGCCAGGTGAGAGCCCTACCTTCCTCCAGGAGCTGGAACAGCAGGGATGGGCGGAACCCTGCAGGAACTGCCCCTGTGGTGGTCAGCACCTCCACAGTGTCATTCTAGGAAAAACAAAGGAAAAAGGATGTTACTGGTCCTGCTATTTACCAGCAAATTCCATCCTGATTTACAGCTCTGTTTACAACCAGAACCTTGAGGTATCAGTCACCTCTTCTGAAGCATTTCTGTGGCATTTCTTCCTACCAAAACTCCCAAACCACAGATGTTAATTAAGAACAATGGTCCTTGATATGAGGCACAGTGTTTGGGAAAAGGCACAGCTTTTCTACAAAGAAATGAAGATTATGGCAGGTGAAGCTGCCCTGTAAGAGGGGCACCTACCTCTACAATGGCTCGGACAGCACTCCAGTGGGAATCTGTTCTGGAAGAAAAGAGAGGGATTTATAGTAAATCCTCATGTGAACAAAAATTTAGCCACCAAATATTGCTCTGTTTCCAAACAGCAGCAGCTTCACAACCATATCTTCACAACCATGGAGGCATTCCATTTACCTTTTTTTAATTTCAGTTCCATCTGCTGTTTCATCCACCACTTCTATGTGTTCTTCTGACTCCTCCTGGCTTTCTTCTTCTTCCTTAGGAACCTGGAATTCACATTTAAAATGGCAAAAGGTTTGATTTCTTCCCACTTCTGTTCTCAAAAATGCCTCCTCCAACCACAGCCCATTTTAATCTAAGTTTAGAATAAATTAAGTAAGTTTAGAAAAAGAGATTTTCTGTCTGTGATGCAGAAAATTGTTTGCATAGACTCCCATTTCAGATAAATTATTAAAACCCCAAATGAATCCACAGCAGCTTGGAGTCTTCAGAGTTGACCTTTACATGACAAAGATTCTGACTTTGATATTCAAGAAACTTCTCTGCCACAATTTCACAGAGCACAGAAATGCTGCTTTTGATGGATATCTCCAGCCCCATGGACAAAACCATGGAGCTATTTCCAAATAACTGGCTTTATTTCCAAACAACACATGGCATTGTGACCAGATCATTAATTATAGATCATAAATCTACATAAAAGAGCAGAGGTGAGATGAGGACAGAGGTTGCAGCACACCCACCGCAAGGTAGGTCCTGGGAACGAGGCCTCTCTCCCCCTTGGAATTTTCAGCTACCCACCAGCCATCCTCCTTCTTGTCATGTATGAGCAGGATTTCACCTTTCTTTGGCATTGGAGGAAGAGACAGAGACAAAAAAAACCAAGCAAATATTTAAATGAAAAAGGACCTAACTCAAATTTCTCTCCAAATCCCACAACTGGCTGAATCCCAAAAGCACAGGATTTCATTATGGTTACTGCTTAACTCAGAGTGATCTGCAGTAAAAACCCTTTACAGAGAGGTATTTACCACAAATGTGAGATCCCCTTCCTGCTGGGCATCAAAGTTCCCAACAGCAACACATTCTCTAACATTTGGATCATCCAACAACTTCTCCTCATCTTCCTCTTCTTCAGTGTCTTCCTCCTCACTTTCTTCATCTTCACTCTCCTCCTCTTCTTCATTTCCCTCTTCTGCATGAGGGCCTTTCTGGTGTTCCTCACCCCTACCCAAAACAAATCAAACTGTTTTTTAGTATCATTCCCCCAAACTTTCTGAAATGCTGTCAAGCCTCTGCAAGGACAATATTCAGACACAGCATTTCCATTCCTCTGTTTTGCTCTCTGTCCTGAAGAAACTCCTCCAAACCTTATATTCCAGCCATTATCCAGCACCCTGAGAAAATCCCAGCAAGTCATAAATTACTTCTCCCCTGAGCACTTCTATTTTTATCCTTCTGTTATTTTTCAGCTAATTGAGGGGGTGAGATAATGGTTTTCAAGGTCCATTCCAGCCATCCTTTAAAAAACAGGTTGCATTTGTATCTTTAAGCTACTCACCCTGGATAATTCTTTGTCACCTTATCCTGATCCAAGACAAGAAGGAGTTTCTGCAGCTGCTGGGAGAGTCTCAGCAACAGCTTCTCTTCCTCTTCCTTCCTCTGGCTGTAATTCCCCACCGGCGCAGGCTCGTCAGCCTGACAGAGAACCCAACAAATGCCCCAAACAATCAAAGCTCCCCAATAAATTGCTCAAAGAATCAAAGTCCCTCTATAAATTAAGTTTTCCAGACATGCCTTACAAGTTTTCCCCTTCCTGGGCTGCTGTCACTCCCTCTTTAGTGACAATTTTCTTACCCTTTCACTCTGCCAAGGTGAAATTCTCTGTTAAGTTTTCACCTGGGACTTGGACAAAATAAAGCACTAAAATGAGTTTTAAATTATACTAATGGATATAAAAAATATAAATTGGAGAGATGACAAGCAGGGATTGTGCAGTGCTGGGCACTGCTCTTGTCCTGAGGCATCTAAAATGGAACGTTGATTTTCTTTAAGCACTTTTCATGGTGAATTTTGGAGAAAACCACAAATTAATCTCCATACTTACTTTTTTCAAAGCATGGAGAGCCTTTGTATTCTCCTCCACCAATTCCTTCAGCTCTGTACATCTGCATTGAGAGCAAGACAGGCAGATGGTATTTTCTTAAAATTCTGACCCAAACCACACTTGCTGACTGAAAGGAGCCATTTTAGTGCTGTGTGTCCCTTCAGGTTGAGAAATCCAAGCCCAAACAGCATCATTTGCCAGAATCCCAGAATAGCTGGGACTGGGATGGAACTCTGTAGCTCATCCAGTCCAATCCCACTGCTCAGGCAGGATCACCCAGAGCAGGTGACACAGGAATGCATCCCGGTGGGTTTGGGATATCTCCAGCGAGGGGAGGGAGACTCCACACCCTCCCTGGGCAGCTCTTCCAATTCTCTGCCACCCTCATGTTGGATTTGTGTTCTAATTTATGGCCATTGCTCCTCATCCTGTTGTTGGGAACACCAGAAAGAGCCTGGCACCATCACCTTGGAAATATTTATATGGATTGGTGAGGTCCCATCTCAGCCTTCCCTTCTCCAGACCGTCCTCAGCCCCAGAGGGCTGGGAAAGAGCCAGGCTGGACAACGGGAGAAGGAAGGGCAGGGAGAAAACTGCACAATCGGGAGAGAAAAGGCATGGAGGGAACGAACACTGCTGAGGGTGCCAGAGGGGAGGGTGGGGGCAGCGCCGGGGCACTGGGATTGAGGGATGGGGGTCGGGATGGGGGGTCGGGATGGGGGTCCGGGATGGGATCCCCCTCACCTCAGCCGAAGGGGCTCCCGCTGCCCGGGGGCTGCGGCCGCGCTCTCCGCCCGCAGCGCCTCCACCTGCAACAGGGGACGGGGCGGTCAGGGCCGGGGGCGGCGAGACACCCGGTATGGGCTGAGACACCCGGTATGGGCTGAGACACCCGGTATGGCACCGGCACCGGCCCCAGTACAACCCTGGTACATCCCCGGTGCAGCCCCGGTACATCCCCGGGACTGGCCTTGGTACAACCCCGGTACCTGCCCCGGTGCAGCCCCGGTACCTGCGCCCGCAGCTCCCGGCTCCGGCGCTGCACTCGCTGCAGCGGCCCCCGCGCCCGCCGCTCCGCCATCGTCACCGGGCAACGGGGCAGCCCCGGCGCCGCCGGATGACGGGCCCGGGGCGGGGCCGGAGCGCTCCGGGCCCCACGGCCCGGCCCCCGCAGCCCCGAGCTCGGGAAGGTCCCTCGCACCCCCAAAGCCCCGGCGGGGCTCATCTGGGGACGGACGAGGCGGCGTTTTGTGATCCCAGCCACGGAACCACGGAATAGGTGGCGTTGGAAGGCACCTCTGGAGACCACCCAGTCTGATGGCAGGATGGTTAAGTTTGGGAAGGAGGTTCAAGATCAAGACAAAGCCTTAAGGGGCAGTGCTTTTTCGCCCCCAATAGATTTGAGAATTGCATAATACCTCTGAAAATCAGCAGCCTGCAATGAATCCCCCAGCACTCCCGTCTCCTGGCATTCTCTAGCAATGGGAAGAAGGAACTTGCTACAGCTACCTTCACAATTCCTTATCCAAAGTGCCAGGAGGAATTATTACTCCTTTATTTCACTTGTTCATTCGCCCAGCCAAAGCATAAGCTCTTTCACCACTTAATTGTCCCCATGCACACCCATAATGGGACTGGTTACGTGTGCCCATAAGGCACGTTTTCACATTTATTCCAGAAATAAACACCTAGGAGCACCATGCGATGACTTTTGCTAGTTTATTGTGTTGGCAGCGCTTCTTGGCAAGTGCAGAGCCAGCAGGCTTAGAGCTGGACAAGTGCAGACAACCCTCTGAGATAGGGAAATCTGAGAATCATGGAATCTCTGAGCTTAAAAAGATCTCCGAGATCACTGAGTGCAACCCGTGACCGATCCCCACCTTGTCACCCAGCCCAGAGCACCGAGTGCCACGTCCAGCTGTTCCTTGGACACCTCCAGGGACGAGGACTCCAAACCTCCTTGAGCAGTCCATTCCAGGCTTGGCATCGCTGCTTGCATATCCTCAGTTCTTAGGTCAGTCTGACACAGTTCAGGATCTTGCTTTGCGAAGGGCAGAAGTCCTGCCATTCCACGAGCGCTGTCCTGTCAGGCAGCACTGCTATTCCACGGATGGTGTCCTTCTCCAGAAGGCCTCATATTCCACGGGTGCTGTCCTTCTCCAGAAGGCCTCATATTCCACGGGTGCTGTCCTTCTCCAGGAGCCCTGCCATTCCACAGATGCTGTCCTTCCCGCTATTCCACGGATGCTGTCCAGCCAGCCGGATGGACCCCAGGGATGCTGTCCTTCCCCAGCAGCGCTCTCCCCGTTCCCAGCGGCTCAGGCAGCGCCCACCGGAGCTCCGGACGAGCCAAATCCACCGGAGGAGCCGCCGGCCGCCCGCTGCCAGGCCATGCCGGGCTCAGGCCGCTTCCAGCTTCTCCTGCGCGGCGGCGAGGCGGCGCTGGAGGTATTGCTGCCGCCAGCGCAGGAAGCGGCGGCGCGCCCGGCCCGCCTGCCAGCCCACCACGACCCCGGCGGCGAAGGCGGCCAGCAGCGCCCAGCGCACCACCCGCGGCCGCAGCGCCTCCAGCACCATCCCGGGCCCGCTCCCGCTCCCCCGAGCCCGGCGCCGCCTCCCGCTTCCGCCGCCGCGGGGGCGGGACCGGCCCCGTTAAAGGCGGCGGGGCCGGGGAGGCGCCGCGTCCGCCCGCGCCATGGCCGAGGCGGCGGCGCAGGTAGCGCCTCGCCCCGGGGCACTCTGGCCCACACTCTCTCTCTTCTCCTTCCCCTCAATAACTCCGCGGAGTTCCCCCGGAGCTCCTGACACGCTGTCCTCTGTTTTCCCCAGGATCTCCTGCTGGCAGCGGCGTTTGTCTCGGACGCGCAGTACAACAGGAATATTCCTTTTAAGACCTCGCCGGAGGCCGTCAGGTAAGGAGGGATGCGCCCCCCACCCCGACCACACCTGCGGAGAGCCGGCGGCATCCGTGAGCAAACGGCAACAGCCGGGAAAAGTCGGGGGTGCTAAAAGGGGTGGATGGGTGGGGTGCTAAAAACTGTAGTTAAGCTGAAATGCTTAAAACGGAGCTCAGCGCATCTGTATGTCGAGGATGGGAATTGACATTAAAAAGTTGTTGTTTGCTGGAGGGGAGAAAATAAAACTGACATAGTCTTCCAAGCCTCTGGGGCAATGAAGAGTGTGGGAGGCTTGGTCAGCTCTCAGCTGCGTGGAAGGTGCTGGAGTGGCAGAATCAAGTTAAATATTTTTTGTTTGCTATGATAGATATTCTGTTCTTTAATCCTGCTCTGAAAGGCAGCATAGCATCCATCAGCTCTGAGACTGATTTGGAAGCAAATTGCCAAATTCCTTGCTGGCAGTAATGTTTGTTTGGGACAGCAAGTGCTGTTCTTCCAGGATGCATTTGGTGATGCCCTGGGGATGTGCCCTGTAGCCTTTATTTATGGTGTCTGTGCTTTCTTCCTCCAGGCTCTATCACCTCTATAACCACTGGATGATGCGAACAGCCACCTACTTCTTCATCTTCCTCAACCTGTCCCTTGCCCTGTTTGAGGAACCTGCTGTGTATCCGCTCCCCTTCCTGGTGAGTTTCTGGTGCAGGAGCAGCAAATGCAGCTGCTGGAGCCAGCAAGGGCTTCTTGCTTCAAAGTGGTTGTCAGAGGTGCCAAGAGACAGTGGATGGAGGTGTTTTTGTGGTATCTTTGATCCTCTGCTCTGGTGAGACCTCCCCTGGAGTCCTGCATGCAGCTCTAGGTCCCCAGCAAAGGAAGGACCTGGAAAGTTGGAGTGAGTTCAGAGGAGGTCACCAAGTTGATCAGAGGGGTGGAACAGCTCTGCTGTGAGGAAAAGCTAAGGGAATTTGGGTTGTTGAGCTTGGAGAAGTTTCAGAGTGACCTAACTGGCTCTTCCAGTACTTGAAATGGCCAAAAAGACAGAGAAAGGCTGTTTCCAAGGGCCTGGATTGCCAGGGCAAGGGGGAATGGCTTCCCACTGCAAGAGGGCAGGATTAGATGGGAGACTGGAAATAGATTGGAAATAAATTGTCCCCTGTGAGGGTGGGGAAGCCCTGGCACAGGTTTGCCAGAGAAGCTGTGGCTGCCCCATCCCTGGAAGTGTTCCAGATCAGGTTGGACAGGGCTGGGAGCAACCTGGGGTAGTGGAAGATGTCCCTGCCCGTGGCAGGGGGTAGAATGGGATCATCTTTATGGTCCCCTTCAACCCAAATGATTCTGTGACTTTATAATTCTGTGATCTGTTTGAAATGGGGACAAAAAAGGCGCAGGAGCTGGCCAGGGACTGTAGGAGCCATTGTGGCCACCAGTAATGGCCCATGTGACTGTGGTCAAAGTCATATTGCTGTTCTCCTTCTCAGAGACCAATTCCAATCTTCTTTAGGACTCAAGTCCAGTCCTCGTGCATGAAAGTAGAAGCCAAGTTTTACTCTAGGCCAGACTTTTCTGCAGCCTTTATTTGTCCTGCCCCAGTGTGATTGTGAAAGATGCACTCCCTGAATCCCAAGCAAACACAGACTTGCTGGCTTTAACCTGCCTGTGGCAGGGAATTCTGCAAAAGGAAGGCTGAAAATATTGCTCTGCCTGTTTTTTATTGTGCAAAAAGGAATATTGCTGCTCCTGGCTGTGCTGGCTGAGCCCTGCTCTCTCTGCAGGCCACGTCAGTGCTGGAGGTGTTGTGCCTGCTGGTGTTCCTCGGCCGCCTGACACACTTTGCTAAAGTCACCCTGCACAATGTGTTCTGGAAGGACACCAAGAACATCTGCATCATGGTGGCAATCCTGGTGAGTTGGGCCCAGGGGAGGTGGTTTTTTTTCCCCTCATGTTGCTTTCCTGGGATCCCAGACCTGGCATACACGAGCCATGGCCAAAGCAACCAGATCTCACAAACCTGTCATGTGTCACCTCTCCTGTATCAATGAACACTTCACTGTCTAGACACATTCCAGCATTACTTCTGGGAGCTTTCCTTCTTTCCCCCACAGCTGTCCCTGACAGACCTGGGCATATGTGGGGTCTTCAGGCTGTATGGTGTGAGGAGCATCCGATGGTCAAGGATTGTGAGGCCCATCTTCCTCATCAACTTTGCAGAGAGTCGCCAGGTAAAGAAAAGATCTGGTGGGATGTCAAGGATCCTGTTTTTTCAGGCAGCCTGCTGCTTTTCATAATCCGGGGGGTTTAGCAGAAGGGTTTTACAAGCCCTGGTACAGGTGAGCTCTGCCAGGGCCCGGGGCTCTCCTGGAGGAGAGGAGAAACCCTCAGGCAGAATTTAGGATCCTCTGAGAGAAGGTTTGTTTCAGAAGTGGCCTGAAGCAATAATTTGAGGTGGGCAAAAGGGTGGATTCACACAGTACCACAGGAAAATCCCCTGTGTTTCTCCCTGAGTCAGGGACCAGGTTACTGATTTCTGGAAGTCTCCTGGGTAAACAAGTGCTGTAGTCTGGGTTTGGACTCTGATTCCTCTCAGCATGGGGAGATCTTTGTCCTGCTGCCCGAGACTGGTCTGGGCCTGACTTACAAATGAATACACTGTGATGTGGAGGCCTGGGGGAGGGAGCAGCTCAACATTTGGGCTCAGAGCCTGTGTTTTGTGGCCTGGAGTGATGGATTTCTGTCCCTGAGTGGTTCCCTGCAGCAAGAACGTCTCAGCAGTGCCCTGGGGCCCTCTGTCCCTTGGCTCCTGAGCTCACTGTGATTTGTAGCTGGGGTCTTTTCTTCTAGGATCCCCCTGATGAACAAAGAGGAAAGGTCTGGGTCTCTTGCACCCCATTTTAGGGGTTTGATCCAGGGAGGGTGAGGGGAAGGAGGAGTGCTACATTGCCTCTGAACATTCCCTTGTCCCGGCAGATCCGGAGGGCGTTCCGCAGCATCCGCAACACGCTGCCGGAGATCACCTACGTCTTCCTGCTCTTCATGTTCAGCCTCCTCATGTTCTCCCTCATGGCCTTGAAGCTGTTTGGAGAGAGGTGTGGGTACTTCCTTTGCTCCTGGGATACTCTGGGCACACTCCAAGCAATTCCTAGGGGATGCAAGGGACATGTAATCCCAGTGCTTAACTCCAGGTTGTCCTCTTCCTCCCAGGAATCTCCAGACAGCAGAAGGCCTGCCCTACTTCAGAAACTACCTGGAGATTGTGTTTGACCTCTACGTGCTGGTGACCACAGCAAACAGCCCAGATGTCATGTATGGATGTCACGTGTAGATGATCAGATCTCTTTCTCTCACAGGGCTCTCTGTGCAGCCTGTAATTTGCACAGCAGGGTTAAAATTCTGTGGGTGTTGGGGCTTTTCATCCCTATCTCTTCTGGGTTCACATTGTAGTTTGTGCTGGGAAGGTGCTGTCAGAAGTGGGGCAGGGAGGAAGGGCTCAGTCATCCATGTGCTGGAAATTTCTGCAGCATAACTGCAATGGTACAGTGACCCTGGGAATTTAAACTGAAATAAAATAAAATGCTGCTCATCCTAGAGCAAGTGGAAAAGCAGATGTGAGTGCAGCAAGGCTCTGAGGCCAAAAAATAGCATCTGGCTGAAACATTGCCTCATGTCTGCTCTTAAATTTGGCTGCACTGGCAGAGATTTCGTCTCTGTGCTGTCTTCTGCACCCCTTCAGTCAGGGCCTGACAAACCAGGATGAAAACCCATCAGAAGAAAAGTGTTCTTTAAGTGAACTAATGCAGCTTTTAGCTTTTATCTGATGAGTTTGATCTGGCAGTCCAAAACAGCACTTGGAAATCCACATGGTAGTCTGTTTTCTTGTGGGATCACATTTGTTAGTCTGGAAAGCAGCAATCCCTCTCCCCTTCTCTAGGATGCCAGCGTTTGACTTCAGCTCCTGGTACGCCCTGTTCTTCATCGCCTTCGTCATCGTCAACACTTACATCTTCATGTCTCTCTTCCTGGCTGTGGTCTACAACAACTACAAAAAACACCTGAAGGTAATGCCTGGAGGGGCTTGTGACCTTCCTGCTGTTCTCTGTCAGGAACCTCTGTCTTTGCCTTGGAAAGCTTTGAGAAGGGGAAAGAGCTTCTTGCCTTTTTGGTGTTCTGCACACAACAAGCACAGACCCACTTCTCATATCATGGGCTTGTTGGGAGTTCTGCTGTTGCCATTGAATGAAACATTCTATGGTGTTCCCCACTGATAAGAAGCACATTCTGTATTATCTTGGAGGCTTAGTCCTAGCTCAGGAATGCTGTCTCCATGCAGGGAGCTGTTTTTTGCACAGCATCTTTGCATGTGCTCTGAGAGCAAGTGAATTGGAAATGGGAGGTCTGAGTAAATCAGAATTTTTGTAGGGGCAGTTTGGGACTTGTGATCAAAGGAGGAGAGCTTGGAATTCCTGGGTGCTCCCATGAGGGGGTTGGACCTTTCTCAGAAAGCAGAGTGCTGGATGTCCCTCTGCTCAGTCATGTGCAGAAGAGGATCCCCAGCCCTGCTTTCAGCAGGATTCACTTGTGAATGGGAAGCATGTGTGAACACATCCTCTTTGCTTCTGTGGCCATGCAGATCCCGTGATTTTTGTCACCTCCTTCCTGTCTGACACTACCCTTTTGTCTTTCCTTCCGGTTTTTCAGTGCTGTCCCAGCATCCAGCAATCTGCTGATCCTTCCAGAGCTCGCTGTGGAGAACCCACAGCCTCCTGTTAAACACCATTTCTCACCCCCTACACACACTAACTGTGCTGTGCTCTGTGTCCAGTGCCATTCCCCTGGGTCTCTTCTTGCACCTCTGTGCTGTGCAAATGAGTTTATTTGTTAAAGAAGGTGGTGAGGGCACCTGGAGCCGCCTGACTCCCAGCGCTCTCTCCAGAACGAGATCCGTAAACTCGCCTACATGAAGCGCCGCAAGATGATCGAGGCCTTCAACCTGCTGAAGGAAGAGGAGGGAGAGCAGTTCGTGGTTCGGGAGGCCCGCTGGAAGCAGCTGGTCAAGCTGGTGGCTCCTGACACCAGCAATTCCCATCGGGAGCTGCTGCTCCGCATCTCGGATGACGAGCAGAAAGGGTTCGTAGGTGAGCACTGGGGACTGGGGAGGAGCCAGGACCCTGATCCTTCCAGGGGTTTGGCATTGGGAGTTTTGATCTGTAATGGCCCCAGAGGGACTCAGAATTACAGTCATTGAGGTTGGAAAAGACCTCCAAGGTAGAGTCCAACCTGTGCCTGTTCCCCACCTTGTCAGCCAGCCCAGAGCACTGAGTGCCGCCATTTCCAGTCATTCCTTGAGCACCTCCAGGACTGGGGTCTCTGGGCCCCTCTTCCCATTTCCCTCCAGATTCCTGGAGTCCCAAAAGGTTGTTCTTGCTGCCTGTGCTATAGCCCATGTCTCACACACTGTGAGTGGCCTTTCATGGCCATTTGGTGTCAGGCCAGGCTGTCCATGGCATGTGGGCCCTCCTGTTCTCAGCAGAGGATGTGGAAAGCCTCTCTTGTTATCAGATGCAGTGTGGCTCCCCACACAGTCCTCTGGAGCAGGAATATTGGGAGAGATGGGTCACTCTCCTTGTTCTGAATCTTTCTGTGGTGGTTGCTGGCCCATGGCTCAAGTCAATTCCCCAGGAATGGGGCGGAGAAGCCGCTTGAATTCCAAGTTCAGCCCGTTGTGGTGGACACCACTCTGGGATTGGCTTTGCTGGGAGCAGAGACCACAGAGCCCGGACAGCTGCCGCTCCCGTGGGCTCGGGTGTGCCTTTAGCAGGCACTGTTTGTTTGCCACGAGATCAGGCTGACGCTGACCCTCTGCTGCAGACAAGAAATCCTTCGTGCAGCTGGCAGACCTGCTCAACATCCAGGTGGTGACACTGAAGATCCGCAGGCACCCCCTGGCGCGCTGGGTGCCGGCGCTGTACGGATCCGCGCCCAGCCGGCTCCTGCGCGGCCTCGTCAGGCACAGGTGAGCCCTGGCACGGCACAGGTGAGCCCTGGCACGGCACAGGTGAGCTCTGACACAGCCCAGTGCTCTCCTGGATGTGCTGACAGACCCTCGGGGCTCTGCTGCTGCTCCTGGCCTGCCTTGCTCAGTGTGGAGGAACCAGCTGTTGCTGTGGGTGAGGCCCCGCTGCCTGAGCTGGGTTTTGCTGACATCAGGCTCTGCTTTGTGTCCTGCCATGCACTCAGAGCTGCTCCTAGCTCAGCAGTCCCTGCTGCAGAGCTGTGTCCTGCTGCCTCATCAGCCCTGGGGGTTCTCTAGAGCTCTCTTTCACCTCTGAGCCCTTCCAGGATCCCAAAATAGCTGAGGTTGCAAGGAACATCTAGGGATGGGCTAGTGGAACCCCTGTGCTCCAAGCAAGGTCAGCCACAGAAGGGGACTCAGGGCTGTTCTAGCTGGGTCTAGAGTATCCCCAAAGGATGAAGGCTCCATAACCTCTCTGCAACCCCTTCCAGTGCTTGATCACCCTCAGTTTAAAAAAAAAAAGCAAAAACAACCAAGCAACTCCTTTGTTTAAGTGGAAGTTCCTGAATTTCAACTTGTGCCCCTTTCCTCTTGTGCTTCCACTGGATATCACTGAGAAGAGTCTGGCTCCATCTTCCCTGCACCTTCCCATCAGGTATTTATGCACAGGAGCTGCTCCTGACCCTTCTCCCTGTCAGGCTGGACTAGCCCAGCTCTCCCAGCACATCCCATTGCACTCTCCTGTCATTCTGTCAGTTGTGTGACCTTTGCTGCACCAGCTCTGTGTGTTCAGGCCTCTCCAGTGCTGGGGAGCCCAGCTCACCCTGGTTCCTCCCCCAGCACCTCCAAGTGTGGCCTCACCAGTACTGAGTAGGTGGGGGAAAATCATTTCCCCGGACCTGTTAACTAAGTTCTGTGTTGGACTTCAAGAGCAAAACTAAACTCTTCAGTGACTCCCCCAGATTCTCAGGTTTGAGGAGAACTGATGGGTAAAGAATTTTTGAGAGAGGAGGCAAAGAGCTTCTGAAATGACTGTGTGACTTTGACCTTCCTGGGAGCTGCAGACTGATCTCTCTTGGTTCTTGCAGGGCTTTTGTTTGGACCTACGATGTCATCATCCTGATAAATGCTGTCTTCATTGCCCTGGATGAGGAAAGCCCCTACATTTCCTATGCAGAGTGGGTGTTCCTTGCTCTGTACATCATCGAGATCCTCCTGAAGGTCTACACTTATGAACCCAGGGAGTTCTTTGGCAAAACCCAGTTCTGGAACTGGTGAGTGGGCTGGAGGTTTGTGTGGAGTGTGGTGAGTGCTGTGCTCAGCTCCTCAAGGACTGAAAGGCTCTGAACACATCCTGTGCCAGGGTGTGTTTAAGGTGAATCAGAGGATGGTGTGACAAAGCTCTCCCGTGTGCCCATGGCCCAGGGCTGCCTGGCCCTGATGTGAGGAGCAGGGGTCACTCCTTGATTAAACTCCACTCCTGTCCCTGTCCCCCAAAATCTAACAGCAGTGCCTTCCCTCGTGCCAGGTTTGATACTCTCATCATCTTTGCTGCCCTGACTGCAACGATTCTCAATGCCACCCTCAAGTCCAGTAAGTGCAGCTTGAGCAGCCTGCATGCCTTGGGAATCCTGGTGTCCTCCCCAACCTTCTGGCTTGAGAGGCTTTGTGACCAGACAAGGAATTTCTGGAGGGTTTCTAAGAACTAACCCAGTCTTCCTCTTTTTTTCTTTTATTTTTTTTTTTTAGCTCCCTGTTACAGTGTTTAACAAGGACACAATCATAACAAATGAAAGAATTTTATCTGAACACTTCCCCTGCTTTATTTTCGTAATAAAAACATCTTTGTTCTGTTTTCAGCCATGAAGTACAACAGCCAGCAGATCCTGGACATTGTGTTCATCCTGAGAGTCCTCAGGCTGATCCGGATTGTTGACAGCATTCAGAGGTGAGCAGGGAAGTGGGATGGGAGCTGGTTTTTGGGGAGGGTTGGTGCTCTGTGTGCCCACACTGGCCAGGGCCACCCCATAGAGCTTCCCAAGGCCTTGTCCCAGCCTGCCTGGGAGGAGCCCAGGGGCTGCAGGAGCCTCTCTGGGGACATGGGGAGCATGGGGGGCCGGCGTGTGACAATAACCAGCATGGGCTCCCTGCAGGTTCCAGGTGATCATGAACACCCTGATAAACATCGTCCCGACCATGCTGACCTTTGGTGGGCTCACTCTGGTAAGAAATCCCGGTGTCTTGGCTCAAAGCACTCCAGTTTCAAAGAAGTGTGTCATAAATCTCACGCTGATGCTGTTTCCAAGGGGATAAATGCAATTCCCTGGATGGCAGGCCCTTGGAACTGTAAGTATCCGTTTGAGTCGTGGCCATTGTGCAAGCAAAGGGCTGCATTCCTGCTTTTTCCTGGATCAGGACATCCTCCTTGGATCCATGGGGTGTTCTGGCAGCCTGGGCTTTGCATCATAAGGAATCAAATCATGGTTTGGGCAAGAGGCTGAATGAGAAACCTGGATTTCAAATGATTTCCTAAAATGAGCTTCTGTTGTGATTTGGGAATATTTCCTATCTGTGTATTTGTAGTTCTTGGCTAATTATTCCTGCTTGGTGATTGCTGTTGGGTGGCTTGGAGCTCTTGGAGTCTGTGCTGCCCTCCAGCCCCTTGCTGTGCCTGTGGGAACTGGGAAACCTGCTGGGGTGCTGAGCTTGCCCTGGGGCTTGCAGCTTGCTGGAGAAGCAGGTGATGGGGTTTCTCTTCCCAGGTTGTGTATTGTGTGTTTGCTATCATTGGCATGGAGCTATTCCACGGGAAAATCCAGTACTTCCCAGCCAACTCAAACGCTCCTCACGCCCTGGAGTGTGGGAATCCAGCTCTCAAGGATTCCCTGTTTGCCCGTGGGAAGTACTGCAAGAACAACTTCAACAACTTCGCCTCGTCCTTCATCGTCCTCATGGAGCTCACTGTGGTCAACCAGTGGCACGATATCCTTTGTGGGGCACATTCCCAGCTGGATCCTCGGGACATTTGCTGAGTTTATGGTTCCTCCCTCAGCTCCTTCTTTCCTCTTTTCCCTTAACTCCCACTCTCCACTCTTTGCCAATGGATTTGCCAACGTGACAGCTCAGCCTGCCAAGCTCTACTTCATCGCCTTCCACATTGTGATGGTGATAATCATTGTCAAGTACGTTTTTTTTGGAGTGATTTCCTCTGCTTTAGGAGAAAAGGGGATCTGCCCCTGTCAGGGCACTGCTGGTGGGTGCTGGGGTCACCCACTGGAGACAGGTGGGATGGGTTTAGAGGGATCTGCTGCACTCTTGTCCCCTCTGTGGGTTGGTGTTCACAGGGGTCCCAGGATGAGGGAAGAGATGAGTATCTTGACTCCATGTTTCAGAAGGCCAGTTAATTATTTTGTGATAGATATTATATTAAAAGAAAATGATATATTAAAACTACAATAAAGAATAAAAGAAAGGATTTCATCAGAAGGCTGGCAAGGAAAATAATGGAATGAATAACAAAAGCTCATGACTGTCAGAGAGTCTGAGCCAGCTGGCTGTGGTTGGTCATTAATTAGAAACAACCAACATGGACTAGTCAAAGATGCACCTGTTGCATTCCACAGCAGCAGATAGTTATTGTTTTTCCTTTCCTCTGAGGCTTCTCAGGATAAAAATCCTGGCAAAGGGATTTTTCAGAAAATATCACAGCAACACCACTGGGTGCTGCTCTGACCTGGAGGGGATGGAGCACTGGGGAATGAGCCTGGGCACGCTGAGACACTCAGGGAGGAAATGCTGTCTCAGTTCTGCTCGTTGTTTCTTTCAGCATCTTCGTGTCGTTCATCCTGGAAGCTTTCTTTGTGGAGTACTCCCTGGAGAAGAGTGAAGTGGAAACTGCCATCGAGCAGAAAATCCAGGAGCTGGGAATGGGAGTTCAAGAGTAAGCCCCCAAATGTACCCAAGCTGGATGTGGCCAATTTGGCACCACTGATGGGGGAAAACCACTCTCTGTGTCGAGGTGTGAGCTGACATTCCCCTTCCTTGTCACAAAGTTCTGCCTCATCTTCCTCAAAAATGGAGATTCCTCTTCCTGTCTTGAAGTTCTGGCTCCTCTGCTGGCTTAGGTGCCAGTAGAAGGCCACTGGTGTTGGCTTTGCTGGAATTCCAGCCCAGAGGACAGGAGAGATGCTGGAAAATAACCCCATGGCTGGTGCTTGTCCTGCCCCACTGAGACTCCCTCACTGCTGGGCTCCCAGGGTGGGATGTGACCCCTTCCCAGGGTAATTCCTGGCCCTTGCTGTGCAGGGATGAGCTCCAGCATGAACAGCTCCTTGACAACATGGAGAGCATGGAGCACGAGCTCGAGGGGGAAGGTGGAGCCAAGGCACAGAGCAAAGGGCTGGTGTTCAAAATTGCCTCCAAACGTAAGTGTGCCCCTCCAGGGTGTCCAGGCCCTAATCTCCCAACTGTTCCTGGGGAAGCTCCCAATCCCTGCTGCTCCCTTGGGGCTATAAAAGCAGCTAAACCTCCCCTGGAAACTTTGGGACAGCTGTGGACGTGTGATGTTTGTTGTTTGTTTTTACTTCTGTAGCATCTTCTCCTCTCCCACCTCAGCCCTTCTGTGTTCCTTGTCCTCAGTAGCCTCCCTCTGGAGACACTGCCCCGCTGGCCGAGGTCCTGCTGTGCCAAGACCCCTGTTTTCCTTTCTCCTTCGTCTGTGGGCTTTGCATTCCTGCTGCCTTGGATCCTTTCTTCTGGCTCGGTGACTATTTCCCTCCTTCTCCTGGCTTTCCTGCTGTACCTCAGGTCTCCATTGTGTGGGAATAGAAGGGCTTAAAATCCCAAATAATGGCCTTACCTTCAAGAAGGGCTCAGAGTACTTAAAGTAGCTGGGATGGAACAGGAGGTAGTGTAATTTGGGAGATTTTCTTGCCTGTTTTAAGGCATCCAGAGGCGCATGTCTGGTGCTCACAGGGCATTTTTTTTTTTTGTCCCCCAGGATACAGGACAGTGGATGCTCTGCTCCAGCGCATGTTCGAGGCAGAGATACCCCTGGAGGATGAAGGCCCTTCCTTTGAGGAGATCCTGAACTTGTCCCCCAGCTCGGCTGTTCCCAGGAGCCCGAGTTCCGAGAGTGCAGCCTGAGGGGGGATCAGGGAATGGAGCTCATTCCCGGCTGTCCAGGTGCTCCCTGGCTGCTCCCACGCGTGGGGCCCGGGTGACACAGTGGGAACAAACAGCTCTGTCCTGTACAGGAGCTTTATCTCATGTAAAGTCTCATATAAACCTCTGGAATGCGGGCAGGAGTCCGAGTCCCCGGCCATGCCCGAGCTGGGATGGTGCCGCAGGCAGTATGTTATGGAATAACTACTTCTTGTAACTGGAATTGTATCGCAGCACTTTTATATGCAGCTCTGGAGCGGTGTACGCTGAATGAAGCAGCTCTTTAGCACAATAAATTCAGCAGTTTGGAAAAGCAATGGAATATCTCCGAGTTTAATTATGGGAGAGAGTTGGTTGCGGCTGCTCCATGATAACGTGCGGGGCTTGGAGGTGGGAAATGAGGAGGGGGGAGAGGAGTGGGGGCTGCTCCTCGTTCCCAGGGCCCTGCCCTTTTCCCTTTCCCTTTTCCCAATTCCTCTTTTTCCCCCCTCATTTCCCTTGGGCCTGGCCCCAGGGCGCCGTCCAGCGGCCGCGGCGGGAAATGCACCCGAGGAGGGCGGTGTTTCCTGCGTGATTGATGGGACCAACGGCCAATGGGAATGCAGTGCGGGCCGAGGGCTGGCCAATGGGGAGGCGGCGGGGGGCCGCGCGCGGCCAGTTTGAATCGGCGGGAGCGGTTGGGCATGGACGAGCTCCTGCGGTGAGCGGGGAAAGGGATAACGGGATAGATAACGGGATAGGGGGATGGATAAGGGGATAGTGGGATGAAGAGCTGGATTCGGGGGCTGCGGGTGCCGTGGCCAAGCGGCGCCGTGGGGGTGGCAGAGCTCCCGCCCGCCGCCGCGGGTCCTTCCCAGCCTCCCTGATCCCGGCCTGACCCGGGATTTCCCTGCAGGAATTACGAGGCTCAGATCCGGAACTACCGAGGGCCCGACCCTCTGGAGCCGTGGGACAGGTGAGCGTTGGGCCTGGCTCGGGTGCCCCTTCCCGGCCCGGGATCTGCCCCTTCCCGGGCCCGGAGCTGACCCTGGGGTGGTTCCAGGTACCTGCAGTGGGCAGAGGGATGTCTCCCGCTCCAAGAGAAGCAGAGCCGCTGGCCGGGGCTCCTGGAGCAGCTGGTGGAGCTGTTCGTGAGCGACAGGCGGTACCAGCAGGACCCGCGGTTCGTCGGATACTGCATCAAACTGGTGGGTGCGGCTGCGCCTCTCTGGGAATTAAATTAAATTAAATTATTCTAATTTACCCACCCCGCGGTTCTGGCACTGCGGAGAGCCTTGGGAGGAGCGGGAGGCCTCGGGAATTCTGATCCTCTGCAGGACAGGGGGATCAGAAAAAAGCACGAGTGTGTTTTTTAGCTGAGAGATTTGCCTTAACTTCTCTGATACTTTCCTCTTATGATGACTGAGAAATCCTTGTTGTGCAGGCGGAGTTCATCTCTTCCCCGGGCCAGTACTTCGAGTACCTGCACGGGCAGGGCATCGGGACCAGGAGCTCGGATTTCTACCTGGCCTGGGCTCGGCTGCTGCTCAAGGAGGGCAACGTGCAGGGAGCAGCAGCCGTGCTCCAGAAAGGGCTCCTGAACCAGGCACAGCCCCGGGAGAACCTGCAGCAGCTCCACTGGTAACTCTGGGAACTCTTCTGCTCGTTTACCCAGTGCTCGTAATGACTCATAATTAACCATGGGTAGCAAATGATTTTTTAAAATTATTTTTAATTTTTTTTTTCAGTATTATTATTTTTGGTATAAGGGAAGTTTAAACTTAATAACGTTTCTTTGCTGTTGAATATTCATTGGGTGTTCTGGGATGTGTATTAAAAAAAACATCCCAGAGTGAAACAGATCCTTGGAGTTAAGCATTTAATTCTGGGGAGCTAAATGCAGAGAGCCAAAAGTAAAACGTAATATAAAACATAAACCCAATACCTAATTCTGTTCTTCTGCTGCCTCTTGAAGACTTTTTTAATTTTACAGTTGTGGAAATGTCCATATACAGTAAAAATCTTGCTTTTCAATGTTGCATTTCATGGTGTGATTGTACAAGGAAATCCAAGATTGCCAGGAGGCGGGGCAGGGTGAGGGACAGGTGATTTCATGGTAATAACTGAGGGTTTTTTGCACTTTAGCTCCCTGCAGAGTTATGATCCTCGGAATCCTCCTTTGCAAGGTGAGGATGAAGAGTCCTGTTTGATCTGTAGCTCCTCTAAATGAATTTTTTACTTCAGTGAGTGAGTTTTGTAACTGAAAAAAACCAAATTCCCCGTAGAAACTATTTTCCCTCTCTATGTGAACAAATTTTAAGGGCAACGTATTCAAAACAAGTTATTGATTTTCCAGTGCTTCAACTTAATCAAAATTCACAAAGGATCAAGCAATTTTTACTCATTAACAAGTAGAAAATACTTACATTACATTTTCTGTCCCAGATGCTGCTGTTCTAAAACCTCTTCAGCCTTCCCATGCTGCAAATCAAATGGCTCCTCCAAAAGGTGTCTCAAGTCCTAATCCCTGCAAAACTCAGGTAAATCATGAATTATTTGGGGAAGATGTTTCATGTAGAGTTTGGGTTGGTGAGCTTGGCTGAACAGGGCAGACTGACTGTGTCTGGTGCATCTCAGAACTGATATGGAGAGGATACTGCTGCTGTGATGCTTGCAGCAGGAAAACATCTCCATAGGAATGTCTCATCTGGGAAGCACTGGGACACACACCCAGTGGCCTGACACATTCCCAGAATCACAGGAATAATATGAGCAGTGGATTCTGTGCCAGCTGTGCTGCTTGAATTAAATTTTTGTGTCTGTGTGTGTGTTTTATTTCCCTGCTTTAGGGTCTGGATGCTGCTGGTTCTCAACCCTGTGCTGCTGGAAAAGAAGTGTAAGTGGCTGGGTGGCCCTTTCTAAGTCCCCTGTGAGAAAACAAGCTCTCTGCTGGGATAAATTCCCTAATCCTGGCCCTTTTCTCCCTCTCCCTGCCAGGAACTACATCACCTACATCTCCAAGTCCGAGGTTGCTCCGAAGCCGCCGTCGGGTGCCGCTGGGTGGGAGCAGGTCCCCATGTACGACAAGAACCTGCTCCTGTGCCAGGGCTCCGAGCTCTCCTTCGAGGAGCTCAGGGCCAAGAGATACTTCAAGAAATATGAGCTCCTCAGGAGGCAGCAGGCACTGGGTATCCTCTTTTTCCCAGCTCTCCAAGTGGCTCTTTGCTGGTCAAGCTCATGGCTATTGGGCTTCTCTTGGCAGTGCCACATTTGTGGTGTCTCTCCTGAGGAGGCACAGTGAGCCATCAGCTCATAAATTCATTTAATCTTGTTGTTTGTGGTCATACAGACCACATATATTCATTGAGTGTCACTGTTTAATCCCTAGAGGAGGAGCAGAAAGACTCCATGAGGAAAAAGGAGTCAGCAGTCCTGGAGCTGCAGGCCCTGCAGCAGAAGCTGGACCAGCTCACCCAGCTCTCCAGGAGCCTGGAGGAAACAAGGCTGGAGCCAGCCCCTGAGCCAGGCCAGAGGGTGGTGAGTGCTTCTGGGATGGACAGGAAGGCTCTGCTGGGCTTACCCCACAAATCCAGCCATGCTGTAGGAGCCAGGGTTGGTTTTTCCCTGGTGTGAGACTGCAGCTGGGACCCGCTGCTCCATGCAGAGCAAGATGTGACCCTGGGCTGCCCAATCTTCCTGGATGGGATAAACCCCCCTCAGGGGGCTCAGAGGGTGTTACAATGCTGAGCCACAGCTTCCACCAGCTCCAGAGCCCAAAAATGAGCTGAATTCTTCCTGGGAATCCATCCTTCAAACTGGGACAGGCTCAGCTCATCTTCTTCAGTGCATGTCACTGATCCAGACAGACACCAGGCTCTGGCTTTGAGCTTTCTTCAGAGCTTATTGAAAAAAGGAAAGAGGAGAGGGGAGAAAAAAAAGGAGTAAAAATATGTTTGATATGTTTTCCTAAGAGAGCCCTGTGGAATAGGATCTTTCTCCAGTCTGGAGGCTGAGGCTACAATACCAGGGTGGAAATCTGGCACAACTTGCAACACCCAAATTTTAAAGGTTTCACCCTGAACTGTGGCTTTTCTTCTCCACAGTTTAGTTTGAGATGCAGCTAGAAGTTCTCTCAGGTTCTGGATATGTGGAACTAACAGGAAAAATGGGAATGGCTGTACTTGGGGGGCACCTAAAGGTTCTGTTACATTCTGATCACGTGGAGCTGGTAGAGAAAATGGGAATGGCTGAATATGGGGGGAATTTGGGTGTCACAGAACACTTCTCATCCCTAAAGGTGCCCCCACCTGTGAGGCCCAGCACATCTTACATCCCAGGGAGCTGGATGGCACCTGCTGCAGGGCTGGATGTGCCAAAGGGCCCAGCTCTGGTGCCTGAGCAGCCCCAGTTCCAGGCACCACCCGCCACCGCTCCCACCCTGCAGCCGGCGAAGCCCCTTGGAAACCACATCCCAGCCACCTCCCCCTGGGAAGCACCACAGGAAAAGGACCCAGCTGGAGCTCGGGCAGAGCTTGGGGAGCTCCAGAAGAGTTTGCTGCACTCTTCCTTCAGTGCTGCTCCAGCTCAGGAATGGGCTGGTCCTGACCCAGCTCGGCCTCGGAGCGCGGGAGAACTGTGAGTGTGAACAGGCTCCCCCTCTGCTCTTGTGTCCTCAGGCTCCTCCTCTCAGTTGTGAGAATTAGCTAAAAATGAGCCTTTCTTCCCCTTCTGGAAAAAAAAAAACCACCTGACCTAAAGCTACTGTTTATTAGACTTAAATCAAACTTGGTCCTTGTGACCACGTTTAATTCCTTTTACTCTGTGGTTTAATTGCAGTAAGAGGAAATTTGGTGTGTAAGGCCTGGAATAAAACCCAGGATGTGCTTTGCTCCTGCAGATCCCCCTCCAAGGTCTCCAGAGAAAGATAAAAGGTGCTGGTGTTTCTCTCCTGCACTTTTGCTGTGGGACTTGGCCACAAAATGGGGGGGCAGATGGAGAAACCCAGGCTGGCAAAGCAAGAGTGGCTCAGTGGACTTGGCCAAGCTGGGAACAGATTGTTCACTCAAGTTCTGGAATTCTTTGGAGGCAAACTGTGTCCATGGAGAGCTTTTAATGCATTTTAACCTTTTTAAAGGACTCTGCTGCCTCCCAGGTTATTGGCAGCTGTAGGAGAAACTTTCCAGGGTGATCTTTATTAAAGGACCTCTCACTTTATTGTAACAGAGATTAAAATGGGATTTAAATAGCTTTTATTCCAAGGTAATGTTGTGACTTTTTCTTCTGAAGGTCCCCTAACAAAGGATGCACTGGATTAACTCCTGCTGTGGATGTGAAGGAAGGTAAGGACCCTTTAGATGGAGACTGATGCCATTGGTGAGGCTGTTCCCAGCTGGGAATCATTAACTGCATGTGGACACCAGTTCCAACCCTGGCAAAGCTTCTTGACTTCCCAGCCTCCATCCCTGCATGTCTGTGCAGGGTCTCTCTATCCCTTCCATGGAACATGGATCCAGCCCCTGTTCCCATGTTCTGAGCAGTTCCTTTTGGAGCATGGCTGGGAATTGCTGTTTGTCCTGCTTCACTTTCTGTGTCAGGAGAGAGCATTCCTGGGAATTGCAGATGGATTCCTTGGAAGCCACCCAGCTGTCCCAGGTCCCTCTTTCCCCCCAGGGCAGCCTCCCTTGGGACTCTGCCATGTAAATCTCTGAACAAGCCAAAATCTCTCCCCAAATTCTGCGTGGCTGCTGCTCCTTTTGTTTACTTCCCTCACTAATATTTTGCTGGAATGCTCATAAACAATCCCAGGCTCCTTCAGGAATGATCTTACCCTTGTGTTTTCCAGCTTCCAGAGTTGGGAATTCCTCCTTTGCCTATGGAAATGCTTCCCAGGCCACCCCCAACACCTCGCTGGGAGGAGCAATGGGGACGACAACGCCCTTCAAGGTGCAGCCCTCACCCACGGTCCACACGAAGGAAGCCTTGGGTAAGGGCTGGAATGAAGTTTTCCTTCCCCTGGAGTCCCTGGGATCTTCCCTGGAAATGTTAGTGGAGCCTTTTCTAGCCAAGGGAGCTGCTCAGGGATGGGCATGTGCACCATTCAAAGAGGAAAATAACATTAAATCATTAATTGTCTGTTGGGATTATCTGGGTGACCCAAAACTTCTGACCAGAAATTGAGGTTTTAACAACATCCCACAATTCCCATCAATTCCTGCATAAATCACTGCCAGGCTTCTTAGGGAGTGTGTTGTCTGAGCTGCTTTTCAGGGAATCCTCTTTGGGATGTGAAGACCTAAACCACACTAATTTGGAAGTTCACAGTCAGCTCTGCTTGGTGCTGAGCTGAATAAAAATGAAAAAAAAAATAAACCCAAAAAGCCTGTAGCATTCATTAGTCCTACAAATATCTAAGTTTTCCAGAAATCTGAGAAATTAAAGGAGAATTTGCTCTCTTAGGAAACTTGGAATCTCCCCTTGGACAGGGAATAAAAAGGGCCATGACCAAGTGTGTGTTGGCCAAATCGGCCCTTCCTGTGTCTGATTGGTTGTCTGAGGTGTTTAAATGCAAGAGGGAGGAATAGTTGGTTGTTGACTGCTGATAAATTATAAGAATATTATTAATTGACATTTAAGGCTGTTAGAGTTAAGTGGCATTTGATTTGGCTGATACACAATGGAAGAACCTCTGAAAATTTCTTTTTCTGGGAGTGTTATTCCTTTATTATTCATTCCTTTATTATTTCCTTCTTTCTTAGGTGTTCTCATGGATATGTTCCAAACACCCTTCTTGCCCGAGCCATCTCCCCTGGAAGACAGTGAGGAACAATTTGAAGCCTTTTGCAGAAAAAGTGGTGTGTGCTCTTTATTTTCCCAGTCCATGGAATCCCATCCTTTATTTCCCATTGACACCTCCCACCAGCCCTTGCTGAAAGAGTTGAACCAGTCTGAAACCCAAGGGCTTTACAAAAGTGAGCAGAGAGAGATTTCACATCTGGGCTTGGGCTGGAAAAATCTTCTTTCCAAGAGTTTGTAGGAAAGGTGATTGGAGTGGGAATTGTGCAGGTGCAGCTGGATGGAGCCCTGAGCACCACGTGCCTGGAGAGGGGGGAGAAGCTGGCTGTGTAAATAATCTTTATTGGGTGAAGATAAGAGGGGTTATCTTTTATTTTCAGGGCCTGGTGGATGTTTGAAAATGAGCATTGCTGTCCCTGCCACTCCTGCCTTTGCCATCTTTCAGGATGAGGAGGAGAAGGAGAATGGAGGGTAAGGAGGGGAAAAGGAGCAGCTGAGCTCAGCTCCTTAGAAATCAGGGAAAAAATGGATCCCATTCCATGGGGCTGTGCTGTGCCAGGATACAACTGGTGGAGTGGCAGGAGAAAAGCAGGAGGTGCTGCTCTGGGATTGCACAACTTCCCTGTTTGGACAGTGCTTGGGAGTGCTTGGACAGTGCTTCCATTCCCTGCACAATTTGGGTCTGACTCTGAGCTGCTGCAGCAACTTCTCCAAGTGGCTGCAAATGGGGCTCTTAAAATAAAATAAAATATTCAAGTTAGAACAAACCAACGTTTGTTGTGACCCCTGTGCCTGGGAAAGCTCCTGGGGAAAAGCTGTTCTAAACTTTTTGGGTCATTTTTCAGGATCCCACAGCACAAGAACAAACCAGAAGAGCCCAGAACTTTTGGAGAACATCCCTTGACTGACTGTGCAGCAGAAGTGAGTGGGGATCCTGCAGGGATTATCCTTGGAAGTGGGTCATGCACATAGGAGGGTTACCACAGTGGGTGGATTCACCTCTGCTCTATCCCAATCCCATAATATTCCTAGGAATGATGCCTGCTGGAGGCTGGATACTTCTTCCCATTTCTTGAGCGTTTCTAATTGTTGATTGACATAAAATTGATGGAGAACTCCACCTCTCAAATGTGTGGACTTGGGGGAAAAAAAGACACACTTCATCTTCCTGCAGCCACCTTGCAGCTTCCATACCAAGGAAATGGATAAAACTTGGATGGAAGAGATCCCTTCCCATGGGATTGGCTTTTCCAGGCTCTCCCAGCAATTTCTGGTGGTCTGGCATTTTGCTGTGGCTTTGACTATTACCAGCACTCAGACCTAGTGTAAAACCGTGGAAACATGGGATTTTGTTTATATTTTCAGGATAATTTTGATGGTTTCGTTTTAAATCTTGATTTTGTTTTTCCTGCCTAGGAAGAAACAGGGACCACGGAATTCCTGCGGGATGATTACACGGTGTGGAATGGCCCCTGCAGCAACAAAGCCCTGGGTCCCAGTCCAGACAACACCAGGGATTTTGCCCGAGCTGCCCAGCTCATGTCCACACCCTTTAATTACCTGGCAGCTCCTTCCCAGCCCCCTTTGCAGGACAGAGGTAAAATAAGGATTTTTTTTGTGTGGAAAACATTGAATTTGGTGCCTCGTGACTCCATTTCTGCCACAATCCAAATCCCACCCAGGTGCTGCCACTCCTGAGGCCACATTCCCTGTGGAACAGCAGCTCATAAGCTCTCCAAGGATTTTTAACTGGGATAAGAGGGGGTGGTGAGGGACAAGAGAGGCTTTGTGTGTCCAGCTGAGGCTGCTGTGAACAATTCCAAAGGGTTGGGAATAGCCAAACATTGGCTGAATCCCATCTGGGAGCACCTTTTTGCTGCTCTGCCCTGTCTTTAAATCTTGGAATCTGCTCCCTGGAGAAATCCAGATGTTATTTAACTTGGATATTTGAAATGAGGCTTTGTTGAGTTCTGGTTTTTGTGGCAGCAGCTTTCAGAGCTGCTGGGTGAGAATAATCCAAATATTCCTGGTTTTGGGGACATAAACATTGATTTGCTCTTCTTCTTGTTCTCTTTGTTTAGCCTGTAAGGAAAATTTTCCCCAAATGAATTTGGAATTCTCTGGAGAACTGCACAGGCAGCCAAAGCCCAAGAAGTTAAGGTATGCTGCTCCAATGTAAGTGTCCCAAGGTTTTCCACTCTATCAGCCTGGCTCTGCCCAGCACTCTGGGGGTAAATGGATCTGGGTTTGGTGACCACGCCCCAAAAATTCTTCCAAGATTTAAGTTCTGCCCCATGGAAATTAAAAATTAATTGGCCAAAAATCCACTGTTCTCTTCTCTCGGCAAACTTCAGAATTATTAGGGAATGGGTAAAGTGACTTGACCAAATCTAATTTTCCTAAGAAAATCCCATTTTATTCACCTCTATATTTGCCATGGTGACATTTGACACATTTTTGCTCCCTAAAGGTGCCAAACCCCCGAGGCAGAAGGTTAATAATATAATACTATTATAACATTATTAATAACTAATGATATTTTGTTTAAATCCATAGCCCTGTTCTCGAACACATCCCAGAACAGAGAGGGTTTCATGGGAACGTCCTGAAACAAGGGACTGGAATCCAGGGAATTGCTGCAGCTGTTTCCCAACCACTGCACGAGCAGACAGCTCAGAGCAGAACTGGACATTCCTCCTGCCCTGGGATGGACAGACCTTCCCAGGAGATGCTCTGTGGAGCTGGGCAGGACAGGACAGCGTGGAATGGGAGACCTGCAGGTACACAGCATTCCCTGGTTCTCCTCCCTGCATTCCAAGGGCTGTGCTCTGTGCACTGGAGGGAGCAATTCCATGACTCCTGTGAGGAATCCCTGCTCACCTGTGAGGGATGTGAGGAGGGATGAGTGTGGGTTGGACCTGGATTGCACATTGCCATGGATACTCCAGAGTGCTCTTTGGGAAACTCTGGATTTCTGGGCAGGTGCAAAAGCTGGAGTATCAAAATCAAGGAATAATTCACATATCCTTATCCCTCCTGGGGGTTTTGATTTATTTTCTTTAAATCAGTGATGCTCTCTCAAGCCCAAGCTTGTGTTACCTCCTTGGAATGACACCCAGAGCTTAAACTCTTCCCTTTTTTTCCATGAAGTCCTTAAACTCTTCCCTTTTTTTCCATGAAGTCCTTGTTGAGAACCCCTGGGACAAGGAATTGATTGGCAAATTCCTGTCGGAGCTCCCGAAGCCGCTCCACACCTGCGCCAACTACTTTGAGTGGAAATCTCCCCTTCCCTTCATCAAAGTGAAGGCTGAACTCTCACTGGGTAAGAGCTCCTTCCAACTCACCACTGCCAAGCATTTCTTGAAGCTTTTTCCAGGAGAACCTCTCAGAAGTGTGTGGGAATTCAGCTTCCTTGTGTGTGTGTGTATCTCCAGATTGTCTCAGCCTCAGGTTGGGAATTAGGCCTGGGGTTGGTTTGTCTGCCTTTTGTAGCAGGAGCCTTTTGGATGAGGCATTTTTCCCAGTTCTCCCTGTAAACTGGGCCACAGCTCTCCAGCTTTGTGTGGAACAGCAGCGGGCCCATGTCAACAAAAGCTGTAGGACAGGATTGCAACATCCCTGTGGGACTTAAACATTGGTGTTTACTTTTCAGGGCATGCCCTTTGGAATTTGACTGCTTCCAGGGGGTCAGGCAAAAATAGAAACACTGGGGTCGAGTGTGTGGCACGTCCAGCACTCCTGCTCTCTCCTGTTCCTAGCAGGAAGAAATTTGTAGGGAAAGACTTGAGCTAGGATTAAACCATTCATAAGGGCTGGTGCTTTTCTCTTTTTTTTTTCTCCTGTTTTTCCTCTGTGGAGTTGGCAAGCAGGATTTAATGTTAATCTTTTAAAGGTCCCAGCTCATTCCATGTGGACTGCTTGGTTGGAGAAGGAGCTTTTGCCCAAGTGTATCAAGCTTCCATCCTGGATGCCAGTAACCCTCAGAATAATCAGAAAGTGATATTCAAGGTCAGTGGTGTTGGGCCACAGCAGCTCTCCTGGAATAATTCTGGAGTCTGACCCTCCCCCTGGGTGGATTCACACACATCCTTGGCCTTTCCATGTCAGATCTGCCTCGGGACCTTTTTGTGGATCTCCTCTCCAACATTTAGTCTTTCAGGAAAAACTAAAGCCCCTCTTTAACCCCTGAAGTGAAACTTTTTCAGGACAGAAAGGTGATTTATGCTTTCTTTGGAGCATCAGGGATTCACAAGGAGTGTGTGGAATTGTGATATGGGATTGAAATCTAGATTTGAGAGGATTAATCATGGAGTTTATCAGCTGAGGTTAATTATTGTGAGGGTGGGGAGGCCCTGGCACAGGCTGCCCAGAGAAGCTGTGGCTGCCCATGGATCCCTGGAAGTGTCCAAGGCCAGGATGGACGGGGTTTGGAGAAACCTGGGATAGTGGAAGGTGTCCTGTGGCAGCGTATGGAAGATGGGACTGGATCATCTTCCAACCCAAACCATTCTGGGATAAGTTCAAGAGGGAAAATGCCTGATCTGCCATTAAAAGCCCAACCTGAGAGGAACCCCAGCTTTTACCGCTCCCAGATTTTCCCAGGAAAATCCCCTCCTTTCTTCCAGGTCCAGAAACCTGCCAACCCCTGGGAGTTCTACATTGCAACCCAGCTGGAGGAGAGGCTGAGCCCCAGCATGCTCCACCTCTACATCCGCTTCTATTCCGCCCATTTCTTCCCCAACGGCAGCGTCTTGGTGGGAGAGCTCCACAACTACGGAACGCTGCTCGTGAGTGCCACCAGCTTCTGTTCCGGAGAACCTCTGCCCTTACAGAGCCTCTCCTCCTCCTGATTTTTACCTCCTTTGGGAATGTGCTGTGCCTTAACCCATGCTGTGTGTCCCTGGCTTCCAGAACGCCGTCAACCTTTACAAGAAGCTCCCAGAGAAGGTGATGCCCCAAGCCCTCGTCATCTACTTCGCTGTCAAGATCCTTCACATGGTGGAGGAGTTGCACAGCTGCCAAATCATCCACGGGGACATCAAGCCTGACAATTTCATCCTGGGAGAAAGGCAAGTGTGTCCAGTTGTCACCAGGTGTCACCACATGGGAGGAGCCTGGAGACACTGAGGAGTTGTTTCTTGTCCTGGTTGAAGGTTCCTGGACAACAGCACGTGTGACATCGATGGGCTCTGCCACGGCCTGACCCTCATTGACCTGGGACAGAGCATCGACATGAAGCTCTTCCCTGAGGGAACAGCCTTCACTGCCAGGTGTGAAACATCCGGATTCCAGTGCGTGGAAATGCTGACAAACAAGCCATGGAATTACCAGGTAAGGGACGGCCTGGAATCTCAGCAATTACTGCACACTGAACAACTGGACCCTGGTACCAGAGCTGGAGCCTCTTGTAGAGCTCTCCCCCTCCACGAGGTGTTTTCAGCTCATTTTTAGTGCTCTGGGTGTGGTTTTGACACCAGACTGGTGTGGTTTTGGTTTAGACAGACTACTTTGGGATCGCAGCCACCGTGTACTGCCTGCTCTTCGGGTCCTACATGCGCCTCAAGGATGACAACGGGGTCTGGAAGCCTGAGGGAACCTTCAGGAGGTGGGTGTCCAAAATATTCCCCAAATCTTTGCCTGATTCTCTAGAAACCCACGTTAGTACCACATTGCTCTGAGGTCAGGTTCTGTCACACCATTCCTAACTGGGAGCAGAGTAAAAATGAGCATTTTAACAGCTGAATTTAGTGCTTTTTTTAATGCTTTTTTGTCCCTTTTTGCAGGCTTGCCAACGCTGAGCTGTGGAAGGAGTTCTTTGAGAGCCTGCTGAACATTCCCAGCTGCCACAACCTGCCTTCCCTCAGAGCCCTGCGCCAGAAGCTCAGGGATTTATTTTGCAGGTCCTACGCTAAGGAAATCAAGTTCCTTCGGAACAGACTTGTTGTGTTGCTCCTCGAGCACAAACGCTCACGGAAATAAGGGTTGACTTTGCCCAGTTTCCAAGGACTTGGGGTTTTATGGACGTGGAGTATTTTTGTAATAACTTGGTTTCAAATAATAAATGGGTTTGGGGTTGACTTCAGCAATGATGGCTTGCATCTTTCAGTGTTTTTTTTTTGGGGGGGGAAAAAGCTGAATGGAGTTGTTGATTGGTTTGGGAGGCAATGGGTGTACTTGGATTGGGCTCTTCCTGCTCTGCCTGTCCTTAGGAATTCCTAAGATGGAGGAATTGGAGGTTTGCTGGTCAGATGTAAGTTGGACAGGACCGAACCCACCCTTGGCACCTCCAGTTCTGACCTCCCCCCACATCATTATTCAAGCTCAGGGGAAACCCAGAAGACAAATGTCTCTTGTTTGACTGTAAGAGCAGAATTTTGGGAAGAAAATGTTCCTTTAAAAGTAATATTTTAGCAGCACAACCCCCATGAGGGAGGAGAGGGCATTAATTTGATTTTTACATCTCCCCACAGGAGGGAGACAACAGCCTTTCCTATTCTCCCTCCTTCTGTTTCAGGGGTGTTTTTCCTCTGCTTAAATTGTTCAGCTGGAAAACCATGGTGAGCCTGAGCACCTGGTAGAGCATGGATGGTTAGGAGGAGCTGAGATATGTTCTAGGCATTGCTGCTCTCCCTCCAGCTGGGGCTCCTCTCCCTGCCCTGATGGCAGAACCTCTCAGATTCCCCTTGGAAGCAGCCTGCTTCCTGTGGCACGTGGAAAAGCCTTGGGCTTTGATCCGAAGCAGCTGGTTCCTGACTCAGCTGGAGTGAGTTGCACCAGGAGGGAGATCAGCTGGAGCAACCTCAGAGCTGGTGGAAACATAAACATTGGATGCTGGGGTGGCTTTTTTTGTTCCTTTTCTCCCCTTAGTTGCATTTTTTTTTACGAGCTGAGCTGGAGCCAGCTGTTCTCTGGCCAGGCCAAAATCTCTGCCAGGCTTAAGTTTTTAGATGTATATTGTAAATTATATATTTTTAGTTCCTCATATAATGCAGAGGGATATGTGGATGAGCACTTTTCAGAGCATTATGAGCACGATGGAGCTTTTAGCTGCAGCTTTGCCTTTAATAAATGCTGTTATTTCACATTAAACACCCTTAAAAACAGCCACCTGCTCCTGCCCCCGTCCCACCATCATCCCATGGTTGGCAGGGAGGTTAAAACCACCCCACGAGAGGTAAAAATGGATCAGTGGAGTGATGAGGCGGGGTGGAGGTTCTGCTGCTGTATTTTATTTAAACCAAGCTGTTACAGAGCCCGAGAGAGGAGCCCAGGAGGGCCCAGCTGGCAGGGCGATGTTTCCTCGCCGGCACGCGCCGGCTCCACGCCGCTGCAGATCTCGAGGTATCCCCAGAGTTGCCCTTTAGAGATAACTCATCTCGGGGCCTCCACCACCCACACGGGAGAGGAGAGATTTCCTGGCGCGTGGGTGGGTGCCTCTGCCTTTTCTTCTGCAGAAAACCCAGATTTTACTCATCTTTCACCCTCTCCCATCGAGCCGGGGCCCCCCCTGGGGTCTGAGGCTTTCTCCTGGCCCCTCCATCCCTTGCTGGTGCTGGCTCATCACCACTCAGCCCTGGCCAAGCTCTTTCTGCTGCCACCTCCCTGCAATTCTTGGCCAAAATTCTTAATTTTGGCTTTGAAGGCATAAACAGGGATAAAGTGTGAGGTTGTTGAAAGCTGCAGCCACCTCAGTAATTAGTCAGGTGCACGCTAATGAAGCAGCAGCGTTGGTCCCCCTCCTTGGGGTCACCCACAGCATTGTCACTTGCCCCATTAGGAACAATAAAAATAAATATACATTAACAGGCCCCAAATTCACTGGTGGTAGCAAGGAACCCAAGTGCCACCCCCCTGCCCAGCCCAGGGACCACTGAGGTCACAAGAGGACCATTCTTGTCCCTTGATTCACCCCCACATCACTGTCGCTGCTGTGCATGTGTGGAGATCCCCCAGAGAGGGTTTGGGGGTTTCTTTAACTAAAATACACTTTTTTTTAACAAAACCCACCTCTTCTTATCTCTATCCAACCTTTGCTGTTCAAGCACCCCCACGCTGATGACACAGGGTTTGATTTGGGGTTGGTGTTTGAAATTGGGAGCTCTGTAAAGGTCAGGCTCCAAGCCTGGCTCACACAAAGCCTCGCGCTTGAGGCTCAAACCTGATTTTATCTGGCAGCACGAGTGAAGTAACATTTATCACGATGGGTGCAGGAGAAGGAGAACAAGGTGTCATTTTTTTCCGTTGGTGCTTTGTTCAGGTCAGAATGGGTTTGGTGAGCACCTGCTGCCTGGGGAGGAGGGGTGGGGGGTGGTTTTCCCTGGGGGCTTTCAGGGCACTGTGAGGAGTCTGCTCCCTCCAGCCAGGCCCCATCATCTTTGCTCCAACCTCCTCCCTGCCCACTTCCCAGTGGCAGGGACAGCCTGCTGGGATTGGGCTGGGCTCCATGATCTGGGAGATTGTTTCCAACCTAAGCGATGGCACAGAGGGAAGGCTGGGTGGGAGATGCCACAACTGGAGTGCTGCAGCAGCATGGGATCCCTACCATCCTCCTCCATCCCTCTCCTTTCTCCCTCCTCATTTCCATGTGGGATGTGGGAAAGCTCCCTGCACATGGATGCTGATGGGTGCGCAGGAGGGCTGGGATGAGGCATTCCCAAACAGCATTCCCAGGGAGCTGGGGATGGATGCTGCAGGGCCTGAGGCAGTGTTGAGGGGCAGGTTTCAATTCCCCCTCCCTCAATCTGTGCCCACAGTGCTGAAAATGAAGGACTTCGGGATGGGCTTCAGTGTAAATTCCTCCGAGATGGCTCACAACAAGAGGAACGAGGATAACGTCGAAACGGATTTCTTCCGTGAGGCTGGAGCCATGATTCATGGTGGGAAAATGCACTTGGTGCCTGTCCTGGCTCTCCAAAATCCCGAGGGCAGGAGCAGAAGGGCCAGCTCAAGGCTGGGTGCTGGAAAGGCCGGGCTGCTCCCCATCCCCTTTCTGCTCGCGTGAGCCGCCCACGCAGAAACGAAAACGACCCAGGAGGAGAAAATAGACTCAACATCTGCTGGCTGGCCCCGTGTCCCGGCAGCCCAGGTGCCTCCAGAGTGGCCCCCTCGCTCTGCCTCACCACCACAGGATGCTCTGCAGGCCCCAGCCAAGGGGAAAAGCCTCGGGTGGCTCCTGGATCCAAGGGAAGCGTGAGGGAAGCGGGGCCTGGTGGAGCCCCACCAGCACGGTGCTGTGGGTACCACTGCTGGAGGGCTGGGAAAAGAGGAGCAAGCCTGATTTTCAGCCCTGCTTCTCCCTTGCTGTTCTGGTGTGGAAATGTGATGGCCAGACCTTTTGAGCCCTTCCCTTCTGCTGATGGTCCCTGTCTTCAAATTTTTCCCTAATGTGCCTTCCTAACAAGTTTCCCTAATTATTTTTGCCCTCTCAAACATCTGCAGACACTTTTCCTTCCCACTGGAGAGGTGTGAAGGGGGTGGGAGTGGAGCTGGAACAGCCAGGGATGCTCCAAGAAGTGTGTGGGATCATCCCTGGCTGAAGTGAGGGACACTGGGGTGGGATGAGGGACCTGCGACCACCCTGGAATCTGCTCCAGCAGCAGTATCAGCCCCTCTGCTGGATGGGCTGGATCCCTCCTCTCCATAAGTCTTCTTCCACCCCATGGTCCTTCCTACCTCTCTGTGATCCTTTCTACCTCTCCATGATCTTCCTTCCTTTCCATGGCCTTACCCCTCCACAGCTGTGTTTCTCCACGGGCTGGAGATGCTGCTGCTGCTCGAGGGATGCACCAGTGCCGGGTGTGTGCGCACACACGTGTGCAAGGGGTGCAGCAGGAGGGGTTGTGGGGTGCAGGAGGTGCCCTGCAGCAGGGGTGTGTGTGTAAAGTGTGTGTGAACTGTGCGTGAAGAGCAAGTGTGTGTGTGTGTGCTGTGAGGTGTGTGTGCGCACGGGGGTGTGTAAGGGGTGTGCAGGTAAGGGGAGCACCACGGCACACGGGGTGCCTGTAATGGTGAACCCCGTGGGGTGTGTACTGTGTGTACAAGGTGTGAGTGCGTGCTGCAGGGTGGGAAGGGTGAAGGTATCACAACGCAGCGCTCTGGCTGCGTTTGCTTGCGATGTGTGTGTGCGATGTGGGTGCGTTTGCGTGCGATGTGTGTGTGTTTGTGCGTGTGCTTGTGTGGGATGCGTCTGTGTCTGTGTGTGTGAGGCCGTGCCGTGCCCCGGGCTGTGTTTATCAGTCCCTGAGCTTGTGTGAGGTTGTGCCCGAGCCCAGCCGGGCGCTCCCCGCGGGCGGGGCGGGGGCCGGGGCCGGGGCGGGCTCGGGGCGGTGCCGAGGCCGGGGCGGTGCCGGGGCCGGGGCGGTGCCGGGCCGGGGGAGGCCGGGGCTGTAAACACGGGGCGGAGCGGGGCCGGGGCCGCTCCCGCGCACACCCGAGCGCAGCCGCGGCCGGGGCCGCTCCAGCGGCGGCAGCACCGTGAGCGGGGCCGGGGGCGCGGGGCGGGGGCCCGGGACGGGGCCGGGGCGGGGGCGCGCTCGGCAGAACAATGGGGCGGGCGGGCGGGGGCCGGGCCGGCCTGGGCGCGCTCGGCCGCTCACCGCGCTCCGCTCCCCGCAGGCAGCCCCGATGGCCAAGCAGCCCCCCGAGGTGAAGGCGCGACGCGACGGCGAGGGCGGGCGGCTGCCGGCGGCGGAGGGGCCGGGCCCGGGCTCGCAGCTGCGCCCCGGCGCTCCCGCCGCCCTGCCCGGGGCCGGCGCGGTGTCCGCGGCCGCCGCGGCGCGGGGCCCGCCCGCCAGCCCCGGCCCCTTCGCCACCCGCTCGCCGCTCTTCATCTTCGTGCGGAGGTCGCCGCTGCTGCCGCGCTCCTCCAGCGGGTACTTCTCGTTCGAAGCCGAGCGCAGCCCCGCGCCCCTGGGCTGCGACAAGGCCACGCAGACCCCCAGCCCGCCCTGCCAGGCGCTCAGCCACTGCCTCAGCGCCATGGGTAAGCTCCGGGGCGCGGCTCCCCATCCTCCTCCTCCTCCTCCTCCTTCCCGCCGGGCTCGGCTGCCCTCGCTCCCCCTCCTCACCTGGCGTGGCTGCCCTCGCTCCCCCTCCTCACCTGGCGTGGCTTTCCTCAGAGCCGAGTTGCTGTGGGGGCGTGCGAAGGTGTGAAAGTGAAGTGCCGGGGGAGATGTGTGGAGGGTGAATACACAGGTCAGGGGTAGCTTGAGAGTGCGGGAGCGCTTTTCCGACCCTTCACCTTGCTGTGGCTTTCCTCGCCTTCCCTTCCTCACCTGGCTTGGCTTTCCTCAGCACCGTGGAAAACACGGATTCTCGTGGGGTGTGTGAAGTGCCGGGGTTTGTGCACAGGTGTGGATGGAGAGGAGAGGGGTGTGAAAAGCTGTGAGCGCACAGTGCCAGGGGGCTGTTGAGGGGTGCATGAGGAGTCCTGCCCTTTGGCTTCCTTTGGAAGGATGGAGAACGCAGGTAGCCACGCCAGGCACCTGCAGCAGCACCTCCCGCATCCCACCCTCCCCGTGGATTTTGGGAGCAGCCGTGCCGCGGGCTGGAGGCTGTCCCGGCGCTCTGGGATTTGTGGAAGCTGGCCGGGCAAACACAGCGCCGGGGAACTCCCGCGCGTCCAGCGCCGGGGTTTTTATTACTATGATGTTTATTCTTTTCCGGGCTCGGTCAGTCGCTGCCAGGGGAGGAGGGGACAAGAGTTGTTGAGTCCAGTTTTCTGCTCAGGGCTCGCTGTCCCAGGATGTTTTGCCAAGCAAGTGGCTCCTGGCTCGTGTGCCGCTGCCGGCTCTCCCATCGATCGGTGGCGGAGGTGCTGGGGTCATGCGTCCCGAAATCCCGCCGGGAAGCGGCCCGGAGGCGGGCGGGGGCGTGTTTACGAGTGGCTTTGCCAGGTGAAGCCTCTCCAGCAGGGAAAACCTGCCCGCTGGAGCTTGCATGAGTGTCCAGCATTCCCCTCTCCTGATGAATTCCCTGGTGAATTGGAGGAAACCTTTGAACTCGCACCAGGGTGCGGTGGGAGCGAGGCATGGGGATAACAAACACCAGCTCTGAGCTTTTTTGGGATCTCAACACCATCTTTTTTGGTTGGTGGTGTTTTTGCTCCCTCCTGGCTCTGGCTGTGGAGGCCTGGCTGTAACGTGCCCTTAGGATAGATTTTGTGACATTATTGCAGTAATTACAGCTTAATTCGTGTTTCACAACCTCGCCCTGGCACGGCCAGGCAGGGATGCTCCCGGAATTCCTTGCCGGGAGAGCCAAGGCTTCAGTTTCTTTTATCTGGGAAGAAATTGAAGTTTTCCCTGATTTTTTTTTTTCCCCCCTAAATTCCTGTGTTCTCATCAGCTGTTTTATTGGAGCCTTTGCTCTGTGAGTGTTGCTAGGTGCATCATCCTAAACAACTATAAGCAAATGGAAAATCCTCAGTGCTGTTTAACTGGGACTCTTGGATACTCCTGAACGGATTAAGCTGGGAACGTGGAGCTCCAGAGCTGTTTCATCCCCATCCAGGCCTGCAGCTCCCAGGCTGTGACTTCCCATGCAGCTCTCCTTGGGAAATATCCATGCCTTTGCCCTGCACACCTCCTCCTCAATCCCTGTGCCTTGGCAGTGTCCAGCTGGATGCATGCCGTGGAGTTTTCCACATGGAAGCGGGTCAGTCCCTCGGGAAGGAAGCAAAGGAGATATTTTTGTTGTGCTTTTACCCACTGATTTTATCTGTTGTGAGCAGAGGCTCACAAGGTGGAAAGTTTCTCTCGGAAGCATAAGCAATAATAATAATAATAATTATTATTTTTATTAAAATAAACAGGCGTTTCCTGCGAGGAGGAGCGACGGATGCTCCCGGCCTCTCCCATGGGCAGTGGGGAACTGCTCCAAGGCTGCTCCAGCACGGCGAGCTCTTGCTCTGCCTCAAAAGTCCCTCTCTAAATCTTGCAAAACCTTCCCCAAAGATCTTGATGAGGGCAAATGAAGGTGGAGGCAGCCCTTGGGAATGCCCTGGGTTGTGTAAGGAAGAGCAAGAGCTGTTGGTGTGGAGGTTTTGGGAAGTGATGCTTTGGGCTGTGCCACCTTTCTGACAGTTCAGGGGATGCATCCAGCTGCCTCCAAAGCTGTTTCTTTTGGGAAATGAGACAAAAAGCAGTGAGGGGATGCTCTGGGATGGAAGGGAACAAGGGCTGCAGTGCCATATAGCATATCCAGGATGATGCTTTTGGGGGTGGGAAGGAGAGGAGCAAGGGTGAGTTGATTTGTTTGTTCTGGGGGAAGAGGTTGGCAGGGATGGGGAATTCCCAGCTGGGAGTGTAAGCCGCCCAAGACAAACTCACTCTTTCTGGAGGGGTTGGGTGACTCTGTTCGTGGTATTTCATGTCTGTCCTTCCTTTTCTTCCATTGAAGTTTTGGTCTGAAGGCAGTGTGTTTGTTTGCACGTGGATTTTGGGAATGTGGCTGGAGCAGGTGCTCTGGAAATGGGCTTTCCCAGTGCTGGTTTGATCCCGGTGTGTATTCCCATGAGGAGAGAAGCAGTATAAACCTGTTGCTCTCAAAGGAGATTCCAAATAGTTGGATTTAAGAGGAAAACCTTGAGCTGGGAATCTGCTGGTGATGTCCTGATGCTCTTGTGTTGGAATCACTGCTGTTTTCTCCCGGCTCTCCAAGATTTCCTTCGGGGTGAGGGGTTGGATACCTAACCCAGGAGCTGATGTTGCACTTTGGGGTTGGTTTCTTTGCCCTTCCGAGCCGGAACCGCAGCAATTCCATCCCGGAGCATCCCGCGGGCCGGAGCCAGGCGTGGCTTCCCGGCGGTGCCGGTGCCCCCGGGGTTGTCCCGGTGCCCGGGGTTGTCACCCTCGGTGGTGGCTCCCGCTATGACTGTGTCCCCCCGCCCCCGAAAGCGCCCGTGACTGGTTTGGGGACCCGGTTATGACTGGCCCCTTTCGCCGCCGCTGCTCGGCAGCGCCGCAGAAAGTCCTTTCTGAAAACCTCAGCCCGATTTCGCTCTCAGCCACCGAGCCCAGCCCGAGTGTCTGGGGCGGGAGGGAGGATGGCACGGCAGGGGGAAAGGATGGAGCGCATGGAGCGGCGGCAGCGGCGCGGCTCCCTCGCGTGGTTCTCCTCACGTCCCCGGCGCTCCTCGCCTCTTCCTGCCCCGGGCCGGCCGCGTGTTTTTGTTTGCCCGGCCGGGCCGGGGTGGGATTTGGGAAGCGGCTCCGCCCCGGCCGGTCCCGCCCGGCTCCGGCGGGATCGCGAGCGCCGCGCGTGGCGCGCCCGGCGGCGGGAGCGGGGACGCGCTCGGGGCGGGCGGCGGGCGCTGCTACTACAGCGTGAAAACAAAACACAGCCCCCGGCCGGCCAAGCGGCGCTGCTTGGCTCGGAAATGCATTTTCCAATCAGGTCGGAGCCAGGCTTTTATTTAATTTCTTTCTTTTTTCTTTTTTTTTTTTTTATTCTTCTAACTGCCCTACTAATCCTTTGAATGTTTGGAAGATTGGAAGCTATTCCTGTTCCCTTGTGATTCCGCCGAAGCTGTTGTGCCAAAACACTGCTTTGTTTTGTGCAGTATTTTTGGTTGTTTTATTTTTATTTTCTTAGGTTTTGTTTTTTTTTTTTTTTTTAATATTCCTTAAGGCTGCAGTTCCTGCTTGGATCCTGAACTTTAAGGAAGGGGGATGAGGTGGTACTGGGTATCATACATGGTCCTGTTTCTTTTTTTTTTCCCTTGGCTATTTGCAGGATTTATCACATGTTTAATAACTTCTTAAGATGGAGACCTAAATAATTATGTATCCTGCGGTATAATAAACACTTTAACTCTTTCTTTTATCTTTCAAGCCAGCACTTGGATTTGCTGGAAGTGTGGTTTCTCCACACATAAATCCAACCGTGGCTTTCTCCTCCCTATGACAAACCCATTGGTTTTCCTTGTTGGGCACTTGAGGATGATTTGGGGAAGAAACGTGAAAATCGAATGAGTCAGAGTTTTTAAGGTTAGGGAAGGAGTTGCTGCTGAAGGAAAAAAAGTGGGAAGAGGAGGTTTGGTGAGGGAAGAAAATTGGAGAGTGACATCTTGGCTCTTATCCCTGTTTAAGAAGGATCAAAGCTTGGAGATGCTCCCATGGACAGCCTACAATAAATAAATAAAAGCCTAATAGTAGTAATAATAATACAGAAACAACCAGGAATAAAAGCCTGGCAGTGAGTCCCCACATGCACTCCTGAGATTTAAGACAGTTTAAATATAATAATAATAAAAAATAGGAATAAGATGGCAAGAGCTGATGGGTTACTGCAGAGTTTTATGTAGTAAATTCTCTACAATTTGTTCTTCTTCCTGTGTTTCCAACTCTCCTGCTCCTTCCCTGCAGCTTCCCGGTGGCAGTCCCACTCTCCAGCCGAAGAGGTGCAGCCGGAGATCTGGATCGCGCAGGAGCTGCGGCGCATCGGAGACGAGTTCAATGCCTCCTATTGTCCACGCAGGGTAACTTTCCCCTCTTCACCTCCCATTTCTCTCAAAGGGAAGGGCTGAATCATTTCTGGAAACTCTCTCTGCGGTGAGCATTTCGCTCACTCAGATGAGAAAAGGCTGCGCGGGCGGGGGTGGCCTGGACCAGGCAAATCAGCGGCGGCGGCTTCAAATCAATGAAAAATAACCTTTAAATCAATTGAACATAAGCTTGAAATTGGGGCTGGAAGCTTTAGGGCATCAGGTTTGCACAGGGCTTTGGGGCAGAGGTGTTGAGTTGAGCCTGGACTGATGGTGATGAGGAAACTTTTAGAAAGGAAGAGGCAGGGAAAGTTTGGGGGCTGTGGGGATGCACTGCCCAACACCATCGCTTTTAGGGAAGCTTTCAGTGGGATTCCCAGCCCAGCTCCCAAATCCCAGCTGTTGCAAAGAAGAGACTTGGTCCTAGAACTTACTTCTTTCACAAAGACTGTTTTGAAAGAGTTTTTATAAGCCCATGAACTCACTCACCTTGGGGTGTTGCAACCCAAGTCGATGCAGTAATGCCCCAGAGGAGCCCAATCCCAAGCCCAAGGCAACCCAGCCCAGGGGGTGAAGCAAGATGGGCTCGCCAGGATGAGCTGCTGCATGTCCCTGCTTGTGGATTCTGCTCCATCCACTCGGGCTCGGCTGTGGGAAGAGGGGCCAGGAGCAGTGCTGGTGATGGAATGCTGGCTGCTGGATCCTTATCCATCCTCTTCAGCTCCCAAATAGCTCCTGCAGAGCTTCCTCACTGCTCCCAGGCTTGGCTTTCCCACAAAATGGGGGTCAGGCTGCTATGATCCTGCTTTTTCCACATCATCTCCACCTGCTCCACTTTTCCCAAATGCCCTGGCATTCCTGACCTGCAACAAAATGGTGATCAGCTGATACCCCAATCCAGAATTCAAAATCCAGAATGCGCATCTTCAGACCTCCCCCACCCAGGCTGCTCCCTTGTGATGCAAAGTGGCTGCTTTTTGGGATGAAAGGGAGGGATCAGGCTGTCCAGAAAGCTGGAGGCACCTGGTAGCATCAGGTAGATCCAGAGGAGCTGGAAGAAATGCAGAGTGCCTTGGAATATCCTGAGCTGGAACAGACCCACTGGGATAATCCAAGTCCAAACTCCTTGTCCTGCACAGCCCCAGCAATCTCACCCTGTTCCTGAGAGCATTGTCCACATATTCCTTGAGCTCTGGCAGCCTTGGGGCTGTGACCATTCCCTGGGGAGCCTGTTCAGTGCTGGACTACCCATCTCCTGTCTCCTCCCTGCCTCCCAGAGCAGTGCCTTAAATTTGGAATGCTTTGTGAGGAGCAGGAATGTCCTTCCAGTGTTATCCTGGTTTCTTTGGTGCTGGAAATCCCTGGGCACATCCTGCTGCTCCCTACAACCCTGTGGTGGATAAGGGGGTGAATTTAATGGGAATGGGGGTGTTTCCCAGGCAGCAGCAGGGTGAGTGCAGGGAGCATCCCCCAGGTTTGCACGAGGCTGTTCCCAGTGCCAAGGCTGCAATTCCAGCCCAGGGTTGGCCTAGGGCGAGGAGTGGAACACAGAGGACACGTCCTGCCTGCTCAGGTGACACGAGCAGGGGACGTCATGCGTGACCCTAAAAACACTTTGTACCTGGTGCAACCAGCATGTGACAAATTCTCACTCCCTGCACCCAAAACTGGGGAGGTTTCAGAGCATTTCAGGCATTGTGAAATTATCATCCCTGAGGCACTTGGTGGAAAAGGTCCCTTTTCCTTCTGGAAGTGTTCTGGCTGCTCCCGCGCTGTCTGGACCCTGGAGGGGAGGGTGGAAGGGCTCGTGCCTGCCGGCCCTGCCTGGCTCTGAGGTTTGCCCTTTCAGCCTGAGGTTAGAAATGGGGAACTGCAGCAGTGCCAGAGCCGCACTCGCCGGGCAGGTCGGGGCTGTCGGACGGGTCCCGGCGCGGTCCCGGCGCCTTCCCCGTCACGTTCCCCAGGGTGTGACCTCCCCCCGGGACCCGTTTCTCGGACGAGACACCAGGAAATCGGGCAATTCGTCATCCAGCCACTCCTTGTCCCAACAAGGCTTGTGGGTCCCAGGCTTTTCTTGGAAGAGGGGGCATCCTTTGACTGTTTTCATGAGCCCCAAGCTCTGCTGGCTGCAAAGTGTTAAACACTTTGTGCCTCTGGAATATTTTCCATTTATATAGCATGAGGGGCTTCATGCTGGGAATGAAAGTCACCACTTCGTTTTGGTTTTTCTCTTTTTTTTTTTTTGCTTTCTTTTTTTTTTTCCCTCCCCTCTCTTTCAGGGTTTCTTGGATCACCAGCTGGGGAACCCCCAGATCATGATCTTGCGCCTGCTGCGTTACATCATCAGCCGCATCTGGAGGCTCCAGTGAGCGCGCCCGGCGCATCCCGAGCCACCAGGACTGAATTCCTCGCTGGGAAAGCCCGGGAAGGACGGACTCATGGATGGATGTGGGGCTCCCACCCTGCCTCTCCCCCAGGACACGTGGCAGGATGAGGGTGGACATCCCGTTCCGACCGCGGCGTTTTTATGGCAGAGTGGTGTTTACTCGGTGTTTCTCTCCACTCTTTTTATTAATTTTTTTGCCTTTTTTTTTTTCCCCCAAAAGAGTCTCAGCGAAAATGTGGAATCATGTTTTGTCATCGTTCCTGGAATTCTGTGGCACGAGCCCCATGGCAGGAATGAGGGAAACTTGAGCCAGCTGATGGGCAGAGCCCTCGGAGTTTGCCTTGCAGAGGCTCAGATTCCTCCCCTGTCCCTTTGCCTCCGGGGCGTTTGCCCCCAAAAAAGGCTGGAAAAAGGGCAGAGGGAATTATTATCAGCACTTCTTTTACCTGTAAATACCTAATGCTACCCCAAATCCAACTTCATTTGCATAATGCAAATCAGCCTATTTCCTGCTGACTGATTTTTTAATTTTTTTTTTTTTTGCATTTTTTTATCTCTATTTTTTTGATCCACTCTGAATTTCAAGACTTCGCTGTCGAACTCCAGGGTCCAAACCATCACAACCAACCAACCAAACCCCAAGCCACCAGGTTGCCTTTTTTTAAAGAAATTCTTTCTATAAAACGTATGAAAACGCTTCTGTAGTGTCTGCTATCAGATGTGGGGGACTGAATAATCCAGCAATAAACCATTCCGGAGGCAGGGAGCAGCTCCCGGAACGCCGCAGCCGGAGGCGACGGCAGCAGGACCTGTTGGGAGTCGTGGCTGTCAAAAGAGGTTTCCAAGATTGTGTTTTCCTGGGATCCTCTCCGTGTTTGGACGGGGATGAGCACCCAGATGCAGATGGAAGGATGCCAGCCCGACATGGATCTATCCAGGACATTCCAAGGGGATCTGGCTGCTCTGTGTCCTCCCAGAGAAGTTCCCAGGTGCTCCATGTCCCAGGGCCTTTCTCCTTCCCCCCCTGGAGCCATGGATCCACGGGTGTTCCCCTTCCCAGCTGATGTTTTTGGGGGATTGGCTGCTCCAGCCATCCCATATCTATGCACAAACACCCCCCTTCCCTCAGGCTGGTGCAGGTGCTCCCCAAAAGCTGCGGGCTTGTTTCTAGTCTCACCAGCAGCATAGGAAAAGAAAAGAAGGAAAACCCCATCCCAAGCCCCCCTTGGAGCGGTTCTTCCCACAGGGAGAAGCTGCTGAGTGCCATGGATGATAATTAGTGTTAATTAATGATGGACAGACCTCGGTGGGACCTCTCTGCCTGGCGGGCCGGAGCGGGGCCTCCCTTCCTGCTCCTGGAGGATCATGGAGCTGGTTTTAACTTTGATTGCCAATTTTATTCCCTTTTTCCCTTGGAAGTGCAAGGTGAGCAGCGGTTGCAGGAGCAGGGAGTGTTTTGGGAAGGGCATTTTGGAGCCCTCTGGGGGGAACCTTTGCACTGGTGGAGAGCGAGCGGTTCAAATATCGAGGGAGCTTGGCCAGGGCAGATCCTGCTCCTCATCCCTTGGGATTTACCTCTGGCTTTGGTTCACCGTGGCTGTGCTGCCCCAGCCAGCCCTGCTGTAGGCTGCCACCGGGGATTTCCCATGGAATTCCACTGGTAAAATTAAAATTTAACGGATAAAACTCGGCAGCAGAGGGGGGGAGACCCAGTGAGATTTTTATTTTTTCCTCCCAGTTGAGTTCCATCGCTGCTGGTGGGTGAAATGGTGCTTTGGGATCTCCCAGCTTTGGGCATCCCAGAATGTGTCCCTTGGAGTACACCAAAGAATCACCAAAGAGCACTTTACCCTGTCCTCCCATGGAGACAAAAACCAGAATCATTTTAGGGAAAAAAAATTCAAGATATTGGCAAAGTCTCCCAGGGCCTTCTCCACAGGAGGAGTTCCCAGCCAAAACTCATAGGAAAAGGAACCCTCAAAAAATAGGATTCCTGTGGCATTGTGAGGTCTAGCAAGAAAAAGCCCCCAAAAAAACCTCAAAAGAGAAGAATGATATCAAATAGGGATTTTTGCTCCTTTCAGCCATGTTGGCTGTCTGCTCTGGGTCGTGTTTAAAGTGTAGCCTGTGCTCTGTGTTGCACCAAAAGGATGAAGAGTTTTCCTTGGAAACCAGATTGATCCTGTGCTTGCTTCTCCTCTTTTGCACCAAACTGTAAATACTCAAATATTTATTAGAGTAGAGTACCTTATTATTTTCATCATCTGAGCCAAATATCTGTGTGCAATGTACTCCCTCTCCTTTCTGTCCTGTAAGTTTTGTACAGCTTAGAAATACTTTTAAGAAAAAAAACCTAAAAAAAATTTTTAAAAAAAGTTCCTGTTTTTTTCCTACACTTTTTTAGAGTGGAATTGGTAAATACTGTAGGTCCTTTTTTTTTGTTTTTTTTTTTCTTTTTTTTTCCTGTGTAATTAATGCACTCTACTGTTTAATGCTGTAACTTGTAGAAATGTTGTATATTTATTTCCTGCTTATTTAAGTTCCTGTGAAGATTCGGTTTCCTCCCTGCCAGAAGTGTTGGATCCCCTTCCAAAGCCATCGTGGTGTGGATAACAAGATTTTAATCTTATTTTTCTCCAAGTGCCTAAGTCTCCACTTCCCAGGAGTGATTTAGGCACATCAAAGACTTCAGCATTAGTGAAATTCAGTGGGAATTTGGAATTTGGTTCCTCCACCCCCCGGGATTGCTCCAGCCAGGTTTTCCTGGAGCAGCCATCCCATGGGATCACGTGAATCACTAAATCGTGTCGCAGGACCCAGCTAATGTAGCATTTTTGACTGCAATTTCCCTGCCTTCCTTGTGTTTTGCACTGATGAATTTTGGACAGGGTAATTGCCACTTTACTTGTGCAATACTGCTGTAAATAATTGCAAGAGCCTTGTTTTTTGGGGGTTGTTTTTTGGTTTTGTTTTTAAGAATCTTTTATGTTCTTTAATATGAGTTTTATATGAATAAAAACTTTCAACTATTTGTCCCGTGTGCTGGTTCTTTGTGGGGATTGAGGTTCTCCTAAGAGGATATTTGTGGCTTTATCACCAGTTTTCCCCATTTTTCACCCATTCTCCCTCCAGACCTGGTGTTCCCCTCTCCATTTTGGTGTCCTGGAGCTCCAAGATGCTTCAGGCCACCCAAAATGCAGCTCTTGATTGAATTTGCTTTGTCAGGTGCTGCCTTGAGTGTTCCCAACCCCAAGAGCAGCTGCAGCTGGGAGTTATTTAGGGATTCCTTGGAAGTTTTTTGCTTTTCCTCACATTTCTGTGGTTGTGGGCTCAAGCCCAGCTGATGGGCACCTTCCATGCACTTCTTGTTCCCAGCTGGTTTTCACCAGCATTGAAGAAGTTTTGGGGGTTATTTTATGCTTTGTGTCTTGTTTTATTTTTATTTTATTATTTAATGCATTTAATAACATTATTTTGATTTTGTTATGGAGCATTACTACTTTTTCCCTTTTATTATTTCACATGGCAGTTTTAATTTTGCAGTTTAAAATCTGCTCCTAAGAATTTCCATCCCACCTTCCTTCTGCCTGGACCCTCCATCCCATTTGTCCCTCCAGCCCTTCCTATCCCTCAGGAAGGGATATTATTCCTCAGCACTCACAGTGTGGAAGGGATTTAAAAACAACCTCACCAAGTCCTACTTGATAAACAACCTAAAAAAATTCTGGATTTTTTTTTTGTTTTGTTCTTGAGTGTGTTTCAAATTACAGAAGTTCCTGAAAGGGAAGTTTATTGGTTTCAGGTGCTATTTTGGGGGCTTCTTTAACTCACAAAAAAAAGGTTTAATTGCCCAGCCGAGCCTGTGGCAGCTGCTGGCTCTGCTCTCCCGGTGTCTCTGCGCTCCTGTTGGGATTTGGGAGCTCATGGATGTGTCCAGGTGAGTTGTCACACCTGGGAGGTGGCCCTGCTGTCGCTCAGGTTGGGAGGAGCTTGTGCCCTGCCTGAACCCAGTGACCTCGGTGACGCCGCGGGAGGGAAGTGCTGCCCCTCACTGGGATCTGCCCTCAGCACGTGCCAGGCCCAGCCTGGCCAAAGCCAGCTCCAAGGGGGTCACGGCCACCTTGGAGGTGTTCCCAACCCAGTTTGGCCATGGCCAGGCTCAGGTTGGCCACAACCCATGCTGGACATGGCCAAATCCAAGGTGGTCATGGTTTAGGTTGGCCAAGTCCAAGGTGTTCCTGGCCCAGACAAGGTGGTCGTGGCCAAGCCCAAAATGGTCCACCCAACTCAGCTTGGCCACAACCCACACTGGCCATGGCCAAATCCAAGGTGGTCACTGTCCAGGTTGGCCAAGGCCAGCTCCAACGGGTTCACGGCCACCTTGGAGGTGTTCCCAACTCAGCTTGGCCATGGCCAGGCTCAGATTGGCCACAGCCAACTCAGGACATGGCCAAATCCAAGGTGGTCATGGTTTAGGTTGGCCAAGGCCAAGGTGTTCCTGGCCAAGACAAGGTGGTCGTGGCCTGTTGGTCGTGGCCAAGCCCAAAATGGTCCACCAAACTCAGCTTGGCCACAGCCCGCACTGGCCATGGCCAAATCCAAGATGGTCACCGTCCAGGTTGGCCAAGGCCAGCTCCAAGGGGTTCACGGCCACCTTGGAGGTGTTCCCAACCCAGCTTGGCCATGGCCAGGCTCAGATTGGCCACAGCCAACTCAGGACATGGCCAAATCCAAGGTGGTCATAGTTTAGGTTGGCCAAGGCCAAGTCCAAGATGTTCCTGGCCCAGACAAGGTGGTCATGGCCTGTTGGTCATGGCAGAGCCAAGAATGGTCCACCAAACTCAGGCTGGCCACAACCCACCCCACACATGGCCAAATCAAAGGAGGTCATGGTCCAGCTTGGCCAAGGCCGAGTCCAAGGGATTCATGGCCCCCTTGGAGGTGTTCCCAGCCCAGCTTGGCCATGGCCAGGCTCAGGTGGGCCACAACCCATGCTGGACATGGCCAAATCCAAGGTGTTCCTGGCCCAGACAAGGTGGTCATGGCCTGTTGGTCGTGGCCAAGCCCAAAATGGTCCACCAAACTCAGGTTGGCCCACGCTGGCCATGCCCAAATCCAAGGTGGGCACAGTCCAGGTTGGCCAAGCCCGAGGTGTTCCTGGCCAAGACATGGTGGTTGTGGTCATGGCCAAGCCCAAAATGGTCACAGATCCACCAAACTCAGGTTGGCTAGCCCATGCTAGACATGGCCAAATCCAAGGTGGTCCTGGTTTAGGTTGGCCAAGGCCAAGTCCAAGGTGTTCCTGGCCAAGACAAGGTGGTCGTGGCCTGTTGGTCATGGCCAAACCCAAAGTGGTCACAGATCCACCAAACTCATCTTGGCCTCAGCCCACGTTGGCCACGGCCCAGGCCACCAAAGCCAGATCACCAGCCAGGCCCTTTCCATGCTTTTAAATTCTAGGAGCTCATAAAAACCCCCACACAATTGTTTTAAGGATGACAAATGGCCTTTATTCCTTGAAAAGGAGCAAACTCCCAGATTTTATTAATGGAAAAAGCCACAGCTCCCTGTGTCCGTCAGAGCCGGACACTCATGGCTGCCATGTGCTCATGTTGTTGGGGAAACACAAAACTGGGACATTGCTGCACTCCCACACCCCTGCCAGCCTCAGGAATGCCAAGCAACCCAAGCTGAGGATGATTCCAGTCATCCAGAGCCGTGGGAGTGACACCAGGCTTTCCCCACGCACAGAAATAAATAGAATTTTTTTTTTCCAATGACTCGCCACTGACCTTTCAAACACCTGTGCAGCCTAAACCAGCTAAAAATACCCCCTGAGCTTTGCATTTGATTTTCATATTGCAACAAAGCTCACTCTTTCCAGCGGCTTTTCTGCCTTTCTGGCAGCTCCTTGGATGCTCAACCTCTCCTGGGGTCACCCCTGGCACAGACAGAGATGGGAAGTGTTGGATACCAGGGAGGTCCCTAAAAGCAACAAAAGGATGTTAAAAGTGTTCTAGCAGGGTTTTTATAGGGTGTAAGAAAAACTCAGGGATGGCTGGACCAAGGGGACCTTCCTGCCGCCCTTCCTGAGCATCCCAAACCTCTTTTCTGTGGAATTTTGAAAAATTAAATCCTGCAACCCAAGGAAGGGCAGACAATGAGGTTACCCCTGATGGAGACACTGCTGTTCCAACAAAAGCTGGTCCTGTGGAGCTCAGGGGGCCTCACACAGCCCTTGTGGGGATACAGGGCCTGCTCTTCCTGGATTTGATGGATTTCTCCTGGCTGGGTTTGTGACAGGCTCCTCCATCCCTTTTCCCAGGAGCACACACAGGTATCCAGTGCTTCCCGGCCTGGCAGGCTGCTCATTAACCCACACCTCAATTATGGGCAGAGTGGGCCGAGCCAACCCTGTTTTAACAATCCCACACTTCTCCTGGCTGGTAATTAATGAAAATCAAGTTGGAAGATGGCACAGAGGCCAATCCCTAAGGATAGAAGGGATCAGTGAGCGCTGCAGCTCTGCCTGTCCACATCCTCACACCACGTGTGACCCCCACGCTGAAAAAGTCAGGATTTTCAGAAATCCTGGTGATTTTCACACAAATAATCCTCCTGAGATTAGAGGGAAGAGCCATGGGATGTCCTCAGCCCACATTCCAATGCCTATCCCTCCTGGAGCCACCAGAGTCCCCCTGTCAGCCGGGGGCAGAGGGGACAGTCACACGCGCCTGCTATTACCATTCAAATGACTTATTGGCAGAAATGGGTTTAAAAATAGGGGTTTTATGATAAACAAGGTAACCTCATACAGGAAGTGAGCTGCAAATACTAAAACATGCTGTACAAAGGTGGTAGAGAACAGAGCTGCCCCACAGAACCGAAAAAACAACAACAAAACCCAAACCCTGCAAGGGGGGGAGTCCAACATTTTCTTGGGGTTTTTTTTTTAATATGTTTTTTGAAGGAGGGAATAGGGGTGAACTGAGGGGAGAAAAGGGCTGGGGGCTGAGATAATTTCCCCTCCCCACATGGCCCTGAAATAAAGGTGATGCCAAGGCAGCTCCACGATGTGAGCCCCGAGTCTCAGCGTGCCGGGACTTCAAAAAGTGTCGGGTGCTGCTTCTGCAAAGGTTAAGAAGTTTTCCTCCCGAAACCCCAAGTGTGGGCTGTGAAAGAACATGGTAATGAAGAAAAATTTCCCCAGGGCTGCTCTTTGATTATCACCAAAGCCATAGAGTTTCAGTTTGAGTGATTTGTATTTATTTATAAAAACAAAGACGAAATAAGTAGAACAAAAACAAAAACCTCATCCTAATTTCTGAGCTGGAGCCTGATTTATTCGAGCAGAGATGTTCAGGTAGAGCAGCCTGGGTTGAGAAAATGAGCTGAGTTACCCACGTGCTGCAGGGCACATTTTTTAAGGTTCAAAAATACCATAAACCTCCCCCAAAACACATCCAACCACCCTCATAGGTGCCAAAATGCTGATTTGTGAGTCCCTGGCTGGGCAGCAGCTCCGGCCACGGGGTTCAGCCCTGGTTTGGTGCAGGAGCATCTTAATTCGAGTGGGAGAACAAAAGACATTTCTCTTTTCATGTGTTTTTACTTCCATCGTGAGAGAGCTGGTTAAAAAAACACACAAAAAAGCCCTTCAGTGGTCTCAGTCTCTACCCTGTTGTTTTTCTACCTATTTTCTGTTGTTGCTTTTGTTATCAGTCTCATCTGCAATTTGTGGCCAATTCTGACATGTTTCAGGCAGACAACGTGTTCCTAAAACTGCTTGCAGTACAGTGGCGAGGACAGGCACAGCAGAACCACAGCACAACGAGAAAAAGGGCAGATTTAACCCCAAAATCAGCGTTTGCCCAAATCTCTGTCCCCGGGGCAGGGACGAGCCCCAGGGCAGTGCTGGGTGACACCAAACCAGCCCCTGCCCACCCCCTCAGTTTAATTGGAGTTAATTCCATCTCCCCCTCGCAGGAGAAGCCAAACTCAGCCCTGCGTGACCCACTGGATTCGTCCTGATCCCAAACAGCATTTCCCAGGCATTTTCCCACCCGTGGGCACAACCCCATCCCAAATACCCCCAAATACCCCAAACACCCCGGGGTGAGCCCCGGTTTTGGCAGCACAGCGTGGATTAAATCAGTGGGGATGTCAATTACTACCGAAAGCCAACGCCGCCGACCTCGCAGCCCTTAAACATTAATAGCGAAACCAAGAAGCAAATTAATACCGCAGGAGCAAGCGGGAATTTGGCGATTTGGCTGAAATTCAAGCAGAGCCACCCCGGTGCACGCCACGCTCGGTGTGGGAGGCGATGCTGCCCAGCAGCAGCAGCAGCTCGGGAGGAGCAGAGGGGATAACCCGAGGGGTTTTTGGGGGGTTCGGGCTTCAGGGGAGGGCTCGGGGCTGTCACCCCGCCGGGCCGGGCTCGGTGATGTCGCAGCAGCCGCGGCTCTCCCGGAGCGCCGCCGAGGGAAGCGCCGCGCCGAGCGGCCCCTGGGCGCGGAGAAAACCAATTTCGGGCTTTTTCAGGGCAAGAGGCGGCTCGGCTCGGGCTGCCCGGCCGGGGGAGGACTGAGCCATTGTGAAACGCGGCTCCTTTTCCTGGGGCTGCTGCTGCCGGCGGGAGGGAGCCCGGGGGGATCCCGGGGAGCGGCTCCAAACGGATTCCTGGGGCCGGGACACCCCCGGCCGCCCGCTCCACCACCCAAGCACGGCACAATTTCGGGCTCCCCCGAGCGGGGAGCAGCAGCCAGCAGCTCCCTCAGGAAGGGTTGTCTTCAGCCCACAAACCCCTCCAGCCCCACATCTCTCCCCTCGGGGTAACTGGGAATGGGGGGGGTCGCACCGCCCTGATCCTCCCATCCCGATCCCCCCCGGATTCCCCCAGGCACCGATCCACGCCATCGGCTCGGCTGGGAAAACGCAAAAATACAGAATTTCAAGTCAATGTCTCAGGGCTCTCCCAAAGCTCTCTCCACTTCCTGTGACAAAACAAAACACGCTTCGTTTGAAACTTATTCTTCCTCTATTTAGTGCCGAGAAGCGATGACCAAAAGCGCCCTCAAAACCCTCCCGGGATGCTGCTCCCTTTGCCGAGCCATGCACAGCCCAGGCAGAGCACGGAGCGGGGCTGGGGCAGCCTCAGCAAGGCACGGAATCTTTCATTTCAAACGATTTCATTTCAAATCTCGAGCTGGGCTGAATTTCCACGTCGCTATTTTCGTCTCGAGTCAAACGCTCCCCCCTCCGCCCCACCTCCTTCCCCACGTCACTGATCTCAAACCTGAGCCAAAGGAGGCAAAAGGGGGGGACAGGGGAGAAATCTGGGGGTTGGCTCATCCACTTCCCTGTGCCGGGGTCAAACAGACTGGGAATATTTGCAGAGAAGGAAAATCGAGGTAAATCTGCTTGCTTTGACTCATGTGGGGAGAGCGGAACACTGAGAGCCCCCCAAAATCCTCCAGCTTTTCCCACTCCGTTCACCACGGCTGAAGAAAACAGATTTTTTGGGAAGTTCAGCACCAGGAATTGGACTTTGATAACCTTTATGTGTCCATTTCAACACGGGGTATTCTATCAGTCACATTTCCAGCATTCTGGGCTGCCCTCCTGCCAACACTGCTCCCTGAGCATCCCTTGGGCAGCTGAGTGGAAAAATAAGGGAGAAAAGGGAATTTGTGGCTGATCTGATTTTGCTCCATCATAGTTTTTCAGTGGATGCTTGAGGGGGATCACTCTGACCCGAGGGGGAATGGCTTTTATCCCGGGAAAATGGTAACAGTCGGCTTAAAAATGTCCCACCCGGAAAATCGTACAGGATTCTCCCAGAGGTTGGGAATTTGCCTCTGAGAATGAAGCTTAAAAATTCAATATCAAAAAACCCAGCTGGAAAATCAGACAGGCCTTTCCCAGAGACTGGGATTTGCCTCTAGAAATTATTCTGGAAAATTCAATACCGAGAAACCCACCTGCCATGATTCTCTCAGCAGTAGCCATTAAATCTGTGGGTGCTTCCATTCATTCCCAATCCTTGAATTTATTCTCAATCCTTGCATTTACTCTCAATGCTTCCATTTATTCCCAATCCTTTCCCATTATAAAAACAATCCTTTTCTTACTTTTTTTTTAATTAACCCCCCACTTAGCTTAATTTATACCATTAAGGACATAATTGTTATTATATGAATTATATTATTTTCATTATATTTATCACATTACATTAATTCTATCTATTCTATCACACTCTGTTATTAAATTTAACTTAATAGATATATTTTTATATATTTTAACTTTATTTAATAAACAAATATTTTGATGCATTAATCACCATACTATTCAATAAACATACAAACAGTTTACATGTGAGAATACATTTAAGAATTTTATTTGAACAGAAATAAATGTCTTTGTATGCAATATATAAATATAGAAAAATACATTCACATATAAGTAGAAATATATTTACATAAATTTAATTTTTAATGAATATACAAATATAGGATTTATTTTATTATAAAAAGCAGAGGAATGTTGGGAGTTGCTGGATTTTAACAAATTGCCCTGATAGATTTTAATTAATTGCCCTGCTGGATTTTAGTTGCCTATCTTGACTTAAATTCCCCTCCCTGATTTTAATGCCATGGAAAAGTGTGGAAGAGCTCTGAGAGCCTGGGAAGGGGCACCCTCATGCCAGGACTTGGTCCCAAATATTTGTCAAATATTTCCAAAAGAAAATAAATCCCAAACATCTGCAAAGCCCCAAATCCCTAAAACACAACCTGGGTGCCCTTGGAACCACACCACCACAGGAATGGGCTCCAGAGGGGCCTGGCTTGGACCTGGGTGCTGGGATGGACATGGCAAAATCCCTGTATGGGATTCCTGGGAATTCCTAGCAGGGGAAAAGAGCAGCTGCCCAAAAGTCCTGGGAATAGGCACAGGGAAAGAGTAAGCTGGGAGATGAAGAATCCCAGGATCAACACCACCAGCACCAGCACCAGCAGTGAAAACAGAACCAGCAGCACCAGCACCACAGCACCACCAGTACAACCACCACCAGCAGCACCAGTACAACCACCACCAGCATCACCAGTACAACCAGCACCAGCATCACCAGCACAACCAGCACCAGCACCACCAGTATAACCACCACCAGCATCACCAGCACAACCAGAACCATCAGCAAACCCAGTACAACCAGAACCAGCACCACCAGAACCAGCACCAGCAAACCCAGCACCACCAGCCCCAGCCCCAGCAGGACCAGCCCTGCAGCCACCCAGTCACTGCTGACTCATTTTTGGCCGGAGCCTCCCGGCGCTGCTGCTCCGTGGGGTTTTCCCTTCCTCCTCTGCCAGCGAATTACCCAACCCCGCCAGGACGTGGGGCTGCAGTTCCAGGAACTGCTCAGCTCCCCACAGCCCAGTTTCCAGGAGCCCAGCTGGTGCTGTAGAAGTGCTGGTGGCACCCACAGCCTCGCTCCGGCAGCGGGACACGGATCAGGCACCCGGCATTCCCAGGCTGGGCCTCTCAGCTGGGCACTCTCATCCCAAAGCCACTCCCTGCCCTTCCCACAGACACATTCATCCATCCCATGGAGGCACTCACCGGATCCACGGCTCCTTCCCCACATCCTCTGGAGCATCTGAGACGGGAAGAGGGAACATCCAGAACTGGGTATGTTTTCATGGGAGTGGGTGGAAAAATCCCAGAGTGCTGACTGCACTTGTTTCCCACCATTAAATAATTGGGAAGCGGACAAGATCCCCCTTTCCAGTCTTAATCCCAGCGGGACAGCCATGCTTCTGCTGATTCCCTGGGGAAAAATAAGGGGAAAAGTGTTTTTTTTAGTTTATGCTCTGCAGCAAAAACCTCTGCTGCTTCTTCTCTTCCAGAAAGAGGGAATCACCTATGGAGGAAGCAGCACTGGGAATGCTGGTAGCAAGAGAAGAGCAGGATTTCTGTCCCTTTGTTCCCAGGTTTATGCCAGTGGGCTTTGGGCTGCAGGGTGGGAATGATCCATGGCTTTGTGCCCCTGGGATCACAGGCAGGATGCTCCACCACAGGGATTCATCCTTGTGCTTCCCACACTTCTCCTTCCACAGCCATTTGATGGCAAGGGGTGAGGATCAGCTTTCCTGGGAAACCCCAGCCCCATCCAGCACAGTTTCTGCTGGAATGTCATGAATGCTTTGATATTGAGGATTAACGGGAATGACGGGGGAATGTTGGGATGAGAGCAGAAACCTTGGCTCCAGCACCCTTCCCTGGGCTGCAGGAATTGTGCAGGCAGAGTGAAGGACAAATAAAAATCCATCAACTAGGGAAAACGGTAGGAATTCCACTAATTCCAGTCTCACTCTCCCTCTGCTCAGAACCCCCTCCTTCCCAGGCACAGGAGCATCCCCCTGGAGCAAATTCCCCACACCCAGTTCCCGAAGGCACCCATGGATCCCCTGCCACGGGATCCTTCCATGGATCCCAGAGCAGACCAAATCCATGCCCCATCCTACCTGGTCCCTCCTCGGTGCAGCTCCCAGCCCGGGATGTGCCGAGGGTTTTTATGGCCCCGTCCCTCCCGCCAGGATGTGGGGAAGGAGACTTTCCCATGGCCCAGGGGCTCTCCCACTTCCCCCATCGGGAGAGGATCAGGGAGTTTTTTCTCATCAGAAAGAGCTTTTGCTGGGAAAGGTCTCGTTTCCCAGGGCCTGGAGCCAAATCCATGGGGACTGTTGGCTGAGGAGCTTGGGAAGGGGATGAGAAATCCCAGAATGGGAGCGGGAGGCTCTTTCACCCAGGGAATGCATCCCTGAGCTCTCAGGCACCTTGGATATTCTTCCAGCCTGGAAAACCCCATTTTACTCCCATTCCCATCTAAAAGAAGCTGTGACCTCCCAGCAAATCCCCCAGGAAAGGCTCTGGCTGCACGTGAGGGATGGAAACCATCCCCATTCCCCAGGGAACAGCTCCGGAGATGCTCACCCCAATCCAAGCCCTCTCCCTCCCAGCTCAGGGACCTTTTCCCTCTCTCCTGCAGCACGGGGGTGGCTGTCACCCGGCTGCTGTCCCCACTCTGGGTTTTCCCCACTACATTTCTGTTCCATGTGCTCTGGAGCTGCTGTATTTCGGGAAAACAATGCAGCCAATGGTCAGCTTAGGGCAGGGCTGTGCTCCTGGATCCAGCTGGAGTTTGGAGATGACTCAGGGGCACAAGCAGCCCTGGGAGCAGTGACACAGCAGGGAAGGGGAGCCTCGGGGGGTGACAGAGGGAAAGGAAAGCTCTGGGAACCTTTAATCAGCCTTTTCCCAATCCACCTTAATCACACTCGGATTTATGACACCGGAGAGGCAGCTCGGATGCAGAGGGGTTTGGCACTGAGTCCTCCATGGCCATGCCATGGTCCAGCTGAGCATTCCAACCTCAATCCCTGTCTTCAGGACCTGCTGGTGGCTTTAACTCTTCCAGCACCATCACTGCAGCACAAGGAAAAACCCAACAGTGCCTGAGGGAGCTGACATGGGATGAGCAATGGCCTGGCTCAGCTGAAGGAGGAAAACCACCCAAAATCATCCCTTTTTTGTCCTCATCTGTGGCTTTCACCTATTTCCCATCCAGTTCCCTCGGCTGAGTCTCCAGGGATCACAAACCTCCAAATGAACCCAGGAACTGTGGAATTTTGGAGGTGTTGGAGCACCACACTGGCTACAGTGGCACCAAAAGCTTGGCTACTCCCCCCAAAAGACTGGGAGATGGATGGAAAATTCCTCCTCTTTGTCCAGTTCTTCCCATCAACATCCCTGGAGCTCCTCCCAGCACAGAACAAGCCGGTGGGAAATGCCCTCCATGGAAGAAATTACACCACAAGCATCCTCTGGGAAGGAGGAACATGAGGATTGGGAGTATTTTCCACTGTGGTGGGAAAAACACTCAGCCTGCTCCCTTTCCACCTTTTATTCCCCCAAAATTGCAACAGGAAAATGTGCTGGCACTCATTAGCATCTCCCTGGAAAATGCCAGCCCAGCTTCCAGATCCAACTCTCCAGAAAAGCCCTGGGGCGGCTGCGAGCTTTAGGCAATGCCAGAATCATCGTCCAAAATCCCATTTTCCTTCTAAAAAAAAGGGGGTGGAAACTGCTCCTGCTGGGTATTCCCAGTGGGATGGAATATCTGCTGCAGGACGCAGATCCCAAAAGAATCCTTTCACACCACTGCCTGCATCACCTGTGGGGTTCAGCCACATCCACCTGGGCAATGCCACACCCCAAAGGATCCCTTGGGATAGCTGGAATCCCACGGGATCAGGCTGCTTTGCAGGGCATGCCGGCACCTGCCATCCCGCAGAGTGAACAAACAAGTTGCTAAGTCACAGCAAAACCATGAAAGCAAAACCACAGAGCCCCAAAGCGCCTCTGAGCCACTCCCCGGCCGCCACCACGGCCCTCCCAAAATTCGCCACCTGCAGCCGCTGATCCGTGCTCCAAAGGGCTGCTCCGGAGGGGCTGGGAAGCGTTTCCCGGCAGGGAAAGCCTCTCTGAGTGCACACGGGACGGATGGAGGAGCTGAGGTGATGCCCAAACCAACCTGGCAGCTCCCACTCATCCCTTCTTTCCCGTAACCTCACCTGGATTCTTTATTTTTATTGATATCGAACGGTGCCAAACGCGGGTGACGACGGGGATGGAGCCGAGCCCCGGGCAGAGAGCGCTCCCGGGATTAGTCACTGGTGGTGACATGAGTCACGGAGGTTTGGCCGCCCAGTAAACCCGGGATTTTCGGGTTCCCGGCTCCGGGGTTGTCCCGGGGACACCTTTCGGTAACCGGTGCCCGGTTCTCGCAGCCGCCTCCCGGCGCCGCTGCTTTGCCGTGGGATTCCGCAGCAGCTGAAATGGCGGGATCGGTCCCAAATGACCGCGTCCCGTCCGTGCCCGAGGTGGGAATTGCGATGGAGGCGTGGGATGCAACCGGGTGACACCGGTGGCCCCGGTGGCGATGCCGACAGAGGTCACTGTTGCCGAAAAGTTGCGAGCTCCAGCCAAAAAAACCAAAGGGAACTCGGTGGGGAAGGCGGCGATGGGGCCGGGCTGGAATGGACAGCGCGTCCCAGCTGTGGGACCTTCCCGGGAATGATGCACCGGGAATGATGCACCGCGATCCATGGGATGGGATGAGCCGGAGGAGCCGCGCTCTGCCCGCAGCCACCGCGGGACACCCCAGGACTAAAGAAGGATCAGGAGGATAATTCCCCACTGGAGAGGGAAGGTGCAGCCGCCGGATGATCCCGAGGGCGAAAGCGGAGCCAGAGCAGGAAAAGGAGGGAGCCCGGGGATGCTGAGCCCCTGGCAGAGCCCCTCAGCTCCGGGACAGCCCACGGGACACAGGGAAGCGCAGTTTGGGATGTATCGGGTGGCGGGAGAGCGGGAGAGTCAGGAGGGGAACTCGCTGCTGCCTTCCCCAGCCCAAATCCCAAAGGAGAGCGTAGAACGGCGGGAGAGGGCGGCACAAAATGCCCCGAAAAGGTGAGTAAGCTCCGTGGGAGCAGGCATGACGCCAGCGGAGCCCGGCCTCCACTCCCAGCTGTGCCATTATCGTGGTATCAGGGAATGACTGGGGCGGGAATGTCAGATAAAGCCCATCCCGTTCCACCCCTCGCCATGAGCAGGGCCACATTCCCCTCGCCGAGGATGCTCCAAGCCCCGTCCAACCTGGCCTGGGACACTTCCAGGGATGCGGAATGGAGTTACCCGGGTGCAGGAGAATCTCCACATCCCACCTCCCCCTTCTCCGTGCCCGAGCAGCGCTGCTTCCCTCCCTGCGGCTGCCGGAGCATCCCTAAATTCCTCGCAGCAGATCCCTGCGGGGCGAGGTACCCCGTGCCAAATCCCAAACCCTCCCGCTGCTTCCATGGGGTGTTTTTTTTCCCCCCGCAATTCCTGGTAGCAGGCGAAGGGAGCAAGGCCTTACCGTGGCCGGTGTGTCCGGGCCTCCCCCGTGCCGGGGGTTCCCGGTGTTCCCGGTGTTCCCGGGCGGAGCCGGGAAGCGCCGCGGCGGGGCCGTAACGGGCGCGGGCGGCCCGGGCGCGCTGTGCCCCGATCATTGGTCCAGCTCACGGCAGCCGCTGCTTTCAAATTCTGGTCGGAAGGAAACAGGAAGCCCCAGAGCTCCTCGCCAGAGCCTCCCGCGCCCACCCCCGCCCACGAGCTCGCCTCCCTGGCCAAACGCCGGGAATGGGGCTTTTCCCGCATCCGGCGGAAACCGGGAGCATCCCGAATCGCCGAGGTCCCGGCAGGGAGTTGCTGGAGATGTTGGGTTTCGTGTTACTCGGCATTTTGCACCGTATCCGCGGTGAAATGAGTCGTCACCTTTCAGTTTGCCCGGCCACAAGGCAGCATCACTCTGGGAATGCGGGATAAATCCCATGGATCCATCGGGACAGCAAGAGGATTTAGGACACCTCCAGGTTTTGCAGCTTTCCACCCCAAATCCAGTATTTGGATTTTTGGCTCTTTGTCCAGCTGAGATGAACCTGGAGGTTCATTCTGGGGCTGGGGTAGAGGCTTGAGGAGGCAAAAAAAGTATTTTTTCTTGGAAAAGTTGTGGGGAATTTAACTCCCCATCCCTGGAAGTGCTTGAGGCCAGTGTTGGATGGGGCTTTAAGGAAGGTGTCCCTGCTCCTGGTCTTTAAGGTCCTTTCCAACCCAAACCATTCCAGGATGCCATGAAAGCCCAGTGTCATTCCCTCTGGAAAATTAGCACTCTCTGCTTCCCATTTCCGCAGTTTAGGAGGAAATTCCCTGAGCTGCACCCAATTCCTAGGGGAAGGAACATTCGGGATTGCCCCATGAGACCTCCTGGCTCCTCTGATTTCCCATCTGTTCATGGGTTCACTGAATTCACATAAGGAAGGTGCTTGTGGAGCAGGTGTGATAAATCAAATTAATTAAACTGCTTTTATTAAATCAGAGAAGTTTCTGAACAGCTTAAAGAAAGAGATGAGGGTTGGAATTTGGCACAGGCTCTGCCTCCTTCAGGACACCTCAAGCAATTGGAAAACCTCAGTTAATACACAATAAACTGGGTTTTTATAAGAATCAGGTTTGCATAATTTTCCTGCTTTTGCTCTCTTTTTCATCACTCCCGGTTGTCCTCCTCCCTCCATTTGACCCTTGGCAAAATCCTTGAGGATTTGGGAAAAAAACAGAGAGAAACTGGCACAAATCCCACAGAACAGGATTAAATTTGGAACAACAATAATCAGAAGCCTTTGGCTCTGGCTGAGTAATCCCTCAGCCTCTGGCTGCTTTTTATGGAGTAATTCCATGCATTTGGTGACAAATTAAGGATCTGCTCTGCCCAGAATCAACACGGAATGAGCCCTGCTCCAAGTTCGTCCAGGGGGATACACATGGAGGAAGGGAACACAAAGTGTTTAAACCAGGAATTATTTCCATTGTCTGATCCACCACAAGCAAAGGAGTTACACAGCCAAGGAAAAGCACCATTCCCAGCCAAGGTCTTTCCCAAATTCCCCACAGAAACCACACATTTGCAAACAAACCTTCGTTACAAAAGTAAATTTATTATGACCTCACTTTTATAGCTCTTTTTTTAAATTCCTCATAACAATTTATAAATAACTCCTGGTCGTGGTTGCCACAGCTGGGGGTGAGTCTGCTGTTTGGGAAGGTACAAAAAGAAGGAGATTTTTGGGAAGCTTGGTGGGGCTACAGCACCATGGCCTCGGGATTCCCGAGGAGCAGCGGGGCCAGGCGCAGGAGCGCCCGCACGGGCACGTGCAGCCTCCTCAGCTTCAGCAGCAGCTCCGAGAAGTTCCTGCTCCCTACAAACATCCAAAGCAAAGGAAAAGGGTGTAAAAATGAGCAAAGTTTTACCTAAAATTGGAAGGGGAAGCTCCAGAGAGCTCTGGAGGTATCATCCCATGGATCTGTTTGTTGTGTGCTGGTTGGAAGTTCTACAGGAGATCTCAAATCTCTTTGAAAAGAGATCCCAAATACAGGAAAAAGGAGAACACAGAGGAAAAGAACATCCAGAAGAGAGGTGTGTAACAGGTAACTGGAATCTTCCATGCCCAGACACAGGAATTTGTGGCCAGGATTCCTGGGAAAGGCCCCCAATCCCTCCTGGATGTGGTGACATTGCTGCCCCAGCCTTAAGCAAGGAACAGAGCTCCCAAAATTAAGGTCCAACTGCCTTTCTTTTCCCTTAGTAACCTCAGAACTGGGGTATTCCCAGGCTGCTGGAGAGCAAGGAAAAGTTGCCCAGTGAAAGGATCCAGGATTTCCCCAAATCCCAGTTCCAGACTCACCTTCCAGGCCTCCAGCTGCCAGCTGCCCCGGTGTGGGCACAGAGTGGTAAATCAGGAAGCACGCCAGCATGCTCAGCTGGGATTCCTCTGGAGCCTGCCCACTCAGGTAGGAATTCAGGGACACGTCCCCTCCAGCTGCAAGGCACAAGGAATGCCTTTGGTGACATTTGGGAAACAGGATTCCCACAGATAGATCCCACTGAAGTCTCCATTCCCCACAGACGGTGGGCTGGGAGGTTGTTTTCCGACCTCCTTCCTTCTGCCATGGCCACCCTGCTGTGGTCACCCTTTGCTTTTGCTCTGGGAAAATTCTCCCTGTGCAAGATGAGGAAGGAATTTTCTCTGGGAAACATCACCTTCCCTGCTAAAACCCCCCCACCACTCCAGGCAAACACAATTCTCCAGGGAATGTTCCACACCACACTGAAAACCTTCCCTTCCCTCATCAGTTTTCCACACTTTTGAGGCAAAAATCAACCTGGATCAGCAAGACAAGAACCAGGTGAAAAACGGGATTGAATGAGACAGTCTTTGAGGTCCTTTCCAACCCAAGCCATTTCAGGATTCCAACAACACTGGCTGGACTGAAATTCCTCCTTACCTTGAAGCCACTGATCCAAGGTGTTATCTATGGCACACTTCATCACTGGCAGGAATTCTGAGTTCATGAAGAGCCCTCGGGTTGGATTCCTGCTCATCCTCTCCTGGTGGCTCCGGGAACTGAAGAATTCCAGCACCAGCTTCATCTGCCACAGCTCAAAGGTCTCGGACATCTCCCGCTTTTCCAGCCTTGTCACGGCCTGGCAGCGGGAATTGGAGCAAGAATGAAACAAGTAAATGACTCCTCAACCCCTGCCCTCACTCCTCTGGAAAAGCACATGGAATGGCCACTGTGTGCCCCCCAAAAAGTGGGAAAAAGAGTTGTTTCCAACAGCAACAGGAGTTTCCTACCTGGTCGATGGCAATGTACGTGGGCAGCATCTCTGGATTCTCCTGGGTCACACACTCGTAAAGGATGGAGGAGAAAAGATCCAGGATATCCTGTTTCTGAAGAAAGACAGGTGTCAGGCACAATTTATTCCAGGTTCCTGCCTCCATTGAAGTTAATCCATCCAGTGGCATCACAGGAATTTGGGATAATTAATGATACCACTTGACTTCTTCCTTGGGATAATTAAACTGGGTTTTATGCTTTCCCTTAAATAATTTTTAAAGAAATTCCATATAAGACACCTTCTGTGACTTCCCCTAAATGCTTCATGGCTCTGGATTTGTAAAATGCATTCCTCAAGGAATGGGACAAAAAATCTCAATATCAACCACCAGGAATCAAGAGGATCATCCTTGTATTACACAACATCCTACAGGATACTCCCTGCTACTGCTGATTGCAGGGCTAAATTCAGCTCTAGAGTTTAAGGCAGGTTTTCCCTATTTTTATCCATGGAGTAAATGTTGGTCCACACCACCACTTCCTACCTGGCCCATGTCCGTAATCGGTTTGCAAAAATAATCGGCGAAGGAAAAGAGAGCGGGATCGGAAGTGAAAGCGGAAATTGCTTCTGGCTGGAAAAAAAAAGGGATTAAAACACATTCCTAAAGTGAACTTTTTGAATTTGTGCACAAAGGTAGCAACAGCTGATTTCCAAAGTGTCCAGAAACAAGGGAGAAAACTGGAACTCACGCCAAAGGTTGGAATCCATGTCTAAAGGTTGGACTCAACGATCTAAAAGCTGGACTCAATTTAAAGGCTAGACTAGATGATCTAAAGGCTGGACTCAGTGATCTAAAATTTTGATTCTATGATCTAAAGGTTGGACTCAGTGATCTAAAGGTTAGATTAAATATAAAACTTGGATTCCATGATCTAAAGGTTGGATTAAATACAAAAGTTAGATTCCATTATCTTAAGGCTGGACTCCATGATCTGAAGGTTGGATTAAATATAAAAGTTGGATTCCATGATCTGAAGATTGGACTCCATGATTTGAAGGCTGGACTCCATGATCTAAAATTTGGATTCAACCATGTAAAGGTTGGACTCCATGACCCTGGAGGACTTTTCCACCCAAACAGATTGCATGATCAAGCACTTTATGGGCAGGACGTGTCCAGCAGTCGTGTCTGCCCACAGGAGACGCACCAACACGTGGTTGTCCTGTGAAAGCCACCAGAATTCCCTCCCTCAGCAGCATTCCTGGCAGGAAGCACCCTGGGAGCAGTACCTTGAAGGCCCGCGCTTCGGAGTTGCGGTGGGTGACGGTCTGTGCCAGCAGGCTGCGCCATCCCATGGGATCCTCCTTGTAGGAGAGCTGCCCAGCCCGGAGCTTCACGTACAGGATGCCACCCTTGGAAAGGATTGACCTGGAATGGCACAATGGGGCCCATTTACAGAATTGGTTCAAAGAGAGGAAGTTCAAACTGGATATCGGGAAGGAATTCTTCCCTGCGAGGGTGGGGAGGCCCTGGCACAGGTTTTCCAGAGAAGCTGTGGCTGCCCCATCCCTAGAAGTGTCCAAAGCCAGGTTGGATGGGGCTTGGAGAAAACTGGGGTAGTGGAAAGTGTCCCTGCCCATGGCAGGGGTGGCACTGGGTGATCCTTAAATCCCTCCCAACCCAACCCATGCTGTACTAATGGACTGAGCTTAATTTAACCCTTCCACTTGACAAGGGGGCAATCAATGATTGGACTCATCATCTTGCAGGTGTTTTCCAACCTAAATGGTTCTGGGATTAATCAATGGCAAGTAAATGAAATAAAAGCACCCCATTACTGAGCAAAGATTGAGCTGGTTTCTCCCACCCCTCACTGGGGAGTGCAAAGATGAGAATGATTTCCACCCCACCTCCACCCCAGATCCTGTGTTCCAGTAAAATCTCTGGTTCCCACAGCTGCCCGCCACGTTTCGAGCACGTCACGAGGGTGGGTGGCACTTTGTGACATGGGGTGACACAGGAAAAAGCATTTCACAGGGCTTTGTAACAGTCCCCAACAGTCTGGGAAATGTGATATCACCACCACTCAAAACCAAACCAAAACCATGAGTTGTAGCTGCTCTCTGGTGCCTCCAATCCACTGCCAGTCTCTGGGGGTTTTACTATCAGGTTTTCCCCGACCCTGTTTTTTTGCATGAATTATTCACCTCAATGGGTGAAACCCAACTCTGCAGTTTCTTTCTTCACCCCTAAAGTGCTGTCAGATGCACAACAGTGACTTGATGAAACCCAGGTTTCAACCCAGAGCTGTGGGAGGGTTTAAAAAAACCCATGAAATACGATTACTACGAGGTCATGATTCAGCTGAGCATTAAAAAACACTTACTGGAGATGAGTCGTTCCTTTGCTTAAATCTATTAATAATTCCCAGTACCGGGGGCCCTTCACTCTGATCTGTCAATAGAAACATTTTATTACTAAATATAACCAGAATCATTGAATTAAGAGGCTTCTGCTTTTCTTTTTTTCAGGGCTGGTTTATAGTGCTGCCCACACAGAAAATTCAGGAGGTGGTTTGTGCCTCCTACAGGGAATTCCCCGCTGCATCAGATCTTGGAAGATCTTGATCAAGACAGAAGACAGAGAATTGTCTTTGGAATCATAATGGAACAATGTCATCCAGAGTCAGGCTAAGGCATCAAAACCCATCAGATCTCAGCTCTTGAGACTTGTGACACAAAAATCCAGGTGATTTTCCATTAAAACAGAGATTTCCTCTACCTGCTTCAGTAAGTGGAGCTCTGGGAGAAGCGTGGGTGCCATCAGCTCCTCGGTGGCCTCCCCGTACCACTGCGTGCCCTGCAAAACATCACGGGAGCCACAGGTCAGAAAAGCTCATTTCCATGGGAAAAGGAAGGAAAAAGGAACCTTGTGGGGAACAACTGCCCTGGCAGCAGGCAGGGGGTTCTGTTCCTAAGTAAACACAGGACTCATGTCAGGAAACACGGACTTCTCAAGCCGTATTTTCCATGGATGGATGGATCAACACCTAACACTGGGCAAGGCCAAAACATGAAGGTTTGGGAAGCAAGCTGTAATGGGAACATGGAGAGCTCTCTGCCAGAATCACAGAGATGCACCTCTTCCCCCTAAAAATTCCAAGAACTCAATTCTGAGCATCTCACTTCTCCCATATAGAATAAATCCCACAGAAAGGACTCTTCCCTGAAGGACACCTGATGGAAGCACCAAGGAGAAACATCAAGTTGCTCATCTCAGAATTAGGAGAAGGCCTGGGAAACCACAAATGGTTCCAGCCACCTCTGAGCCTTTGGAAATCTTTCTGAAGAGGGAGAAGAACCTGGGTCAGTCAGGACACCCTTGAAGACTCTGATGACTCTCCCTGTCCTCCTTTTTGCTCTCCAAGTGCCACCAAAGCACACCTGAGGTGTGAGTGGGTTGAGCCCAAACCCTTCACTTATTTGTGCAGAATTCACCTCGTCTCCACCACAGCTTGAAACCAAACCCAAGACCGGAGGCCACTCCAACAAAAACTGGGATAAATCCAAGTGTTTGGTCATCCCACAGCACCACAGGGCTTCCCAGCCACGTTACCTTGTAGGTGACCTCTATGAGGGCATAGCAGGGGGTGTTGGTGTCCACATCCACGGGAGTGAGGAGCCTGGGCTCGGCCGCCAGCACGTACAGGTGACGCAGAGCCTGCAGGTGGTACCTGGGGTGGGAACCAGGAGCTCAGCACGGGCTAGGAATGATCCCAGACACCCAATTCCTGCTCCACACCCAAATACAACTTGTGTAGCCATGGTATTGGTTAATTAACAGAACTGGGCTTAATGGAGCAGAACCAAAAGTAATTAAGGGTTATAAATGGACAGATCTTCCACGAAAATCTTTCCAGTTGAGCAAACTGGAGCAGCCACATCAGAGGAGCACAGCAGAGCTGGTGTTTCCTCACTGCCCAAAGATCCCTACCATTGTCATTTACTTCTTCCATTTCTCACTTTTTTTTTATGGAGAACCTCCAAAAATTGATTTTTGGTAGAAGTCCATCATTTGTCTTTTGTAAGAAGATGGTTCAGCTGAAAGAAATGGGATCCCCATGGAAGCCTTACCGATTGTCCGTGCTGTGAACAGGGAAGTGAGGGTACAGAGCACAGAGAAGAGCAGCAATGGAGGAGTTGGAAGTGCTCAGGGAATATCTGTAGGAAAAAACCAATATTGTCCTTTAGTTTTCCTTCTTAAAAACACAGGAGGCCAAAATATTTTGATGGGACGAGGAAAGGAATTTCCAAACTTGCACAAAGACAACAAGACTTTCTCTGCCAACAGAAGACGCCTTTATGCATCCATATATTAAAAACAGGGAAATGGAGGAAATGGAAATAAGGGTAGAGATCTGCCTTTGGAGAAGGCCCATTACCTTCCTCCTCCCAGGAAGAGGAGCCCCAAAGCCATGTGGTGAGCCAGGTGGAAGCCGTAGTTCATCTCTCCCCCCGTCTTCTTGTGCATGAAGCGGCAAAGCTGGAGCACTTTGAGGTTCCCAGAGCCAGCCATGACCATGGCCAGGGCCAGGAGAAGGACACTCAGGCACGTTTCCAGGTTATAGTGACCTGTCTTCAAGCACAACAGAGAAATTTCATCACAATTCCATGGCCAACAGCACATTCTGAGAGGGATGATCCACCACTTTCTACCCTGGGGCTTGAAAATCATATTCCCCAGAAGGAGGGAGAGTCAGCAAGGTCATTAAATGATTTGCAGCTCTGCCACATCCTATATATCATGTGTAATCCAGGAAATTAAAAGGGCTGGGTTGGTTCCCAGTGAAGTTTTGCTGAGGGTCACACAAACATCTTTTTGCTTGGAAAAACTTACTATGGACGCTGTCGGAGCCGACAAGCACTTCAGGAAATCCGTGGCATATTTGTACTAGAAAGAAAAGGAATGCCCAGTGAATATGGATCCAAAAGGTGAGTGGCAGCTCCCTGGGAAGTGAATGGAATCAAATAACCCTCCTCTTACCAGGCACTGAAATGCTGCCAGATTTTCCGAGCCGGCAAAACGAAATCCCAGGGATAAACAGGCTCCGGCGATGATGTAGACGTGAGCTTGCCTAAGGAACAAACAGGAAATGACTAAATGCTCCTCTTCTCCTCATCTGAATACACAGCACAAACCCCTTCATCCCTTAAAAATAAAAGGGAAGACTCATCCTTTATAGGATATCCCATATAACAAATGTCCCCTTTACAGGACAGTAAAATTCCTTAGGAAGAGATTTTTGGGACACTCACGCCAACGTTTCCAAGCTCAGGTCTTCAGAGGAAGGCAGCTCTGTTGCATGAAGAGAGATAATGTTCTCTCTTATGATCTGTAAAAAGCAGGGAAGGAAAATAAATCCAAGGGAAAACTGATGACTCATTGAAACTTTGGCCATCGAGAGTTCATACGTGATACCAAACAGGCCTAAGGGAAGGAAAATCTGTTTTTTCCCCAACAGAGACCATCACCATCCTGTAGTTCTCATAGGTATTGAGCTCATTTAGTCTTAAAAATTCCATACAATATCTTGGAATATCACTGATTCCACTGTTTGGGAAGTTATTCCTAATGCTCAACTTCATGCAGCAGTTTTGGACCTAGCAATGCAGGGAAAAGTTTAATCCCTTCCTTTCCCTGACATAATTTTGTGTCTGGAACAATCCCATCTCTCCTCAATCATCTCCTTTCCAGTCCCTGGTGCTCCTAAATCCATGGATCCCAGGGGACAGTCATCTCTGTCATGTTAATGTTCATTTCCTTGTGCTCCTGGCATGCCTATGGAAATATCCACATGGAAAACAATGCAGGGAGGTGTGAAATTGAGAAGCAAACACACCACACATAAACAAACACCCACCTGAGGCACATTGCTGTTGACCCACTTGGAATTGGGCAGGATGTCATCCCACAAAATCAGGCATCGAGCCAGGGTCTGGAAAAAGGGAGAAAATTTATCTATGGAATTGGGAAAAGCTATAAAAATACACCTAAAATTTAATGTAACATTCCCCATAAATTGTGTCTTTCATCTATTTCTCCCAAAATTCTGTCTCCATGATAAGGAAGCTGCCACACTACAAGGAGGAATCGTTGGAAGGGGTAAGTTTGGCTGGGAAGCAAAGGATTCTGGATGATGGGCATGTTGGGCTGGAATTCCTAAACATCATTTAAGCAGACTGAGGAATGAACCCAAGGGAAATCTTACCCTCAACAAAAGGAATTCTGGTTTGACAAAGTCCAGCAGATACATGGTGTCTGGTGCTTTGAGCCAGTCAGCAATGGATCTGCAGGACATGGGAAAAGAAAAGGGTTTCCAGGTCACATTCCAGCAATTCCAAACCTCAGCAGAGCCATCACTAAGGCAGTTTAACCCTGCAGGAATTCCCAGGTCAGTACCTGTTGTTGGTCTTCAGGTAAATCATGGCAAGCGCAAGGGTGGCACCTGGACACGTCACATCCACGTTGATGGTGTCTCCTTCCTGGGAAAACACAGGGAACACTTCCCACAGGTTCACTTGGAAGGGAATGATGCTCCCAAAGCCATGGAGACACCTCCCAGAATTCCAACTTGAATGAGGCAGCATTAGCACCACGTACCTTGATTTGGTAACTGGGAGATTTGTGCTTCTCCCTGTGCATTCCTGCCTGGAATCTCCTGTGTCCCCCCACCATGTACTGGTAGAGCTGCTCGGGAACGTTGAGGTCTGACATCCCAATCAGGTTACTGCCATGCTAAGGAATGGAAAGATGGAAAACATGGAAGCGACTTCCTCTAGGAGAAAAACCCACAGGCATCAGGGAGCCAAGGATGGAACAGCTCCTGGAATGCCATCCCAATGGATAATGAGTCTCCTGACTTACCCCAAGGCACACCATTCCCAAGGCCAGCCCTGATGCCAGGGAATAGGATTCTCTGTCTGTGCAATATTCCATTTCTGGGCCGGGAGGACGCCCTGGAGAAATCAAACCAGCAAAATTCATCTTTGAAAATCCCAGCTTATTGCTTAATTCCTACTGAAAGGAGAAAAAAAAATCTGTCCATCTTTAGGGAAGTCTCCAGTGGAATGACAAGGAGCTGGAAGTTCATCCATCCACTCCCAAATAGCAACTCCCTCCTAAATGTTATGGTTGGAGTTGAGAGCCATGGTGAAAATGCCAAGTTTAACTGAGGATACTTTAAGATCCTGAACCAATCCAAATGCTGTTGCTAAAAAAGGATTGCACGTATCCAATTTCTAGAAACACAACAATCTCACCCTTAAAATTTATCCCATTCCCTGTTAAATAAACCACACAGTCTCCAAGTATAGTCCCATGTAAACATGGAGAAAAGCTGTTACAAATTAACTCAGAATGAGAGCACAAGTGAGATCACAAATCTGCTGTTCACATCAGCTCTTAAGGCCTAGTGGTTAAAAACCCTTAAAATTCCAAACAGGGGAATTTAGGACAACAAATTTCCAGGCAGAAGTAGGAACAGCAATGATGCTGCCACTTTTCTTTTCCTAAACCCAGTAACTTTCCTTTTTATGCTGCACAAGCTCCCAAGAGGGACCATGAGGTTTGGGAAAATGGGAAGAAAATGCAATGGGAAAAGGTGCCAAGGTTACAATCCCAACTCCCTGGTGCACACAGTGACTATCCCAGCCCTCATCCTGTTTTTCCAGTGCTGGCACCCACCTATCTCAGCCAGCAGCACCTCGGCAGTGTGCCTGTGGGCAGTGCCCTGGTACACCAGGCCTATCCCAACCACGGCAGCCACCTGGACGTTGTGGGGCACATCCAGCTCCGTGGAGGTGGGAGGCAGCAGGGCAGGGATGTGGATGCTCAGCAGGCGGGTGATGGCCATGTCCATGGTGCCCAGCTTGGCAGCGGAGACGCCGAGCAGGAGCCCGATACTCGTCATCTCGTGGCCCTGGGTAAAGGGGACAAGGAGCAGTGAGGCACATCCAGGAACGGGAAAACCCTGTCCCAGTGCTCCAGTGGCCTATCCCAATGAGCTGTGTGCAGGGTAGAGAGATTTGGTGGTAACACTGCTGGAAATCTTTGAATGGAAATGGAGGTTCCTCATTCTGTGGAACTCTGGAATATTTAGGATTGGGAGGGATCTCTGGAGATCATCCAGTCTATCCCTCCTGCTCACTCAGAGCAGGTGACACAGGAATGCAGCCAGGTGGGTTTGGAATGGAGTTTATTCAGAGGTTCCATGCCCTTCCTGGACAGCCAGTTCTCCATCACTTCCTTGGAAAGAAGTCCTTCCTCACACTGACAAAGGATCCTTCCAACCCAAACCATGCACCACAACCATAACAAAGCAACTCAGACTTTCTCCCACACCAGAAAACTCCCAATGCAGCAGTTCAAAGAATCCATCCTTGTTTTGCCTAAAGAATCCAATCCCACCGGGATCTGCCGCTTGGATGCACCAGAATTCCTCACCTTTGTCAGGTAGTCGTGGATGTTGAGGGTGGCCAGCTTGGTGAGGTGCCCGTTGAGGCCCAGGGCCATGAGGAACCCCGCGTACTCGTTGGCCAGCTCGGCGATTTTGGGCTTGTTGTAGACGATCCAGGCGGAGTCGATCTGGGAAGCGGGAGCGATCTTCAGGCCGGCGGCCACCCCGTTGTGGAAGCTGGCCCAGCAGGCCATGTTGGGGGGAACATCAATGTTCCCACTGTTCAGATCCACAGTGGTGTTCCTTGGAGGGGCACGGCCTGTCATGGGAGAGGGGATAACAGCAGTCAGGAAAAGCCAAGCTCTTCATCCAGTGCCAAGTGAGGGAACAGTTCTGATCCAGGAATGTCAGGACAGTCCTTTGCAGGATCTCCATCCTGTATGACTTCAGCACTGCTTATGCCATTTTTCCACTTCTCTCACTCTCAGGTTTCAGTGTTTGATAACATTGGCCCTGACCATGAAGGATCTTCCACCATTCCAGGTGGCAGATTCAAAGCCCAAAGGAGCTGCTTCCCCACAAAACCCACACTTGAGCCGTGAAATCCTTGGTGGAGAAGATGTTATAAAAATTACTGTAATGGGATAACAGCTGGAAGAAAGCCCATCCTGCTCTGGGATGGACTGGGAAGGAACCCCTGACCAACGTACCAGTGAGGTTCAGCTTAGGGATGGGCAGCTGCTCTGTTGGCACAGGATGGTAGGAGAACAGGGTGAACATTCCTCGTCCAACTGGGAGTGCCATGGTTCGCTGGCACAGCTGCAGCAACCTGGTGGGGAGGTAAATCCAAAACCATATTGAAAAAATTTCCCAAATATAAACTACCTACAAACAACAGGCACTGGACAGAACCATTTTCCCTCATTGTGACTCCTTCCTTCTCCTTTTGAACCAAATCTTTGATCCTTACAAGGTTCCTCTCCAAGATTCCTTTTAGCTGTTGGAACCTGGCACTATTTTTTCCTTAAAGCTGGTTCAATAAATTCATTCCATGAAGACTTCCCAGCCATGCTGGAACCAAGGTGAGAGGAGAAAGCCAAGTAAAGGTGATTGCTCTGCGGGATCCTGCTATGAGTGGTGATAACACCGAGTAATAACACACGTACAGAGGTGATAAGGTGCTCCCAAGAATGCCGACCACAATTCTCTATGATTTAGTCCAGAGACACTTTCTAAACTCCTCAGATTACTCAGCTCCCTAGGTCAGACTCAGAACATGTTGCATGGTAACGGTGTTCTCACATTTGCTTTTTAATTTGGTTTTTAAAGAAGAAGTTTTTAACCCCCCGCAAAAGGGAATAAAGCAGGGCAGGGATAATCGAGGCCACTGGACACAGGTTTCAAAGGAATGGGATGGGACAGTGAATGTGCTTTCTGTGGAATTCCAAGGTCCCCTGTCTCAACACCAGCCTATCACAAAGGGTTCTCCAGCTTTAGGCAGGGCATGGATGGTTGGGTCTCTACAGAGGACGTCCTGCTTATATTTCACTTTTTTTGGGCAGAAGAAAGTGAAGAAGAAAATCCCTTCAACCCCAACTGACCTCAGTGTGCTGTTTGTCCTTCCCAAGAACCCCCTATTCCAAGAGAGCTTTGATCCATGGAACTCCAAAGACTTGGATTATGGGTTTTTCTTGTAATTAGATTCTGAGCCTCCAAAAATATCCCCACAACCTTTCAGCTGAATGAAATACTGGGAAACAGAAACAGCTGGAAATGGAGAAATTTCCAAGGCCACACTGGATGGGGCGTGGAGCAACCTGGGACAGTGGAAGGTATCCATGGCCATGGCAGAGCTTGGAATGAGATGAGCTTTAAGGTCTTTCCAAACCCAAGCCAAGCCAAGCCAAGCCATTCCATGCTTCCAGGACTCCTTACCTGTTTTCCTTCTCCTCGATGTACTCGTGGTCACTGGCCTCTGGCATCTGCACCACGTTGACGCGGACGGGCCGGGCGCTCTGCAGGAGCCTCCTCACCTCCTGCACCCTCAGGTCCTCGCTCCAGATCAGGGACATCACCTCCTCGTTCATGTCGTTCATGCCATCCTCATCCTCCTCCGACTCGGCTGCCGACGGAATGTCCGAGGACAGCACCGTGCCCACGGACTGCAAGGGAAAGGGAAAAGACAATTCCAGGGGGGGTAAAATGTCAGGAAGGCATCACAGCCTGAACTCACTCAGCACAATGTGATGGGTCTGTACACAGAAGGGATGGACACACCGATGGAGGGTCACAGCATTCCCATGCTCCTTACAGGAATTTAAAGGCCTGGAGGATTTCCAAAGGTGGAAATCAAGTTGTTTTACACAACCAAATGGGGTAAATAACTAAAAACAAAGGATATGACACCTCAAAATGCATTGAGGAGGTGATGTGTGATGAAGTTCTTATCCTTTCAAAATCCTTCCTTCTTTTGGAGCAGTTGTAGGAAAGGGTTTTCCTTTCCCTGCCTACCCCATGTGTCCAGTTCGTGATTATCCCAATTTGTGAGCAGTCCAACCAGAACTGCTGTTCTGCAGATTCTGTTCCAAACCCTGTGTTATTTTTCAAAGTGTTGATGCTTTCACACATCAATTTGGGTTCTCTCCACAACCACCTTGGAAAAAGCAAATTACCCATTAAAACAAACAGCCTGCACAGCAGAAAATCCCAAAATTCCTCACTATCAGAAAACCTGGGATTCATCACAGCAGCAGAATGGTTTTGGAACTTCCACACATGACCAGAAAAGCACCAAAGCTTAGGAGCACTCTTGGAAAACCCTTTTCCCATGTGAGATTTAAGAAATGCATTTCTAAAACTCTGCTCTCCTGTTTGCTCACATCACCCAAGTGATGAGAGGACCCAAAGGGAACAGATCTTCCCGTGGTTCTCTAGGAACATGTGGCACCAGGAAGGCAAGTAAATGAAGAGCTGATGAATGAAACCCAATTTCTTCTGGTAAATCCACGCTCAATCTCAACACACAACTGCACCACCCAGAGCAGCAGCGTCCGTTCTGAAACAGGAAACTCCACCCTGCCCTCCTGAGAAATGACAAACAATTTGGGGTTTGAAGCTCACTTTGGCCTTTTAAGGTCACATCAATTCGAGGCATTGTTATAAAGTCAGTGATAAAATCAAATTTATCATCATTTTCGATGACTCGTGAGGGTTTCGGTTGGGCACAGCTTCCACCAGCAGCAAACAAAAAGGATTTTTCGTGTGGCGGCAGGTGGGGTCTGACCTGGAGTTAATTAACCTTTCTGCCAAGTTAATTACAGTTTTGAGATGCAATTAGTCATAAAGTCTTTGCTGCAGAAAACTGGAATAACTTTAATATCCCTTCCAAAGCTGAGACAGCAAAAAAGGATTTTGACCAAGGTGGACTTGAGATTTCAATTCCAATTTCTGACTTTGGAAAAGGCTCCAATTTCTGTCATGATGGAGTTTTATGTCAGCCTTAAGAAGATTTTTGGTTTTCAACAAAACACATTTCAGTGAGAAACAATTCCTTGGGATGCTGGTGATAGCCACCATCAGAAGAAAATGTTGAAGAGAAAAACATCAAATTGTTTTTTAAATCATTTTACCTCAAGATACAAATAACTGAAAACTTTTTTGGGAAAAAAAGGGAAATGTGGCAAGTGTATTTCCAAATCCAGCTCTTCTAGTGGAAAGGAGGATCCCAGCCATGCCAACACAATGAGCCTCTGACAAATACCCACTTCCTTCTCCTTCTGCCATGGTCTGATGGCAGAGCCTCTGGAGAAAGCACCAAATAATGGGAGGAGGAGGAATCCAACAGCTCTGGAGGTAAAACTTTTGTCTAAATTTAAAAATGTGATTTATCTTGAGTTTCCCAGCTATCCATGATTATCCATCCCTACTGGATGTTGCTTTTCACACCAAAACCCTTATACATGTAAATCCTCCATTCTGTCACCCTCAGTTTGGGAATTAAGCTGGAAATCCCTGAGCTGCTTGCTGTGCCCAAACCCTGGGATTGGGAGATCCCTTTGTGGCCATACTCACGGATTTTCCCTTCTGCAGGCTCCCTTCCCAGGCCTGCTTGGACAAATCCTGGCGGCCGATGAGGAGGCAAACGGCTTCCGGCCAGTCCGAGGCCGGCTGCTCCCGGCACTGGTAGATGGCATCCCGGATGGGAAGGGCCACGCCAAAGGGAAGAGATTCCAGATCCCTCAAGGTGAAACCTTAAAATTAGGGAGGGGAAAAAAAAACCCTAAATAAGTGTTATCAATCCCAGACAAAGAGTGCTTCCTGTTATCCAAGCACAAGGTTATTCGGGAATGTTGTTGTTTAGCTCTTACCAACACTGGTCATCCAAAGGACCAATTTTTCAGCCAGGCTGGAAACAGAAGTGTTGGATTTGAAATTGCACCTGGAAAATTAAGGAGAAGCCAATAAAAGCTCATCCAGAAGTCAGCAGGAAGTCACAAACTCAATATATCAACACCAAAAAAGTTTCCATACCGATTGTCATCCTGCTCCATCTGCTGCTTCCGTTGGCCTGGGAAAGACAAGGCTGTGTTAATTCCATGTTTTCCAAGCTTGAGGCACTCCCAGGATGGAGTCAAAGCATCCTTACCTGATGTGATCTTGTACAAATAATGGGAGGCTTCGTTCAGCACAGCACTCTCATCCCCAAGGATGTACAGAGCCACACTCTGGGGAGGAGAGACACCAAAAAAATCATTTTGGGGCTGATATTCCTTTACTTCCCAGAAAACCAGGCAGGAAGTAACTGGAATACAAACTCAGAAGTGGTGCAGGTGTATTGTGGGGAAAAGGAGACTGAAACAACTGAACAATGAACTCTGAAGCTTTAAATTTTTGGGGGAAAAAATCCACACTGAAACAATGCACAGAATTTTCCCTCATTGCTCCAGAGATAAATGTCTTCCCAACACAAAAACATGTTCCCAGTTATCCTTCTTGTGTTTCTCACATTCCATTTCTCCTGCAGGACACACACATTTCCCACTTGGTCTCCTCCACATCTTGGATATTTTGTGAAGGTTCCAAGTGAAAAGCTGTTTGGGCCACCCAGCAAAATCCAAGAGATCAGTCCCTATATTTTGAAAATTCTGGGGAAAATCACATCCAGGTAAAATGATTTTGTGGGTTTTATGAAGATCTTTTAACTCTGAGCTCTGCAAGGGCAGATCAGGCAGAGAGAAGGAAAATAGATCCTGACTTTTTCTCCCTGTTTTTCTCCTTAGGCACCTCAGGCTTGACATCTCTGCTCACAGTTGGAAGGGTTTTCCCATCAATGACTAAGGAAGTGATGCTGACCAGGAGAAACCATCAACACTCACAGGACTAAATATTGATACTGGGGCATGCCCAAGGAGAAAAATGGGGAATTCTCATTCCCAAAACACACATAATTCCAAGTTCCATTATTACTTTGCACAAACCACAGAAAAACACAGAAGTGGTGAAGCTGCTCAGCTCCAATACATCCAGTAAATGAATCCCTCTGTTATTTCACCCTCCTTTAGGGATGTTTCACTCCCAGGAAATTCAGCAGCTGGAGCAAATCCTGCCCACATTCCCTGTATTCCCTGTCCCCCAGTACTCACCAGTACCACCAGTTTGCTCCTTTCACAGATCCCTGGTAAGTAGGGATAAGGCTGCACTCCCTCTCCCTTCAGGCAGGAACTCAGCCACTGGAAGATACTTGGAGGCTCAGCAGAAAAAAAGGAGGGATGGAGCATGAAACCTGTTTGGACTTAAGATGAACAGCAAAGACCATGAGCTCAGGGAAAAGGCACAAGAATTCCTCACCATTCCCAACTCCTCCAGTGTTTCCTTCAACAACAAAAATCCAGCATTTCCCCACAAAATGTTACAGATCCCTCATGTCAGATGGGATTTTATGACAGGAATGAAATCTCAAGGCATCTATTTAAGGAAAAAAAAATCTCAAAGGAATAAGCAGGGGATAATCCTCCAGAATGAGGGGAATGGTAAAAACAAAGGGAATACCCAAGTATCACGGAATAGCCAAAGGCTTAAACTCACCCTGGTCAATTATGCAGGTCTGCCTGGAGGTTTTGACAAGGGCTGGGTAGTCCCTGTAGTAATAATCCATGTAAGCTTCCAGTTTCAAATCCCTGGAATGAGAGAGGGGAGTCACAGACTGGGGAAAAAACCATTCCAACCTCCTGGATGCCCCCTTTGGACAGTTGCTGCTATTGGGGGAGAATTTGGAGCCATGGAACAAATAGGAAAGGCTTTAAATATTCCTTTCCTTCAAATACAGGGCAAGTTTGCTCCAATTTGGGCAATCCCATCAAAAGGAATGATTTTCCAGTGGGAATACCTGGCCAGCTGAACCAGGAGAACCACGAGGGAGCGGAGTCCTTCTCCCATCAGACTGTTCAGTTTGAGCTCCTCATAGATGAGGTGGAGAACAAAGAAAATGGCAGGAATGTGGGAGAAAAGGAGAGTGGAGGAATCCAAACTGAGGCTCTGGGAAAAGTCATCCCTGGAAGCTGAAACTTCCAGAGGGTCCAGGCACAGAGCTTTGGCAATGGGATGAGACTCGAAATTCCTGTGGTAGTCAGAGCTCAGGAGATATTCCCAGTCCTAGAGCACAGAAACAGAAAGAAAGACAGAGGATCCATGATGAAAATAATTTCCAGAAAGGTAATTCCAAAGCACGGTTACAGAGGAATTTTTTCCCTAAAAACCAATCCAAATATAACAGAGGGAACCATTTCTTACCTCATCTGACCCAGTTTCCGATGGCCTCGCCTTCTTTGGAGCAATGACTGGGGAGAGTGATCCTTCAAAATCAAGCTACAACAAATTAAAGAAATAAAAATAAAAGCATTAAAAAATAAATAAAGATGTTTCTTTGTGATTTCTTAGGAACCAGGGTTTCTTGTGATTTCTTTGGAACCAAGGTTTCCTAGGTGAATCACAATATTTGAACTCAAGCCAAGTAGAACATGATGTGGCTTGAGGTACTTCTGGATTTGTTGAACAAACCCCAGAAAAAGAAAATCCTCTTTAAGGAACAACAATCCGAGTTGTGACCTGTGTTTAAACTCAGAATTGATTTAATATGGATGAGATGAACCAAATTCAATACAGCAGTGTTAGGTGTTGAGGTGGAATCAAATCTTCATCATTTGTTTTTATAATAAGCACCTTGTAAATGTATCTCATGATAAAGACAGAGTAAAACAGGCCTGAAAATTAGAAGTGAAGAATGGATTTGCTCACATTCCGTGTCCAGCAGAGCCTCTCAGTGTTGTAACCCATCATGTTCATGAGACAGGTGACAAATAAATTCCACTCTGAGTGGTAGCTGGGCCCTCCCGGGGCGTTGTAGGCGTTGTACCACTTCACCAACATCTGCACAGCTGTTTCCTTGGGCAGGATGGCTTTCACCCCCTGCAGGCATCTTTTCACTGTTGGAAAAGAAGGAAATCATCCATCAGCTCTGGCTGCCTGGGATTTGCTTCATCAGTGGTGGAAATCTCCACAGGTTCCTCTTGCTAGACATGCTTTCAACTCCAAATAAAGCCACAAAACTCCAACAGCTCTTCCTTGGGTAGAGTACAAATCCTCAGATTTGGAACAAAAATAAGGAAAAATACTCCTTTTTTTGCTCTTTACTGAAACCAGCCACGTCTGAACTGGCACCTCAGCCCTTCCCCAAGCAAAGCAAAAACCACCTAAAACTTTAGAATCCTACCTAATTCCGAGGTGGCGATTTCAGGAATACTGATCCGAACCATGGTGTTATTGCTGAGCTCCTGGAAAATCCAACAAAAGTGGAAATAAATCAGGAAATTCATCAAGTGCAGGTAGAATAATTTTCTATCAACTCAGAACTCCTTAGTGGGTGAAGATATTCCCAAATCCTGGCTTTTGCTACATTAAGATGTGGAATTCAGGTGCCAGCTCTGGAAATCTTGGAATTATCTTGAAATAATCTTTGTTACCAAAAGTGTTGCCCCAAATGACAGGGAAATACCTACTAAAGTTACTCTGTTGTGGACAGGATCCCTCAAAGCTTGGATGAAAGTCCCAAGCTGCTGGAATGTGCAGTCCTCAACGTAGGGGGAGTCGTGGAGCTTGGAAGAATCCCTTAATTCTGGAACCGGTGACAAAAGCACGCTCTGGAAAGTGGGAAAAATGAGCCCATTTAGAGTTCATATTGAAGTGGAATTCAGAATTAAAAGTGGATCTGAGCAAAGAACAGCTATAATTGTTGGGTTTGAAGTACTGACAAGAATCTTGGAAATTACTATAAATCTTTCCAATCCCTGCCTTGGAAGTTTTATGGCAAACAGAAATAAATAAACAGGGCAGCACCACAGAAATCTTCTTTAAATCCAGTTTATTCAGAGGATTTACAAAACAAGAAGGAAAGATTCAACTGTAAAGTCACCTTAGAAGATAAAAAAACATTGATCATTAAATAAAAGGAATATTTCCTTATTTGTTACCTCTTCCAGGGGCCCCAGGTGCTTGTTCAAAGGCTTGGATGGAGTACTGACACTATCCAAGGGAGTGCTTGGCCGAGGCATTGGGTTGGACATTGTCAGGGATGGAGCAGGAAGCCCAGGAATAAAAACCTTTCCCACCTTTTTGGTGGAAAAGGGAAACAAAAAGTTAAGTTTTTCTCTAAAAATACCCCCCACAAAATTATTTAATTGCCCCATTAATGCCACAGATGCTTCAGAACTCCCTTTCCAGCACTGCACATAAATTAGGGATGGAAAAGGTGTCGCTTACCCGAACCACTCCGGAATAAAGCACCAGATTCCCACTGCCTTCCAGAACCAGCAGTGTGTCAATTCCCTGGAATAATCAAGCAGCACATTCAGTTCCTTGTGTTTAATTAAGGAGGCACCAGCTGCATGACAAGGACATTTCACAGATAACAATACCTCCACTGGAGCTGCATCCTTTGCTGGAATATTGGTGACAGATCCAAAGATCAGCTGTGATTTATCATTGCTCTCTTGGAATTTTACACACCTAGGGATTAGAAAGAACAGGAAACATAAAAGGTTTGCCCTGGGTGTTGTTACAGAAAGAAAACGCAGACTTCCAACAGTGCAGTGAAGTTTTTGTGGGTTTTGTGGTTCCTTCATCCTTTTCCCTGCTTTGTCCAAAAGAAATCAACTTATTTTTAATTTTCTAGTTAATTAAAACCCCTGATGTACTTCCAGCTGGGAATTTCTGGAGTGCTTTTCCTCACCTGTCCCCAAGGAATGCTCACCTCAGCTGGAGCTGGGATTCCACTAAAAAGCACAGGAATTTCTGCCCACAAAGGTCAGTGGAAATGAACACTTTGGATGCCTGGGAATTCTTCTCTCTGGAAAAGAGACACAAGAACCAGGTTAGAACCTGCTTTGCTTTGGAGACTCCATGAAACCATTCAGAAAGCCTGGAATAACACACCAGGGAAAACTAGTCCAAGTGCTCAGTTCTCTGCAAGGGAGCCAAGCACGTAGGGAGCACCATTTCCCAAAAAAAAAAAACCAGGGAGTGCAAGTCCATGAAGTCTCCAAGATGGCTCCAATTGCAGAAAAAGCACTCAAATAAGCTGTGATTTCACTTTAATTCCTGCTTCCCAACTCTCATGCCAAGGAAACCAGCTGACCTCATGCTTGGGACTGTTTCTGTCCACAGGTGGTCGATGCAGAGCTCAGGAACGATCGGCTCCGTCTCCGGCACGAGGAAGGAGTCGTTGGAAATGGAATTTGGGGAATGGGTAACGCTGGGTCTCCTTGGGGACTGGGCACTGCTGGAAAAGTTGAACCTCTGCACTCCAGAGAAGGAATGGACTCCCAGGGCTGGGGAATGGGAACGGCTGCAGGCAGAGACAGGATATGGATGAGAAGGGGATCTTCAAAATCACGGAAAAATCAGATATTGATGCAGTCAAAAAGTGGATCTTCAAAATTGGGATAGAATCAGTCATTGGATATGGCTAAAAAGTGGATTCTCAAAATCAGGGATAACCCCAGGAAGCTCATCCACTGACTTAAAAACCCAACCAAACCCTAAACCAGGAACTAGATCACTGTTGATTTCCTTTTGTTTTCTAGCACAGGAAAACAATTCTCGAATTATTTTCCAGGCATCTCTGTCCAAATCCAACAGATGAGATTTCAAAAAGATTTCAGATGGTCCATTCCATCAAAAATCCCTCCCAACCTCTTCCCTCTAATTTCTCTAGAGAAGCCAGCCCAAAACATCCTGGGATTCAAACATCCCACAGACACTCCTTGATCCAAGACAGAGCAGCATCCTTGGCTCTGGCACAGGCACCACCCTCCTGTACTATTGGGATAATGGCACAGGAAGGGCATTCCAAGGGGAATTTCAGGTGCTGCAACACAAGAGGCACCAGAGCCTTGGATGGAAAGACAGAGAGCAAAATGTGTCCATGCTATTCCATGGGTGCCATCCTTTGGGATTTGCTGTGGGTGCTCACCTCAAAGCAGCCATGTTGGAGATGGTGGGAGAGCGGGATTGCAGGTTGGGAGAGGAGCTGGATCTGCTCTGGCTGTGGATGGATGAGTAGTTCTGGAAAGGGGAGCCCCCAGGGGAGTCTCCTTTGGAGAGGCTCCGGAGATGAGCGGTCAGGGAGCTGCTGGTGGCCATGTGCTGGGGGGTGCCCCCCTGCTCTGGGAATTTCAGCACCAGGCTCTGCTCCTGGGAGGAAAACCAATGGCATGTGGGCAAGGACAGCCAGGGAGAGGCTTTTCCAACAGCTTTTCCCATCAGTTACATGTTACAAATTCATGCTCAGCCTACTGAGTTAATCCCACCGACCCTGCTCTTCTACTCCCACAGAAACTGTTTCAATGGGTATTTTTTTTTTTTTTTTTCCACAAAATCACAGGATTTGGTTGGAAAAGACCTTAATGCCCAGCCAGTTCCACCCTCTGCCATGGGAACACCCTCCCCTATCCCAAGCGCTGTCCAACCTGGAACATTTCCAGGAATGGAGCAGCCACAGATTCTCTGGGAAACTCTGCCAAGGCCTCACAACCCTCACTGTTAAAAGTTTTCATGGCACTAAGTTACTTTCCACTTTTCTTAAGCCTTCTGGTCCAATGTATGGAATAATATGTTAATAACATAATCCATGACTCCATGATCCCCCTGCTCCAGGTAAATCCAGGAAAAAATTCTTAAAAACCAAAAGAACCGGCCCCACTAGATATCTTACTCTTATAAATGAAACAAATACCAAATCCCAGGCATTCCTAACACACTTAAGGGCCTGGAAATGCACGCAGTTGTTTTCCAGGGATCTTCATTCCCCAGGGAATGTGTACCTCTGGCTTGACTCTCCTGAGGGCCCAGACTGTGTGTAAGCTCTGCACAGTGTCGTAGGTCATCACAATGGAAGGGTCAGCGCTGAGGAACACAATCCTCAGCGTGTGGTCAGCCACGTACTGCACCCGGGACGATCCAAACACTCCTGGAAAACAGGGATGCATCCCAAAGGATCAGCCCCACAACGATACTATGAGCACTTCCCACACTCTCTCCCTTCCACAATCTGGGTTTCTCCCCCAGGCAGCCTCTCTGTTCATGCAGCCACTCTAACTGCATCCTTGGAAGTGACACTTCCCGAATTTTTTGATACAGGGACACAATGGGATTTGCTGCCACCCTGAGGGACTCCAGTGACATCCAATGTACCTCCAGACTTCCAGACCAGAGGGGTGATCTCATCCAGGGGGTGCAGCATGCTGAACATCGTCGGCAAAGGCTCCCTAGGGAAAAGCCAGACAAATCAGAGCCTGGAATGTGACAGCAGGGACAGAGATTCCATCTCAAAAAGCTTGTTGGATTGACTGAGTAGACTCAACTTTACAAGACCTCAATTCCTACTCCCAGCTCTTCTGAGGACTAGAGAATCCCAGGGGAAAATCCAAAAGAGTGGATAAAAGCTGCTCATTGGTGCATTGTCCAACTGCTTCCTTTGGGATCCACAGAGGGCTTCCACAGGGGCTGGGAGCCTCAGCCTACAGGGAATGGGATCCTCACCAAAGAGGAAACGGGATCTTGCAACTGAGAGAAAATGTCTCGATGACAATCCCTCACTGACTCTCCCAGCTGTCCATGACAGCCTGGATTCAATTCCTGGGACAAACCTCAATGGAATCAGGCTGGTGCTTCCCAGATCCTATTCCCAGGATCGGCATTACCAAATAGTTTTTAACACTCAGATTTGAGTGTGCTCACTCAGAGTCACTGGGATGGGATAAAGACTGGAAGAAGAACATCAATAAAATCCCAGAATGGTTTGGGTAGGCAGGGATCTTAAAATTATCCCATTTCACCCCCTGCCATAGGCAGGAACACTTCCACTATCCCAGGGTGCTCCAAGTCCCATCCAAGCTGTCCTTGAACGCTTCCAGGGAGGGCCCAAACACAACTTCCTCCTTTTCCGCCCAATTTCACCTTTTCCTATCAGAAACACATGGATCTTCCACCACTGCCCTCCAACTCTTCCATTCCCTATTAGATTATCCAACAGGAAACCACCCAAATTCCCCATCCCATACCTGGGTGGACTTGGAGGCACCTCATGGGAAGAACTGCTGCGCTCAAATAACAACCCATATTTGGTTGGCCAGACATTTGCAACCTATTAAAAAAATAAGGATTTATGGTGGGATAAAAAATCAACCATATGCTGTGTTGATGATGTCTTAAAGGAAAATAAGATGTTCAGGCTTTTTATGCAGAGCAGAGAAACATAAATGTGGACAGAAATGTTCCAATTGTGGACAAAAAGCATGGCAGAAGTTACCTGGAAAGGCAGAGCAGCGATGTAATCCTTCCCCTCCATGCTGTGCACGTTTATGCAGGAATTCTGCAAAATGCAGATACATTTCTCCACTGTTTCCTCACTGCCTGACCCTGAATAAGAAGGAACAAAACGATTACACAGTGAAGTTTCACTCTGTTTCAGGCATCCCTTATACACAAAAAGTAAATTCTGGCATTTCAAGTGGTGGTGAATGAGCTCCTGGAGTGTGTCCAGAGAAGGGAATGGAGCTGGGAAGGGGCTGGAAAACAAGGACTGGCTGAGAAAGCTCAGCCTGAAGAACAGAAGGCTCAGGAGAGATCTTCTGGCTCTGCACAACTTCCCTGACAGGAGGGTGCAGCCAGGTGGGGGTCAGGCTCTGCTTCCAGGGAAGAAGGGACAGGATGAGAGGAAACAGCCCCAAGTTGCACCAGGGGAGATTCAGGGTGGATATTGGGAAAATTTCTTCCCCAAAAGAGTATCCAGCCCTGACACAGGCACAGGGCTATAAAAGCCACGTGGATGGGGCACTTGGGGATGTGGTTTTGTGGTAGCCTTGGCAACAGCCAGACTCAGCAGCCTCTGAGGGCTTTCCCAACCTAAACAATTCCATGATTCCAAGCCAAGGGAGCTGAGCTGTGAGCATCTGCCCAGCAGCACAAGAAGCAGGACACTCACCATCAGCTTTTTCCGACTTTTCCTGGGGGATAATGAAGTCACACCACAAGGCCTGAAACCCAACACAGCATCATTAATTCTCCAGAACAAGCTGCTCCCACACATCACCTTTCCATGTTCCCTGTCTGGAAAGGGTCTGTTCCCTCAGTGCCCCTTTCCCACATTTCTGTACCTGCAGGACGGGGCTGTCGACGGTGAATGCCTTGTACACGGCGGACGCTTGGCTCCTGCTGCCCTTGCTCCAGATGACCACGTTGCTGGCCACGTACAGCTCCTCATCGTAGTCCACCTCCTCCCCAACATCACTGATGCCTTTCCTCAGCTGCCAGCTTTCCTGGAAAACAGAGGTTTGTCAAGGAAAAGTCACAAGAGCCATGGGTATGATGAGTTTGGCCAGTTACGAGGCGCTGGCACAGAGAAGTTGTGGCTGCTCCACCCTTGGAAGTGTCCCAGACCAGGACGGATGGGGCTTGGAGCACCCTGGGATAGCGGAAGGTGTCCCTGATCATGGCAGGGGGTGAAATGAGAAGATCTGTAAGACCCCTTCCAACCCAAAAAACCTTGGCATTCCACGGTAAAGGACAATCAGGATCCATTTGGATTTATTTTGATGGAAGTCAGGGAGGAATGAGTAAGGGAGACCCTCTGTAGAGTTCTGAGATTTACAGTGAACCCCCTTGCTCCCTAAATCCTTCTCAGAGGGGAGCTGGGATATGGATGGATCCACTCTTAGGCTCGATCTCCATCAGAGCTGGGGGTGCTCACCTGGAGAAGAGAAGCCTCCAAGGAGACCTTAAAAACCCTTCCAGTGCCCAAAGGGGTTCCAAGAGAGCCGGAGTGGGACTCGGACACGAGTCTGGATTGACAGGACAAGGGGAAATGGCTTCCTGCTGCCAGAGGGCAGGGTTAGAAGGGACATTGGTAAGGAATTCTCCCCTGGGAGGGTGGTGAGGCCCTGGCAGAGGCTGCCCCATCCCTGGAAGTCAAGGCCAGCCTGGAGGAGGCTCGGAGCAACCCGCTCTGCTGGAAGCTGTCCCAGCCCACGGCGGCGGGCGGGAACCGGACGGGCTTGAAGTTCCCTTCCCTCCCAACCCCCGGCTCAGCAAGGCTCGTACCCGGTGCCGGTCGTGGATGGTGACCTCTCGGAGGGAGCCCACGAGCCCCGCGGCGCCGTCGGAGGAGCAGAGCTCCGGCGCGGGCTGCAGCCGCCGCAGCTGCAGGCTCAGGGCGCTCGGGTGCCGCCGGCTCTGCTCGCGGCCCCGCGGCGCGAACTCCTGCAGGTCGCCGGCCGCAATCATCGTCGCCCTCTCGTCACAGTGGTCCGACATGGGGCCCCGATATCCACATTATTTCCGGGACGCTCCGGCGGCTCCCGCGGGCACCGGGACGCGCGGGGAGCAGCACCGGCGGCCCCTCACGCGGGCGCGGCCATCTTGGCGCTCCCGCCGTGCCCCGCGCGCGCCCGCTCCGCCATGGCCGCGCCTCACGGGGGGCCCGCGCCGCTCGCGGGGGAACGCGGCCGCTCCCGGCGTGTCCTGGCGGGAATCCAGCGCCTCTCGGCACATCCCGAGGGGGCGACTTCCCCCAAAATTGCCGTTTCAAAGTGCCACAGTCCCGCCGAGCGCTGTTAGTAGTGGTTGGTGACTGCTGTCCTCCCGTGGCGGCTTCCGTCATGGATCGCCCAGCTCGCAGCCTGGGGCTGTGCTAGACTGTCTTTAAACTGACGGGGAATACTTTTAGATGGGATGTTGGAAAGTAATTCTTCCCTGTGAGGGTGGTGAGGCACTGGAAGAGTTGCCCAGAGAAACTGTGGCTGCCCCATCTCTGGAAGTGTTCCAGGCCAGGTTGGAGCAACCTGGGATAGTGGAAGGTTTCCCAGCCCGTGGCAAGGAACTGGGTCATGTTTAAAGTTTCTTCCCACCCAAATCATCCCAGGATAAAGAATAATCAGAATCCATGTAGAGTGATTGTGATGGACGCCAGGGATGTATAAAAAGGAGGAAAGGGTAAGGGAGATTCAGAATGAGCCCTTTTGTTTCCTAAACTCCTTTTCAGAGAAGAGGTGGGATGAGGATGCATCCAGTCTTGGGCTCAATCTCCATCAGAATTGGGAAAGAGAAGGAGGAGATCTAAGAGAAATCCAGGCAGATCTTAGAGCCCCTTCCAGTACCCAAAGGGGCTCCAAAATAAAGGAAGAAAGAATTCTGTGCTGACGATCTTTTGTTATTGTTGTTGTTGTGTCCCTGTGAACTGGAACAAGGGTGTTTGTTCCAGAAAAGCCCTGCCATACTTCTGCATGGCCCCTTCTCCAGTCACATCTTGTTCATTTCCCTGGCCTTTAGCACCAAGGATCCTTGTCTGTTATTCCCAACCATCCCCATTTGGCTCATGGCTGTCTGTGTTTGAGCCATGGGCATTAGCCCAGGGAATGCCCCATGCCTGGGAGTGTTCCAGGCCAAGCTGACAGGGCTTGGAGCACCCTGGGAGAGTGGAAGGTGTCCCTACCCATGGCAAGGGATAAGACTGGATCATCTTTAAGGTGATGACCTTACAACCCAAAACATTCTGGGATTCTGGAATTCTCTGATATGGTGCTTAAGAAACTCCTTTGTGGGACTGATGCAGCCACTCCTGGGCATGGTGCAACCCTGTTCCCAACATTCCACATGCTCGTGACATGGATTAGCATAAATCTGTGTGAGTCTGGGCTCTGCTGACTTACCCCAGCTAAAATCCTGGCTTCTGGCACACAGGAGGGGCTGTTCTGTCTGGAGTGGAGGGAGATTGTGCCATCCCCTCTCCCTCCTGCATGGGAGTTAAGCTTGAGAAAGACCTTTCAGATCATCAACCATCAGCCATCACCACCACAATGTTCACCACTAAACCACGTCCTCAAGTGCCACATCCACATGGGTTTTTTTAACAATTCCAGAGATGATGATTCCACCACTTCCCTGGCAGCCTCTTTACAACCCTTTCTGTTTTCATAGGGTTTGTGCCCCATCCAACCTGGCCTTGGACACTTCCAGGGATGAGACAGCCACGGAATCTCTGGACAACTTGTGCCAGGGCCTCCTCACCCTCCCAGGGAAGGATTTTTTCCCAATACCCCATCTAACCCTCCTCTAAAACCTGTATGGAGTAGCTCGATGGGAACTGAAAGGGCCAATGATTTATTTTCATGACATGAATTTCACAATAATCAAAGAAGGGAGAAGCTGTGGATGAATCGAAAACATACTTGAAACTGGGGTTTTGGGGTTCTTTGGTTTAAGCTGGGACAGAAGTGTTTCTGAGAAAGGAGAAGCAGGATGGGAAAAGCCAATGTCCAACCTTTGTTTTTGCAAAGTGATTTGCAGAGCAGGAGAAATTGTTCTGGGAAGAACCAGCTGAGCCAAGGGACAGGATGTGCCCAGTAAGAGCTGCAGCGTGTCCCAGTGCCGAGAGCAGGCACAGCAAGAAAAAGGCATTTTAGTGGCATCACAAAATGTTCAGTTTTTCCCTGCAAATTGTTTGGGAGCTGCATCCTGTGCCTGGGGTTTAGCACTGAGCACAAACGGGCCAGCTGCCCTCAGCTAAGGACGTGTTGCCAAAGGAGTTTGGCATTTGAAAGAACAGGAGCCCCTGCAAATTGAAATAAAAATAGGCCCAAAGAGGAAGCAAGAATAAAGGAATGATTTAGCAAAATGAAAATAAAAACACATAAATAGCCAGGGGGAGAAAACCCTCAGCAGACAAAAGTCCACCAGTCTGATTGCCAAGTGCCATTTCTGCTAACAACAACAAAGGTTGTGTTGACTCTGAGGTCTCCCAAAAGTCTGGTGAGGAAACAGAGTCGATGCTCTGAAGTGAAACTGCAAAAAAGGGTCAGACTCAGGCACCTGCATTGCTGGGATCCTGCCAAGGGAGAGCTGAGGATCCCTGTGGAGAGGGATCCTGTGGGACCTCCTCACCCAGGCAGGAGAAGCTGTGAGGATAAGGATCGCTCCATCTGATGCAGGACAGACCAGGAAAACATGGACACCTTGCTGGTGATGGATCAGATAACCTTGGATAGTGACTGGTTTAGCTGGTTCAGGGCTGATCCTGCTGCTCAGACAGGCAGGCTTTGTGTCCAGGAAAGGTTGTCCCTCCTCCCTTTGACATCAGTTGCCCTTTTCCCTCTCCTGCTGCCCCAGGAGGTGTTTTTAGGGCCAAATGCCACCTGATTCCCAACCCTGGGCAGTGGAAATGGGGGATGCTGCTTGGGGAGATCTGGTGAGTCAGGGGCCAAAAACCATGAGTGGTTTGTGTGGATACCCCCCAGTAACTGTTGAGTTTGGGCTCTGAGGTTGGAAATCTGTCACCTGCTCCAAAAGAGGCCACTCCAGTATTCCATATGCCATGAGGAGCAGGAGGATGGCAGCGAGGTATCCAAGAGCCAAAGTGGTCAGACTGGCTCCTGCCAGCTGCTTCCAGACCTTTCCTATCACAAACCTCACCTGAGAGCTTCTCCTCTGATTTCTCCCCTCTGAATTTTCCCTCCTTCTCCATGCACCAGCCTCTTCCTCACATCAGGTTGTGCAACAAACCCTCTGGAGCTGGAGCAGAACCCAACCTGCTGCAAAGAAATGACCCAAATCAGGGGATTTTGGGGAGCTGCTGAAATCCTCTTTATGGTCCTGCATGCTCTTGTTTATTTCTTTAATTCCTCTTTTGCACAAACTGCTTCTCTTCCTCACCCCATGTTAGTGGGGCGACTGCATCCTGATGCAAGGGCCATTCCCACTCTGCAGCCCACAGAATCCAAAGGCTTTTCCATTGCTTTGTTCCCAAAAATCTCAAAGCCAGCAGGAGCAGTGAGGAATGCAGCCAGATCAAAGTGCACTCGTGTGGCAAAGGCTGACCACAAATGACAGGCATGGGACAAATGTCTGTCTCTGGTCTCATTCTGCTCCCTGGGGGATGCTGGATCCACAGGGAATGTGCCTAACATCTGAAGGAAAAGCAGTGCTGCTGGATCTGCATGGAAGATGCTCCAACTTCTTGCAGCAGTTTTAGTGAGTTTTCCTTCTCCCCTTTCCTCGGGGCCTCCAACTCCATGAGCCCTTCCTTGGCTGCTGATGGCTTCAAGATGTGGGAAGCTGGGAGGAAAATTCAATCCCTGTCACCAAAGCCCGGGAATGTGCAGTGAATAAGCAGCTTTGCAAGTCAAAGAAGTCTGGGAGTGATTTGTCGGAGTTTTTTCACTGAGGTTTTTAAGGAGGTTTTTCTTCCCAGATGGAAAAGGCTTCAAAGTGGGTTAGGCATGGTTCTATTCTTTGGGAAGAGTGCAGCAGGCAGTGACTCGTGTCACAGGTTCAGGGAGCAGAGAGGTTAGTGCAGAGAAATTCCAGTGCCTTTCAGCCACATCATCAGGATGCTGGTTCCCAGTCTCTTCCCATGGTGGGGGGAACACTCATGGCCTTGATACATCTTGGTCCCAAATGTCCCCATGCAAGGCCAGTGTTGGGGCCGTGTCTGAATATCCAGAACCTCCCTTGTTTCCTCCTCATGCCACAGGAGATGTGTTCAGTTTGCCTTGGGTAACAGCTCATGTTGGTTTCACCTGGGTCTCCCTCCTGTCCTTGTTTTTGTCCCTATCCCTTCTTGTCCTGCTGGGCCAGGTGAGAAGGAGCAGTGCCTTCAGCTCAGCATTCCCATGCTGGACAGGCCAGAGGGCAATGGGGTGAGATTCCATAGGGTGAAGTGACTGGTCCTGTGCTTGGGTCACAACAACCCCATGGAGTGCTGCAGGCTGGGAATGAATGGCTGGGAAAGGTCCAAGGTGTGCAGTGCCTGAGCACAAGCCCGGGTGTGCCCAGGTGTGCCCAGGTGTGCCCATGGAGGCCAATGGCACTGGTGTGGCCACAAAGCCAGGGCAGGGACCATCCCCCTGTGTGACCACTGGTGAGGCCTCACCTCAAATCCTGGGGGCAATTTTGGGCCCTGCATGAAAAGAAAAAACTTGGAGGGACTGGAATGTATCCAGAGAAGGGAATGGAGGTGGGGAAGGGTCTGGAGCATCAGGAGCAGCTGAGGGAGCTGGGGGGACTTAGCCTGGAGACAAGGAGGTTTAGGGGGGACCTTGTCACTCTCTACAAGTGTCTGAATCACAGAATGCTTTGGGTTGGAAGGACTTTAAAATTCATCCCATCCCCTGCCATGGGCAGGGACACCTTCCACTAGCCCAAGTTGCTCCAAGCCCCGTCCAGCTTGGACACTGCCAGGGATGGAGCAGAGGAAGTTGTGGCCAGGTGACAGTCGGTCTCTGCTCCTGGGTAACAAGGGACAGGACAAGAGGAGTCTGCCTCAAGCTGTGGCAGGAGACGTTTAGGTTGGACATCGGGAAAATTCCTTCACAGAAAGGACTGTCCAGACTGTCCAGCCCTGGCACAGCTGCGCAGGGAAATGGTGACTCCCCACCGCGGAGAGGTGTAAGAGCCGTGCGGCCCTTGGGGACAGGGCTCAGCGCTGGTCCCGCAGTCCCGGGGGAGCGCTCTCGGCCCGGCAGCGCCGGTGCTGCCCGCTCCCTCCCCCGCCGGGAGGCGGGACGGGGCCGGCCCGGGGCGGAGCGGCGGCGCCGGCGGCCCCCGAGCGCGGCGGAGCGGCGCAGCGAGCGCGTCCCGGTCCGGGACCGCTGCCAGTCCCGCCTGGTGGCGGTGGCAGAGTGGTGCCAGTCCCGGCGGCGGAGCGGTGCCGGTGCCAGTCCCGGTGGCGGAGCGGTGCCAGTCCTGGTGGCGGTGGCGGAGCGGTGCCGGTGCCAGTCCTGGTGGCGGCGGCGGAGCGCGGCGGCGGCGCTGGCGGTGCCGGCGGGCGATGGGCGGCGGGCGCTGGGCGCTGCTCTGGGCGCTGCTGGCGGCCCTGCGCCCGCCCCGCGGAGGGGCCGGTGAGTCCGCAGCGGGCACGGAGGGAACCGGGGACGGCGCCGGGACGGGGGCGGCGAGCGGAGCTTGGCCGGGGAGTGCGTTCCCCGCGGGGGCTGCTCCGGGCCGGGCCGTGGCGGGGACACCACGGGCGCCCGGTGGGTCCCGAGGAGAAGCTGCGCAGGGGTCCCGGGGGAATTCTGGCCGCATCGCGACCCGGAGCGGGTCTGGCTGCCCTGGTACACGGGGTTTGGCTGTCCCGGGACACGCGGTTTGGCTGTCCTGCGACACAGGGTCTGGCTGTCCCGGGACACGCGGTTTGGCTGTGCCAGGACACAGGATCTGTGTGTCCCGGGACACATGGTTTGTCTGTCCTCGGCCTCACGGTCTGGCTGTCCCGGGACACATGGTTTGTCTGTCCCCGGCCTCACGGCCTGGCTATCCTGCCACACAGGATTTTGTTGTCCTGGAACACAGGGTCTGGCTCTTCTGGGACGTGATTTGGATGTCCTGGCACACAGTCTGGCTGTCCCAGGACAAAGCTCTGCCTCCGCAGCGTGGTCCTGCCCCGGTACTTCACTGCCTGATGTGCCTCTGCTTGCCGGGGACACCACGACAGGCAGGGACCACAAATTGTGGCAGATCGGTGTGGGATTTGCCCCATTAGTCATGAGCCAGCTACGTAGTGATGCTCAGAAAAATCCTCGGTAATTGCCACGGTTTGTGGTGCTTTGTAGTGCAGGCAGTTTGGTGGCTTTTCAACTCCATTTGCAGAAAGAAATGAGAAGATAAAGTAATTTTTGGACTTTCAAAAATCCTGTGATTAGGGCTGCCCGACCTTTGGGAGCTACTGGGGGACCTCAGGGCTGCTGGGAGGTCTCGGAGTCACTGTGCTGATGGAATTTAGCAGGGAAGAAAGGAATGTGAGTGTTTGCTTTGGTCAGGGAGGAGTTAAAGTTGTCACAGCACAATTTTCCTGCTAAAATTCCTCTCCCTCCAGGGAGAAAGGCACAGAGGACCTGTGCAGCAAGATCTGCCTCTGTTGGCCCTGGATTTTTGCTGCAGTTCCAGGTGTTCCAGGAGAGCAGCAGTGCCCTTGCAAGTGGTTTGATTTCCACGCCAGATTTTGCCTCAGGCCTGGCTGTGGTTAGGACGGGAGCTGCTCCTGCACCCACACAGGCACGCCAGGCTTGCAACTCCCTGGCTTTAGCCCGGGATTTTAGAGCCAGCCTAACTGCTCTGGACTCAAGCAAGAGCTGGCCTGCCACACAGGGCGAGTCCCTTCCAAACTGCTGGGAGCATATCCCCATCCCAAATTTCTGGGGTACCCAAAGGCGGTGCTGGAGATGAGGAATTCCTGTACTCTCATGAGTCAGAGAGGAAAGTATTTCATTCCCCGGCCAGCAAACACCTCTTCCCACTTAATTAGTGTGAAAACAAGGCTGAGATCCTCCTTGCTCTTTGCCTTTAAGCTTGAAGCAGCCCAGAGAAGCAGAAAGCATCCCAGGACACAGCACAAATCCATGTCCTCCCCAGCCAGGGGTCTGTGCCAGGGGAGCTGCTCTGGCCAGAGCCAGACCCCTTCAAATGGAGCACAGAAAAAGCAGTTGGAGCCTGGATTGTGCCAGGCAGGGAGCGGCTCCAGCCTGAGTGACCTCCGGGAGGAGCAGGGGAGGGAAGGGAATTTGGGGTCGCTGCTTGTTTGCATTTGGCAGATCCTTTGGGAGCTCTGGAGACGTGGCTGCACATCCATGGCTGTCCCTGCAGCTTTGCAGCAGTCACATGGGCCCTGTTTGTGTTGCTTTGGGAGGCTCAGGGACGCAGGTTGGAAAAGCTGCAGCTCTTTTTGTTTTTGGTTTTTTTTTTTTTTCCTGAAAGGGAAACCCATTGTGCTGCGGGAGAGGCAGGGAGAGCCTCCCCCTTCCCTCTGGACTGAAAAACCCTGCTGGCATTCTGTCCTCAAGCAGCATTTCTTGAGGGTTAAAAATAGGAAGAGATTTAGCAAAGGGATATATCCAACCTCAAAATTGGGCTGTGTTTCTTGGCTCTGGGAAAAACACACCAGGCTCGTGCCCCATTACTCACAACAGTGATGACGTAGCTTTAAAAACTTGTTGTTTGATGTTTGAGGGCTAAAACCTGCCCAAAAACAAACTCAGCTGAGCTCAGGTTCAATAAGAACTGTGCTTTCTTTATCTTTTAAACTGTGAGTGGTTGTTTGGCTTGTCTTTCTTGGAAAAGGGAATTAATTTAGTTGAAATTCCTGTCTGGCACAATGCCTTTGCTCGCTGAAAGGGAGATTTACCACTCGGCTCGGGGTTGCTGATGGCTGGGAAAGCCTCAGGAAGCTCAGAAATGGTCCAGGAAAACCAGCCTCCACGTGGTGGATCCCCTAGATCTGATCTCAAAAATACCCACATTTTTGGAAGAGAATTGCTTGAAGTGGAGCTGCTCTTCATCTCAGCTCTGGCTGGCTGGGAAGTGCTGGGAGGGAGGGGGAAAATGCCATTTGGGGACTTGGAGGTGGGGGTATGAAGTCCTCAAAAAGAGCTTTCCCTTGGGAAAAAAATGTGGGAGAAGACCCTGGGAGAGCAGCACTGAACAGCAGCTGGCTCTTATACAGTGTCCAAAGGCATTTCTTCATCTGTCTGCAGCTCTTTTCCTGGGAAAGGCAGTGAGTGGAGGCACTTAGCAAAAGTTGACTCAGAGCATGTCCCGCTCTCCCTGTCCTGGGAAGGGACAGGCTCCTGGCAGAGCCTAAAATCAGCAAAATTCCAGCCGGGAGCTCTTCCTCTGCCCCAGCTGAAAATGCTTCAGATGAGGCCCCGCAAGGGGTTTGCTGGAGTAAAGTCCCAAATTCCTGCTGCCCAGGGATCCTTTTATATTCCAGTCCCGGGGGTGTAATGCAGCAGGAATAGCTCCTGCCTCTCCCCTTCCCAAAGAAATGTGGCTGAGTGTTTTCTTTAGCTTGGGCTGCTGCTGTTTGTTTTAAAAAGGACTTTTTTAGAGGTGCTACCTGTATGGAATCCTGGGACAACACTTTAGGAAATGGAAATGAGCTGCCTTTAATTATTCTTGGAAGCAGTGGGGTTGGTTTGCTGCGGGGTCTCCCAGACTTGCTGGTGGTGGTGACAAACCTCAGGTGTTCCCTTGCAGAGGATGCTGATGGAGAAGGAGGTGTGAGGCCATACCTGTTGGCTCATTCCCAGCATTCCCAGCGGAGCCTGCTCTGGAGCACCAGGGAGGAGCCCCCAGGCAGCTCTGTTGGACAGCTCAGGTTCAACCCCACGGTGCCACGCGTGGTCATCAACGAGCACAAGGACGTCACCTTCAACTGCTCCATCCGAGTGCCTCAGGAGCTGCTCCGGCCCGATGCCCCAGGAATTTCCCTCTGGAAGGACGGGAGGGAGCTGCACGTGCTGGATCGCATCGCCAGCAGCCACTTTGAGATCCCCGATGAGGAGGAGGTGGCCATGACCTCCACCTTCAGGTGAGTGCTGCTGGGGCAGGTGGGGATGAGGGGCACCCTGAGGGCTGGCTCCCAGGGAAGGTGGGAAGCCACAAGCCCTGAGGTGGTGTCCGTTCTGTCCGGCAGCATCCTCGGCGCCCAGCGCTCGGATAACGGCTCCTACGTCTGCAAACTCAACATCTCCGGCGTGGAGGTGGTGTCTGATCCCATCCTGGTGCTGCTGGAAGGTGAGCTGGAGCAGCTGTGGAGTTGTGTCCTGGCTCAGTGACCAGGATTCAGAAATGGGGAATCCTTTGCTTCCCTGTGTCCCTCCAGGTCTCCCACACTTCATCCATCAGCCTGAGCAGCTGAATGTCACCAGGAACAGCCCCTTCAACCTGACGTGCCACGCTGTGGGGCCTCCAGACCCTGTGGAGATCTACTGGTTCCAGAACAACATCCAGATCAACCAGAAACCCCACATCTCCCCGTCGGTCCTGACTGTGCCAGGTGAGCTGGGAGTGTCCCTGCCATGGAGTGTCCCTGCCATGGAACACCACAGCTGGGAATGTGTCCCAGAGCTGGACCCTGCCAGGAGGGGCTGTTCCTATGCCATGCACAATCCTGGGGCCCCTCTGGGGCAGGAAGCCCCATCTGACTCCCTCTGGCTGCTGCCAGAAATCCCTTCCTTGGAAGAGGCAGGATACTCAACCGACTCTTTCCTGAGCAAGCAGCAGATTTTTCCGCCAGCCTCTGGCTGTGCCAACAGGAACCTGGCTGCTCTCCTGGGCTGCTGGAATGTTGGTCCCCACTTTGTGTCTCTGGAAGAATTTGGGATGCCCCCTGTGCTGTGTGTCCATGACAGCTGCTGGGACACAGGGAGAAAAATCCTTGGTGCCCCATAAACCCCCACTCTGGTTTTGCTGCAGAGGCAAAAGATGGGGTATTTCTTGCTTTGCTCATGAGGAGGAGGCTGGTGGTTAATTAAGAGCTGGGCTATAATTGCCTGGTCTTGGCATCCAGCAGCAGGCAGCCTTTAAAGGGCAGTGAAAGCCGGAAGGAGTGACTCATTCCTCTTGGATGTCCTCACATCCGCCTGGCACCCGCTAGGATGGGTCATTGGAGCAGAGCTTCTCCTGGCCCAGGAGCCCTGGCACCCTGAGGCACTGCTGGGCTGAGCCAGCACTCCCCACGTCCACCTTGGCATGGGACAGGCATCCCAAGCCCGGGGTCACCTCACCCAGGCCGGGAGAATCTGCCCGTGGGTATTTCCAGTGGTCCTTCCCTGCCATCAGCTGGGGGATTTGAGCAATCCTTGACCAGCACTAAATCATCTGACCAGGCCATGTCAGGGGCTCTTCTGCTTTCTGCCTTTCCCTTTTTGGAGGGAAAACAACCCCTTCCTCAGGAGCTTGTGCAAGGTTTCTGTAGGGACATCCCGTCCCCGCGGTGCCGGATCCGGCAGGGATGGCACACGTGTGCCCCCGGAGTGGGAGCGGGGCAGCTGGAGCCTGGGGTCATCCCCGGGCACTGGCACCAAAAGTGTCACAGAGGGAAGTGAAAACGGGCTAAGGAGGGAAACCTTGAATGTTTGGTGGTGGGATTGGGATGGTTTTGGGATATCCAGGGAACGGGGCTGTGTTTTCCCGGCAGGACTCCTCAAGCCGGCGCTGTTCAGCTGCGAGGCCCACAACAGCAAAGGCCTGACTGCATCCAGCCCGGGCCAGGTCAACATCAAAGGTCAGCTCCCATTCCCTGTTAAACCCCTGTGTCCCACACATCCCAACACTCATCCTTCACAAGCTGAGGGAGATCCCTCCAATCCTGTAATTAAAATGCAGTGGGATCTGGTTGTAACGAGGTTGTCCTGGTTTGGTCATCCCAACACTGGGATGGGGGAGGGAGCACCAAAATCTAAATTTGAAAGCAAAACTGTCAGCTTCAAAGCAGGATTCGGAAGGGCTGCATCGCTCCTTTCCTTCCTTCATAACCAGGGTGGTGCTCCATAGGAATTTTCCATAGGAAACAGTGGAAATTGCTGACATTCCTGATGGGAGCCGCTCCAGCAATGTAAGGAGGGTGTTCCCTGAAATAGGTCATGGTCTTTAAGCTGCCCAGAGTGGTCACAAATATAGAAATGGCCAAAATAGTTCTGAAAGTGACATTTTTGTGCTTCCCTATCCGGTGGTCTGGCACATCCGCAGAATTCGGATGTGGGGTCACACATGGAGCCCTGGGAGCTCCAGGGAAAAGCCACCGTGCCAGGTTTGTGTTTAGGCTTCCAGCTGACTGACTGCCCTTGGCTTCTCCCTGCAGGAATTCCATCAGCTCCTGTCAGTGTGCAGGTCCTCAACAGGACAGCCCATGGAATCAGGGTATCCTGGGTGCCAGGCTTTGATGCCTTCTCTGCCTTGAACAACTGCAGTGTCCAGGTAAGCATCCAGAATTCCCATATCCCTGCAACACCCCCACACGGATGCTCTGAGGCAGGTGGAAGTTGGTGGTGTTTGGCATGAGCTGCACAGATTTCATGGAATCCTGGAATGATTTGGGTTGGAAGGACCTTAAAGGTCATCCAGTTCCAACACCCTTCCAACACCTTCCACAATCCCAGGTTGCTCCATCCTGGCCTTGGGCACTTCCAGGGATGGGACAGCCTCTTTGGGCAGCTTTGCCATAGCCTCACAGGGAACATTTTCTTCCCAATATCCCATCTATCCCAGCCCTCTGGCAGTGGGAAGTCATTATCCCTTGTCCCGTCACTCCAGTCCCTCTCTGGCTCTCTTGGAGCCCCTTCCCATTGGGCAGCACAGTCAGCTTGCCATGTGTTTTATGCACCTGGTCAAACCCTTCCCAACCAAGCAGCATTCCCAAAGTCAGGATTTGGAGGGACAGGTTTCCCTCAGCTCCCCACTCCTGGGAAGGAGCGGAGGGATTGCCTGTATTCCTAGAGAACTCAGGGAACACCACATCCATGGGTAGAGCCTGCAGGCATTTTCCACCTGCTGCACGTGGCTGGCTTTGCCAGTCCAAGCCCATCTTGCTGTCTCATGGATATGATTTTTATCCTGGAAAATCTCCACTCCAGCTGGGATAACATGTGGAGAGAGGAGACCTTTGAAGCCAGGTAAAAGTGAAAGGAATTTCAGGGAAGAAAGGTACCAGGGCTAATATTAGCAGCATGTCCTGCTGCTGCCTTCCAGCCGGAGCTTGGGAGGCGGGGTGGAGAGCCAAGGAATTTCCTATGACTTAACATTCATGGTGTGTCTGTAGGAAATAGCCTTTGAAAGTGGAAAACAGGAGAGGGTTTCTGGCAAAAACACAGCAGTGACTCAGCCCTTTTGCTGCTATCCCCTTGGACAATCCCCGGGCCCACCGAGCCAGTGACTCATTCCCAAGGGCTGCAGCTGGCCCACCTGCCAGTTCCAACTGTTGCAGTTTGCAAACATCCTGATTTCCTCCCAAAATCCATGGATTTGATGGGTTATTCTCAGACAATTGAGGATTGGGCTGGATGCTCAGGATGTGTGGTCCTGGAAGCGTTGTGTGTGTTCCTCTGGTCACTGCTCACCTTCCTCAGAGCGTCTTGTGACAGCTTGGGGATGGAGGTGGCATTCCCTGACTTTTTCAGGAGGCAGGCAACCCCTCAGCTCCTTCCCATTATTTGTAAGCAATGGGAAGGTGAGGGAAACCTGCCCCTCCAAATCCTGACTTTGGGAATGCTGTTTGGCTGGGAAGTGTGTGGTCAGGACAGCAGCAAGCCCAAGCTTGCAGAGTCTTCCAGAGAACTACTTGGAGCATTTCTGGGAATTTCTCCATGAAAACCTGAGGATGAAGGCTGTTCCTTTATATTTTGAGACCATCCTGGAACACCATGAGAGGCTCTTTTGATTGAGCACAAGGATAGGTGTCCTGTCATCCCAAAATCATTTAAGGGGGTTTTTCAGAGGAATGCATGGCCTTGGGCACATGGATTGGGTTCTCCTTGTTCTTGTTTCCCCCTTCTTTCCCAATCCAGGTAGTGCTTCCCACAAAATGAGTGTTTCCTAGAAAGTGGCTCTTTGGGCAGCTCCATGGGGTCTCGACATCCATAAATTTGTATTTCTGTGAAAAGCAGGATTTGTTTTTGGGATGTTGAATTCATCTATGCTGCTAAATGTGACAAGGATTGGGATTAGTCCCGTTACATCCCATGGAGACAAATCCTGTTTTCCAATGATGTGCTGCACAAAAAAAGGAGCTTTATTTTGTTTATTTGGGATGTGCTGCCTGGTTGTTTTATTCAGGGCTCCTTTTGCTCCATGCCACAAGAATCAGCAAATCATCCCTCCCTCCTTCCCAACATCCCTGGAATGTTCCCATCCCCACACGTGCTGGAGCCCTCTCCCTGTGCCCTGTGAATGTCCTGCCATGAGCTTTCCCTGCAGGAGCTTTTCCCTGCAGAGTTCCAATGGGAGGCAGGGCTCTGGATCCTGTTTTCCAACATCTCTCCCTGCAGGTTGTTGCTGACTAATCCCTGTTTGTGGGCTGATTTTCCAATTAAAGGTCAAGGAAGTCGTTCCAAGAGGCAACGTCTCCCTTCAGGCCTTCCACACCTCGGTGCCTCCCCACGTGTATCACATCCAGCAGCTGGAGCCCATGGAGGAGTACAACATCCGTGTTTCCTGCGGGAATGAGGTCGGCTGGTCGGCATTCAGCCCCTGGATAACGGCCAGCACCACGGAGGGAGGTAGGGAATGGGGAGTGAGGACTGAGAAGGGTTTCCCTGCCTCAATCCCTCTGGGTGAGAGGCACCTCAGGAGTCCTGGTTGCTCCCAGGGTGGGAAAGGAAACTTCCCCCTTTTTCATGGGCTTTCAACAAGCTCCAGCTCGTTTTCCATCAACATCTGCACCCCTTCTCCCAGCTTCCCTCAGCTTCCTTCCCATTGATTCCCACATCTCTGCACCCATTCCCTCAGCTTCCCTTAGCTCTTTTCCCATTGATTCCCACATCTCTGCACCCATTCTCCCAGCTACCCTCACCTCCTTTTCTCATTGATTCCCACATCTCTGCCCCATTTCTCCCAGCTTCCCTCAGCTCTTTTCCCATTGATTCCCACATGTCTGCACTCATTCCTCCAGCTTCCCTTGCTCCTTTCCCATTGATTCCCACATCTCTGCACCATTCCCTCAGCTTCCCTCAGCTCCTTTCCCATTGATTCCCACATCTCTCCCAGCTTCCCTGAGTTCCTTTCACATTGATTCCCACATCTCTGCACCCATTCCCTCAACTTCCCTCAGCTCCTTTCCCATTGATTCCCACATCTCTGCACCCATTTCTCCCAGCTTCCCTCAGCTCCTTTCCCATTGATTCCCACATCTCTGCACCCCTTCTCCCAGCTTCCCTCAGCTTCTTTCCCATTGATTCCCACATCTCTGCACCCATTCCCTCAGCTTCCCTCACCTCCTTTCCCATTGATTCCCACATCTCTGCACCATTTCTCCCAGCTTCTCTCAGCTCCTTTTCCATTGATTCCCCCATCTCTGCACCCATTCCCTCAGCTTCCCTCAACTCCTTTCCCATTGATTCCCACATCTCTGCACCATTTCTCCCAGCTTCCCTCAGCTCCTTTCCCATTGATTCCCACATCTCTGCACCATTTCTCCCAGCTTCCCTCAGCTCCTTTCCCATTGATTCCCACATCTCTGCACCCATTCCCTCAGCTTCCCTCAGCTCTTTTCCCATTGATTCCCACATCTCTGCACCATTTCTCCCAGCTTCCCTCAGCTCCTTTCCCATTGATTCCCACATCTCTGCACCCATTCCCTCAGTTTCCCTCAGCTCTTTTCCCATTGATTCCCACATCTCTGCACCCATTCCCTCAGTTTCCCTCAGCTCCTTTCCCATTGATTCCCACATCTCTGCACCCATTCCCTCAGCTTCCCTGAGCTCCTTTCCCATTGATTTACACATCTCTGCACCATTTCTCCCAGCTTCTTTCAGCTCCTTTCCCATTGATTCCCACATCTCTGCACCCCTTCTCCCAGCTTCCCTCAGCTTCTTTCCCATTGATTCCCACATCTCTGCACCCATTCTCCCAGTTCTCCCAGCTTCCCTCAGCTCCTTTCCCATTGATTCCCACAGCTCCAACCACGCCACCACTGAACATCACGGTGGCCTTCAACGAATCCAGCTCCTCGCTGGAGATCCACTGGGTGAAGCCACCCCTGGAGAGGATCCATGGGGAGCTCCAGGGCTACCACATCTGGTACAGGTGGCACAACTCTGAGGGCATGGTGAGTCACCAGGAAATGGGAAAGAATGGTTAAAATCCTGGAAAAATCCCAGCAGGGATGTCCAGATGGGTTTTGGTGCTTCCACAAATTCTTTTAGACCTCATTTCTTTGCTGTCTTGGGCTTTCATGTGGGCTTCAAACCACTCCTGGCCTTGCATTCCCTGGATTTTGAGCTGTTCCTTACTCAGATGGGATTTTTCCCTTCCTTAGCCCACAGCACAGAATCTCAGAGCTCGAGGAACTCTTTGGCCTCTCTGTGAGTGCATGAAATCACCTGACACACCCTGCTTGCCTTTTCTAGGATTTGGGAAGCAGCTGCAGGAATTTGCTAGGGCAAGATTGGCCCAGGCTCTGGGCAAAAGATCCCATCCAGAGCCTGTGGATAACAGCAGGAATGGGTCCAGCTGTGGTTTGGGTTCCTCTGTGCCAGGCTGGCAGAGTGACCCCAGCTGGAAACAGTGACTCATCCCCTTTTTTTGTCAGATGCTGCACTTTCTGTTCTCCTTTTGCTCCCTCGTATAGATCCAGCCTGAATGAAGCCAGGGAAACAAAATCATGGTCTTGTGACTCGGAAAAAAAGTGCTGACAGGAGCTGTCTCTCTCCAGCAAAAGGCCAAACCCAGGCCTTGCCCTTTAAGCCCTGAGAGATTTATTGTTGCTGTTGTTGTTTGTTAATTTTCGTCCATTTTTCCAGCTTATGGAGTGAAATTTTTTCCAGTTCTCAGTTTTTCCATGAGTCTGAGACACGAGACTGGAGTTCTGACTCCTCAAAAGGCTTCTTCTAAGGTTGGACTCAATAATCTCATCGGTCTTTTCCAACCTAAATGATTCTGTGTGAATGATTCCATGAAATAAAGTCCCTGAGTTGTGGCCCTGCACAGGCTAAATCTGGACTGCTCCAAAATAACCACCAGTTTTTCCAGGATAAAGTCAGGAAGAAGCTGGATTTTGGTGTCACAGGGCCACCTGCAGGCCTCTCAACAACCAGAAAATTCCCAAAAGTTGGTTTATTTTCCTCCTTAACCAGCAGTCCTTGTTGGAGCCAAGGCTGCCTGAGTTGGGACGGGAAGAAATTCCTCAACTACCACAAAACTCATAAAATCCCTTTAAATTTGGCAGGTCAGCCCTGCTTTGTGCTCACAGTCTGGGTTTGTCCTCAGATGATTCAGCAGAGCCCTTTAGGACAGGGAAAGATCCCAGTTTCAGGCTGGTGGTAGGGAAATGATCCCATGTGGATACCAGGAGGAGGAAGGCAGGAATGTGGGAGCAGAGGTGGCAACAGGTCCCAGCTCCTCTCACTGCCAGTAGGTGCCCATGCATTCCCAGGGCACGGGTGTTTCACATCTGTTTCCGTGGCTTTTTTTGGGACAGGGAACAGAAACTGGTTCCATTTGAGAAGCTCTGAATCCCTCTCCCCATCTCTCTCCTCACCCACTGATCCCCCTCAGCTCCATCTCCTCCTCCACTGATCCCCCTTAGCTCCATTCCATTTCCTCACCCACTGATCCCTCTCAGCTCCATTCCCTCTCCTCACCCACTGATCCCTCTCAGCTCCTGCTTTCTTTTTTTTTTTTTTTGTGGGATGTTCAGGAAGGAGCCAGGCACTGCTGGGCACAGCAGCCTGACAGATGTTTTGGCTGCAGCTGGGCAGCTGTTTTGCAGTTGGAAATCGGCAGGGAGCAGCAGCAGCACTTTCTCAGCTGGAAATGACCAGGAAAGGATGGAATTTGCAGGGAAAGGCACCTATGTTTTTACTAAGCCATGCTAATTTTTAGTTTTAGTTTTCCTATGTTTTTGCTAAGCCATGGTACCAGTCAAGGAAATACATAAAAATAGACATAAAAATATGCATAAAATATGTGGGACTATAATTAGCTGGACACAGAAGCCACAGAAGGAGTGGGTTTTGAGCCTAGGATCTACTTCCAGAGCACTTGGACAATCCTACCAGGAGCACATGGATCCTGTGGGTGCTCACAGGGCTCCAGTGGCCAAACTGGCCACAACAAAGGCTGAGGGTCACAATCCATGTCAGCAGAGCCTTTCCCTTCCTTGCCAGATCTTTCCTTGCCTCTTTTCTGGCTCTGGCTGCTGCTGTTGTGAAGCAGAGAGGGTCAGGAATGCTCGGATTGAACGGGAAGCGCTGCTCAGCTCCGCTCCCGATCCCATCCGGCCCTTGCACACAGGGCCATTCTTCTCTCTAAATAGCCGGGTGCTGCACTTCCTCCGAGCTGGGAAAGCAAAGCTGCTCCAAAGGTTGCCAAGGGGACAGTTCTCAGTAAATCCCCAGGTTTCCCTGCCTTCCCCAGCCCAGGATTTTCTTCCCTTTCCTCTCTCCAGCAGATCGTGTCCGACGAGGTCCGGCTGAACGGCAGCGTGGCCGTGCTGCCCGTGGTGGCCACCAACGCCACCTGCTCCATCCGTGTGGCCGCTGTCACCAAGGGGGGAGTGGGACCTTTCAGCATTCCCGTGGAGATCTTCATCCCTGCCAGTGGTAAGGAGGTGCAGGGCTGGATGCTGGGGATAGCCCAGGGTGTGCTTTCCATGAGGCTGTTTGGCATCACTCTTTCGGATGCTTTCCCTGTCAGCCAAGGATCCTGATTTGGGAGCAGGACAGCCTCACTCCTCATTCCCTTTTTTTCCTCATTCCCGTGTAGCCCTTTGGGCTCTGCTGAAAACCCCTGGGAATTCCTGCCCCAAGCCCCAGGTGCTGCAGGCTGACTCTTCCACCGGCTCCATTAACAGGATATTTTCTTAGGAATAATAACCTCAGCCCCCTCTTCGACTCCAGCCTCCGGGAATGCCGACTCCTTTGTGGTAGCCCTGGGATTTATCTGCGGGACAATTGCCGTCGGAGTCATCCTCTGCTTGTCCGTGGTCATCCACAAACGATGTGTGGAGACAAAATATGGGTAAGGGGATGGAAATCAGGGTGGCTCCCAAGGGAGGGGGGGCCAGCAGCCTGTGCTGGATTTGGGGATGAGGATTCTGTCTCCAGGACTGATGTTGTTACCACAAATGACATTTTTAAAGTGGATTTTTCCTTCCCCTCCCTTCCTTAGCTCAGCAGTTCACCTTTTGCTCACTATTCCTATTTTTAAAGGGAAGTGAACTTGTGCAACTTGGTGGGGGAGGTGTTTTGTCACGGAAATGAGAGAGCAAAGGGTGTCTCTGGTCACCAGAGGGAGACCTGGACCCAAGGGAGTGGCTGGAGCTGTATCAGGAGAGGTTAGGCTGGATTTGAGGAAAAGATCCTTCTCCCAGAGGGAACTGAACAGGCTCCCCAGGGAATGGTCACAGCTTCAAGGCTGCCAGAGCTCCAGGAGCATTTGGACAACGCTCCCAGGGATGCACTGGGTGGGATTGTTGGGGTGTCTGTGCAGGGCCAGGAGCTAGACTGGATGATCCTTGTGGGTTCCTTTCAACTCCACGATTCCATGATTCCATCATATCCCATGTCCTGGAGAAACCTTCCTGCCTCATCCCACGCCCGGGTTCAATGGCCCAGCATTGTTTAAAAACACAGACAAAGGGCTGTTTTCTCCTGCAATAACCCAGCACTCCTCACTCATCCTCGTGACTTCCCAAGTGCTGTTTTACTGCCCCGTGCTCCCAGTTTGGGAACTGGTACCGAGTAAGGATCCCTTTCCTAACTGGTTATTGTCACTCTTTCCCTGCTTTCCCAGTTCTGGAGCATCCTGCCCTGGTTTTGTTTCCCAAAGCTGGACTCTGCAGGGCTCCAGCAGCATTCCTGCTCCTGGAGTAGGAAATGAGTATCCTATTTCCTCCCCAAAAGCTCCGTGACTCACTCCTTGATGGTTCAGTGGTGTTTGTGGAGCTGTTGTTTTGCTCAGATGTTGCAGGCGATGGTACTGATCCAGGAAAAAGGAAATGGGACATGCATTTCCCCTTTTCCTATGCATCCCCTGGGCTCCTTCCCCTGCCATGCTGATTCCTTCATCCAGCTGAAGCAGCCACAGCAGATGTGTTTGTGTTCCCTTAGGAATGCTTTCAGCAGGAACGACTCGGAGCTGGTAGTGAACTACACAGCCAAGAAGTCCTACTGCAGGAGAGCCGTGGAACTGACCCGTAAGGATACATTTTTATCCCTCTGGAAGGGGGAAATGGCAGCAGGTGGGAGGTGCCTGAGCTCCTGTCCCTGCCTCTTGCAGTGGGAAGCCTGGGTGTCAGCAGGGAGCTGCAGCAGAAGCTGCAGGATGTTGTCGTGGACAGAAACGCCCTGAGCCTGGGAAAGGTGCTGGGAGAGGGTGAGTAAAACTCATCTCATTCCAACCTCCTGCCACAGGCAGGGAACCTTCCATGAGCCCAGCTTGTCCTCCTGCTGTCACTGATGAGGAATGAGCCTTTTGGCTCCATCTTGGAGCATTCCAGATCTTAGGGATCTGGTGATGTCCTGAAAGGTGGTGCTTTGGGTAAAGGGATTCCTTCTTTCCTGTGGTGCAGGGGAGTTTGGATCTGTGATGGAGGGACGGCTCAGCCAGCCCGAAGGGCCCCCACAGAAGGTGGCTGTGAAGACCATGAAGTGTAAGTTGTCTCTCTGCCCCACTGGATACCAACATTCCCAGTGCCTCTCTCAGGAATGGCATCCTGGCATCATTTTTGGGGTTCTAAAGCTCTTTTCTTTCTCTCTGCTTCCCAGTGGATAACTTTTCCCAAAGGGAGATTGAAGAGTTCCTCAGTGAGGCAGCGTGCATGAAGGACTTTGACCATCCCAATGTCATCAAGCTCCTCGGTATGGGCTGTCCCTTCCCACCCTCCAGCTGGGATTTGTGTGGATCCCTTTTCCCAGGGCACTGTGTGAGTTGTCCATGTTTCCCAGGGGTGTGCATCGAGCTGAGCTCCCTGCAGGTGCCCAAGCCCATGGTGATCCTGCCGTTCATGAAGTACGGAGACCTGCACAGCTTCCTGCTCCGCTCCCGGCTGGAAATGGCCCCCCAGGTAGGGAGAACCAGGAGCAGAGGAGTGGGATGGGATTGAGGTGGGAAGGGAATCCCCCTCTGCAGCTCCTGCAGGCTCATGGGCCAATGAATTGCAGGGTCTGAGGGATGAGAGCTTGTCTGCTGCCATGGGCTCATCCATTGGGATGGCAGCCTGGGATAGGGAAGCCTTTTGGATCAACACTGTGTAACCTCCACCTTCCCTCCCCAGTTTGTACCCCTGCAGACCCTGGTGAAGTTCATGGTGGACATTGCCCTGGGCATGGAATACCTGAGCAGTCGGAACTTCCTCCACAGGGACTTGGCAGCTCGAAACTGCATGTGAGTGTTTTCCTCTGCTCCATCCCGCGGGATGAGCCCTGTGGATTTACAGCACAACTCTGCTCCTTACAATGAAAAGTCCCCTTGGTTCTGAGACCCAGAGCTCAGCCTGGGGTCTGTGTGCTCAGCCCTGGGGCTGTCCTGACCCCTGTTTTCCCCCAGGCTGCGGGATGACATGACTGTGTGCGTGGCAGACTTCGGGCTCTCCAAGAAGATCTACAGCGGGGATTACTACCGGCAGGGCCGCATCGCCAAGATGCCCGTCAAGTGGATCGCCCTCGAGTCCCTGGCTGACCGTGTCTACACCACCAAGAGCGACGTGGTAGGTCCCCGTGCCTGGAGGGACAGTCCCCTGGGCTGAGCCACGCCGTGCTCCTGTTGGTGTCGTTCCCTGGAAGTGCAGGAGGCTGTCAGAGCTCTTCTGCTGTCAGCATAGTGGATTCCTTGAGTGGGCCCCTCGCCTCCATCCTGGTCATTCCCAGTTTTGGGAGCACCAGAGCTCTGCCCGTTGTCCCTTGGATGCCAGGCAGTGACCTTTCCCCATGAAAAGGTTCATTCCATTCATTCCTCCTGGAAGTGTCCCTTCAGCCCTGGCCTTTTCCCTTTGTGCCGGCAGTGGGCATTCGGCGTCACCATGTGGGAGATTGCCACGCGCGGGATGACGCCGTACCCAGGGGTGCAGAACCACGAAATCTACGAGTACCTCTTCCATGGGCAGCGCCTGAAGAAGCCCGAGGATTGCCTGGATGAGCTGTGAGTCCTGGGATCCCAGCTGGGAAAATGGATTTTCCTAGGAACAAACCCCTTAATGTTTGCACAACATGCCTAAGGAAAGCCAGATCCTGGAGCAGAGCATGTGCCAGCATCTGCTGAACTCCAGGCAAAAATCCCAACAAATATCCTCAGGGGAAGTAATGGGTTTGTAGGGCTGGCAAGGTCACCAGGAACAGTCAGTGATGGGACTTTTTAATATTTTATTTCTTTATTTTTGGTTCTGTTTTGGCCAAAAAGGTTCTGGCTGGTGATGCTCCTGTTTGTTCCACAAAACTCCCTCTAGGTCCCTTCCTTGCCTCAAATCTATAAATCTGTGTCCCCCTGGAAAGAGAAGATGCAGAATACACAAACCTTTGGATTTCTGAGCAGCTCAGCAAAGGCCTTTCTCCCAAGCTTCCTTCCTGAGTTTTTCTCCAGTGCTGTTAGAGCTGAAAATGTTTAACCCCCCCGTGGCTGAGAGCTTTGAATCTCAACTGGATAAACTGAGTGGTGCATTTCCTAAAAGGCTCCTCTCCACTGCCTGTTCTTGAAGGAAGCAGTGCAGGAACCTCTAAGAATCCAGCCTGCTGGAGGGCAGAGAGGCTGGCAGGGACATGCTGGGAGCTTCCAGGGCTCCCTGACATCCAGCCCGGGAGCAGGCACCTGCCAAGGGAAGGACTGGGCATCCCACACACAGAGCTGGGATGTTCCCAGGGAACAGATCCCAGGGCTGCCCTGGAAGAGACTTCTCACATTTCTAACAACAACTTGGGCTGATAAATCCATGCCCTTGGGAAACAGCCTGAGCAGAGGGAGTTGGTTTCACTTTGATTTAATGGGAATTTCAAGGCTTGCCTAGCTTGGAGGGAAACTGGGAATTAACCCCCATACCTCCCCTAATCCAGAGGAGTGCAGGCTGCCCAGAGAAGCTGTGGCTGCTCCACCTCTGGAAGTGTTCAAGGACAGCTTGGAGCTACCTGGGACGGTGGAAGGTGCCCCTGCCCATGCCTGCAGGGTGGGACTGGATGAGCTTTAAGGTCCCTTCTAAACCAAACCATTCTGGGATGCTGGGATCCTCTGTTAACCGCACTCCTCTCCCGATTTCCAGGTATGAAATAATGTCTGAGTGCTGGAGAGCCGACCCTGCCACTCGCCCCACCTTCTCCCAGCTCAAAGTCCAGCTGGAGAAGCTGCTGGAAAACCTGCCCAGCTCCAAGGCCTGCGGGGACATCATCTACATCAACACCGGCCTTCCCGAGCAGAGCCCGGACTCCACGCAGGATTCCGGCTTCCCGCAAGCGGACTCAGATTTGGACGCCGGGGAGGCGTCGGAGCCCGGCTCCCCCGGAGCTGAGGCGGCGCTGGTGGCTGTGGATGTGCATCCCAGCGAGCTGTGGGACACCAGGTACATTGTGGAGGAGCAGCTGGCTGGCCCCGTGGAGGAGCCCTACGTGCCACTGCTGCCCTGCCAGGCCTTGGAGCCGGGGAGCCGATGGAGCCAGGCCAGCACTTTGCCGGCATCGGAGCGGCCGCGCGCCGGGAGCTGCGGGGAGGACTCGGAAGTGCCGATGGGAATGGTGTGAGCGGCACCACGGCAAGGACACAGAGGGAATATTTTAATAAACAGTCGTCTCTTTTATTTATTATCTCCTGCACGGTTTGCCTGGTGGAGGCTGGCTCTCCCCAGGAGCTTTTTCCTGGGCTGAAGTCCCAGGGGTTTGGAATTAACAGTGGAATTATTTTGCTGTAATTATTCATCTTCTCCAGGAGGAGCAGAGCAGGGTGGGGTGGATGGTGCTGAGGGGGCAGCTGGCCTTGCAGGGCCTGGTGTTTTCCCCCTTTTCCATCCTGTGTTAAGGTTTTTGGGATGAGCATCCCCCTAGATGATGAGTGCTCCAGCTCTACAGCCTGCTGGGGGATTTCATACTGCAAGAGATCCCCATGGAAAACAGCAACGGGAGCCCCAATGGGAAGAGCGGGTGCTTCCACATTCCCTTCTTCCTGATGGGTTTCCATCCATCCCATCACTCCTGCTGCAATACCAGGGAAACGGGAGCCTGAGGGGGTCCCGGGAGGGCTGGAGCCCCCTGGACAGGGCCTGGCCTTTCCCTGCTGCCCCTTCTCCTTTTGGGGGGAGTTCTGCTGCTTCCATTGCTGGGGCTGCTCGGCAGCAACCAGAACCGGACCCAGCACCTTTTGCCTCTCCTTGTGGGAGACCGGGCTGGAAATGGGGAGACCGAGCTGGGGAGGGGGTGCAGAAGTTGGAGAAGGGGGTACCGAACTGGGGGCGGGGGGTTGCAGGAGCTGGGGAAGGCATTTTGGGACTGGGGAAAGGGATGCAGTGACTGAGATGGGGTGCAGGAGCTGGAAAACGGGGTGCCGAACTGAGGAGGGGGTGCAGGGCTGGGAAAGGCTTTCCCTGCCCGGCGCGGGTGGTCCCGGCCCTGCCGGAGCGAGGGGGCTGAGAGGGGCTCCCGCTCGTCGCGGCAGCACCAGAACCAGCTTTGCTGGGGGAAAAGCCACCTTCCGGCACCCCAGCCGCGGGGGATGGATGCCCACAGCGCCCCGCCGGTGTCCCGGGGGTTGGATGCCCGGCCGGTGTCCCGGGGGATGGATGCCCACGGAGCCCGGCCGGTGTCCCGGGGGATGCGCGGGGCCGGCCCGGCGCCGGGGCGGGGAAGCGCCGCGTCCCCTGCACGGGGCAGCGCGGGGGCGGCGCGGGCGGGGCGGGGAGAGCGCGGGGCAGCCGGTCCCGGAGAGCGGCGGGGCCGCACCGCACCATGGCGGGGCCGCGGGGGGCGCGGGGCCGCCTCCCGCCGCTGCTGCTGCTGCTGCTGCCGCTGCTGCTGCCGCTCCCGGCCGCGCCGGCCGCCCAGGTGAGGGGGGACCGGGACCCCGGGAGGGGCTTTGGGGGGCTCCTCTCCGCTTCCCGCTCGCTCCCCGCTGCCGTGCGCCCCGAGAGCCCTGCAGCGCTGCCCGCGCTCCTGCCCCGACAAACAGGTGGGCAAAGCCCCAACCCGCGCTTAAACTGCACATGAGCCGCGCTTAAAGCGCGCGCGGCTGCTTTTGGGCTCTTTTCGCCCTTCTTACCCCACACCTGAAGCTGCCCCCGAGCACACCGGGAGCAAAGAATCCCCGTTTGGGGCTTTTGCGGGGGGGATTTTCCAGCTTTGCGATGGCTCAGCATCCCGCCGGAGCTCGCGCTGGCTCTCGGAGTTAAACCCAGCCCTAACAAAGAGCTGTTTATTAAAGCCAGCGACGCGCCAGCATCTATTTGCTTTTGCCTCCCTTCCTCTGGGCTCGGGGTATGCCAGAGCTGCCAGCACAGCCCGGCTTATCCCCCCCGGCAGCCCGGGACCCCCGAACCCGCTCCCGGGGAAGCAGAGGACACCGAGCGCATTGCTTGGGCTGCTGTGTTTGTCCTCTCTCAACCCTCAGCAGCTCTTTGGCAACGGGAATCATTCCACAGTGCGGTTGTAGAAAGGGGGGAAGAAATCCCTTCGACCAGGTGGGACAGAGCCCACCACCTCCGCTGGCTTTCCCGGAATTCCATAGCCCCCAGGCCAGTCCCTGTGCGCTCTGTCCTCACTGCGCTCCCCAGATTTCTGAGCTCTGGGAACGGCTTTGCTCTTTTTCCTCGGTTTCAAGTCAATTCCGCAGGAATCCCATAATAACGGTGCCCGTCTCCGGCATGAGTCAGTCCCGTGGGAGCGATCGGTTTGCAGGCAGGAGTCCCACCAGCGTTCCTGGCCCCGGCAGAGCTCACAAGACAGATGTTTTCCTCTTCTTTTGTCATGTGGAAGTGGGACAGGGCTGGAGCTCCTGCAGGATGAAACATGAGTTATAGCATCTCTCCCACAAAGCGATCCCAGCCCTGCCTGGAGCGCAGGCCTAGGTGGAAAAAACTCCTGGATCTGGGTAAATGCAGGGGAAAATACAAAGTCAGGGCGCTCAGGGAACATCGGATGCTGCGGAGCTCCCTCGCCAGCCTCCTCCCACGGGCAGCAGGTTTGCTCCTGGGAGGAGTGGCAGCACAGGGAGGTCCCCATCCCTGTCCTATCCCTGTGTCCCGCAGAGCTGCCTCAGCAGGCAGCAGCTCCTGGCTGCCATCCGGCAGATGCAGCAGCTGCTGAAGGGGCAGGAGACGCGGTTCTCCGAGGGGCTGCGCGCTGTCAGGAGCCGCCTGAGCACCATCCACGCCTCCCTGGCCAAGGCCGCCCCGGAGCCGCCCGCCGGTGAGTCCCTGGGACAGCATTCCAGGGAAATCGCAGGTAAAGGGTGGCTTGGAAGGATAGGGCCCCCATCAAACTCATCCCCTTTCCGTGGTCTCGCAGCTGCCTGTCCTGCCCTCCAAGCCCCTGCGGATGGGAGGAAGTTCGGCACCAAATATTTGGTGGACCACGAGGTTCACTTTGCCTGCAATCCAGGATTCCAGCTCCTGGGCTCCAGCACACGGATATGCCAGGCCAATGGCAGCTGGACAGGGCAGGAGGCCCGCTGTGCAGGTACTGCTCATTGCCCATCCTGAAATGTCCTTTGGAAAAGTGGATTGATATAAACATGGAGGGATATCGAGGTTCTCAAAGTGGGGAGGGATGGCAGCTGCCCCCCAAAGTTCCAGGGATGCTGCAGCTCCCATGGTTTTGGGATTCCTCTGTCTTAAGGAAAACTGGGAATTACAGCTGGAGCAGCTCAGCAGAAGAGATGAGGGGAAACGGTATCATAGCTATGATGTGCTGTAGGGTACCAAAGCATCCTGGTGTGTGCAGCATTCCTGAGCCTTGCTTCCCAAAAGGAGATAACACGGAACGTGCCTGCTTTTCCCGCAGAGATCAGGGAGTGCTCGAGCAGCCCCTGCCAGAATGGTGGGACGTGCCTGGAGGGTCTCAACCACTTCAAATGCCTCTGTCCCCCGCAGTGGACCGGAACCACCTGCCAGTACCAGGCTCAGACTGGTGGGTGACCCTTGCTGGGGGATAAATGTGAGCATTTCATCCCCCACCTCATCCCAACTCCTCATCCCGCTGTTTTCCCCGCAGCTCCTCCCACCTGGAGCGTGACGGATGACCCGGCCTTCAGCCGGCAGCCCCGCTGTGCCCAGATCGCCCAGACCCAGCAGTGCAGCTGCGATCCCGGCTTCCACATGAGCGGCACGGCTTCCAACGGGATCTGCCAGGGTGAGCCGGGACACGGGAGGGCTGCGGGGCTGCAGGGTCACGGAGTCACATTGGGAGGGACCACAGTGGCTCAGCCCCACCATCCCAGAGCACACAGCACGGGATTGTGCCCAGCTGGTTCTGGAATACCTCCAGTGATCGGCGGCTGCTCCAAGCTCCTCCAGGAGGCTCCAAGCCCTCCATCCATGGATGGCTGAGCTCAAACCGGGCCCAGTGTCGCCCTCTGCGGGACACGGCTGGTCTCAGCCCTCGAAATTCCCATTCCCTGGAATCTGCCATCCGCCCCTTCCCAACCCACCTCATGCCCACTCCTCCGGCCCTCGCTCGCTCCCTGGGTTTTCCCAGGAGGCTGGAGCGACATCCCGGTGAATCCCTGTCCCCGCAGACCTCAACGAGTGCGAGGTGTACCGGCAGCAAGGGGGACCCCGGCTCTGTGCCCACGCCTGTGTCAACATTCCCGGCTCCTTCCGCTGCTCCTGCCCGGCTGGATACGTCCTGCTGGGCGATGGCAAGAGCTGCGAAGGTGAGGAGGCTGGAATCCACTCGGTGCCAAGTGCTCTGCCATTTTCCCCCACTTTTTTCTCCATATCCTGGTGTAGAGGGGAGGGGGATGATGGAGGGATGCTTTGCAGGATGGCAGCGGATGGAGGATGTTTGGATTGGCAGGAGCTCCAGCTGGATGCGGAGCTGGGTGGGGAAATGAATCCCAGGGTTGTGCTGGGGAAGGGAGAACTCCACCAGAGTGCTTCAAAAGAATCCCTAAAAATGAAAATAAAATGCTTTTCTGGAAGCATGGCTGCTCCTCTCCCTCTGCTCCTCTCCCTTTCCTTCTCCCCTCTCCTTTACCTCTCTGGATGATGGAGGGACACTTTGGGTCCGCACCTCCTTGAAGATGACCCCACTGTGGCTGTGGGGGATGTTCCTGGCGCAGGGAATTCCTGGGAAGAGCCAAAAATAATGTTAAACCCTCCAGAATTCCACGATCAGTTCAGAGAGTGGCAGCATCTCCCCCAATCCAAGGGAATTGGGGTGCAGGTGGAAGGCAGCGGGTAGGAATGGTGGGATGCCAAAACTGCTGAAAGCCTCCTGAAAAACAGGGAATTTTTTGTTGATTGCTAAAGTGTTGATTGCTGCAGTTCAGGGTGAGAAAATACCTATTTCCCTGTTTCTCCCTGATTTTCCTGAGTTTCATGGCATCTCATGAATACTCCCAGCAAATCCTCTGCATTCCAACTCCTGCCAGGCATCCCACGGGTGTTCAGTAAATAAAAAGGGACCGGTGTTTCCAAACAATCAAGCAGAAAGTTTGGAAAAGCAGCTGCCTTCCTGCTGGCAGAGGGCTGCTCTTAACCCATGCTGGCCTGGGGCAGAGCTTGGGGAGAGGGGATGGAATTCTGGGATGCTCCCATATTTTTTGGGTTGTGTTTAACCTGTGGTTTTGCCTATTTTCTGGTGGAAAGGTGAGCTCAGTTGGAGGCTTCCATGCCCTGACGCTGTTTCCCACCCCTGTTTTCCAGATATTGATGAGTGCTCCCTATCCCAGGATAACTGCACAAGTGGGAGCACCTGCATCAACACTGGGGGGGGATTCCAGTGCGTCACCCCACAGTGTCCCCCGGCCACCGGCAACATCTCCTACGTCAAAACCTCCCCCTTGTAAGTGCTGGGCACAAAATCCAAAACCTCCCCCTTGTGAGGAGCACAAACTCCAAAACCTCCCCCTTGTAAGTGCGGGGCACAAAGTCCAAAACCTCCCCCGTATGAGGGGCACAAAATCCAAAACCTCCCCTTTGTAAGTGCAGGGCACAAAATCCAAAACCATCCCTTTGTAAGTGCAGGGCACAAAATATAAACCCCCCCCCCCTTGTAAGTGTGGGGCACAAAATCCAAAACCTCCCCTCTTGTAAGTAAGGGGCACAAAATCCAAAACCTCCCCTTTGTAAGCGCAGGGCACAAAATCCAAAACCTGCTCTTTATAAGTGCGAGGCACAAAATATAAAACCTCCCTCTTGTAAGTGCAGGGCACAAAATCCAAAACCTCCCCCTTGTGAGGAGCACAAAATCCAAAACCTCCCCTTTGTTAGTGAGGGGCACAAAATCCAAAACCTCCCCCTTGTAAGTGTGGAGCACAAAATCCACGGCATGGCATCCTATGGATCCACGGCACGGCATCCCTATGGATCCAACGAGGCAGGGGGCACGGATGCCATATCCCCCAAAAACCTCTCCTTGCTTTTCTTTTCCGCAGCCAGTGCGAGCGCAACCCGTGCCCCATGGAGAGCCGCTCGTGCCACCAGGCGCCCAAAACCATCTCCTTCCACTACCTGCCCCTTCCCTCCAGGCTGCAGACGCCGGCGCCGCTGTTCCGCATGGCCACGGCGGCGGCTCCGGGCCGGCCGGGCCCCGACAGCCTCCGCTTCGGCATCGCGGGCGGCAACGAGCGCGGGCACTTCGTGGTGCAGCGCTCGGACCGGCACACCGGGGAGCTGCTGCTGCTGCAGAGCCTGCGCGGGCCCCGCACCGTCCACGTGGACGTGGACATGGCCGAGTACCTGGACAGGGCGTTCCAGGCCAAGCACCTGTCCAAAATCACTCTCTTTGTCTCGGCTTATGAGTTCTAGGGGTGGATCCTGCTCCCTGCTCAGCATCCCATGGATCACGGGGAAAGTCCGGGCTGGAGCTGCTCTGCAGATATCCGGCCTCCCCTGCTCTGTCCCAAAGTTCTTCTTCCCGTGTGGATTTACGCCACCAAATGAGGTGGACAAGCTCATCCCCATCCTCAACCCAGCTCCAGAGAGATGATGTCCTGCAACAGCAGATGGAAACCACAGCCCTGATTTCCTTTGAATTCCTGATTTTTCTTTTAGGAAGCAGTGAAGCCAAGTGTGTGGGAAGAGGGAGGCTCATGGCCTTTCCTGCTCCCCTCCCTTGTTGCACCCAGTTCTGCTCCCTAAAAACACAATTCCATTTCCCTTTGGATGCTGAGAATGCCCCTGGCAGCCTGTAGGGATTGAGGTCTGGTGCCTCAATCCCCTAGGATTGATCAGGGCTGGAACACTCCATGAACATCCACCTGGGTGCCCTCCTTGGCAAGTGGGGCAAAGGAGGAATTCCAGGGCTATCCCTGCTACTTAAACCTCTGAAATGGGGATCCCCCATGGATCCCACTCACAGCAGAGCTTCAGCTGCATGTGGAGGTGGGAATATTCCCTGCTCCATCAGTCAGAGCCTCCATCCTGGCATAGGAATGCTGGGAAGAGCTGGGATTCAGCTTTTCCCAGGGGGATTCACCCTCCTGCTTATGCATGTTCTGCATGTTCCCTCATCCCACTGGATTTAGTACAATTAAAGGATGATGTAAAGGATGTCACTGGAGTGAAGCATCTGATGGGTGTGTGGATGGGGGGAATGCTCACCTGAGCAGTCCAAGGAGAATTGGGGTCTGGGAGGGCAAGAACCCATTATCCATGGTTTTATTTTCCTGCTTTGTTTTGTTGGGGAGGGCCTGGCTGATAGTGGGGGGCTCATTCCCGCTGGAGCATCCTCATCTCTGAGCATTTTCAGTCTGGAGCATCCTTCCCCCCAAGGAATCCTCACCCTGGGAATCCTCATCCCTGAGCATCCTTCCCCTGGGAACTCTCACTCCCTTACATCCTGCTGAGCTGCACCCACTAAAATCATTCCCACTCCTTGTCCTGGGGAAAGAGACTTCCCAAGATAGATCTGTCTCCTCTGGGGGATCGAGCTCCTGGATTTTTGGGGGGTATAGGAGCCTGGGAAGGGGCTGGATCTCTCCAGCAGAACAAGAAGGGACATTCAGGGCTGTTGTCGGCGGATGGAGGATGTTTGGATTGGCAGGAGCTGCGGCTGGACGTGGAGCTGGGCAGGGAAATGCATCCCAGGGTTGTGCTGGGGGAGGGAAGGGAAAACTCCAGAGTGCTTCAAAAATATCCCCAAAACTTAGGAGAAAATGCTTTTCTAGAAGCATGGCTGCTCCTCTCCCTGCCGCTTCCCAGCCTGGCTGGACATGCTCCTCCAACAGGCCATGACCCTATTTTGGGATGATAACAAAATCTGGGAGCTGAACACCAGGAATTTGGGAGAGGACAAGCTCCTGACAGGGCAGAATAGTTTCCATCTGCTGCTTTCTCCGGATAACACAGCTGGAGACGGGCGCCTGGACCACGCTCCGGAGGCTTTTCCTTGCGGCACCATCCCAAACTGACAACATTTTCCTAATTCCCGAGGCCAGGGTGAGCTGGTTTCTCCCTTCCAGCCCTGGAAAAGTTTAAGTTCGGCTCTTTGCCTTTCTCAACCTCTGGCTGCCATTCCAGTTGACTAAAGGAGATTTTTTTTTCCCTTCCCAGAGCAGCCGCTCCGGCATCTTTCAGACTTCCTGAGGTTGGAATTTGCAGAGAGAGGCTCTTCCGCTCTTGAAATACAACTTTCATTTGGGATAATAATATTTGGGAGCTGAAAAAAACAGCAGGAATGCTTCTGCTTCCCTTTGGTGGGCACAGCTGGCCCCAGATGTGCTGTCCCAAAACCACCATTTCTCACCCCAGAATATTTAACCAAAAATTTAGGATTTTTCCTTCGAGTCCAGATTTTCCTGCTTTTTTTTTTTTCCTGCCTATGGCCTGGGGAGATGATGCGGATTCCTGTGGGCATCAGCTCCAGGGCTCCATCTGTGCTGATGGGGCTAATGAGTCCCAAGCAACACTAATGACGCTCCCCAGCCGCCATCACCTCGTTCCCTGTAGGAATGCTGTTTTCCAGCCTTTTCCTTGAATTTACCTAATTTCCCTGATGATCAGGACCGTGGGTCCTGCTTGCCTTGCTCAGGGGTGCGAGGCCCAAGGGAAATGATCTTCCCTGAAGGATCTGAGCCTCCTCCCGCTCGGAATCCCATGGGAATCCATGCCAGTGTTCCACCTTGTTTTTATAAAGTTTATTCTGTTGCTAGCACTGAAAAAAGCCGGGTCCCGTGTCCTGAAAAGCCGCTAAAGGCAGGGAGACAGCTGGACAGGATACAAATGTAACTTTTCCCGGGAAGGTTTGATTAACCTTCACTGAAGTGAGTCTGACAAACACGTCTTCCCTTCGCCCACCACATTTTTATTAAGTGACTGTCTTGGAACCGCTTTATCCCGGTTTTTGTCACGCCCTGACCCCGACAGCGACTCCAGGCACCGCTTCTGTGCCGCCCTGGGGACACGTACACTCCGTTTCATTACGAGCGTCACTAATTAATGACGCACGGGCCGGTTCCCCACACACGCACCGGCCGCCAGGGGGCGCTGCCCACACTGCGTGAGGAAGGGGGGAAGGGGGCGGCGGCCATGACGCAGTGGCGGGAGGGGAGGCCCTTTCCCGCTCCCGGTGCCCGTCCCGGTTCTCGCCAGGCGGAAGCCACCGCCCTTTTCCCCCTTTCCCTCCCTTTTCCCCCCTTTTTCCCCACCATTCCCGGGGGGACGCCGCCACCACGTGACGGGCGCGGGGCACGTGACAGCACGCGCGGCGAGGCCCCGCCCCCTTCGCGCGCGCACGGCGGCGGCGGCGGCCGAGGGGAAGCGGAGGAGGGCGGGGCCCGCGCGTGACGTCGCTGCGAAGTTGACGGGCGTGGCGGAAAACCAATGGGCGCGCGAGACGCGGCGGCCGCGACCAATGGCGGCGCGCGGGGGAGGCGGGCCCAGGGCCGCGGCGGAGGAGGAGGAGGAGCGCGGCGGGCGGCGGCGGCGGCGTGAGGGGACGCGACGACATCGCGGCCCCGGCGGGCGCGGAAGACGCTGTGGCGGCGGCGGCGGCGCGTGCGGGCCGCGGGCGGGCCGCGGGCGCTGAGCGAGCGTGTGCGGGCAAAGCGCCGGGGGCCGCTGCCGCCGCTGCTGCTGCCGCCGTTCTCCTTCTCCTCCTTCTCTTCCCTCAGCCGCCGCCGCCATTTTGTGCGAGTGCCTCGCGCGGGCGCCATGTTTGTAAGGAAGAATTAGGGCCGCCATCTCCGGCCAGCAGCACCTCCCTCCCCCCGTGTGTGTGTCCTCCCGCTCTCCTGTGCCCCGGGGCTGCCGCTCGAGCCGCCGCCGCCGCCACCGCCTCCCCGCAGCGCCCGCGCGGGGCGGCCGGGCCCGGGCGCTGAGTGCCCGTTAGTGTCTCACTAAGTAACCGTGAGTGCAAACCTTCATCATCTCTCCTCACTGAGGGGCCCGGCCCTCCTCCTCCTCCTCACCGAGCCGCCCCCAGCGCGGCCGTGCGCGCCGCCGCCGCCGCCTCCTCCCGCCGCTCCGCACCGCGGGCAGCGGCGGGGCCCTGCCTTCCTCCACCTCCCTCCTCCTCCTCCTCCTCACCACACCACAGCCAGGCACAATGGCCTTTGAAAGCCTGTTCTCCAAACCCCCAAACCCAGTTCTTGACCCAAACATGCCCGACTCTGACAGGCAACATGCAGGGGACGAAAGGTCGAGTAACATTCTTCTCTCTCTCCGCTTCTCATAATGGTGGTACTTAGTGGGGTGATGCTGGTAATGATGATGATGATGCTGATGATGATGATGATGCTCTGTTAATGTGCCTGAGGGGGTTAACGATGTTTTTGGGGGGCAGGTCACCTTCAGGCTGGAGCGGGGTGGTGGTGGTGGGGAATGCAAATTGGGGAGGGGGGGTGTCACTGCATTAAAAGTGCATTTTTTTAGCAAGGTTTTAATTTTTCCTTTTGGAATGCATGCGTTTTTACATCTTCATTGATTTATTCTGGCTGGGAAGGGGGGCTGTTTGCCATTCTTTCCATAAATTGCACTTTCCAGGGGGTGTCTGTTGAATGTCACCATTGTTCTCTGTCTCAGGCAGGAAAGGGTGCTCCGAGTTGGGCGGGTTTTTTATTTTTGGCTGTTTTTGTTGATACCACAATCTCTCACTAGAGCCATATTTAACGTCATTTTCTTGCCAGATTCCACCTTACACATTTAACTGGATCTTTTTTATGCAGATTAAGGGCTGACTGACGTTATCTTTGCCACCTCTCAATCCCCATGCGCAGAAACCCAGAGTCCTGTTCCTGGTGAAAGGACCTCTGTTGCTCCCTCCCTCCTTCCCTCCCTCCTTTTCTCTCCTGCAGCTGCTGGAAATTTCAAATCCTTTCTCCAGGCAGCCCTGGCCTCCCTAACTAGTTCCAAAAATACCGTGCCAGGGTGGCAGTTACCAGTGCCTGAGCCTACATCTACCCTGACCATTCCTGACAAAGCTGCAGGAGTTAAAAACGCCGAGGTTTTGGCATTCCCAGAGCTTGGCCTCCCCCCACACAGCTCCACAACCATTTGTGGTACTTCAGAGGACCAGGAAACACTGGGAAAAAAAAACCAAACAGACAAAAAAAAAAAAAAAAGGCTTGTGGGTAAATGCAAAACTGTTTCTTTGTTGGAGAAAAGAGTCCCGAGTTCTGTGTTATAAATTGGGACATAGTCCCAAAATGCTCCTCGGGTTTAGTGCAAGGGTCAGGGCAGAGCCCAGAGCTGCTGGTTCTTGTTTCCCCTTTCTGCTTGTCCTTGGGAAATGCTCCTGGGATTGAGTGCAAGGGTCAGGGCAGAGCCCAGAGCTGCTGGTGCTTGTGTTCCACTTCCTGCTTGTCCTCGGGAAGCGATCCCTGAAATGGGCCCGGGCTTTAGTGCAAGTCCAAGGCAGAGCCCAGAGCTCCCGGTTCTTGTTTTCCCCTTCCTGCTTGTCCTTGGGCAAGGGTGGAAGTTGTGTCGTGCTCTGCTTTCCGAGCTGAGTGCACACCAGGAATCCACTGGGATCTCTGGAGCTGGGGCAGAGCTGTGCTGTGGAGTTCCTGCAATCAGGCTGTGACTTTTCACTGTTTCAGGGATTGAAAATATCTGGAGTTCTCAAATCCTTGAGGACAAGCCTGAGTGACTCCGGGTAGTGCTGGGAGCAGAGTTTTTCCAGCTTGGAGTTCTCATCCTCTCACCAGCTGTTCCCACCAGTACAACCAGTTGTGACACTGGTAATTGTGAAATAGAGCCAATAAGTGCCACCTAACAACCTAATTAATTTTAATTTACAAGTGTTGCTTTATAATGTTTTAATTTATGAGGTGAAGAGCAACAATACACACGACCTGGGAGATCATAACTTGTACTTTTTCTAAAACTTTAGCTCTGTAAAATGAGTTCATTCACTTCAAAAAAGGCCCAACTCCAAAGTTTTTGTGTTACATCAGGTGTGCAAATGTAGGACCAGTAAAACCAGTTCACTGCAGGGAACACCCATACTGGCAACCTCATGATTCCCAATCAATTTGTGCAGCAGAAATTCTGTTAATAGTTTGATTTCAGCTGCTCTGTTGAATGAGAAAGAAATTACTTAGTAAAAAATAATTTAAAAACCCCTGTCTGTCCACACTTTGAATATTCCAATTTGGAAGGTTTTAATGCAGTTTTCTCAAGACGGGAATGTCCTTTAATTAGTTTAATTCCTGTTGTTGACAATATTTTGGTAATGAAGGGTCTGAGCCTTCCAGCACAGGGGTCCTGGAGGGATTTTTCCTGCAAGGATTTTGTGAGGATTTCCTGGTTCTGTGTGGGTAAATCCATGGCAGGGTAAGGAATAAGTTGCAGGCAAGTTTATTTACACACAAATCAATGCCAGGTTTCCCAGAAAATAGCTTGAAATTAATTTACTTTCACTTTTTACTGCTCCCACCCACCCTGCTTTTATTTGATTTTCCCAGTGAAAATTCTCTGTTATTTGGAGTTATTTTCCTTATTAATTCCTAATTTCTTAAGCAGCACCTTAGTATCAACATCTGGGGAATTTTAGCCATCCGGGAATTTTAACCTAAAGTAAATTTTTTAAATGAAATTATGGGGAATGAAAATCTTAATAATGTTTGAGGGTAAAGATTCCCAGAATATTTCAGAAAATGCATTCTGGGTTTGGATCTTGGACTTAAGGAGCTTCTGGAGTAAATCTTCTTTGGGCATAAGGAATTCTATTTTTAAGGATGACCTGAAATAAGGTCAAAGAAGGGGAATTAAATCCAGGTTTAAAGGTTAGAAATGAAATTAAAATAGCAGAATTGGAGTTTTTTGATTCTCCCTTCCCAAACATTTGTGGAACTGCCCAGGGATTTCATCAGGTTGCTTTTCCCTGGAAGGTCATTTGGCTTCTGTGCCTTTCTGATCCATTCGAGAGCTGCTCTAGGAATGCACTCAGACAGTGGGAATGTTTTCTGGGATTGTTTTCACAAATCCATCTAGCTCCAAGTATCTGGACGTTGTGGGAGAGGGGGGAACTCCTGAAAAGGAGATTCTGCTCTCCCTTCCTGGTGCACAGCTCCAGTTTGGGATTTAAATGGGAATAAAAGCAGCTAAACCAGAAGAGCATTCCTGCCTTGGCACTTCCTTGAAAAATAACTTACTTTCCAAGAAATGGTATATTTGACCATTATCTTTTCAATCCATATTTATCCACTTGTTGGATTTTTCCTTCTTTTTCCTTTCCCCACCGCCTTTTTTACATTCTTGAAGCTCAGTCCTTGGAAGATGCTTGGATGTTGTGGAAAGAATTTAGAGATTAGAGGGTTTTTGTAATCTTCCCTCTGCCATTCAATCCAAGGGATTGTATTACTGAGGCTGGTTTACCTGGAAAGTTATTCCAGTCCTGGATGCATCCCAGAAGTGGAAATCCATGAGTGTAATTCCCATAGGAGTTGGGACATGGGAATAACTTTGTTCCCAAGGAGCATTTTCTGTAGGTATTTTATGGAAGAGAATATTTTAATTGATCCTTACGGGAATGAGTTTAACTGATATAATCAAAACATAATCGGATTTTTGGGATAGCTGCAGGTGTTTCAGGGATAATAATGTTCCACTTTTATTTCATAAATGTAATTCCAAAAAATTCCAGGTCATACAGCAGTCCTGTCTTCTCCCTGGCATATCCATTTATCCCAAAAATCACAGCTTGGGGTTGCTTCAGACTTTTTAACTGTTTTTTTCCAGTGACAGGTGAGCTGGATGATAACATGGAATTTTATTGTCTTCCTGATATCCCTCTTTCAGGGAAGATGGAGAGCTGGAAGATGGGGAAATAGATGATGCAGCCTATGAAGATGTGAAGGAACACGGCTCAAAGGGGGATGATAAACAGAAAAATGAGAAAGGCCACAGGAAATCCCGGAAAAAACGCAAAAAAGAGAAGGAAAAGAAAAAATCCAAAAGGAGAAGACGGGACAAGCATAAGGTTAGGAAAAAATCCAACATTTTGGAAGTTCTGATTTGATTCATGGGTGTCCAGGACAAGGATCCAAGAAATTGGCAAAGGAATTACAATGGTTTTATTATCATAAAGACTTAAACTGGAACTTAAATGTTCAAAGTTAAGTGCAGGACTTGGATGCTGAACCAGAGGGATTTGAGTGTTTTTAGGATAAGATACACAATGTAAATTTATCACTTTTGTGCTCATTATATTTATGGAAAGAAGATGATTTCCTCAAATTTCCCAGCTTTTTTGTTCTGTTTTCTAGCATAACTCCCCTTCCAGCGATGACAGCTCCGACTACAGCCACGACTCCGACATGGAGCGCACGGAAAGGCCCCACAAGAAAAGCAGCAGCTCTTCCTACAGGGATTATGATTCCTCCTTCAGTCAGGTAGGAAGTTTCAAACTCATTCCTCATGTCCTTATTGAGGTGACATTCCAAAAATACAAATATAAACAGGGTGGGTTTGGAAGTTTGGCTCCATCCCTGTACCTGTTCTCCTGGATTTCTGGAAGCACATCCAGTTCTCATCTCCCTGAGGAGATTCCCAGATGTAAAGCCAGGATCTGTGATAGAAAATAAGCCTGATAGCAATTTTTCTTCCATCAGGCAACAGGAATTAAGGAATCTTTATTATTAAGAATCTTTTTATTGCCTGCACTGCATTTAGGCTGGACTCAAAGGAAAAAAACTCTTGAAAAGCCACTTTTCAATATCTAAAGTTGATTCTGCTTTTTGGGAGCCCAATTTTCTTGGCTTTTCTCAGCTGGTGAACTAAAATTATTAATTTTTCCTGAATACTTATTGATGCTTTTTTTTTTTGCAAATCTGGTAATGATAAAACAGCCCCATAAATAGATTTTTAGAGTAGTTTGGAGGGGTGGGTTTGGAAATATGGAATTGCTTCCTAATGCAGTCCCTTTCCTTACAGCATGGACACGTGTCAGGGAATTACATGAGTTCCCAGAAAATGCAGCATAAAAAAAATGTCAAAAGTAAGGAATATGACAACTACAGTCATTACAGTGATGAAAACTTTGGCAATTACAACGAGGAGGAAAAGGATGAGGATTTTGCTGACCAGCTCAAACAGTACAGACAAGCTAAAGAGACTTCCAGTGGGGATTTGGGACCTCCATTCCCAAAGGAACCAGTGAAGAAACAGGGCATGAAAGGGATCCAGAAAGGTAAGGGGAGTTTTGGTGGCATTTTTGGGGTGGAGACCTGGATGAGGGAAGCTGCCAGGAATGATTTTCCTGGGATATTCTGGCTGGTCAGAAATAACATTTCCAACAGTAGAAAGGGAGGGATTTAATTTATTCCATTTGTCTTTCTTTGATGCCATGAAAGAACCATTTTCCCTTAATTTCTGTGATCCTTTTAAGAGGTTATTCCTGTTTTCCAGGCATTTCCCAACGAGGGAACAACTACAACGTTGGAAGAGGGCGTGGAATGCAGAAGAAACTGAAGCGCAAAGATCGCGGCAGGGGCAGAGGCGGCAATAAAGGATCCGATGGCTTCCACGAGGTACCTGCAACTCCAGTCCTTATTCCCAGCATCTGCATCACCAGTGCTCCAAAAAGGAGCTGATAAAATGCTGATTTTTTCCCCCAGGATGGCAAACCAGTGAAGAAATGGGTTAATATGAGCCAGGAGTTCATCAACCAGCACACAGTGGAGCACAAGGGCAAACAGATCTGTAAATACTTCCTCGAAGGGAGGTGCATTAAGGTAAATTTAATTATTTTTTTAAATAAATTTTTAGCAAAATTGGGTGTTGAAACTCAGTATTTTGATTTGTGATGTGCTGAGGATTTCTAGATGGAATTATTTGTGGAAAAACATCCCCTTCTGTTACACACTTTGATTTAAATTCTAATAAAAATTGATATTTTTGTTAATAAAAACATCCTAAACTTACCCTGAGAATGATAAGGTATTAATGACATTTTTTCCTCACAGGTCTGGAATCTAAGTAGGCAACAATTCCTGAATATATTAAATTATTTCCTGCTGATTTGGGAACTTTGAAGGAATTGCTTTGAGGTGCTAAACTTTAAAAAGTGGGATTGGTAGAAAACACAAGCTCTGAACGCTTCTCACTTTTATTTGGCTCCTTGGGATTTAGCAGTAGAATTTTCTGTTTCTAACCCAAATGGTAGAAATAAAAGTGAAATGTTGTGTTCCTTGCTGCCTTTCAGTACCTTTGGCTCAGATGACTATTTGCTGCCACCTTCAGTTTTAGAAGGGACTGAAAGAGCACTTGGTGTCTTTTTCAGGAAAATAAATCCTAAAAAAATACCCAAACCCCTATCCAGCAAAATAATCCTAAAGAAAAACAGAATATATTAAAGTAATTCAGTAAAATATTGTTTCAGTGCCTTTTTAATGCAAATTCCTAGGTGAAGGCAGGGAACAGGGATTGTTTTCTGTCACCATTCCATCTATTCCTTTGAATTCCAATCCAGGAATTTTCTCTATGTTCAGACCCCCTCTATTTACAGTTCTTACTGTTTATAAGGGAATTTAATGTTGGTAAAGATGAAAAAATCTAAATTCAGCTGAGGAGGATGTTCTTTTTACTATAGAATTAAATTACTCAGCGTTTCAAATGGATAATAGTTTCTCCTTTTTTTTTTTTCCAATTTATTTATAGGGAGAACAGTGTAAATTTGATCATGATGCAGAAATTGAAAAGAAAAAGGAAATCTGTAAGTTTTACATCCAGGGTTACTGCACCAAAGGAGAGAACTGCATTTATTTGCACAATATCCTTTAAAAGTACATATAAATTCACCCAAAATGTTAATTTCTATTATTTTATTTCTGTTTATTTTGATATAAATGATTTGTAAATGTGAATGTTTTTTAGGGGACTCCACCATCTATTGTGTAGATTAATTGCAAGATTTTATTCTCAAGTACTTAAGAGGAAAAAATAAATACAAAATTACTGATTTGTAACATTTTCGAAAATAACATCCCAGGAATTTTAGATACATTTATCCACACTTTTAAGACCCTGATCTCTTCCTATTTGTCATTATTTTGGTGTTTTCCTCTGGAATTGAGACCTTTCCCTTTTTAATCACAATTGGAAAATTAAGTCTAAAGGCCACAGAAATGTCATTTTTAGGTGAATTTTAAATGGAAGTAAGAGGTAAGTTGGTTGTTAGCTTCCAAAATTCTTACCATAATGATAAATTCCTGATGAAGTACTGAGGGGTAGCTGCCAGCTGGATTTTACAACCTTCCCAAACTGTTAGAAATCCTTAATTCCTTCCTCACATGAATTCCCCTGCAAGTTCTACCACACAGGAGCAAAGTGTTATCAAGGAGATAAATGCAAATTCTCTCACGCGCCCCTGACTGCAGAAACCAAGGAGCTGTTGGATAAGGTGAGCGATCTGGATACTGGGAATATTGGGATTGCTGCACTCAGAGTGGGGAAGGGATGGAGGAGCCTTTTCCATGTGCTCTGGAAAACCCTGAGCTCTGGTTTATTGGGATACTCCCTCTCCAGTCACTGCCCACCAGGCCTTAAAAGAAAAGGGATGTGAATCCAGCACTAAAAACTTGAGGAATCTTGGAATAACTCCTTTCACTCCTGTTTGAAGGAAGTGGACTTGTGGGAAATTGTTCCTTGCTGAAATAGAGAAGTATTTTCTTGGCTGGGATTTGGTGTCCTGAAAAACAACTCCCAAAAATGGGTTTAGAATACTTTTGAGTTGGATGTCAATATCCAGCAGTAATGTAGCAAATAACAGAAAAGTTGTTTATCTAAATATGGAAATAATATTTCAATAAAAGGCACAACACTAAATTGAACTGGAATACTGGAAAACTGATTAAATGTTTGCCACGTGGCTTTGTTCCAGGTTTTGAATAATGAGGAGGAACCCCAGAATGAAGATGAGAAGGAGCTGGAGGAACTCCGGAAGCGGGGCATTGTTCCCCTTCCCAAACCCCCGCCGGGGGTCGGACTCCTGCCAACCCCCCCGGAGCAATATCCCTTCTCCGAGTCCGACATGGAAAATTACCAAGATCCTTCAGGAGATTATAAGAAAATCCCATCTCTTTTTGAAATCGTTGTGAAGCCCACCGTGGATTTGGCACACAAGATTGGGAAGAAGTAGGTGTTGGAATTCTGGGGAGAACTCTTCTAGATATTTATAATTTAAACTTTAGTCATTGTTCCTGTCAGGATTCTGGGCTAAGTTGAGGATCTGCCAGATAGTTGATACCAGGATTATTTCATGTTTTTCATAGAAAGGAACTTAGGCCTGACCTTCCAGAAGTTGACTCTTGGTTTGCATCTCCATCTGCAGGTGGAGCAGTTTGTTCTCTGCTCCAGTCTTTTTGTAGTTGGCTTTTTTTTTTTGTGCAGAACTGATGGAGATGAGCAAATATTGGAAAAAATGTGGTTTTGGCCAAGTTAAGGAATGTGGAATGGGTGTAGTTGGAAATTAATGCTCCTTTGGGAATTTTGTCCAATGTCAGATCAAATCAGAGTGGGAGGGGGTGAAGAGAGCCAACTGTTGGTGTTTGTAGATCCAAAATTTGATTCCTTGATTTTCTTCTGCTTCCAGGCCACCAACCTTCTACAACAGCGCGTCGCCCCCGCGGCCACCGTTCCAGGGCAACGACCCCCATTCCCAGCACATGTACAATCCAGGCTCGAGTCCAGGGCCAGGTCCTGGCATGTCCCAAGGACACAACGGGCCCCCGATGCATCCTGGTTCTCCTGGGCACCATCCCTGCGGAGGCCCCCAGGGGCCGGGAATGCCGCAGAGCCCCCCCATGCAGGGCGTTCCTCCAGGGTACATGGGCCCGCAGAACCAGACTGGAATGCCCATGCAGGGGCAGCAGGGTGGGCCACCCCTCACCCCGCCGGGGATGGGAGGATCCTACAATTCCCCTGGAGTGCAGGGACACATGGTGAACATGCCAAGGGACAATCACTGCCCCCCGGGGCCACAGTACCAGCAGATGCCCGGCGAATACGAGCCCATGCAGAACCCGGCTGACTTCTATGACAACTATTATTCCCACCAAGCTGTACACAACTTCCAGCCAGCCAATAATTCTGGAGGTAAGGATGTCTGCTGGATGAATTTTGGATAGAAGCTTCCTGGAATGTCTTCAGTGTTCTGGCTTTCTCAGTTGTGTTGTTAAGTCATGTTATGCTTTAGGGTGAAATGGGATATTGGGAAGAAATCCTTCCCTGTGAGGGTAGGGAGGCCCTGGCAGAGTTTTCCCAGAGAAGCCCCATCCCTGTAAGTGTTCCAGGCCAGGTTGGAACAGCCTGGGATAGGGGAAGGTGTCCCTGCCATGGCATGGAACTGGATGTCCTTTAAGCTCCTTTTCAACCCAATCCATACTGTGACTCCATGTTTGTAGCTATCAACATTTCTCTAGGATAACTGCTAACTGGAGTTTTGTCCTGCAGATGGAGCATGGCACGGAGAATTTACGGATCACCAGGCTCACCTCATGGCTCCGGAGTCGCATCCGGGCGGGAGCGAGTCGGACTGCATGGGCGGCCACATGGGCCACAACCAGGGCATCAACGTGCCCGACTTCCTGCCGGCCATGCAGAAGGCCCTGTATGCCCGGCTCAGCCAGAAGCACCAGCGGGACGGAGACTCTGCCAGCAGCCAGGGCCAGAGGGCCATGAGCAAAGATGAAGGTGAGCAGGGTTTGGTTGGAATTCTCATCATTCTTAATGGCCGTGGTCAGCAAAGCGGTTAGCGTTGATTCACATGGTGTCACTGTTCACAGTTATTGGGAATAGTTATTGGAAGCAGCAGCAGCAGCTCAGTATTTTCAGCTCTTCTTCCCAGCTTGTTCTAGGATCTTAGAGTAGGTTCAGTCCATCCTGGCTCCAATGAATAATTTTTGGATCTAATTGCATTTTTAAAAGGTCCTTTTGTTGATAATTACTTTGGAAAATCCCTTGTTGGGCCAGAGGCGTTGTTACTCACTGCCAGGACTGGAAGTGCATCCTCTATCCTGTTTCTTCAGTTGCACCACTTGATCTGTTTCCTCTAGAGCAGCATTTTTCCTTCTCTGATATTCTTTAAAATAAAAGACTGTGATTTCTTTTCTTCCTGAATCTCAAACTCTCCTGCAAACTTTGGGGTTTGATTAAGTAAGGCAGCAAATTCATAATTTACCTGGATTAAAGACCACTGCAAGGGCCCATTTTACTTTTCCTTCTCCTGTTAAGACTCAGATTTTAGATATGTTTTTTTTACTAGTACCAATAGGGATTGTTTGAAAGCAGGTTACTTTCCCAAATTAATATTGATGGATATGGAGACACTCCCAGGCTGTGTTGCATTCTGTCTCTGCTACCTCCAGGTTTTGTGTTATGGCATTTCTTTAATTACATGGATTTTGGTCATTTGAGGTTGTGGCTTTTATGACACTGGGAGTGATTTCATATCAGATCTTTTCAGTTTGATTTTACTCCTATTAGGAAGTGTTGGATTCTCTAAGAATTATTTGCTGGAATAATCTAAATTTTGTGGCATTTCTTTGATTTTTAGATGACAATGTCAACTGGTATTCCAGTAGTGAGGAGGAAGAGGGCAGCAGTGTTAAATCAATCCTCAAAACCTTAAAGAAACAAAGCGAAAACTTTAGGAATCGGCAGCAACATTCCACGGAGCAGCACATGCTTGGGATGCCAACAGATCCCAGGCTGGCAAAAGACAAAGGTGTGGGGCCTCAGGCTGCTGACCCGAGACTCCGGGCGTCTCCAAGGCCCAATCCCAGGAAACCTTCGGAGTCGGCGTCCCTGGATCCCCGGCTGGCCCGCGATCCGCGGATGCACAAGGTCAGCGAGGGCGGCCATCCCGGCCCCTCCCTGCCCGGGGCCAAGCTGGATTTGCACCACGCCCACGCCGGAGTGAAGGTCAAGCAGAAAGGGCTGGATGATGATGAGGAGGACTCGGAGAGGGAGCTGAGGGAACGAGCTTTCCTCATTCCCTTGGAGCCTCTGCCGGGCGTCACGTTACGGGATCCCCGCTCCCAGCTGCGGCAGTTCAGCCACATTAAGATGGATGTGACCCTGATGAAACCCAACTTTGCCAAGCACATTGTGTGGGCCCCCGAGGACTTGCTCCCAATCCCTCTGCCTAAACCCGACCCCGTCTCTTCCATCAATTTACCTCTCCCTCCACTCATTGCTGACCAGAGACTGAATAAACTGCGGAATTTGAAGAACGATCCACACCCCAACGCGATGCCAGCTGATCCCCGGCTCGCTGCCAAGGCCAAAAACAGCCTTGTGGGCCGGGGTGGCTACTTGGATCCATCCACGGATTCCCATGCCAGTAGCTCCAGCAAACTGGGGGATCCTCGCTTGCAAAAGAACGTTGATCCCAGACTCCACAGACTGTCGAGTGCAGACACTCACCACGGAGTTGGGAAGGATTCCCACCCTCCCAAGTTTGACCCCCGGCTTGCCAGAGCTGCTGCCAGCTCATCCCAGCCCTCAGAAGCCACGACTCCAAAATCTGACCCCGATGCTCTGCCTCCCTATGCGCCCAAGTTATCATCCAGTGGTGTTAGGCTGGGAACTCCCGGCTCCATCCTGAGCGGGATCAGTTTGTACGATCCCAGGGATCACAGCTCATCCTCGGACACAGCTCCAGCCAGTTCGGGAGAGAATGGAGAGAACCAGAAAAAAAGCATTTTGAAAAATTCCAGTAAAAATGAGCCGAGTCTCGCAGAAGATGCATCCCAGCAGAAGGCGGCCTCCAACACGGAAAAACCCACGGAAGGATCAGCGGAAGCTGCTTCAGACAAGGCAAACAGCACCAGTAAATCTCAGGCTAAACACTCCAGTGCTGCCCCTGCCGTCCATAATCTCCCAATCCAGGCTCTGTCGGGGTTAATCCGGCCACAGTACAGCGACCCCAGGCAGGTGAGGCAGCCCGGACAGGTAACGCAGGCCCCGGAGAGCGATCCCAACGGGGAGTCGGATGATAAATCCTTAAAAGATGTTTTCAAGACTTTCGATCCAACTGCTTCCCCGTTTTGTTAGCAGACGGCTTTGGAGTCTTTTTACCATTGTGGGTATTGCAGTTCTCTGCTGTTTTGTACCTGGGTTACCTCTTTTGGCTTTATTTATTTTTAAATTATAATTCCCACCACTTTTCAGCTGCTAATCTCCGAACCACACGCAGTTCTCCAGTACGCTCGAGTGTTTGCAAAGCTGTGGTATTTTCTAGAGAATCCTTTTTCTTTCCAATTTCAGGGAGACTAATAATTGACCTGTAGAAAGGAAACCAATCCCCCCGGATCGTGTTAGAGCTGAGAAAAGCACTTTCATTGTAAATAAGTCATGGAAAATTCCCAGAGCTGTATATGTGTGAGCTGCCTCTTTCCCAACCACCACTTAGATCCGATTGCCACATTTGTATAGATCCAAGCAATATTATGTACATGAATTCCCGGGAGAGATGCTGTTCCAGGACTGCCAAACCCCTGAACTGATGGAAAACCTCACGGAAATGATTTCAAAGGAAAGCGTCGCTCCTCCTTTTCCAATGAATTGATGTAAGACACGGACAGTTTTTATTCCTGCAGTCAATATTAGTGTAAAAGAGACTATATCACATATTGAGGATGAAAAATGTCATATCTTTTAAAAGTATTTTATTCTATGCTGTACATAGAGGAAATTGTGAAGTACATAACTAGCAAAAGTAACTGTTCGAAGTGGAGAAAACTACATTGTCTAATACAAAAAAAAAGGTTTTTATTTAATTTTTTCCACGCCTACACGATTGGGATTTAGTGCTCCGAGTTCCATTGTGGTGTTCATGTATTTCAACGTATTTTTGTATTCAGCTGCTTAATTTGTATTGCTTTTTTTGTATGGCTGTAACTGCAGTACTTGTATTCATGGTGTCTCGACGACATTTTTAACAAAACAATTAAAAAGGGTACAGTTAATTCCTGGTGATGACTCTGTGTGCATACAGTGGCAGCTGGGAGGAGGGGGACTAAAGCTGGGCTTTTTGGGGTGGTTTGTGGGGTTTTAACATAACCTTGTACCTGGTCCCTAGGTCTTGTGGAGAGATTTGCCATTTTCCATCATGGAACATCCTGCATGTCATGAATTCCCCAGGTTTTGTATAGGAGAGCACAACTGTCCTCCAGCCTTTGGGGTTGCTTTTTCTCCAGAGGAAGTGCAGTCATTCCTAGGCGGCTGCTTTTCCAATAAAAATGTGTCAGCCTCTCAATCAGTCATCTGCTTCCCACCCCTTTGGAAGGTTTCTCTGCTTTAAGCCTCTTCCTTGGTGGACATCTTGTTCTTGTTTTTCCCTTGGCCAAGTGATGGTCATGGACCTTTTCCTCTTTTTTGTTGGCCAAGTGGTGTTTCCACTGGGACAGCAGAGTGTTTATCCCAAATTCTGAGGTTTTGCCTTGCATGGATGAGCCAAGGGAAGCCTGTGATTCCTGCACAGCAGAGGAGGCATCTCTGAAGGCATTTGTGGTTTCATTTTGTCTTCCTGATTTGCCAGAGCATGAATTCCATTAATTTTATGATTTTTTTTTTGTGTAGCAAAAGTAGAGAATAGACATGAAACTGGGTTGTTATTTTGTAGTAACCCATTAGTCTTTTATTAGTAGTCCATTGTTTCTTCATCTACTCACTGGTGTGGTTGGTCAAGGTTTTCCTCAAAAAACCAAGGCAGCAGGGAAAAACTGTGGAAATAGAACATGGATACAAAGGCCTGTGAGTCCTCACGGCCTGCTGTCTCCATGTGTATTTCCTTCCTGCCTTCCTCCTCCCCTCCCCTGCTTTATCCATTGCAGATAGCTTCCCAGAGTCTCCAGTGTGCCTGCTGCTGCTTTTTCTTGGAATATGAAGGAGATTCCTTGCTGCCACGCACGTAATGGAATTCCTGGGCTGGGGAAGGTGGTTGGGATGCAGGTAGGACACCAAGGTGGGCTGGAATGGGCTGCAGCCACCACGGAGCCAGTTGTGATCTGCTGTGGTGTTGGATTGTGTATTCCACAGGGGAGGCTCCTTTCCACCTCTCCTGCAGGATTCCAGCATGGAGCAGTGGTTCCATCAGACAGCTCATGATCCTGAGGCTGGAAGGATGGATGTGGAGAGCCAGGATACAGGAGCAGCAGTATCACCAGTCTGGGATAGTCTGGAAGCTGTGAGGTAGGTGATCTTGGGAATTGAATGTTTACTCTGGATGATAGGGGCTGAGTGGGATTTTGGGAAGAAATCTGCAGGCTCAGGGGGAGCAGGTGAGACAAAACACTCCCCACTGCTGTATCCCTGGATATGTGAAGGAGGAGAGGCTGAAAGATGGCACAAAGCCTGAGCATCTCTGGATCACAGAATCCTGGAATAGTTTGGGTGGGAAGGGACCTTAAAGTCATCCCATTCCACCCCCTGCCATGGGCAGGGATACCTCCAACACCTCCCACTGGATCAGGATTCTCCAGAGCCCCATCCATCCCATCTCACCACCTGGGGGTAAAACACTCACCAGAGGATTCCTGGCCTCCCCATGGAGCCTGTTCCAAGATTTTCCTGCCACAATGAGAAACTCCAGCATGAATCCTGCACACTGCAAAGCATCCCTCTGCTTCCAACAGCACTGGGACAAGGAGCCCCTCTGGATTTACAGATGTCTGTCCATAACTGTGTGTCCTTTCCTAGGACTGGGATGCTTTGGGATATTCCTGCTCTGAGGGGGTTGCTCTTGCACCAGAGACATCAGGGTGGGCTCAGCCTTTGCCCCTCGAGTTTTCCGGAGCCCTAATTCATCCCGGTCGGAATTTAAAGCCTCCTTGGCTCTGTGCTGTGTCAGGTTTTTCCTCCACTGCTGGCAAAAAGCAGCAACTTCTTCTTCTTCAGGGTCTGCTGGGGGTTGTCCCAAACCCTGCTGGACGAAGGAATTGGTTTAATATATCCCTGTGCATCCTAAATTATGGAAAAGTCTGGCTGTGCCAATGTGGGCATGATCCACGCGGCATCGCTACCTCTTAATGCTTCAAAATGCTTCAGAATGCATCAAAAGCTTCTTACTGGGAGAGGAAAGGAGGGCAGTTTGTTGATAAGCAGGGAATTTTCCAAAGGAAAATTTCCAGGTCATAAAGGACTTTGGGATCTAGATTGTCAAAATTAATGAATTAATTAATTCAGCATCGGCAAAGTGAAAAATGGGCAAATAGAGGAAGTGCTAAGTTTAATTAAGCACAGGAGGAGCTTTGTCACCCTTAGGGCTGATTGTTCAGCAAATGGGATTCTAAAAAAATCTGTGTTTCCTTCAAAAAGAGATGCTGATCCCAGGAAAAGCAGTAGGATTATAGAGGAGGATGGGATTCAGATGGAAATGCTGCCTCAGAGAGAGGCTGGTGGTGTTTGCACTTGTTTTCCAGTTGTTTTCAGGAAAAATCTGCTCCCACGGACTTTACAGTAAGATCAGGTGGCTGTAGATGGCAGCTGCATGGGAAACTCTTGGGAATTTGGCTTTTGGGAATAAAGAGGATAGCATGGACTAATTCCAAATAAAGGTGCTCCATTATCCAAAAATTAGGTGGGGAATGGACCAGGTAAAGGAGACTTCAAGGACAGTCAGTGCCTGGGATGATGCAGGGTGGGCTTTGGACATGAGACAAGCACAAAATGAAAGTATTCCATGAGGAATATTTGCTCCAGCTGGAGTCCCACAGGAGCCAGATCCCAGCTCCCATAGAAAGACTTGGATGAGAAACTCCCAGAGCATGGAATTGCCCTGGCCCTGGCACAGAGAAGCTGTGGCTGCCCCATCCCTGGAACTGCTCGAAGCCAAGTTGGATGGGGCTTGGAGCAACCCTTCCCACCTAAATAATTCCAGGATTGATTCCATGATGGACTCACTTTGACACACGCTGCCTCGGCCGCCCTCAGGACATGCTGGACTGCTTGAATGAGGTTCTGCACGTTGCTGAGCAGCAGCTCAGAGCAGGCCCTGCTCTCCCCAGTCACTGCTTTCACCCTTCAAAGACATTCCAAAGGATTTTATTGGAAGGACATTAGACATCCTGACAAGTGTTGTTATTCCAAACCCAGCTTGTCCCCAGGGAAACCCATGGAGGCAAGAGAGGCCTCCAACTTGTTCCTCAACTCTTGGACAGTACCCACCTCCCCATGGACCTCTGGGGACCACCACCCACATTCCTTGGAGAAGGGATCCCTCTTGGATGACCTTGGGGGAGGTGATCCCAGCTGCTGGCAGCTCACCTGGCCACGATGCCGAGCTGGCTGCTGATGGACTGGGTGTGCTCGGTGGCACGGAGCAGCTCCATGGAGCATCTCTGGTCCAGGCAGTGCTTGGCGAGGATGTTCCCAAATTTAACAACCACCTGCCCATCGGAAACCATTTGCCTGGCACAGGCAACAAACTGCTCCTTGCTCTGGAACGGGATAAAAATCAATGGGATTGGGGAGAGAAGGGAAAAAAAGCTTTTCCTGCAGGACAGGGAGGGTCCAGAAGGCTCAGATACATCCTGAGGAAAGGACAGGATGCCAAGCTCACATCCAACCAGGAGGAAGGAATTTGGAGTATTTTGCATAAATAGAACTGGTGCCACTCTGCCAAGAGCTGGGTGTCACAGGGATTTGGGATGGAGTTGCCATGATCCTAAGGGAAAACCAGAGGGATGAAATGCTGCCTTACCGCAATGGGGCCCTTCCTCCGCAGGAACTGAGCCATGTGGAGCCTCCTCGTGGCCATGTCCTGGGTCACCTGGGACACCTTGCTGGGGCCACCTTGCCACTTGTCACAGTTTCCTCTCTCCTGCTTTGCAGGGGAGGTGCTGGAAGGGCCATCCTGGTGCTGTTGGGGCAGTAATGGAGCAGATTCCAGACCTGGAATGTGTGGACACAGTGATGCCGAGTGCTCTCCTCCACCTGGATGTTTCTGAAGGAGATTTTGGTGAGTAAAGTTGGTGGGAGAGCTGCCCACCCCCTTCTGGGTCCACTCTACCTTCCCACCAGCCCTTCTCCCTAAATCCAAAGCCCTTGGAGCCATCTCCAAATGGAGTAGGGTGTCCTGCAAGCTGACAGTTTGCAATTAATTCCCAGCACAATGACAGTTCTAAAGCACTTTGCTGAGGGACCTGGGTCTGTGCCAAAGCCTTTCCCAGCTCCTGACACCCATGGGAATGGAGTTGCTGGTATTCCCAGAGGGAATGTGTGGAGGTGAGGGAGAGTGTTACAGCCTCTCTGCCTCTGAAATGGATTGGGATGGATGTAGGAGAGCCTGGCCGATCAGATATCCAGGAATTCAGGGCTGCCAGCAACCTGAGCTGCCTGAGTGGCCCAGGGTCAGCCTGCTGACCTCCAGAGGCCCTGCCAGCATTCCTGCTCCGTGCTGGGAGCACCAGGAATGACGGACAGCCCTGACCAACACCCTGCCAGGGAAAAGAGCTCCCGTACCAGTTCACGCACTTCCTGCACAGCTCCACTCAATCCTCTGCTCCTGCATGGATGAATTCCTGCTGCCTCAGGGGACTCTGGGGCTGGGGAGGGTCCAGCTGTGCTGCTGGGTGATCCTGGGGAACGTTTCTGCTGCAGGGATTCTGTGAGGCACCGCAGGACGTCCCTGTCAATTCCATGGATACCCCAGAGCTGTGTGACAAGGTAGTGTGCCTTGGCCGACCAGTACCACATCATGCCTTCCAGGTGGGGATCCCCAGGGTCCTGGCAGGCATTCCCAGAGTCCTGGTGGCCCTGGAAGTGCTGCTGGGCGCTTCCCACCACGTCAGCCGTGAGGAGCAGGAGGTGGTCAGCCATGGACAGCAGGTCAGGCTGTGATGTAAGTTGAGCACCGGCCCCCAGAGCACCCTGGAGGGTGTTTCTGACCCTCTGGACATCAGCCATGAGCTGATTTGCCTTCTCCTCAAAACCTTCTTTGCTCCTCTGCCTCTCCTCTTGGGGGAGGTTGGACAGAGCTGCTCCAACCACGTCGTGGATCAGCTGCAGCTGTTCCTTGTTGACCCTTTCCATGTGGAGCAACAATGCCTTGGCCCTGAGGGCCACGTCCCTCTGCAGGAGCTCGAAGCGTGTGGCCAAGCTGGCAGTAGGCAGTGGGGAGAGCAGAAGGGTGTTGGACACATCCAGCAGCGCTTCCACAAGCACCTGGATCTCCTCCCGGAGCACCAGGATTTCTCTGGCACCGTGGTCTCCAGGGCAGGATAGGTAGGAGAGCCGGGCAGCCTCCTGCAACCTGAGGGAATTCTCAGCCACAGCAGCCAGGAGGCTCCGTGGGCCAACCTTGCTCCTCACGGCTCTGCTCAGCTCCCTCAGGAACAGGACATCCCTGCCCACGAACTGATCCATGGCATCCAGCAGGACACGCATGCCAATGGCCCACTGGACACTGTGCAGCTCCAGCATGGCCTTTTCCATCCCACAGGCTTCCCTGAAGGACACTGCCTTCTCCAGGAACCCTTTGGTGTTCAGCTGAGCATGGGAAAACTTGGCTTGGAGCTGCAGAAAGCTGTCCTGGACACGAGAGGAATTGGGATTTTCCCTATTGCAGGCTGTGCTTGCAATGCCTCCTGCCACCTGCACTGCTCCCGCTAAACCCAGCAGGGTCTCATCCAAAGCCTGCTTCCCTCTTGGAAAGTCACCTGACAGGATAAATCCAAGCACTTGCTGGGCCAGACCATTCCAAGAGCCTGCCACAGCTGCCAGGCACTCCCGAGTCTCCTGGATCCTTCCCGAGAGCCTGAGTGCCATCTGGAGAAGCCTGCCTGGAGCAGGGAGCTGCCCAGGGGCTGTTTCCGTGACCAGGCTGATGATCCTTGGGCTAAGTACCTTGATATCCCAGTGCTGCTCCAGCACCTGCAGCTGGGGGGGTTCAGCCACAGGCAGTGCTTCCCGTGCTGCTTCCACATATCCATCGGAGAGCTCCAGCAGGATGGAGCAGGCAGCATGGACAGTGTCCATGTCGCCGGCCTGGGATGCTCCCAGGAGAGCTGTGATGACTGGGTGTGTATCCCCTTTCCATGGATCCAGGTGGAAGTTAGCTGGTGGTGAAGATGGATGACTTTGGATATCTCCTTGGAATGCTGCCTCATCCGTACTGGTTTGTGTCCCAGCGTGGGATGGGCTGAGCTCCAGCCCCTTTTCCACCTTGGTGCTCCGCACCTGCTCCCGGAGCGGGCTGAGGATCTCCGGGTGGTTGGACCCATCCAGCCCGGCTTGGACACGGAGAGCAGAGTCCATCAGGGAGCTGGCTGCCTGGGAAAAAGCACCCCGGCTTTGGAGGCAGGAAAACCTCCCTGGAATGAGGGCTGTGACTGCTCCCAGCTCCAGGATGGATTTGGCCAATTGCTCCACCCACACCAGCAAACCATTCCTGAAGATGGGATCCGTGGTCCTGTCCACGTGCCGGGTGGAAGCTCCGGCCACCCAGCGTGCCCAGCCCATGAGGCGAGCGCTGTGCCAGGAGAATCCCTCAGGATCCCAGCATTCCAGTGCTGCTTCACACCATTCCTTTTGCTTGGCCAGCTCCAGGATGGATAACTCAAGGAATTCCCTCATGCCGATGGTCTCCTCAAAGCAGCGCAGGAGGCTGTTGGTGGCTCTGGCCCAGGCACTGCACAGGGCCTGGAGCTGCTCCTTGGTATTCCCACTTGTTTCCATGAGCAGGGAAGGGAGGCTGGCCAGGAGGCTCTGCAGGTGCTCCATGCTCTCCCGGATTTCCCTGGCAGTTTGGGCCTTGGCACACCTGGCCAGGAGCAGATCGGCCGCTCGGAGTATCCGCTGGGCCTGAGTGAAGAAGGCAGCAATGAGGGGCTGGAGCTTCCTTAAAATTCCTCCTGGTCCTTCTGGACAACATCCTGAATGGGCAAGGCTAAGGGCACCTTCAACCAGCTGCCTCAGGGGCTCCTTCTCCTCGAAGAATCCATCCAGGATTTGGCACAGCGTGGCCCTGAGCGCTGCTCGGTCCAGGTTTTCCAGCTCCTCCCTCAAGCTGTGACATTCCTGCTCCAGTCCCTGTTCTCCGTGGCCCTCCCTCTGGCTCATGTGGCTGCAGATGCTCCTCCTCAGCTGCAGCAGGGCCCAGCAACGTTCCACCAGCTCCAGCTGCAGATCCAGCCTGGATGACTCTGCCAGCAGCATTCCATGGAGAATGACCCCGTCCAAGTGGGAGCTGAACCCGCCCTCGGAGAGGCGCAGGGGGTCAGGGTGGGAGAGGAGAGCCTGGAGCCTGCTCACCTGCTGGGAGAAGATCCCACTCCTGTCCTGGGGCTCCGTGAGCAGGGAGAGGAGCTCCCTGATGGTGCTCTCTGTCAGCTGGAAAACAGAATCCTGGGAGAGGTCAGCTTGGCTATCCCTGGAACGTGTCAGGGCTGTGTGGATGAGTGAGACGCACTTGCGGAGCAGCTGCAGGGTCTGGGCCAAGCTCTTCCCTTTAGGACAGTCCTGGAGTTCCTGGAGGCGCTTGGCTGTCAGGCGGCTCAGCAGGAGCACGGCCTCAGCAAAGGGCTGGAATGCAGCCAGGAGCCCTGGAGTGTCCCGGGCATCCCGCAGCACGCTCAGGCATTCCAGGAGCCAGCTGGCAGCGCCACTGATCCTTCTCATCCCTGCAGCCTCTTCCAGCTGAAGAATCTAACCAGGAAACAAGTCAGAAAAACCGCTCAGGTCAGGAATTCCCATTCCCATTCCATCCCTGGAGTGGGGAGGAGGAGTGGTTTGCTCCATGGATCTGCTGGAGCTCTCCCCTGCTCGTGTCCCTTCCCGGTGTCCCCTCACCTTTGCTGTCTCCATCAGACTCCTCCTGGCGGCTGCTGCCAGCTGCTCCCGGTGCCGAGGGCTGTCCGGATGCTCCTGGAGCTGGAATGCTGCCAGCACCACGTCCTCCCTCCCAGCCTGGAGCAGGGATTCACCCACGGGACACGTCTCCGTGCTCCCTTCCTCTCTGGAATCCTCAGACAGCCTGGAATGGAAGGACTGGGCTCGGCTCCATTTCCCACTCCCAATCCCACCTCTCCAGGAGGACGCAGGCTCCCTGCCACCTTTTCCACCTCTTCCCAGCCCCAAAATCCACCCGGGAGACTCCCATCCAGCTCACCTCCTTGCCACAGCAGCAAGTTCTTCCAGAGCTTTGGCTAGTTTTCCTGCCTTTTCCCCCAAAGTGGGAAAGGCTGAACAAATCCCATCTTCCCGTTGCAGGGCGAGGAGAAGGTGGCAGAGCTCCACAGCCATGGGGCAGAGAATTCCCTGGATAGCTTTGTTTTCAGTTAGGAGCCCGAGCTCAGAGAGAGAAAAAGGTTCCATGTTGTCCTGCCTATAAAAGAGAAAAACCCCTGTGGTTAATTGGATTCCAGTGTGGAACGGTTTCCCAGAGAGCTTGGGTAGGGATGGCAGTTCCTGGCTTGGGAAATGCTCCCGGCTTTAATTTCGCCCAGCCCTGAAACCAGGTCACTCACCTGGAATTCCTGGGACACCGGAGCCGGGATTTCCTTTCCCGGGGTATCATCTCAGGGTGTTCCCGGCACTGCAGAGCCGGCATTCCCTCACAGGGAGGGATTCGGGACAGCGGAGCCGAGGGGAGCGCGAGGTCTTTCCTGCCCGGTTCCCGCGGTTCCCGGGACGCCATGCGGGACGTTCCCATGGGAGCGACGCCGGGATGCGCCGGCGTTGCCATGGAGACAGCGGGCGCGGAGGGATGGCGTCACGCGGCGCGCCGGCCGCGGGGCACGCCGGGAGTTGTAGTTCAGAGGGTTCCGGTTATGGGATTCCCTCGGCCCGGGTGCGCAGGGGAGGGATCAGGCGGGAATATCCCAGTTTTCCCCGTACAGGGCTCACTCCTTCCAGTGGCGTTTTTGAACAAATCAAATGTGCGCTTATGTAAGGGGGGCAGGACACAGGTGACCCTTCTCCTGATTATCCTTAGTGTGGAATATTCCCAGGAAAGTGTAGCCTCCCTGCCGGGAATCTGAGTTTACAGGTGAGGTAATTCCCTGGAAACTCGGAGAGTGACATAAATAACCTTCAGGATAAGGGCTGATCTGCTGCCACAGATCCCACCTCCAGCTCGGATCCCGCTCCCATTCTCACAGCCATCTTTTGAGTTGGCTCCCGAAGGAATCCCGCTTTGGGAACAGCCCGAGGGCCGCGGCTGCGCGGGTCCCACCCGCCGGGAGGAGCCGCTCATCCCCGATCCCGGCCGGATCCCGCATCCCGCATCCTGCGCGCGCCCCGCCCCGCGCACGCGCCCGGCGCGCTCCCGGTGCCGCGGCGGAGGAGGAGGAGGAGGAAAGGAGGAAGGAGAGCAGGAAAAGCGGGAGCGATGGACAGCGCCGGCAAGGAGCGGGAGGCCGTGCAGCTCATGGCGGAGGCCGAGAAGCGGGTCAAGGGCTCGCACTCCTTCCTGCGGGGGCTCTTCGGGTGAGCGGCCCCGCATCCCCCTTCCCACCTCCTGCATCTCCCCCCTTCCCACCTCCTGCATCTCCCCCCCTTCCCCCGCTCTGGATCCCCCTCTCCAGCTCTTGACCCCCCTTCCCACCCCCATTCCCAGCTCCTGAATCACCCCCTGAGCCCCCGGCCCCCCTCCCATCTCCTGCATCCCTTCCTTCCCCATCTCCTACATCCGCCCCCTTCCCTATTTCCTGCCCCCCTTTCCCATCTCCTCCATCCTCCCCTTCCCGACCTCTTCCCCCTTTTTCCTAACTCCTGCCCCGCAGTGTGGGTGAGAGTCTTCCTTATCCCTGCCAGAGCACGGGGAGGGGGCACACGGAGCGCTCCCATCCCGATCCAAACGCGGATTCCCTGGATCAGCCTCTCCTGGCCATCCCTGGCCACAGGGATGTGACGGGCGCGCTCGGCCTCTGCGGCTCCTGTCCCCTCCCCGCGCTCATCCCGGCCTTATCCCGGGGGGAATCATCTCCCGGCATCCCCGGGGTTCGCCCTGGGCTCTCCCGAAATCCCAGGGAACCCGGGCACCCCAGGACTGCGGCCCCGCGTTATCCCAGAAAATGGCAGAGCGTCCTTTTCCCTGGGCCTGCTGTTCTGGGGGTGTGCCTGGAAACGGAGTGGTTTGGCCACCTCGCTCCTGCTTTTCTTTCGTTTTTTTTTTAAGGAAAGAACATTCCCGGAGCGATGCTCTGTGGAGGCCGGGAGGTTTTTATCCATCAGCCCGGAAAAATCGGCTGCGGCCGCCCGAAAATCCACAAGTTTTAAATAGAAATTTCTCTCTGGCCGCCGGCAGATTAATCAGTCAGGGCCTGCTCCAGGAGCGTAATCCGGGTGGCAAATTCCTGAAAATCCTTGGAGGGAACAGGCAGAGATTTCGAGAGAGGAATTTTTAATTTTCAGGGCTAAAAACAGATGGAGGGAAAAAAAAGAGGAAGGAAGGGTGGGGGGGTGGGGGTGACTCGGCTCTTGGCATCTTCCCTGCAAACGGGATGTCCAGGATTCCCAGTGCCGGCCAAATGCCTTCTTCCCACTTGGGCTCTTCCTGGAATTGCTCCATCACCTTGCACAAGAGCTGTTATCCCTTTATTTCTAAGTTTTTGGGATTAAAAGGCTGGGACCTGCCCTGTTCCAGGGGCATCTCGGAGTGTAGCATTCCTCGGTGCCGCTGCCTCCATTGGCTTTGGCTCATGCCAGAGGTGCCTTCCAAGGGCAAGGAGGGATCCAAAAATCCCTCCTGTGCTTCCAAATCAACTGTGCTTGGCTGCCAGAGGGAGAGAGTGAGGGGAGCAAAGTGCCAGAATTCCCAGGGGATGGAAGAGAAAATGGAATAATCCCTCTTGTGGGGTCGATTTAAGAGCAGTGTGGATGTGGGACCTGGGGACGTGGACTTGGAGGAATGTTGGATTCATGGGCTCGAGGGATTTTCCAACCTTCAGGATTCTGGGATTCCTTTTTTTCTGTGGGAGCAGAGCTCAATCCCACCTGGCACCTGTCAGGGGGTTATAGAGAGCAAGGAGATCCCCCGGAGCCTCTTTTTTCCCAAAGTTTCCGTGAAAAATCTGCATTTCCTTTCCAAAAATCTGACCTTTGGCATCTAGGAATTCTGGGAGAGCCTCCAAATCCAGCATTCCCCTTTCAGTGTTCTCCCATGGGGAGTGGGATCAGCCTCGCAGAGCTTGGAGGGGCCAGTATTCCCAATTCCCAATCCCAATTCTGGCTCTGGAGCTGTTCCCTCCCCGCCTGGCCTCAGGAGCATTCCTGCTGCATTCCAGGGGCAACACCCGTGTGGAGGAGGCCTGTGAGATGTACACCAGGGCTGCCAACATGTTCAAGATCGCCAAAAACTGGAGTGGTGAGTCCAAATCCTGGAATCTGGGGGGGCGTGGGTGATCCCAGAGTGCCCAAACATCTTCCTGTGAATTATTCCATGGGGAATGGTCTCTGTGTCCATGCAATTCCTATTTAAATACTGGGAGAGTGGATAAAGGGAGTGAGCTGAAGAATCTTGGAGGAATTTTAAGATGCCAGCTGGTGATCCTGCTTGGGAAGCCCTCATCCCTGAGTCTCCCCAGGTCCTGGAAGAAGCAGCGCATTCCCGCTTACTCACGGGATTCACAGGATCGCTATTCCCTCTTTTCCAGCGGCAGGAAATGCCTTTTGCCAGGCAGCCAAGCTGCACATGCAGCTCCAGAGCAAGCACGACTCAGCCACCAGCTTTGTGGATGCTGGGAATGCCTACAAAAAAGCAGATCCGCAAGGTAAGGCAGCGGAACCCGGCAGCAGCAGGATGTGGGATTGCTCCCAGCCAAACGCTCACTGCCGGCGCAGCCGCATTCCTGCTTTTCCAGGAGGCGCTTTGGGATGATGCAGGAGGTCAGCGCTATCCTGGCGTCTCCTCTTGGTGTTTGTTGGGATTTGGGATGCTGCGGGGTGTCGGGACTTTTGGCAGCTTCCATCCTGGTTTGGCTTGGCTTTAGGGAATGGCTTCCTGAGGAATGGCTTCAGGCAGTCACTGGGCTGGATTGCAGTAGGAGCCCTACAGTGTCCCCGAGGCTTTCCCCAGTCCTGGCCTTTGTTGGGATGAGAATAAAGGATCTGGGATTCTTCTGGGCTGGGCTGTGATTTTTGGGAAGGTCTCCAATCCACTTGTCCCTAGCTAGGTCTGGAAGCAAACCCCCCACCTCCCACCAGCATTATCCCAGGACACATGGGAACAAACTCAGGCTGGATAACACCCTTTTAGAGTGATGAAACTCCCAAATTCCCTGGAAAACAGCATTTTGGAGTTGATCCCTTGAAGTTTGCTCCCTTGAGGGATGCAGACAGCAAATTTGGGGTTGGGTCATCCTAGTGTTTGTTCCCTTTGGGAATTGCTGGGGCTGAGGTCATTCCAGAGCCCCGCTCTGTGGGCAGACATTCCCTGGAGCAGCTGCTGGGTGGGTTTGGGAATGGGAGGTGGCTGACGCTGTTGTCTCTCACACACGCTGCAGAGGCCATCAACTGCTTAAACGCAGCCATCGATATCTACACGGACATGGTAAGGCCCCGCTCCCGGGAACGCCGCGCGGCTTCCTGGGAACGCTGCGCCTCATCCGCTCCCCTCCCGTCCCCAGGGCCGCTTCACCATCGCTGCCAAGCACCACATCACCATCGCTGAGATCTACGAGGCCGAGCTGGTGGACATCGAGAAGGTGAGGGGACACCTTGGTGACATCATCAATGACGTCACTGGCGGCCCTGGGGACGGCTTTCCCAGAAAACTTGTGGTTGTCACATCCCGGGAAGTGTTCAAGGCCAAGCTGGAGCAGGCTGGGATGGTGGAAGTTGTTCCCAGCAGTGGAAGGGGATCACAGTTGAGGTCACTTCCAGCCCAAACCGTTCTGGGATTTCCTTGCCCTGAGCTCAAGAATTCCCTTCTCCCATCCAGCACTGGAATTCCTGGTGTAGGTGCAGTCCAGCCCTGAGTTGGAGTTAGTGGTTTTCCCAGCCTGGAGGCTTTCACAGTCCCAAGTCTCTGGAGTGTCCCTGTGCCAGCAGCACTGGCCAAACGCTCTGGTGAGAATCCACCTCGGTGTTTCCCACTGGAAAAGCTCTTTGGGAGTGTCATGGAGCCATTTTAGTTCCCACTTCAGCACTGATTCCCTCGTTCCCACTTCCAAACTCCCTGAGCAGGAATCCTGCTGTGGATCTCCTGCTGGAATTTTGCAGGATAAAACTGGATGGGATTTAGGGGTTATTTTCCAGGCAAGGATTTCCTTCCTCAGCTCTGCTCCGTTGGATCCCATCTCTCTCCCTGAATGTTGGTGCTGTTCCCTGGGCTGTTTTATCCTGGGATGACTGATCCCACATTTCTGTCCCCAGGCCATCGCACACTACGAGCAGGCTGCGGATTACTACAAGGGAGAGGAATCCAACAGGCAAGTCCTTGGGATCAGCGGGAAGGGCTGGAACTGGGATCCATCCCTGGAACAGGGATCCATCCCAAACACTCCCGCAACCAGCACCCTTCTAATGTGGGCTGTTACAAGAGAATTCCTCTAAATCCCAGCTGTGGGTTCCCACTTCTCTCTCTGGGAAGGGGTGCTGGGGCGTGGGCTGGTGAATTCCTGGGATTCAGGGCCTGATTTCTGGGATGTGGTTGCAGCTCAGCCAACAAGTGTCTGCTGAAGGTGGCGGCCTACGCGGCGCAGCTGGAGCAGTACCAGAAAGCCATCGAGATCTACGAGCAGGTCAGGAGACAAATCCCATGGGAATAGCACCTCTTCCCAAGGAACAGGGCTCAGGGGTTGGCAAAACTGCCAGAATCAGGGAATTGTTTAGGCTGGAAAAGCTCTCTGAATCTCATTGTTCTCCCTGCATGGCCAAGTGTCCCCAAGTGCCACATCCATGATGTTCAGTGTTTCCAGGAAAAAGTTGGGAGAAATCTGTAAAAATTCCCCTTTTAATGTATTTGCAACTCCCTTTGGCAGAAAATTCCCTTCTTTTTTTATCAACTCTGCCTTTTGTTGGACATTTACCTGCAAATACCAACAGTGCTGCTTGGTGCTTCCAGAGAGTTCATCCTGGAGCAGCTTTTTCCCAAATGGATTTGTTTTTCCATTTCCTCATCAACCACGGATCTGACTTCCCTTGGGATGAGTTCAAAACCTCACTGCTTCCCAACAGCCTTTTGGCATTTTTCCATGCCTTTTATTCCCATTCCTGTGGCTTAGGGTGGAATATGAGCTGGTTTAATGCTGGCTTTCCTTTCCTCCCCCTTTTTTCCGTGTTTTTTTTGTCCAGGTGGGAACAAACACGATGGATAACCCTTTGCTCAAGTACAGCGCCAAAGAATATTTCTTCAAAGCTGCCCTGTGCCACTTCATCGTGGATGAGCTGAATGCCAAGGTCAGTTATCCCAGAATTCCCAATTCCTCCTCGCCAGCCTCAGCCAGCTGGGAGAAGCTCAGTGGGCTCACAGCTATTATCCCAAAATCCCTGATCCCTCCTCAGCAGTGGCTGGAATTCTTGATGTGCCACTGTCACATTGGATTCTTGGTGGATATTTGCCTAAGCTTGAGGATGGGAAGGCAAATGCTGGGAAAAAAAATTGGAATGGTGTGTGAAGGAATCTCTTCTCTCTTCCAGCTTGCGCTGGAGAAATACGAAGAAATGTTCCCGGCTTTCACAGATTCCCGGGAATGCAAGCTATTGAAAGTGAGTAACCAGGGGGATTTCCCACTTTTCCAGGGGTTTTCTCCTCTATTCCCAGCATTGTAAAGGACATCAGCTACACTTTTTCCTGGGTTTGTCCAGGCCCCTGTTTGTGGTGGGTGCTTTTTATGGGTCTCTGTTCCCAAAGGGGGATGAGATGCTGGAGCAGGAACATGCAGGAATAGAGCATTCCCTAATTTTTCCTGGTGTTTTTCCAGAAACTGCTGGAAGCTCATGAGGAGCAGAACAGTGAGGCCTACACCGAGGCTGTGAGTACTCATGGGTGCACTTGGGAATGCTGCTTCTTCCTTCCCTTTTTTGGGATGCCTGTGCCCTGCAGAGAGGGGCTGGGGACAGCTGCTCCAGCAAGGTCCCAGCTTTGTCCTTTAACATTCCTGGCTTTTCATGGAGAGTTCAGATCCTGCCTGGGTTGGCTACAGCTCCTTCGGAGTTTGTCAGGAGCTTAAAGAGCTCAGGTTGGGTTTGGAGAGACTTTTCTCTGGACTGTGGCCCTGTGCCTTTTCTCTTTTTTTTCCCCCTCCATTCCCTTTTTTCCTCTGCTTTCTGTTGTTTCCCCCCCACTTCTCCTTTTTTTTTGCCCTTCCTCCTTTTCAGCCCCTCCCCTTTTTCCCTCTCCCCTCTTTCTTTCCCTTCCTCCTTTCTACTGCCCTTTTCCCTTTCCTTTCCTTTCCTTTCCTTTCCTTTCCTTTCCTTTCCTTTCCTTTCCTTTCCTTTCCTTTCCTTTCCTTTCCTTTCCTTTCCTTTCCTTTCCTTTCCTTTCCTTTCCTTTCCTTTCCTTTCCTTTCCCTTTTTCCCCTTCCTGTTTTTCCTTTCCCTTTTTTTGTCCTTTCCTTTGTTTTTTCCCCACTTTCTCCTTGCGTTTTTCCTTTCTCCTTGTTTTTTTCCTCCTTGCTTTTTCCCCCTCGTTTCCTGCCCTCCCCTTTCCCCTTGTTTCTTTCCCTTTCTCCTCTTTTCTCTTTTCCTCTTCTTCCCCATTATCCTCTCTTCCCCTTTTCCACCCTTCCCTTTTTTCCCCTTTCCCCTTGTTTTGCTTTTGCCCTTGTTTCACCTTTACCCTTGCTTCTCCTTTGCCTTTGTTTCCCTTTTTTCCCTTTTCCCCTTATTTTTCCCTCCCTTTCCCCTTGTTTTTTCCCCTTTCCCCTTGTTTTCCCCCTCCCTTCTCTTTATTGTCTTTCTTTGCATTCCCCTCTTCCCTTTTCTCTCCTTTCCCCCTTCCCTTGGGCATTCCCCAGGACGAGCCCATGTGTGCCACTCACCCCCTCCCATTCCTGCTGCATTCCCACCTCATTCCCTTTCCTTCCCGCTCCCTGATCCACATTTTTGCCGGTGCCAGGTGAAGGAATTCGACTCCATCTCGCGGCTGGATCAGTGGCTCACCACGATGCTGCTGCGCATCAAGAAAACCATCCAGGGCGAGGGCGACGGCGACCTCAAGTGACGCCCGCGGGCCCTTCCCGCCTCCAGCCGAGGACTTTTCGGGAATTCCCGACCCAATCCCGCGCTTTCTTTCGTTGCTTCCCACTCCCATGGCTCACTGTGTTTCTTTAGGCCCCCGCTCTGTGGTGACGCTCCGGGCGGATGCCAGGCGGGAGAAGCCCTTGGAGCGGAATTCCTCCTTCTCCTCCTCGGGTTTGGTCCCGCCCATCCCGGTGCCTGCACTCGCAGCTCCCGGTTTTCCTGCTGTTCCGTTGATTCCAGCATGTAAATATTCCATCCAGGCCAGCACAGTACCAATAAGCGCTTCCAGCCTGTTGTGTTCCCATTTTCCCGTTCTCAGGTGTTGGATACACTTGGATTTGGGGATCTGGAAGTGGTGCTAGGCAGAGGCTTTGGGAATTGGGAATCCTGCACACCCCCACCACGCCATAGGCATTCCAGGAGCCTAGGATTGGTGTCGGCCCTAGGTCCTGGTTGGTTTCCATCTTTCTTGGATTGATTTTCCACTTCAGTTCGTGGTGCATCCCATCTCTTTACTTCCAAATAATTCCACCTGAGGAAGGGTCTGTTTTTGCACCTCACCCTCTGTGTGTGCCAGGCACAATCCCTAAATTCCGACACGTTGGCTGCACGCGGGTGTGGATCCCACAGGAGCCTTGTTGGAATTCTGGTGACAGGGGGGGCACTGTTTGCTTGGGAAAAGTTGAAAAATTCCTGCAGGAATTGATGGGTGTGTGATTAAGGAGAGAGGATTGAGCTGCCTGGTTTTTCCAGGATGCGTTGGAGGCGTCGGGAGCTTGTGCAATTTGTCACTCTTTGGGAAGAGTGAAGTCATTAATTAAGGGCTGTTCTGGAGGCTCCAGGCAGCCCCAGCCCCTCTTTCCTCTGGAAAAAGTCAGGTTGGAATGTTGGGCTTTGGATAGAGCTTGGCTCGTTGGGCTCTAAAGTTCTGAAAACCAAAAATCCCAATCCATGCCAAATTCTCCTTGGTTTGGTGTTTTTCCCACCCTTCCCGATCTCTGTTTCACACAGGTCCTTGTGTTCATCCCAAACATCCCAACCAGATGGAAAAGTTGGGAGGCAGTGGGAGGGATCTCCCAGCTCCAGGCTTGGAAGCACACAGAGTTCATCCATTCCCACCCTTAGGAATGGCTTTATCAGGCGTCCAGCACTGTGGGAGCCAGGATGAGGGGAAGCACAGCTTGGGAGGCTCCACTTTTCCCGGTGTTTTTTGGTTCTGTTGCCGTTCCCCGTGTCGGTGTTGTAGGACAGGAGGAGCAGGAGGGCTGTTACTCCATCCCTACACCTGGTAGTTGTGTGTGAGTAGCTCCAGCATGTCCTCTGCTGTATCCATGGTGAATTGTGACGGTTCCCAGGTGACAATTCCGCCACTCCCGCTGTATTCCCACCCCACCTCCATCACTCTTGGAAAACCTATTAAGGAAATGGCCTTAGCAAGAATATCATGTTTGGTGTGACTCTGTACATGAATAAAGTGAAAATCATGGATGGAAGGAGAGAGAAGTGGTTCTTCTGGAAAACTCAAAAGGCTGGAGCATAGTGGGATGATGGAGGCTGGGAGGGGGTGCGATGCCTTCAGTTCCTGTCTGGAATAAGGGAATGGTGTGGGTGGGAAGGGACCTTAAAGCTCATCCTGTTCCAGGGACACCTTCCACTATTCTGGCTTGCTGCAAGCCCTGTGAACACTTCCACCGATGGGGCAGCCACAGATTTTCTGGGAAAACTCTTCCAGGGCCTCCTCACCCTCACAGGGAAGAATTCCTTCCCAATAACCCACCTGAATTCCCCTCTGTCACTGGGAAGCCATTCCCTCCCTCTTGTCCTGTCACTGTAATTCTGATGAAGAATCCTTACCACTTCCCCTTGCAGGCCCCTTCTGAGGTTTCCAGGGAACCTTTTCTTCTCCAGGTGAACTTTCCAAGCCTGTCAATATCCCAAAGTGTCCCACTTGGATACGAATGAGTCACTGGGAAGTCTCTATATTCCATATTTTAATAGGAACAGCTCAAACAAGTAACTCACTTCCGTATGTTCGCAGAGTACAAAACATTCCCCGGCTCCAGATCCAAGTGCTCAGCCCTTAAATATATCTACAACCCTTTCCTTCCATTGGGAATAACTGAGCTCCAGCAGGAATAAATATCTCAAATATAACCTCTTGGAAATGTCCTCTGGTACAAAAATTCCCTTTTTTTCTAGCTTAGAATTCTGTGAGAACACCTCCGCCATCCCTTTATCCCAAAAAATAGCTCTGTGCCACAGGTGGGGGGGGTGTCTTTATTGCTGGATCTCACCAGGCTGGATTGTGCTTACCTTTCCCAAAGTTCTGCTCACAGCTTCAGCTGAGGAACTGCTGTGGGAATACTACAAGAACAGGCAAAGAAATGGGAAAAAGAAAGGGAAAAGCTGTGGGTTTTTACACTGGGAAGCCCATCCCAAGGTTTGAAGCATTAAACCAAAGCACAGTGAGCTGCTGTTGCGAAAAACCAGGAGTCAGCCCAGCTGGAACAACACTCCAAGGCTCCTTCCCTGCCCAGGGGAAATCCCTCAAATCCTATTCCACTAAAAATGGAGCAGGAAAAGCCTCTGAACTGAGCCCCTTCCAGCACAGCTCCTTTTCACAGACTTTCTTCTAGGAGATGTCTTGTTCTCCTAATTCCATGGGAGCTGGAGCAGCTGGAAGGTGAGAACTGACAGGATCCAAGTGCCAGACTGCTCCAGTTTCCCTGCAACTGTAAAACCAAGGAAGTAACACTTGGCTGCCACCTGCCCCTTTTTGCTGCTCAGAGACTCCAAACTCCTGGAATGAAACTCCAAAGCTGCTCCCACTCGTTGGGATCTTTGGCAAAAGCAGAGAGAAACCAACATTTCCTGAAAAGCAAATTTAGCCAGACTTCTCCTGGATGAAATTCCACTGGGGAAAACGCAGCAAATGTCATAGAGAAACATCGGTTCTCCTGATTGTCCATGTGGCATTGAATTCCCTGGAAAACAAACCTGCACCACCAAGGTACCTGAGCCACCCCCTGAATTCCTAGGGGTTCAGCTCCCACAAAGTCCCTGGTGTGGTGCCACCCTGCCTGATCATCAGGAGATGGAGCTGGGGGAGGAATTTCCAGAGGAAAGCTGGAAACCCACTCTTTCCCAGCTTACCACCACCAGCCTCCCTCAGGCCAAGGACTGTACAAGGGGTGCAGCCTAAGGAGCAGGAGGCAATCCCGAATTATTCCATGTTCACCAGGGCATGGAGCTGGGGCTGCCCAGAGTCCGTCTGTGTGTGGAGCACGGTGAGTTCTCCCAGCAGGGACTCCTGTGCTCCAGAGGCCTTACAGTCCGTGCTGGAATTCCCACTTCCCGGGACTGCTGCCAGGCTCTGGTAGGGGCTGTTCTCTGGGAAGGACAGCAGCTTTTCTGGGATTTTGGGGGACACCTCGTATTCCTCATCAGGAAGCTCTGTTTTGTGCCCCTCATCATTCTTTGTGGCTCCTTCCACGATGACGAGGAAGGATTTCCAGGGGGTGTTTTTATCATGGATCTGCAAAGGAATAACCAGGACAGAGAAGGTTAGGTATGGGATGACAAGGAAAAGTTTGGATCAAGCTTGTATCTGGTGTTGGTAGAAAAGGTCTTTGTTATGGAGTCATGGAATGGTTTGGGTTGGAAGACTGGACTGTAAAGATGATCCAGGCCCACCCCTTGCCATGGACAGGGACACCTTCCCCTATCCCAAGTTGTTCCAGGCCCTGTCCAACCTGGTTTTGAAGAATTCCAGGAATGCAGCATCCAGAGGTTTCCTGGGAAAACCATTCCAGGGCCTTCCCAAGCTCCCAGGGAACAATTCCTTCCCAACGTCCCACTTAACCCCAACTTCCTTCGCCTGAACTGGAAGTCTGCTCTGGGCTTGACCTGTCAGTCCCATGGAACGTGGCTCTGAGGAGCTGGAATGTGCTCCAGGCATGCCAGGACTGCAGGATCGTACTGAGGTGTGCTGGCTCAGTGTGGATTTGTCTGTGAAGTTCCTGCACCCACAGCTTTTCTGGGAAAACTGTGCCAGGGCCTCCCCAACCTCCCAGGGAACAATTGCTTCCCAAGATCCCCCCTAGCAGCGGGGTCGTACCAAGGTGTGGCAGCACAGTGTGGATTTGTCCATGAAGTTTTTGCACCCACAGGTTTCCTGGGAAAACTGTGCCAGGGCCTTCCCAACCTCCCAGGGAACAATTCCTTCCCAAGTTTCCCCCTAGCTGCGGGAGGGGATCGTACCGAGGTGTGCTGGCTCAGCGTGGATTTGTCTGTGAAGTTCCTGCACCCACAGGTTTCCTGGGAAAACTGTGCCAGGGCCTTCCCAACCTCCCAGGGAACAATTCCTTCCCGACATCCCCCCTAGCTGCAGGAGGGGATCATACCGAGGTGTGGCGGCGCAGGGTGGATTTGTCGGTGAAGGTCCTGCCGCAGGCGTTGCACATGAAGGGCTTCTCGCCGGTGTGGATGCGGTGGTGCCGCTGCAGCGCGTTCAGCTGCGTGAACTGCTTCCCACACTGGTCACAGCAGTACGGCCGCTCCCCTGGGAATGCGGCATGGGAGACAGGCTGGGAACGCGGGCAGAGCACAGCTGCTGTGCCTCGGGAGTGCCCAGCTACCCCTGGCTGACAGGGAGTGGTCAGGGAAAACATCCTGGTGGTACAAATGTCACACTGCGACCCGTCTGGAGGCAGCAAGTTCCTCCCAGCCCCGTAAAGATGTGCTGCCACTCTGTTTTTCCATGGTTTTCCATTAGAAACTCAAGTCCTGCCCAGAATCCAAGTATTCCTCCCCCTTATTCACTCTTCTCTGAGCAAGAACCCCTGAGCCACTCCCAGCCCCGGGATCACTCTGAACACACCATAAACTCCCTGTTTGGAAACAGATCCCATTTTCCTCCTTCCCTGGATAAACCTTCAGAGCTATAGCAGGGCTGTCCATCACCAATGATCCTGGCAGGTTATTAAGGTATCTCCAGAGCCTGTGGAAGCATTCCAGGGAATTGCTGTCACTCAGGACTAGTGGCAGAAGGGGAGAACATGAGACATCAAGCAGTGCACACGGGGAAAAACCTGGCTGAGAATTCCTTGCTGGAATATTGCAGTGGTGAGGGGTGTGTGCTCCAAGAAAAAGAGCACATCCTACCTGTGTATCCAAGAAAAGGGACACATCCTACCTGTGTGGACTTTGATGTGCTGGTACAGGGAATTCCTCTGGGCAAAGGTCCGGAAGCAAACCTCACATTTGAAGGGCTTGGATCCCGTGTGGATCCGGTTGTGGTGTTTCAAGTATTCCTTGGAGGCAAAGCTCTTCCCACAGGTTTCACACATGAAAGGCCTCTCCCCTAAAAAGGGAGGAAAAGGAGGATTAAACCAGCAGAGCTTTGGGAATGCTCTTAAATATCCCACAGAAATTCCAAAGCGTGTCCTCACTATGGGGATATTTAAAGGTCACTCAGTTCCATTCCATGGGCAGGGACACCTTCCTCTGTCCCAGGTTGCTCCAAGCCACTCACAACCTGGCCTGCCAGGGGTGGGGAATCCACAGCTTCTTTAGGAAAACTGTTCCAGGGTCTCACCACTCTCACAGGGAGGAATTTCTTCCCAAAATCCAATTTAAATCAACCCTCCCTCAGTTTTAAACCAGGGGATATCCTTGGGAACCTTTCTCAGGCAAATCCCATGTAAGAGATGACAATATCTCGTTTTATCCATAAAAATGTGGACAAAAAGCATTTTCTGAAGGCAGCTTTTTCCCTGGAATGGTTGGGATTGGATTTTCCCAGTTTTCCAGCCTCACCTGTGTGGCAGCGCCTGTGGTAGATGAGCATGTGGTTCTGGGTGAAGCGGGCCCCACACTCATCACACACAAACGGCTTCTCCCCCGTGTGGATCCTGCAAGGAAAAAGGAATATTGGAACTCCAGGATGAGCCTTTCCCTCATTCCTATTGATCCTCACTGCTGGGTAAACACCCCCATCCAAAAATGTTACGGTAAAAGTGAATTTTTCAGGGTGAAATGCAGCCAAATTCGGGAAATTCTCTCCAGGTTGTGGCGCCAAATCCTTTGGGATGTTGAGGGAAAGCTTCTCAGGGGGTTGGGATGGCTGCTTTTCCTGGAGAGGCACATCCACGTGGCAAAATATATCCCCAAGGATGAGAAATCCCCACCACTGGCTGCCACCACACCCAAATTAAGGCAGCATTGAGTTTCCAGTGTCCAAAATTCCTGAAAGGGCTCTGGGAATGGAAAAAAATCAGGTTTAAACCCTCAGAGAGGATTTTTTCCCTCATAAAAATGTCTCTGTCGGAAGACAGATAAAATAAGTGATAAAATCAGGTTAAACCCCTCAGAGAAGATTTTTACTCTGATAAAATGGTCTCTATCATGAGACAAGGTAAAATTGCTGATAAAATCAGGTTCAAGTCCCTCCGAGTTAATTTCTGCCCTGATAAAAACACCTCCAGAAAAATAAAACTGATAAAATCAGGCTCAACCCCTCAGAGAGGAATTTTTGCCCTAATCAAAATGTCTGCTCTGAGACACATGAAATAACTGATAAAATCAGGTTAAAGCCCCTCAGAAATGATTTCTAGCCTGGTAAAAACACCCTGGAACAGATGAAATAACTGAGAAGATCAGGTTAACTGCCTCAGAGATGATTTTTGCCCTCATGAAATGGGCTCTGCCCAGAGGCAGATTAAAAAAGGTATAAAATTAGACTAAACCCCTCAGAATCTACTTCTTCCCTGATAAAAATGCCCTCAGAAAGATAAAATTGATAAAATCAGGTTAAAACCCCTCAGGGATGATTTTTCCCTTATCAAAATGCCCTGAGGTAGATAAAACACTGACAAAATCAGGTTAAAACCCCTCAGAGGTGATTTTTTTTCCCTGATAAAAACAGCCTGGGACAGATAAAACTCAGCGGGTGCTGGATCAGCTCCGTGTGGGTGACACTGGTGACGCGCCACCTCCTCCTGTTCCCAGATGCATTGTTTTTCCTACTTCGCCCCCAAATCCGTCATTTTCCCATCGAAAACTCTGCAAAATGCTTCCCAAATATTTCCACACTTGTCTTTGTATTGAGTCTGAGGATGTGCTGGAGGAATCCCACCTGGATTTCCTTGCAGCACAGGCCTGGCCCATGCGGAATATGAGGAGAAAACAGGGATTTGGGAGGCCCTGAGAGAGAAAATAGGGATTGGGGAGCTCTGAGGGCGGATTGGGGAGCTCTGAGGGCTGCACCCCATATGAGGAGAAAACAGGGATTTGGGAGGCCCTGAAAGAGAAAACAGGGATTGGTGCAACCCACATGAAAACAGGGATTTGTGAGGCCCTGAGGACTGGACCCATTTGAGGAAAAAACAGCGATCTGGAGGCCTTGAAAGAGAAAACAGGGATTTGGGAGGCCCTGAAAAAGAAAACAGGGATTTGTGAAACCCTGAGGGCTGGACCCCATTTGAGGAGAAACCAGGGATTTGGAAGACCCTGAGGGCTGCACCCCATATCAGGAGAAAACTGATTTGGGAGGTCCTGAAAGAGAAAACAGGGATTTGGGAGGCTCTGAAGGCTGCACTCCATTTGAGAAGAAAACAGGGATTTGGGAGGCCCTGAGGCCTGCACCCTACATGGAAACAGGGATCTGGGAGGCCCTGAGGGCTGTACCCCATATCAGGAGAAAACGGATTTGGGAGGCCCTGAAAGAGGAAACAGGGATTTGGGAGGCCCTGAGGCCTGCACCCCATATGAGGAGAAAACAGGGATTTAGAAGGCCCTGAGAACTGGACTGCATTTGAGGAGAAAACAGGGATTTGGGAGGCCCTGAGGGCTGCACCCCATTTGAGGAAAAAACAGGGATTTGGGAGGCCCCAAGGGCTGTATCCCATATGAGGAGAAAACTGATTTGGGAGGCCCTGAAAGAGAAACCAGGGATTTGGGAGGCCCTGAGGGCTGGACCCCATTTGAGGAGAAACCAGGGATTTGGGAGGCCCTGAGGGCTGCACCTCGAGCACGGGGAGAGCCGCTCCTACCTCATGTGTGTTTTCAGCGCCGAGGGCTGGGAGAACTTGGCCTGGCACTCGGGGCAGCCGTAGGGCTTGTGCCCGGTGTGCGTGCGCTCGTGCAGCCGCAGGGCCGTGCGGGAGCTGAGCCCCTTGCCGCACTGGTGGCACTGGTGGCGCTCGCCGCCGCCCTCGTGCACCTGCAGCACGTGCCTCTTGACGTCCTTCTTCCTCTTGAAGCGCTTGGCGCAGAGCTCGCAGGGGAAGCGGCGCTCGCTGCTGTGCACGTGCCGCTGGTGGCTGCGCAGGTTGCAGCGGTTGGCGAAGGTCTGCGCGCACGTCTCGCAGCGGAACTCCAGCGCCGAGGCGATCCCGTGGCTCTGCTGGATGTGCTTCAGGAAGCTCTTCTCGTACAGGAACTCCTTCTGGCATGTGCCGCACTTGAAGGCGCCGCCGCGCTTCTTCTTGTCCTCCTCCTCCTCCTCCTCGCCCTTGGCAGGGTTTTCTGGGGAGGCCCCCTCGGGTTTGCCAGAGTTCTCCTCCTGCTCCCGCTCTCCCTCCTCACCCTTGGGCTGCTTTTCCTCCTCGGCGTTCCGCTGCTGCTCCCGCAGCCTCCGGGTGTATTTCTTCTTGGGGATCTCCACAAACACCTTCCTGCCGGCCAGCCGTCCGCTCGCCCTGCGGATCTTGGTGTAAGGAGCCTTCAGCACTTCCTTTTTTTTGTCCACCTTCTCCTTGGACTTGGCAGCCGACCCCTCGGGAGACGCTTCACAGCCGGGTGTGGCTACAGAACAATCTGGAGGGTCCCGCTCGGCCTTGGCTGCAGGCACAGCGCTGGGGCGGGCGGCGCCCTCCTCCTCGGAATTCTGCGACTCCGAGAAGTTCTGCAGCTCCAGCAGCACGGACTCCAGCATCTGCCTCTTCAGCTGGAAGCAAGTCTCGGAGAGATCCAGGCACTTGAGCTTCTCAGCAATCTCCAGCATGCGCTGCACCCTGTCCTCCTCCACCTCCACGCGCGCCGTGTAGACGAACTCCAGGAAGGAGGCGAAATCCGCTACCTGCACCTCGTTGAGGAACACGTTGGTGTGGGGGCCATCCACAGGCTCCTCGTTGAGGAAAACCTCCTTGAAGAACTTGCTGGTGGCGGCCAGCACGGCCTTGTGCGCCGGGAACTCTGCGCGCACGCCCTGGTACTCCACGCTGACGGTGACGTCGCACAGGTGGCCCAGCAGCCGCAGCTGCTGCATCTCGTTCAGCAGGTTGATGGGGGAGGACTTGGATTCCAGCAGGACGGGGTTGCTTTCCATCTTCCTTCTCCCTGCTGAAAATAGCCCCACGTCAGCCAGCGGGATTCTGCATGTTTGAGGCAGCTAGGGTCGGGGTTTTGTGGAATCGCTGGGGTTGGGAAGAGCTCCGAGGTTGTATAATCCAACTCCAGCTCCTCAGGAAAACCACGGAGTTAATCTGAGCTTCAATCCCAACCCTAGTTTTCCATGAAACCCTTTGGGCTGCCAGAACCTAACCTTTGAGACAGGGATGGAGCAAACAGAGCTGGCACCTAGAATTAAGGAATGATTCCTGGCCTCACTAGGCGATAATAAAAGGAAGGCAAGATTAAGCAAAAAGTTCACTGCTGTCCTAAAAACCCACCTGAAAATGCCTTCCACATAGAATTCCAAGCTCTTATGTGATGGATAATTGTATTCACACACTGAAAATCCCCCAAACAATGGGAGTTCCTCAAAATGGACTCACAGCCTGCACATTTTGGAGGCCCATTTCCAACTTTCCATCGGGCTCTGTTTCTCGGGAATGCCTGAAGCTGCTCCAAAGCTCACAAAAAGAGTGGAAGTTTTGGGGTGTTTTCCACAAATATCTAACCCCAGAACAAACCAGATTTCTATGCATTTAAAGGTGCTCTGAGTAATCTGTTGAGTGTAACCCTATTCCTACCATGGAATCTGAGGAATTTTTTTCCACATCCTGGGAATTAAGTGATATTTTACCCAGTGCTTTATAAACAATCAGTGATACCGAAGTGCCACTTTTTTGACCCCAATAAAATGATTTTTAACTACTTCTCGTGTTATTTCACAACTACCCCTCTAATTCCATTTGGGCACTGTCCATTTCTCAGGAATACTTCCCCTTCCAGCGGCAAAACTGGCTGGAAAGAGACAAAAAGCTCGAGCCCAAAGGGGAATGGGAAGAGGATTCCCAGGCAGCTGCTGCTGAAGTAATGGAGAAACCCACAGTGCCCACTTCCAATCCATTTGCAAAGGACCTGGATCACCTGGGAATGCTGGGGTGGGGGAAAAGACGGGGGGGAGGAAAGGGGAGAGGAAAGGGGGGAAACAAGGAGGGGAAGGGGGTGAGAAGGGAAGGGACAAGAAGGGGGAGAAAGAGGAGGGAAAAAAGGGGGAAAAAGAGGAGGAAAGGGGGGGAATAAGGGGCAAAAGAGAGAAAGAGAAGGCGGGCGTGGCCAGCCCGCCCGGGCCCCCGCACTCACGGCTGCCGGCTCGTTCCCGGTTTGTTCCCGGCCCCTTCCCGAACGCTGCTCCCGCTCAGCCCCGGGCGCGGCCGGAAGCGCTGACGCGCCACGACCCCGGCGGAGGCGCGCCGGAAGTGACGTCACACAGCGCACCACATGTTGCTAGGCAACGCGACCTACCCCGCCCCCGGCTTTGGCCTTCCCAAATCCCGGCGTTTTCCCCTGGGAAATGCGGGCGAATGAAGGAGGGACGGGCTGGGCGGCACTGGCAGCTTTATTAAAGGAGGAATTGGTGATTTACAGCGGCGACACCGCGCTGTGTTTGTATAAACACACACCCCGCTCTGCCCATTCCCAATGGGATGCTCCCACAGCTTTGGGAAAAATAAATCTCTAGACAGATGCACACATTTCAGTGGAATAAATACCCTCATGAGGAATTACCCCTTTACCACCAGCAATACAGCTCCTGAGGCAGCTGGAGTGACCATTGGGAATGATTCCTTCCATTCCAAAGGATAACTCTCACCATTCTGCCTCCAACCGCCCAGTTTTGGGTTTAAACCTGACTTTATAAATACAAAAGGGAGGCGTCAGTGTCCCCGGTGTCCCCAAGCCCAGGTGTCACGTGTGCTGCTGCTGCTTTAGCACTTCCTGGTTTATAAAGTTTCCCGTGGTCAACCGACCAAATTTCCGGTATGGGATCTCCTCCCGGATGCGCTTCCACTAAAGTCTCTATTTTGGACCAATTATGGTCTTTTTTTTGTGTGAGGTCGATCAAGAAGCTTCTCCAGTGAGCATTCCGGTCATGGATCTGGGGAAAAAAAAAAGGGAGTGGGACAGGAAAACAATTAGATCGGATTTTTAACTGCCAAATGTTTAACTTCATCCAGAGCTAAATCCAACAATTCTGCGATAACTCCACGATCCTGCGCTCCAAACCTCAACTCAAACACAAACAAAGCTCTTTTGCCAAGTCCGTGCTGAATTTCTGGCTCTGCTGCCATGGAATGCTTCCAAAATCAGCTGGAATTTCAGCACGCAGGCAAAATACTGGCTTGGAGCTGGAAGGGAACCTCCTGTTCTGTCTGTGCTGTCACTTCCAGGACCTGGAGGTCTCTGGGAAGAGCCAAGCTCAGCGTTTTCCAGCAGAATGCTGGGAATGTGTGAATTCCTGCTAATGTGAGGCATGAGGTTGGATAAACCATCGTGTTACGAGGCTGGAATGAAGGTTAAAGCATTGGAGACTCTGCAGTTAACCCATAAAAAAATCTAAAAACCTGAGTCCTTCCTCAAATGTTTTCATGTAATCTTTTAGAGAAAAAATCTCGGAGATGACGACCACCAGGAAGTGCTGTGTCCAGTCACTTCTAGGAATGGTGACTCTTCCCCTATGGCTGGGAGGTGACAGGACTGGCAGCCAGCAGTGGGAGCTGCCGTGCTGCTGGAGCAAAATCCCACAAAGTTCGGGAGAATATGGCAGCTTTAAGATGGTGGCTTTAAGATGGCGGCTCACCGCCCTGCCCTGAAACTCATCCCTAGCACAGCCCCTTCCAAGGCCTGGACATTCCCGCTGCCAGGATGGTGCTGGCAGGCTGGAGGTGGCACTGAGGGCAGGGAAGATGCCATGGTGGGGTGTCCTACCGCCACATGCCGGCGCAGGGTGGACATGTCGGTGAAGGTCCTGTCGCAGGCGCGGCACTTGTAGGGCTTCTCGCCGGTGTGGATGCGCTGGTGGCGCCGCAGAGCTCCCTGCTGCGTGAAGGCCTTGCCACACTGCTCGCAGAAATAGGGACGGGTCTCTGGGAATAACAGGGACAGCAAAGGGTTAGGGGCACTTAGGAGAGAGCAGCTGGCTCTTCCCTGGAAGGGTCCAAGTTTGCAGGGGCTTGGAGCAAGCTGGGAGAGTGGAAGGTGTGGAATGAGATGACCCCTAAGGACCCTACCAATCCCAACCATTCCATGATAAATATTTCCCAATACCTGCCAAGGCTACTCTACTCCATCCTCTACTCTGAATTCCTTCAGCTGCACAATCCAGGCCTCAGTTTTCTCGGAAATCACGTAACGCTCCCATGAGCCTGGCTTCCCAACAGAATTTCCATCCTTGGAGGTGTCCAAGGAATGCCTGCACTCAGTGCTCTGGGCCGGTGACGAAGTGAGAATTGAGCACAGCTTGGACTTGATGACCTTGGATCTCTTTTCCAACCTTAATGATTCTGGGATCCCCCAATTCAGCAATGGGCTGGAATGTCCCCATCCACAGTGGGAAGTATCACAAAGCCACCATTCCTTTTCCCAGCCTTGGAATTACCTGCATGGACGTTGCTGTGCTGGGCCAGGGAGGCTCTGAGTCCGAAGGCTTTACCACAGACCTCACACCTGTAGGGTTTGGCTCCCAGGTGACAGCGCTTGTGGCACTTGAGGTACTCGTTGGTGGCAAAGTGCTTCCCGCACACGTCACACCTGAAGAGCCGCTCTCCTGAGGGAAGAGAAACCAGATGCTGGGAATTCTGTCCTTCAGAGTCAGTCTGCAAATTACAGAACCCAGGCTGGAAAAAACCTCCAAGGTCACCGACTCCAAACAGTGCCACATCCAGCTGTCCCCTGAGCACATCCAGGCATGGGGACTCCATACCATTCCAATACCTGATGAACCTTTCCATGAAGGAATTCTTCCTGATATCCAATCTGAACCTCCGCTGGCACCACTTGAGGACATTCCTCTCATCCTATCATTTGCTCCTTGGGAGCAGAGCCCAAATTCCCCTTGGCTGCTGTCAGGGAATTGTGGAAAGCACCAAAGTCTCTCCAGACTTTCCTTTTCTCCAGGCTAAAAGTCCTTCCATCTCTATGAATTCCTTCCTGGTACTTGGATACTCTTCCATGAGTAACAAAAAAAAAAGGGGGGGGCATGTATTTCGTATTTCAGCAATAAAACAGAAAAGGCACGGGAAAACCACCTGGAATATTGAATTCCCACCTGTGTGTGTCCTTTTGTGGCCGGTGAGCTTTCCTTTGTCAGCAAAGGAAGCGCCGCAGTCCTCACAAATGTAGGGCTTCTCCCCAGTGTGGGATCTAACGGAGAGAAAACACCAAAGATCAGTAATTAATTATGTCTTGATCCCTAAAATACTGGATTTGAAACAATACTTGGGTTTTAAATGTAGTGGGAAAAGGAAATTCTGCTCCCTCAGAAAACAGAGTGTTTCCAGGTACAGGCACTACACTCCAGGAGTAAAACTCCCATTTAAAATTTACCTTTTAAAATTCAAAATTCCCATTTAAAATTTACCCTTTTCTCACTTTCAGGCCCTAAAAAATCCACCTTTTTTTCCCACACAGCTCAGAGCATGGGAAAGGAGAAAGAAGGGAAAATAACAGAAAATGACAAAGAATCAGAAAAATCTGAGCATAATGTTTGGTTTTAACTTATTCCAACCCAAACAAGATGATGTCCAAAGTCATTCCTGATTTTGAGCTGTCAGGACAAAGGATTATCATCAATCTTGCTCTGGAGAAAGATGGGAAATTCCATGGGATGATTCACCCACTCCTGGGAAAGGGCACATGCACACACACACCACCAGGGAGCAACTCATCCTGTCAAGCTCCAGCTGAGCGGCGCGGATTTGGAGTTGCACACTGAGATGAAAACCCATGGCAATTCCTTGCTCTGAGGGCAAGCACTGCTCAGGGTCTGTTTCTTCAGGATGCCTGACTCACTCTTCATCACTGAGGGCCATCGTGGGATTTTAGAGCCTGTCCCAAATGACGGATATTCTCCACAAGTTCGGACAGAGTATCCATGTCGAAATCCCGACCATGAGAGATGCAACATGGAGCCAAAGCCTTTGCGTAAGGGAATTAATCATGGACCCCCACTGAACCCGATATCCTGTCACTCCTGCTCTAAGGGGCAAGGAATGTGCATGCTTGGAATCTGACCTGGTATGGATCTTGAGCTGGGAAGGCTGAGCAAACCTGGCGTGACACACGCCACACTCGTAGGGCTTCTCTCCGGTGTGTGTCCGCATGTGGAACACCAGCGCCGTGCGGGAGCTCAGGATCTTGCCGCACACGGAGCACAGCGGCCGCTTGGCCCTGCCCTCGTGCTTCCTCATGGAGTGAGTCCTCACATCCCGCTTCCTCTTGAAAGTGGCCTGGCAGAGGCTGCAGGAGAACCTCCTCTCCTCGCTGTGCACGCAGGCGCGGTGCTCCTTCCAGCTGGTGTAGCTGGCGAAGGCCTTGCTGCACACCTCGCAGCGGTACACCTTGCCAGGCAGGCTCTGGTGCACGTCCCGGCAGTGATCCACGTATTTTTTCCGGGAGACAAACTGCTCCTGGCACTTGTCGCACTGGATCACGTAGATGGATTTCTTGTTGGCCACACTTTTACTGGCCTTCTTTAGTTTAAACTCTGGTTCAGGTTCTCTGCTGTCCTTCTCTGTTGAGGCTTCATCTTCCTCCTCCTCTTCAGAACATTCCTCGTTGTCCCTGCTTCCTTCAGGTTCCGAGTATCCTGTGTTATACTCTCCCTGCTCCTCGCCCTTCACACTCATTCCACCTTCATCTTCTTTCCCTCCTTCAGCTTCCTGGGACTCCTCTCGCTCCTTGCTCCTTTCTGCTTCAGCAACAGATGAATTCCCGGCATCTTCCTCACACCCAGAGGTTTCCGGTGTCCCATCCCAAGTCTCTCCACTGGGATCTTTGTCATGGCTCGTGGGGTTTGGGCCATGTGTGGGTGGAACCACCATCCAATAGACAGGCAGGAGTTTTCTCTCTTGCCCAGACTCATGGATTTTCCTGTTAAAAATGGAGGAAAACTTCCATTAAGTTTAATTGAAACTTATTATTTGTTTAATTGTTCCAATTCAGGCCTTGGGGAAAGAGTCCTTTCCTTTGAATTGTTCCTTGCACCATTTAAGAAATTCTCAGCATGTTTGGAAAGTCTGAAAACAGGGAGATTTTGCAAAGAGTTGGACCAGATAATTAAAGAAAATTAAAATGCCTCAGTTCATTAAGATCTGTATTTTTCACCTGACCAGGAATTTAGGATGGACTTTTCCTCCCAAGCCATGAAATTATTGATTTAAACCAAAGGAAATAGAGATTAAATGCCCAGATAGAGTCACTAAATTCCTCCTTAAAATTCCTCCAAATCTGAGGATTCCAAGGAAATCTGGTTGTACAAGTCCCCCTTAATCCAATGGGAAATTGCCCATCTAGGAGACCTCAATCCACTCATCTGCACTGCAAGGCCAAGTAAAAAATTTCAACACACTTCCAAGTCAGATCCACGGAATTCTGGAACCGAGTCAGGGAGGACTCCAGGAATGTTTTACCCCAGAATCCCAGGGAAGGGCATTCCTGGGAATGCCGTACCTGAGGTGGGAGGTGTAGGCAGCCCTGTGGGTGAAGCTGGCGGGGCAGTGCTGGCAGCGGTAGGGCCCGTCCCCGGTGTGTGTCCGGATGTGCACGGCCAGGCCACACTTGGAGCTGATGGCCTTGTCACAGTAGGGACACACCTGGGGTTCCTGCTTCTGCTCCTGCTCCCTGCAGAGGGAATGGCCATCCTTGCTTTCCAGGCTGGTGATATCCACACCCAGTCTGGCTGGGGAATCTGGCTTGTTGCACTCAGGCAGCTTTGCTGGCCTGGATTTTGGGGCTGGAAAAGCTGTGGCCTCCTGCTCCAGGCTTCCTGCTTGGCCTCCAATGAGCTCATAGCCTGGCAGCAGCTCCTTGTGTTTCTGCCTGTCCCAAAGTTTCCTCTGCATGGGAATTGCCACGACCTGGGAAGAGTTCCTGGGGTTCTCCTTTTGCTGGATACAAGGCCACTGCGATCCTCTATTTTCACCCCTCTGCCCTTTCAGGTGGAGGCTCAAATCCAAGCCCTTCCTGCCCTCTGCCTTCACTTCCTCACAGATATCAAGCAAATCCTTGCATTCCAGCCTTTCTGCTATTTCCTTCATCCTCTGGAGTTTTCCTGCCTCGATCTCTACCTCTGCTGTGTACACAAACTCCAGGAAGGAGGTGAACTCCTCGGTGTAGATGTCCTGCAGAGTCACCGTGCACTTCTGCGTGTCCAGCATCTCCTGGTGTAGGAAAAGCCCTTTGAAGTAGTTGCTGGAAGCTGCCAGGACGGCTTTGTGAGCCAGGAATTCCTCCTGAATTCCCAGGTGTTGGGTGAGGACTGTCACATCGCAGAGGTGCCCGAGCCGGTACAGGGAATGCAGAGCCCTCAGGAGGTTGGGAGCAGCAGCCTTGGACTTCATCAGGATTTTCTTCTTCTCCATCCTGCCAGAAGAAACAGAAAAATGTTGGAATTATTCTTCCTATCTTTCCATTCAAGCCCAGTGGAATTCCATGCCCTAATTCCTTGTTCACCTCCCACAGGTGGAATTGTAGAACCACCGAGATTGGAAAAGATCTCCAACCTTTGATGGAGCACTGCCACCTGAACTCAGCCATCTCCCAGGAGCAGGAAATTGACGGAATATGGGCAAAAGAATGCTTCCTAAATTTCGCTGGAAAAGGACTGCTCACATCCAGATTCCTACTGGGTAATTCCCACAGCCAGCAGGGATCTCTGCAACGCTCCCAACCCAACACCTGCCAACTATTCCCACATGGAGACACAACCCCAGCACACTGGAAACAGTGCAGATCCCGAGGTTCAGCTCCAAAATCCACAGGAGCTTCCAGCCCATCTGCTGCCTCCGTGTTTTCCAGCAGGAAATCCTGGTTTGTGTGCAGTGCTTAGAGAAATCAATGAGAGCAGCACGTGCTAATTTCCTGCTGCTCCTTTGCGAGATTCCCATCTGCGATAAGATCCCGATCTGCGCTCCCATGGGAGCTCCTCTAACACCAGGATCTGACATGGAGCCCGATGGGAGAGATAAATTCCAAGATCGTCTCCAAGTTCAGCTGCTTCTGGATTAAACCCCGCCACCAATTGAGGCATCCTTCCACAAAACCATCAATTCCCACCATTTTTTCCTTCAGAAAAAAACCCTGAGATTTGTATTTTCTGTTCCCATTTGAAAGCTGATCTTTAGTTTTCCAAAGTGCTGCCGAATCCTTAAGTCTCCAAACCACTCACTCCAAGGATTTAAACAAAATCCCCATTTCCTCCTCATTTTATGGGTTTGTTTATATCTTCCTTCCAGTTTTTTCCCTGGCAGTTTGGGAATAAATCTTAAAAAACGTGCACACGTGTGCAAGATTTGCAGAAAGCATAATTAATCCAAGAAATTATTTGCAAAGACCCTTTAATTGCACCAGAACTCATGCAAAACTCAAACCATATTTCAATTCAATTACAGAGTTCCTGATGAGGAATTGGAATCAGCGCAACTGGAATTGGTACAATTCCTTTAAAAAATAAAGCCCAACAGTGGCCTGAATCTCCAAGAAAATATTTATATTTGTATATTTTTATAATCTCCATTTACCTGCTGGAAAAATTTCTATTTTATCCACCTGAAATCTTCATTTATGAAGATAAATCTTCATTTATGATATTCCAGAGCATCCCTATTTATTGTTCAGGATCAATCTCTATTTAACCCTCCATTCTCTATTTATTCTCCAGGAAAATCCTTATTTATGCTCCAGGAAAGAAAGCAAACCTAAACAACAACAACAACAAACCACACACAAAACCCCCCCAAACAAACAACCCCCCCCAAAACAACAACAAAACACCACTCAATTTGCGCTCCAGAAAAACCTCCATTTATGCTCCAGAGAATTTCCATTCTCCCTCCCGCAAACTGCTGGCCAAATTCCTCTAAAAGTCCTAAAGTTTGTTTTTTTTTTTTTTTTAAACATAGAGCACTTTGATTTCTCCCTAACCACGTTACCTTCGGGACATCCCTGGAAAGGCTCCTCCCCCGAGGAATTCAAGGCTGGCCCAGCACCGGCGCTCACCATCCTTCGGGAAAGCCGCCGTGCCGTGTTGCTCCTTTTCCCACTGGCACTGCCGCGATCATTTTCTAGATTTTGAATGTAGCCACAAGATTTTTATCCGTAGATGTCTGAGAAGCGCTGCGAGGAAAGCAGAGAAAAGGAATGTTTATCCTAGCGGCAGGCTCAGCGCTCCGGGACATGAGGGGTCACCTGTGCGCTTCCGGAGGCGCCAGCAGCTGGGAATCGCCTCCCGCCCGGCAGGAGCAGCCCAGATCGCTCCCGCCGCTCACGGGGGTGATTCCCGGCGCTCCCGGGCTCCATCCCGAGGGTCCCTCCCGGCCCCGGCCCGCCCTTACCCTGGCGCTGTCTCCGCCGGCTCCCGCCCGAAAGCGCCATGGCGGCCGCGGCCTCAGCGCCTCAGCGCCGCCGCCATTTTGAGTGAGGGCAGGGCGTTCCCACACAAACGGGGAAAAACCCTTTAAACCGCGCCTTAAATCGACCCGAATCCCTCCCCTCCAAAAAACCCATTTCCAAAACGTCCCGTTTTGGAAACAATTTGTTTTCACGCTGTCAAATGACGGGTTTTATGAGGTTAAATGATCTCAGTGATGCGTGTCCTCAGTTTGCTGGGGCAGCTCCTCAGGCTCTCCCAGTGAGGATACTGGGATATCCATGAGGATATTGAGATATCCACTGTGGATACTGGGATATCCATTGTGGGTACTGGGATATCTACTGTGGATACTGGAAGATCAGTGCCTGTGAAGAACGCCAGCATAACTTTCTAACATAGCACATATAATATTCATTTTAATATTTGTGAAAAGCCAATCATAAAATATGCATTTTTTGCAGTGCCTTAAGGGAGGTGTTTATACAAACCACTATAAAGCTCTGAATTTTAGCGGGATAAATCTGGGATTAGGACAAACACAGGGTCTCCCTGTTTCTTCCCACTGGTGAGCCCGTATTCCTGTCTGTTATCACATAAAATAATTTCGAGGTGGGCTACCAAGCACTTCCAATCTTTTTTTCCAAGATAAATTCCTCTTTTGAAGCATTTTTTTTCCCACTTAAGTGCAAGCTTTTACGTCTTCACATTTTAACAGCTTGTAAAAATGTTAGATGACTGTAATTCCCTGAGGAAATGTAAAATAAATTCCTTCATAAAAAAAATAAATCAGGAAAGGCAGACATCTGTGTTATCCACGTTTTCAATCCTGATTATTTTGTTTGTAGCCAGGGAATGTTTCTATTGTCCAGACACAGCTCTTGGAGTGGGAAGAATGAGCAGCAATATGAGTGATCCGTGCTGAAAATGTCAGGATAATATTCCTGTATCTTCGCACGAGGGAATGGTGTTTGCTTTTCCTTTATCGGAAAACTGACGTGCTCGGCAGCTCTCACCCAGAGGAGTTGGGAAGCTCCCAGCCAATTTAGTCTGAATTCCACAAGGATGGAGGGAATTTCTGGATACACTGCTGGGCTGTATCCATGTGTCCTACATCCCAGGAAGGATTTTCCCGAGGCTGGATTTCGCTCTCCTCTTTACCACCGGTTTTGTTTCTCAGGAGATTCACTTGATTCTCCAAATGTTCCGTGTGCTTGGATGCGCCTCAGGGGTTCTAGAAGCCATGGAATTCTCCATGTCTCTCTTGTGGGGAGAGAGAAGGAAGAGCATCATAGCTGCTCTTTCCCAATCCCTAATTTTGCAATTTCAACAGAAGGGATGAAACACGTGGGAGGCAGCTGTGAAAGATGCCAATCTGAGGTGTCCTGTGGTGGGTGAAGAATTCCAGGCGCTGGGATGGTGAAATAAAACAACCTGTTAAGCCAAAACAACAAAATCCAGGAAAGAATTGGAGCTTGGGAACTCGGATTTTATCTGAGCACTTCCCCTTGGTTGGGAGTGGAGAAATACCTCGGGTTTTGATCGTGGTGACTAAAACCGGGAAAAGGGGAAAAACTGGGAGTTGTCTCTGCCAGTCAGGTTCTGCTCCTGATCCATCGGGCATTTGTGGCTCAAGGTCAGCCAGGACATCTCCAGCAAAGCAAGGGATGGAAGTGTTCCCAAATCCCAGGTTCCTTCCCCCTGGAGCACAGCAGGAAGCGGCACTGGGGCATTGACGATTTTGGCTCTTTCCAGCAAAGCTGGGGGACATTCTGGAGCCCCCCCAGTGAAACATCCCTGTGTGTTTTCCCTGGATGGATATCCCTTCCTTATGGCTCCACCAGAGGATGCTGCAGGCTTCGGAAAGAGCTGCCCAGACTGTAGCCCTGCTCATCCCCTTAATCCAGAGGAATCCGACCACGGATATCAACCATGGCACTGCAGAGAGAGCTTCCAAAAGCCTTTTCTCAGGAGCCAAGCAAACCTCCAGATCATCCGTGAAACAGGGACAGAGCTTTCAGCATGGGCTAAAAATGCAAATTCCAGAGAAAATCCTGATGGAAAGCACAGAGCAGCCCTTGCTCCGTGTGTCAGCACCCAGTGCTGCTTAGTCTCTTATCCTGTTCTCCATAAGAACTCTTGGCATGGGATCGTGCTATAAATCAAACATCCCATGGATTCTCCCCCTCATGTTCAGGCTCAAGGAGAAGGAGCTCTGTATATCCTGGCAGAATGCTTCCAAGATACCGGTGTCACTTGAAAAACATGGGAATTGAGGGAAGTCTGTGTGTGTTTTGTCTGAAAAGGAAGATTTTAGAATCCTAAAAACCAGCAAAGTTTAATTCCCACCAAGGTTCTGGTGAGAAAAACCTGAGCACCAGAGCAAACCAAGGTGGAATAGGAGAATACCTTTGATTCCATCCAGTCCAGCCACCAAATTCCAAGATCATGGAATGGTTTTTGTTGGAAGGGACTTTAAAGATGATTCAATCTCACCCTCTGCCATAGGATACCTACTACTATCCCAGGGTGGTCCAACCTGGCCTTGGACATTTCGAGGGATGGAACAGCCCCAGCTTCTCTGGGAAACCTGTGTCAGGGCCTCCCCACCCTCACAGAGAAGGATTTCTTCCTAATATCCCATCTATCCCTGCTGTCTGGCAGTGGGAAACCATTTCCTCTTGTCCCATCATTCCAGGCCCATGGAAATAATCTCTCTCCATGTTTCTGGTAGCTCCTTCAGGTCCTGGAATGCCACATTTGGGTCATCCCAAAGCTTCTCCAGGCTGAACACTTGGAGCTCTGGAAAACCAATGACTTTTATGGATCAAGGCGATAAATGAATTAAATAAAATATAATTAAATAAAAAATAAGCAACAAATCAGTTAAAGGCCCTTTTCACCCTTCTGTGTTCCCTGGGGTTATGGAGTGAACACTTTGGATGCCAACTCCGTGTCCCTGATGTGGGGGCACATCCAAGAGTCACTGGAAGGGCTCCCACCAAGGTCAAGACCCCAGTTTGGGAAGGTTTCTCTGGAATGAACGTGGAGCCAGCTCAGCAGCACCCTGGGCATGAAGGCACACAGGATTTTGGCTCTGGGCTGTGAATTCCGGATGTTCCCTCTCATTTTTCCCGGGAGCTCATTCCTGTGTAGCAGTGATTGTGATAGGATGTATTCCCACAGCTTCAGGGGAAGAGGGAGTGGGGCTGCTTTGGGATTCATTCCCTGCAATCCTGACCCTACACTCCTGACAAGTGATGTGTTAGGGCGATGGAAATCCAAATTCTGGGAGTGTATCTGTGATGTTTTCCTTCTGGCACAAAATAAATCCTCAGCACAGCTCATTTACTTGTTTATCACACATTTTTAAGCTCTTGGCATTTTGCAAACTTCTTTTCCTTCGCCCAGATATTTTAACCCCTGCTAAACTGTGGGCATCAAACCCAGAAGTTGCCTCTGGAAGAAAAGGGTTTTCCATCACATTCCATGGAAGGCTTGATCCATGTATTTTTAACTCCTTAACACTCCCAGTCAAGCCCAAATTGAAATTGTTTTAATTGGTTTTTAAACAGTTGAGTTCTGGTTGAATTTTGAAGTAGTTGAGTCTGGGGGTTATGGAATATCCTAAAGATCCCATTTCCTCATCTGGGGTCTGGAAAACAGGTGGATAATGTTTAGTCTCCAGCTAAGGGACAGGATGTTAATGCTTTTCCCACTTGGAAAGGAGCTGCCTCCTGTTTAGTTACAGTTCAATATAAAACAAATATTCCATTAGCAAAAGGAGGTGGGGAGAAAAATCCCTTTATTCCCCCCCTCCTCTCCACAGGGCTCCTTCCAACTCGATATTCCGCAATAAAGCTGTCCGGAACGCAGAGGATCCCAGGGAGTAAATTCAGATTAGCACCTTGCTGCCAGCCAGAAGAAATCCAGCAAAACAACCCCCAAAGTTATTCCTAATGGCAAGAAAAGAGGGAATTCCTGCCAGATTTACGGTCCTGGTGTTCCAAGACTCCGATTAAAAGAGCTGCTGATTTCATGGAGGTGATTCCGGACAAATTCCAGCTGATCACAGCTGTTCACCAGGGAAAATTATAAGGAAAATAAATCTAAATACATCAGATTAAGTGGTGTTTTTCCAACAGCTGGCTGTGTTTTTCCGTTGTTCCCCAGAAAGCAGCATTCCCTTGCAAGCTCCCAAACTTCATGTCCTCCTACAGAAGCCTCTTGACTTTTAGCCACCAGAATTATCCCAAAATTTTTTTTTTAATGTAAATATCTGGCTTCCCAACAATAATATTTTTCCCTCAGTGTTTATTTTTCCTTAATGCTGAGCGCTCACCGTGGTTTGCGAATCCAAATTATTTGGGGGAAAAGCAGGAATCTCAGTTTATATCTGCGTCCTGAGCCTGAGTGTTTTCAGGGAGAGTATTCCTGCCTCCAGGTGCTCCTCCAAGGATGAGAAAATGCCCTTTTTTAGTCCAAGTTTGGGTGTGGAATCTTGGCACAGGAATGGCTAAACATGGAAGGAGCAGCTGCCTGGAGAAACAAACACCTGGCAAAATATTTTGGGGAATTTCAGGATGAGTCATCCTGGGCCTTGCTGGGGAAGCTCAGCCCCAGCTGCAGCTCAGGAGGTTCCTTTAGTTCCACAGAATCCCATGGAATTACTGAGGATGGAAAAGACTTCCGGGATCGTCGAGTCCAACCTGTCACCCAGCCCAGGAGTGCCACATCCAGGTATCCCTTGGACTCCTCCAGAAGTGGGAATTCCAAACCCTTCCAGGCTGTTTTAATCCTTAACAACCCATTCCATGAAGAAATTCCCATCTGCCTTCATCTCTCATTCCATCCAGGCCTGTTCCAGGGTTCCAAATGTCCCCGGGCAATTCCATTGCTAACTTCCCATTCCATTAAGAAATTCCTATCTCCTTCATCTCTAGGAATTCAAGGACACTTCCACGAGTGAGCCTCCAAACCTTCCCAGGCAATTCCAAAGCCTGACGACCCATTCCATCGTGAAATTCCCATCTGCTTTTATCCTGTTCCAGAACTGCTCCAGGGATAGGAACTCCAAACTTCCCTGAGCAATTCCAGTGCTAACACCTCATTCCATTAAGAAGCTCCTATCTGCCTTCATCTTATTCCATCTTTTCTCCTTTCATCTCTCCTGCTTGGACAAGGTCTATGCCAAGATCCATCCCCACAAAGCCGATGGAACACCAGGAACTCATCCCAAGCCAAGTGTCCAAGATCATTAAAATCCCAATTAATCCCTTTTGATCCATCCCCATCGCTCCCAGCACGGTCGTTAGGCACGGTCATTAAGCTTCAAACTGCAGAGTGAGACTTGAATGACCATGAGGGTCATGCCAGCCTTCGGGATAAAAGTGTGGATTAGGGATTTCTGGAGGAGGAGGAGGAGGAGAAGGATTTGCTGAGTTTTCCCACCGCTAATTTCCCAGCTTTGTGCTTATCCCTAATAACGATCTCAGTAATTATCCCAATTTATTTCAGGAATGGCTTTTGGAATCATGTGCACCTCCAAATATACAGAAATCCATCTCCATAAATGTTCCCAGACCAACCACTCATATTTAAAAGGAATATTTTCCCAACTGGGATTAAAAAATTCATATTCATTGGGAGCAGTGGGGTTGGGAATGGCTGGATAACCTTTGGAAAAGCAGCAGGAATGGCTTTGGGTCGGGCCATGAACTCTTTGTTAAAGCATCTGCTTTTACTCTGGAATATTTAATGGTTTCCAGGAATTCCAGGGATGGAGGAATGCCAAGGTGGATAAAGGAAAATTATCCCTTTGGATGGAGCTGGAGTTCCAAACCCCAGAATGTCCTGTCCCAAGTTTTCCCGTCTGGATTCATTATCCCTTATAAACCAGGATTGCAGGGAAATAGGAAAAGGTTGCTGCAAGCACAGAGAAGGCTCCAAGTGTGGAGGAATCTTCTGGGATACCCACAGGCAAGGCAAACTCCAGCACTGAAAGGGATGGATCCAACTCTGGGACCTTCTCCTCAGGGAAAATACATTCCATAGGGAATTACAGCAAAAAAAACCACTGGGAGCTGGACAAAATGTGGCACCTAATTCCATCTAAAATTCCTTTGTTTTTCCATATGGGAATCACAACATCAGATACTGGGTACCCACCAACATTCCAAAGGCTGGTGATTTTATGGATCTGTTTTTATAGCTCAGAGGGATCCATGGAGTCAGGAGGTTTTCCAGCAGCTGGAGAGTTGGCTCCAGGTTATCCCAAAAATCTGTTGGGAGCGCCGGGATGGCTGCAGTGGGGTTGCCAAGCCCAGGCTTGCATTGGAAGCTGGAAGAACATCCCAAAATATGATGGATCTGTGTTTTTACTGCCTAACTACTCCCAGGCATGTGTGGACATGGAACCCATCCTTAGAAAATATAAAAATAGGAAAACAGGTTGGAGCCTGAAAGTGTCAGGGAAAAATGTGGGAGAGACAAGGGAAGGAAGCCAAAAGGAAGGGAAAAGAGATCCCAAATTCCTTAAATGTCATTTTTAGGTCCATGGATCTGGTTCCAAGGATCCATGCTCATCCAGGAGATGCTGAGGATGCACATTTCCAACTTCCCAAGGGAACAGGCTGTGGAAAAGTTCAGGAATGGATCCGTGTGACTCCACAAACACTTTCCTCTCTGGAGCAAAAGTTGGGAATTCCGGACATGCACCTGGAGCTGGGATAGGAGCAGGGAGCCATTTATAGGCCCAGAATTCCCAACTGGAATGCCAACATCCAAGGTCTCCTGTCTTTTCCTGGAGCTGGGACAAGGTCACTGTGGGCTGAGCCGCAAGGATCAGGTGGGAATTTTGTTCCTCTGGAAAATGGGAGTGTATGGGAAGGAAGTAGAAGCTCAGAACTCCAGAATTCCAAGGACAAGGTGCAGGAGCTGGCTGGGAATGGAGCACAGGAGGGTGCCTTGGCACCTCTCCTTTCTTCTCAACATTCCAAATAAATGTGGAAAAGCCACTTTGGTTATTTTTCTGGGAAGAGAATTCCCAGAGGATCTCCACACCTTGCTCCTTCCACAGGCGCTGCTCATTCCAAGCCTGGCAGCTCCACATGACCCAGGATAACCCCTCCTTATCCAGGCTTTGGAAAAGTAAAAGCTCATCCCAGCTGGATAGCACTTCTTGGGAATTCTTGTGCTGTCACATCCCGTCCCAGGGGCTCACATCTGGGACACTCATGGATTCATCACCTCACCCCTGAGCAATCCCAAATTCGCATCCAGGCGGGAATGACGGTGGATCACGTGTGCTGTGACGGAGGAGGCAGATCTGTTCTGGGGATCCGTGTTCCCTGGGGCTTTTCCAGTCCTTTCAAGCTGTTCCCAGTGAAATGTTGGCAGGAGCCAGAGTTTGCTGTGACGGAAAGAGGCTGTTCCCTCTAATCCCCCTTTCCCAAGAAACTGCTCCGGCCATCCCAGGGCATTCCAAGCAGGGAATGACCGCCAGATCCTGCTGTGTCAAGCAGCAGAAGCTGGAACGGTTCCCTTTGGAAAAGCAGGATGAGGACGTGGAGCTCATGGTAAGGAGCCCTGTTCTTGCTGGGATCCTGGTTGGAGCAAGCAGGAGAACTGGGAATGACCCCACCCCACTGTGCTCATGGAATCCAAGAGCTCCTTGCCATGGCAACAGAGCCAGGACCACAACTTGGGATTTTTCCAGCGGCTCTGGATACATTCCAGGCCATTCCCACGGGGAGTTTGGGCTCCTCAGTTTGGCACCAAGACCTCTAGAGAAGGAGGGATTGAAGTGGGAAGTACAATCCCTAAAATCCCGGAGAATTATGAAGAACAATTAGCTGCTATTCCCAGGAAACAGCTGGAATACCTGGAGAGCAGTTCCAGGGGAGAAAACAGATCCCACCAAAAGAAACCACTCACTTCTCATCCCTGGAGCTGTGGTTGTTTTATCCTGGATGGATAACCCCAGGATAGGGTGGATTCTCCACCTTTAGGGAATGGCTTTTGAAATCCAGGTGGGAGTGTTTCAACATCAGCATTCCCACTCAGAGCCAGAACTGACAGGGAAATTTATAGCCTGAATTCCATAGGAGATCAGTGTGGAATGCTACAGATTTGGAAATAAAGATTGGGAAATCAAGCAGGGAAAAACTCTGAGGAAAGGCAGTACCAGCACTGCACATTCCTAAAATCATCGGCTGAGCCAGTGGATGCCACTTTTCCATCTCTTCCTGTTAAAAATCCTGGAGATGGTGCCTGGTTCCAATCCTGCCATGGCATAGTTCAAAGGGAACAATCCTGGTTAACTTCTGGGAATTCCCATATCCAGGGTAACACAGTGGGAAGAGGAGCCATGGATGCTGTGGCAATGCTGGCAATGAACCAACCAATCCCATTTATTTGGGATCAAATCCATCCCATCTCTTTTCCCTCTGTTTCTTTGCAGCAGGATGAGAATGAAATTCCCATTATTTTCCAAGCTGCCCCACTTCCAGTTCATGCTTCCCACTTCTCTTGGGATAATATTGGCTCTATCCAGCTCTGGCTGCCCTGTTGGGGTATCCCAATAGCTGCCCATCCTTTCCAGCTTTTCCAGGGAATTTTGGAAAAACCACACTAAACCTGGGGTGTTTAACCTGGAAATTAATCAGCTCCAGTGGAATGAATTAATGGGAAGCTTGGCTTTGGCACAGCACATCCTTGAGGAAAAGAGGAATTGGAGTCCCAGACCTCCCAGAGATGAAGGTACCCAGCTTGGATTTCAGTTGGAGCCCTCAGAAAATCCCAGGAGGATTTGGGAATGGGCTCAGCCTTTAGGAACAGGCTCCTGTTTTTTTGCCATGGATTTTTCCTTCAATCTTGTGCATCCAGTGTCTCGTTCCCTGCAAAACCAGGGAGGAGGGAATGTTTACCCAATGATGTCAGTGAAAAGCTGCCTCCAGCTGGGATCTGGCCTGCAGGTGGCCGGGAGGGACAAGAATCCAAGGATTTTATCCCTTTGGAAACATCAGCCCCTCTCAGAGCATCTCTGGTTCCTCCCCACCTTTCTCCTGCTGCTCCTTTCAGGATAACAATGGCAGGATCCAGATGTTTATCCGCAGGGCTCTTCCCATTTCCATGCTGGCCTTCACCAAATTCCATGGGGAGGTCCGGAAGCAGCCACAGATAACCCGGCAAGCTGGGCTGGCTCCCCGGGAAAGGTAAAACCCTTGGAATTACAGCAGGGCAGGGAGCACCTGGAACATGATCCCTAATTCCTTTCCAGCATGGGAATGTGGCCATAATTAACCAGTTTAATCCCATCTCTGAAGCTGGAGAATGGGTCCCAATCGTGTTTTTTGTGGCTGTTTCCATTTTCCCAGTGCTACACCAAAGCCCCAGAATTCCCTTTGCTCCATCCATTCCCTTTCCATAGGCAAATCCAGGACTGTGTGCCCACAGCCATGGCATGGAGGAGCATCCTGTGGAAACACCAATAAATAATGCTGGAAAAGAGGGAAAATTCCTTTCAAACCCCTAAGGAAGCATTTTCTTCCCCATTTTCAGGGTTAAAGAAACCACCTTGGAGCTTGGTGTGGAATCAAGGGAAGATTTTCCTCTGGCTGTGATTCCCTGCCCAGCAGCCCAGGGAATTTTCACTTCGTATTCCCTTTTTTTCCCTTGCTGAGGCAGGGAAATTCCAGCTGAGGCAGTCCCAGCTCCGGCACATCCCTTGGCAGTAGCACCCACCTCCTGTGGAGCCGTGATAAGGAGGGGAAAGAGCAGCCTTGGGACACGTTCTCCAGCCAGAAAACTCTGCCCAGCCTTCCCAGCCCTTATCTTTATTGCCCACATTCCTAACAATCCCAAGTTTTATTTACAGAGCTCTCATCCCCAAGGTTATGAGAAGCTCTGGCGCATCCATGGGCTGGATCCAAGGTGAGGATTGACAGCAGTGCAATTCCAGCAAAAATCAGAGGATTGATCCTCCCTGCTCCGTAGGCAGCTGGGAGCAGGGAGGCAGAGCTCGGAGCCTCTGGAAAAGTGCTGATGTTTTCCTGCCTTGCTGGGACCCTCCCAGCAGGAAATTGGGCATTGTACTGGGAGCGCTGAGTTTTCCGGACAAATCCTGCCAGGATCCATGTCCTGCTCCGCCGTGGGCTGGTTGCTCTTGCCTTGGCCATGGAGTGACGCCCTGGCTTCCCAAATAATCTCCAAGAAAACCTTGGGATGGGGTTTAGAACTTGGCCTAAGGCAGGGATTTGATCCCTAAATTCTGTTAATCCAGCCGCTGTTATAATGGAGCGAATCCAAAGGGAGCTGCAGGTGCTGCCCAAGCAGTGGTGACCTCTGGCTGGAATCCAGTCTGGGATTCTGAGATTCTGGGAAGATCTGGGGACATTTTCCTGGGCCACTGAGCCAGAGGGATTTGGAACACATTTGGGATTGAATCCCAGCCACTTCCCAACTTTCCAGCTCACTCCCAGCTCAGTGACTCCAGATATCCCAGGGTCAGGAGCAGGGATTGATTCCCACGTAAATCACCAGCATGGAGCAAAGGCCATCCTATTCCAGGAAAACCTGAGATCCTGTGATGCTGAAAAAAGGGCAGGATTTGCTTCTTCCCAGAGCCCAAGAAAGGAATTAAAACCTTGCTTGACTTTTCCCAGGAATTGTAGAGCTTGTTTTGTTTTCCCCCTTTCCCAAACTTCCCAATTCCCTAACAGTTGGTTTGCCCTGGCTCCAGCTTTTGGGATCTTGTTTTTCTATCAGTTTTCCAGTGGAGTTGATAGGAGATTATTCCTCAATCCCATTAAAAAGTAGGATCCCCCCAGCAGCCTCCGGATGCGGAGCCAGCAGCTCCTGCCTTCCTCCCATTGATTTCCCAAGCAGCCCCATTTCCTTGGATAAATAGGAGGGGGAAGAGGGAAAAGAGTTAAGGTGGACAAAACCAAAGGGAAGAAAACTTGGAGCAAAAGGAAAAGCATCTTGGAATTGCTCTGAAAATCCCACCAGGCTTTGCTCAGGACTGGGAATCTTTTCCATGGAAAAAAGGAATTTTGGTGTTTTTCCCAATCCAAACCATGGAATTGGTGCACCAACAGCTGGGAACGGCAGAGGGCTTTTCTTCCCTCCTGTTTGCCATGGATTTTCAATCCATCTGTTCCACACAAACTGTGGGAACCGAGGTCACACTTGCCTCACTTGAAGAGGGTAAAATGGGAATTCTTTGGGAATTCTGTCATTCCAGCAGCTCCCAGAAGGAGGTGGGATACTTCTGATCCTACCACAGGGATTATCCTGCTGTGATAATCTTTCAATCCAACCATAAAATTCCAGTGGGAATATCCCATTTTTCTCACCTCCCAGCCACAAACTCCATCAGCAGAAAGGAAAACATGATTTTTCCCCTAGGATTCCCCTCCTATCCCTGGAATCATGAGTACTACCCCATTCCCAGGGCAAATCCAAGGCCCTGCCGGAGTCTGTCCCTCTTCCTCCTCCTCTCCAAGGAGGAAGATTTGTGGGATAGAAGGAAAAACCTGGAAAAGAGCCCAGTGTGGGAAGCAGGAATGGTGATGCTGCTGGCGGGATCAGTCTGGGCTTTGCTGGGATCAGCTCCTGCTGGGAATGACCTCGATGTTTTCAGGTGCTTCAAGCCATTTTCCTGCCAATTTTAAGGAATATTTGAACTTTCATCTCCTCTCCCTTCTGAATTTTGGGATCTCTCCTTGGATGGAGAGAGGGGCTGGAGCAGCCACATCCTGACGTGGGGGCCTCTGGATTTCCCAGTGGATGCCAATATTTATAATTCCCTTTTTTTTTAATGGAATCTGTTCTGTGACATGATCCAGCAAAGGGATCACACATTCTTCCAAACAGGATCATCTGGGGGGAGAAGATTCTGGAAAGATCAGGATCAGGAGAACAATAATCCCAGGCTGGACTGGGTTGGGAATGACCTTAAAGCCCATGTCATTCCAACCCCTTTGGAAAACAAGGAATTGATTATCCTGCTTCCCCTACAGGTTGGATTTCCCCCTTTTTGGAGCCACATCCCTGGTTTTTTTGGGATGTCTTCACTTTTACCCCCCTCTCCGAGCCCATCCCACGCCGCTGCCGTGATCCCGGGAAAGCTGGGCAGGGTCTGGAGGAGCCGCTCATCCCTTTGGAGAATCCCACCCTGCTTTTCCTTCCAGTTGTTGCCGCCCTGCCCGGGCAACACCCGGCGCTTCCCGAGCCTCGGGTGTGTTTCCAACCCTGCCTTTCCCTTCGCATTCCAGAGCCACCTCCTTCCCGGGATTTGGCACATCAGCGGGAAAAGCGATTCAGCGCAGCTGGGCTGGGACAGCGTTAAAAAAAGCGGGAGGAAAATGGGAAAACAGGGAGCAATCCAGCTGGGGGTGTTGGAAACTCTGGGATTGTGCCAGGACTGAGTCATTCCCGGCCCTCCCAGCCCCTCCGGCCGGGAATGACATTTGGGAATGGCAGCAAATCCCGATTGGCTCAGAGCAAGGTGGAGCTGGAGCAGCCGGAGCCAGCCCAGACCCCGCTTTAACCCCATCCTTGGTTTTTGCTGCTTGCGGGAATTTGGGAAGGACTGGAAGTCTGGATTGTGCCACAAATGTGGGAATTCCAACAGGAGGGGGAGGGAACACAGGCAGGGAATTCTGTGGGATGAGCAAAGGGGGGAAATTAATATGTAATAAGAGAGCCCAGCCTCTGCTCCAGGAAAAAAAAATATGGATCTATGGATGCGCCTTCCTTGATCGTTGTCCTAAACATCCCAAAGAAAAATGGGATTACCCAAATCCTCCATCCTGGATCCCAGTGCCTTTTCCAGACCCGCCTGTCCCCATTTCTGGGATCAGGAGACTGAGTCTTAAACGGCTTCCTTTGGGATTCTCCCTCTGGCACCTCATGGGAATACAGGGATCACCGTAGATCCCCTGCTCCTGATTTTAGGTGGAAATTGGGAATTCTGTTCCCCAGAGCTCTTGTGGGCAGGGAAAACCTGTTTTCAATGGGGAAAAAAGTGTGAGATCGAGGGGGAGAAAAGAAGGAATCAACTCCTCATGGATCCCCTGGAATGGTTCCTTCCCATGGTAATTCCATGTTTATTCAGGCAGCATCTACCGATGGATACACTCCCTTTTATTTTTATTTTTTATCTTTACTTTTACTTTTATTTTTACTTTTATTTTTACTTTTATTGTTTTTTTTTTTTATTTTTAGTTTTTGGTTATTTTTATTTTTATTTTTATTTACTCTTTAATTATTCCACCTGGAAAACCAATCCTGCCACCAAACGGGATGAGCTAAAAGAGGAAATGCCCAGCAGAAAATCCCAATTTATGCCCCAAAAAATCTCCCAAATATCCTAACGATGTTCCCTCTTGCCTCCAGCTTCCCACAGGGAACAGACACACAAATCCCAGTGAAAACCACACAGGAATTCCCCATCCTTAGTGAATTTTCCACTTTCTTTGTGTTGTGGGGGGGAATTTTTCCCAATTTTCCTTTCCTTAGGCAATCCCTGTTTAGGGAGGTGAGTTCTAATTCCCTCAGGAACAGCAGAACCTGCCAAATTCCCTGATGGATCATTCTGGATGACCAGGAAATTTGGGAATAAGAGGGAATTTTGCAGAGCTGCAGCATTTCCCCCACTCTGGCTTGTCTGAGCTCCAAACCCCAGTGCAGCCCCTCTGGATGGGTGGGATTGTTCGGAGAAATCCCGGAATTTATTTGTGTGTGTGCTCTCCAGGTGTCCTGGTGGCATTCCAACATTAATATCCCCAAATCTCCTGCTGGAATGAAAACAGGGAATTCGGGTTGGGATTTAATCTCCGTCCTCCCCTTCATCTTCCCCTCTGCCATTCCAGAGCTGCCCCAGAAATATTCCTTGGAGAATATCCTGGTGGGAGGAGGGGTCCATACCCATGGAAGCCTCTGATTGAATTCCTGTTTTTTCCTAAACTGGATCCATCTGGAGGAGAGGTTGTTCCCGCCCCACATTCCCACCCTGGACCACCCAGGACAGTCCAGTCAGCAATTCCAGGGCTCCGAACACATGAAAAGTTCAAGAATAATAAAAAAATCCCTCAGATAACAAAGGAAGAGGGAAAACTTCCCTTGGAGTGAAGATTTTCCTCAAAGTGATTGTCCTGCTCCCACTGGGATCTGAGAATCTTGTCCTTCTTGGATGGAAGGCTTCCAGAGGTGTGATTCCCACTTTTCCAGCTGCTATCCAGGTTAATATTCCAGCTGTGCTCCACTCTTTCCACTTCCAGGAGGAAAGAGTTTGGGAAGAGTGCCCCACCTCTATCCCAAAGAAATTTCCAAGCATGGATCTGCTGGGGGCCAGTGAGATTTCTCCTCCCTGGAATCTCAACGACAGCTTCCAAATGGAAATGGAAATGGAATTCCTGGTTTTAAGCACAGGGTGGGCTGGAAAAATGGGACAAAACTCAGGGATCGTGTCCTGACTTGGCATCCAGCAAATTCCTTGGAGCTGCTCAAAACACCTGGAGCAGCTCCCTCCCGGCTGGCAGAGACCCCATGGAGCTCCTGGAGTTTTGTCTTGGATTTTATCTGAAGACATACAGAATTCCTGGATTTGCTCCAGGTTGTTTGGAACATCCCTCCTCCTCCAGCTTTAGCCTGGAAGTTGCTCCAACATTGGAAAAACGTGGACAGGATAAAGGGAAGGAAGAATCAAAAATGCCAGCATGGAATCTGGACTCCAAGGAACCAATTCCCTGCTTCCATGAAAAGGAGGGAGATGCCTGGAAGGAATGGGATATTTGGGATTGGAACTACTCCTTCCTTTCTTCATTTCCATCTAGGTGGGTATTCAGCCACCTCATGAAAAAAATCATGGAATGGCTTCAGTGGGAAGGGATCTTTGTTCCTCATCTCATTCCATGGGCAGGGACACCTCCCACTGTCCCAGGGTGCTCCAAGCTGACCTTGGACACTTCCAGGGATGGATCAACCACAGCTTCTCTGGGAATCTCTGCCAGGGCCTCCCCACCCTCCCAGGGAAGGATTTATTCCCAATATTCCATCTAAGCCTGCTCCCTGGCAGCAGGAAGCCATTCCCCTTCTCCTGTCACTCCATCCCTTGGGAACAATCTCTCCCTGTTTTCCTTCTCGGCTCCTTCAGTTCCTGGGATGCCACAACTGGATTATCCTGAAGCTCCTCTTTGCCAGGCTGAGCAATTCCAGTTCTCACAGTTTTTCCTCCTGGCAGAGCTGCTCCATCCCTCTGATTATCCTGGTGCCTCCTCTGGATTTGCTCCAACAGCTCCACGTCCTTCCTGTGCTGGGAGCCAGACCTGGATGCAGAATTCCGGGTGGGGACTTCCCTGGTGCAGAGGAGAAGGGATGTGAAAACCCAAACAAAGCAATTCCTTTTCCTGGCGCTTGGAATTCTGTTCCCATTAAACCCCTTCTAATTCCTGCTCCTCTACATTGCCCAAATTCCCAAAATTTAGTATAACAGGAGTTCCCCCATTCCAAGAGCCTTCCCAGAGCTTCCCATCCCCGGCTCCGTGTCCTTGTGGTGTCTCCAGAGGGCGCCGAGTTCCTCCAATTCTTTTCCCCCCGCACAGGTGTCCCCGCCTCCGGCTCCATTGTCCCGCATCCCAGTCCTGGGATTTGCCGCGGCTGACGTCACACATTCCACGCCCTTTTCCTTCTTTAACCTCCGAGCGACACTTTGAAAGCAATTCCTTAATTTTCAGCAATTCCCGATTTTTTAAAATTGGTTTTAATTAGTTGTAGTGGATATTCCCTTTGGTGGGAATTCTGCTCCCCAGGAGATCGTTGGGATTGGATTCCTATGGAAAATGGGGGGTTATGGATGTGTTCCTCCAAAGAGGGTTGGGACTTTGCTTGGATTTTGAATGGGAACATCCAAGAAAATTTAAGGAGTGTGGAATAGTCAATAAAAATCAAAGAAGCACCAAAAATTCTCAAAAATATTCCCACGTAAGCTTGGAACATGGAGATCTTCCTGAAAGTGATGGGAGGGAGCTTTCTTATCCATGAAACTCTTGGAAACTGGGAAAAACTTTTTTTTTTTTAAACCCAAAACCAAACCACTGGAAAATGTTTTTAGCTTTATTTCTGCAAACATTCCATGAATATTCCATAGTTTTGGACAAGAAGTTCTTCCCTGGGACAGGATTCCTGATTGGACATCCTACACATCCTAAGAAAGAGCATTCCCATCAATTCCTTGATTATCCTGGAATGACTTTTAATATTAAAATGCTATTTAAATATTTTGGGATTTTCCCCAGTTTAGGAATATCCAGAGGAGCTTTAGTTAAAAATTCCCAGATTTTGTCCAGGAAAATTTGGTTGGATAAAAAAGGCCAGGTCGGGTTGTTGGAAAAAGTTGTTGGTTGGAAAATTGTGGGATCAGCTGGGCAGACAAACCATGATCCGTGTTTTTCCAACAGCGGAACTGTGGCCTGGGCTGGCAGCAGGGAACTGCTCCTATACTGAGCTCTCTCATTCCAAGCCCCAAAAAAATACCCCCACTCCTGGAATTCTGGATAAATCCAATTAGAAACAGCATCCAGGTGGGGTTTCTCCCTCCCAGTTTTCTTGTTTTCCCACAATGCTCCGGTTTGGGAGCGTTGGCTGTGGTTCCCTGAACCTTCACTCGGATGGGAGATTCCAGAAGATGTCCCAGCACACAGGGCTTTCCCCGGAATGCTGTGCATGAGCAGGTCTGGGAGTAATCCACAGTTTTTATTGGAATTTTTGGCAGCTTTTTTATTTAGGAGGGAAGGGAAGGAGCAGATTCCTGGTTTTAATTTCTCTGTTGGATCACAGCCATTCCCTCAGGAATTCCAAACCCACCTAACCCGAGAAATCTTGGAATGGGCAGTGGATCCATGGCTGTGCCAATGCAGGAAATGACTCCCCAGACTCCCGGGGTTAAATCCTGAATCTGCTGCTGCCGGAGTGACCCTTCAGGAGAAATCCTGGGAATGCAGGGAGGGAACTGGGAGCATCCCAGCATCAAAGTCTGCAACAGCCCATTCCAGTGGAATTGTCCCTGCCCTGCTCATGGATGAGCTTTTCCAGCCCAAACCTCGAGTTCTGTGAGGAATCCTCATCCATGGAATGCCAGGACAGTGCTGCTGGAGATGGCACCGGAGCCCGGCCGAGCTTGGCTCCATCCCGGTATTCCCAGGGCCTTCCCACGACCCAGCTCCTATTTCAGGGCTCTTCCATCTATTTAAAGAAAGGGGAAAATGTGCTGGAATCTTTGAGCATGCGCGGGAGAAGCCGCGTCAAATATTCCCTCTTTTTTAGAGGCTGCTATCCACAGATCCCACGGCTTTTTAGCCGGGATGTTTTCCTTCCCCTTTTAGCAACACGTGCCTGAAAAATCTCGGCCCCTATTAGGGCTTGGAAAACTCAGCTGCTGCCGGAGGGAATAAATCAAATTCTTGGAGGGGAAAAAAAAATTTTAAAAAGCAGGAACACCACAAAAATAAAAGCATAAAAGCAGGAACGCAGCGTGTCATACCCAAAACTTTGGGATGGGAGCGAGGAGTCGGTGGAAAAGGTGCTATAAATACATATTATACTGATGGCTTTTCGCAGATATTAGGATGAATGCTGTATGTACAATGTTAAAATAACTTTGTTTTTATTTCTGCTATTAACAAAAACTTAGACATGGCAGTGGTGGTGGCTGTGAGTGAATTCTCTGCTTGGTCGGGATAACATCCAGCAAATGTGCCATGAGGACCCTGCTGCTGATATTCCAACTACCAGCATCTGCTCTCTGATGGAAGTACGGACCAAGGCCCAAATTGGAAGCGAAAAAGAGGAACCCAAACCACACCCAAGGGACACGCATGCTCTGGAGAGGCGGAGGAGAGGCCGTGCAAAACAGCTCCCGGGATATGTGAACTGCCCTATGGATATGCCTCAGGGTCTGTGAGGATGCAAAGAACCGAGGTAATGGGAAAGGTATTTAAGGGGTGACCCCGAAGGTGAGGGGGTGCTCTTGGCTGAGTGCCAGGATGCGCCCAGCCATAATCTTTGCTTTTCTTTGTCTCCTGTTGCCCATTATTAAACTTTGTGAATTTTCACAGGAGAGCGAGCGTGTTTCTTACAAAGGGAAGCCGGAGAGCACAACGGGGTGCACGCTACAGGAAGCCGCGGCCTCCGGTGATAAATAGGAAAGCCTGGAGCACAGGATGTGTTTCGGGAGAGCTCGGCGGGACAGCGGGATGTGACTCCGCTGGTCATTTGTCCACTTGTCCGGCGGCATGGCCACGCTCCGGCCGCTCCTGCTGCTGCTGCTGCTGGCCTGGCGCTGCGGAGGGGAGGACGCGGAGGTGCTGTGCGCCGACAGCGCCTGCTACACCCTGCACCGGGATGAGATCGACTGGAAAAACGCCCGGGAGCGCTGCCGGGATAACGGAGGCAACCTGGCGCCAGTGGGCAGCGCGGGCGAGGCCGAGCGGCTGCGGGAGCTGCTGGCCAGCGCCGGCTGGGCCGGCCCGGCCTGGATCGGGCTCGCCCTGGCCCGGGGTCATTGCGTGCGGCCGCAGGAGCCGCTGCGAGGCTTCTCCTGGATGGCCGGAGGGGAGCCGGGCAACTTCTCGCAGTGGGCATCCGAGCCGGCCGTCACCTGCGTGAGCGCCCGCTGCGTGGCCCTGCGCCCGCCCGGCCCGCACGGCCCCGGCGGCTGGGCCGACCGAGCCTGCCGGAACACGCTGCCGGCTTTCCTCTGCAAGTTCAGCTTCCAGGGAATGTGCGGGCTCCTGCCGCTGGCCGGCCGCGGCGCGGTCACCTACGCCACCCCGTTCGGGGTGCGCAGCGCCCGCCTGGCCGCCGCTCCCTTCGGCACGCTGGCCGAGGTGCAGTGCGACAGCGGCCGCGCCTTCGCCTTCGCCGTCTGCAAGGGGCCGCTGGCCGGGGGTGGCTTCGCCTGGCACCCGCCGGGTCCCCTGTGCCCAGTGGACTGCGGCCACCACAACGGGGGCTGCCAGCAGCGCTGCGTGGACGCGCCCGGCGAGCCCCCGCGCTGCGCCTGCCACCCCGGCTACGTGCTGGCCGCCGACATGGCCTCCTGCCTTCCCGAGGATTCCTGCCATCCCAACCCCTGCCAGGGCTCCTGCCGCCCGCTGCCCGGCGGCTTCGAGTGCGGCTGCGAGCCCGGCTACGCCCTGGCAGCCGACGGGCGCGGGTGCTCGGATGTGGATGAGTGCGAGTCGGGGCCGTGCCAGCACCAGTGCCACAACACTCCCGGCGGCTTCCAGTGCGTCTGCCAGCCCGGCTACCGCCCCGCGGGGCCCGCTGGCCACCAGTGCCACGACGTGGATGAGTGTGCCCAGCCCCACGCGTGCCCGCAGCTCTGCATCAACATTCCCGGCTCCTTCCGCTGCGCCTGCCGGCCCGGCTTCCAGAGGCAGCCGGGAGGAGAGTCCTGCCTGGATGTGGATGAGTGCCTGCGGGATCCGTGTCCCGGCGCCTGCCACAACTTCCCGGGCGGCTACGAGTGCCTGTGCCCGCCTGGCTCCCTCCGGGACGCGGATGGCCACGGCTGCAGCCCCGGAGAGGCGATCCCAAACAGTATCCCGCAGAGCTCCAGCATCCCACACAGCTCCAGCAGCATCCCGCAGAGCTCCACCGTCATCCCACAGAGCTCTGACAACATTCCACAGAGCTCCGGCATCCCAAAGAGCTCCGGCAGCATCCCACAGAGCTCCGGCATCCCCCGCACCACGCGCATCCCATGGACCACGAGCATCCCGCGTTCTCTGGGAATGCCCACGGCGGGATTGGGGGCCGGCTCGGACGAGCACAGCGCCGATGGCCCGCGGCTGCTGCTCTATTACATCGTGGGCAGCCTGGTGGCCATCCTGCTCCTGCTGGCGTTCGCCCTGGCGCTCGTGGCTTGCAGGAAAAGGGCGGCCAAGAGGGAGAAGCCTCCGGCCAAAAACGCGGCCGATAATTATTGCTGGGTGCCCGAGCAGCCCGAGAGCCGCGGGGAGCGCAGGTAGGAGAGGGTTAAAAATCCCAATGAAAGGGTGGGAGGGAATGCTTTGTGCCCAAAGTGAGCTCCTCGGGCTGTCCCAGTGGGATTTGCAGTCCTGCTGTTCCAAGGGTTAACGAGAGGGCAGAGGGGTGGAATTTGTCTCCTCAGCTCTGCTCCAAATGGCAAATTCGGAATTGTTGGATGGTTTTCCTAAAGGGAAGCTCCTCACTTGGAATTCACCTGCAGCCCCCTGTGCACTGCTCCCTCTGGATTTGCCTCGTTCTCCTGGAAAAGGGTTTGAAGTTGGGATGGGAAAGGGTTTGAAATTGGGATGGGAAAGGGTTTGAAATTGGGATGGGAAAGGGTTTGAAGCTGGGATGGGAAAGGGTTTGAAATTGGGATGGGAAAGGGTTTGAAATTGGGATGGGAAAGGGTTTGAAGCTGGGATGTGCCTCAGCAGAGCTCGAACAGGCCCCTGCAGGCACAATCAGGGTGGGGTTTAAGGGTTACTTTTGGGGTTTTGTTAAAAATCTATCACCTGAAACCACGGAAAACTGCTCATCATGGAGCCAAGGAATGGCATAAAGGTAGGAGAAGCTATGTTTGGAATAACCACCTCCTCATTTCCTGAGTATCCTGCCTAAATCCTCTTCTAAACAGAGAAAACAATGCTCTCCTTCCCATCAGCCACATGAGAGGCTGGGCTTTTCCTGTTGGATCATTTGTTTTGGGAAGGATCCTTCCCGGCTCCAGGCTGAGCATGTTTTCCCTCTCTCCCTGTGTAAGGAACACGCTGGAATTGGAATAATTGCTGATTATTCTGTGTAAAACACGTAACTCCCAAAAAACTCTCTGGGATAAGTTGCTCCCCAGGTACTTCCCAAAACTCCTTGAACCTCTTCCAGCCTTTCCAGTGGGAATTCTGCCCAAAATCCTGAGGGGCACACCCAGCAGCACCTCCTCCAAGGTTTATCCATGCTGTGAAGGGCTGGAAAAGATCAACCATGAGATTTGAAGGGTCCAGCAGGTTCCTGAAGTTTCTGTTGGAGTTATTTTGTCCCTGGAGCTGAATTGGTCCAGGAATGGGAATAGAACACAAAGGAGTTTGTGGTGGGCAGGGAGCTGCATCCTGTCATTCCATGTGCTGAGCAAAACCCTTTCCTGCTTTTTTCTCGTCTTGGGGCTCCATTGTGAGCTGCAAACAGGAAAGTGGAGCTGATAGGAATGTTTTCCATGTGCTGCCTGGGTTGCGAGAAAGGGAGGGAATGCAGCAGCAGGATTCTTGGAAATCCTGCTGAAAATTCCCATATCCCAAGGCAGCAGAGCATTGGAAATAGCTGGATCAATGAAGGAAATCCAATGTAATTATGCTGGATTGGGATCTGTGGGAAGTGACAACCTTTTATGGGCTATATAAAAATATATATGGATATAAGGCTTTAAAAAAGGAAAAGAAAGGGTGAGGGTGGAATCAGAGCTGGGAAAAACCGGATGTGTGTTGTCTATTCCCCAAAAATCAAAATCCTGATTTCTGTTGCAACCTCTGTGTATTCCATTGGGGAATGATGGTGGATCTAGGGGAAGACAGGGATTTGTGCCAAGGTTTGGGTTGGGTTCTCCCTAATGGAATGTTTGCTGCTGTGGCATCCCCCCTCCTGGTGCAATTCCACCTGGATCCAACCTCAAGTCTCTCATTTTTCCTGCCACATCTTGATCCATTTCCTCCTTAGGGAGTTGTCCAGGAACTGGTGAATCCCACAAGTTGGAGCAGGATAATTTGGTGCCCTGTCTTCCCTGGGAGATGGGATTTTCATCCTGCTCCTTGGAATTTTTTGTAGTAGATGAGTGTTTCGCTTTCTCAGAATGAAACTCTTGGATTTACAGGATAAAGTTATCCCGACACCTCTCTCTGGATGAAATTCCAAGAAAGCCTGAATAAAAATGTGTTTGCAGTGGGTTTTAATAAAGATATTATTAAAAATCCATGGTCTTGTGCTCCTAATCTTTGTGCTCCCCACGGCAGGTGGGTGGGTGGTGATCCCAAATCCTTTCCTAGGGCTTATTCCATGATCTCAGCCTTTCCAAGGATCTGTGCTCTGGGCAGGGGCCATTCCCTTCATCCCTGCTGAGGCCATGGGGTGGGAGCATTGGGATGGGCTGTGTTGGATCCCAATACCACAAGGAAGCTCCTAAGTCCATGAGGAAGGTCCTAAACCCATAAAAAGGTCCCAAAGCCACAAGAAAAGCCCTAAATCCATGAACAGGGTCCCAAACCCACAAGCAAGGCCCTAAACCCAGGAGGAAGGGCCCAAGCCCATGAGGAAGATCCTAATCCTATGACCAAGTTCCCAAAACCACAAGGAAAGCCCACGAGGAAGGACCTCAACCCACGGGCAAGGTCCCAAGACCATGACCAAGTTCCTAAAAACAGTGAACAAGGCCCCAATCCCATGACCATGTTCTCAGTCCCACAGCCAAGGTCCTGATTCCATGGCCAAGGTCCCAATCCCATAACCAAGGTCCTGATTCCATGGCCAAGGTCCCAATCCCACAACCAAGGTCCTGATTCCATGGCCAAGGTCCCAATCCCACAACCAAGGTCCTGATTCCATGGCCAAGGTCCCAGTCATACAGCCAAGGTTCCAGTCCTGTGACCAAGGTTCCAATCCCATGGTCATGGTCCTAATTCCATGGCCAAGGTCCCAATCCCACAACCAAGGTTCCAATCCCATGACCAAGGCCCTAATCCCATGACCAAGATCCCAAATCCACGAGCAATCCCTTTGATTTCAGCACCTCTCTGCGTGAGGGCTTTTTCGGGATCAAATAATAGGATAGACCCCCTTTGGATCCTATTATCCCATGATATTTCATATTATTTTACATTCCATTGCTTTCCATTCCTTCGTGGACAACTGCCAGCATTCCAACAGAGCAACCTCATCCCAAAACCCTGCAGAGAAGCCAAAAAATTCCCCCCGTGTTGACACAAACTCCCGGATTCGGGGGTCAGGACGAGCATTCCAAGTGCCCGCTCCGAGCAGAGTGACAGGGACAGCCGGGATGAGTCAGAGCCAAAGGGAAAGGCAGGGAAAACATGATTAATGGGATTGGGGAAGAGGAAAAGCAGCCTGTCAGCAGGCAGGGCAGTGCTGGCACCCTGACTCAGCCTGCAGAGCAGTGGGATAAAAGGGAATTATGAAAGCGTGATTAATCCCATTCCTCCCACCCCATCCCGATTATCTTTTAGGGACAAACGTTGTCAGTCGGGCAAGGCCAGCGAAGTGGGATCATTGTTTGGGAAGGCTCTGTTTTTTCCTGGAAAAAACCTTGACAAGGAATTTTTTATCTGGGTTTGCAGTTACTGAAAAAAAAAAAATAACAGCAGGAGCAGAAATTTATTGTTTTGGGGTTTTATTTTTCATCTCCACCACGTTCTGTTTTCCTTCTTTTCCTGTGGTTTGCCAGGATGTTTTCTCCCTTCTCTTGGTGGTTTTCTCCAGAAAACAGAAGCAGAAGTAAAAAGAGAAGTGGAAGAAGAATTGGAAATAGTGAAGTGAAAATTGTGGGAACAACAGGTGTTCCTAAAGCCAGTAAAGGTCAGAGTTATCCAGCTCCCAGGAGATTTCTGGGAATGATCCTGCTTGGATAAATTCTTTGTTCCAAGCTCCCCCGTGGACACTTTCTCCTTGAGGTTCATCCCTGCTGCTGGAATTAAATTCCACGGACATTTCAATATTTGGGGCAGATCTGAAGCGTCCAATGGGATTCAAGATTTATTATCATTATCATTATCATTATCATTATCATTATCATTATCATTATTATTCCCCCCAACTTCCCTTTTCCTCATAGCCTCACAGGATTTACAGGAAGCACCCAGGGTTGTGAGAGGACAAGACAAACCCCAAGGGTTTAAGAAAGGACAATCAAAGTTCAATAAAGTTCACTAAAATTTAATAAAGAAACCTCCTTGCCATGATCCGAGGAAATTGGGATTTGCTGCTCATCCCAAAGGCCAATTGCAGTGCCCGGGGCTGTTGGAATTCCATGAAAAAACAGCCTCAAATCCCCTTTTTGTAAATTGGAGAAGCTTGGGACATTTAGGTTGCATTTTTAGGTTGCTCTTGGCTCTGTTCTGGCAGCAGAGAGGGATCCCCCAAGGATAAACTGATGGAATGGGATATCCATTCGGAGGTGTCTGTGGGGAATAGGGGAGATAGGGAGAAAAGCCATAATAATGCTCAATAATAATAATACCAAATAGTATAACTATATTAATTATATATAACTACAGATGGAAATACATAAGTATATGTTAAATTTTTTAATTAAGAAGTTTCCCCTAATCAAACCTAAACCGTTTACTTTCATCCCGTTCCTTATTCCCCGGGAGCAGATCCCGATTCCACCTGACTCCACTCTCCTGTCAGGGATTGCCGAGAGGGAGAAGGTTCCCCCTGGAACCTCCTTTTCCCCAGGCTGAGCCCCTTTCCCAGCTCCCTCCTGCTGCTCCAGCCCCTTCCCGGCTCCATCCCCATGTCTGGACACAGAGATGCTCTGTGCTGGATCCGGAGCGGGACACAGGGTTTGATCTGCGCAGCTGAGTGACATCTCACCGGGATGAAGATCCCAGCGGGATGACAATTCCCAGCGGGGTGACAATTCCCAGCGGCGCTGCTCCCACGCCGAGCCCCCCTCCTGTGCTGTGAGATCCCGCTGCCGTCTCCCTCTTTTCCCGAGGCTCACCCTGTTTTCCCCGGCTCCCGCGGGACGCCCCGGTCGCTGCCGCTCCCCCCGCGCAGCCGGGCGGGCCCCGCCGGGGCGGAGCCGCCGGGAGGATGCGGGAGGGGGCCCGGGGCGGCGGGGCGGGGGCGGGGGCAGCGCCCGGCCGGGATTCACCGCCGCGCTCCCTCCCGGCCCCGCGGGCGCTTCCTTCCCCCGCCGGGGCCGCTATAAAGGGGGCGGCCGGGAGGAGCGGGCCATGCTCAGCTCGGGGCGCCGCCGCCGGCCGCCCCCTCCGCGGGACATGCGGCCCCTGCCGCCGCCGCCGCTGCTGCTGCTGCTGCTGGGGACGGTGGCGCTGACACAGCCGAGGGACCTGTCCCCCGCGGGAGCGCAGTGCCTGGAGCACGAGTGTTTCGCCGTGTTCTGGGCGTCCCGCTCCTTCTCCGGCGCCAGCGAGGGCTGCGAGCGGGGCGGGGGACACCTCATGACCGTGCGCTCCACCGTGGCCGAGGAGGCGATCGCGCTGCTGCTCCAGAACCGCGAGGGGCGGCTCTGGCTCGGGCTGTCGCTGTCGCCCTCCTTGAAGTGCACCGAGCCCAGCCGGCGGCTCCGCGGGTTCCGCTGGGTCACCGGAGACCGCAGCACCGATTACACCAACTGGGCGCCGTCGGGGCAGCGCTGCGACGAGCGCTGCGTGACCGTGTCCCAGGAGCTGCGCTGGGAGGAGCGGCGCTGCGAGGAGCCGGCCGACGGCTTCCTCTGCCAGTACAGCTATGGAGGCAGCTGTCCCCGCCTGGCCACCCAGCACGGCGTGCCCGTCACCTACACCACCCCTTTCGGCGCCCGCGGAGCGGACTTCCTGGCGCTGCCTCCGGGCAGCGTGGCGGACATCGCTGACCTCGGGCTGAGGCTGCACTGCGAGGACGGGGACGGCGCGGGGCCGCGCTGGGGCCGCGACACGCCGGGAGCGTGGCCGTGCGAGCTGGGCGGCGGCGGCTGCGCGGGGACGTGCGCGGAGGAGCGCGGGCGGCCGCGCTGCTCCTGCTCCGAGGGCGCGGTGCTGGCCCCGGACGGGCGCGGGTGCCGCTCGCCGTGCGAGGGAGCGCAGTGCCAGCATCACTGCGTGGTGGCCGAGGGCTCCTTCGTGTGCATGTGCTCCGTCGGGTACCGGCTGGCGGCCGACGGCGTCAGCTGCGAGGACATCGACGACTGCGCCAGCGAGCCCGGCCCGTGCGAGCAGCAGTGCGTGAACACCAAGGGCGGCTTCGAGTGCCGGTGCCACGAAGGTTACAGGATGGTGGACGGGCACTGCCAGCGCCAGCCGCCCTGCTGGAATCTGTCGTGCCAGCAGCGCTGCGAGGAGCGGCCCGACGGCGACCGCTGCGGCTGCCACCCCGGCTACGCCGTGAACCCGGAGGATCCCTCCCGCTGCCTCCCGCACTGCAACACCACCGAGTGCCCAGCCCTGTGCGAGGTCGACGGGAAATGCAAGTGTCCCGAGGGCTTCATGTTGGACGAGGAGGACAACCTGTGCATGGACGTGGATGAGTGTGACAGTGGTCACTGCGAGTTCAACTGCACCAACACCCCCGGTGGCTTCCAGTGCCATTGTCCCCACGGCTTCTTCCTCCGTGGCATCGACTGCATGCCCATCCTGGACGGGGACGGCGAGGAAGGGTCCTCGGGGGATTTGGAGCTGGAGCCGCCCACGCCCGTCCCCAGCCGGCCCCCGCCGAAAGCGGAGCCGCTGCACCCCGGGGTGCTGGTGGGCATCGCCGGGGGTGCCCTGCTGAGCCTCCTGGCCCTGGCGGCTCTGGGGTTCTACCTGGCCAGGAAGCGCTGCCGCTCCCACGGCTCCATGGACTACAAGTACAGCGGCCCCCACGAGAAGGAGCTGGGACTTCAGCCCGTCCCCTCCGCGCAGAAGCCGTAGGGACAGCGGGCAGGACAGACGGACACTGGACACTGGGAGGCCGAACTGGGTGACATTTATCCGCCACCCCCCCTCTCCCCCGTCCCCCGCCCTTTCGCGCCCCGGCTGGAATTTTTGAATGATAATTCGGGAAAAGCTGTGATCGCATCACTCCCAGAAATACCCGCTGCTTCCCAGCCGGCTCTTGGAATGCCGGCGCAGGAGAGCGGGGACAGCAGAACACCCCGAGGCTGCTCCACTCCTGCTCCTTGTTCCCGCTTCCTTGGCGTTCAGCTTTCCTTTTCCCGAGCCGGCGGTCGGGAAAACCACAAGGAAAAATCCGGGAGGGACGGCTCCGTGTGCAAGTGACTCTAAATCCGTGGGATGAGGGCACGGTGTGACCAAGGCGGGGACTTTGGAAGGACACCTTGACCCAAATCCCTCTCCCCCGGGCTGAATGGTTTTCCCCAGCTGGGAGGCTCCTGCTTTTCTTTGGGATGGGGTTTGTTTGTTTTAAGCTGAGGGAAGGAGGAGCAAAGATTTTGAGGGAAGCACTTGTCACCTTAAGCCACTGGTGACAGCAGGGACCCGGCTCGGTGTCACCAAGGTGGGACTCAAATTCCTGATTCCCATTCCCTCTCTTTATTTTTTTGTGGGATGTGGAGGTTAAACAGGGACACGAAGGCTGCTGGGGTGAATTTTGTAGGAAAGGTTTGTGGTGCTGCAGAGCCACATCCAGGTCCTTCCATGACTTTCCGCTGTTGTTGCCTTAAATTCGATTGTTGGATTTTGGATTTGGATTTGACCCCTCCTACACATGGGGTTTTTCCCTGTTCCCTCGTGCAGGGCTGGCTCTAGCCCAAGGCAAAACATTCCCAGGGGGCGGGATTCCAGCAGCCACGGCCTGGGGGGAGAATTCTGAGAAGGATCTGGTTTTCCAGCTCCATCCTTCCCTGGGGAGCCAAAGGGGGTCCTGCTCCGGCCGCTGTCCGAGCGACCACTGGCAGCTTTATGCCAGTGAAATATTATCCCGGAGAAGTTTTGGAAACCTGGGATCAGAAGAGGGGGGTTTTGTTCCCTCACATTCCCCCCTCCCGCTCTATGAACTTCCCAGCATTCCCCCCTGGAATGCTAACCCTCCTCTGCAAATTCCCAGGAAAATCAAAATGAGGCGTTTGTAGGAATTGTGGTTTTCCTAAAAGGTCGTTCTCCTGAAGGCTGCATAACTGAGGGTCCTGTCCATGGATCCCTGGGGATGGATTAAAGTGAAACCACATGGAGCGAGGGCTGTAAGTCTGTGGATGTGCCAGGTTTATTTTAGGACAGTTTGGCTGCAATGGGAAGGAGGGAGCTGTTGGGATTATCCATAATTATCCAGAAAGAGATATCAAAATATAAAGGTGTCACTTGGGAAAATATCCAAGGAAAAGGAAGGGAAAGAAAGGATAAGGTTTGAGAGTGGAAAGACTTTGCTGAGGCATCATCTCATATGCAGGATCTGCTTCCCATGGATCTTTCCTTGTTATCCAGCTCAAACCCCTGCTTGTTCCTGGGTGGATCCAAGGTTTTGCCACCACACCCCCAAAATCTCCTCCTCCCCCCGAATCTCCAATTCCCACTGTGGAGTTTTATCTTATCACAAATTCCTTCCTTACGGTTCGTCGGAGCCCTGAATTCCCAGCACTCCCTGTTTTATCCTCTCCCCCATCCCGGTCTGCTCCCCCCGGCCCATTTGTAAATCCTTATTTATTTATTGGAATTTTACCCTGTCTGATGGAATTGTCTCATGGAGATCCTGTGTGGACACCAATAAAGTTTTGCCAGTCTGGTTTAGAGGAACTGCTCAGGGCCTGTTCTTTCTCCCCTTCCCAAAAATTCCTCCAGAAATCAAGGAAAACCCAGGAGCATTCAGGGCAGCACAGGGATGAAAATGTTCCTGGCTGCTTACTTCCCCAGTGGGATTAAAATGGAAGGAATGAGCCATGAATAATGGACAACACCAATCCCATTCCAAGGATGAAGTTAAATCCCAAATAAGTGGGTTTAACCCCATGAAGTGGCTCATTCCATGGGGCCTCCACGTGCTGTTCCTCACCCTGGGGTTCCAAGCTCACCAAAATCTGGTTATCCTGTTTTCTTGGGTTTTTTTGGTAGAAATTTGGTCCTGGGTGTGCTAAAATCCTGGCAATTTTGGGTAAGGAGTTGGGATGGGATCTCATTCTGCTGTAGGTGCAGCAGAGCTGACGGGCTTTGGGATTTTTCCTGGTGTCTCCCTGTCTCTTGGGAAGAAATGGGAATTTATCATTTATCAATCAGGAGGGCCATGTGTTCCTGAATAACACTTTGGGATCCTCCCCATCCCCGGTGAAGGCTCCTGGATGCCGGAATAACGGCAATAACCACTCAATCCATGGAATTTGCTCCATCCCAGGCCAGTCTTATGGCTTTTTATTTCGGAGAGCGGCGCACCCGCCAATCGGACCCGGCGTCGCGGGCCCTCTCCATCCAACATCCCCTTTCACCCCCGATTTTGGGGCCCCCTAGAAGGGGGTGGTTTTGGGGAGGAGGGCCCCGGGCGCGCAGCAGGGCTGGGGGCGCAGGGGGTCCTGCTGGCAGGGCAGGGGGGGGCACACGCAGCCCTTGGCGTCCCCGCGGGGCGCGGCGCAGTAATCCAGCGGCTCCTCCTCGTCCTCGCTGTCCCCCCCGTCGCCGTCGCCGGCGCGGCAGCAGCACAGGCCGGCGTCGCGGCAGCGGCGCAGCACGCCGTGGAAGGAGTTGCGGAAATTCTCGGAGAGCAATCCATAGAGGATGGGGTTGGCGCAGCTGTTGGAGTAGCTGAGCAGCAGCGAGGCGTTGTGCGCGCTGGCGTCCAGGCGGCCGGGCAGCAGCAGCTCCAGCAGCTGCACCACGTAGAAGGGCAGCCAGCACACCACGAACATCGCCACCACGGTGACCACCAGCCGCGTCAGCTTGCCCTCGGAGCGCCGCCGCTGCTGCCAGCCCACGCCCTGCGCCACCACGCGCATCTTGCCGGCCAGCAGCAGGTAGCACAGCGCCATGGCCACCACGGGCAGCACGAAGCCCAGCGCGCTGCTGTACACCACGAAGGCGGCCGCCCACGCCGGGCTGGGCCACAGCAGGTCGCAGGCCACGGCGCGGCCGTCGCGGGTGACCGCCGTGCCGGCGAACACGGGGATGGGCGAGGCCACCAGCAGCGCCAGCAGCCACACGCCGCCGTTGACCAGCTTGGCGACGCGCGGGCGGCGGTAGGAGGCGGCGCGCAGCGGGTGCACCACGGCGATGTAGCGGTCCAGGCTGAGCACGGTGAGGCAGAAGACGCTGCTGAACATGTTGAGGCCGTCCACGCCCAGCACGGTCCGGCAGAGCGCCCGGCCGAAGGGCCAGCGCCGCAGCGCCGCCGCCGTGGCCACGAAGGGCACGCTGAGCATGAAGAGCTCGTCGGCGATGGCCAGGTTGAGCAGGTAGATGTTGGTGGCCGTCTTCATCTTGGCGTAGCGCAGGATGACGAAGATGACGAGCGCGTTGCCCAGCAGCCCCAGCAGGCACACCAGGCCGTAGATGCACTGCAGCACCACCATGCCCGCGATCTCCGCCGCGCTCCCGCCGCGCTCCGGGGCCCCCGGGGGCCGGCTGGCATCTCCCGCTGCCGCTGCCGCCGTGCTGCTGTTGGGGGGCGGCTCAGAGCCGGCCCAGCTGGAGATGCTCCAGAGGGGGATTCCGGCTGCCAGGAGCTGCTCGCCGTCCGTGCTCATGGCGGGAGGTGATCCATGGACGGGAGAGCAGCGGCGATGGGGTCAACCTGCGGGCAGGGCACAGGGGTGAGGGTTGTGGGGCGCAGAAACCCCAGCGGCCACATTCCCCTTGGATTGGGAATCTCCATCCACCACCTCCTGACTCCCTCCATCAATCTCCTTCCTGCCTGGACACCTCCATGTCATTCCTCAGGCCGGAGCATCCTGGTTTTTTGGGATCTCAGAGGCTGTGGGGTGGGGTGGGAATTAACCCTTTGTGGGGCTCCTCAAACCAGGTGGGATGGCCTGGGAATCCCAACCTGGCCCAGGAATCAATCCCAACCTGGTCCAGGAATTAATCCCAACCAGGCCTGGCAACCAATCCCAACCTGGCCTGGGAATCAAACCCAGCTCGGCCTGGGAATCAATCCCAACCCTGCCTGGGAATCAACGCCATCCACCTTAAGGAGCCCCTGCAAATCTCGAGGATTTCATTCACCCTGCCAAGGAGAAAGCCAGCCGGGAATATTTTACCTTTCAGTATTCCAGGGATTGAAGGAGCCTCACCACTTCCTGCCGGAGGGAAGAAGCCGCTGTGGGAAGATGCTCCGGTGGGATCCGTCGCCAACGGAAAGTCCTACTTGACCTGGATCAGATGACCGGGAAGATCCGGACCCTTTAAAGCGAAAGACAAAGCAGGGATGGACCCGCAGGATCTTCCCCCTCTCCCGCATCCCTATGCCGCAGGCATCGGCTTTCCGTGAAAAAATAAACGCGGCGCAACTTTCTGCTCCAGGATTTCCTCTGGAAAACAGCGCAGCGCCCTCCGCCCTTCTCCCGCCGGGCTGCGCTGTCCTGCGGCTCCCGGCCGGAGCATTCCCGCTCCAGCGGCTCCTTCCCGGCGCTGCGGAGGGCGGGATCCGCAGCCCGATCCCCCCCCCCCCCCCCCCCGCCCCGCATCCCAAATCCCGAATCCCCGAATCCCAAATCCCGCACCCCGCCCTCGCATCCCCCCGTGGCTCCGGGGAGAGGCAGGAGATGGAGAAGGAATGGTTGCCTTGGCAACGCATCCCTCATCCCGCATTCCTGCCGCGCATTCCCGCCTTCCCAGCGCTGCAGGGCCCCCGGATCCTTCCCGCTAGAGCCCTTTCCCTGCGGCACCGCATCCCAGAATTCCGGGTTTGGAGAGGTGAGGACCAGCCCGGCCTGGCCCCACGAATTCCCTAAACCCACCGGGAATTCCACCCCATTTCACAGCCTGTGCTGGAACTGAGGGTGCAAGAAGTAAAAATAGGAGGAAATTCCATCTTTTTTTGGTTTTTAAAAAAAGAAATCCCTCGCTGGCTTTGAGGGTTTTTTTGGATGGGAGGGATCCAGGGAATCTTATCCCTGGCAACAGCTCAGCCCAGGTCATGGAATCATAGAATCATGGAAGCACAGAATCGTGGAATCAAAGAGTAATAGCGTCATGGAATAAAGGGATCACTGAAGTTGGAAAAGCCCTCTAAAATCATGGAATCCAATGTTAACCCAGCACTGATGCAGGTCCCCCAGTGTCACATCCACGTGAATTTAAATCCCACCTGGAATAAGGAGTCCACCAATGCCCTGGGAGAGAAATTTTCCTGATATCCAACCTAAATGTCCCTCGAGGCCATTCCCTTTTATCCACTTTGTTCCCTGGGAGCAGAGACCAGTTCCCACCTAATTCCTCTCACAGACTTGTAGGGAATGAAATTCCCCAGATTCTCATCTTTTCCAGCATTCCCTTCTCCCTCAGCTCCTCCTTATCTGATTTATCCCAACCCTGGCCAGGAAGTGATGGAGCAAACTTGCCTCAGTCATCCCAAAATCACAGCATTGGGAATTTTGGGGAATTTGGAGCCCCATTTGGGGCCCTACTGCCAGGATGGGAATAGGGATAAACATCCATATGATACTCCTGGGAATGGGCTTGGAAATCCTGGGAAAACAGGTGGATTTTCTCCTCACTGCTTAAATCCATGACCGTGGTTAATGGTGCAGCTGGAACTGATCCCGCTGGGAATATCCAGGATCCAGGGAATGCTGGCACCCCATCTCCACTCCCAATTCCATGGGGTGTTCCAGTGGGATAAAGGGCAATGGGATCCCACTGTGCTGACACAGAAATTCCCGGGTGCCAGCTCAGGAGCTCCGGGCGTTCCCGTTGCAGCAGGAGACCGGAAAACATGGAATTAAACAATGGAAGCGGCCGCAGATTCCATGGGCCCCCTCCACCTCCCGGAGCAACAGGAAACCTTTAAATGCTCCTTTACTGTAAAGGAGGAAACTCCGCCGTGGATTTGAGCCACACGGTGGTCCCAGAATTCCATGGAAAAATCTGCGTTGGAAGGAGCAGAAATAACTTTGGCTCCAGGGGGACAATTCCAGGTGATTGGAGTCTCCCTGTGGGATAAGGATGCCACAGATTAGGAAGTCTTGGCTTTCTTGCCATTTCAGGAACATCCATAAAATCCTGGGATATCCCTGGTTGGAAGGGACTCACAAAGAGCCCAACTCCTAAAAATCCTGGGATTCTCCTCAGTCCCACCCTCAGGAGTTGCCCCATATCCCAACCTTGGAGCCTGCTCTGATGGCGAGGGAAAAGCGGAATTTCCTCGGTGCATCCCAAGGAATGTGTGGATTTTGGGATCAGCAGTTCTGGGATTTTTAAAATCCGAGGTTCATAGGGAGCCTGTAAGTCAAGGAATTCCAGGGAAACCATCCTGGGGTTTAGTGGAATGGGTTTTTCCTGATGTCCAAGGGAATTGTTCAGTTCTCCTTATCCTGGAATCCAGTTAATTTTCCTCTTTTTTCCCCATTATCCCTGTCCAGGGATCCCTGTCCTGCTCTCTCACCGGGCCTGGATCCCAAACACTTGGGAAAGGAGGGAAAAGTGGAGAGGAATCTGTGGTTCTGGGAATTAATGAACCCGTGAATGGCGTGGAATTTTCCTGGAGGAATTCCCATTTAAAGGGTCACACTCCCCTTTTCCAGGTAAATCCCCTATGGAATCCCTTTTCCACCCCTTGGATCTTCCCTGAGCCTCCAGCAAGTCGGAATCCATGAAGTCCACACCATCCCAGAATATTTGGAAGGGATCCTAAAAGACACGATGTTCCAGCCCCACTTCCATGGGCTGCTCCCAAATTTCCCCGCCTCCTCCCCCTCTTCCTCCCTCCTTCCCGATTTTCCCGAGGAAAGTCCGAAACGTGGAGATTTGCTGCCCTCTCCTGGGAGCCACCAAATCCTGGGATTTGGGATGCTTGGAAATGTTCGACCCTTATGCTTTGTAATTTTTTTAAAGCTTTTAAAATTAAAATCTCCAAGGTATTCCCAGGAATGACAAGAACTGTGGGAACAGGATCCTTCCCAAATTCCAGAAAAAAACAATTTTGAATCTTTTTTTCCCTCCTTAACCTCCATTTTTTGGGAGAACCTGGATTGGGAACAGGTTCTTGGCCAAAATCTATCCTTGTCTCTCAGGAAAAAACTTTGAAACTTCCCAAGCTTTTTCCCCTCTTAATTCGGAGCTTTCTGCTCTTTCCTGGGGAAAAAAAGAATCAGGATTTATTTTGGGAAGTAAAGGAATTCCTGAAAATTGCCATGTAGTTTATGAATAGATTGGAGAAAAATTTTGGGAGAATCCCAGGATGAATGATAAGGGGAAAAAAAAAAAAAAAAGGACTTATCCACTTTAGGAATTTATAAAGTGAATATCCCCCAAAAATTCGGGAAGCCTGGAATTTTGATGATGTTTGGATCCTGGTTTTCACTTCTGTGGATCCGTGGCTGCTCCTCAGGGTGTTTCCCTGCTGTATTCTCCCTGGAAAACCTGGGAAACTTGGAAAGGCCTCCGTTTCCCTTTCCCGATGGGAGAGGAGGTGGCGTTATCCCGGCGGGAAGTGGAGCCGGAGGTCAGAGCCTGATTCCCGATGCCAGGTGGGAGCTGAGGTGTGTTTATCCAGTCTGGGATCCACACTGCAGTTCCTTATTCCCGGCCTGGCGCTTTTCCCGGGAGCTCCTGGGCTCTGGCAGCCGCTGCCACATTCCAGGCCCCGCTCAATGCTCCTGTGTCTGCTCCTCCAAAAAATTCCCGCTGGGATGGGGGATCGGGATGCAGGGATGGGGGACAACCGTGGTGGTGTCCCAAAGTCCCAAAGCTCAGGGATCCCGGGATTGTGGAGAGGAATCAGGAGTGGATCTGGCCCCGCTTTGGGGTGGGGCCATGATCAAGGAATGCAGGGAAGCTCCAGTGACTCTTTCCATTCCATGGATTAACCTTGTCCCTACTCCAATCTGATCCCAACCTCCAGGATCGTCAACTCCCAAGGAGTTTGAGGATGGTGAGGCAATTCCCTCTGGCTCTTTTCCATAAATCTGCTCGAAAAATTCCTCCCCTCCCAGTTTTGGAGGGATGAGAAATCCTGATTAACATTGAAACAGCACCTGGAATTTGCCTGAATCCTGCTGGATTCAACAGCAATGGATGAGCTTGGATTTCCAACTTAGAAACACCAAAGGAGTGCTGGGAAGCAAATTCCATGGGAATTTGGGCTGAGTGTAAGGTGTGGCTCTCCTTGCTGGGAGCTCTGTGTCCCAAAACTGATGGAAAGGGAAAGAACTGGGAATACAGAATAGAGGGAAAGCAGCGACAGCTCCATATGAAATCTCTGAATATTCCTAAGTTTCTCCCTCTGTGGTTGTGGTGAATTTTTGGGAAGAGCAGGATGGAGCTGGGACAGAGGGATGCATTATCCACCCTAAATCCAGGCTGACATCACCTCCCCGCTCCCTCATTCCATAATAATTTTGGAGCACTGGATCTGGAGGCTTTGCTGCTTCCTATGGCCTCCTGGAGGTTTTCCTGGCTTCCAGGCCAGAGGCACCAGGAATTTTTATGGAAAGCCGGCTGGGGATGAATGAGTCCAGAAATAGAAAAGCTGGAGCAGCTCCAGAGGGAGGAAATCAGGGAGTCGGGAAGCTTCCTGTGCTCCCAGAGTTGGGATGGGGACATTGGGATGGGCCGGAACACCTGGAAATCTTGGATATGCCCTCAGTGGGAACCTGCTCCTTCTTTTAATTCAGGCATTGATTTCTTTTCCCACTCAAATCCATGGATTCTGCCCTTTTCCAGCCATTCCCACAGCCTGGATCGCTCCTGAGTGGAGGAGAGGCTTTTCCTGGGAATCCCAGCTGCTCATCCTATAAGGAAAACCTCCCTGTTCTTCCCAAATTCTGGGACCACGGCCACCTCAAACCCATCTGCAAACAGCTGGAAAAAACACTGGAAAACATGGAAAATCAATTCCTTTTCCTGGCAGCAGCTCCTCATTGTCTCTTTTCATAATTTTCCCGCTTTTCCAGGAGGGATTTTTCCTTTAAATCTGGCTTTTCCCACTCGGCTCTGTGCCTGCACCCCCAGGATGAGAAAGAATTCCCTGGTGCAAACTGTGCTGGAGCAGCATTCCCAAGGGAATGTCCCAGTGCTCCCAATCCCTTACCAGAATCCCAGTGTCCCTCGGGAGGTGCTCTCCTGTTGGATATCCCATGGAATTCAGCCCAGGAGCATTTTCCTCCTGTATCCCTGTGCTCATCCTCTGCCACAGGCTTGGGAAGGGCAGCAATTCCCAAGCTTTTGATTCCCCAGAATGTTGCTCCTGCAAGACCCAACCTGATCCCAGTGGGAAGAGGGAATGTGAGGGATGGATCTCATCCCTGTGGAGTCCTCTGTGAGCTGGTTGATCCCACAGGAAAAAAAAAAAAAAACAGGAAAAGGTGGATTTGCTGCTGGTTTTGGGAATTGGAGCAGCTGGTGGGACAAGGAGAGGGATAAACCCCAAAGGGAAGCTGGGAATATCCTGGAAGAAGCCAGAAGTTCCTGGATAAGCAGCAAATCCATTTCTTCCTGGTAGGAGCTGTTCCCTGTGCCTGGAGCAGTGGGAAGGGCTGGATTTTAGGGATTGGATGATCCCAGCTCTGCCAAGGGGGGCCTGACTTTTCCATGTATCAATTCCATGTTCAGATCCTTGTATCCCATGGCTGGGAATTGCTGCCATGGATTTTTATATCAATGCAGGATCTGCTGGGGAAGTTTGAGAATGCCTTCCTAAAAAGAAATTAAAAAAACCTGGAATTTCTGTGATGCTTGTATTTGCCCAAATACAAGGAAGAAAGGAAGGAGAAAGGAAGGAGAAAGGAAGGAAAAAGGAAGGGAAAAGGAAGGAAAAAGGAAGAAATTCCTCTTTTTCTCCTCTTTGCTTTCATCTATGGGATAAGTAAATAAAAACCTTGAAGAAGAGAATGGGAAGGGTGATGCAAGGAATGGGATTTGGGATGGGAACCGTGATATTGCAGGAAAATGACCCAGCACAGCAGGAATTACAATAATGTCATTCCTGTTTGCTCCGGCTCCCATTTAATCCTCCAGGAACTCTGACATTTCCCAAAGAATTCTGCACCTCGGGAAGTTTGGTCAAACGTTGCACCTTGCCAAAAGCCAGGGGATATTGGATCCTGCAGGAATAAATGGGAAGCAGGATGTGATCCATGGCCTGCGGATGGATGGGAGCCAGACGTGATCCCACGTCCGTGGCTGGATTGGGATAACGGGAATATGGGATCCCATGGGATAGTTCAAGGTTATCCCAGCGCCAGCACCAGTGCTGATTCCAACCCAGTTTTTCCAGGGGTTTGGGCTTTTTTTGGGTTGTTTAACGTGTTGGAATTAAAAACTGGGATGTGAAAGGTAAGGCCAGAGGTTTTCCTCTGGAATTCCAGTTCCAGTGCTTGTGCTGCCCCTTTTCCCTTTTTTTCAGGGAATGTGAGCTGGGAAAGGGGAACTGGGACTGACTCTCCCTTTCCCTCATGGAGAATGAGCTGGGAAGAGGATCCATGGGGTGCTGCCCCTTTTCCTCATGGAATGTGAGTTGGGGAAGAGGATCCATGGGGTGCTGACCCTTTTCCTCATGGAATGTGAGTTGGGGAAGAGGATCCATGGGGTGCCATCCCCTTTCCTCTTGGAATGTGAGTTGGGGAATAGGATCCATGGGGTGCTGCCTCTTTTCCTCCTGGAATATGAGTTGGGGAAGAGAATCCATGGGGTGCTTTCCCTTTTCCTCATGGAATATGAGTTGGGAAAAGGATCCATGGGGTGCCATCCCCTTTCCTCATGGAATGTGAGTTGGGGAAGAGGATCCATGGGGTGCTGCCCCTTTTCCTCCTGGAATGTGAGTTGGGGAAGAGGATCCGTGGGGTGCTGCCGCTTTTCCTCATGGAATATGAGTTGGGGAAGAGGATCCATGGGGTGCTGCCCCTTTTCCCCATGGAATATGAGTTGGGAAAAGGATCCATGGGGTGCCATCCCCTTCCCTCCTGGAATGTGAGTTGGGGAAGAGGATCCATGGGGTGCTGCCCCTTTTCCTCATGGAATATGAGTCGGGGAAGAGGATCCATGGGTGCTGCCCCTTTTCCTCATGGAATATGAGTTGGGAAGAGAATCCAGGGCCAGATCCAAGGCGGAGTTCCAGCAGGATCCACGGAGGGGCTCATTTGCTGGGATAATTGTATGCTTTGCCCTTAAGCGTATTGATTCGGAAAAGTTAATCAGGACCATTTGGAAGCTCTTCCATGAAAAACCAGAAAATCCCATTAAACTGATTAAAACTGAATCCATCTTAAATAACCCCCTGCTCCTTAAAAATGTTGAAACAGGGAATTGTGTTCAAATAAAATTATTTCAGTCAAACACGGCCGCCGGCAGCTCCCGCCTGCCGAGGTGTGCGTGGAATTCTGGGATAATGGGAATGCTGGGAAGGGAACGAATCTCTTTTTCTGGCATAAATCCTTGGGAGGCAAAACTGGGGACAGTGGGGGAGTGCTGGAGGTGTGACCACATCTAAGGGAGGGATGGGGCACAACCTTTTCTTTTCCATGGATTTTAGGGGAAAATTACTCATGGAAAAGGTTGGGAAACCCTGGCAGAGCTGCCCAGGCATCCCAGTTCCTGGAGGGATTAAAACTTGGGAATGTGGTTTAGTGGTGAGGGAATGGTTGGATGCTTCCAGCCTTTACTCTGCTGACATTCCATGATTTTCCTTTAAAAATGTTGCTTCCATTTGTTCCCGAAACATCAGATTCTGCGGCTGGGGAATATTTCTGGATATTTTAAACTGAAACCTGGGAAGCTCCCGAAAAATGATCCTCATAGAAGGGCCCAGCTTGAGATGGAGTTTGGGCTCTGCTCTTCCATGACTCGGGATCCCAAAGGATTCGGGATGGATGGAATGTGGGTTTTCCAGCCCTGGAGGCTCCGGCCCAGAGGCAGAGCTGCTCTTCCCATGTGGGGGCGCTGCAGGAGGAGAATGGGATACAATGGGATGCAGGGAAACCCTTGGGATGTGCCTTGGGATTTGCCTTGTCCCGGGAGCCGCCCAGCAGAGCTCACTGATGATGTCAGCACCTGGAATGACACAATTCCTTCTGGGAGGAGGGAGGGGATGGGGCTGATCCCGGCGGTATTCCCATCCCTGCCACCCCATGGAATGCACCGAAGCTCCCAAACTGGCTCTTCCCAAATAAACCAGCTGCTCTTGGACAAGGCAGCTCTGGGAGTTTTGTTGCAATTCCAGCATGGAGAATCCAGCAGTGGGAGCTGATTCTGAGGGGTTGGGAAGGCGTTATCTGTCCGGAGCTCAAGATTATCCCTGATTTCATCACTCAGCCAGAGCCACTGGGAGATAACTGGGATTGCTCCCAGTTTGCTTCCAAATGTGTTGATTTTCCCTTTGGAGCTTCCATGTCTCCCTTTGGATAAATCCTGTGTGTGAGCCAGACTTTTTGCCTTCCAGGGAGCAATATCCACATCCCTAGGGAATTATGGGAATGATGCCACTGGCTCCCATCCCAAGCTCCATCAGGGATCAATCCTGAGGGATTCTGAGCATCTCACTGTGGCCAGCCTGAGGTTTGATTTCCCTTTCCCAGTGTTTTCCAAATAGAACAGGCTCTGGCACAGTGAAGTATGAAATTCCATAGGGATGTTTTGGAGCTTGGCATGGGAAGTATATCCTATGCTCCATGCCCTTGGCATGGACTTTCCTTGCCAAAAATCCCCTTTTTGGGTCACCAAAGGTTTTCCACAGGCAAATCCTGTTAAGAAATGCTTGGAAAACCCCTTCAGGCACAGGGTGGGATTCTGGGGTGTCCAGGAGTGGGAGTTGAGGATCCCTGTGGATCAGAATTTTCTGGGAGACCCTGCAGGTGATGGCACAGGAAAGTGGGAGCAGATTGCAGGGATTGAATCCTTCGGGATGGATCCAGCAGCAGCAGGATGAGCTGGGGATGCCTTTCCCCATTCCCGCTGCTCCAACGGATGTTTCCTCCTAAATTTTGTCCCATTCCCGGTGAGCAGGGATGGATGAGCATCCTGAATTCCCAGCCCTGACCTCCCTGGAGCTGCCAGGCTGCTTTATCTCCGCCGCAGCCTCCGGATGCTCCTTGCAGCATTCCCAACAAAGGAGGTGCCAGCGGCGGCTGTTTGTCAGCGCCTTGTTCCTGACCGCGGGAATAAATCCTGGATCCCTCCTTCCCTCCCTTCCCAAGGCCGGCGGCCGGGTGCCAGCCGAGCCCCCTGCGCTGCTCCTAATCCAGCAGCGGGAGCATCCCTCGGCGGGAGCAGCGGGAAGCCGGGATAATGGGGAGCCCATTAGCATCTCCATGGAGCAGCGGGATGCAGGGATGCTTCCTGAATCCACATCCTGGCTTCCCTGAGCTCCCAGGTGCTGTTTGCCCACCGAGGCGCTGGCCTTGGGAGCAGCTGCGCTTCCAAGGGCCAGGAAATATCCCGCTCCTCATCCTCTTCCCGCTCCGGGGGCCCTGCATCACAAGGCCCGCGGTATTTCCTTGGATAGCGGCGCTGTGTTTGTCGGGATCCCCGGGAGCTGATGAGGTGTTAATGGGAACAAGGATTGGGATTGACACTCAGGGGCCCACGGCTGCATCCCGGTTTCCCAGCCAGCTGGGAAAACCAGTGGGAAAACGCCCCGCCCCAAGCCTAAAAGGGCAAGGAGTGGAGTGGAAGTTCGGGATGCAGGGATGCCTCAGGGGCCAGGGGTGGTGCCTGTGGATTGGGAATGTTGTCCTGTTAGGGGGTCTTTTGTCATGGAAGTGGAAGGGGAAAAGGGGCGGGAGTGAAAGTTGTGTGCTCCAGTGAAAGTTGGGATGTTCACTGTGGAAATTGGGATGCTCGCCGTGAGGTTTGGGTTGCTGACTGTGGAATTTGGGATACTGGCTGTGGAAACTGGGATGCTCACTGTGGAAATTGAGATGCTGTCTGTGGAATTTGGGATGCTGGCTGTGGGAATTCGGGTGCTCACTGTGGAAATTGGGATGCTCTGGCACCCTCACCCTGAAAGTTGGGATGTACCCTGCACCCTCCCAGTGAAAACTGGGATAAACCCCAAAATATAAACCAGAATCCCGGTGCTCCATCAGGTGAATCCCGATGGATGAGGTCACTCCCAGCCGCTATCTCTGGAGATAAGGAGCAGCCCCGCCATTCCCAAGTGGAGCCGGGACTGATGAGCTGTGTCCTCTCCAGAGTGGATTTCATTCCTGATGGGAGACCTCGGGAAGCCCTGTCTCTTCGGAGGAGATTGAATCAGCTGGAAAATGGGGCTGGAAATGTTGGGAATGGAGACAGGGAGGCTGATCCTGCAGATAAGCGGAGCCCTCGGTGCTTCCCGGTGGTGGGATGAGGGCTGGGTGGGACTGGAATCATTGCATGGCCCCAGGGAATGTCTTTTCCTTGCTGTAAAAGAGAAGGAAAACAAGGAGCTCCTGCTGTGGTCCAGCTGAGCCCCTTGTACTCTGTACCAGCAGAGTTCCTGGGATTTTGGGATATCTCCTTTCCATGGTCATTTGGGACTTTGGGCATGGAGTGAGAGGACAAGGGGAAAAGCTGGAGGAGGGTGGATTCGGGTTGGATATGAGGGAAAAATCATTCCCTGGGAGGGTGATGAGGCCCTGGAACAGTTTTCCCCGAGGAGCTGTGGCTGCCTTATCCCTGGAAATGTCCAAGGCCATGTTGGAGCATCCTGGGATAGCGGAAGGTGTCCCTGCCCATGGCAGGATGGAATGGAATGAGCCTCCCTTCTAACTCAAACCATTCTGGAATTCCATGATCCATGACAAAAATAAAATTAAAATCTTATGGATATTCCAGGGCGTCCTGCCCCATGACTTTTCTTCCATAGGACTGGAATTGCCCACGGATGCTCAGGGAAGGACCAAATCCACGTGTGTGCCACGTGCCCCCATTCCGGCGGCTCCCGAAATCCCTCGGTGCACACCTGGCCCAGGGAGGGGAGGGGAGGGGGGGCTCTATCCCTGCTCCCAAAAAGCTGGAAATAGCAGCAGCTCTGTTGATTCACAACCACAGCCCTGACTTCCCTGCTCCGGATCCGAGGTGTGTTTTTTTTTAACAATCCTCCCTTATTCCCGGTGAGCCGAGGGCACACGGAGCGGCCAGGGCTCCCCTGGATATTCCCGGGGGGCCACGCCAGCTCCTCTTTTCTCCCTTGGAAAAACAACTCCCGGTTGCCCGGAGCATAAAAAGCCTTTGTGCGGCCGGGTCCGGATCCCTGGGGAGCGGCAGCGGGATCGCACCCTGGGAAGGGAAGGGCTGGAGCCGCCCCGGGAGCCCCAGCCATCCCGCAGGGTGATGCCTCCCCGCGCCAGCCCCGGCAGGAATGTTTGCTGTCACCGCAGCCTGCGGCGGGGAAATATTTTCCAAGGAAAAAAAAAAAGCCTCCCAGTGTATTCCGCGCCACCAGCTCCAGCGGGCTCTGTAGCCGTCTTGTTCTGCCGCCGCCGGGACACCGAGCTGGAGGAAGAGAGGAGGCAAAGGTGGGAGAGCTTTAAAAAGCTCTGGTTAAGGCTGTTCCACCCTCTGGAAAAGGGATTGGGAAGCTGCAAAACAGCCGGAGGCTGCTTTTGGGGGAGAGGGCGGTTTTCCTTCGGCCTCCAAATCACAGCTTCATATCCCCGGAGAAGCACTTTGGGATGTCAAGAGATAACCTGTCTTTTTCCAAGTGGAGAATGTAGGTCAGAGCCCACTCTCCTTCCCAAAACCCAGTGAGGATGCTGCTGCTGCTGCTGCTGCAGGTTGGGCTGGAGTCTGTCCCTGCAGCTCTTTACTCTGGCACCAAAACAAAACGCACTCAGAAAACTGTGAAAAATAAGCCCAGCTCGGGAATGCAGCTGATTGGAAGTTTTTCCGACAGAAAGTGCCGTCCGATCCGCGGAAAACCGTTCCTGGGGCGGGTGTTGATTTGGGCACTGTTTCCTCTGAGGGGAAAAAAAATCAGAGTGAGGGGGGAGAAATGTTTGGAGAGAGCCGGAGCTGCCGCCATCACAGAGCTTTTCCATCCCTCTGCAGAACAGCTCTCCCCTGGAAATGCGCTGGATTTAGCAGCCCAGTAGCCCCAAAAACGTTGGATTTAAGAGGCCAAAAGCACTGGATTTAGCAGGCCCAAACCACCGGATCCAGTAGCCCCAAAAACATTGGATTTAAGAGGCCAAAAGCACTGGATTTAGCAGGCCAAAACCACTGCATCCAGTAGCCCCAAAAATGTTGGATTTAAGAGGCCAAAAGCACTGGATTTAGCAGGCCAAAACCACTGGATCCAGCAGCCCCAAAAATGTTGGATTTAAGAGGCCAAAAGCACTGGATTTAGCAGGCCAAAACCACTGCATCCAGTAGCCCCCAAAACATTGGATTTAAGAGGCCAAAAGCACTGGATTTAACAGGGTAAAAACAGTGGGTTTAGCAGGCCAAAAGCATTGGATTTAGTAGCCCCAAAATGCTGGATTTAGTAGCCAAAGGCACTGGGTTTAGCAGGCCAAAACCACTGGATTTAGTATCCCAAAGAATTTGAGTTAGGAGCCCAAAGGCATGGGATTAAGCAGGCCAAACCCACTGGATCTAACAGTCCAAAATCACTGGATTTAGCAGGCTCAAAAGCATTGGATTTAGGAGTCCAAAATCACTGGATTTAGCGAGCCAAAGGCAATGGATCTCCCAATCCAAAGGCACTGGATTTTGTAGTCCCAAACAGCGGATTTTGTTGCCTGAAGGCAATGGACCCAGTAGCTAAAGGCATTGGATTTCCCAACCCAAAGGCACTGGATTTAATAACCAAAACCACTGGATTTCGAAGGCCAAAATCCCTGGATTTGGTAGCCCAAATCCACTGGATTTAGCATCCGAAAACTCTGGATTCATCTGCCTGCCACGGGCCACCAGCACAGGGGACAAGGTCCCAAGGACACAGGAATTCTGAATTTTAGTGGAAGGGAATCACTGTGTCTAGGGGAAAAAAGCTTTTTAGGGGGAAAAAAGTCTTGGAAATATTCTGAATTATGGGTGTGGGAGCCAGCCTGGCTGAGATGAACTGTGCCATCATCCCACTCAGGACAGGCAGCCTGAAATTCCCTGTTTCCCACCTTTTCCAGGGCTAGTAGCAGGTGTCAAAGGCTCCTCCTCAAACTGAAAATATTTTTTTTTTTTTTAGTGGAAACAAAGGATTTCCATCCGTCTGGCAAAATTAAGCTGATCCCACACTCAAAGCTTCCCTTGATTTTGAAGCCTGAGTTGAAATGGAATATTTTTGCCCCTGGAAAAGAGTGGAACTGAATGAAAACATCCTTGCAGGTGGCAGCGACCTGCAGGGCGGTGCTGGGACGGGGTGGCTCCGAAATTCCCACCGTGATCCAGCCGGGCCAGGCGGAGGGCGGCGGGATCCGAGTGTCCTGCTGTCACCGCGGCGCCGCGGGTGCCTCATCCCGAGGCACAGACCCGGGATTGTGCCGACCCCGAACAGATTTATGGGGTGATCCTGGCCTGCTATTAGTGGTCATGGAACCGCAGACTCCCAGACAGGGCCCGATCCCAAGCTCCCGTGGTTTTTTTGGAAGCAGAAATCTCCACTCCGGCTGTTTTGCTGCGGGCTCTGCCAGGGACACCTCATTCCCAGGAAAACGGGGTGCCTTGGAAGCAGACTGCCAGGAGGGGACACGGAGGGTGACATGGAATGAGCGGTGCCTGCGTTGCTGAGCTCGGAGCAGCTCCGCCGGCTATTTATACCCGGAACGCGGGAATGGAGCCGCTCGGGATAAATGGAGCTATTTTCAAGGTCTTGGCCAGGTCTAACTGGTTTAAACAAGGCCGGGAATGACTCACAGGGCTATAAATGTCCGTCAGAATCCTCGGAGAGGCTGTCTCCGATGGATCTCCTTGGAAAAGCAGCCTCCCGGAGCGCTGAGAAAGCTGGGACACGCTCCTGTCTCCCTGCTCCGACACCCATTCCAAATCCCATCAATTCCAAATGGCTGGGACGGGTTGGACAGGGCACATCTGTGCTTTTATGGGATGTGTGAGGAATTTGGGAGTTGGGTCCCTTAATTCTGCTCCTTGGATGATGTGCTGGACAGTCCTTGGGGTCATTCATCCCCCTGCCCTGAGCAGCAAATTCCCAGTGGGAATCGAAGCACCTCAGCCAGGCTGGAAGCTCTCCAGCAGCGCAGGGGTTTTGTTAGGAAATAACAGGGAGCTATTAAAGCCCAGGGTTTTGGGAGGAGGCTCCAGATTCCATTTTCTTCCTGTTTGTTTTCTTCTTCGGAACCCAAGGACATTTCAGTTTTCAGCAACTGATCATTAAACATAAAAAATAATTCCCGGGATGAACCCAAACCCTGGATATTTCAGTCAGGTGAAAATTCCCCTGCCCGCTGGGAGAAAATATCCACGGCAGGATTTTCCTGGGATGTGAGGAAGACTTTCTCTCCTTTCTGTCTTGATCTGGGCATCTCCCTCCGCTCATCCTTCTCCCTGTGCCGTGGGAGCTGGGGATGAATCCGTTAACTCCCGGTTTTCCGCAGCCAGCCGGCTCCTCCGGCCGTCATTCCAGATGCCTGCGCATCTTGTTTATCCAGCAAAACGTGCTGCTGGAAAGCCGGGAATGGGCTTCACGTGGCCCACGGCAAACAGCCGGCAGATGCCCTCTGTTGATTTTGCTCCGGAGCTTTTCCAGAGGCTGCTGGGCTCTTCCAAGGGGGTTTTGCCCATTCCCACTGTTATCCCATCCCACCATGCCAGGATCCCCACATCATGCCGCCATTGTCCCCAGGGAGCATTAGGAATGTTGTCCCAGGAAGTTGTTGTTCTCATTGGGATAACTGTTGGTGCTTCATTCCTAATAATGGGGCTTTGTTCCCATTGGGATTTTCCAGGGTTTTATTTTATTCCAGCAGCTCCTTCCCTTCATCGACACATCGGATAATTACAGAGCAGGAGGGAACGTTAAAACAGGGAGTGAAAATGCCAGAAATAGGGATGCATCCTGACTGTCTGGATCCTCAGGAATCCTTGTGGATGAAGCCAAGTTGCCTGCCCCTGGGATTGAAGGATATCATTCCAGAGTTAAAAGGATGGATATCCTTGGGATATTAAAGAGACAAAATTTTTGCACACTCCTGACTTTTCCTTTGTTAGCCTTCCTAAGGCCTTGGAAAATCTTTCCCGGAATTAAGCAGCCCCATTTAATATGGAATCTAATTAGGAGGGACTTGGTTGAAGAGTTCCTCAAATAGTTGAGTCAATATTGGCCGGTGTAATTGTGGGAATTCCCGGTGGGATTCCGGCACCTGTTCCAGAGCTGAGGCTCTGTGGGTGGGGAAAAAGAGGGAATTTCGGTGGTCCCCATCTGAGTCCTTCAAGTAGCTTTTCCCTGTATATGGAATTTGTGGGAACTCGGGAGTGGGATCCTGGTGTTCGTTCCCAAATTGGTGCTGGATGTGACCTTGGGATGTGCTGTTGGCTCTTCCTGGAGAGCTTTGGTGGCGATGTTCAGCTTAATTCCGAGCTCCAGAAATGTGAATCATCCTCATCCTCATCCTCATCCTCATCCTCATCCTCATCCTCATCCTCATCCTCATCTTCCTGTGGTTTGTTCTGCTTGTTGGAACAGAGCTCCCGGGAATGCTGTCAACCCAGCAGAGCTCTTGACCTTACAAAGATGGATCCTACAGGAAAAATTGGGAATAAACCCAGCCAGAGGCAGCACAGGAACAACAGGAGCTTTCCTATCCTGCTCCACCTTCACCCTTCCCTCTTCCTGCCTCAATCCCATCTCCCACCTCTTCCTGAAGTACTTCCAGGCACTGATTCATCCATAATTTCCGTCTCTTATCAGGGAAAGGTCTCAATAAATCCGACAAGTTGCCTTTTGTCTCCAGCAATCCTCCTGAAGGGCGGCTCTTCAGGAGACACCGTCTCCCAATTTCCTGATTTCAAGGGAAAAACCCAATCCTGCCTTTCTTTCGGTGGAGCAGCACAACTGGGAGAGTTCATTATCCTGGATTAATGATGATAATTATCAGGAGAAGAGGGATAATTATCCAGCTTGGAGGGAAGGCACCAGTGTTGCCGCGAGGGATGGATGCAGAAAAAGCCCATCCAGCCTCCGGCCATCCCTTGGGAAGTGGGAGCTGCCTCCCAAGCCTTGGCTCCCAATGCAAATAAGAGCATCATTTCAAAATTAAATTTAAAATAAATATTAGTTAAATATTAAAGAGAAGAAATCAGGTGGAGATGGCCTGGAACTCGCTCTTTCCAACAGGGAATGTTTAAATAAGACACCACAGAAAATTTTTCTTTTTTAGCCATCCTGGTATTCCTAAAAACGTTCTTTTTATGGGAAAAATATCAATTTTCCTGCTTCTTTTCCTTAGGAGAGATGGATTTTATCCGTGTGGAAGGCGAGAAGGGAGCGGGAGGTGGTTGGATGTGGGAGCGGAGCCTCCGGAGTCGATCCCACATCCAGCCGCTTTTCCAGGCCCGCGTTGCTGAATACAAATGTTGGAATTGCTCCTTGTCCTCGTGTTCCCGAGACAAAGGCTTTGTCTGAGGAGCAGGAGTGGGATGTGGTGGCTGTGGTTGTCCCTGTGGGCCCTTGGAATGGGATGGGCGCCACCATTCCCAGCAGGATGTGATCCATGGATGGAGCAGGATGGGAGAATTGTGAGACAGACAAAGGGAAAATGGGATTAAAGTGTCTGGGATGGTAGGAACATCCTGAAGGATCAAAAATCCAAAGATTAAGGGCAGCTCCCAGTCCACACCTGGATGAAAATCCTCACCTTTGGTGGGGACAAAATTCCAAGTCCTGTGGAGCCAAAGCAGGGAAGCAGCGCCTGGCAAAGAAGAAAAAGCAGGAAATTGGGAAAGGCTGCCGAGCTCGGGATGGTGTCACCTCCAGCCACCCTCACGTGGAGGTGCCAGACGTGCTCACATCTGTGCCAACATCTGCCCCAACATCTGCAGGGCCCAGGCCTGAGGGTGGGAATTGTCCAGGGAAAGGCTCATCCCGGCCTCTCCGGAATCCATTGGAGCAAAGCTCACTGTCCGAGGGAAAAGGGGGTGGAAAACCATGGAGGTCTCATCCAAAATCTCTGGATCCAGCCAGGAGCAGAGAGCAGGGTCCTTGAGCTTGCCCGGCAGCCACATCCCAAATTTCCCCCCATCCTCCCAGAATTCCCCCTTCCCGAGCCTTTGGATGAGCAGGAAACCCCTTGGGAACGCAGGGAGTGGGGATCCAGCGCTCGGGGTGCACCAGCACCTCCTCCCAGCCGGGACGGGCGGTCTGGGGCTGCGGGCAGGGGGTCCCTGGGTGTCCCCCCACCCCGGGGTGTCGCTCCCGTCCCCCCCGCAGGCACAGCAGGCGACAGAGGGCGCCCCGCCACCGCGCTGGGGCCGCCCCTCCCTCTTTTTGGGGTGTCCCCCCTCCTAGGGGAGAATCTCCCTCCGGGCCGTCCCCCCCAAAATCCCCCAAATCCCGGCAGAAAACGGCTGGAAGGAGCGGCGGGTGCCTGGGAGAGAGGTGGGCTGTGGCTATCGCCGCGGCTATCGCGATAGAAGCAGGCGAACGGGGTTGTTTTGCCCATGGATCCTGAGGGATTTGGGAGCGCAGGGAAAGAATCCTGGAGGGGTTTTGCGGGGAGGGTTAAAAACTCTCGGCGATGTGGGGCAGGGGGAGCCCCCTGGGGAGCGCAAGCTCCATAAATAAATAAGTAATTAAATAAACAGACTAATAAATAAATAATCAAAAAAACAAATAAATCGGGTTTGCGGTTGGCTTGGGTTTTTGGTTTCTTTTTTTTTTTTCCTTTTTTTTTTTTTTTTTTTAATGACGGTGGGCAGATCGAGGTGGGAATTCATGGAACACTCCCCGGGAGCGGCGGGGATGCTCCCGGAGGAACCAGGCGGGCACTGGGAAGGGGCACTGGGAATGGGGGGAAGCCCCTCGGTGCCTCCCTGTCGCCCTTGGTCCCCTCCCGCCGTCAGGACCGCGGATTTAGACCCACGGCGGGGGAGTGATTTTGGTCACCCGTCTGTCCTTCCTTCCTTCCTTCCTCTTTCCGTCTTTTCCTCCTTTCCTGCTTTTCCCCGCTCCCGGGCGCTCCGGCAGCTGCTCTGCCCCGACGGAGCGCACCGGGACCCGCACCGGGACCCGCACAGGGCCGGCCCCCGCGGCCCCGCCGGCGCTGCCCGCCCCTTTCCCTGCTCTCCCTGCTCCGTTCAGTCCCGGTTTTCCTGCCGGGAAGAGCCGCGTCCCGACCTGCCGGCCGGGCAGAGCCCCGCGGGGAGCAAAGGTGCGTGAGGAGGGCGCCGGGCATTTCGGGGGGACACTCGGCCGCTCCAGCGGGGCCGTTCCCAGCGGGAATGCTGCGGGGGAGCCGCTGCCGTCGGGGCTGTCCGGACAGCGGGGTGGCAGCGGTGTCCCCCGGGAGCGGGATGGGGTGGGAATGGTGTCCCCCGGGAACGGGATGGGGTGGCAGCGGTGTCCCCCGGGAGCGGGCTGGGGTGGCAGCGGTGTCCCCCGGCGCGGGGCGGCGGCGGAGGCGCGCAGAGGTGCGCGGGGCCGCGGAGGAGCCGCTCCCGCCTAGGTGTGAGCTGATTATTCAAATGGGCAGCCGAGGACCTGGGGATTGGAGGCTCGCCCGGCCGCTCCGTGCTATATCACTGGGGCACCCACGTCACTGCAGCACTTGTCCTCCTCTTCCTCCTCCTCCTCTTCTTCCTCCCTCCTCCCTCCTCCTCCTCCTCCGGCTCCTCCATCGCCTCCGGGCGCCTCTTCGCCGCGGAGCGCTGCGAAAACCCACCCAAGGAGCGGCGGCGGAACAAACCCACCCCAGCCCCAGCGCCGCTCCATCCCCCCCCTTCCTCCCTCCCTCCTCTTCCTCCTCCTCCAGAGGCTCCGGCGGAGGGGAGGGAGGGTTGGGGACTTTTTTTTTTTTTCCCTTTTTTTTTTCTCTCTTTTTTTTTTTTTTTTTTTTTTTTTGGGTCGCTCTCCGCCGTCGTTTGTTGTGGCTGTTAAATTTTAAACTGCCATGCACTCCACTTCCAGTATGCTGGGAGCGGTGAAAATGGAAGGCCATGAGCACACGGACTGGAGCAACTACTACGGGGAGCCCGAGGTATGGACGGAGCCGGGAGCCCCAAAACCCCCCGGTGTCCCGGGCCCCGCACGGGATTAACTTTGGCACCGGCTCGGCGCTGCGGGCGGGGGTCCCGAGGTGCGGGTGGGGGTGCGGGCGACTCTTCCCTGTTTTCCCTCCCACCCCTCCAGGTATTTTTCTCTCTCCGGGCAGGGATGTCCCTTTCCCTTTCCCTTCCTCTGCAACTCCGCTTCCCGGGACGGCTCCGCCGCTCCTGCTGCCACCGCGGGTTTTTTAATACAGATACCAAAATATATTTGGGTTTCATTAAGAAGAAAAACAACCCCCCCTACCCCCCCCCGCCTCCCCCACCACCACCCCGCGCCGGGATTTAACCCTTTCCTCCCGTGCCCTCCGCGGAGCCCCGCGGCTGCGGCGCCTCCGGCTCCGGGCTGGGCTTGGCTGGGCTGGGCTTGGCTGGGCTGGGGCTCCCTCCCGCGCCATCCCCGTGCCCTGTGTCGCTTGTCCCCGCAGGGCTACTCCTCGGTGAGCAACATGAACGCGGGGCTGGGCATGAACAGCATGAACACCTACATGACCATGTCGGCCATGAGCAGCACGGCCAACATGACGGCGGCGGCCACCTCCATGAACATGTCCTACGCCAACACGGGCATGAGCCCCTCGCTGACGGGCATGTCCCCGGGCGCGGGGGCCATGCCGGCCATGGGCTCGGCCGGCGTGCCAGGCATGGGCGCCCACCTGAGCCCCAGCATGAGCCCCATGGGCGGCCAGGCGGGCTCCATGAACGCCCTGGCGCCCTACTCCAACATGAACTCCATGAGCCCCATCTACGGCCAGTCCAACCTGAACCGCTCGCGCGACCCCAAGACCTACCGGCGCAGCTACACGCACGCCAAGCCGCCCTACTCCTACATCTCCCTCATCACCATGGCCATCCAGCAGTCCCCCAACAAGATGCTGACCCTCAGCGAGATCTACCAGTGGATCATGGACCTGTTCCCCTTCTACCGCCAGAACCAGCAGCGCTGGCAGAACAGCATCCGCCACTCGCTCTCCTTCAACGACTGCTTCCTCAAGGTGCCGCGCTCGCCGGACAAGCCGGGCAAGGGCTCCTTCTGGACGCTGCACCCGGACTCGGGGAACATGTTTGAGAACGGCTGCTACCTGCGCCGCCAGAAGCGCTTCAAGTGCGAGAAGCAGCTGGCGGCCAAGGACGGCTCTGCCGGCGCCGGCGGTGGCAGCAAGAAAGGCCCAGGCCAAGCCGCCAGCCAGCCCCTGGGCGAGGGCAGCTCCTCGGGGGGCTCCGACGGCTCCGCGGGCGCCGAGTCCCCGGCCAGCTCCTCGCCCTGCCAGGACCACAAGCGCACCCTGGCCGACCTCAAAGGGCTGAGCCCCGGGGAGCCTTCGGCCTCGCCAGGCCAGCACCTGCTGGCGCCGCCGCACGCCGGGCTGGCCCACGAGGGGCACCTGAAGCCCGAGCACCACTACGCCTTCAACCACCCGTTCTCCATCAACAACCTGATGTCCTCCTCGGAGCAGCAGCACCACCACCCGCACCACCAGCACCACCACCCGCACAAAATGGACCTGAAGGCCTACGAGCAGGTGATGCACTACTCGGGCTACGCCTCGCCTGTGCCCGCGGGCCTGGCCATGGCGCCCGTCACGAACAAAAGCGCCCTGGAGGCCTCGCCTTTGGCCGGAGAGACTTCCTACTACCAAGGCGTGTATTCCCGGCCCATCATGAACTCCTCCTAAGCAGGAAAAACGCTCCTAGAAAAAGGGGAAAACCCTCCCCCCCCCAATACCCCTCGCAGTGGACTCTGAGCACGGTACATATCCGGTATATATATATATATATACACATATATTTTATTTTTTTTCTGTTGGCTCCAGATGTTTGCATCCAGTCGGGAATCTGCAGCCGACTGTGACCCCTTCCCAAATCCACCCGGGCGGGGGGGGGGCTCTGTGTGGGGTGGTTTGATTTGGCAGGGTGGGCATGGTGGGGGGGTTCTCCGGGGCTTGTTTTGATTTTTTTCGTTGTCGTTGTCGCCACGAGGTCTAAATATATCTATTTTTTTGTGTGCGAGTGAGGGGGGCGGAAAATAACCCCCAACCGAGGCAGAACCAACCTCTCCTTCCTTGTGAATACTCCTAGTTCGGAAACCGAGAACCAAAAGTCTTGCAACGTTGTAAAAAAAAAAAAAAAAGTAAGAAACAGGAAAAAAAAAAGAGTTGGGGAGGGTGGGGGAAACGGTGGGAAAGCAAAAAAAGAAAAGAAAAAAATACGAAAAAAAAATTTAAAAAGGCAGGATAGATTGTTGTAATTGAAGCAAATGCTTGATGTTCCCGGGAGAGTAAACTACTTGGATCTGATTAATTTATCGTTTCTGTATGCTTTATTTATGGCTTCGAGCTGTGTATTCTGGTAGCGAGCGGCCGCAGCTGCCGCAGAACTCCATTAAAGTCGTATTGGCGGTGCTTTTCCCCCTGCATCTCTGTTCCGCCGCCGCCGCCCGACGGGACCCCCGCCGCTCCCGGCTGGCATCGCCGCTGTCCCTGCCGGCATTCCCGGGATCTCCGGACCCGGCTGCGACCGTTCCCAACCCGGCTGGGGTCGCTCCATGCCCGGCTGGGATCCCTCCAATCCCCCGCCGGAATCCCTCCAGCCCCCGCTGGAATCTGCGATGTCTCTGCCGCCCTCCTTCCATCCCTTCCGGATCCCCTCCATCCCTTCCAGGATCCCCCCCATCCCCGCAGGATCCCACTATTCCTTCCAGGATCCCACGACGCCTCCATGCCCGCGGGATCCCCGCCAGGATCCCGCTATTCCCACGCATCCCCACCCCAACACCGCGGGCAGGGAAAACCCGCACCCCCCGCTCAAGGTGGGAATCAGGGACCCTTTTCCCAAAGCCCCGCGATCCTGGAAAAATCATCCCAGCTGCGTTAACCGGGAGGGATTTGGGACTCGCAGGGGCAGCGCATCCCTGCCTTTCCCGGGACAGCATCCCGGTTTTTTCGGCGGGCGGTGGAAAAGGCGCAGAGCTTTTTATTTTCAACATCCTCTCCTTCCATTCCCTTTTCCCCCTCTTCCCAACCACTTGTTGTTTTTTCCCACGCGGCGCCGGCCACGCCGCGATGTTGCTTTTCCCAACTAACATCCAAATCCTTCTTAAAATTCCGCATTGTCCGCGGCGAGAGAAAAGGGGAGAAAGGGAACGAGCGGGGAGGAGCGGGGCGAGGAGGGCAGGGGGGAGCAGGGGGAAAGAGGAGAAGGGGGGAAAAAAAAAAAGAACCTTCCCAAAAAAACAAAACGGGGCTGAAATGTGTCGGGATCTCTCCAAGGACACACACGATGGCAAGCGGGGCGTGCAATGGGTGGCATTAGCACATAAAAGGCTCCCGCGGCCAGCGGGCACGGGGCCGCGGGGGTGTCGCCGCTTTGGGGACAAGGACACCCCCCCCCCCGCCCCCGCTCCCGGCCTCGGGCCCGGCCCCGCTCGGGTCCGCTCGCACCCTCGCTCCCTCCGCCGAGATTTCGCCTCTGTTTTCTTCTTTTCCCCTTCTATTTTCTTCCTTTCCCCCCTCTATTTTCTTCTTTCTTCTCTCCTTTTCTTCCTTCTCCCCCCCCTTTTCTTCCGTCTTCCCTTTTCTCCCCTCTCCCCTCCTTTTTTTCCGTCTTCCCCCTTTTTTCTTCCTTCCCCTCTTTATTTTTTCTCCCCTTTTCGTTTTTTTTTTCTCCTCCTTTTGTTTTTTTTCCCCCCTCTTTTTTTCCTGCCCCCTTTGCATTTTTTCTCCCGTTTTACTTTTTCTCCTTTCATTTTTTTCCCCTCGACCCTTTCATTTTCCTCTCTTACTTTTCGTTCTCTCCCTGTCTGTTTTCTCCTTATTTCTTCTCCTCCTTTTCCTTTCCTCGCTCTTTCCCCCTTCTTTCCTTTTATTTTCCTCCACCTTTTATCCCCCCTCTTATTTTCTCCTTTTATTTTTTTCCCCTTTTTATTCTCCCTTCACCTCTTCTCCCTCCTTTTATTTTTCTTTCTCTTTTATTCCCTTTCTTTTCTTTCTCCGCCCTCGCCTTTTCTCCCTCCTTTCTCTCCACCTTCATTTTTTCTCTCTGTTTTCCCCCCCCTCTTTCCCCTCCCGCTTCCATTTCTTCTCCCTCCTTTTTTCTCCCTCCTTTCTCCCCATTTTCATTTTTTATCTCCTTTTCCCTCCCTTTTTTCCTCCCCACTTCCATTTCTTCTCCTTCCCTTCATTTATTCTCCTCCCTTTCTTCCCTTCCTTTTTTTTCTTCTGCTTGTTTTCTCTCCTTCTTTCTTCCCCACTTACATTTCTTCTCCCTCCTTTTTTCTCCCTCCCTCTTTTCCTCCCTTCTATTCTTTCTTCTCACTCTTTCTTCCTCCCTCTTTCTTCCCCGATTTCATTTCTTCTCCCTTTTTTTCCTCCTTTTTTTCTCACTCCTTTTTCCTCCCCACTTTCATTTCTTCTCCCTGTTTCCCCTCCCTCTTCCCTCCCCACTTTTCTCCCCTCTTTTTCCCTTCATTTTCTATTCCTCTTCCTCCTCCCCAGTTCACGATTTGAGTCAGAAATCACCCCCCCCCAAAAAAAAAAAGAAAAAAAAGGGAAATAACCCAAAAATCCTCCTGCTGGGCGCTATTTCTTCCCTTTCCCTCCTCCCCTTGGCATTTTCCCCCTCTCTCCACACAATCCCAACCTCGCAGCGAGCGCATTCTGCTCCTGCCTGGTTAAGCAACCGTGAGCTGTGAATAAACAAAGTCAGTAAACAAAAAAAAAAAAAAAAAAAAAAAAGCCTAAAAAAAAAAAAAAAAGAAAAAAAAAAGGACGAGGAGCAGGAGCGGCGGAGGGGGGGGGGGTGGTGGCTGGAGCTCCAAATTCCAGGAGGGTAAACTTTCCCCACCACGTCAGAGTTCAGCAAATTTACACAGATCTTATATTGCGGCCCCCTTTCCCGGCGCCCCCCCCGCCCCCCGCGCCGTTCGGAGCCGCGGCGCTGGAAGTGAATTTTATAAAGCTGATCGATATCTTGGTAAAATATTCATTTTTAAACGGGCGCCCGGCGAAATCTTTGCTTTGTGCTAAAGTCAACAGTGGCACAGTTGGA